>JAPTHN010000004.1:26591509-28079110 GCA_026936325.1 Platynereis dumerilii
CCCTTGAAACACGTGTGAAATGTTAGTACCCCCTAGAGCAAAACTCCTACTCCCTAGTCGTAAATTTTGAATGGTCTCTTATTATGACTTCTACAAACCTTGAGGTCCAGGGTAGCCATTCTTGGGCCAACCGAACGGCTGGTGGTCCTGGTCAAGGAGCATGTATTCCTGTTCAAACCCAAAAAGAGGTTCCTGGTCCTTTGCTTTCTCCATCACTTCCACGCATGTTCTCCGGTAGTTTGATTCTGATGACAAAAATGTACATTGTATTACAAAAAGCTGAGGTGTTGCAGTTTTTTTTTCTCATCAAATCCTTTTGTTCAATTAAAAGGTGCATGTTCACCTGACATTTATTGGCCTGAAGCCATGAACACAGAAAACATAGGCTGCGCGACAGCATACCCTCGGCTATTCAAAAGTCCCAAACAAATATTACAAAACTTGTGTTTAAATGCAGAGTTAAGATCAAAAGTCACTTTAAAAAACAGATAGGATCGCCAAAAACACACATGTAATATAAACTAAGTTTTTACATTGTAGAAGAAGGGACTGGTTTGCTATAGGCTACCTATTCTAGTTTTATTAAGATTAACAAATCACCAAAAGGTCAAGAAAACTTGTGTCACATTTGCGACATTTTGTTTTTACAAATATCACTCACAAGGCACACGAAGATTAAGTAGGAGTTAATTGAAGATATGTGGTTATCTGTTGGCCAAGGTGTCCAGTCAACCAGCCAATTAAATGCTGTTAAAAGTGACCGAGTCAAGGTTACTTTCCACGGGTGTCCGAGTCAAAGAACATTACATGTATCCAATCTTGATCGGCTTTAGCCTGCAGCAGGACATTATTTTAATGATATTTTGACTTCAAATTTGGCATTAAAATCAGCTAAAATTATACGTGACTGCAATACTGCATAGAGCATGACTAGACGGAAAACAATCTTTTTTAAAAGGTGAGATAATGTCAAAGATCAAGTGAAGATGGAGATCACGTGTATGACATTTGAAGAGGATTATGATGATGAGATGAGAAGATTGGGCATCGATGATGATGGCGATTTGATGGCATGTTAAGATGGTGATGACAATGACATGTGAAGATGGTCATGATGATGACATGTGAAGATGGTCATGATGATGTCATGCAGAGATGATGATGATGATGTCATGTTGAGATGATGATGATGCCATGTAAAGATGATGAAGACATGTGAAGATGGTGATGATGATGACACATGAAGATGATGGTGACATGTGAAGATGGTTATATGATGATTGTACGAAGATGGTGATGACACAATGTCATGCAGATGATGACAGGTGAAGATGGTGATGATGATGACATGTGACAATGGGGATGATGATGACGGTGACTCATGTGGAATTCAAAACCTACCAGTAGGCTTGTTTTCATAATCAAATGTTTCGCAAAGCACAATTTGGTTGTTTCCCAATAAAAATGGATCTCGGAACATGGCAACTGGGTGCAGATAAACGTCCGAATTGGAGCCAGTCGCCTGACCTGTTGATGATCCATCATAGTTCCAGATAGGACAATCTGCAAAATGTAATGATAAACAAAATATTATTAATAAACTTCTGGTTTAATTTGGA
Organism: Platynereis dumerilii; assembly: GCA_026936325.1. Taxonomy (NCBI): domain Eukaryota; kingdom Metazoa; phylum Annelida; class Polychaeta; order Phyllodocida; family Nereididae; genus Platynereis; species Platynereis dumerilii. Next base: position 26,593,129 of record JAPTHN010000004.1, read on the forward strand.
TAATATTAAATGTGTTTACAAACTTTACCTTAAAAAAAAAGTAATATAGGCCTATAGCTTTAATAATCTGTTGGTATACTTTTTGAAGAACACACTCAATTTACGGTGCACATCAAATTCAAACGTGCTGTGCATTCATAATTTCTAATGGTCACACTTCGTTTTGCTCTGTTGGTTTTGTAGTGCAAAATTTACTGCTCAGTAAAACTGCAGAAAAAAAATCTTTCTTTTTCAAGGTCACGGACAATATAGGTAGACTTCGACAAATAATTATTCAGGTTCTAATTATATATATATACAATGTATAGGGCCTAACTAATAATTTTGAAAATGAAATAAGGAAAAACACCTCAAGTGATTTTCAGACCGACTCCCCCTGAAAATGATTATTTCAACTGAGGCTCAAATTTCATTTGTCGCAAAAAATCAGTACACGTTTGAAAAGTTAATACCCCTCGGGCAAAACTCCCACCCATCACAGTCGTAAATTCTGAACAGTCCCTAATTGCATATTTTAGCCCCAGATAAAAATTTCATATGGGGGGCAGAATCCCAATATGGGCCCCCGTCCCCCCCATACGGATGCCACTGCTCGGCAGAATGGTTTTATATGGGATTGCTCTTCTCAAAAAGCCCGTTGGGAGTAATGTGAATCAACTATTTCAAAGCTACCTTCAGCAGATTGAGGCACGAAATCCAGAGTTCTCGTTTTGCTTCGTAAATTTTCGTAACTGCCGTCAATCCACACATAAGTGACTTGCACCGCACTGGTTGGTTGCTCAAGGTCCAGGTAGCCGTAAAGAGTGGTCTTCTCCGTAAAGGCATTGTCCTTCATGGATACAGCCATTTTGCTCCTTTGAAATGGAAAAGATCATAATATTGTGAAAAAAAAATAATGAAAATTAGGCCACACATAATTGATCTTTAGCTTCTCGTATCCTCTCAAGGTACTTTTTCTAGGGTCGGTGGATAGGATAAAAAAAAAAGAGTGAACAATTTTTTTTTTATAATGTCCAAAAAAAATAAATAATTAATTTTTCCATCGGCAGGAAATCTATTGTGTCGGCGGGTCCGCGAAGCTAAGAATCAATTATGTGTGGCCTTATCAAATATACCTTTGTCAAGCACATATTCATAAGGGGCCAACCGGACGATAGTTGGGGGGGCTATGAATTTACCCCTGGATGAACTTAGTTTTCGTTCGCGAAGTGTTGACGAACAATTTTTTTTGCATGCGGACGGGTGACAAACTTTTTTATCGCAGTTTTAACATTACGGTACCCCAGCTACAGGTAGAAACAAACTTTTTTTCATGTTCTGAACAAACCTTTTGTTTCACACCTAACTGATATTAATTTAGAGCACCCTCTCCTACAGCCTTAAAAAAATTGCTGAACTGAAGCAAATACATTTATAAAAACTTCTTCAATACAAGCAGCTTGTTGGGACTATATACATTTGCCCTATTTAATTTTTACACGAACTTTTCCACAACAACTCTTTGTCTATTATTATATATGTCAATGGCAGATCTGTGCCAAAAACATAATTTATTACTTGGGCCATGGAAAATAAAGCTACAAAAAATTTGTAGACCTGAAAAAGTAGTTCTAAAAATTAATAGACCTGAAAAAGTAGTTCTAAGTATAGTCCCTAACCTTCACCCCATGTGGAATTTGGAACACTAGTACACTATCAATTGTGCAGCGTATGAATTACGTACATAAATTCTACACACGAAACTCACAAAAAAGAGCCGATCCATAGAACGTACGTAAATTTTCGTACAAATGTCGTATGAATTCATGCAAATTTCACATTGGTACTTTTCAGTTACTAATAACTTACTATGGCCATTTTGGTGCAATTTGGTTATCACAAATGGTTTAAGTTTAGACCTTGCATTGGCCTATCTAAAAAAAAATCAGCAAAAAAAAATAAAGCTAATCCCCCAAAAAACAACTTAACACATACAAAAATTTTCGTATGTTTTAAGTACGTAAATGTTAGTAGGTATTTCATACTATACGTGAAAACAGTCAATTTACGTGCAAAATACGCAAGAAAGAGCTTCGTTCGTTATACGTCTGATGCAGAATTGGCCGTATAATTGTAAATGATGAAGTCAAAAAGCCTTGAATAAGGTTATTTAAGGGAAGTGGGTTCATGGGGGCTTTTTACAGAGAGGGGTGCATGACATGGATTGTTCCGATAGGTAGAATCTAATATGGTAGGTGTAGCCCTCTAAGCCCATTTCCGGGACTCGCGAGGGTTGATAGATATGATTTTTTTTTAGGGAGTGTGAATGTGTGATGGTCGGAATGACTAAATATAGATCAGAAATAGTTTCAGTAGGTTACCCATTCATATTTTGTTGAATGAGGACAATTTTGATGATTGAATGTCCGATGATGCCAAAATTCAGTTAATTGACAATTTCCATGGTCAGCGGAAAGTTTGAAAACAGTATTTTGTTGGATTAGGGACCATTCAGAATTTATGACTTTAGTTAAAGTAGTTTTGTCTGAAGTTGCCATTAAAAATTGAAGTAGGCTACTTCCTCAGATTTCATGGGGATTGTTATGTATGTGAACACCTTGGACAATTGCTAGTAGGCCTATACAGATTTTTGCACTTTTGCATGCGTGCTATTTCTTTTCTTTTTCTTACATTAAAATTTTGTACCTGCCGTAGATATTCAGCAAAAAACTTAGTACCCCCCTTGTTAAACGTTAGTGGAACTCAGTCCGCGCTCCATCAAAACTCCAACACACCTTATAGTAAGGGACCGTTCAGAATTTATGACTGGGGGGGGTGGGAGTTTTGGCCGAAGGGGTACTAACTTTTCACACGTGTTTCAAGGGGGGGTATTAATTTTAGACAACACTTCCAAGGGGGGGGGGTGTAAGAAATTTGACAAAGTAAAAACCTTAAAAAACACGCATAAACTCATTTTATTTGGCGTGCAAAAGTCCGAGGAATGTCGCGAATCTGCACGCATGGCTGTCTATAACAGTATGTACATGTATATATATATGTGTGTATTGCCTTGTATATCAAGGGAGGGTACTAAAAATATGCATGAAACCTAAGGTTGGGGTACTAAAAATCCGCATGAAACTCAAGGGGGGGTATCAATTTTTTTACGACAGGAAGTTCCAGCAAAACTCCCAACCCCCCCCCAGTCATAAATTCTGAACGGTCCCTAACTGAAAATTCTGAATGGTCCCTGACTGCATGTGCCCTGTGGGTGCATGGCTTCCTATGATCAGAAGAAAAAATATGCCACAGAAAGGATAAGGATATATTACTTCAAATGCTATTGTGGGTAATATTGAATGAATAATAAACATCATTCAATTTCCTGTGTTGCTCTCAAAAATACATCAGTCCGATGTACATATAACACCCTTTTCAACTGAATTGCAATACTTAAACAAATTTACCTTATCCCATTTCACATTGATGCAGTTCTAATCCTTATTAAATGGTAAAATGCAAATCCTTACATCCACATGCAGTTTTGTGGAAGAAGAAGGTTGACATTACAGTCTATAAATTTGTTATGCAAAAAGAGAGGACCGTTTCACTGTGAAAAATGCACTTTGCGGCTTATGATAGCCAATGATGTGTCATCATAACAACACTGTATGTCTTTACCATTACTGCCATTCTACGGTTCTACCACTGGACCGCAATGGAAATAAGTTTTCAACTTTTTTGGGCAATCCAGGGTATTTGTACTGTATGTGTAAATACCGAATAAAAAATCAATCAATCTATCATACGTTTGACATGGGAACCATAGAGGGCTATTAGGGGCTGTTTGATTAGTCATGATCAAGAGAAGGCCATTTGCTTTGTCATAACTGATTTTAGAGTGAAAATCTAGTGCATAATCCTTTCGTTTGGCTGTCACCATCAACTCGGATTAGTGTCTTTAAATCAAATTAACATTGAAAGTATTTGGTATGATCAAGAAAAAATCATCAGTAGGCTATGATGACTCTCAAAGTGCCATTTTCACTGTGAAACAATCCATTCCTTTTGCAAAACAAATTTACAGACTGTAATGCAATGGCGATTGGTGATACACCACATTGTTTCAATTTTGTTTGCTAGCAGTGTATAAGTATGTGACCAAAACATAGCAAATTCACATTCATATGCATCTGTTTTAAACACATGTCACGTTGCCATAAATATTTAAAAAAACAAAAAAAAAGGATCCGTGTCAGACTATGCAACATTTTCGTTCTGTCTGACCAACTTCTAAGGCTAAAAAAAGATCACTTAAGGGGGTTGGCCCGGAGACCAGCTCTGACTGGTTGAAAAAGAGGGTGTGTCATTTTATGATAATCATACCATTATTTGTCACATAAAGTGGTATTTTGCACCAAATGCCATTAATAGCTTACATGGGGGCAATATTTTTGGATGGGAGCGAATCAGGGGGGGGGGCCAAGGCGTATTTGGGCAGTTGCGGGCCCGCATCGGTATTTTCCTTCAGCTTCCTAAATTTCGAATTCGACTCCCGACTTCTATTTTAAGCTTCTTTTTTTTCGCACGTGTTTTAGGCCTACGTGGTTAGCAAAGGAAAACATAAATTCCACAATGTTTTCATTGTAGGCTATTTTATGCAAAAATGTTTGTTTCATAAGTTTTGCGTAATTGTTCTTCAAAAATTTCAAGTAGTTTCACTTGTTATTATTTAAATTATATTTAGGAGTAAGGAGTCACCAGATTAATTTTTGACTCAGACTCCGACTCCACTTGAAAACGAAAGTTCGACGGTGACTTTGACTCCAACCAATAACCTCCGACTCTATGACTCGGACTCCTGACTCTCACTCCTGACTCCGACTCCAAAGCCCTTATGTGGATAAGGACAACATATTGGGTGCTATAGAGTAAGAACTAGGCATGGTGGGAGAGTTCATAAGATATATTTTTATATACACATGATAAATCCATATAACATGGTCTGACAATGAGTTTCAAGAATAAGATTTTATGAGGATTTAAGAAAAGTCAAACACTTCATTTGTCAGACAATACAATGCTACCAGTATTTTAGATACATTTTGTATTGCCCATATTGACAAAATACCAACTTACCTTTTAGTGAATTCCCCGAAAGGGTAAGAAAATTGAACTGTTTGCTGCCAGGCCTCTTCAATGTGATCTAAAGACCCACCAACCAGCCTTTCATCTATTTATGCACCACAAAAAACAAACTGGCTGTGCATTCATGTATTTAAAGTTGCGAGTTCCTCATTTAATATATATTTGAAAATAGGGCACACTATGATATATGCTATGCCACATAACAAGGGAAAAACAACTGCTTGTGTGAAGCTATCAGATATATGTGACAAAAGTGAATTGATACACTGAAAAAGCCCTTTTGTTTTACAGAGGAGATTACAATGAAAACGTTTTTGACATGTTTGCTTCCATGCTATGTTTTGTAACTTTTTCATTATGTGAAACTTGAAACATATTTTTAAAATAGCATTATCTTTAGGAGCAAACTGCCAGTGGACGCCAGTTTCTCAATATATAATGTGTAGACTCAGACTCAGAAATCATTTATTTTCCCACATTAAAGATAAATATAGACATACTATATTGATATCATCACAGGATATGGGCAAAGGAGACCTCTCAAAGATTAAGATCGCTGCAGAGAAGCCACGCTAAGACACATTACAACCAAATTGAATATATAAAATAAAATTAACCAACATCACACAAAAGGGAGAAAAAAAAAAAAAAGAATATTTATCTGAACATAAAGTTGACCAATTGAGAGAGTCACCAGCATATGTTTGAAAAAATTATAAAAGTGTAGTTGAAGGTGTTAAAAATAGGGGAGAAAGAAGAAAGAACCGCACAAAGACACTGCCCAGCAAGCACATAACATTTATAAAACATTGAATTAATGTTAAAACCTAACATTAGAAAAACATTTCACATTCTGAAAATGAAAATATTTCAACCGTTACAGATGATTTCATATTTGTAGACATTTGAGGTAGAAAATACATCATTTTTCTTGCAAATTTCATTGGTCGAGAGAAGGTATGACACTGCTCTCTCCAGAAATGTGACATAGTGTTTTACATGGTTGACCATGGCATTCTAAGCCATTGATCTCCTAACAGGAACTGACTTTAGCAGTTTCAAGTGAGAGTTTCAGTTTGTGTTTCACACATTTTTAGCACACACATTCTGTAGGTCCGATACTGTGCATTCAGACGATTGGGATCAGCCGATCCAAGTAATGACTGTTTATACAAAAAATAAACATGAATATTTGTGAATGTAACATTTTCTCAGAGGAGAATATTATTTGTTGGAACCTTCTGTAAAAAAAATATACCCCTTCGGTTTCATGATTTTAAAAATTGGTGCTCCATCAGGCAAAACTCCCACCCCCCCCCCCCCCCCCCCAAAGTCATAAATTCTATTTAGCCTGCAAGTTACATAGATTCAGGAAAAAAGGTAAACATTAGCACTGTCCATCTTGAAACATGTAGCACCCTCTCAGGTAAAAGTCCCATCACCCCCTCAACCCAGCCATAAATTCTGAATAGTCCCTTACTGATGTCATAGACAATGCTTTTGGTAAAGGCATGATTTAGTGTAAGTAGATATGAAGCCATTCAGAGTCAGCTTGAAACTGATTTAAAATCAATTGAAACAATCAACTGTTGTACACAGGAGTGTGAAATACAACAGTTCATGAAGAAATGAAAGAGTTCATGTGGATTGCGGTTTGCAATGTGTGAACAACTGCCACAATACCAAGTTGGTCTTTGCAGTATACCGTAGAACGGGGTGACTTTGAACAGCCGGGGTGACTTTGAACACTTTTCTGAAAAAGATTGATCCTCTATGAATGCAAAACTAAATGAGATACTGGAAGTATTTGACTTCTGATTATATTCTACTAAAGCCTAGTTTCTTTCTACATGAAGTCATTGAGACTAGAATTTTTTTTTTTCATGATTTTGATGAATAAACTTAGCATAATTCTTTTTGCAAGATATCGTAGCCTGTTAACTTCTGTGCCCACAACAGTACTGAATGACCCTGGCCTTACAAATACTTGCCTTATTATAATGTCACTCAAATACTTCCAAAATCCACCAGAAACTTGTTGGAGGCTATTCCGTAAGACCGACAACAAAGTATATAAGTGGATGATGTTGAATTGTAACAAACTTCGGGGTGACTTTGAACATCACATTTTGATGGTGAGCGCAGAGACCATCACATTTCCCCGTAAACTACATTCACAGATATATCATATTTCATAAGACAATACATATAATTCAATGTCTGAAGCACATTTCACTACATTACGCAATCATTTAGCTCCAAAGGCACGGAGGTAGATCAAGAATAAAAAAAGTCATAAAACATAAAAAAACCAGTGACAAAATTTTAGGGAAAGGCAATTAAGCCCTGCAAAATTCATAAATACAGATTAACATTTGTTTTCTGAAAATTGATGATTTTCTTTCATTGAAACTCACTCTGTTCAAAGTCACCCCGGATCTCGGGGTGAGTTTGAACGCCCATTTATCCACTGAAACACGCATATACATGATGTCTATCTCAAAATGCCGATGCACAAGTTAGCTACATGCCAGTGGCCAACATTTCATCCAATGAAATTCCACATAGATCTTATATATTTTTAAAGATAAGGGAATTGAGGTGAAAACTGTTCAAAGTCACCCCGTTCTACAGTACTATTGGTCAAAATTATGACATCATTTTACCAGCAAACATCACTCGCTTGAATCAAGCTGAAAAAAGTGACATGCAATGGGCAACTTGACCAATCGCCTGGCAGGATTTTCTGATGTCAGACCAGAAAATTTACAAAATATTTTGTAATTTGATCAATGTCTACAAATATGAAATCATCTGTAAACCCCAACATCAGTAGATGGTTCTGGTTTTAGTGTCACTGGAATGTCTAGTAAAGTGTAATTTAAACTTGGATTGAATGAAAATAAAATGTTGAAAACTGATATCACTAAAGATACATTTAAAGATGTTTAGACAAACATATAAAAGTGGCTTTTCTTAAAACCTTAAATGAATGTTAAAAATTGGTTTTATAAAAAGTCATCAGGAAGGTTCTGAACCTTATTTTATATCTGAAAATGAGCTCCTCCAGTTTGCCAGCCAATCCGCATGTTTTCCTGCAAGGTCACCCATCCAACTGTTAACCAGACCCAATTTTCTCAATGTATAATGTGAAGGGGAATATGAACTTTCCAACTCTGGCTAAAATAAAGGGGCGACCGGAGTAAGTTGTGCCATTTTTTGCATCAGGCTGATTTTCTGAAATCATGTAATCTGAAAACCAGACATTAAAATATAATAAGTTGGCCAGAATCGACCAAAGTTTCAGGGCAGTCAGACCATTGGGAAGGACATGGTAGGAATTTGAAAAAAGTAGGTCAAGTCGCACAATTTTCCCCGGTAAGTTGGGCCGCAAGAGGGGGTAAGTTGTTTCGCGTAATTTATTTTTTAAAAACCTGGTATTTCACCCGTTTCTTCAGATAAATCATTTGTATCATATTTTTAGCTTATCGCTGACATGTCACATGAAACTAATCAAACATTTAAGAGCCATTTTATGAAAAAAATTTAAAATGCTGCGAAAAGTAGAATTATTTATTGTTTAGAGGGTGGTAAAACACTTTTAACACATGTTCCTTTTAGCATATATGTTACTTCACAGAGAGAGAGTTAGGGAGTTAGAAAATCTTTATTGACATGTGCCGAAGCACCCAGCCCACAAAGGGCTTACAAGTCACAAAAAGCTTTACAAAGAACACACAAGTGAAACACATATATATACAAAAAGGACATACAAAATTACGACTTTCAAAATTTCAACTTAATACATAATATTTTCTTAGTGTGTATAAATGCATTCCCTCCTTCTTTGTATAGCATCAAATAAAAATTTAGCAGTATATTTTACAACATTTTTCGAAATCAACAAAACAAGCTTATCTTCTACGTTCAAAAAAATATAACCCGGCTCTATCTGTAATGCATGATCTAATAAGACTGCTCTCAAATCATCATATGCTTGGCAATACAACAGGAAATGAATTTCATCCTCAAGATGTCGATATCTACATAAAGTACATAAACAATTTTCTAATGGAATATTCTGGAATCGGCCTGTCTCTATAGCAAGGCTTATTCCACGATACTCGAGTGGAACCCGTGAATCAGCTGTTGATCCCTTTGGAATTGGCTTTAAAACAGCATCTCGCCACAGTGAAAAATCTCTTGGATTGCTGCACTCTAAAAATTCAATGATTTCAAAATCCATGTTGGTTTTGCATTGAAATTTGGTTTTTCAAAAAACCATTTTGAATCTGAAAAACCAATTTTGTCCCCACATTTTTTAGAGTGTGCTAACAGAATTTTCTAGATCAGTCAGTTTAGTTTTATAGTAATGCATTTCTTCTCGTCTATAAGCTTTATCAAATGCATTCTGCGCTGATTTAAATTGTTCACGCGCAGCAGGCGCAACGTTTTCTTCAGCATTAACAAACAAGCGTTCTTTTTTCTTAGCATCACTCCACAACTTTTTTAACACATCATTCCAAAATCGTTTAGGCTTATGAAACGATTTCTTTCGAGACCTTGGATAAACATCACGGACCTGGAAATGACTGAACATTTCTGCATGATAAATACTACACAAGTCATTATAAACACTATCAATTTTTTCTTGGCTAACTACATCATGTTCTATTTTAACCTTTAATTGTTGGATGGAGTTTGAGTTCAGTTCAGGCAACAAAAAATCATTTGGCACACCCTCAATTCTGAAGCGCTTATAAAATATATGATTAGGAGATACAACATCTATTGCAAAATTCGTATTTGGCATTTGACACCATAAATTGTCCGTTTCAACATCATAACACTCCAGAGTAATTATAAGTTTTAAAACAGAATGATCAGACATCGGCCCTGTTGTACCTGCTAGGTCACCGGGACAAAAATTATCAAAAGTAATTCTTGGTGGGATTATATACAGTGCTTTGCATGTTTTTAAATTATCAATACTAACAAGAAATAATCTACTACTGATCTTCCTCGAGTATGAACAAAAGTAAAATTATTATCATCATTATTTACACGTCCATTCAATATACAAAATCTGGTGTCCAGTAAAAATTCATGAAGTGATAAGCCATGGCTATTGATAGTAAAATCAATGACATTTCTTTCAGGCACATCATCTACAAGTGGAATGAAGTCTTGTTTGTTACCTAGTCGGCTGTTCAAATCACCACATATATAGATCGCATCTGAGAGTGAGTAAACTAGATTCAGTACACAGCGAGCTTGAACAAACTTTGGGGTTAAAAAAATTGGCCAAGACAAGGATTAGCTGCAGTGATGTAGAGGAAGATCAGGCGAACATTTTGATGTATCAAACAAAAAAATCTGTTGGGAATTTTTTTAGATATTTGAGTTTTAAACTTTTTATTTATCACACCCTATTGTTAGTTAGCATGGAATCTCCATCTAAAAATAATCAAAACTGCCCATTTTTTCTTTTTAGGTAATAACTAAGACAAAAGTCATTATTCAGAAGTAAAAAATGTGCAGTCATTGCCACAACAGCAAGTACATATCACTTCATTCGGACACTTCAGCAAAGCCTTCAGTGAATAACTCAGACACACCCCCAAGGCTGGCCAATGAACAGAGCTTCACACAATTTATGCAAATGAGGCCGATTTCGCCGATTCACACACTTCTGTAAATCGTACATATCAACAAGTTACTGGGATAGATAGATCTCTCTGAGAGCTTTCCAATGATAGGTCGTAGCCTTCTGAGGGCTGAATAGTTCTCTCGAAAATCGCCGGTAAAGATTTGAACAGGGCGGAAATACTGGTCGCTGATTGGCCATGACGCTCATGACGTAAATCCCTGCCGGGTATAAGATGCAAAAATCATGGGTGACATGCGCACACCTTCAACGGCTAAAAACTCCTCCCCAAGCAATGCCACTCACCTAAACTGTCCACCTATCCTTATTGATCTATCCTGTCCTTCTGATAACAGCAAATAACAGTGAAACACCTCCCTTATTAACATTTTCTGCCTCTATTGTTTTTCCCCACCAGGGGCGCATGAATCTCCATTGTAGTTCACTGACTGCTCACGCTAGAGGCTGGCGCCACAGTCTCTCTTCCCGCCAAAACCATCCACATACTCCAGTGTGGACTTTGGCAATGTGCCAAAATATCACTCTTTTTCGTCACCAATACTTCCTGAAATCCATTCACATCTTTTCCCTCCTCACGTATAGTGGGGGGTCGGGAGGGGGGGGGCGCTCCATTCCCCCTAAAAATTCCCCTCAATGGGTATGTCTATGAGCAAGTTTTCAATACTCTTCAACACTCGGCCATGCAAGGTTCACTACGACAGCTAAGAGGTCAACAATTAGGACAAAACCAATCCGCCTGTTTCATCAATGTGCCCATTGCTGACATTAGGCGTACCAGACAGATTCCACATCTGCATCTGCCATTATCGTTTGTCCGGGGGGGGGGGGTCTTCATCCCCCTAAACATGTGCCTCAATGGGCATTACTAGTCTATGATAATACGCGAAAACGGAAGGATTCGTCTAGGGTAGATTCTCCGGGTGCATTCGGACTGACAGAGTGTGATAAACCTATAACAGTGAACATTTCTCAGAAAATTAATAAAATATGTTTATTTGCCAGCTTGTCGTCAGTTTCATCATTCTAGTGAATAATTGTAGTAGAATTTACCTCACTTTTGAATTCTATGGTGTATGAATGTTTAAAAATAATGGCATTATCTAGCCTCGTTTGCTTGAAAATGCATTTACCATCTATATCTTTTGCATTTTGGAATCTACTGATACATAGGGAACATATGTGATTATTTTACCAACTTGTGACATTGGACCAGCATTATTTTCAGTCCATCCACCAACATTCCAGGATTTGGCCTTGTGTAAAATGAAGACAAAAAGAGATGAATACAAAATTAATTCCTGTGTTGTATCATTGGCACAACTCTGCCCAATCAGAACGGCACAACCTACCCAAAATTGATTTTCTGGGGAAAACTAGTTGTCAAAAACAAACCAACAATGCAATATCAAATCTTGTAACACAAATGTCTAGATATACCACCTAACTCCATCCTACCACAGGGACATCATCTCATACCAAATACCAAGTGACTGAGAAACAAGAATGTCAGTCTTCGGCACTTCAAGTTTTCAGCAACAAATTGAATTTATGAGTGTAGCTTTTCATTCCATTATATTTGGTAGTTTTTTTCTTGGTGCCTAATGATGTTGACCAAGTGGGTATACATGGGTGGCATTGCCTTCTTTGCCCAGTTCTTCATTTCACCCCAACAGTGGGCAGCACAACTTACCCCGCGGCACAACTTACCCCGGTCTCCCCTATAATTAGCATAGTGGGTGCCCCCCAGAGAATCCCGTCCCCCCGGGAGCCCCCCTCCCCGCCCGGCCCGCTCGGACCCCAAAGTTATACCACTGGTATGCTCTCATGCTTTTCTTAGCGGGGTAGACGCATCCTCACCTCTCAGTGTAGGCTAGTGAATCTACCCTGACCACATGATACACTGTATTATGAAGTTGTAACTTAAAGATCAACTCTCCTTCGGTGTGAAAGACATAATTAACAGTGTGAGATCTCTAAAGGCAATTGAATGGATGGCTGAGTGTTTCATTGTTGCTTGTTAATTGTTTGAACGAGTTTCTTGGTAGAAAACCATAAACAATATGGCAATTCGAATTGGTAGCCAACTTCACAAAAATTTTGGGTAGGTCTCGGGTAGCTGTCGGATAGCCAGGCTCGGGTAGCCAACTTTACCTGTCTAGTAATTCGTCTTTGACACCTGATTAAACAAAATGCATGCAATCAATTGCTCATCTGAAATATTTCCAGAAAAATAGAGCCCTGTAAACAGGTTTGCGTTTTAAATTTGACTCAGTTTATAGCCAGATGTACATTTCCAGCTGAAATCCACCCTTGCTCATACTTGCAAGTGGAATAGGAATAGTTCGCCCGTCTCCAGTTGCACGACTCGGCACATGATGGTCGGATTCTATTAAAACTGCTTCCAACGACTGCCATGAGTGCCATAGCCCATATCGAAGAACATGTCACCATCAGAAACTCATATGTTTACCCCAGGTAGATCTGCTTCAGGGTGAAGTATGGAAATTCAAGGGGGTTATAAAGGTGGGACTCGTCCTACCAAAAATTCGAAATTCTAACTAAAATTTAAGTTGAAGCTTTCAAAGAGTGATCAGGGACCCCCACTTTTTCTCCAATAAATTTTCCTAATTTATGAGGGAGAGTGTAGTTATGTATCTGTGACTGAGATACCAGTGCCCAACAGGACAAATAAAAGCACACTTAGCACAGTTCTAAACCAATTCACCCAATATTTAATATGATGACCCTGAAACTGCAAAGTCAACATTTTAGCATTGTCCACTGATTTGCACTGCATGCATAAAATGTTGTAACAGTGACATACTGCCCTTATGCCTTATTAGGCTTTTGTGTTGACCTGGACATCATTATCCAGCCTAAAAGGCCTGTATTTCTGTTGTGAAACTGACCTTTACGGGCCTATTTGTATTCATTAAATTATTGTGACCTTACCGTTCCAATTGTGGAATTAATTGCACCATGCAGCAGTAGACTATATAAGCAAGATAAGCATTCTGCCATCTACAGTGATTTGTAGCCTATTTCACGAAAACTACGAAGATGAACAAGTTATTTTTTGTAACGCTGGCAGCTCTCCTGGCTATGGTAAGTGCATGAACTTCAGAACTTCTTGATACTTTAAGTTTAATGTGAAATCTTTTCATGAAGTAGACCATTCTTAGTTTCAAACAAGTATTTTTTTTTTATTGAGTGGATGGCAATATTTTTTCATCATACCTTATCTTGGTGGCAGAGTGGTTAAGGTTCCCGCCTGTTCTGCTTAAGGTCTCTGCCTGCATGGGTTAGAAACTTTGAACCACGGTTGAGGAACCAAAAATTTTCAGTGGACCAACGGACCTTCATGAGCAAAATTCCAGCTGGATGTCGTTTCTGGTGAGATGTTAAATTGGCGACCCCTTGTATCAGTGTCTCTGGTGAGCCAGTAAAAGATCCCTCACGTGGGGTAAATGTGTAGCAATCCATCACTGTAACATGTTGAGGACTCCCGCTCTTTCTCTCCCATCTCAGCAGTCAACCCTGTGAGTGCCAGGAACTAGGCTTGGAGGGCTTCACTTACATATCTATCTATCTTCAGGAAAGCATTTGCAACAGTTTTACAGACAGCTAGACAGACAGACAGATTCTGTATTTACATGACCGGTGTAAAAAAAATACACCCAGCCCTATATGGGCTTACCAGTCATCAGAACAATTCAAAAGTAACTTTAACAACAAATTTTCTAGAAACTACAATAAACATTTATAATCACAATAATATCACATATTTACATTATTTATACAACAGACTCCTTCTTCTATGGAAAGCTTTAAACAATTATTCTGTGGTAAATTTAACTAAAACTTTGGACACCAGCAACTTAAATTTTCTCTGTAATGATAAAAAGTAAAAACCTACACAATAATCTAAAACACAGGTTAAAAGTAAGTTAAGTAAATCGTTATAAGTATTAAACTGGAACAAAAAATGGTTTTCATCCTCAAGATCATGATAGGAATAAAATTCAAAAACTCTATATTCTAATTGTGTATCATTGCAGGCCTAACATCCCGTCTCTATTGCTAACAGTAAAACACCAAACCTAAATTACGAAGGGACAGACAAATGACCTCTATCGTAAATTTGATATACATAATCCTCAGTACCAAATGTAGTTTTAAATTCTCTGTAAGTTCTTAATTTTGGCTAAACTACTTATTTTTCCAGTTGGTTTTATTTTCTAAGTTAGGTCAATTTTCTACAAAATTTTGAGTAATATTCAATTTAGTGAATATTTGTAAAACCTCAGTACTCCAATTTCTCAAGTTAATTTGTTTATCAACTTCAAACACTTGCTTTGTTAGTCGGTTTTCATAGACACAAGTCTATTCCAAAAACATAGCATTTAGTCCAGGAGCATTAGATTTAACCCGGAACAAATTAGTAACAAGCTGAAATTTTCAGGAAACGTTCAGAAAATTGTATAGAATAACATACTAAAAGTCCTCGAAAATCCTCCTATTGGCACCTTGGGAATTCAAGATGGCGTCCAAGATGGCTGACTTGAGCGTTTTTGTTGCTTCTTTGGCTCAAAATATGCTACATATGTTATCAAAGTGTTGGAAATTAATATTCAAAGCTAGAGAATTGACTAGAAGCATGTATTATGTAATTTGGAATTCAAGATGGTATCCAAGATGGCGGTATTTATGTAGTCAGCAGCCAAACTTGATTTTTTACCTGAACCCTGCACCGACAGATAAGGTTTTTTTCTCAATGGATTTGTAGTCCTTAGACCCTCCTTAAATCATAAATGGCGGGTAACGAGAGCGTATCCTTGAGTATTTTAAGAAAATGGTCGGAATTGAAAATGGCCGCCAAAACAGGCATCAGTCAACCTAACTTTCTTAATTTTGGGTCTAGAAAGATGAGAGAGTATCTGCTCCATTGAGAGAGTATCTGCTCAATTATTTTGTTCACAGAAAGCTCTAATGGCACCCTAAATATAAACAATGAATATTAAGAGGAGGGTCTGGAGACTACAACAACCGATTTTGCTGTCAGACAGATAACAAGGGAGCTCTTATGGCTTGAAAACAATCATTTGTATGATGAAGTCCCAAATGATGTTTAATATCTTCTGAAGAACCGATGCTCCTGTCCGGACAATCTCTTCATACCTGCCAATGGGAAGAGGCATCACTATTTTTGTGACAAGGTTTTAGGTGTGAAGAAATGCAGTTCAAACAGCAGTAACCAATGGCTGCAACAGCTGATGAAATTGTTTGTAAATCAAAGTATCAAAACCAAACTTCTTGGCATTGATATTTCATCTTTTTATCTTCTTGGGGAGTCTCTGCCATGGAACTGCTTCTGTTGGTCAGATGGACCACTGCAGTGACTAAGTAACAGCCGTAACATGATGGAAAACGGTTCCACAGCAGGTGGGATGTGCGCCAAAATTGTACACTATGAATTAAATAATGTCAAGTGTTTGTTAAAATTGAAATTTTGTTGCTCTGAATGCCATCATCATTATGTGGAACTTTCGTCCAACATGAACCAGGAACATCCTTTGACATCGTTGTGTGATCCCAATAATGGTTGCTTTCTGGCCACCAATTCCTCGGATGCCACAAAAAAGCAATTATTGTATTTATGATCGCCATGGCCTCTCCTAGACCTATGTCCTCCTCCTTTCAAAAATTGAGTCCTTCTGTGAAGAAAATAGTGGAGCAATAGGCGGTGCTAGAAAAATATCCAAATCCTGGAGTCACAAAGCTAATTTTAAAAAGTTTAGGAAGGTAACCATCTCATTCCTCTACCTCTAAGTTCAGTTGCTCTTGCGCTGCTCCAGCCTAATGGTCATTCCTATCATTGCATTTTTCCTTGATTTCTTGCAAACCCATTTCCAACTTTAACTTCCTTTTTCAGTTTCGTTGATCAAATATGCGGGTTTGCAATGACCAAAGATGCAAACGGATCGGTAGATTAGGCAAAAGCAAAAACACTTTCATTGACTTATTTCAATTTAATTTATGTCAAGTAGTTCCTTATGCAGAGCATACCCATGTGTCTTATGTTTTTGATTACATTGGGCCTTTTTCCTTGACAGATTGAAGTCTGTACGAACTGAAACAGCCATTTGCAGGTCAAAGAATGCAAATAGTGTCAGCGATTATTGTGACAATGTCTATACGCCAATTCAATCTTAAATCACATGTTAGTCAATGTTATAACCTTAAATGTATCAGCATTATCCAGAATAACACCATTTGATAATCCACTGAAAATATATCTTACAGAAATATATAAGTGTCGAAAAAAATTTGACATGCACGTGCATTAAAAACCTTATAATTTATAAAACTACAACTTACACGGAAATGACTGTAAATATGAGAGATAAAAATTATATTTTCCGAATAATATCTAATAGGTTGATCTTAACCACCTAAAAACCTGACAAATGAGTTCTCCATGTCTATTTCACCTGAAATAGAGGTATTTCACATCTTTCTAGACCCAAAATTAAGAAAGTTAGGCTGACCGATGCACGTTTTGGCGACCATTTTGAATTTGGCCATTTTCCCAAAACGCTCAAGGATTTGCTCTCGTTTCCCACCATTTATGTTTTACAGAGGATCTAAGGACCCCAGATCCATTGAGAAAATAACTTTATCCGTCGGTGCAGGGTATAACCCTCTGGCAACCTGACTATAACAGAAACATAAAGTCGGCCATCTTGGATACCATCTTGAATTCCAAATTACATAATAACTTCTTCTAGTTCATTCTATGGTCTTGAGAATCAAATCCAAGACACTTTGATTGCATTTGTAGAGTATTTTGAGCCAAAAAATGGTATAATCGCTCAAGTCAGCCATCTTGGACGCCATCTTGAATTCCCAAGGTGCCAATAGGAGGATTTTCGAGGACTTTTAGTATGTTATTCTAGACAATTTTCTGAACGTTTCCTGAAAATTTCAGCTTGTTACTAATTTGTTCCGGGTACATGCCAATATGGAGCTAATGCTACTGGACTAATTCTGGCAACTAGTTTTTTAATCAATCCATCCCATATCGCCTTTAAAAGCACGTTTTAGAGCAAAACTATTCACACCTAGAAAAATCGTATTGCCCTGTTTTGTATTGCTTCAGGTTTAGAAAAGTCTTTGTAGTCCCAAACTCCTGAACAATAATCCATAACAAGAACAACGTGTGAATCAAACAATTAACAATATGTTTTAAATCCTAAACCTATCAATTTGCAAACTTTGTTTTGGATACTTGAATGCGTTCTTCAAGCTGAGTCAGCAAGGGCGGTTGATGTAACATTATAATCAAGACATTCTTCCAAGATTAATCCCGCATATTTATAGTTTTTTACAATTTCAATTGATTCATTTCCATAGGTAAAGTTAAAGTTGCTAACATTTAGACCTTTATGTCTGAAAGGAAATTTTTTGTTTCACCAATTTTACAGTATTTAAAAACGACAAGAACCTAGACATAGGGAAATCGTGCAAGACTTTCTTTTGTGCTCCCTCAATGATGAGTGAATGTAGGCCTGTACATGGTCATAGAAAATATTGCTGACCAAACCAGGGGTGAGGCGGTCTGGTCCAGAGGTGTGGTGGTCCGGTCCAGGGGAGGCGGTCTGTCCAGGGGAGATGGCATGGTCCAGGGGTGAGGCGGTATAGTCCAGGGGTGAGGCGGTATAGTCCAGGGGTGAGGTGGTCTGGTCCAGGGGAGGCGGTCTGTCCAGGGGAGATGGCCTGGTCCAGGGGTGAGCCGGTCTGGTCCAGGGGTGAGGTGGTCTGGTCCAGGGGAGGCGGTCTGTCCAGGGGAGATGGCCTGGTCCAGGGGTGAGGCGGTCTGGTCCAGGGGTGAGGTGGTCTGGTCCGGGGGTAAGGCGGTCTGGTCCAGGGGAGGTGGTCTGTCCAGGGGAGATGGCCTGGTCCAGGGGTGAGGTGGTCTGGTCCAGGGGTAAGGCAGTCTGGTCCAGGGGTGAGGTGGTCTGGTCCAGGGGTGAGGTGGTCTGGTCCAGGGGAGGCGGTCTGTCCAGGGGAGATGGCCTGGTCCAGGGGTGAGGCGGTCTGGTCCAGGGGTGAGGTGGTCTGGTCCGGGGGTGAGGCGGTCTGGTCCAGGGGTAAGGTGGTCTGGTCCGGGGGTAAGGCGCTCTGGTCCAGGGGAGAGGCGGTCTGGTCCAGGGGAGGCGGTCTGTCCAGGAGAGATGGTCTGGTCCAGGGGTAAGGCAGTCTGGTCCAGGGGTGAGGTGGTCTGGTCCAGGGGAGGTGGTCTGGTCCATAGGTGAGGTGGTCTGGTCCAGGGGTAAGGTGGTCTGGTCCAGGGGTGAGGTGGTCTGGTCCAGGGGAGAGGCGGTCTGGTCAAGGGGGAGGTGGTCTGTCCAGGGGTGAGGCAGCTAGTATGTCCAGGGCTGTCCTGGTCCAAAGTGGTGTGGTCCGCAACACCACAACATATAAATTGCATTGCACAGATAATGACATGACATTTTAAACAGGTCTGCTGTAGGCCATCCGAGCGCACCTGCCAGGACAAACTTCACGATTGCCAGATGACCCCCTATTTATTGGAACTCATGAATAAAACGAGCAAGCAGGAGAAGTGCGAGTAAGTGTATTATTCTTTTCTGTGCAGTTGAACTGTGATGTCACATGTTAACTCAGTGTCATAGCTTACATCCTTATTCTCTAGCAAATATTTGTAAAACAGAGTGTGATGTCATTTTATACTTGGCTCGATTCCTCAGCTTTTAGCCAATAAACTCTACCTCAACTGAGCATCATAGTTTCAACTCAATGTCAGAGTGAAAATTAGGTCTGGAAAAGCCCCATGCAAGTCACTGTGCTACATCACAGCGATACAGCCCAGTCTGGTGAAAATGAGAACTGCATGCTGCTGCCACCTGGCGCAAAAGTTGATTTTGTATGCTACATCATTGCTGTCCCAAGAAATAGTTCCAATTTCATTGCACATTCACAAAATTTCTATTCAACATTGATGTATACCAGAGTCAGACTCGGCAATCACATTCTCTAAGGAAGTAGACAAGGCCATCAGCACACTCAGAAACAGCCCTGGTGTCTTGCAGACAAAATTGTGTGTGTTCCTCTGATCGAAATGATGTGGACGCTCACTGGAGCTCGCGGAATAGCACACTAATCACTGGGTGGCAACACAAGACAGCATATGTTCTGATCTGTGGCAATGCAAGAGTAGTCCACTTGTAGACAGGATACAGCCTGTTAGCAAATGGGCTGTCAGAATAACTATGCATTACAGAAGTCATGTGTTTACAAAAATTGAGAGAGCCTTTTGTCTATAGCAAGGTCCATCGAAGTTTAGAATTGCAGGGGAAACTTGGGCACAGTGATTTGGAAAAGTTTATTTTTGCCATATCTCAAAGATTTATAAAAGTATTTTCTTTACAAATGGTTTTACTTCTAGGGAAAAAGATTTATAAGTGTAAAGTATAAATGCATGTTAAAAAAATTATAGAACCTCTTCTGATTTCAAAGATAAAATCTTCAGAATGAAGACAAAACAATTCAGTGCTCAAATCAAGAGCCATAAATTTGTTTTCAGAAAAATAAAATTGGACATTGGGACTAATTTTTCTAATAGCCGAATATTCCTTAGAATATTTTCTGTTTGCAAAAACACCCTTTTAAGTTCAGTGGATAGCAATTTATGTCCTTGAACGCATATGGCATAAACTGTCACAATATACGCTATTCTCGGTCCTTTTTGCAAGAAGTTTCGAGTGTTACAATGGAGAACATAGTGATTCACTGTGCCCAGATCCACTACTTTTCACATTTATATTTATTCACCATATTTCGCCAGTCCGATCCACATGTTCCCAAATCACATGGTAATTATTTCCATTAGATGTTCATGCCACACATATTTCAATTACAGGGAATAATTCAAAGAATTTCTGTACTTTTTAACAAATAAAACATTCTTAAAATTCCAAGTTTTCAAGCTAAAAAGCATATTTTGTAATGTCCGAACGATATATGTCTTATCAAACTGCACCTCTGATTAAGTTGAGTGCTCTCAAAATACATCAAACAAATGCATGGAATATAATATTATAGCTTGAAATTGATAGTGAATCTCGCTTTCCGAAAATTTGTTAGATTTTGGTTCCACATGGACATGTTTTTGTTTTGGTAAAATTGTACAAATAAATATAAAAGTGCACTGAACTTATGTGGCCGCCAATGTTTCATATTGCGACTTAAAGTTTTAAAAATACAATTGTAAAATAAACTAAAGCAATTTGAATCAACACAAGACATGTTTGAGGTTAGACAGCGATTGAAAATGTGATAAACTGGATATATAATGTTTGTCTTCAATAGTTATCCTGGTTTTCACTATGGACAGTCACATCTGTTACTCTATGCAGTCATAATTGGTCAATAACATCTTTTTGGAGGGCATTATGGGGGTATTAATCAGTTATGGCCCTCGGCAGAAATCATTACTTAATGCCCGAGCCGCCAGTGAGGGGCATTAAATGATTTCTGCCCGAGGGCATACTGGTTAATACCTCATAACGCCCGACAAATAAATGTTATTATCATTTTTTAACACAATCCATATCCAAGGAGAAAGTTACCTTTTCTCTTGGATTCATTAACGCCCGCTCCGTTTTCGCGTTCCCACGCCCTTGTTATTGAATACAGAGCAAAACCGATTGCATAACAGTGTTTTTCTCTCTGTGGAGATAATTTTAGCCTTTCAAATGTTTCAATTCGGACCATTTTTGGTCATTTTAGATATCTCACAATGCAAATGCAATATGATATTCTCATTCTTTCTCAAAATTCTTTTTCAGATACTCCAAGAAGGTTTATGAGTGCACTCTTCTCTGCACAAGAGAAGAGCTTCGTCAGTTCAAGCTCCTTGGTAGGACGTATGACGAACATGCTCGCGAATTGGCTGCTAATGCCAAGCGATTTTGTGAAGTACATGAAATTATTGGTAGGATGAGAATTGAAGACTATTTTCAAGACCCTGATAATTATGCAGACAACGTCTAGTGTAGCGGACACTAGAGGTATTTTAATAAAATCTTGACATAATATTATGTGATATAGTGCCTGTTTTCATTATTACATAATCTTTAAATAATCTTAAAATAAAAGATGCATCTCTTCAACTTTGTTGTCACCTCTAATTATCTCTCCCTGCTGTACATAGCTACACACACCAAACTTTCCATGTGCTATCAGACTGACATTGCCTTTGTGTGTGGCTCAAAAATGTTACCTAGGAGCCCATTGTTTTCTTTAAATCTACTTTGGAATCACCACCTCTTACAAGAATAGCATCCTTGCCTGATAAACTAGGTCAGAAATGTTCTACCCCAGAAAGTTTATACAGACCTAATATGTCTTTTCTTTGAGATCAAAAGGGCAATCTTCATGGCAAATTGAGACCTAATATGTCTTTTCTTTGAGATCAAAAGGGCAATCTTCATGGCAAATTGAGACCTAATATGTCTTTTCTTTGATATCAAAAGGGCAGTCTTCATGGCAAATTGAGACCTAATATGTCTTTTCTTTGAGATCAAAAGGGCAGTCTTCATGGCAAATTGAGACCTAATATGTCTTTTCTTTGATATCAAAAGGGCAGTCTTCATGGCAAATTGAGACCTAATATGTCTTTTTGAGATCAAAAGGGCAATCTTCATGGCAAATTGAGACCTAATATGTCTTTTCTTTGATATCAAAAGGGCAGTCTTCATGGCAAATTGAGACCTAATATGTCTTTTCTTTGAGATCAAAAGGGCAATCTTCATGGCAAATTGAGACCTAATATGTCTTTTCTTTGAGATCAAAAGGGCAATCTTGTCCCCCGCCCCTCCAGCCCTTGGCCTGGAAGGGCCGGAGGGGCAATTGCTCCTGTTCTGGCACCTTTGCACTATAGATTATAATAAATTTCGAATGTATGGTAATAAAATGTATAGAATGCCCATTGGATAATTGGAGATTACGTAATCAGATTTAAGTTGGGGAAAAGGTGAAAAAAAGAAATAATTGTTCTTAGATTTTAGGCAAATGTAACATAGTGATATTTGCATTGCATGGTAGTACCTACTGCCCTTTCTCGACCGACTGCCCCTGCTGCCCTCATTCCCTTCCGGCACCCCTGTCTATAGGCCTAATAGTACATCTCAGCATGGGGGTAATTTGGTGGGGGACCACATTTTTGACCTCAGGGGACATAATATGAAATGTCCCCCGGGACTCCCCCCCACTTTTTTGAGTGACAACAAAATGCATTGTCAATGTTGTGGTAATGGCCCTTGGCCTCAATTTGGTAGGGTGCTGTTCTCAGAGTCATGTCCTCCTGTCAGCTTAGGCAGGTTACCATGCCATACAAAAGTTCGGAATTCAAGAATGTAAAAAAGATTGACTGACTTAGTTATTCGCAAATCTGTTGGCCAATTCCGACAGCGTGACCGCCATGCAGACTTTGTCTGCACCCACATTTAATACCCTGTTTGGTATCGTCAATTTTGAGATAAGCCGTCAGCCTTACTCGTTGATAAGTGTCTTTAATGGACCTTAACTCGTCCTGGATACACACAGCACTTACAGACCACGCTGTGGGTTCATTGGGTTGACGTTGTGCTAGGGCACCACGTGCCGCATTATCGCCCAGCAATGATTCGTCAATTTTTGGCCGATCTATTCAGAAGGTTGATCAATTTTCTTTTCTAATGCAGTAAAACGACCAGGAAGAACCTGTTGATTCGTTTTTTCAACTTCTTCGTTGTTATCTCCTGTAAGACCATTATTTTCAGAATTTTGATCCTTCATTTCGATCAATGTTGGTGGGGCGTTTCACGCAACAAAGACGACAGAAGGCGCCGTAAGTGTACAGTGCCTAGTGGAGTCTGTTGTAGTTGCAAAACTAGTATTTTTAAGTCCTTGAGCTCAACAGCACCACTTGTGTTTGCATCTTGGTGTTTCAACTGTGTCTAGTGATGAACTTTGGTGAAATAGGCATTTGTCACACCACTATATCTTGCAATTTACACAACTGTCCAACAAAGAGAAGATCGACAAAAGAGTGTCGGTTAGCATATATTTATTACTGGTTTTCTGTCTAGTACGTTCTGGGATTGGAAAAACACATATCTTTGAGAAGAGACAGTTTTTAAATGCATATTTTGAGAAACATAAAAAATATATGGAAGATCAATAAATGTAAATTAAATATTTGACTTGATTTCATGTTCTATTGTTTGTAAATTGTACTTTCAAGATGGTGTCTGTCCTGAATCCCTGTGAAATTAAATTGACAATAGCAACAACAATCAATCCGTTTTACACAAATATGTGCATATATATATATCATTTGGTTTGTACAGTAGAACGGGGTAAAGTTTTCAATCCGGAGTAAAGTTGGTATGCTATTTTGACCTACTAAATAGAAAAAATGGCAACTTCCCTCACTGACACAGGTAGGGGAGACCGGGGCTGGTTGTCACAGGGGCAGGTTGTCACACTTTTGGGGCAGGTTGTCACAGTTTTGGGGCAGGTTGTCACACTTTTGGGGCAGGTTGTCACGCTTTCGGGGGCAGGTTGTCACACTTTTGGGGCAGGTTGTCACGCTTTCGGGGCAGGTTGTCACACTTTCGGGGCAGGTTGTCACACTTTCAGGGCAGGTTGTCACGCTCTCATGGATATTAAATTGTCATATCCTTAGTACATTCTACTGATGATTGATGATGTAAGCAGAAAAGGCATAGCGTCTAAATAGATCTATTTGTGACAACCTGCCCTGAGTGCTGAATTAAAAAAAAAAGTCCAATATGACATCAAGATTTCGAATGACATAGGTATATATTCACCAGATAGATTTAAGTTACCCCCGTACTGACTTTCATATACAATGGCTGTGCTCCTACCTGCTTTAAATAGAACATGTTTAAATTCTACACAGTGTGACAACCTGCCCCTGTGACAACCAGCCCCGATCTCCCCTATCTTTGGCACCGGTCAGTATCTTTGACACTGGTCAATTAGGAAAAGTTGGCATTTCTGCCATTAACTGGATCAAAATAGGGTGCCAACTTTACCCCGGATTGCCAACTTTACTCCGTTTTACGGTACTCATTAATCATTTTTTGCATAAGTTAGGACAATATTGGTTTCAAAGGGTTCAATAAAAGCTGTTTTGTGAGTTGGTGTTGTTTTCAAGTAATTCAGTTGAGATTTTTCCCGAAAGGACTAATTTTTAGGGAGGGTCCCTTAAGAGGTACCAAGTTTAGGGAATCCTTAATTTAGTACCTCTTAAGGGACCCTCCCTAAAATGTTTAGTCCTTTCGGGAAAAGTCCCTAATGTAATAGACTTCCAGGCAAAAAGCACAAAACTCCACAAAGTGGGTAAGAGCAACAACCAACGATGCAATGTACTCTTCCACAAAACATGACTATGAGGGGTCAACCAGACGACACACATAGAAAATACAATGGTTCTATTTCATGCGTCGCAATTGATGTTTTGGTTTTCTTTAGAGTAAAATAGCTCTAATTCAGCAATCTGACTGGTCCATAAACAGGAAGTGTGCCTTTTCTGTTTGTTCACGTGAAAGGTCATGGCTTTTGCTTGGTATCAGAATTTTTCTAATTTTTTGGTGCAAGTGAAAATCCTGACCCTTTCACGCGATGTTTTACTGCTCATTATTTTCTAAGTGCGATTGTTGGGGGGGGGGGGGCGTGGATTTTACCCCCAGGATGAACTTTTTTATTCGCCTGCGAAACGTCAACAAACAATCATTTTCGCATGCGGACAAGCAACAAACTTTTTAATTTCAATATTAAAATTGCGGTACCAGCTGCAGATGGACAATTTTTCTTTTTTGAAATTTTCAATGTCCTAAACAAACTTTTTTGAAGTGTAAAGTGGGAAATAAACTTTTCTTTCACCAAAAATCAATCCATAGCAACCCACCAAAGATCATCTGGTCGGCCCAGATATATTATAAGGAAATCTTGTCAATTCACAAACAAAATACTTGGGTAAGTTGTGTCAATAACATAAAAATTGTATGGAAGATACAAAACGAGGGGGGGGGGCTAAAGGATCAATTTATGCACTGATTATTTTACACAAAACATTGAAAATGTAATGTTAACAAGCCAGCAAAAAAATTACGTGGATAAGTATCATATGGGTAAGGCCACGAAGTTGGGGCATGTTAGCTGAAAAAAGCTGTCAAAAAGAATGTTTGGAATTTTGACAAGAAATTATGAAATCTATTTCAGATAATCATATGCCCATATGAAATCAACATTCTTAAGGCTGTAAACGTTTCACTTTTTTATGAATGACTATTTATTTGAAATATTAAAAAACGTAACATTTTTCATATTTTGCCATTTCCGACTTCCAAGGTGCTTTGGATCCTCAAAATTGAATATTTTAATGAAATATAACCTGCTTGGGTCACCTTACAAAGGTTGCTGGAGCTCCCCATACACATATATTTGATTTTTTAAAAATTCAATGTTTAAAAAACGTAACGGGACAATTAGGGTTCTGAGTTCTGTCGATGTAAAAGTAATGATGAAATATCTACTTTTTGGCTACTAACGACACAAATAAGGCAGACACTTATTTTCTGTGCTATTTTTGTTGGCCACACTGTTATGACTTAGCCGCAATGTAGACTTCAAAATCCAAGCCAGACATGTGGTAACAGGACAATTCTTTAGAATGCTTAAGCTACTCTGGAAGTTCAGAAACTTTCAAAATTTAGCTGTTAAACTATACTAAATACATTTAGCTATAATTGTAACCAAGGCTGAATTGTATTTTTTGTTGCTCTCTGATGTTCTTGACAATTAAATGAAATTAATTGACCGCAACAGGACAAATATTCTGTTTGCATTACCTTCTATACACGTTTTAAAGAAGTAACTGGATCAATAACACCTGTTACAACTAATTAGCACTCTACTTTTGATATATATATATACTTTCTGCAGTGCCACCACTGTTTAGTTGAATTTCAGAGAATTTCGTAACAGGGACATGTCCTGTTACGCGAAAAAAAACAACTCTTTCTTGCTCAAGAATAGGGAAAACAAACGTGAATCACACTAAAGAGTGGATCAATGGGCTTCAGAATATGCTGAATTGCAAAATTCATATTTTTTAAATGTAATTAACATATCAAATTCTATTAAATGTAACACATCAAATTCTATTAAATGTAATTAACGCATCAAATTCTATTTCTTCCTACACCATAGAAGTGATTGGTGAATTTCAATTGCTTATTTGATGCAGTAGATACCTGACAGTCTTGAGAGGAACCCTAGGACCTCAAAAGGTGTGAATAGCAATTAGCCACTGAGGGGTATACCAGGTACAATTGTAAGAATATTAAACTTTGCAAAGATCAATCACCAATTAGGCTGTAACATATTGCATCAAATGTAAACTTGGTTGATTTCAGAGATTCTAGTCTATGGCCTGTGGAACAAAGCCAAAAAATAACGTCCAAGCACTTTACAGTCCTCGTTAGACTTACGTGGGATCTCAAGTTCTTTTCTATGCCGTTGAACTGTGATGCCAGCGATGACTGTATTCTAGCATTGCAATATATGTAAATTAACTACAAGCTGTGATGTCATTTTAAACTGGGTCAGATTTCCCGGCTTCTGGCCAATGCGGATACTCCAAAACACAGCGTCACAGTTTCAACACAGTGTCAGAGTAAGCATTTCATATGGGATAGCCCCTGCAACCACATCATCACAGCTTGCCAGCCAATGGGCTTACAGTAAAAGTAAGCATCACAGTTTAAACATTGACATGTAGAAGGAAGCATTACATTTGTTATCCCAATGATCCATCATTGGCAATCACCAGTCTAATCTGACTAAATGGCAGCTTCATGAGCATTCACAGTAGACAACTGTTATATCCCCACAGAGTTGTTTGATTAATCTGCAAACTTGCGACTTTACAACTTTAAACTTCAAGAGACCTTGCGATAAACAAAAGGCTTCGAAAATTTTCGTAAACACATGGATTATGTGACATATAATTGTTCTGGCAGCCCATTGGCTAACAAGCCGTGATGTGGAACTTGGATTGGTTTTCCCAGACCCAATTTTCACTCTGACACTGTGTTGAAACTGTGACGCTCAGTTTTGGAGGATCCACATTGGCTAGAAGCCGGGAAATCTGACCCAGTTTAAAATGACATCACAGCTGGTAGTTAATTTACATACATTGCAATGCTAGAATACAGTCATCTCTGACATCACAGTTCAACAGCATAGAAAAGAACTTGAGATTCCACGTAAATATAACAAGGACTGTAACTTCAAGTTTAAGCCACGCATGAACTGTTTCTCATAGAAATGACATCATATATATACATGCCCTGAATGATGTGTTACTGCACCATAAGGATTAAAATTACTCCGGAGGATCTTGTTCGCATCTATGGGGTGATGAAGCGTTTCTAAAGTGGAGGCCTAAGCCTGGGCTTAATATGAATAATAAAAAACTGGCCCACTCTTATTAGGAAGCTTGTACTTGAGTGAGCACCGGTAAATATTGCCATGATAGGCCCATGAAATTGAAAGGAGAAAAAAAGAATCCTATTTGTAAAGTTGATGTATCCTGTTTTGAAAACTTAAGTCCGCTATTCATAAATTCATAAATATATGAACGACAGAAACTGTTGAGAAATTACAGTTTCAAACAACATGGACAAGAAACTTTTTATGTTATTTCTTTTTATAGAAATTTAATGAAAAAAAAAAACTGCAGGCTTGAGGGAAAATAATCAATTAATCGTTCATCAATCGGCCAGGGTACCGGATTAATCAATTATTGATTTTCTAACCGATTCCTAGATAGATAGATTCTGATATAGATCTACATAGACAGACAGGCAGAATGGTAGTTATTTAGGTAGTTGGACAGCACATGTGTACATGGTGTGGGAGAGGTGATATATATTTGGGGGAGGGGGTAGTTCATCATTGGGTCTCTAAGGCTCGATTTTTCAGATCTTTGCTCAAATTCAATGCTAATTTACAAGCCTGCCGGATGTTTAGGGGGAAGCTGCCCCCTGCCCCCTCGTTTTATGCTTACAGTGTAGATAGGATAGATGTTCTAACAGCAACTCATTAAAAAGTGCTTGTATGTTAATTTTTAGTCTGGATCGTTTGCTAAAGTTGGCCATAAAGAAAATATCATGAATTTACAGGTATGGAACCCATGTGGAGTGTATTTGGCAAACAAGAAACTTGTTAGAAACATGAAAAACGACTAGAAACTAGAATGTAAAACCAGCTTCCGTCATTTTTATTGCGTAACAGGACAAATAAGTAACAGGACAAGTCTTCGTTACACAGGCAAACTCAGAGTACCACTCAATGCACCAGATACTGTGTGGATGCTATCTGAGATACTGAGATGGTTAGAAATATTTGTGCCTTTCTTTTGCCATGAACATGCACAAACATTCTCCATGCATACAATAATTCATAAAGTTGGAGAAATATTGTTTTAATGACAAGGTAACAGGACAAGTAATTGGACAAGTAACAGGACAAGTAACAGGACAAGTAATGGGCAAGTAACGTACAAGTAACAAGACAAATAGGAATAGAATGACTGTATGCACATAATAATGACAGTGCAGATGTGTGATTGCAGAATTTTGATACAGCAGCGTCGAGCAACAGTTAAATACACAAAATTCAGATTGTGGTTCTCCATTCTAATGGCAAGTGGTGACACTTTGATACAAACTCAGTAACAGGACATGTCCTGTTACGTGACTATGTGACCAGTTATACCAAATATTTACCATAATACCCATGATTTCCTTGGTGATTAACCTACAGTGTGATAAGAAAAGATTGGTAGATTCAGTTCAACATTTTTTAAGCCATGGAGCCACTGAAACTCTCTCATAATTGTGAAAAAATGATTGCTTGTTTGCAAGGACATAACAGGACATGTCCTTGTTACTACAATTCAAACAGGACATAAAACAACTGTCCTGTTACCATATTACCCCAAAAAGCGCGTAACATTTCGGTAACAAGACAAAAAAGGACAATTGCCCCTTTTTCTTCATGTCCTGGCCTCAATTTTCTATCCTCAAGTCTGCAAATTGGCAATATTTATGTCTGATCATTGCACTGCTGTTTTGTAATGTAAAAATAGAGATTAAGCCATTCAAAATATGAAAAGACAGGGGGTAGAAAATTTGGCCGCGAAACATGGTTTTATGAGGACATGATGAAAAATCAAGTTATTGGCGATATTTTCTTCTATTTGTTGTCATAATTGAATTGCATCTTGCAAGCATCACCTTAGTGGTCAGATAGACACTATTTGCAATTCAGTATTACAATGAAATAAAAAGTTAGAGCAGTCCAATGGCGCGTAACAGGTAAGAGCTGAAAATGTTACGATAAATAATTGACTTATATCTTATCAAAATAATGGATTCCCAGGCGTTCACTATGTATGAAATGAAAGTACAGGACCTGTTCTATCATTCTAAATAATAAAAATGACATAACAGAGGGTCTCCTAAAGACAGTAAAGTCCTCTTTTGACCATGTCAATCCACGAACGCCTAAAAACGTCATTTTTGGCCTGTTTCCATGACAAAAAAGTTGTCCAGTGTCTTTAGTTTTTGTGGTATCGACCTCAAATTTTTACACAGTTTAGTCTAATATGCATGCTTTAGTCCTGCATTCATTCAGTTAGCTTTTATCAAAATCCATTTCAGCCAGCCAGCTCTGAACTTAGAGGACACTTTTAGCAGCTCAAATGACTCAACTTCGTGGCCTTACCCATATACACAAACATGACTAATTCTAGATATATTTAACAAAGCTGAAATAATTTACAAAAGTTGCTAAATAATACATTCATAATTGGTTTACAAAACACTGACATGGTTAAATAAATAACAAAATTTTGTTTATAAAAATGGAGTAAAAAATATAACAACATGAAGGAAAAGAAGTCATGAACCATGCTTTGTAATGAGGACATCTAGGAGCATTAAGAAGAGGAAACGTAAAAAACAAATAAAACAGGACAAATGAGCTCATGGTATGCGATTAACATATTTTAGACAAACGCAATGTCTATACTTGCACAGTTATAGTTTAGCCTGTAATGCAGGCACATGCACTTACATATATATATGACTTTATAGCTCACATAATGATTATATTGTATTGACACAAGTGGTAAGTTTGGAAGATACCTTAGAGCTATTTACAGATTAGCGGCCCATGCACTTGAAATATTTTTAACATGCAAGCTGGCTTTGCCACGTCATTGACGGTTACCTGTTATCAGTATTACTAATTATCTTATCAGATGCATACTTCTGACAAACCTTCCACCCTTCCACATTCATAAATGCTGAACAGCCCGTTAGCATGTTCGAAGTTCAACACAAGCATTTGGTTCTGCGGCGTCATCACCGTTACAATGTTACATACAGGCATCTGGTTCGCCATTATTGGCTTGCTCTTCCAAATAGGCATTCAGCTGTGACGGGTCACCACTGGCGCTCACTTAAGCATGCGAATGATGCGATTCATTGGTCAGTTCAAGCCATGGCATTTCATAAACTCCTTCAAAATACTGATGGCTTCCTCCATCCACCGTTGCAATGTCATCTGGTAGCTGCTCAACTGGCGGCTGGGTAATATGATATTGTCCCCTCTTCCTATGTCTGTTGGTATAATATACAATTCCGGCACACACAGCTATACCGAGTACGGAGCAGGTGAAGATCATCATCCATCTCTTCCATCCGATCGCTTGACCTGCCAAATGTAAAATCACATCTGCAGTTACTGAATATCATTGACAGTCATAGCCATACGCACGATAAATTTTGCTTGAGTATGTCAGTAAGGTATTTTTTGCTTCTGTCATCTACATGAGAATGGGTGGGCATTGGTCAATTCATCCATGCAAAACACATGTGGCATTAATTTTAACTTATCAGACTTATTGAAAAACATGTGCCTATATGCAAACATGGAACTCAGAGCTATATTTCTTGTCTTGGTTTACGTGAATTTAGACAAGCCGAGTATTTCAAATTTCAAATGAGGCACGACTAGTGATCAAGCACCAAAGTAGTTACAGTTTATCATTGTTCCGGAAACTAACCTGCTTCTGTCATGTCTTCATTCCATTTGGGGGTTGTTGGCTTGGTTGCAACACAGGAGACATCGCAGTTTACAGAGCACCAATTCAGGTTGCAGACCTTACTCCCATTTTGTGCACAAATATAGCGTGGTGCTTTGCCATCATTTTGTTCTGCGCAATAGATATGGCAGCTTTTCCCATAATAATCATTTTTGCATGCTGTTGTTCCATCTGATAAACAGTACGATGTATTGCTTGGCGTGCAGTAGTCGCTACATTCAGCCCCATAGTAATCGTCATGGCATACCTTGGTTCCATTAGATATACAAGAAGATGTGTTTGTTGCCATGCAGTAGGTGTCACAATCTGCTCCATAGTAATCATCATGGCATACTTTGGTTCCATTAGATGTACAGGAGGATGTGTTTGTTGCCGTGCAGTGGGTGTCACAATCTGCTCCATGGTAATCATCATGGCATACTTTGGTTCCATTAGATGTACAGGAGGATGTGTTTGTTGCCATGCAGTAGGTGTCACAATCTGCTCCATAGTAATCATCATGGCATACTTTGGTTCCATTCGATGTACAAGAAGATGTGTTTGTTGCCGTGCAGTAGGTGTCACAATCTGCTCCATAGTAATCATCGTGGCATACTTTGGTTCCATTAGATGTACAGGAGGACGTGTTTGTTGCCTTGCAGTAGTCGTCACATTCTGCCCCATAGTAATCATCGTGGCATACTTTGGTTCCATTAGATGTACAGGAGGATGTGTTTGTTGCCATGCAGTAGGTGTCACAATCTGCTCCATAGTTATCATCATGGCATACTTTGGTTCCATTAGATGTACAGGAGGATGTGTCTGTTGACGTGCAGTGGGTGTCACAATTTGCTCCATAGTAATCGTCATGGCAAACCTTAGTTCCATTCGATGTACAAGAAGATGTGTTTGTTGCCGTGCAGTAGGTGTCACAATCTGCTCCATAGTAATCATCATGGCATACTTTGGTTCCATTCGATGTACAAGAAGATGTGTTTGTTGCCATGCAGTAGGTGTCACAATCTGCTCCATAGTAATCATCGTGGCATACTTTGGTTCCATTAGATGTACAGGAGGACGTGTTTGTTGCCTTGCAGTAGGTTTCACATTCTGCTCCATAGTAATCATCGTGGCATACTTTGGTTCCATTAGATGTACAGGAGGACGTGTTTGTTGCCTTGCAGTAGTCGTTACATTCTGCCCCATAGTAATCATCGTGGCATACTTTGGTTCCATTAGATGTACAAGAAGATGTGTTTGTTGCCGTGCAGTAGGTGTCACAATCTGCTCCATAGTAATCATCATGGCATACTTTGGTTCCATTAGATGTACAGGAGGATGTGTCTGTTGACGTGCAGTGGGTGTCACAATTTGCTCCATAGTAATCGTCATGGCAAACCTTAGTTCCATTCGATGTACAAGAAGATGTGTTTGTTGCCATGCAGTAGGTGCCACAATCTGCTCCATAGTAATCATCATGGCATACTTTGGTTCCATTCGATGTACAAGAAGATGTGTTTGTTGCCATGCAGTAGGTGTCACAATCTGCTCCATAGTAATCATCATGGCATACTTTGGTTCCATTAGATGTACAGGA
This sequence comes from Platynereis dumerilii, assembly GCA_026936325.1. Taxonomy (NCBI): domain Eukaryota; kingdom Metazoa; phylum Annelida; class Polychaeta; order Phyllodocida; family Nereididae; genus Platynereis; species Platynereis dumerilii. The sequence continues at coordinate 26,626,771 of JAPTHN010000004.1, forward strand.
GGATGTGTTTGTTGCCTTGCAGTAGGTTACATTCTGCTCCATAGTAATCATCGTGGCATACTTTGGTTCCATTAGATGTACAGGAGGACGTATTAGTTGGTTTGCAGTATTTGTGACAATCATCCCCAAAAAAATTGCTGTGGCACGCCTTGGTTCCATCAGAAGAGCAAGAATATGTACTTGTTCCTTGGCAATATTTATTGCAATCTGCACCATAATAGCTATCGTGGCATACTTTTGTTCCGGAAGAAGAGCAGTAATATTTATTTGTTGCCAAGCAGTACTTATTGCAGTCTAAACCATAAAAGTTATTGCGGCATACTTTAGTTCCAGAAGAAGAGCAGTAATATTCAATTGTTGCCTTGCAGTACTTATTGCATTCGGAACCATAATAATTATCGCGGCATTTTTTTGTTCCGGAAGAAGAGCAAGAGTATTCATTTGTTGCCCTGCAGTACTTATTGCAGTTTGAGCCATAATAATCATCGCGGCATACTTTGTTTCCGGAAGAAGAGCAAGAGTATTTAGTTGTTGCCCTGCAGTACTTATTGCAGTTGGAGCCATAATAGCCATAATCACAATCTTTTGATCCATCTGCAGAACAGGAGTAGTGTGCACCACTCCCTGGCTTGCAATAAGTAAAGCAATCACTGCCATACCAGTTGCTATTGCAATACACCTTTATTCTGACATCCATGCTGGAAATAGAAGAAGATAACCAATAACTTGTTATCATCAATGCTGATGGTATTCACATGAATTCTGACAAATAGAAAAAATAGTTAGGGACCATCCAGAATATAAGACTGGGGGCTAGGACTTTTGCTGAAGGGGCACATTCAGTTCATCTCTATCTTATTAGCTCTTTTTACATGAAAAAATTCGGCAATTTGTACCAGCATATGTCAAAGGGACATATATTTTTTATCAGCATAATGGATGTGCAGTAGATTGTTTATAGCTTTTGTATGGCAGATTCATTGGTACAAAAAAAATTGACATGGAACAAAAGGGGTTAGGGGAAGTATACCTATATTGGACTGGTTCTTCAGTTGGACCACTGCCATATATCTCCCAGCTGGATAATGCATCTAAGCAGATGAGACACTTAGTGGACTCTTCCTGAATACAAACTGCTATAGTTGGCACTGGAAGTTTCTGGGTAACAAACATGGAAAATTATGAGAATTATATAATTTTTATCTTATTTCTTCCAAAAACCAGCAAAATTTGGTGGCTTGCTAAGTGCACTCTTAACAAAAAGGTTTTATATGGAACCTATAAAGGTTCTATAAGCTGGTATGGATAAGGAAACCTAAAGGTTCATTATTCAACTTTTAAAAAGGTTCCAATAAAAACAACATTTAGATAATCTAGCTGCACTGAATTCCCGCAATGGAACCCCCTTCCCTCAAGTTGGGAGGATAGGGTCCTATCATAGGGCCTTCCAACCAAGTATTGAACGTTTTCAGTTGAACCCTTAAAAAATGTAGAACCTTCTTTTTGGTTGTGGGTTCTTTATATTATATACCTTTACGAACCGTTTGCGTTAAGAGTGTGGTCAAATATACAGCGATGACTAAAACAAAGGGGTATACATAGAGTACATTGAACAGTACCAATTTCTGAATGTGGCTCAACTTAGCTGTCTTTAGCTAGTAATTACTATCCCTAGCCGTAGATATCCAAAGCTAGCCACCTGTATCCATAGCTGTCTTTTACTATCCACACCCCTATCTCCACACCAGTGCCCCCTCTACTAACAAATAATTGAACTAACATTCCATGCAAGAGTTGTTTTCTCATTGTTGTTTTATGATTTAACTCTGTATCCAATCTGCATGTTATTGATGGTAATCAGAACAATGGTGCGTACAGATGATTTCATATTTGTAGACTTGGATCAAATAACAAATTTGGCAAAATTTTTTATCTGACATCAGAAAATCCTGCCAGGTGATTGGTCAAGCTGCACGTGGAGTGTCACTTTTTTGGAGTTTGCTTCAAGCAAGTGAAGTTGGCTTGAGAAATGATGTCATAATTTCACCAATAAACTGCTGCAAGCATCCTCACATCTCAGTGTAGGCCAGTGAACCTACCCTGACCACATGCACCATGTTTCAGTGAAGATTGGCAGCCTGCCAATTATGCATCCGGGTCCGTAAAATTGGGTTCTGATACTGTCTACAAGTTGACCGCTATTTACTGCCACCTAGGGTGCAAAATTCGCGAGCTACTGTGAGCGGTCAACAGAATTTGGATCCCTGGAAGAAACCAGGATAGTGTGGAAGAAACCAGGACAGTTTCGTCATTTAGTGATGGTCTAGTTTATTTCCAAAAACTCTGCAAGTGTCTAATCTGACTTTGGTTGGCTTCAATTTTAAGCAGACAGCTTGTAAATACCAAAATAAGTTGGAACTATCTTTTATCATGGAGGATGTATACATTGTAATTTGTAGCTCACATATATTGCCAGTATAGAGGGGGCCACTTGTGGCATGGACAAGACATTTTGCTGAGTGTAACACAGCTTTTATGAAATTGTGAATTATATTGTTGTCCTAGTTAATAAATCTCCATAAAGTAACAGAATAAATACAATTGAGCATTTTTGATATCACAAAGCAAAAAAATTGGCTTTGTATGGACACATGAATAAGTGAGAATGCATTCTTTTTGGACCCATTTCTGACCACAATTTAACATGCACTAAATGGCATAAGTAGATTGAATACCACCAAGCTTCTGATGAGTAAAATCATCAATTTCACAGGCAAAGTTTATGCTAAAGTTTCAAAACTTTCTTTTTGTCTCATGATTTACAAACATTTTCATTCAAAGCAGTGGACTGGATATTAGCCAGCAACCATGCTTTGTGAAAGTAGTTTGGCGTAGTAATATGGACAGCTGTTGTGCGACCTGATCTGGTAATCTGTCCAAAACAGATCAAATCTTTGTTGACCCAATTTGATTTTCCAGGGACTGTCAGCATTCTGCTGCCACTTGACAGTCCCGAACAGAGACAGGTTCTGATAGGTGGTTGTGGTAGGCAGGAGGCACTGGAAGGTGCTCAGGTGGAACATACTGACCAATCAATGACTGGAGTACAAAGTGGGATTAACCTGAAATCTTTTCATGTTGGGTTGTTTATCAAACAAGTAGTGTTGTTTCATTTCTTGTGTGAATCACAGTTGATCTATAATCTATCAAAAATTGTAAACTGTAGTCAATTTTGGAACTGCAATAATGATATCTCAAAAGCAGTTGTGACACCCAGCAGTACACTCAGAGAGTGTATACATAAGACTGCTGGCTTGCAATTATATAGGCCTGGGCCTATCTATCTATCTATCTATCTATCTATCTATCTATCTATCTATCTATCTATCTATCTATCTATCTATCTATCTATCTATCTATCCTATATCTGTCTATCTTCCTTCCTGCCTTCCTTCCTTTCTTCTCCTTCCTTTCTTCTCCTTCCTTTCTTCTCCTTCCTTTCTTCTCCTTCCTTTCTTCTCCTTCCTTTCTTCTTCTCCTTTCTTTCTTTCTACTCTTTCCTTCCTTTTCCTTCCCTTTCCTCACTTCCTTCTCCTTCCTTCCTTTCTTCTCCTTCCTTCATTTCTTCTCCTTCCTTCCTTCTCCTTCCTTCATTTCTTCTCCTTCCTTCATTTCTTCTCCTTCCTTCATTTCTTCTCCTTCCTTCATTTCTTCTCCTTCCTTCTCCTTCCTTCTCCTTCCTTCTCCTTCCTTCTCCTTCCTTCTCCTTCCTTCTTCCTTTCCTTCCCTTTCCTTCCCTTTCCTTCCCTTTCCTTCCCTTTCCTTCCCTTTCCTTCCCTTTCCTTCCCTTTCCTTCCCTTTCCTTCCTTCTTTCTTTACTTTCTTGAATAAATCTGTAAAAACTATTTGCTGCTGCTGTCATAGCAGCAGGATAATGGCGAAAAATTGACACTGTGCATAATGGCAGATATTTTGTCAATTTGTCTATCTGATTTTTCTCATTCAGTGATTATCAATTCATTATAATCTATAAATTCCAAATAATTACATAACTTGAAATATGCGTAGTCTAAAATTATGCAAGATGAAATGTGAAATGCAAAGGTTCTTATTTATTAACTCTCACACTTGATTCATTTAGCATCTGGCAATGCACTGTAAGGTGCTGCCACCTTTTTATGAACTACCAGTCTGACAGTTTGTTGGGTTTGGAAAAAGCAGGGGAGGGTGCTGCCATTAGGGTGCATCGTCTGCCCCATAAAAATGAAAAAATTGACATATTCATTTGCACTTTTGCCATATTGTTCCTTTGCCCATAGAAACATATTCTGCAAAATTTCAATAAGATCGGATGTGGCCTTAGGGTGGCACTTTTGTGTCAAAGTTTAGTCCAAAATTGTCCAAAAATTATGCTTTTAAAAGTCGCGGTTAGAAATATCTAACTTACGGTTGGTTGTATGATTTCAGTTCATATACCATTGTTCTTAGAAGAAAATTTTCTTTAATTTGAATGGTAGAAAGCTATATTTCTGAAAATTTCTCATGCTTTAGTTTTTTGAAAAGCTGGAAGTTTTTGACTATTATGACAAAATGTTTCAAAAAATCAACTTAAAAGGTCAACTTCTGCCTAACTTACAAGTAATCATTAGAATAAAACCTGAGGAACACTTCGCTGAAGAAAGTAGAAAATGTGATATTTTTTCTAGATAGTTATTCATCAAATTCAAATGTGCAAATTTACATAAATTACATGTAAATATGAGAAATAAAACAGTTCATTGAGACACCGCTCTGCCTCTGTCTTTCTTCTGACTACACCATAATGCAATCAAGGTTTTATCAAATGATGTAGTAGACCATATCCTCTCTTTGTAGACTTCTTTGAGCTCCAAAAATCATATTAACATCCTTTTTTTGATTTATCACATTTTACCCGATAAAAAATAAAATATCTCGGCACAATTGTGACTTCTATTCAATGGAAACCATTGATGTTGGTATTCAAATTAAAGCTCTCTTTCTAAGGAATCTAACTGTGCCATCCAGAAATCCAAAAATTGACAATATTATTCATAACCGCGAATCGCTAATATATGACCTAATACTTAAATTTCAAGGCTGTTGTGCCACCCTTTGGCATTGGAATATTTTCCTAAAATTTTGCAGGACTTCTTTTATGATACAAAGGAATAATCATGCAAAAGTGCATGATGTTTTGAAGATATAGGGGCAGACGATGCACCCTAGCTGCCATACATTGTTCTGATTAAAAGTATTGTTACCACTGCCAGCAGCAGGCCTTATGTGACGAGCCAGATCATATTCTGTGTGACTCTGTGCATCAGATTATGTTAAAGCTATGAATTGTATGAATCTGTTGCTTTGTTGTATGCTTACGTGTGGCTCACTGAGGGCCATGTCCGTGACTAATTTGGCAATTTTATTGAAAATAGACAGGTAGACTTTTTGGGGCATATCTAGTAATTTAGATAGAGATAGATAGATACATAGATAGATAGATAGGGACCGTTCAGAATTTATGACCGGGGGGGGGGGGGTTTAGTACCCTTAGCTTCATGCTTATTTTTAGGACCACCCCCCCCCCCCCGACATACAAAGCGATCCACACATACATACTGTTATACATGGTCACACGTTCAGATTTGCGCCTTTTCGCTGACGTTTGCGCGTAAAATAGTGAGGATAAAGTGAGTTTATGCATGTTTTATTCTTTGTTAAAGTTTCTTACCCCCTCTTGGAAGTGTTGTCAAAATTTAAACCCCCCCCCCTTGAAACACGTGTGAAAAGTTAGTCATAAATTCTGAACGGTCCCATAAATTTTGATTAATTTTGATTAATTGATTTACAGTTCATTTGACAGATATTGAACTGAAAAGTGTCAAAATCATGTAATCAGTGTTGCCAAGTGTTAGATTTGTCAAACTGTTAAACATCTGTATAGAACCTAGAAAACAAACAGATCAACAGCTTTTGATATTTTTCACAGCTGATCCTCTTTCAATGTCTCACTTTTAACATGTATAACATGACCTGAGTCACAGCCTGCCTAAAATGTATAAACAGCCTCCTGATTGGTGAAAGCAATCATGCCATTTAAGTATGTAAGTGGATCAATTTTAATGAGACTCCGCTCTCAGACAGGTCTTGAGAGCAGGGGTAGTGTCAACTATCCCTGCGTGAGGAGGATGCACCTCGAAGTTTTAAAAAGGGGGCTGCATGTCCCGCGCTACTCTACACTTTGTGCACTTCCATTGTCCTCCAAGAGTGAAATTCCAAAAAAAAAATAAAATAATTCTGTGTCAAAACTCAAAGAAATATCAAAGATGTATGTACTGGAATTTGCAGACAGGCTTTAGGATGGAAATGGTTGCTTGTGGATGAACTATGCTTTCTGATATACTGACGTTTTTGCCTTATTTTGCATAAATTTCATAATTTGGCACTATACTGTATCTTGGAAACTAGAGCCAATCTGCACTTCTGACTTACCATTTCTTTATTAGTCACAGCGCTCCTGAATAAATTTCAAGATTTAAAAAATTCAACAAGAAAACCGAAAGCGCACGCTTCTAGAGCAGGGTCAGGAGTACATTTCAAGACAAAAACCAAAAAATTCTGTTGGGAAAATTTTGAGTTATATTCATTTTAAATTTTTTGTTTATCACACTCATATTTTCATGCTGAAATTGGGGCAAAGAAAGCTGTTTAAGACATTTAGGATGTTTAGGGAGACAAATGTTGATGGTAAGACATTATTCTTTAAATTTGCATTACCATTGAATGTGTATTAGATATATTTAGACCAAAAACATTGTGCAGGGTGTGATAAACACATGTGACTGCATGTCATAGGAATTAACACATCTGCAAGTCAGTTTGCAGCTTTTAAATATTGCCTCTGTTAATTCCTTTGAATGATTTATTGTATTCAGGCCAGTTTTAGCAAAATTAAATGTATGCTACATGATATATGAACATTTCATGCATTTTCCCATTGTAGAATTTTGTGTTATTTATTATCATATATGTCTGTGAGACTTTACTTATCAATATCTTCAAATGCCACCAGATGCAGAAGTTAAAAGAACAATACCTTACCATAATAATCAGCTTATAGCCTCAATAAGATATATCTGTTAAAGTGATTATTTGACCAATCATTGCTCAATTGTTTACCTTTGCTGTTGTTTACACATGAGTGACTCTCTTTCAATGTCACACTGTGTTTCAGTTTTAATTGTCAAGCTATTTAGCATCTCACATTCACATTGTGATGGATGAGTAAGTTAGTCCATAAAATGAGTTTTTTGCCCGGAAATTATTCCCAAAAAATGCCACCAGTAATATTCATTAACTCACTTCTTGGATCACCAAAAGCCACACTGCCAGAGTTGGGATTTATTTCTTAACATTTATCCAATGCTTATATGATATAATGGGGCAATTTATATAAATCACATTCAGTCTTAGCAAGAATATATAATAATCCACAAATTTATCTCGCTTGGAATGTCATATTTTGATGAAAAACATTGCAAAAATTCAAAAGAAGGGCTAAATTAAATTCAAATCAAGCTAAAAGCAGCTGAAATATTCACAACGAACAAACGAATCAATTTACTGGGGCTACAAATTCATTTCTTTGATATATATGCTTCTGCATGTGTTTATAACACTCGGCACACTATTTTTAGCCAATACATATCTAACACATATGCAATTATCAAGTAAATTAAACAATGAAGTCTTACCATCAACACTTATCTCTCTAAACATGATAAATGAACTAAACAACTTTCTTTGCCCCCATATCAGCAAGAAAATATGAGTGTGATAAACAAAAAAACTTAAATGACGATAACTCATAATTTTCCCTACGGAATTTTCCAGTCATTGTCTTTAAATGTTCTCCTGACCCTGCTCTATAAGCGTGCGCTTTCGGTTTTCTTGTTGAATTTTTTTAATCTTGAAATTTATTCAGGAGCGCTGTGTAGTGACCTGATACAAGAAAAGTTTTACTACTTTTATTCCGGAAGCATTTTGCTTGTAGACCAGTGAATTTTCAGGGCAAACAGCACCAAACCATAGTAGAAATTAAAGAAACAAAAAATATACATGGTTTTTATAACTTTGAGTAAATCTTTGAAAGGTGTTATCAGAAATAACTTTCGAAATGTTTAAAAGTAGGCCTATAATAGATATCTGCTAGGGTGCATCAGTTGCCCCAACCTATTCTGATTTTGATGTCTATATGATATGTTAGGAGGCTGGGTGTCCTGAGCATGTACGGCAAATTTCAGGTTGATATTCCCAAGGGAACAGCTACCTCCAGTGCATTACTTATATTTCAACAATATTACGATAAAGCTGAATTGCAATATTTTGCAAAATTGTCATAACTCAAGAACTGATGGTCCGAGAGACTTGATAATGGACTCAAAATGTGCGGAATAAATGTCCACGACAGCAACTCCGAAATAATGAATGGAGGTAAGAGAAGACTGCAATATTTAATGAGCAGCCAGTGTCAAAAGTAATTGCCATGACTTACAAACGTATTTTAGGTCAATCATGCATATGTTATATTGCCCTTGCATTACCACCTGAGCCATAGATGGTTAAAATCCTTTAAAATTTGGTCGCAAAAAAAAAACTCAAGCTATCCTCTGGTCTCCTATTGAACTTTCTAAACATTAACTTGTTGTAGCCAATATATCTGGGCATATCAAGTTCGATTTTGGTGACTTTCCAACTAAAATTGCAAGAGACTGAGTTTTTTTTGCGACGCCATGTATTTTTTTCAGCTTTTCAAAATTTAGCAGACATAAGTTAGAAAATGCATTATTGAGACTCAATAAATATTAGCAGTGACCCAATTGTTTGTACTATCATGTTCTGTATCAAATTTGGAAGATATTGATGTATCATACAAATTTCTATTGCAAAAAATGACAACACAGTGTGCTATCAAAGTCAGCAGCTTTACCTCAAAAATTGTCACCTGACGTTTACTGAAATATCCTGTTAGTGTGAGTATACGTTTAGCTGAAATATCCCAAATTTACATGTAATTAGACGCAAACAATATAGGGAATTATGTCAATGTGAAATAAATGATCTCAAGGTGTTACTTTTCAAGTTATAGCCCCTAACATGTGACACTGAAAAATGTTGTCAGCCTAAAATGTGCATTTTTGCCTGTTTTCGGACATAGGCCTACTTTGCCCAAAAACATGACAAAGGGATGAGATCTCGTCATTTCTGATGCCTTTATTGGAAAGATGACATTTTTTTATTGCCCGAAGGTAAATTTAAAACCTCGTTCAAAAAATTAAAAATGAGCCTTCGGGATTTTTTTTCAGTCAAATGTCACAAATTTGTGACTCAAAGCTTGAACCTTGTCTTAGTCGCGCTGGATGGCATAGCCCAGCTTCACGCGTAGAATGAAAATGGTGAGATATTTTGTATTTCCGACTTCAGATTCAGATTCCTGGGGAAATTTTACAGACCGAAATTCAAAAATAAAATTTTGGACCAAAACGTCACAATTGTCTAACTCAAATCTTGAACCTTGTCCTAATCGCCCTAGAAACATCCTTGCGCGTGGTTGTACACAACAGAGCAGGCCCATGCGTATCACGTGCGTGGGAGTGCCATCTGTGGTCGCGTGAGGGTGTTCTCACTTGCTATAAATATACCTCGAAATAGAGCAATGAAGTTAGATGGTTCAATAAGGTACACTTAACGTACTAAAAATCCTTATGAACCCAAGGCCGCATCAATGTTTTTCCGACAACTTAAGACAATACTCCTACACCTCCGCCCCCTCCGCCCCCTCGGCCCCCTCCCACTCATAAATTACGATATTTAATACATGTCCAAAAGGCATAATATGATGATGCCGAAGAGCATCGCGAGACCGTCAGGCATTTAGATATTTATCTGTGATATTTTTGATATTTCTTTGTGGTTTTTTAATTTTTAATTGTGATGCTTTAAATATAGACAGACAGACAGACAGATAGATAGATAGATAGATAGATAGCAACCCAGCTGGCAACATAACAGATTTTTCTCCCAGTTACATAAAATTATTACGTTTGATAACTCAACTATCATTCATCAATCCTGTGATGAGTGACTTCATTTTTGTCTAAAGCCTGCTGGCAATATTGGCCTACAGGGGCATCATTGGTTTCTTGATATTGATGTCACAAAATACAATAGTCCGACTGATGCATTTTCCCAAAAACCTGTTTAAATCCATCTCATTTTGATTCACAACTACAATGTAGGCTTAGCTTAATTGGCATACTTTTTTTTATTCATGCTAATGCGACAATAAGCATTGTGAGGCAGCATTCTTTGGTGGCAGTTAGGAAAGTACAGTGGCGTCATTGTAGGTGGGGCTGGTGGGGCATTTGCGCACCATTTTTTGGCCAAAGTATACATGATTCTGAATCAGAAGAAATATAATTTTCCCCCTGACATCTTCTACGAATATGTGACCACTAATTTGCCCCACCACTTTAAAATGAAACTGACGCCCCTGGGAAAGTAAAGTTGGTCTACAGTACTAGTACCAGTGAGGGGAGGTGTGACATGGGGTATGATTACAGTTTCTTTGCATAGAATGATGCATGGGGTGCCCCAGATTAAGAATCAGGCAGGTGCCGCTCCGGCACCCTTGGGCATTCCATTCTGGTGGCCATTTTCCAAAATGGCCGCCAAAACCCTATTTTTGGCCATATATCCTCATATAATTGTCATAGGACCATGATTTTTGGGTCTAAACCTAGGTTTTCCGGTAAAAGGAATTCAATGAAAGTGGTTTTGATTATGCCAGTTCAATATTCTGGCAGCCATTTTGGAAAATGGCCGCCAATACCATATTTTTGGCCACATCTCCAGATATAATTGTCATACGACCATGATATTTGGGTCTAAACCTAGGTTTTCTGGAATGGGGAATTCAATGAAAGTTGTTTTGATAACATCAATGCAATAGTTTGTCCTTTAACCCACTCCTTAATGCAAGATGGCTGCCATCAAAACTCAAATGCGGCATTACTTCTTGTAAAATTCTCCACTATCTAGTCAAATTCGGTCACTTTCGTTTCTTTCAGTTGACCAGCCAATATATGATTCTTTACTTTTAGAGGCATTTCTTGTTAATGGAAGGTACCTATGCCTATCAGAAGGTTTTTTAAACAAAAATCCAATATTAACAGTAGTATAAATGTCCGATGGGGTTTCTACAGCGGGCCATTTTAAATTGAAGTTGACAGCAGAAAAACAATTCCTAGAAATTATCAGCTTAGTTCAGTTTAGTTATCTCAAGAAATATCAACAAATAATTAAGGTTCTAAAGGAAGGCTGACACCAAGAGCTAGATGTCAGCTTTTATTTAGCTTCTTGGTTTCCTTTTCACTACAACTTTTCGACTCTCCAAAAGTTAAAGTAATGTTGCCGTCACTATTGAAAATGTCCTTAGAAACTCAAAATACTGCCATGTATTTTCAGTTCCACTTATCCTTATCACTAGATAACTCACTTCTAACCAATCAAAATGGGTGTGGAGGGATAGCCCTTAATGTCACCTTTCATTTGGCGTCTTGGTTTCCTTGTTACTACAACTGTTAGTCTTCCAAAAGCTAAATGAATGTTGCTGTCATTATTGAAAATATCCTCAGAAACATGAAATTTTCCCATGTATTTTTGATTTCACCTGTCCTTATCACCAAAAATCATTCCTAACCAACCAATATGGATGTGCTTGGATAGACCTTGATATCAGATTTCATTTGGCACCTTGCTTTTATTTAGCTTCTTGGTTTCCTTTTCACTACAACTTGTCAACCCTCCAAAAGTTAAAGTAATGTTGCCGTCACTATTGAAAATGTCCTTAGAAACTCAAAATCCTGCCATGTATTTTTAATTCCACCTATCTTTATCATTAGATAAATCATTCCTCACCAACCAAAATTGATGTGGTTGGATAGCCCTTTATGTCAGCTTTCATTTGACACCTTCGTTTCCTTGTTACTATAACTGTCATTCTTGCAAGAGCTAAATAAATGTGGCTGTCAATGTCAAAAATCTCCTCGGAAACACAAAATCCTCTCCTGTATTTACAATTGCACCTCTCTGTATTACCAAATAAATCATACCTTACCATTAAAAATGGACGTGGATGGATAGCCCTTGATATCAGCTTTCATTTGGCACCATGGTTTTCTTGTTACTACAACGTTCAACCCTCCAAAAGAAAAATAAATGTTGCTGTCAGTGGCGAAAATCCCCTCGGAAACACAAAATCCTCCCATGTAATACAATATGCACCCCATTTATATAGCTCTTGGAAGATTGACAGTTGTAATAGCAAGAGAAACCAAGGTGCCAAGTGAAGGCTGCCATTAAGGGCAATCCATCCACATGGATTCTGATTGGTTAGGAGTGAGTTATCTAGTGATAAGGACAGGTCGAACTGAAAATACATGAGAGAATTTTGCTTTTCCGAGGATATTTTTGATAATGACAGCAACATTTATTTTGCTTTTGGAGGGTTGACAGTGGTGCAAACAAGAAAAACTGGGTGCCAAATGAAGACTGACACCAATGGTTATCTCTCCACATCCATTTTGGTTCGTTAGGAATGATTTATCTAGTGATAAGGATGGGTGGAATTAAAAATACACGGGAGGATTTCGTGTTTCTGAGGATATTTTCAATAAGGACAGGAACATTCACTAGGAAGATTAACAGTTGCAGTAACAAGGAAACCAAGGTGCCAAATAAAAGCTTATATCAAGGGCTATCCAACCACATCCATTTTGATTGCTTAGGAATGATTTTTTTGGTGATATGGGTAAGTGGAATTGAAAATATAGCGGAGAATTTTGTGTTTGCGAGGGGATTTTTGACACTGACAGCAACATTTATTTAGCTCTTGCAAGATTGACAGTTGAAGTAACAAGGCAACGAAGGTTTCCAATGAAAGCTGACATAAAGGACTATTCAACCACATCAATTTTGGTTGGTTAGGAATGATTTATATAGTGATAACGGTAGGTGGAATTAAAAATATATTGGAGAATTTTGTATTTCTGAGGATATTTTTCAGAAATGACAGCAACATTAATTTAGCTTTTGGAAGATTAACACTTGTAGTAGCAAGGAAACCAAGGTGCCAAATGAAAGCTGATATCAAGGGATATCCATCCACGTCCATTTTGAATTGTTAGGAATGATTTATTCAGTGATACGGATGTGTGCAATTGTAAATACAGGAGAGGATTTTGTGTTTCCGAGGAGATTTTTGACATTGACAGCAACATTTATGTATCTCTTGCACAATTGACAGTTCTAGTAACAAGGAAACGAAGGTGTCAAATGAAAGCTGACATAAAGGGCTATCCAACCACATCAATTTTGTTTGGTCAGAAATAATTTATCAGTGATAAGGATAAGTGGAACTGAAAATACATGGCAGGATTTTGAGTTTCTAAGGACATTTTCAATAGTGACGGCAACATTACTTTAACTTTTGGAGGGTTGACAAGTTGTAGTGAAAAGGAAACCAAGAAGCTAAATAAAAGCTGACATCTAGCTCTTGGTGTCAGCCTCCATTTAGAACCTTAATTATTTGTTGATATTTCTTGAGATAACTAAACTGAACTAAGCTGGTAATTTCTAGGAATTGTTTTTCTGCTGTCAACTTCAATTTAAAATGGCCCGCTGTAGAAACCCCATCGGACATTTATACTACTGTTAATATTGGATTTTTGTTTAAAAAACCTTCTGATAGGCATAGGTACCTTCCATTAACAAGAAATGCATCTAACAGTAAAGAATCATATATTGGCTGGTCAACTAAAAGAAACGAAAGTGACCGAATTTGACTAGATAGTGGAGAATGTTACAAGAAGTAATGCCGCATTTGAGTTTTGATGGCAGCCATCTTGCATTAAGGAGTGGGTTAAAGGACAAACTATTGCATTGATGTTATCAAAACAACTTTCATTGAATTCCCCATTCCAGAAATCTAGGTTTAGATCCAAATATCATGGTCGTATGACAATTATATCTGGAGATGTGGCCAAAAATATGGTTTTGGCGGCCATTTTCCAAAATGGCTGCCAGAATATTGAACTGGCATAATCAAAACCACTTTCATTGAATTCCTTATACCAGAAAACCTAGGTTTAGACCCAAAAATCATGGTCCTATGACAATTATATGAGGATATATGGCCAAAAATAGGGTTTTGGCGGCCATTTTGGAAAATGGCCGCCAGAATGGAATGCCCAAGGGTGCCGGAGCGGCACCCGCCTGATTCTTAATCTGGGGCACCCCATGCATCATTCTATGCAAAAAAACTGTAATCATACCCTATGTCACACCTTATGTACAGGATCAATAGGGCTGACTCCCTGACTATGATTATTGCAGTGTTGCAATCTATTTTTAGACGGGACAGAGCCACCGGCTCACCGAGCGAACGAGGTGTCTCGTCCCTTATGGCTATCAGGCGAGTGGAGTGCTCCAGATGGTTCAATCAAAAAAGTGATTCAGACATCCCATAATATGAAAAAAAAAATGTCCGGAAAAAAAAATTTTCCGGAAAAAAAAAAATTTACCGAAAAAAAAAAATTTCCGAAAAAAAAAATTTTTGCAAAAAAAAAATTTCCGATAACAAAAAATTTTCCAAAAAATTGTTACAAGTCCCGTCTTCTATGCTGCGGCATTATCATATTAGATTCAAGTGTTCATGACGTCACCAGTCTAGACTCTCTTATGACGTCATCACCATTGTGTCTCTGTGATTGTAGCTCTGTTTCCTACCATTTGAAGACCTCTGGTCACTGAGCTTCGCGCAGAGACCTGACGGTCTCCATAACACTAGCAAGATCGACAAGTTCAATCCAATATCAAAGTATACATACTATGTGTGACCTCCATTTATTCTATAGGTATTCAAGGGAGCCACGCTTTTGCTTCTTGATGCTTGTAAATATAAGACGCGAGACAATTTATCCACTATATCATCATCGTTACTGTCTCTATCCCATGCAGTCACCTTCAATAAAATCCCTCCCTGTAAAAAAAACCAAACAAATTTAATAATGGATAAATATAGCAACTTCGGATTTGTAAATTGCTCCCCCAGCAGCGGGGGGACGAGACTGATAGGCCCAACAATGAAGTAAGACCTAAAGTAAAAACCTGTATTCCAGTGGTCTTGGAGCAACCTAAGGCCACCAAAAGCCAACAGGTCTTACTAACTGGATATGAATTCTGAACAATTTTAAGGGTCACATAGCCTTCAAAAATGTAGAACTATCTTTTATGAATCTATTCATTTCATGTCATCATGGCATAATGTCTGCAATAGTTTTCTCATAGATTTATTAAGACAGCTAAAATAATTCTCTGTAGCAATTGCAGTGAGGCCAAAATAAGCATATAATGAATATGGTTCACAACATTAGGCCTACACCAAGTGGAGCCCATAGAATAAATAATATTCAATTCCAATGAAAAATTATTGAAAGTTTTACCCAGTTTTTAATTGTTTACTATTAATTGTTTACTACTAATAAATCCCTAAGTTTCACATCGTTTCCATCTGGTATCACCAATGACAAACCAACAAAATGTAACCGATCTCTTCATTTGGTCACTTGGTGAGTAGGGGAGACCGGGGCTGGTTGTCACAGGGGCAGGTTGTCACAGTGCGTAAAACTAAAACATGCTACTATTTCTATATAAAGCATGCAGGAGCACTGCCATTCTGTATGAATGGCAAAAGGAGAGTGACTTTCACCTATCTGGTAAATATATACCTATATCATTCGAAATCTTGATGTCCTATTGGACATTTTTTAAAATTCGGAATTCGGGGCAGGTTGTCACATTTTTCGGGGCAGGTTGTCACACTCTCGGGGCAGGTTGTCACACTTTTGGTTATGAGCTTGAATGCAGGAAGTGGAACTCTGTAGGGCAGATCTTTACCAAGAAAAGTTATTTTGGACATATGAGGAATCCTTTACTTGCCCATTGAAGACCTTAACAAACATGCTACTGTGTACAAGGGTGCTACAAATGAAGGCTTACCAATCAGCAGGAAAGCATTCTGATCTGGAGTAGGATTTTTACAATTTTTTTTGAAAATTTTACATATGAATTTGAAATTGATTTATTTAAACACAATGCAATATCTGCATACATCTTCAGTCATCAATAGCATGTATAAAGCACAAATTTATATTTGTGTTAGTTTTTTGGTTTAAAAGCCTGGTCCTAATTGGTAACAACCAGCTCCAAAAAGTGTGACAACCTGCCCCGACTTTTTGTGACAACCTGCCCCGACGGTCGAAAATTCCAAAAACGGGTGACCAAGGCCGTTGTTATCAAAATTTTCACTATTTGTTCTCATGATGATATAAAGAAATGTTTATATGGTAAGTGTATTAACTGTACCTTTTTAACAACTATTTGATAAATACTAGCATTGCATGCAAGTGGAAAGTAAAAAATTACTTTTTGTGACAGGAAATTTTTAACAGACCGTGTGCCTACCAGACTCCCTTCCAGGGGTCAAGATTTTTCAAAAAGACTCCAGTGGGTTATAAAAGCAATAAACAATTATTGGTTGAGGTGTGTGACTCCATAGTTTAGTGCAATAAAAAGTGTGACAACCTGCCCCTGTGACAACCAGCCCCGGTCTCCCCTACACAGCCTACACTGTAAAATTTGAATTTTCAGTCAGCTGAAATGATTGAATGAGATGGAGGCACAATTCCCTTGAGCTTTCGAAGCTTGTTGTTTTAAGTTAGAACAACGAAAAGATTATCATAACTCAAAACATCAAGCTGTGTTGGCTCAAATAATTTGTGCAACGATCTCACTCAATCATTTGAGATGACTCAAAATTTCAAATTGTACAGTATATTCTAAATGTACCTGTTTCTAATACCTGCCAGGGATGCGCCTCTGATATATGATTATCTGTCCACAAAGGCAGAATGTATGGGCCCTCGATTCCGCACTGATAATGATGGCTGCTACTCCCATCTTTAGAGTCCATGCAAACGTTGAAGTAAAGGTCACATTTATATGCGGCCCCGAAGTCACATTTCTCGCCGTTCCTCAATTTGTGGTCCGGGTTGTAAAAATGTCGCAGTCTGATTGCAATGGTATAATCCGCAGATGCAGTCTGCAAAATATGAAACAATATTTTCATTCATCCGGCACTATTGTTAATGAATACTATTGCGAAAAGTATTGCTTTATTTCCTCTATAAAAGCAAAACTCATGGAGGGAGCATATGCACATCTGCCTGTCTACAAGTTGACCTTTATTTGCTGCCACCTAGGTTGCAAAATTCGCGAGCTCCTGTGAGCGGTCATCAGAATTTCGATCTCTGTAAGAAACCAGGACAGTGTGGAAGAAACCAGGACAGTTCCATCATTTAGTGATGGTCTAGTTTTTTTCCAAAAACTCTGCAAGTGTCTAATCTTTCTTTGGTTGGCTTCAATTTTAAGCAGACAGCTTGTAAATACCAAAATAAGTTGGAACTATTTTTTATCATGGAGGATACATACATTGTAGCTCACATATATTGCCAGTATAGAGGGGGCCACCTGTGGCATGGGCAAGACATTTTACTGAGTGTAACACAGCTTTTATGAAATTGTGAATTATATTGTTGTCCTAGTTAATAAATCTCCATAAAGTAACAGAATTAATACAATTGAGCATTTTTGATATCACAAAGCAAAAACATCGGCTTTGTATGGACACATGAATAAGTGAGAATGCATTCTTTTTGGACCCTTTTCTGACCACAATTTAACATGCACTAATAATATAAATGGCATAAGTAGATTGAATACCATCAAACTTCTGGTGAGTAAAATCATCCCTTTCACAGGCAAAGTTTATGCTAAAGTTTCAAAACTTTCTTTTTGTCTCATGATTTCCAAACATTTTCATTCAAAGCAGTGGACTGGATATTTGCCAGCAACCATGCTTTGTGAAAGTAGTTTGGCGTAGTAATATGGACAGCCGTTGTTCGACCTGATCTGGTGATCTGTCCAAAACAGATCAAATTATTGGTGACCCAATTCGATTTTCCAGGGACTGTCAGCATTCTGCTGCCCTTGACAGTCCTGAACAGAGACACATCTGCTGTTATTTACAATGGAAATCATGTCCTCATTCATGGGCCCACTTGGCTCCTTATTTTCTTCAAACGTCATCACCATCTCGTGGTCTGGACCCCCCTGGATCCACCACTGCCATGGTGTATGGAGAAGTTCATGGTGTATATTCCCATACACTCCTAATGATTATGGTGTAAACTTACACGTCATGAATTCCATGGTAACGGAATCACTGCGGGGACATGAAAACTATACACATATATAACATATATATATACTTCGATTTCAAGTTGCTCTAATTTCTAATTTCAAACACAATCTACTTTGTCAATCATTTCTGTAATCCTCTCACTTTCTGATTCAGTCTCGCAAACATTGCTCACTTTAATCTCCACTGTTTATTTCTGTTTACTCTCGATTGTCTTTCTGCTATTACAGATCCAGACTATTTTGGAAATCAATTACAACTCTCTCACGCTACGCACTGGTCATTGTCTGATCTTGGAGTACTAATTTGGACAGCCTAAGAAGCATCAAATTTTTCCATCAAGGTATAAAATACATTCTTGAACTGATTTTTCTTAAAACCTTGCATTAATTTGTTATTAATTTAACCCTCCTACCAGTCTACAAAGTATTATATAATTCCATTTTATTCTGTCACTATAATTATAGTTTGTCTAATCTTAAACTCAACCTTAACTCTCAACTCTGGTCACCACTTAGAGTGTCCAATCTCTAACTTTTTCTCTGGTCACCACCTAGTGTCCAATCTTTCACTTATCTTTCCGGTCACCATATAGAGTGTCCAATCTCAACCTTTCTCTCTGGTCACCATATAGAGTGTCCAACTTTAACTCTTAACTCTGGTCACCACATAGAGTGTCCACTTTTTCTACTCTTCTTTCTGGTCACCATATAGAGTGTCCAATCCCAACTCATCTCTCGGGTCACCATATAGAGTGACCTATCTCAACTCTTCTTTCCGGTCACCATATAGAGTGTCCACTTTTTCTACTCTTCTTTCTGGTCACCATATAGAGTGTCCAATCATAACTCATTCTTTCTGTTCATCATATAGTGTCTAATCTTAACCTCATTTCTCTGGTCGCCATATAGAGTGACAAATCATAACTCATCTTTCGGGTCACCATATAGAGTATCCAATCTCAACAAATCATACTAGTCACCATAAAGAGTGTCCCATCTTAACTCATCTCTGGTCACCATAAAGTGTCAAATCTTAACTTATCTTTTTGGTCACCACCTAGTGTCCAATCCTTGACTCATCTTTCTGGTCACCATATAGAGTGTCCAATCTCAACCTTTCTCTTGTGCCCCCTGAAATCATCAAATCGCAGGGCGTACTGAAAAAATCAGATGATGTGCCCAATGAACGGCAAATCAATGAATTTGTTGAACTTTGTGGGAAACCAGATTGGCCGGGTGATTGGTCTCCGAGGATCAACCATAACTGCTCTGAGTAAGAAGTATGAAGTTACCATGAACATAGGTAACTGGGGACAGAAAAAGAGAGACAAGAAAGATGAATTTGACCGTTGCAGCATCCGAAATGTTTCTGGTTTTCACTTGAATAAAAGTAATAGTTATCCTGTAAATGAAATGACTAAATTCTTAAGCACGCCAAGGAAAGATAGACCTGGCGGTGGCATAGCCTGCATATATAAGTCTTCTCTGAAGGTATCCAAGTCTCAATTACAATTGTTCAAAACATTTGAATGTATGGAAGTTGTCTTAAGTCATCATGGCAAAAAGATTACATTAGTGACCATCTATAGACCTGAATCATCAAGTAAAAATCGATACCGCATGGAAGAATTCTATGATGAAGTCACAATTCTTCTTGCTAACTACCACAACAATATCAATGAAGTAATCATTGTTGGTGACTTCAATTTTCATGTTAACAAAAAAGATAAAGCGAAAGCGAGAAAATTTCTAGACATATTAGATATGTTCAAACTAGATCAACACATTCAAACGTCAACTCATGTTAAATCTCGGAAATTCAAGGACATAGACATAAACCGCTTTAAAATTGATATCAGAAATAGGTTTGATAAACTGTCGACATTCTGCACCTCGGGTAAAACTAAAGCAAGTCTGGATAAATTGATAGAATTATACAAGTCATCCAAAAAGATACTAGACAAACATGCACCGGAATCTGAGCGCGCCATCACTATTGGCAAGTCCAAATTATGGGCGACTAATGAAATAAAAGAGGCAAAAACTGCTAAACGAAGAGCTGAAAAGAAATGGAGAAGAACTGGACAAGTAACAGATCATGAAGTCTTAAAAACTCACATAACTGCCTACTTAACAATCTAAAAGCTAATGCCCTAGCCAAACGGATGAATGACAACAAAGGCAACCCCAAAAACATGTTCTCGACAATTAATTCTGCCCTTAACCGGAAACAAAAATTGCCA
Organism: Platynereis dumerilii; assembly: GCA_026936325.1. Classification (NCBI taxonomy): domain Eukaryota; kingdom Metazoa; phylum Annelida; class Polychaeta; order Phyllodocida; family Nereididae; genus Platynereis; species Platynereis dumerilii. The sequence continues at coordinate 26,647,413 of JAPTHN010000004.1, forward strand.
TTACCACCGCATAGTGACGAAAAGCACTTGGCAAACAAATTTATTAACTTTTTTAATGACAAAATCAACACAATAAGGAAAAAGCTTGACTCTAGGATAGAAAGTAGTAATAACACTGAACCGAGCACTTTTACCGGTAAGCGCTTATCAAGCTTCAAAAACCTAGAACAAGCGGAAGTTAAGAAGCTAATGAGTAAGATGAAAAATAAACACTGCAACCTTGATCCGATGCCTTTTTGGCTCATAAATGAATGCATGGATGAACTCATTTCCACAATTACTGAAATCATAAATACCTCATTAGAACTGGGTGAAATGCCTCAAGATCTAAAACATGCGCATGTGAGGCCTACACTGAAGAATTTGGGCCTGCAACTGGAACTTAAAAACTACAAACCAGTTTCCAATATTCAACTATTGGGTAAAGTCATTGAAAGTGCAGTTATAGATCAGCTTTTAGATCACTTCTCTCAGTATGATCTTCATGACAGTAAGCAACAGCATATAAAAAACACTTTAGTACCGAAACATTACTGACCAAGGTTCACAACGATATAATGTTAAGCATGGGCAAAGGCGAAATTACAATGATGGTCCTTCTTGATCTTTCGGCTGCCTTTGACACAATCGATCATAATATTCTTCTTTCTAGACTTAAAAATTTGTATGGGATTGAGAGTACTGCCTTAAGATGGTTCAAATCATATTTAACCAACAGAACGCAATCAGTTATAATAAACAACACTGAATCTGAGAAAGAGGCTTTACTCTTCGGGGTGACACAGGGTTCAAAACTGGGGCCTATTCTTTTCAATGCCTATATCGCCCCAGTTAGTGAAATTGCAAAGAAGCATGGTGTAATTGATGAAAAGTATGCAGACGATCACCAGTTATTCTTGTCCTTTAAGCCAAAACCAACAAGCAAACAACATGAAATGAAAGCTAAAATGGAAGCATGTATAAACGAAATACGAAATTTCCTTCACAATAACAAACTTAGCAATAATGGAGAAAAGACTGAATTTTTGGTCATTGGGACTCCATCCCAACTTAAACATGCGGAGATAGACAGAATTGAAATTGGCGATACAACCATAAAAATGATTGAATCGGCTAGAAACTTAGGGGTGATTTTTGACAAACAAATGACCATGGAAAATCATGTTAATAAAATGTGCAGAAATGCATATTACAATATCAGAAATGTTGCCCAGATTCATAAATGTTTGGATAAGAATGATACTAAAACTGTAGTCAATGCTCTCATTTTACACCACACTTGGATTATGGAAATGGATTATTAGTAGGAATCAAAAGGAATTTAATTCATAAACTCCAAGTAACACAAAATTCAGCAGTCCGCTTGATTGAGAAGGTAACAAGGAGAGAACATGTATCAATATACAGGAAGAATTTACATTGGTTGCCTATACAGGCGAGAATTGAATTCAAAATTCTGATGATGACATGGAAGGCTCTGAATGGGCAAGCGCCTGCATATATTGTGAGTCTGTTAAATCGTAAAAGACATGAACGAAATCTAAGAAATGGGAACAAAGAACTACTAAACATCCCTGATGGCTACGGGACAAACAATCTTTGGGATAGATCTTTTACTAAGTCGGCCCCGTTGCTATGGAACAAGCTTCCCCAGGTTATAAGAACCGCAAACACCCTGGAAAAATTCAAAAAATGCCTAAAAACAGTCCTTTTTGAAAAGTACTATAATTAACATCTCAGAGCGCTGGTGAGCAATATTATTGAAACTGGCGCTATACAAATATCTATATTATTATTATTATTATAAAAATAGTAGGGGAAGCTTGGGAGAGTTGGGCTGCAGGGAGGGTTGGGCCACCCTGATTTTTGAGGAAACTAAAACACTTTTGAGAAAGCTGCAGCCACCAAAATTTTATAAAAATAAATATCTTTTGATGGATGTAACATACTTGGCTAATTTGCTTGTCATGATCTTTAGAGAGAAGAAAATTCTAATTTTGATGAAAAAAGTAAAACTGAGCCATGTTATGAGTTTTTAATTGTTTGTCAGACAAAAAGGACTCAGAAAATATTCTCTGGCATGCTTGATAGGCTTGACTATTCAGTTGTTATTGACATATTTTGGAAAATTATCAGACAACCAGTTTTGTCATAATTGGGATTGAGAAAAAAATGGTGGAATGGGGGAGAGTTTGGACATTGCCGCCACTGTCCCCACATGTGTTGCAAACTGTTGCATTTACCCAGATTCATTTTTATTAAGATTGAAGAACTTGCCTAGAACCATTTTCAACAGTGACTGAATATTTTTAGGCCTTATTACATTTCAGGGTCCAATAAAATTAAGTATCAGGAAATCTAGAAGGGGAGAGTTGGGCTGTTAGGCCAAGGCTTAAGTCTGACAGCAAACTAGTGTTGCAAGAGGCCTCAATTCTGGATTAATGACTTCTATGACCACAACATTACAGGTTAGAAATATATGACCCTCAATTTGGCCTCAAGTACAGCTTTACCGAACCAGACATACTACATTGGCCCAAGTCTCCTTCTGAATGGCCCAAGTCTCCCACATCATGGGGAAAGTTGGGTCAAAAAGTTTAAAATTTTCATAGGGCTGTAGCTCATACGTTCTTGCGCATATATCGATGCAATCCTACAGATATATTCTTAAATATTTCTAGATGCAATACATGCATTAAGCATCTTTATATAATCATTACTGTCAGCAGGAGGCGCAAGAACGTAAAAAGTGGCCCAACTCTCCCAAGCTTCCCCTACTTTATTGATATGTTACTGAAGATATGATGAATAAACTCACAACTTCAAGAATTATTCTTATTTATGTTAATTTTAACTAAACTTTTTGGTATGCGGAATATCTGTCATTGGCCCGATCAGTATTTTATGCCAAATCAAACTCTGGGTAATGGAATCACGAGCAAAAACACTCAATTTTATAACTTTTTTGTCTCATCATCTCATGTGAGATATATATTCATGCATTGGGAGATAGAAACTGACAGTGTTCATTCAAGATATATATTCTCACAGTAGTTCTATTTAGATCGAACTTGGGTCTTCACAAATGGTTATTGGGCTGCTCCCTTTAGGATGGGTTTTTGAGGGAATTGTGTGACAAATATACTTCCAGATTAATTATTTTGCTGCGATACATAATTGATTCATATTTAGTAAATTCTGTTATTTTGAAGCAATGGGATTATTATGTCCATGTGTCATCTGGCTGAAGGTGCTTGGTGGGGACCCATATGTGCATGCTCCCTGCAGCTCTCGCCAGATATGTGGCAGAACGGAGCCATAAAACACAAACAATCAAGACAACATATTCATCCACAAAGGTTCTTTTATGTAATTATGGAACTTTATAATGTTTAGGGCTGTTTTATTTCTATATTTCATTGTTTCTTTATGATAACTCATATACCAACTCGGGTGACAGCACACTATTGAACCTTGCCCCTACCAAACGCCCTCAACCCGATGATGCTTACCTTGCATAATAAGAAGATAACTGAAAAGTGAAGAAGAATTCCCATTTTGATAGGCTGTCCACAGAGACAACTTCTGGAAGTAGACAAACAATCATCAGTGACAACTTCTTCGAATAGTATTATCCGGAAATAGAAGAAGAATAATCAGTTACAACTTCTCAAAACAGAAGAATCACCAGTTACAACTTCTTCAAATAGGAACAACTTCTGGAAACAGAAGAAGAATCATCAGTTACAACTTCTCAAAACAGAAGAATCACCAGTTACACTTCTGCAAATAGGACCAACTTCTGTAAATAGACAAAGAATCATCAGTTACAACTTCCCAAAACAGAAGAATCATCATTCCTCAGTTACAGCTTCTGCGAGTAGAAACAACTTCTGTAAATAGAAGAAGAATCATCAGTTACAACTTCTGCAAATAGGAACAACTTCTGGAAATAATAGTAAAAGAAGAATCATCAGTTACAACTTCTGCAAATAGGACCAACTTCTGTAAATAGACAAAGAATCATCAGTTACAACTTCCTAAAACAGAAGAATCACCATTCCTCAGATACAGCTTCTGCAAGTAGAAACAACTTCTGTAAATAGAAGACGAATCATCAGAAACAACTTCTGCAAATAGGAACAACTTCTATAAATAGACACAGAATCATCAGTTACAACTTCTGCAAATAGGAACAACTTCTGGAAATAATATTATAAGAAGAATCATCAGTTAAAACTTTTCACAAATCAGAAGAATTGTCAGTTACTACGTCTGTAAGTAGAAACAACTTCTGTAAATAGAAGAAGAATCATCAGTTACAACTTCTGCAAATAGGAACAACATCATGAAATAAAAGAAGAATCATCAGTTACAAATTTTCAAATATCAGAAGATTCATCAGCTACAACTTCTCAAAACAGAGGAATCATCATTCCTCAGTTACAGCTTCTGCGAGTAGAAACAACTTCTGTAAATAGAAGAAGAATCATCAGTTACAACTTCTGCAAATTATCATCTTTATTAAAAGTACTAATACGATGTGATGTTAATGAGCCTCCTGCTCCTGTACAGAGCATTATTCCAGACACTAGTGACTCGATTTTAGAAGAGTAATGGTCAAGCTTCCATACATGTATGAAGGAGTTAAAGTGAAGCAATATCCCATAATATTTTTGTGAGGGGATCTTTAAAAAAAACGCTGATGGAAACAAGTATAATTTTCAGGGGCGTTGGCCCCTTTACAGCCAAACACTTTGATATAGAATTATAGTGGACTGTGGCACTGTGAAAATGGCACTTCATGACTCATGATAGCTGATGAAGTGTCATCTTCTCTACTTTCAACATGGGAAACATAGAGGCAAGTGGGATAAGTCTCCTTCAATCAAATTAACATTGAAAGTATTGGGTTTGATCATGACAAATCATCAGCATGATGACACACGAAGTGCCATTTTCGCAGTTCCACAGTCCACTCTTATTCTATATCAAAGTATTTGGCTGTAATGCCATTTTTGTTAGGGATTAAAGTTTCTTGCCACATATTTTATGTATTATAACTTCCCCAATCAATGACATATGACAGCGAAAAGTCCTGCAAATATCACCCTGTCAACAATATTTAGTGTTAAACACCAGAGACAAGAATTTCAGATTTAGCAAATTTTGACCTAATTAGGAACAGTGTCTGGAAATTAATGAAGAATCATCAGTTACAACTTCTCAAACTAGAATTGAATCATCAGTTAAAACTTTATGATACTGTGGTGGCTATGATGATGCAAAAAAGGGAACTTTTGAAATGTTAATAGGGCGCCCCCTGAAGTTGTTCCAATATATGAAAAAAAAAATTCAGTAAAAATTTGAGCTCAACCGGACAAAAATTAGAGGGTGCTACCGCATCATGAAAATTGATATTAGTATTCAACACAAAAATATCCAATTATTTGGCATGTAGCGAATTCAACTATACCTGGTGCACCAAACCAATGCGGCATGGTCATAATTTTTGGGTCTGGTTGTCAGAACAGCGGATCAATGCAAATTTGGATTATTTTTGACTTCTCCATGCTGCTGCCACCAGACTAACAAAGATACAATATTTAGTCAAAATATACCGAATTCGCAGTATTTAATAACATTACCATATCAGCGTGCCTCATCGGACTGACGCTGGGCTGACGTTGGACCGCCGAGGCATGCTGACAGGGTATGAGTTTCATTGTCACAGAAATTAAAGTTACTTCAATAGATGGAGCATAAAAAGAGTTTTAATTTGAATACCAACACTGCTATACTCTGACCGTCTGATCCCATTGAACTAGCTTATTTCTTATTAAAAATTATTTGCGAAAATTCCTATTATTCAAAGTACAATACTGTAGAAAATAGCAACATAGTAATGTTGGTATTCAAATTAAAGCTCTTTTCCTGCTTAATAAGATGGTGTAACTTAAATTTGTGTACCTATATTCCTGGTTATGTTATTCAATACCGCGTCTAACCTTAATGCTGTAAAAATCGGGCAAAATTTGTTGCTTTAGGAGTGCCCTGCAGCCTGAAATGACCGAATATTGGCAAAATACGAATAGATTTGTGATGGGAATAGTGGAAAGCTTAAATAAGAAAAAAATTACCAACACTCTAGTGGTAGGGTAACTTCTTTCACCCACCAACTATAAAACTGGGATTTCGCCCATTGCAATGCAATATTAAATATCAAAAAGCGGTGGCACCCTCTAAAATTTGTTTGATTAGGCTCAAATTTTCACTGAATTTGTTTTTCATATTTTGGAACATATTTGTGTGCTCCCCAGGGAGCTGAGAAAGATTCAAGCGATCAGGCCTGCCAAGGATGTAATTTTACAGTCGGCCAAGGTCATAGGAGGACCGCAGATGTTAAACCTGTTACAAATTTTGTCATATGGGCCTCGTTGCACGATGCACACTATGCCAACAGAGTAACTGCTGTTTTATAGCGGCAATAATAAAGCCATATTTTTTCCAGCTTCAATATCTTAGCCCTGAATTTAATGGGAAATGAGAGCATGGTGCCGTGAGGACTGAAGGAAGGGTGTGGAAGGGCAATGTCTCCCTGAGTTCTAGGGATTTTCGAACAATTTTTGAGTTGCACCTTAGCCAATTTTGCTTTATTTTGGAAAGCACTAATTTTATCTTTCCCTGTTCAGCCCAAATGACGACTCCTGATGCTTATCGTTTTTTTAATTTGGAATTAAAATCCAATTATTTTTGATTATCTGTCTGTGCACAGCACTAATTAGGAGAACATAGATGCCTTATCGATTTTTCAATTTAAAACCTGACTCTGAAAAATCTAATTAAATAATTTGTTTAATAATTTAGGAGGATGTAATACAGTTTGAAATTTAATGCATCATAAAAGCATCCAGACAATTGGACTTGAATCATTTTAAAAACAAACCAAGATGTATACACTGTAGGCAGCCCGCCTTATGTTGTAGGAATGTGGGGTTTGGTCTTACCTATCACCTCCATTTCGTTAAACATTAATAGTTTACCTTTAAATCAACAAACTTTTGTACTTTTCCCACAGTACAGACAAAATTACAAACGCCACTCTTGAAAGTGTACTGAAACATAATGTTAATGAATGGACCAGTTCTACGCCTTCCATAAAAGAGACTGTAGTTTCATCATAATTAAAGCGAACAAAACAAAAGTTGTTTGATTTCATCAGGACACATGCTCAGGTCAATGCAAACACTCCGGTCATTGTTTTATGATACTTCAAATAGGCGTCTCTTAGACAAAACCCAGGTAAAAACACCATTTTTGCCATATGACTGGGTGTCAAGTGTATTCATACTCCATTAGAAGGATGAAAATGTGTCAGACACATATTTTCTCTGTTATTTTTAGTTGACCTTTTATTTATTAACAATTTTGGCGCGTTGAATCACCATTATTACCCCCAAAGTTGAAATTTAAAAAAATTATTAAAAATTTTTTTTTTCCTGTTTCATGACTGATTGCCTTTAAATCAAATGAAATATGATTGAATAACTTGTCTAAAATAACATTGAGTAACTTAGCCACCTTTCCTCTAATGCACAATGACATCAAGGGCCTTTGCGGACGTAAGCAGAATCAGGCCGTAAGTTTAGACCACTTGAAATTCTTGTTAATCACACATATTCAAGCAAGTGATAAAAATAGATCAAGTTTTCGCTATTGTAGAACTTCCTTGATACATAGGCAAGAAAATCCATGCAGAAATTTTGCAGCTGATCTACTATTTTCCTTTATATTGAACAAAAAATTGACGCGGCCTAAACTTTCGTCTGATACTGTAGCTTTGGTATGTTCCTTGATTCGTGTACAAAGATTTCAGTCTGTTTTACCTTTGTAACTGGCTTTGCAACCTGGACATACAAATTTGTAGACATCAGAACCTTTGAATTATTTTGCAATCAAAGCTTTACTACTATTAAATTATATATAAGATTACAAGAGAAAAAATATAAAAAATTGTCTGGTGAATTACAAAGTGTTTTGGTTTGCCAAGAAATAGAAATTTGACAGGTTTTGTTATCACCAATACGTTTGGAACATTTTCAGGCATAAGATTTCGCCTTGTTTGCTGATGTACGGCAGGGTCATAAATATTTTGGTGGTTGGAGGAGTTTGTTGTTTTGGCCATACACTGGAGTGTGTATATATACATATATTCTATAGCCCTATAGGGAAAAGTGACATCAATAAACTGTTAGGATCTTTTTTTTTCTCCAATAGAATAACATGTCCTAGAAAATAAATTCAGTCTCAGTCTCTATACAATTATGAAATATCTGAAAATCACACATGTCAGCATGTTCTCGAGTGTCATGTGTAAAACGGTGACAGGGAAATTTGTTTCTTAGCTTCTCAGATGGACGGACTTCACATAACATATTTTCTGCTATGGAAAAAAAGTTTACCTTTATAAAAATTTCTTCCCTTTTTTCCCCGCCCCCCTGACCGACCCTAGTAAGGCCAGACACAATTGATCTTTAGCTTCTCGGATCTTCTCGAGGCACTTTTTCTAGGGTCGGTCGGTAGAAAGAAAAATAAAAAGGTAAAATCTCAAATTTTTATTATGTTTGAAATAAATTCTGGTTATGCTAAATTTTTTTTTCTGTAGGCAGAAAATCTGTTTGGTCGGTCGATCCGAGAAGCTAAAAATTAAAAAAGTCTTCTACAATATTCATTGCTTATTAAAATGGCCCAATAAATAAATTATCATAAATAAATAATCAATCAATCAATCAAGCAATCACTCACCTCCTGCATCCGCAAGCTCAGAACCGTCTTACATGTTCATGTACTTTGCTTTGGAAAGAGTGGTACTACTAACACATCCGTTTCCTCATTTATATTACTGAAATATTTCATCTTCCTGTTTGACAATTAACTGTTTTAATTGGGACTGGGCCTAGCAGAATATTGATAATAATAATGGTATGAACAATTATTTTGAACTCTCCAGGATATAATTTTCCCATTACTATAATGCGCTGCTACTGTGGTTTCCTGTCTCCACGTTATGAAACCGAACCTTCAGGTTTTAGAAGTGAAGCGTGTGTGTATTGGAGTTTGATGTCTCATCAGCACCTGAGTGGGCTATTTTGAGACATAATTTTAAAATGTTCAAGAAGTTTCATGGTGACAGGTACATTAGCAAGCATTTTCAATTTGCATAATTTCCTGGCATGAGTTGGATTCCTGACTTGTACCAATAGATTTCCATTGCGTTGTCGATCAACTGACTGTGATTCTCCAATCACGTCAATAATTGTCTTACACAAGTAGATGATATAGAGAGAGAGAGAGAGAGAGATTGTTTATTTCCAATAACAATAGTTTTAGGTGATAACAATAAGTACAATAATTAATCAGCTGGGAGACACATATTTTGACGCCATAAGGCATCGCTAACATACATGCCACCAATAAGTTAATTATATTAATAAAATTATATATGCAAAAATAAGACATAGCGCTGGTTCACCAGTATTGGATAACATTATGTACAAGTTAATGGAAACTTTGGAAAAAGGGAAACAGTTTTGATTGAGAAAAATAAAAGAAAATGTACATGTATAATATAACATTTAAGAGAAAATAAAAAAATAAATAAGAAAGAAAGAAATACAATATATGATAATATATGCAATTTTGCATATTACATGCACATTTTCATAGGTAGATGGTGGAAGTGACCTGGGGTTGTGACTTTGGATCAGATGTGAGAGAAAAATGAAAATGAAAATTTTGTTGATATTTTGATTAGAACTAAAATTAGAATGGGTATTTTTTGGGCACATCTAGTTAATTTTGACTGAAGCAGTTAGCGAAAATTACAAATATAGCAATCCTGTAGGAGGTATGCACTTTCATAACTGGAAATTGTGATTCTTTTGAAATAAAAACACAGACCTTGTATGCTATGCGTGCTAAATTTATCGCGAATGCAAAAAAGGTAGGTTATTGATAACTAAAGGCAGTCGGAGTCTTATTGAGCACATACATAATTGGTATTTGACTCTTGGGGGCACCAATGCATTATTTCCTTGTGTTTCATAGTTGTGGACATCTCTTAATCTGACAAGTGAGTATGAGTTAAAATAGCCTGGTAATGTCTTATTTGTTAGCTTATAGCAGAATTTATATTCCTGGAGTTTCAAAACATCTTCAATTTTTAGAATATAAAATTTCTTCATAATAGGTTCGGTATGGCTGTTGTATTTCGCTTTTGCCAGTGTCCTCACTGCTTTTTTCTGCAGTTTTTGAATAATCTTTGATTTGTGTCCCCAAAGTAAGGCGCAATAAATCAGGTGAGGAAATATAAGAGAGTTATACAGGATTAATAATGTGCTAGATGGTATGAAATGTTTAAGATGGCTCATTATTCCTGTTACTTCACTCATTTTTTTACCAATTTTTTCCACATGTGCTTTCAATGACAGGCACTTGTCTATTGTCACCCCTAAATAATCAAAGGTCTCCACTTGTGTGATGCTATTATTTTCGATAGAGATGTTCAGTGCAGGTGGTATCACTTGTGGAATGCTAAATATCATCAGTTTGGTTTTGTTTTCATTGAGTGAAAGTTTGTTAATTTTGAGCCAATTATTGACGTTTTCAAGTTCTTTGTTCATGGTTGATTGCAGTGTAGACAAATTTGAGTTACCTTCAAGGAATAATGAAGACAGCAAAGTTGTGTCATCTGCATAGATAATGAATTTGAACATATTTGAGGATTTGTCAAAATCGTTTAAGTAGATTAGGAAAAATAAAGGACCAAGTATAGAACCTTGTGGCGCGCCTGTTTCTATGGGTAGCATGTTTGAATTTGTTTCATTAAAATTAACATACTGCTTTCTGTTCGTTAGATAGCTTTTACACAAATTGTAGGCATTGTTTCTTATTCCATAATAATGCAACTTACTCAAGAGAATTTCATGGTCAAGAATATCAAACGCCTTAGACAGATCCAAAAATATGTTCAATGGGAATTTCTTTTCTTCCAGGAGCTGGGTTATTCTATCTATATTTTCTATAATAGCAAGCTCTGTAGAATGATTTTTTTCTAAAGCCGTACTGGCTGGTAAAAAATAAATTTTGATCTATGAAATGATTTGTAAGTTGTATAGAGATAACTTTTTCGAAGATTTTTGACAAGGCAGGTAAAACAGAGATTGGCCGATAATTTTCGATGATATTCTGTTCTTTGTTTTTGTGTATTGGCACTATCTTTGCTATCTTAAGTTTGTTAGGAAATACTCCTTTCGTCAGAGTCTGGTTGATGATTTTTGTCAAAGGAGAAACAATTACATTCCTAATTGATCTTATTAGTTTAATTGGCATGTTATCGTATCCACGACTAGACTTATTTGGTGGATTGTTAATGATTGTTTCAATGTCCTGTTCAGTAATTTCTTTGAACTGAAAATTATTTTCCACTGGAGAAGTCAGATAGTCACTGTAGCAAAGATTTTAAGGAATGGAAATTTCTGAGGCAAGCTTTGGTCCAATCGAGTTAAAGTAGGAGTTAAATTTTTCAGAGATCACTTTTGGATCAGAAACAACGTTATCATTTATCACGAAAGATTCAGGCAAATTGGTTTTTACTTTCTTTCTATTTACCAAGTCTTTTATGGTCAACCAAGTGTTCTTAACATCTTTTTTAAATTTACTGAAAGTGTCATGATAATATCTTGATTTTGCAGCTCTGATAGCTACTTTTCCTCAAAATTTTGTTGTATGTTGCGAGATTGCTTTTCAAAGTTGTATAAAGATCAGTGTTTCTTGGCGTCTTTTTCATTCGCATAAAAAGTTTGTCTCGGAATTTTAAGGACTCCAATATGCCATTTGTGATCCAAGCACTCTTTTTATGTCGATGTTTGTTAAATTTAACATACTTCTTTGGAAAATTTCTTTCGCTGATGATCTTCAAATGCTTTTCTAACAAATTGTAGTTATCTTCAGGATTTCCATCTTGAGTTAAATTCAGTAGACTGTTTACATTTAGACTGTTGAATTGAAGTTTAAAATTTTCAATAGATTTTTGATCATATTTTTGTGAAAGTATGAATTTTGTTCTTTCCTGTTTTGTAGAGATATAGTCAAGAGACAAAAAATATGGTTGATGGTCTGAGATATTACTCATAAGTACATAGGAAGAAGTTTTGCTAAAGTCATTTGATAACTTACATAGTGCATTGTCAATTAAGGTAGCACATGCAATTCCTCGAAAATCGAGTAGGCAATGTGACTTTTGGAATGAGTCCTTTAGAAGTGATAAAGTCGAAATAGTCATTAATTCTTGGTTTTTCATTGATTTGCAAGAGGTCTATATTATAGTCTCCAAATATTACAATGTCTGTTCTTGTCGATTCAAACTTATCCATTATTTCCGAAAATTCTGTTATAAATTTGTCGTAGTCATTATTTGTCTCCCTGGGTAATCTGTAAATATTGCCCAGGATAAAGTTTGTCTTTGTATTTTTTATTGAGATTTCTGTAAACTGGTGCTCCCAAGAGTCAAAATTATTGATGTCTGAGGTAATCTAGCATGACATAGATCTACCCTTCAGGCTGCCATCCCGTGAAATGATGACACTTTTATGCATTGAGGATAGTACTCTTATCTTGTTCATAGTTTTCTTTCTTGTTGCCCTAAAAACAGAAGTATGTTCGCATATATATTTTTCTGAATTGGGATGCAGTAGTAAAAATAACTTTTGTTCCGAATTCTTGCAAATGAGTCCAAACTGATTCTAGGTAACAAAATTGCGTCTCCCAGCTTGGGGGGGGGGAGAACAGTTGAAAACCTCAGTGCATTAGCTGTGCTGTCACAAAGAACCATTGATATTCGATGAATAGTTTTTCTCAGAACACACATTTGGTGCTTTGAAGTGGTCAAAGTAACCCTGTTTAACAGTACCTGTATGGCCCTCTCACTAGTCGCAATGTCTTTACAATAATATGACCTCAGCCAGATTTCATATACTAATGCTGAAAAATCTTAAAAAATTAAATCTGTGTCAGGCGACTATGGTATGTATGATCCGTTTGATGTATGATAGTGTTTATTTTGATGAACTGTGATTTTCAGATAAATATATATGTACTATATAATTCTATTAATTTTAATTGTCTTTTCTATGGCAAGTCCACTGTGCTAATGTAACAAGCAAGGATTAAAAGTTCATCTGGCTGAGATATATTCATAAAAATCCCCTGTTTTCTCTTCCCTCTTAGAAGTTAGAAAGACGGATTGTAGCTTTCGCGAATTAATATAATAATCACTTTTTATTAAAATTCAGCAATAAAACAAAACCATGCTACTCTTTGATTTTGGCAATTTTATTATTTACCAATTATTATACAACTTTTGCATTAGCTGCAACATGAAAAAATAAAAAATTGTGTGATGCTCATGTAACATTTGGACACAAACATAAACAACTTGTCATCATGGAAAGAATCTGCTACAATTGTGCTGTTTTTAATCCATTTATTCCTGTACCAGACTGATTTTCATTATACAGGTCTGTACCCCAAAACGGATTTGATATTTAGTCTCTGAGCACTTGTATTGTATTTGCTCACAGTCATGCAAGCACGAAATTTTTAGTAAGAGTGAAGCGTGTCGTTTTATTTCTTAACTAATCAATATTATCAGCAATAACATCATAAGGTTTCCATGCTGGAAATCTCAGAAAGAAAGATACAATGTCCTCTTTACACCATTAATAATAATTTTTTGAAATCAACATTTTAATGTACTGCAAATATTCCATCAATTTTAACTTTACAAGCCGGATGGAAGGATGGATAGATGGATGCTTGGGGCTTTACGTCCTGTATTTATGCACTTGATAGGCTACTTAGGACAGGAGGAGGACACGGCAATGAGGCATAGGATGATTGAAACAGCCGTCCAACATAGGCCCAGGTGACCCGGCAAGAGCTGGATTCGAACCCTGGACCCAGCGATTGGCAGTCCAGCACGCTATACCACTAGACCAGCCCTACCCCCTAGCCGGATGGAGGGTTTGGGCCTCAGTGCCTCATAGTGCCCAGGGCCTCCCAAACCCTTGATTAGGGCCTGATTACAATACCTTCGAACTTCGTTCACCGAAGGTAAAAAACCTCACACTTACAGGCCTGTGTGCACAGGCCTACATGACCTGATACAATACTAAAACATGACAAAATTCAAGAAAGCATAGCATTACTGAATATGAGAATTGAGCACAATATGGCTAAAACGGTAAATGCCATAAAAAAACAAGGCTTAGTGCAGATATACATGAATTACAATAAAAAAAAAAAAGTTAAATGCTTTATTAATGTGGATAAATAATATCTAATATAATCATCATACCTGGCCTTAAAAAATGCAAAACATATCTCCTTTTATACAATGTAAGGACAACAGCTTCTCAATAACCCTTTTTGGCAATGAAGAACATAAAGATCACAGCTCGTTTTCATTAAAAATTTTCAATATCCTTATTTAGGAAAAGACTTAGGTTTACTGCTCCTTCTGAATATACTTTTTGGCAATGAAGAAAGTAAGGATTACAGTTCATTCTTAATATCATTATTTGGAAAAAAGAACAGTTTAAGGACAACAGTTCATTTAATTCTGATTATCATTTTTTGCAAACAAAGTAAGGATTACAGGTCATTCGAATATATATTTTTGGCAATGAACAGTAAAGACGACAGTTCACTCTTAATATCATTATTTGGCAAAGAGCAAAGTAAGGATTACAGCTCCTTTTGAAAATAATTTTTTGGCAATGAAGAAAGTAAGGACAGGGGCGTATCTAGAAATGGTCGCATAGGTGAGGCATTACATGGGGTGAATACTAGGCGCTCCGCGGCTTTTCCTTTTTCTTCTCAGCTTACATTGCCTTGCATATTGGCTCTTATACCACACCTATGAGCCATCAGCCAATCAGAAGCCTTTATTTGGCTGGTATATATCATATATTCTTTGTTGTTCACTTATACGCCCATGGGAGTATATAGGATATATAAGCCTCATTGTTTAACAAATCTCATAACACAAACAGCAAAACTACACCAAACAGTGAATTTCCAACAAAAATAAAACAAAAATAAACAAAAGTACTATGAGACCTAAAGCCTTTTATTTGACAAATCCTTAAATCCTTTAATTCCAGCCCAATCTAGACTTTTATTGCAAATATCATGACTAAGGGCAAGGGTTCAACCAAATTAGATATCAGGGAGGAGGAGAAGGCTTACACTTTTAAAAATAAAAAAATGTCTTGTCATGTTTTGGTAAAATAGATAAATAGATATACTTTTGAGCAGTCTTAAAATAAATAATTACAGGTGTGGGGGTATTTCATTACGTGGCTTTTTTTATTAAACACACTCGAAATAAATAGGTCTAATTACTGCTGCTGTTGCCATGAAATAAAAACTCCAAGCCCCCTCCCCCCTTAATATCTGATGGTCACCCCTGACAATCCAAATGCATATAGTACATTCTCCTGATTTTGAAACTATTTTTTTCCACGTTTTTTTCTTTTGCCTATTTACCCCGCATAGTTTTTTTCAATTCCCTCCCCCAACCCCCCCCCCCAAATATTTTCTCCTATTATGCATAATTTTTTTTATTCTTTTTTTTTTTTTTCGCCCAAAATTTCTTTTTTCAAATACATATTTTTTTCCACAAACATTTTTTCCCTGCATTTCTTTTCACTTTTTTTTGTCAATTTTTTTCACAAATATTTGTTCCATATTCGACCGGTTTTAGTTTCCACTTTATTTAAAAAATTTCACTCCCTATATTTTTTCTAATAATTTTGCTACTTATTAGCTTATTATATTATCTGAGCATATATATTAAAGTGGGTAATTGGGAGACTTATATGCCTATGCCAAGTATTGAAATCACAAATGCTTCTATAATCAGATTAAAAAATATTCGGGAAATCTCTTTAGCTTTTCAAGTATTTGACTGATAATTTACAATACCTTTCAATGCATTGGCCTTGTATATCCAAGAAAATTCTCAGAATAATTAAGAATTTCATATCAAATATATGTCAACCATGTTGCCTTTTGAATTTTTTTTTCTTCAACTGATAATTTCATGTTATCAAATTAATCCCTCTTGGCAAATTGTTTGTAGCTGTTTTCTACTTCTCTCAAATCCTTCTTGTCTTATTTTCTTTTTTATGTTTTATGTTGTTTTGTTTAAGGTATAAGTTAGTTATATCCCTTGTTTTCGTGAATATGTGATATACACCTCGGCTTACGCCTCGGTATATATCACATATTCCCTCAAACGCGGGATATAACTAGCACTTAGACTTAATCATTTGTCTTGAAAATCCAAACATGCATTTGGTTCTTCTGTCTCATCATTGCCTTGCACTTCAGCGTAGTATTCTGAATCTTCTACATAGACGTTTGGTGTTCCGTGATTGAGTTTCATTGCCGGGAAAGCAGGTTGTTCATTTGACCTACCACAACTTGACGTTCCACGACCTTTGTCAGAAACCAGATTTCTTAGGGACATTTCAATTGGCGGCTGCTGTTTCGGTGATCTTTTGGTTGGCGCTGCAGCTCCCAGACCATTCTTTCTGCAAGTACAGAGCTTCCATGCTACTCCGATAAACACAACCGTGCCAAGTACTGAGGCTAGGGCGATTGTTGAGACCATCCATATCATCACCTGACCAGGCTGACCTGCTAAAAGGTAAATTTATTTCTGTTATAACTAGAGCATTTTTAAAGGATTTTATGATTGTCGTTCCTGACACGCTTGCAATTAAATAAATTGCTGGGTATTCTTTTTTCTTTTTCCTCAGAAAAAAATCTTCATGATTGGCAAATATTGATCTTAAAAGCTAAAAATCAATTATATTATATCTGACGTTATGTACATATACAGGGTGGGAGGCAAAGTTTTCAGAAAACCTTGTCCAGGTAACTTCAAAAGCAGTCCAATTCTGTGAGCACTTACCATTCGCCGGCTGTAAAGAAGCAACATACTATCAACTTCAGCCACAGGGCCGAGCCTGATAGTCCAGTCTAACTTGTCAATAAGATATTCAAAGGTACCATGGCCTGACAGAGCCTGCCAACTTCATCTGAACAGAACCTACAGCCGCAAACCTGGAAATTTGACGAAAATCCTGCAGGATCTTGACTGGCATCTACTTGAAACAAGATGGAGGTCGGCAAGATTGGTCCTATTCTTCAAAGCCATCAGAGGGGAAGCTGCGATTAACGTCCCTCAATATGTGATACGAACATCAGTACCAACTAGACCTTTAAGTGTGGATAAGTTCTGCATCATGAAAACAGCCACTGACACATATAAATACAGCTTCATCCCCAGGACTATCGCTTCATCCCCAGGACTATCACCGTCTGGAACATGCTGCCAATCCGAGCGATCCAATTACCATCAGTGGAGAGCCTCAGGACAGCCATACAGAAAATGCTCTGAACGCCTCAACCAGCTTTTATCCCGATTTTAAATAATTTCTATCCTGCACACCCAGTTTTTATCACTATTGAACTCGACCGATCAGAGAAGTTCCTACAAATTCAAACTTTGTGGGAACTTCTCTGATTGGCTGATTCCACAAGTGACCTATTTTCTGTCCAGATGAGGTTAGCAGGCTCAGTCACATGGCACCTTTGAATATATTAGTGACAAATAAAGAAATGATTCTATCAGGTTTGGGTTTGTGACTTCAGCATAGAACTGAACTGGCTAACCTGTCCTGGTCTCGGGTATGGTTCCATAATCAGTGGCTCTGGGTGTGCACATCGGCCCAACTGAATCGGGATTACAATACAAGTTAATTGTTATTTGGATGGTCCTGCTGGAAACAGAAGAAGACACAAGGGTGTTATTTCATAGAACAGATTGCTTATAAATGGTCAACTTATTGCTATGAGAAAACTTTAGCTTGTAGCATCCATGCATATAATTATATGAATAAAGGATTGAAATCTATCAAACCTATATTGCGACGTATTAGTCCATGCTCTGGCTTATAACCCCATGTACAATTTGAATCCCATAGAGATTAATTGCTGAACCTGGTAGCTGAGTCTCCTAGCTTTCTGAATTTCACCCTCGCCATCCTATTTTCCCTAATTTTCAAGATTTAATTTCATGCAACAGCACTTTATAGGGGTTTTCTGACACACAGAATCCATTTTTGACCTTCCTTTTTGGTAGAGTGAGTATATCCTATGATATATTTCAATGGTTCATGCACATTGATGAAGACTGATGTTGAAATTCACTAAAATTGTCATTTATAACCAAATTTGTGGTTTTTAAGTGGCCATTTTGCTTTTCAGTCATTTTTGGACCACAATAACCCAGATAAGCTTGTTTCTTCCCCAAAATAAATGTCCACAGACCTTAACAAGCCATAGAACTAATCAATCCAGTAGCTGGAGTGGGTTACATATGACAATGTGGGGAATACTAGGTACGTATTATCAACCTGATTTATGACAATTTTAGTGAATTTGACCATCAGTCTTCATCATGTGCATGAAGGATTGCGATATCATGGGATAAACTCACTGTACCAAAAAAGTAAGGTCAGAAATGGATTTTGTTGGGAATAAACCCCTATACAGTAGTGTTGCATGAAATTATGTCTTGAAAATTAGGGGAAATAGAGGGGAAATAGAGGGGAAATGGGGGCCATTTTGAAAAAACGGCTCCTAGCCGCTGTTTGCAGTAAAATCAGAACATCCACCTTTGAAATTCTAAAAGCTAGGAGACTCAGTTACGAGGTTCAGCCATCAAAGTCTATGGGAATCAAATTGTATACGGGGTTATAGACCAGAGCCTGGACTAATACGTCGCAATATAGGTTTGATAGATTTATTTGCACCGCAAGTATTGGGAGAGTGAGCAAAAATTCATGGTCCAGCTTTCTTACAACTTCAAATGGAATATCAATTAAAACTAAATACCTTGGGTCACTTTCAGGTCTTTGAGCCTCGTTGTCACTCCCAGTTACTGCGAAGGTTCGTGGAAGCGTCTCATTTCTGCTACGGTATGCCTCCAAATTGTAGATGCCAGACAATCTGTTGCCATAATATAAGAACTTATATTGCATAAATATGACAGTCTTCATTAAGATCCACCTCTGTTCCAAAACGAAAATACCATGCAATTGTAATTGTTAATATACAGCAGCTGATCGAGTGATCCAGGTACATATATGAAGTCCTTGAAGCCACCAAATTTTTTCAGCCATGGTTGTCTTAAAGTGTGTTATCGACATGAAATTAAACTGCCAAAAATCAAAGTTTGATAGTAAGTAAAATAATAAGAGGTTCATACTTTAACCTTCTATTTTAAAATTATTTGCTTTATAAGTAGAGATTACTTCATCAAAATATACATTTACAAACAGGAAAATTTCTTTGTGTGCATGACTGCTCGGGGGTTAAAAAAGTCATGGCTGCTCATGGCTTTGCAGCCGGTAAACTTGATATGCGAAAAATGAGTCTTTGTTCATACAGATTTTTTCATTGAAATTTAGGTATGATCATAGCAAATCATCAGTGTTATGACTCACGAAGTACCTTTTTCACAATGCAACAGGCCACAATTTTTGTATATCAAAGTTACAGACTGTAAAAGAAGTTGGTGGCTATCTGAAAAATTGGACACCATGACTGCTTATGGTGGCTCGTGGCTGCATGTGGCTTTGGGGTCCAGCCTTGTCCAGGTAAGCTGTTCCTCATACGAGTTTAAAAGAAGTTCAAATCCTTGAAATTTTCTGTGAAATTTTTTTATGTACTGTACAGTAGGCCTATGTGTATATAAACTTTTTTCCTCGCCATACTTCTGCATGTGGCTGTAATTTGCCAATAAAATGATAATAACATCAGGATGTGAAATTACAAGATATGATGGCACTACCATATCATATACCTTGCCAGGAACCAAGAAAACCCCACCGTCCCATAGTGCCCCACGTCCCAATGTGCCCGGGTTCCCCCTACTTAAAATGTATCATTTTATGATATAAAACTGCAAGTCGAATTTTACAAAGAATCGGCATACTAACTAGCTTTAAAAGAGTTGATTTAGAAACTTTAAAAATTTTACTAAAGGAGAGCCCTGCATTGCTTGAAATGTAAACAAAGCAGGGCTTTTTCATGTCATGAAAAATTTACATTTTTCCTGAAAATAAACTTCAGATATTGCCATTAGAATTGCAATTAGGCAAATTTTCAACTAGAATGTGTTAAATGTGAAATCTGACCATACACTGTCTATTATTATGGTCTTTTAAAATAGCTTTAACTGATATTGCATTTTCACCTACCTGCCAGGGTTGTGCTATGGTGATCACCTTTTGCACAAATAAATCCAAATTGAATGGTCCATATATATTCGGCACGGGTCATGGTCGTCTCGAGTTCCGTTTGGATAATCCAGGCAGATGTGGATCTTTGGGTCATTTCAGGAGAAGACGATGCGTCATTGCCTCTTCCACTTCCAGTGTCACGATTATCAGCGTCATCCATGAACACATCATCTGGGCTGCCGATTTGATCCACCACGATTAACATGGTATATGAGGCACATGTGGTCTGGAAAGTAGGTGATGGACTGTAAGTTTACCTTTTTTGCAAGAAACAATTTTAAAACACTAGTATACCATGTTATGTATTTGAACTGAGTCAAAATGGGAGTTGCACTGCATTATAGGTGTTGTAATTTCACGACAAGAGGACTGGTGCCATTCTGGTTGCAACAAAAATCATGTGAAAAGTGAAAAAGTGGCAGCTATCATCCGAACATGATCAAAAGCAATGCTGAAATTTCAATGTGGTATTCACTTTACAAATCAGCTAAACTGTAAGTATAGGTATGTGTGTTTCCGCTGTAGGACTTCTGCATGGTTGCCAAAGTGTCTGGCCACACATTTTTCATCTGCTTCATGTGACATTCTGTAATGCTTGATGAAAAACATAATAACAAAACCAGTGGTCGAAGCAGGCGTTGTTATTTGGGGGGGTCTCTCACTTGCAAAGCCCGAAGAGTTGAAGCCCTTGTAACCGGGATTCTAAGGGCTGTCAGATACTCTAAAAATTAATTCCTGGCACTTTATAGGCATGTTTTTTCTCAGAAGATTTTGTTTAGAAAACCCTATTGGCAGTGACGGAGCTATGGGGGGGGGGCCCGGGGGGCCAAGGCCCCCCAAAATGGATTAGTGGCCCCCCACTGGCCCCCCATTTCAGATTTGAGAAATTTGAAAAATCATTTGGGCAGAGCACGTCCGTCTTTGTGACCTGAGCCGGCGCTCACTTACAATGGATTCTCACCAGAATGACAGTTGCCCTTTAAAAAGTTCTAAGGCATTTGGCAATTTTTTATTTCAATTATCTGGTAATACCTGCACCCAACTTTTTAGTGCAGCCTTATGACATTTGGCCTGTCTACAAGTTGACCGCTATTTGCTGCCACCTAGGGTGCAAAATACGTGAGCTCCTGTCAGCGGTCAACAGAATTTCGATCTCTGGAAGAAACCAGGACAGTGCGGAAGAAACCAGGACAGTGTGGAAGAAACCAGGACAGTTTCATCATTAAGTGATGGTCTAGTTTATTTCCAAAAACTCTGCAAGTGTCTAATCTGACTTTGGTTGGCTTCAATTTTAAGCAGACAGCTTGTAAATACCAAAATAAGTTGGAACAATTTTTTATCATGGAGGATGTATACATTGTAGCTCACATATATTGCCAGTATAGAGGGGGCCACTTGTGGCATGGACAAGACATTTTGCTGAGTGTAACACAGCTTTTACGAAATTGTGAATTATATTGTTGTCCTAGTTAATAAATCTCCATAAAGTAACAGAATAAATACAATTGAGCATTTTTGATATCACAAAGCAACACATGAATAAGTCAGAATGCATTCTTTTTGGACCCTTTTCTGACCACAATTTAACATGCACTCAATGGCATAAGTAGATTGTATACCATCAAACTTCTGATGAGTAAAATCATCCCTTTCACAGGCAAAGTGTATGCTAAAGTTTCACAACTTTGTTTTTGTCTCATGATTTCCAAACATTTTCATTCAAAGCAGTGGACTGGATATTTGCCAGCAACCATGCTTTGTGAAAGTAGTTTGGCGTAGTAATATGGACAGCTGTTGTTCAACCTGATCTGGTGATCTGTCCAAAACAGATCAAAAATATGTTGACCCAATTAGATTTTCCAGGGACTGTCAGCATTCTGCTACCACTTGACAGTCCCGAACAGAGACAGACATTTGGCCTAATTTTCAAGATCCAGATTTAATACTATTTCAAAAGAAATCTTGTGGAAATCATTACCTTTTGAATATGTTTATTTTTAAAATAATCCAATTAAATTGTTTGCCTTTTAGCCTAGAATCTTAGTGTTTCTCAAATTTCAAACTCCCCCCCCCCTCCGGTATATCTATGTATCTACAGTGCCGCCTGTAAGTAAGTGAAACGCATGATATTGTGCCATTGCATCAATGTTAAACATCCTTAACCAAAATGCTTCTGGAAGGACGAATTCTCATCCGATGAGAGGAAGATATTTTGGGTCATAAAGGCCGATATGTGAGGCATGTGGGATAAAAATAGCAGCCCATTTTCTTTGCTGTAGTTTGAGTTAGGTATGGGTCAAAGTCTTTGATAAGTAAGTGAAACGCAGGCCCAATGTTAAAAGATAGGGAAGGGTGGTTCACTTACTTATCAAAGACTTTGACCCATACAGTGTACCTAACTCCGACTACAGCAAAGAAAATGGGCTGCTATTTTTATTCCACTTGCCTCACACATCGGCCTTTATGACCCTCTTTGTTTTCCTCTCATTTGATGAGAATTCATGCCTCCACAAGCAGTTTGGGTGAGGATGTTTAGCATTGATGCAATGGCACAATGTCATGCGTTTCACTTACTTACAGGCGGCACTGTATTGTTGTATTGCAGTTCCATGCAAAATCAAAAAAATTGTGATTTGAGGAAATCTTTCCCTTGCCATTGTTGAGCAAAAGAAATATTGCGCCTTTGAAATATCTCTAGACAGGACTGATCAACCAGAGTGATTTTTAGTACAAACTGCTCAGTTTTTCCTGTGTTGCATGGAATTTCCCTATATTTTTGGAATTTGTGTCATTTCCAGCAATCGCTATCAGCTTTTAGGCCTATTTGACCATAATAATTTCATGAGACCATTCAAGTCTGTGTTAAACTTGTGTCATCACTGTCATGGCAATGGTTGAAACATCACATTATTGTATGCACCGTTGAGGTTTCTTCTTTATGTACAATCATGGTCATTGATGTCGTACCAGGGAATTTTTATCCAGATGCGGGCCGTGCTCTTTCAAAAGTAAGAGCAATCCGACCCCAAGATGATCATGATGGGTCATTAGCATTATCAATCAATCAGTGCTATTTTCACGCACTTCTGTGAAAGCTTTTGCCCAATTTGCTCCAGCACTTTATAAAATGAAACTGATGCCCCTGTCTCATTCCGCATGCATTACAAATTGAATGGCTGAAATCAACATTCTGCACTTTGTCCAACTGGTTTTATGGAAAGTCATTTCTCTCTAAAAAGTAATTGAAAAAGAATATTTAGTGGTTTTTGTACCATATCTAAATTAAATAGTAAATGCAGTAAGT
The DNA here is from genome assembly GCA_026936325.1 of Platynereis dumerilii. Taxonomy (NCBI): domain Eukaryota; kingdom Metazoa; phylum Annelida; class Polychaeta; order Phyllodocida; family Nereididae; genus Platynereis; species Platynereis dumerilii. Next base: position 26,671,155 of record JAPTHN010000004.1, read on the forward strand.
GTTCACCAGAAGAAAAGAGCGTCAATGTTCCTATGTCGTTTTTAAAGAGGGCATGTGTCGCAGCATTAGTTTTTGCCCTTGTATTGCCCCAAAAAAGCCATAAAAGGTGGGCCCCCCCAGCTCAGACCCTGGCCCCCCACTCCTGGATTTCTATGCCACTGCTGCTTCATGCCCATTCCTCTTTTCATATTCAGTATTTGGGCTTTTTTTTTAGGACCCCCTCTGGGTCCTTCTGCAAAATGCATTTGAGGGGGTCCCAAGAGCATTTGGGGGGCGGGCGGGTCAAAACCCCTTAACCCCCCCCCCCCTTATTTCGACCACTGAACAAAACACAAGCTTGCACGGGTCGTCCAGTGGACAGATTTGGTCTCCCAGTCATTGCCAAATTGGCATCACTGGGAGACCAATTTTTCCCAGAGACTCTCATAAATTTCACATTTGTTCCAAATAATGATATACTTCAGCTTATGTCATCTTTTTTCATTTGTCATTTTCATAAATTTAGAATTTGTTAAACTGGTTTTGGTGGAAATTGACTGCAATCCTTACTAAGCAGTCAGTTCAACATTTCAAACTCGCTTTTGTAAGCATATCATCATGAAATAAATAAACAATCTTCAGCTGACCTATCAATGTCGCATGTCGAAGCGCTATGAATTTCTGTCACTTTCCTAGTCGAAAACCCTTAAAAAATGCTCCGCACAAAGAAGAGAGAATTTGCTACAACAAGATTAAGTTTGTTCCAAAAATAATCTCTCCAGATCGAATCCGGCTAATACAACATAGTAGCTAAAAATTTTCAGACCCTTGACCAATTTCTGTGATTTTTGTCAAAGAAAGAAAAACCAGATGGTGCTCAATCTCCACTCAAATTATATAATGTCACAGAAGGGACATTTTAGTTTACTTACCTTGCATAGTAAGAGGATAACTGATGATAGAAGCAGAACTTTCATTTTGATAGGCTGACACTGCATGGGACGGCTTCTGTAAAAAACGGATTAGTTATTTCGTCTCAATTTGTCCATATCTATATCTTAGTTCATCTTCAACTCAAGAGACAGAAATAAGCTTTATTTGGCACATATTTACGAATTTAAAAAAATGCATTATACTTCAAATTATATGTTGAATCAGTGTCTTTGAAACAAGGTCAGTTAAATTCTGCTCTTTGGAGTCAAAAATTAATCTGGTGACTCCTGACCCTTAGACGTTACATCAATAATCGAGAAAAAGCATTGTTAACTGCATTGAAATTTTAAAGATCAATCACACACAATTTCTGAAACAACTATTAATTAAAAATATCCAATGAAAACACTGTGGAATTGATGTCTACCTCTGCTAACCGCATGGAACTCGGATGCAAAAAATGCCACAAAGGGGAGTCGGGAGTCAGAGTCGAAATTCAGGAGACCAAAGTAGTCAGAGTCCGAGTACAGTTCAGGGAGACAAAAGATTCGGAAGTCGCAGTCTACACTGCGTTCCCAATTATTATGCAGCCAGGATTTTATCCCATTGAAATAGCATTGTGAATAAGATGCTCTCAATTTATTTCAAGATATCGTTAAAGTACACTATCGTATTTTGATTTTCTTTGGTTCATTATATGTTAAGGATATCTAAATAGTATTATTTCTTTTGGAGACAGCATGAAAAATCATGGTTGCATAATAATTGGGAACGTGGTGTAATGTGCAAGGTACTTGTAGGATGAGGAGTCAGTTGAATAATAAGTTGAAAAAGATGAATTTCTTTTTCTGGTCAGTCAGTCACATCGGGATAAACTAGTCACTTATGCTTTTTGCCGAAATCCGTTGGAATTGGTCAAATAAACCTTACTGAAAAAGCAAATCCAAGCTGAAAACCACTTTAATTTCAAAAGTGGATGAGAATATCAGCTGTTGTCTTTATTAAAATTTAGAAAAGTCTCTTTTTAATAATTGTAATTTTGAAATTGACAATCTGATTGTTCATGAACTTAACTTTCACCTTTTATTGGAGAATTTTTTTCCAAAAATTTAGTGAGTCAATCATAATGTTCAACAAGCTGGAGAACTTTGAATTCTGTCAACTATATTTGAAATAAATTCTGTCAACTATAGTTGAAATAACCAGTTGAATTCTTGTTTAGTCGCGATGATTTGATTTTCAACTGACTCCTGGGGTTTGTGCAAGAAGACTAACTGAAACTCATTGAAGCGGTGCTTGTGGTGGGGGGCCACCAGTAAGTAACATTGATTTAGAAACAAACATTTTAGGACACCCTTCACTCAAAGTAAGGTGGCCTTTCCGAGAAATTAATTATTTCCTGTCAAGGAAAACTCCAAGCCACGCCCCTAGAATATCTAATGGTTAGGGCTATCCCCCCCCAGAACTGACCAGAATATTTTTTTTCTTGCATACGAACATATAAATAAGGTGGCAGTCAGTCTCTATGTTACAATTGTATCTATATTATTAATGATTTTACAGTATTGTGACTTAACTACATCCTGTTCAAGTCTTTTTAAAAGTCTGATTAATTTTTTTTTTCAATTTAAGACATATTTTGTCGAACCCAAAAATTTTCATTGGACCTTCATGAGGAAAATCGAATGAGACATTAAATTGGCGGCCCCCTTTATCAATGTCTGTGCTGGGCAAGCAAAAGATCCCTCACTCGGGGTAGGCCTAAATGTGTAACATGTTGTGGACTCCCACTCTCTCTCTCTCCCATCTCATCAATCAACTCTCGTGAGTGCCCAAAACTGGGCTTTTTAAAAGGCGGCATTTACCATATCTATCTCTTTGCTTATCTATTAACAGCTACTCAAACCTATACTATTGTCTCTCACCTTAATAGTGATTATCCATCTTCAGGTGCTTACTTTTTTACATCTGATCAGAACTATTCAAACAACAGCTCATATTATTGAAGCATAGCATGTTCTCTCAGGCATGTCACTATCCAATGTGCATAGGCGTACGGCGCGCACGATTTTTAGGGGGGCGAGCAACATTTGCCTGAATTTCAAGATCTAGATTTAATACCATTTCATATGAAATTGCCTGGAAATCATTAATTTTCAATAAAGTTTATTTAATCATCTGCCCAAATTGTTTAGCCTTTTTGCCCAAATCTTACTGTTTCCCAAACTTTTGGGGATCGCCCCCCCTGCCCCCCCCCCTCCGATACGCCTATGCAATGTGCTATAGGCATGGGCAGCCATAACAATCATTGAGAGACAAAAGGTATCAGAGCTAGCAAATGGCTTCAGTGGACATGTAATATATACTAGCGTATGACAAATCAAAGAAATGCCCAAGAATTTGTCATGTGATTTTGGAATAGGCTCCCACTAATTATGCATTTCTTCAAAATATGCAAGTATTATAAAGGAAAAAATGATTTGCATGCCACAATATTATCAAAATTAGTCTTCTTAGAGAAGGAAAGGAATGTGCTAGGATGATGTCATACCATTGATGCTATGATAAACCGGAAAATTGTGATATGCTCTAATAAATGAAATTTACAAACGGGGCATCATGAGCCACTTTGAGATAGGACACCATGAGCCATTTTTAAATAAATTTTTAATGTACAATTAAAGCTGGATTGTAACAACAACACTACTGTTGTAAGTCCAGAACTATAATGCAAGACATCAGCAGCTGTTTAGGACACATTTGTGCTATTTCAAAGAAAAATATGTAAAATCCATCTGATCCATATTGTGGTGTATGCCAAGGGAAAATTTCAAGTAAAACATCTGGTTTATGAGGTATCAGTTTTTTACAGTTGAATGAGAAGGATAATACATGTATGTAAACAGCCCCCCATGCCATGGCTCATGGTGCCCCAGGGTCGGGGCACGATGAGCCGCTAGACTACATTTTTTAAAGACAATGTTTTGACTATTTAAGAATTAAGAATATAATATAACAACATTGGATATTGTAGCCAAGAGGTCTTGCTATGATTATATAAAGCAACCAGCTAGTTACCATTGACACTTCAGGCTCAGGAGCTTAAATTCACAAAAGCGGCTCATGGTGCCCCGCTCTCCCCTACATATGGCAGGCTGATGCAAATGCAGGTGTGTGACCCGTGTATGCCTTTATCAATTTCACTGTAACTCTAAATGAACAAAGCATTATCCAATTAGTAAGAAGTCAGTTATAATCTCATATGTTGATAAAAACATTCAAGCAAGTCGATTTTGCTGGTCTTGAGTTTGTATTTTTTGATAATTACAAATTTTGCGTTGTTCTATTTTGAAACAGGGAATTTTATTGAATTCTTGTGTGGGATAGAAACTTCCAAGAGGACTGGTATGTTATTATTAAAGTATTCGGATGTGTTTCGGGGAAATTCAGCAACTTTAAATAGAAATATATGCCAGATAAATTGGACGGCACAGTCAGAACTTCTCTCCATGGTCGAATAACATTAATGTTGTTAATGGAAACATGATAATATTAATTATAGAGTTTTAGATAATGCATTTTTATATTGTGGTTTTCTCTATTATATGTCAATCCCAGTTATCCCACTCCCAATCATCAATGCAGGAAGATGAGATATTTCAGTAATATTAAGGAAACTAATCTGTTTTTCATATTATTCCGTTATAAAACAATATGTGAGGATGGAAGATGGCTGACATGGAGGTGAGTAGCGTTATCTTGATTCACAAAAATCATATTGATGGATGGATATGCTTAGTGCAGCCCTATTAGCCCAGTCAGTTCTGGCTTGATGAATCTAGCTCACTTTTCAGGATATATTTATTATAATATGATTTCAATCACATCCTACTCCTAATATATAGATATTTTACATTAAAAAAACCAGATAAGCATCCTCGTCATTTGCATATATGATTATTATATATATGTGCAGTTTAAACCACGTAATCATACATGTCAATGTATATGTAATAGGGGAGAGCGGGGCATGATGGGCCCCGGGGCATGATGGGTTTGGGCTTTAACTCCAAAGTTTAACACCGGAGGAAGCTGATGTTTGTTGTTTAGAATACCTTTTGCTAACCTTTATTGAAGAAAAAATTGCATGGTTCAGATACCAATACTTTAGCAGATATTGCCCCTTCTAGGATTTTGAAGCCATAAAAACTTTTTTTCCTGATTTTCCAAGTGCGTTGTGATTATGCGTGAGTGATATTTTAACAGCTGTCTTGTTTTACTTCCACAAAGAGATATATCAACATTTTGTATGAAAACTCTTTGATTTGACTTTATTCTTGGAAACTGGTGTCTGAGGGCATTTATGAAAAATGAAGTTTGGGGCATGATGGGTCTCTTGATTGGGGCATGATGGGCCCAGGCCCATCATGCCCCATTTGAACTAAACATATGTATTTCTTGCAATATAATAGTTGAAGATTGGCGAGAATGGACAATACTGCCTATTTCAATATCTATTGGTATTATCTAATTTACTACATCAGATATAGAATTAAGAACATAATTTGTATGCCAAATCACCTTTTATGATGTTAAATTTACGTTTTTGGATTGTTACCTGCATTTTTTAGATGAAAAAGTGATTACGATTTGCTGAGTTGGTTCAATAACTACCATTTATCCTGCAATGCAAGTTTTTAATTAAGAATATTGAAATTATTTCAGTTTTACAACTTTAATGCCGTAAGTATTGACCAAAATTTGAAGCTGCCCATCATGCCCCAACAAGGTGCCCATCATGCCCCACCCTTGCGGGGCATGATGGGCACCTGCCAAAAAATTAAAAGTGCTTATAACTCAAACACTATTTCATTGAGCATAACACGATTTTCTATGCTTAAAGTAGAACCTAATGCAAAGCCAGTCAGCAACAAATAGTAATTTTTGTTGGCATAGTAATGACATGGTGGACCTCCAAAGTTAAGGTGCCCATCATGCCCCGCTCTCCCCTAAGCTTTGCTTCATTGGCTTGTCAGGTAGGGTGCATCATCTGCCCCTATATCTTCAAAACATCATGCACTTTTGCATGATTGTTCCCTTGTATCATAAAAGAAGCCCTGCAAAATTTTAGGAAACAATTCTAATGGCAAAGGGTGGCACAACAGCCTTGAAATTTCAGTATTAGGTCATATTTTAGCGATTCGCGGTTATAAATAATATTGTCAATTTTAAATGAAATGATTTTTGAATGGCACAGTTAGATTCCTTAGAAAGAGAGCTTTAATTTGAATACCAACATCAATGGTTTCCATTCAGTAGAAGTCAAAATTGAGTGGAGATATTTTAGTTTTTATTGGGTAAAATATGATAAATCAAAAAAGGATGTTATTATGACTTTGGGAAGTCAAAGAAGTCTAAAAAGTGGAAATATGGTCTACTACATCATCTGATAAAACCTTGATTGCATTATGATGTAGTCAGATTAAAAAAATGATGCAGAACTGTGTCTCAACGAACTGTTTTATTTCCCATATTTACATGTAATTTATGAAAATTTGCACATTGGAATTTGATGAATAACTATCTAGAAACAATTTTCAATTTCCTACTTTCTTCAGCAAAGTGTTCCTTACGTTTTATTCTAACTAGCATAGTACCCGTGATGATGCGTATGATGAGAGTAAGAATGGCAATGAGAGAGTAAATTCCAGGTAGTCACAGCCATGCAACAATGCGCAAAATGATTTATCAAGTTACAAAATGTCAAGACTACGGCAGTGGGAAGAGAGTGTGGGGTGGGATTATGATTAGGAAGGTGTGGAATGAAAATGGTAGAAAAGTTTGAAAGGAAACCTAGATGCGGTTGTTGTAGGTAAACCTGATAGGCTGTGTGGAAGTTTTTGAGTGTGTGGCTTGCATAGTTTGGGAGGAGAAGAGTAAAGCATCCATGAACTTATAGTATGATGATGACGATGATGATGATGATGATGATGTCCATCTGTAAATGTAAACCCTGACCCCTCATTCAAATGACCTGGGCCATAGTTTCAATTGTCCTTTGCCCCATAAGGGTGGATTCCTCCTGTGCTAAGTAACCTAGGCTATACATTATAGTGAATAAATGCACAGCAGGCCAATCTTCTATCTAATCCATCTCCAGTCCATCCTTCTCCTTCTTGCCCTCACATAGTTCAACAGTTGTCACCACCTTGTGTGAAGTTATAGGCCTATTACTTTTTCAGAACGATAATTCCTACATTTTGAGGGGCTTTAAAATGATACGGCCTGCATTTTTGAGTGATAGTTGAAGTTAATAACCTCATGGATCTATCTCTATGATAACCTGAAATAGAATGAAAAATAACTTGGAAGCACGTTATCTATCTATCTATTGATCTATCTATCTATCTATCTATCTATCTATCTATCTATCTATCTATCTATCTATCTATCTATGTACATATCTATATATCTGTCTATCTGTCTAGCTGCCTGTCTGTCTATCTGTAGCTGTAATTTCTATATTTTGAAGGGCTTTAAAAGGATTCGGCCTGCTTTTTTGTGTGATAGCAGAAGTTAATAACCTGAAATAGAATGAAAAATAACTTGGAAGCACGTTATCTATCTATCTATCTATCTATCTATCTATCTATCTATCTATCTATCTATCTATCTATCTATCTATCTATCTATCTATCTATCTATCTATCTATCTATCTATCAGTTTATCTATCAATCTGTTGTTCCTTCCTTCCTCCCATCTTATCTTCCTCTGTGCTAGGGTATTTTAAGATCGTAATGAAAGTGAAAGCACTCGCTGGGATTGGCTGCTGCTGTTGCTGCTGGCCCCACTGCATTGATATCGTTTTTGATCTATATAAGTAAATATTTGAAAGTTTCGGTATATTTGAAGCAATACAAACACAGTCTGGCCATATTAGGACACAGTGGCAAAATATTGTGACTGTGAATTAAGCCATAGCTGAGATTACCCGTGACAAAGGAATATGGGAAGGTGAATTTTATATATTGTATATAAATGATTATGTCAAAGTTAGGCAGAAGTTGAGCTCTTAAATTGATTTTTCCAAACATTTTGTCATAATAGTCAGAAACTTTCGGCTTTCCAAAAAACTTAGGCATGAGAAATTTTCAGAAATATAGCTTTCTACCATTCAAATTAAAGACAATTTTCTTCTGAGAATAATGGTATATGAATTGGAATCATACAGCCAACCATAAGCTAGATATTTCTAACCGCGACTTTTCAAAGCATCATTTTTTGACAATTTTGGACTCAACTTTGACACAAAAGTGCCACCCTAAAGCCACATCGGATCTTATTGAAATTTTGCGGAATGTGTTTCTATGGGCATAGGTACAGTATGGCAAAAGTGCAAATGAATATTTCAATTTTTTCATTTTTGTCAGGTTGTGGATGGGCCATAATAATTATGATGACTGAAGCCCTCAGGCTTCAATATCTCAAATTTATGCAACTTCGTGCTCAACTTGCCGAACAAACTTGAAATTTTCTAGGTGAGAGAGCGAGAGACTCCTAAAATTTGACATAGTCCTAGTCTCAGATAAACTGGTAGGGGTTTCCATCCTATCAATTGCCACCACTTGATCAGGGTCAGCCACCAGACCAGCAGAACTAGCAATATAGCCTTGTAGGGGACATTCAAAAATTACATAACGCAAAAATAGCTCATTTTTGACACCCCTCTCCCTGTAACAGCCTGTAACACAAGTCCATACCTCCCTTCCTGTTACATAACAAGGCCTATATTCCCCCTTATAATCTCCGAAGTCACACATGCGCACTGATGATCCGCGGCCGGAGGGCTCACAATATTTTACTAAATTCAAAGATCCAGGCTTCACACAAGGTTCAAATTTCATGTCTTTTAATAACTCTGCTCCAAAACGTGTACGCCGACCGTCATTGCTATGATTGAAATTTGTTCATGTTTCAAAAAATATAATTGTGTTATGTAACACCTAGACTTACACCCCCGTTCCCCTTTAACAGAGCATAACACTTTCTCATACCCTCTCCCCCCCTCCGGCGTTACGTAATTTTTGAACAGCCCCTGTAATTTGACCTGTTCATTCCAAATACACATATGTTTGGATTCCGCCTCAAATTATAGGATCAGAGACAACCGAAGATGATCTCTTGGTTCTTGAGATGTTTTGCTTTGTTGAGACTGAAAATTATCAGGTCGTCTATGTAGATGAATGCTATTGCCAATGGGCCTTAGAGAATTATATCTATTGCCCTGTGGAAGGTGTGTGTTGCATTGCTAAGTCCCACATGTGGGCAAGCGTGTCCAATCAAAAAGCCAACGACACTGCTGATTGCTGTGTGACAGCTGTTGGTTGCTGTGTGTCATTTCCTTGGGTCAATCTTTCTTGAGATCTGAGATCGTCTTTGATAAGACATAAGACATACGATTTTATTAGCCTCATTAGACATGAGATTACAAAAAAGTAAAGATGTATAGGTACCAATATAAAAAGCACCATCATATAAAAACAGACCGGAGCATTAAAATGCCCTTAGTAAAAGATTCAGCAACTCTTTGTTTTCTTCATTATAATTGTTTAAAAGAGAACGACAACTATCCATTACTCAGTTCTGAGCATACTCTTTTGCAATATAACCTGTCTGAGCAGATTTTAACAAACGAAAATTGATTATTTAAACAAATGGCTTTGACCGGTACTGTTATTTTTTCTACATGAATAATTATACAGATGAAACGCTCTAGTATTACTTAACATACATGTAATTGAGTTGAATAAATTTAGAGACTGACATTGAACTAAACAGACCTTGTCCTCACTTGTATACGCTAGATGTAACGATAAATCAGTAGCCATCATTTTGCATCCCCCTTTTCTTCCAGATGAGTGAGAGGGTGGGCCTATTCCACTGCTTTTTGTGTCCTCGGGGGGGGAACCCCCCCGAAGAGGACACCTTGTTGTTGAAGCCATTTCCCGTCAACTACACAACTTGGTGTTTTCAGAAAAACGTTTCACAGGCCAAATGACAATCACAATGCATGTATCCTAGTGATCATAATGATACTTGAGCTTCCCTACCTAAAGTTTCCTGCCTCTCCATCCTTTATTTACTTCATGCAAGCTATTTTCTTCGATGGCTCAATCACCTCATAAACACCTTCTGCAAAAACCGGCTCTGTGTTGTGCTGTTTATCCGTAAGGGGCAGCAATGGTATTACCAGACTGATGCGCCACCTGGCTGGTAACTGTAAGCAAAGACCCAGCACTCCTTAGCACTGGTCCTACAGTCTGCCAAAGCATGCTGGAGGAGGTGGTCCAACTTGCAGCACTCCTATACTTTGCCTATGTAAGTGAGTCAGGGTGGCCCAGTTCAGCCTTAACCCCTTTTGGGAGTGACCCCCCCCCCCCCTCCCTGGCCTGCCTGTGTCACTCCAACTCCATTGCAGCACATGCACCAGCAGTAACCCTGTTCACATTTTAAAAACTTACAAGTACAATATATCTATAAATGGTCAATAAATACTTTACTTTACTTTAACTTAGGTTGAATGATTATTGATTAATCAGATGTATCACTTTTCTGTAACAGTTATCACTTTTTCTGCAGTTTCAACTTGGAACATGTGGAACATGCTTGAGATCAGGATTTTGAGACTGTGTTGCGTAATCTAGGCTAAAGAGAAATCCAGGTCATTCAACACATTATCAATAGGTCTGTTACACAATACATGTAGGCATTGTAGGCTACACATGAACATGTTCTCCCATGCTGGTGCTGGTGCAGGGACCAGAGTGATCACTCCCAAAAGGGGTACAGCTGCTATAATAATTTCCATACAGACTAGTCAGATGATATTTTTATTCAACCAAAATTTAACAAACAACTCAGAATACAATTTATGTGAAGTTACATCAGTTGTGGTCAAGGAGGCAGTGACAAGTTGAATTTACAATGCTGTCGTCACTGCCTAACACTTGTAAATCCCATTGTTTCGCCTATACTTTCCTTCATGACATCATCTGCCATCTCCTGTTGCAACACTACTGGTGATGTCATAACCAATACCTCAAAAACTTTGTGGCCCCGAGGACACGGTGCATGCATTGCATGCTATTTTCTGTAATTGTGACCATAGGCAGAAGTTGTTTCATGAGCAGGTGTTGTATGTGTGCTCATTGTGCTTTAGTTGCCCATCCTTCTGGGAGGCCAGGAATTACGTTTGGACTTGTAGTTGGACCTCATCCTAGGTCACAAGATCTTAAAATACCACTCGATTTCTTCCCTGATATTGGCCGAGATGGTGGCTGCTATTACTCTTTATTCAGTATAAGGCAATGTTAGTTCAATCTTTTTATCCATTCTCAGATCCAATAGGCGCAGTTGGTGCAGATAGGCACTCGTTGAGCACAGTTCAAAGTCTGTTGGGTACATTCTTTATGCCTTGCACTGATACAAGAGGCTGTTGGAGCTTTGTTATGTTTTTATAATCACAGCACTTGGTAATCAACTTTCATTTTGCTTTCTGCTTGACAACTGTTATATTGCTTGTTTTGCATGGTTAATATTTTGGTCACTTTCATTCAATGCTATTCTTAGAGAATTATGAATTCATGATTCAAATAAATTGGATGAAATTACACATTTTAGACCCTGAAATCATATGTTAGACCCACTGTAGGATGGGCCTAATATTTTCGTTCTGTCCATCTATCTGTCCATCTGTCTGTTAATTAGTGAGACAACTAATGATACTCTGGCCAAGGTGGAGCCTCTTCATACATTTCAGGCTAAAAGTTCCTTTTCCAGTGTCACTATTACATTTGGGTCAAGATGACAAGATCCATGAGGTGGATAGGTCATAATGACTGGCTACATCAGTACATATGCAGATATGGAAGCCGTCCTAGCAGCCTGCTTATGGGTCATGGATGAGTTTATAACTTTCGCCAATGCACTGCAATAAAAAGCTATCCTATACCTTCCCCTTTTTTCTCAGAACAGGCTTTTGTACTCTAAAGAATGCTGCCATCTAGTTTTATACCTGTTTCCTAATGGATGAGGCAGCATGAAGCAGTTGTTTGGAATAACATTTCTTTCTTTCTTTCCAGAAATTGAAACTGTTGACACAATGAAGATTCTTCTCCTTTCATCAGTCTTCTTCTTGTTATGCAAGGTTAGTAATTCGATATTCAGGAAATCTGAAAACATAAATCTACCCAGGGGCGTATCTAGAGCCCTCCAACTTACTCTACATTCAATGTATGATATTCATCATGGCACGGCTCCTAACTATCTAGCAGATAACTTCGTCCTCAACAGAAATCGCTATTTGACCCGATCCAACCAAAATTCATTTATTGTCCAAAGAACCAAAAGCCTCGCTAAGTCCAACTTTTCAATAGTAGGCGCAATAGCCTGGAACAACCTCCAAAACAATTAAATTGATCCAACCAAAACTAACATTCAAAAGAGCTGTAAAAACCTATCCTAAAACCAAATCACACCAAAGAGAAAATAGCGATTTCCTATTTTACTGATATATCGTCAGCACCTGTATCTCTGCACAAATACCCCACCTGTACCATCATCATCCTAAAATCCATATAATGTTATTACCAATTCATGCCTATTACCACTGGACCACAATGGAAATAACTTTCAACTTTATTGTGCTATCCAGGGTCTCATTATGTATATTATATTTAATGGACCAAATAAATAAATCAATCAATAGAAATGGCCTGAGGGGGGGGCCATAACATGGGGTGAATACGGGGCGATTTGCGGCTTTTCCTATCTTTCCCATGTTAATTTTTAGCCTTGGGAGGCCATGGCCCAATGGCCCCCCCCCCCCCTAAATATGCAACTGCTGATACCAGAAGCCAGGAAGACATCTGTGGCATCATGAGCAAGGTTCCCATATCAATAAGTATGTGTCAAGTTGAGTAGAAACATTTGCTGATCCAGTTGATTTGTACTAATTATGGTCTTTGAAATAAAAGCACATTGGTTGGATGGTATTGATGTTTAATCCATACCGATGCATCCCTGGACACATTAAGTTTGGCAGTATTTATTACTATTCCAATAAACGATGAATATTTGTCAACTGTTGTCATAATCACATAAAATCATCTGAGTGCGAAAAAGACTTATTATTTTTGTTTGCAACGATCATCTTTAATCATAGTGTAAAGTGCAAATAAACCAATTTACAATCTGTGAAATTTTTCAGGCTGTACTTGCCTCATATACACTGTTCATCTACCTGCAAACATACAGTAACCCAGAGAATACATTGAGGGATGGCAGCAAATGTGATGATTGGCCTATTGCTGAATGCGAGCACGATTTCCAAGTTTGCCTGGATTTTCACGATGGGGATGATGACAATCATGATCAGTGCAGAGTGAAGGGTCCATTCCAACAGGATCTAAACAAGACAAAAGAGTTCAAAATAAACCAACGCTGGCAGGTAGGTCAAAATTCATTGAAGTACGGCAGGAAAATTAATTCATAAGAGGCTAACACATGTGTACTATACTCTTTCCATCTGCTCACCAATCTCGAACAAACCAAAGTTTCTTCACCAAAAATGGTTTTCAAAATCAATTGATACCTCAGTTTACATAGCATTTACCAACTAAACTCCAGTCATTTTTTAGTGTCAGTTTTTTTTAGCTGATAATCAAAAACGTACCGTAATATGGGGTGAATCGGGACACTGGGGTGAATCGGGACAGAACAGGAATGTGCTTTATTTCTTAAACTGCGACTACTTCTATTTAACCCAGGTCCGTAATTTTTGGCACAATTTTACATAGTAGCGTATATTGTGGTCGAGTTTTATAATTCTAACTGCAGGCAATGAGGAGCTGCAGCACTTTAAACTTGGCCCTGCAGAAACTTAATTTTCGACAGGTGGTCAAAACTTTGCTCATATAACAAAAAGCATTAATATTAGAGCCACAAAAATAACAGGAAACTTTTATAACCTATATTTGGCAAATTAAGGGACCAGAAGAGTTGACTAGATGTGGGATTTTGTATGTTTGGTCATGGGTTCAGATCCAGGGCAATGGTAAAGTTTCGGAATTAACAAAAATAACCCTACTAATTTTCAGTTGAATGTACTAGCGTGGTTTTTTAATGAATATTATTGAACTTAGTATTATTAATAGTGGATTTAGTCCAGAATTATCAATCACTGGCAAAATTAGCAAAAAACTACAGTTTTTACTACTTTTCTGTTATTTATCATATTTTTTACAATTTGCATATTATCAATGAAACTGATGTCATATTTTCCCGAAAACGCATTTTTGGCATGTTGAACATGTTTTCTAATATTAACTCACAAGTAGCAATCACTTAAAAAAGCTAAGAAGTATTGATGGTAAAAATAATGGGAGTGTCCCAATTCACCCCAAATTGGGGGTGAATTGGGACAGTGGTTTTATGGGCCTTGAGCATTGGAAATTTAAGATATAATTTTAAACTCTTGGGGATACCTGGCAAGAGCTGGATTCGGACCCAGCGATGGGTCATGGGCAGTCCAGCACGATACCGCTAGAACAACCCTGCCGTATTTAAAATGAGGAAAATTTACATTCTGTCCAACATACATTATGCATACTGTATTAATTGTCTTTTTCTGTTTCCAGCTTGACTGTCAAAACTGCTGTGTTTTGTAATCCCACTTGGATTCAGCCAAACTGCACATGTGGTAGCACTAATTCCCGCTACAATTGCACTGCTGACGGGAATAAAATATGCAAGCCACATTGGTACGGCCCTGAATGTGATGTTGAATGCTGGCCAGCGACAGGCGTACTTCAACATTACACCTGTTCACCCAATGGAACCAAAGATTGTGCTGTGGATTATTATGGAGAAGATTGTGACCGATACTGCGAGGCTACGGATAAGTACAGCTGCTCCTCAACTGGAACGAAAATTTGCGTAAAATACTATTATGGTGAAAGCTGTGATATCCATTGCAAGGAACCAGATGATGACTACGGAGGCTATACGTGTGCAGAGGATGGCACAAAGATCTGCAAGAAAAATTGGTGCTCTGAAAACTGCAATGTCTCCTGTGTTGATGCAACCACTCACGGAACCAATCTTGGAATACCGTCAGAGTCTGAAGAAGGTTAGTTACTGAAATTCTCAACCTGTAATAATTAATTGTCTTTTTGTGTCCTCTGCGCTGAATTTTTTCCTTAATTTCATCCATTATCAGAAAAATTTTAGAATTACAAACCATCTTTTGTCCAAAAATTTTGTAAACCTACAATTTCCTACGACCTGTATTTCCTAATAAGTTTGGATAATTATATTAATTATCTAATATCCTTGATAAATGCATCTTGCATATTATGTAAATAGTGGATTTTGAATTATCAGAATCATGATTATGCACATTCAAAAGGTGATGTCCATCAATATGAATACTGTTGTACTGATGTTTCGCCTCCCATACACCAATTGAGACACATTGTGGAATTGATATCCTTGAATAATTTGCACATTATGGAACATCAGACTTCCTGGAATATATATAGGCCTATATATCTTTATTCATACACTCAATAAACTATGAGGTATACATTTTACATATATCAAATTAGTTTACGAAGAAAATTACTTGTTTATATATTAAAGAAAATAAAATAAAATGAAAAACATGATATTCAAAATGTACATAGCTGAAATATGGCTTGAGTCTGAAATGTACCAAAGTCCACATTATTGTTATGCAAGTCCTTTATGGCTTGAACTGCACATCTTTCTTGTATTGTCACAGTCTTTTGGTAATGTCTTCTGAAGTTATATTGATTTATATTCTCCCCGTTTAAGTTGTATGTCATTTTTATAAAATTCACATTTGATCCAATTATACTGGTCACCTTATTCACGGCAAATTTAGTGATGTAACTAATCAGTGTATTGTCACTATCCACTGCTGAAGAAACCATCTTCACAAATCTGGCACTAATTTCATCTAGTGAATGCCACATAAATAACTAACTTGATCACCCATTCAAATGTGAAATATACGACCAGCAATGGCATCTCTGACATTATTGATAGATAGATAGATAGATAGATATGGTAAGTGCAGCCCTCTAAGCCCAGTTCTGGGCGTTCACGAGGATTTATTGATGAGATGGGAGAGAGAGCTGGAGTCCTCAACATGTTACACATTTACCCCATGTGAGGGATCTTTTACTTGCCCAGCATAGACACTGATACAAGGGGCCTCCAATTTAATGTCTCATCCGAACGACATACACCTGGGATTTTGCTCATGAAGGTACACTGGAAATTTTGGGCTCCCCACCCAAGCAAAGACCTTCAGCGGAGCAGGCGGGCACTTAAGCCACCATAGGTAGTCAAAATAAAGTAGCTGTGACTGTAATTTTACTAGTAAATGATATCATAATTATAAAAATAGATTGATTTACAATTGACAGGTCAAGCTATTGGTTGGAAGGTCTGGACTATCATCATCCTCAGCTCAGGATTGGGTATTGTCGCATGTGCCGGAGTTGCGAGGATGGTTTACACTCGATGGCAAAAGAAGCTTGTACTCATTGCACAGCAGCTACTAGAAGAGCAGCCACCGACAGATGATCAACAGAGTGAATTCCACTCTGGAATTAAGGATGAAGAAAGTCATCATTATTTTGAGATAGGTTATGAAGTATTGCGACGTCAATTGCCAAATACACCCCATGGTGATATGGAAGAAGAGACCAATGAAGAGACCGAAGATTCCGACTCTGATGTGGAAATGCGTCCTCATGTCTATGTCATACCTGAGAGGCAGCCACCTGAATTGCCACCAATTGACCACTCCATAGTTCCAGTGAGAAAAAGCCATCATCATAATGAAGCATATTATGAAATGTTGAGACGGGAATTGTGTAATACCACAAATGCTTATGAAGGAATGAAAGCCAGAAGTGCACATGAAAAATGTGATGACACTGTGGAAGCCCAGCACAATACTGCACCAGAACAACCAAACATGAATGATGAAGTGCAAGACAATATTGCACTAGAGCAATGTGCACTACAACAACCTAGTGTCCATGTAAAAGTAGGCAACAGTGCACAAAAGCAACCAGATTCCAATGCAGAAGTGCAAGACAATGTTGCACTAGAGCAAGGTGCACTACAACAACCTAATGTCCATAAAGAAGTGGACAACAGTGCACACAAGCAACCAGATTCCAATGAAGAAGTGCAAGACAATGTTGCACTAGAGCAAGGTGCACTACAACAACCTAATGTCCATAAAGAAGTGGACAACAGTGCACACAAGCAACCAGATTCCAATGCAGAAGTGCAAGACAATGTTGCACTAGAGCAATGTGCACTACAACAACCTAATATCCATAAAGAAGTGGACAACAGTGCACACAAGCAACCAGATTCCAATGAAGAAGTGCAAGACAATGTTGCACTAGAGCAATGTGCACTACAACAACCTAATGTCCATAAAGAAGTGGACAACAGTGCACAGGAGCAACCAAATTCCAATGTAGACGTGCAAGACAATGTAGCACTAGAGCACAGTGCACTACAACAACCTAATGTCCATAAAGAAGTGGACAACAGTGCACACAAGCAACCAGATTCCAATGCAGAAGTGCAAGACAATGTTGCACTAGAGCAATGTGCACTACAACAACCTAATGTCCATAAAGAAGTGGAAAACAGTGCACACAAGCAACCAGATTCCAATGAAGAAGTGCAAGACAATGTTGCACTAGAGCAAAGTGCACTACAACAACCTAATGTCCATAAAGAAGTGGACAACAGTGCACACAAGCAACCAGATTCCAATGCAGAAGTGCAAGACAATGTTGCACTAGAGCAATGTGCACTACAACAACCTAATATCCATAAAGAAGTGGACAACAGTGCACACAAGCAACCAGATTCCAATGAAGAAGTGCAAGACAATGTTGCACTAGAGCAATGTGCACTACAACAACCTAATGTCCATAAAGAAGTGGACAACAGTGCACAGGAGCAACCAAATTCCAATGTAGACGTGCAAGACAATGTTGCACTAGAGCACAGTGCACTACAACAACCTAATGTCCATAAAGAAGTGGACAACAGTGCACACAAGCAACCAGATTCCAATGAAGAAGTGCAAGACAATGTTGCACTAGAGCAAGGTGCACAACAACAACCTAATGTCCATAAAGAAGTGGACAACAGTGCACACAAGCAACCAGATTCCAATGAAGAAGTGCAAGACAATGTTGCACTAGAGCAAGGTGCACTACAACAACCTAATGTCCATAAAGAAGTGGACAACAGTGCACACAAGCAACCAGATTCCAATGCAGAAGTGCAAGACAATGTTGCACTAGAGCAATGTGCACTACAACAACCTAATATCCATAAAGAAGTGGACAACAGTGCACAGGAGCAACCAAATTCCAATGTAGACGTGCAAGACAATGTTGCACCAGAGCACAGTGCACTACAACAACCCAATGTCCATAAAGAAGTGGACAACAGCGCACAGGAGCAACCAAATTCCAATGTAGACTTGCAAGACAATGTTGCACTATAGCAAGGTGCACTACAACAACCTAATGTCCATAAAGATGTTGGCAACAGTGCACATGAGCAACCAAATTCCAATATAGAAGTGCAAGACGATGTTACTTTAGAGCAAGGTGTATTAGAACAACCAAATGTCCATGTAGAAGTGGACAACAGTGCACAGGAGCAACCAAATCCCAATGTAGAAGTGCAAGACAATGTTGCACTAGAGCAAGGTGCACTACAACAACCTAATGCCCATTTCGAGTGCAGGAAAATTATGGTGCACACTGTACACACAACAGAATGACGATGTGGAAGCACAAACCAATATTGTACCCAAGCAACCGTGTAGAAGTGCAAGCTATTGCACAAGAAAATCTGAATACCAATTTGAAAGAAGAGGTGCAAGAAATTGTCGCACAAGAGTAAAGTGCACTAAAGCAACCAAATATCCATGTCGGCCTAGAAGTACAAGACAACATAGATGTGCCAGGTTTTGTTTCTCCCTATTTCCTTCACATTGTTTATTCCATTCCCATGGTGTTGGGACGGCCCAGGCCCCCCTGGGTTCCCTAGGCCCCCTGGGCTCCCAATGCCTCCCTAGATCTGCCACTGGTAATATAGCATGAACCATTTATGTCATTAAACTTTTTTATCATCTCTAGACTTTGTCATTTTTTTATTTGGTATTAAGCCATGTTCACTGTTGTTAATATAAATGTATTTTTTGGGCATTTGTTATATTTAATTTTAATTTTGTGTTGTATTGATTAGTTTGTGTGTAATAAATGGTTCAACAAAAATAAGTCCCCCTTTGCGAAAACTTGAATATCTCAAAGACCTTTTTTCTGATTTCTGTTAAAGTTCTTGTATTTGTAAACCTGCAAACTGACATTATGCCTGTATAATTGTAGCTCGATTACTTCATTTTTGTCTGAGCCAGCTGATCCTGGGTGCACATACCCCTCTTTTTTAATATATGAAGTTTTTACTTTTTCAAGTATTTTTCCCAAAAGGTGCTCAAACTCCTCTCAATTTTTTTCTAATGTCACCCAAGGAACCTTAACTGTGAAAATGTTACAAAAGAAGTATTCAATTGTCCACAAAATATGATTGAGAAACATATTTTCTCTAGTATCATGATGAAGTATGCCACAGCTGGTGGCTCCCCCGTTTGGTCAAATTGTTCATATCCATTGGAAAAGCCACATATTTCTGAAAACAGGGGTAGGTCCACTCGAAGGCTGTTGGGCGTTGGCTCAGCCAGGAATAATGCCACTAAACTACAAATACACATTTAGGGTCGATATACAGGCCTATAATTCAATCCAACTTTCATAAAAATAGGAATCTTTGAGATATTCAAGTTTATTGAAAGGGGGACTTATTTTTGTTGAACTGTTTATATCAAAATTATCATTTGGGCATTTTTGGTACAGTGGCTTGACCACACATGAAGAGCTATAGTGGGGTCCCTCGTAACCGGTCAGTTTGGGCCCCCATTAGGAACTACCCACATGTCAAATCAATTGGGGTTTTTATATTTTTATTTTGCACCATGGGGTTGGGACCAGATCCACTATTGCAGTCCCTAGGTTTGCCCAATAATAGTTGAGCCCCTGTTTTGGTATTGTTTTACATGTTATACTATCAAGCCATTATATTTTTGCCATTAAGCCTGGTTTTATAATGTGTTTAGTTGTGTTTTGTGTAGAAACTGTATTGCACCTTTAATTGCTACAAGCCAATTTGCAGAATTTAGTCCAACAGCCTGGTTTGTGATGTCATATCCACTGACTATTGGGTCAAATGTAACCTTTGTTTGAGTCAATAAAAGCATATTTTTGTCATCAGTTTTGCCAGGGCTTGTGATCATTACAATGATTTCTCTGCGAAACACATTATTATGTGGCTCTCTCCTGAGGCAGGGATATAAATATGTATAGTAGTAGAGGACCCCGCCATAGATCCCGTGACCACTGGAGTTGGAGCAATTTTTGAATGTTGATCCAAGTTTATGAGGTCAAAACAAAAAATTTTGGCCGGGGGCGCATCTCCAGAAAGTGCGGGCTAACTCCACCAGGCAGCCATTTTCAAAATGGACGCTGATAATCAAAATTTTGTTATATCTCGGCTTCTAATTGGTCTAGGATGATAATCTTTGGGTCAAAATATATGTTTTTGCGGCCAAGAAATTTAATGGTCACCATTAGAATTGTCTATGACCACCACCAGGGCGCAGAATAAGAAAAATTATAAGAAAAAATGGTAACATACAATATATTCGGGCCGTAACCTAACACACGAGCAGAATCCGTAAAAGTGAGCAAATGACAGTTAAATTATAATATTTTCATACCTCCCAAAATTACATAGTGCAAAGGAATCATATCGTCACTCATCAGCAGGAAAAGTACGGACCGCGTGAGTTTGTGAGTTCATAAAAATGTGCAAAATACATAAAACAAACTGAAACATGTCATTGTAAGTACATTCATTATCAGCTGAATATTTAGTAATCATCGTCAGAGTCCTCATTTCTGTCATCTGTGCAGCTCTCTTCGGACTATCTATACACCTGTGCAATAATGTCGCTGAGATTCTCTGTCAGTGCAGGCTTGGAATAACGAATAGAAGTGCATTCGTCCTTCAATGCATCATAAATTTCCCAAACAAAAGGTATTAAGGTCTGGCTTATCAATGTTGAAGTAAAGGAGGGTCAAGAAATTTCCATGCAGAACATAAACTTCATGCAAATCCTAGGCCGTGGTGTTGTTGTCATGGACTTTTGTCTGAGGTTCTTCTATTACAGAGCGATTGTCTGACTGATTTTGTCTCTGTATTTGCATTGGATAGTAAAGAGAGTCATGTCATCTGGCATCCCTTTCTCGGCTAGAGGCCCAGGATGTGGCTCTATGTTACAATGGTTAGCATGCCTGCCTTATATACTCGATGATGTGAGTTCTAACCCCCCTCCGGCCATGTTCAGAGTTTATCACTACAATGATTGGTATGATTGCCGTTCAGTATGGTGACTTCAGCGCCCTCTGAATCAACCACATCAGACCTAGGACTGCCATTTTCCCTGAATCTGCGAGCAATGAAAAAGAGCAGAATCAGCTGCAATATTGTTGCATTTGTGATCAGCCACTTCTGTTCCTGTAGTGAATAGTCACAGCTAGATCCTATGAAATTCATCAGTTCTCTGTTACCAAAGGTTCCAGACAAAGCAGTTAATTACCTCTTCAGAAATTCTGCAGCTTGCCCTTGTTACTTAAGTTGCCAAACAGGTCAATCTACACGGCAGGATCGGGAAAGCTATCTGCTGCTCTACTGAAGATTTTTCTGAATCCATTCAAAGATCTTTTTGTCTGTTACCTCCTGTCGGCATCTTTATGGATATCATACTGTTTATTCATCATGACCAGTGAGACTTCAGACCAACAATCTCCTCAAATATTTAATCGCATGAACATAGTGGAACCTGATTGGCTGTAGAAAGGCATAAAGATTTAAGTCTGTTCCATTTGCTTTACCAATTGAGGACAGTCTTCCAAAGATTTTGAATCAATAAAAATTGATGGCCACAGGCAGTTTTAACCGTTCTGCAAAGATTATTCTCTTCCTGAAAATCATTTAAACTATTATCCGTCCTCTAAAGGAGCACAGACTGGAAAAATACAAAATCTGAGGTATACCGGGTGACCCAAAAAAGTTTGAACATGAAGTGTCTCTGAGAGAATCAAATGATATGGGACAAGCTGTTCTGATGACCATCTCAGAATTTCAGGAAATTTGCAGAGTCAAACTATAACCTCCTGAACCATGAAAAATGTCAAAAAAATGTTATTGGGGAAATATTCTTTTTACTGTGGCCATTCAAAGTTTAAGGGTTTTCAGCAAACTTTTGGCAAAAATTTAACAAAATTTAAAGTTTTTGGCATCAAAAACACCCCAAATTGAGGCTTTCATTACTGTGACTAAGACTTGCTTGGCACATACAAAATTGGTTTTATATTATGCCTAATAATGTTCTCAACATGCAGATATTTAAAAAAATTGATTTTATCGAAATCCTGGCTTCTGGGGTAAAATTGAAAATGTCCGATTTTTGCCTTTTTGTCATTTTCAAAAATCATGTCTAGTTCAAAAGTCAGTATTTTCTATAGCGGAACTTAAAACTCTATAATTTTCACTCACATCTTGGGAAAACATCTGAAATTTGGTTACTCAGTGAAATTTCTGTGGGGAAATTGGTATTTTTCAAAATAGAACTGGAGTAAATATCCTATTTTTCGTAATTTTGACGATATGTATTGTCCTTGCACCCTGCAATTAGTTCTCCATTGCAAGTTTTTTTCTCACTAAAATAGTAGATTTTAGGTTCCTTTAGCATGAATGTTAAAATCAGAGCATTTGACCTAGTCTTGGGGTCTAATAAGGTCAAATATCTCTGAATTTAGTTAAATTTCTCGAATTCTCTCTAATTTTTCACACATTCCTGTCATATCTTCTAATAGATATTTGCAATTTATAAGATATTTTTGCTTGTAAATTATAGCTCAATAGCATGAGCAAAATTCATTATAAAATAGTGGTTGGCATGGAAAAACAGCATCCATCAAGAAGGGAAAATTACAATTTTTCATTATAGAGAAATCTTGCCAAACAGTATTGACAATTCAGCTCTCTGGTCAAAAGTTGCAGGAATTTCTGCCACAATGACATCAGAACTATTTTATATTCATTAAATTTCAACTGTCCTTTGTATGAATTTTAAAACAAGATCATTTTTAAAAAATCTTGTTTTGAAGTCAAATTAGGTCAAGGAAACGCAATTTCTCTAATTTTCCCTCTTTTTAAGAGATCTTTTCAAATATGGAAACATAGAATCAACGAAGAAGGCAAAATATCAATTTTTTGCCGAAAAATCTTGTCGAGCATCATTGATATTTTAGGAATTTTGGCCAAATGTCAAATTGACATTCTTCGACAATAACATCAGAATTACCACAAAACTCTTCAAGTTTCAGAGGTATAAAGTTTAAAACAGGAGCATTTGACCTTGTTTTAAGGTCAAATGAGGTCAATAAATCTCTGAATTTAGTGAAATTTCTCATAAATTTAGTAATTTTTCAGAACTTTAAAGGATCTATTCCAGTAAAAATTTACAATTTATCCAGATATTTTTGCTTCTGAACTATAGTTCAATAGTAGATAGATAGATAATTAGATAAATAGATAAATAGATATAGGCCATATATATATATTGATAGGTAGATAGATAGATAGATTAAAAAAAAAAAGTCAAACAAGAATTTTCAATTCAATCATTATATGGGTAAGGCCACGAAGTTGGGGCATGTTAGCTGAAAAAGGCTCTCAAAAAGAATGTTTGGAATTTTGACAAGAAATTATGAAATCTATTTCAGATAATCATATGCCCATATGAAATCAATATTCTTAAGGCTGTAAACGTTTCACTTTTTTATGAATGACTATTTATTTGGAATATTAAAAAACGTAACATTTTTCATATTTTGCCATTTCCGACTTCCAAGGTGCTTTGGATCCTCAAAATTGAATATTTTAATGAAATATAACCTGCTTGGATCACCTTACAAAGGTTGTTGGAGCTCCCCATACACATATATTTGATTTTTTAAAAATTCAATCTGTAAATAACGTAACAGGACAATTAGGGTTCTGAGTTCTGTCGATGTAAAAGTTATGATGAAATATCTACTTTTTGGCTACTAACTACACAAATAAGGCAGACACTTATCTTCTGTGCTAATTTTGTTGGCCACACTGCTATGACTTAGCCGCAATGTAGACTTCAAAATCCAAGCCAGACATGTTGTAACAGGACAATTCTTTAGAATGCTTAAGCTACTCTGGAAGTTCAGAAACTTTCAAAATTTAGCTGTTAAACTATACTTAATACATTAAACTATAATTGTAACCAAGGCTGAATTATATTTTTTGTTGCTCTCAGATGTGCTTGACAACTAAATCAAATTAATTGACCGCAACAGGACAAATATTCTGTTTGCATTACCTTCTATACGCGTTTTAAAGAAGTAACTGGATCAATATCACCTGTTACAACTAATTAGCACTCTACTTTTGATATATATATATACTTTCCGCAGTGCCACCACTGTTTAAGTTGAATTTCAGAGAATTTCGTAACAGGACATGTCCTGTTACGCGAAAAAAAAAACTCTTTCTTGTTCAAGAATAGGGAAAACAAATGTGAATCACACTAAAGAGTGGATCAATGGGCTTTAGAGGATGCTGAATTGCAAAATTCATATTTTTTAAATGTAATCAAATTCTATTAAATGTAACACATCAAATTCTATTAAATGTAATTAACGCATCAAATTCTATTTCTTCCTACACCATAGAAGTGATTGGTGAATTTCAATTGCTTATTTGATGCAGTAGATACCTGACAGTCTTGAGAGAAACCCTAAGACCTCAAAAGGTGTGAATAGCAATTAGCCACTGAGGGGTATACCAGGTACAATTGTAAGAATATTAAACTTTGCAAAGATCAATCACCAACTTTAAACTTCAAGAGACCTTGCGATAAACAAAAGGCTTCGAAAATTTTCTTAAACACATTGATTATGTGACATATAATTGTTCTGGCAGCCCATTGGCTAACAAGCCGTTTTGTGGAACTTGGATTGGTTTTCCCAGACCCAATTTTCACTCTAACACTGAGTTGAAACTGTGACGCTCAGTTTTGGAGGATCCACATTTGCTAGAAGCCAGGAAATCTGACCCAGTTTAAAATGATATCACAGCTTGTAGTTAATTTACATACATTGCAATGCTAGGATATGGTCATCTCTGACATCACAGTTCAACAGCATAGAAAAGAACTTGAGATTCCACGTAAATATAACAAGGACTGTAACTTCAAGTTTAAGCAACGCATGAACTGTTTCGCATAGAAATGACATCATAAACATGCCCTGAAGGATGTGTTACTGCACCATAAGGATTAAAATTACTCCGGAGGATCTTGTTCACATCTATGGGGTGATGAAGCGTTTCTAAAGTGTAGGCCAAAGCCTGGGCTTAATATGAATAATAAAAAACTGGCCCACTCTTATTAGGAAGCCTGAACTTGAGTGAGCACCGGTAAATATTGCCATGATAGGACCATGAAATTGAAAGGAGAAAAAAAGAATCCCATTTGTAAAGTTGACGTATCCTGTTTTGAAAACTTAAGTCAGCTATTCATAAATTCATAAACATATGAACGACAGAAACTGTTGAGAAATTACAGTTTCAAACAACATCGGCAAGAAACTTTTTTATGTTATTTCTTTTTTTAGAAATTAAATTTTTAAAAAAATTGAAGGCTTGAGGGAAAATAATCCATTAATCGATAATCAATCGGCCAGGGTACCGGATTAATCAATTATGGATTTTCCAACCGATTCCTAGCACTAACATTGGAAAGATAGATAGATAGATCCTGATATAGATCCACATAGACAGACAGGCAGAATGGTAGTTATTTAGGTAGTTTGATAGCACATGTTTGCATGGTGTGGGAGAGGTGATATATATTTGGGGGAGGGGGTAGTTCCATCATTGGGTCTGTAAGGCTCGATTTGTCAGATCTTTGCTCAAATTCAATGCCAATTTACAAGCCTGCCGGATGTTTAGGGGCCAGCTGCCCCCCGGTTTTATGCCTACAGAGTAGATAGATAGATGCTCCACAAGCAACTCCTTAAAAAGTGATTGCATGTTATTTTTTTAGTCTGGATCGTTTGCTAAAGTTTGCCATAAATCAAATATCATGAATTTACAGGTATGGAACCCATGTGGAGTGTATTTGGCAAGCAAGAAACTTGTTAGAAACATGAAGAACGACTAGAAACTAGAATTTTTATTGCGTAACAGGACAAATAAGTAACAGGACATGTCTTCGTCACACAGGCAAACTCAGAGTACCACTCACTGCACCAGATACTGTGTGGATGCTATCTGAGATACTGAGATGGTTAGAAATATTTGTGCCTTTTTTTGCCATGAACATGCACAAACATTCTCCATACAATAATTCATAAAGTTGGAGAAATATTGTTTTCATGACAAGGTAACAGGACAAGTAATAGGACAAGTAACAGGACAAGTAACAGGACAAGTAATGGGACAAGTAACAAGACAAATAGGAATAGAATGACTGTATACACATAATAATGACAGTGCTGATGTGTGATTGCGGAATTTTGATTCAGCAGCGTCGAGCAACAGTTAAATACACAAAATTCAGATTGTGGTTCTCCATTCTAATTGCAAGTGGTGACACTTTGATATAAACTCAGTAACAGGACATGTCCTGTTACGTGACTATGTGACCAGTTATACCAAATATTTACCATAGTACCCATGAGTTACTTGGTGATTAACCAACAATGTGATAAGAAAAGATTGGTAGATTCAGTTCAACATTTTTTAAGCCATGGAGCCACTGAAACTCTCTCATAATTGTAAAAAAATGATTGCTTGTTTGCAAGGACATAACAGGACATGTCCTTGTTACTACAATTCAAACAGGACATAAAACAACTGTCCTGTTACCATATTACCCCAAAAAGCGCGTAACATTTCGGTAACAAGACAAAAAAGGACAATTGCCCCTCTTTCTTCATGTCCTGGCCTCAATTTTCTATCCTCAAGTCTGCAAATTGGCAATATTTATGTCTGATCATTGCACTGCTGTTTTGTAATGTAAAAATAGAGATTAAGCCATTCAAAATATGAAAAGACAGGGGGTAGAAAATTTGGCCGCGAAACATGGTTTGATGAGGACATGATGAAAAATCAAGTTATCGGCGATATTTTCTTCTATTTGTTGTCATAAATGAATTGCATCTTGTAAGCACCACCTTAGTGGTCAGATAGAAACTGTTTGCAATTCAGTATTACAATGAAATAAAAAGTTAGAGCAGTCCAATAGCGCGTAACAGATAAGAGCTAAAAATGTTACGAAAAAAAATTGACTTATATCTTATCAAAATAATGGATTCCCAGGCATTCACTATGTATGAAATAAAAGTACAGGACCTGTTCTATCATTCTAAATAATAAAAATGACATAACAGAGGGTTTCCTAAAGACAGTAAAGTCCTCTTTTGACCATGTCAATCCACGAACGCTTAAAAACGTCATTTTTGGTCTATTTCCATGACAAAAAAGTTGTCCTGTGTCTTTAGTTTTTGTTGTATCAACCTCAAATTTTTACACAGTTTAGTCTAATATGCATGCTTTAGTCCTGCATTCATTTAGTAAGCTTTTATCAAAATCCATTTCAGCAAGCCAGCTCTGAATTTAGAGGACACTTTTAGCAGCTCAAATGACTCAACTTCGTGGCCTTACCCATATCACAGATTTGAGTTAACATCTTTTTTTAAAGTACTACTGCCGTTTTATCTTATTCCTCTGGATCTAATCAATCCAGACATATGCTATTAACACAGCATGTCTTATATATTGCATGAATTACAAATCCAAAATTTCAAGGTGATATCTCAAGAACTCTTGCTATGAAAAGATTATTACTGAAACACGAATTTTCATTAGAGGCATGAAATTACAGATAAATTAAAGTAAACATCCTTTTAAGTACTACTTCCGTTTTATTTTATTCCTCTGGATCTAATCCTTAAATATGCTATTAATACAGCATGTCTAAAATATAGCATGGATTACAAATCCAAAATTCCAAGGTGATATCTCAAAAACTCTTTCCATGAAAATATTATTACTGAAACAAGAATTTTCGGTTGGAGCGTGAAGCTTCCACTCATCAGATCAGAGTAAACGTCTTTAAAAGTACTACTGCCATTTTATTTTATTAATCTTGATCTGAAAACCCTAGATTTATAGTATTAAAACAGAATGTTGCACATACAGTATTGACTATATCATCAATAATTTCAAGGCAATATTTCAGAAACGCTTTCCAGGAAAAAAGTATCACTGAAGATAGAATTTTCAGTTCAATTATAGAATCACAGATTTAAAGCTGCATGCTCATTTTATTTTATTTTTTTCTATGAAAGTCGTAGTTGATGTAGTTGATATTGTTTAGGGCACTAACATAAATTTCAGTGTAATATATCGAAAAAAAATATTTCCATTAGGAATTCACTGCCAAAGCTTCATGTTTGAGTTTTGTTTCACAAGAAGTAGCTATTAGATAAATAATAATTTTGGATTATTTTGAAAATGTGCCTAGACATGGGATAAAAAGGTCATACCATGGGTAGGTGCAGTACATCCCCGTATACTCCCCTCGACCCTAGTATATATATTCCTGAGACCCGAAGGTCTCGGGGAGTATAATAGGGATGTACTGCACCTACCCATGGTAGGGGAACGGGGGCACATTGGGACGCGGGGCACTGTGGGACAGTGGGGTTTTCTTGGATCCTAGTAAGGTATATGATATGGTAGTGCCATCATATCTTGTAATTTCACATCCTGATGTTTCCATGGTTTTATAGACAAATTACAGCCACATGCAGAAGTATGGCGAGCAAAAGTTTGTTTTTGCTACTACTGAAGTAAATATGGACAGGTTCAATTCAAACCATCCTGTGGACAAACCATGAACAATGAAGCTTTCTCAGTGCTTTTATGAATTTTATATATCCTAACGAACAGTTATGAATTGCTATCCGTATAAACACACTCACTGGTGTCCGAGAAATTAGCCTTTTGGTGTAAAAGTCATATCGGTAAGGTAAGCACAGCCCTGTATGGCCTGTTGTAGCTACTCACTAGGTTACATTGATGAAATGAGAGAGAGGGCAGGAGTCCTCAACATGCTGCATGTTTACCCCATGTAAGGGATCTTTTCCTTGCCCAGCACAGGCTCTAATACAAGGATAACCCAATTTAGCAACTAATCTGAATGACATCAAGCTTGGTTTCTGCTCTTAAAGGTACATTGAAAATATTTGCGATCACAAACTACATCATTTTGCAATATGCTTCTGAAGATTACTGCTAAGGTTGACATCTGCTTGGCTTTTCCTGAGAAGCACTCAAAAACTCCGAGTAAGACATCTAAAGCATAGCACATGAACTAAAATAACTATCTGAAAAAATAAACCATGATTGGGACAGTGCAGAGGGGCTGATTTCTTCTTTTCACAATATTGCTACACCGACTCCGCTACACCGACTCCGATCCACCCCTGATTCTGACTGACATGTCTCAACGTTCTGGGCAAGAGCGCTTTATTGGTTTAAGTGATTTTCAAAAGGATAGCAGTTCTGTAAACTATAGAATATTTTCTTTCTTCTGATGTCAAATATGTTGAAAAAACTTAGATAGAAGTGGTAGAAAAGTTCTATTGAATATTTTGTTTTGAAATTCCGTGCGACAAATCCGCTATTTTAGCAGACCAGTTCATGACGCATGACCAGATTTAAAATTTATCAAGATATTTTTCCTTGTAAACTATGACCAAATAGCATGAGTAAAATTAGAAAACTATGGTTGCCATGGAAAAATGCCATCCATCAGGAAGGCAAAATATATTTTTGTGCGTAAAACCAAACACAGATATGGGTAATAAAATGTTTATTAAAATTTGACTTGATTTATACATTTGGAACACAATGGGAATTGGTATAGAAACTTGAGTATTTATAACATAAGTGAGGAAAATGAATAAATGAGTGCAGTTAATATGAAAAAGAGACAAGTACATTGAATACCAAAAGTTGAGGAAAAATGAATGTAAGCATAACAGGATTCTGAAGAACAATGATGAATTGATGATCATGAAAGTCCGTTTGATATCGTCTTTTATGTGGTAAATGGGGAGACAGCAGGCCCAAAGACCAGGAACTGGCAAGTGACCAGAGGTCTTCAAATGGTAGGAGACAGAGCTAACCACACAGGGATATACTATAACAGAACAACCCAAGTCAGGGTCACTGTGTAACAATATCACGAGCTGTTGTGTGAATTAATATCACTCGAGCCCGCAGGGCGAGAGTGATATTAATTCATGCAACAGCGAGTGATATTGTATGAAATTGCCCTGACGCGTGGTTGTTTTTATCACCTGGTTTTACCTCAAATATTCAGTTATGAAGAGGGACTATTTTCTGCCATTACAAAAATGTAACGTCACCATGGAGCAACAATGGAGGTGACGTCACAATCCTATTGTTATGGCCATTGCTTGGTTTGTGACATCATCAGGCATCTGAAATTCAGGTGATGTCATAACCATTGTTGAAATATATCGCCCTTGAAGGTTGGTATTTTTTACAATATAATAGGCCCTGATATTTTGACTCTGAACAGTGATATTCACAGCCAACCAGGTGATAATAACAAACTTTTTTGCATGCGCCAAACAAAAAAAAGTGTGGGCGTTTATGTGACGTCATTCTCAATGATCACAATGGTGATGACGTCATAACAAACCTTGCAAGCGATGACGTCACTTTTTGTCAGCCACTGAAGCCTATTATATAAATAGATCGTGACGTTACGAAGCTAGTTGCATCAAGTGGCTGCAGTAAACCTACTGCAGGTTGAAACTGGAGGGAGGGGGGGGAGGGGTTAGAGGCCGACCAGACGATAGTTGGGGGGCTATGGATTTTACCCCCGGGACGAACTTTTTTTTTCGTATGCGACGTGTCGACGAACAATTTTTTTCGCATGCGACAGGCGACAAACTTTTTTATCGTAATTTTAACATAACGGTACCCTAACCACAAGTGGAAACAAACTTTTTTTTTATTTCCATGTGCTGAACAAACTTTTTTTTTCAGTGTCAAGTGGGAAACAAACTTTTTTTTTCACCAAATATCCATAGCCCCCCCCCCCAAAGATCATCTGGTTGGCCCCTTAGACCCAGGAGTATACACTCTTGATCAAAATGCTGGAATAATTTGGATTTTCAAGGTGTCTGAACTTCAAAGTTCCTTAATTGGCGATTGAATGTGAGGAATTGCAAAGATTTGTTCCTCAGACATTAGATTTATGTATAAATGATATTATAAACCATTTCTAGTGGCTGAGAATTATTTGAAAATGTTATTTTGGAGACCCGGAAAAATTGATCATTTTTAGTAAAAAATCATCAAAAATTTCATCATGGCTCAATAACATAGAAACAAAATTTCAACATATGCAAAAAATGCCAACTTAATCTTGGTTATAAACCCCGGAAAAATTGATCATTTTTAGTAAAAAATCATCAAAAATTGCATCATGGTTCAACAACATAGACTCAAAATTTCAACATATGCAAAAAATGCCAACTTAATCTTGGTGTGTACAAGCAAAAAACATCAAAATTTCATATCAAATGCCATATGCATTGACCTCAGGCTTCACTTGACATGACATGGATTCTGCCAACATGTTTTTTGCTTCTTATTGACCAATGTGGCCATTCTTTAGTGAAAGTCTCTTGCACCTGGTCTGGATCAGTTGGCTGAACCTCCATCTTGTTTGCAATATGGTCAAAGATGTCCCTATAGTGTTATTTAGGCTCAAATCTGGTAAAGTTGCCAATAGCGACAAATTCTCAATTTTCTCAATTTTCCAGGTTTTGACGGATTTGTGATGCCCTACAAGCTTGAGCACAGTCATAAATGAATAAAATGTTTCAACTGAATTGTTTTCTACACTGAGGCACCATTTCCTCTTCCCAAGAGTGTAAGACTCTTGACAAAATTGCTGGAATATTTTGAGAATTTTTCAAGTAAATTCCATTTCAGTAAATATATCCTGCTACATGTTTCACAGAGCTGATGGAGAGATTTTTGTGTGATGGGAGGGTGGCCAGATACTGTCTGAATACTGCCTCATTGCCACAAGGGCACAGGGTGGTGGTTCAGTGCCTGTTTGGAGCGTCATCCATAATGACGGAAATTTGTGTCGGGTTGTGCAGAATGGAAACGTCCCGGCTGTCTCCTATGTAAGTTTGTTGGAAGAGGAAATGGTGCCCATGTGTAGAGAACACTCCACTTGAAACATTTCATTCATTTATGACTATTCTCAAGCTTGTAGGGCATCACAAATCCGTCAAAACCTGGAAAATTGAGAAAATTGAGAATTTGTCGCTATTGGCAACTTTACCAGATTTGAGCCTAAATAACACTATAGGGACATCTTTGACCATATTGCAAACAAGATGGAGGTTCAGCCAACTGATCCAGACCAGGTGCAAGAGACTTTCACTAAAGAATGGCCACATTGGTCAATAAGAAGCAAAAAACATGTTGGCGGAATCCATGTCATGTCAAGTGAAGCCTGAGGTCAATGCATATGGCATTTGATATGAAATTTTGATGTTTTTTGCTTGTACACACCAAGATTAAGTTGGCATTTTTTGCATATGTTGAAATTTTGTGTCTATGTTGTTGAACCATGATGCAATTTTTGATGATTTTTTACTAAAAATGATCAATTTTTCCGGGTCTCCAAAATAAAATTTTCAAATAATTCTCAGCCACTAAAAATGGTTTACACTATCATTTATACATAAATCTAATGTCTGAGGAACAAATCTGTGTAATTCTTTATGTTCAATCATCAGTTTTAAAACTTTGAAGTTCTGACATCTTGAAAATCCAAATTATTCCAGCATTTTGATCAAGAGTGTAGTTTTAATGAATCAACTGACTTTCTTCAATAGTCGACTAGTTGATAACTTTTCAACTGCAACTGACTCAAGTAATTTCAACAGACTTTTATCTGATTGTATCCTAAAAAAATCTAGAGCTTCACCAAAATAAATAGGAAAGTTCACAATCAAAAATCCTATGAAATTCATAACTCAAAAGGAAAGATCTGGCAACATTTAATTAGGTTCAACTGTCTTATGAGATGCACTGCAAAAGAACCTGGAACCAAGTCAGCCTAGCATAAATTTTGTGAATAACTTGAACCAAACCCGACTAACTTGGCAATAGCAGGCCCTCATCTGATGCACTGATATGCGTGGCTTGAAGAGAGAGGAAGGAGAGTTTTGAAATTGTTTAGAAAAAGTCCATTGAGAGAGAGAGAGAGAGAGAGAGAGAGAGAGAGAGAGAGAGAGAGAGAGAGAGAGAGAGAGAGAGAGAATAGATAGATAGATAGATAGATAGATAGATAGATAGATAGATAGATAGATAGATAGATTGCTTATATAGTCAACACATTACGAGAGTTGAAAATCTACATGTCTGGTAAATCTAAATCTTAGCAGTAACTATTTGTTTTATTGTGGATCTTATTAAAACTATTTCAGAATGGTAATTCATTCAGTATTTAGAAACTGTTTTAACAAACATCTTAGGGGCCAACCAGATGATCTTGGAGGGGGGGAGCGATGGACTTTTGGTGAAAAAAAAGTTTGTCTCCCACTTGACACTGAAGAAAAGATTTGTTCAGCACATATAAAAAAAGGTTGTTTCCACCTGTAGCTAGGGTACCGTAATGTTAAAATTCCGATAAAAAGACGCTCATTCGCATGCAAAAAAATTTGTCCGTCGTCGCGAGCAAAAAATAAAAGTTCGTCCCGGTTGCAAAATCCATAGCTCCCCTCCCAACTATCGTCTGGTTGGCCCCTTAACTTGTATTAACATGAAAATTATAAAATCACAGTTTCAGAATTGTTAAAAAAACGAACTGATAATAGCTATTCACTCTCAGGTGACAAAAAAATTGTATCTTCACCTGCGGTCTCTCTATGCTTTGGCATCATCATATTAGCTGGGTATGCGGGTATGTTGTCAGTTTGCACTGAACCAAACCTATAGGAAGGGTATGTAAAGGAATGTATCCAGTTTGCACTGAACCATAAATAGCTGGTAAGGCATATGTGGTCAGTTTGCACTGAACCAAAAGTATAGGCCGGGTATGTAAAGAATGTATCCAGTTTGCACTGAACCATAATAGGTGGGTATGCGGGTATGTGGTCAGTTTGCACTGAACCAAACTCTAGGCAGGATATGGGAAGAATGTATCCAGTTTGCACTGAATCATAAAAGCTGGGTATGCACAGGATGTAACCAGTTTGCACTGAACCAAAAACCAAAACAATGAGAAGGGTATCTGAAGGGCGTTGTCAGTTTGCGCTGAACCTATTAATAGGCAGGTTTGTGAATGATGTAGTCAGTTTGCACTGAACTAAAAGAGCATGCGGAGCATGAAGAGGATGTGCCAGCTTGCACTGACCCGCAAGCAAGGAAACCCATTGAGGAAACCGTGAATCTTGTAGGATTGACAGCTCTATTGTTGTAGTGTTTTGTCATGGAGGATGAGGAAGCAGCCAGTTTGCACTGAACGATTTGTCTCTGATTGTGTTATTGTAATATTGTTGTTTTATTATGAAATGGTGCAAGCAGTTTGCACTGACTTTCCTGTGTGTGCCGTTTCGGTATGCGAAAATAGTACAGCAAACAGTTGTCTCAGCGAGACAGCTAAATCTGAGGACTAAATAAGGGTAATCAGGTGAGACGAAACTGTGGATGCAAACTGAGAGTGCCTGATATTGAGTGGCTAATATAGTGTTTGGCACAAAGATACAGATAAAGTAGCGCAGAATCTATGCTTTGGTCTAATTAGATAATTTCAGAATATTTGACTAAAATATATATCTGCATAAGCAGTGAGAAACCACAGGCAAAAACAATGTGATCCGTGTACATGCTTTGACTCATTATAGGTAATAACAAGGTATGACAGCTGGACAATGATTGCAGACGACCATGGACTGAGTCAGTGGGATAATTCCTTTAAATGCATACTTAACACAAAGAAGTCACCCAAATATCGGTTTGATGACTTTCTTTGATGTATTTTCTTGATGTCAAGCATGCCTGTCAGTGTTGACAGTTGTTTTAAATAACAAAATTAGGCAAAAAATTATCCTAAAATCTGAATTCC
This sequence comes from Platynereis dumerilii, assembly GCA_026936325.1. Taxonomy (NCBI): domain Eukaryota; kingdom Metazoa; phylum Annelida; class Polychaeta; order Phyllodocida; family Nereididae; genus Platynereis; species Platynereis dumerilii. The sequence continues at coordinate 26,706,617 of JAPTHN010000004.1, forward strand.
ACACTGAACTGGCACGGAAGTCAGTGGCTGTGGCAGCCACACCAACAATAATAAAAACATGTGAAGTTAATTGTGGCATCTTAAATAAAAATTTCACTCACAAAAGTTGCTGAACAAAAGTTAATTGTGGTGCAAAAGTTTCAGCTTAAATTAAAGAATGTGGGAGTGTATAGAAGAGATATAAAAATCGAAGTGAGGGCATTCATGCATGTCAAGATAAATGAAATATTAGTAAAATTCAGTTCAGACGGACTAAAGAACAGCTGATTGATTCTGCTTCTATAATTATAAAGCTGACAAAACAAACTTGAAGACAACTGAAACTGTGGAAAACAGCGAAATGTTTCACAAGATTTTTAGTCTGTATACATGTTGTTCAATGTTCATGTTTATTATTTCTATTTGTATATGAATAGTTTTGCCATTAAGTGCTATGTTTAGCTGTCAATCATTATCAGCCAACCATAAAAAATCTGATCTGATTGGTTACTTCTCACGACATTTTTGTGAACAGTGACTGACTTGGACCACATTTGACAAGTTCAGATCGCATTTATACAGAATAAAATGTGCAGGCTTCTTTGTGTTATTTTAATTAAAGCATATTTCTGCTTTTCCAATTAATGAATACATGTATACTTTACCTTATTTATAGCACTACAAAGTCATGCTTTAGCATATATATATATCACAAACAGTCAAATGTAATGTCTATAAATGTGTCGTGAACTGCTGTTCAGATATAGATAGAGAAGTAGAGAGAAATAAGAGACGCAGATAAAGAGATGTGAGATGTGATAGATAGATAGATAGATAGATAGATAGATAGATAGGTAGATAGGTAGGTAGATAGGTAGATAGATAGGTAGATAGATAGATATTATATTGATTGAAAATCTTAAAAATTCAAATGGATATTAAATGAAAAGAAAAAGAACGAAAAATAAGTAACTATTATATTGTAACTATTATATTGTTTTAATAGTGGGAAGGGGGGGTTGCTGGATCAAAATTTCCCTCAATTGCTTTCTCACAAATACAGATGTTGCGGTCTGCTCTTCAGTGTGAGTGGACAAAGCCAATGAGTGCTCATGAATAACCTCCAGGAAACAACCAATCACTCTTCTTGTGCATGGTTGATTGAATTTTTGTCAGCACTTGTACATTGTTTGAATGAGAATATGATCAGTTTAATTTTTGCAACCTATTGTTGTCAATTCGCAGCTTGGTCCACATGAATTAAGCCTTTGCAGTTAATCACAGTTATTTATATATGAAAAGATTGTTGTTTCTCAATTGGTGGTTGTAGAAAAACTTAGTCTGTGCCCACTTGGTCCGCTACCACTGTCTCTAAACTGGATTTTACAGTTACCTCTGTCGTCTGCTGCAGTGACAACGTACCAGTTCTGTCTGGAATCTTGGAACATTGCCAAGCAAGCTGTCATACCTTTTCTAATAGTAATATAGGCATCAGAGAGGTGGCAGTGGAAAGCAATGGAACAGATTGTTTATGCCTGTGGAGAAACTGAGGGTATATGGCTTGCTAATTTAGCTGAGCAGCAGAGAAAAATATGGAATTGATAGCACTGAAAGATAGATAGATCAAAAGATAAGTTGTATGAGAAGATCATCTGAGAATGTCTCAGTGAAGGTGGTCAGTAGAGATGTACATCTGCGCAGCGAGAAAAGAAATTGAGGAAACATAACATTGACTGGCTAAGTTGTCGGAGCCAATTGAGAAAATAATGGAACTGATGGCAGCTTGCACTGACCCTCAGCTTCGAGAAAAGACCTTGCCAGTTTGCACTGAGCTAAGTCAAGAAGCACAAAGATAGATAACTTGAAAGATAAAGTTGAATGAGAAGATAAGCTTGAGATAAAGGACAACCAACATGTCAGTTTGCACTGAGCTATGCCAGGTATGATCGAGCCAGGTAAGAAAATTAAGAAACTGGCGGCAGCTTGCGCTGGCTGACCGCCCATTGGAATTAATAGACAAGAACTTGCCAGTTTGCACTGAGCTAAGTCAGATTAGTGCCTGTTAAGAAAATTGGGAAACTGATGGCAGCTTGCACTGACCACCAATTGGCAGTAATAGACAGAAACTTGCCAGTTTTGCACTGAGCTAAGTCTGTGTAGCATAAAGATAGCAGCAGTAGGATAGAGGGATAGATAAAGTGGTCAAGATAAAGAACAGTCTGAGAATAGAATCTGAGAATGTCTCAGTAAATATAATAAGTAAAGGCTGCGCAGAGAAACTGAGAGTAAAAATATATGTATAATATATTGAGAGAAATATGTGGAGATTAAACTCCATCCGAGAAAATATAGAAAGATAGGAAATATCTCCATAAGGTAAAATATTTGGAGATAAATCGAGAAAATTGTAGAAAATGTAAGACAAAAGAATGACAGGTTCAGACTGAACAAAGTATGTCAGAGCAAAGTAGGACAGAACGTAGTAAGATATGACACTGTAAAATCTGAGAAAATCAGATATGAGAGAGGCAATGACCTATATGAAGGAAAATAATGTGAGCATTTGAGAGTTGACTAGCAGAGTGTCCTAAGGTAGGTATTTGAACCTCTTTTTAATTATTTTCATTTATTTATATATTTATTTAAACACTAGATTGGCGTGCATGCTGGACAGTTGGCACTGACCGCCAGCAGGATGGCCCACTTGCACGAAGCCAATTGCATGGCCAGCTTGCACTGAGCCAAAGGCTTCATGTTTTAATTTTATCCGTTAATTTAAAAAAAAAATTTTTATAATGATGGGAGAAAGAATCTTTTTATTATTTTTATTTATTTATTTACACACTAGATTGGCGTGCATGCTGTGACAGTTTGCACTGACCGCAAGCAGGATGGCCCGCTTGCATGAAGCCAATTGCATGGCCAGCTTACACTGAGCCAATTGCATGGGCAGCTAAAGGCTTCATGTTTGAATGTTTTCCCTTAATTTTCTTTTTTGATGGAAGAAAGAATGATTAGAGTAGTACAAGGTGGTAGAAACAGAAATGCAAAATAAATTTGAGTATAAATTGAATATTGAAAATTAAAAGAAACTATATGATATACATATGTAGGATGAATTGTGAAAGTGATGTTGGAGGAGGTATACAAACACGTGATGGTTAGTGGTCAGGTTAGGGTTAGGAGGAAAGTGGGTTTGAACTTTGAAAGGAAAATAGTTGATAATGGATGTATTTATTATATGAAATAGCTAAGGATTGATCTATTTATTATATATATACATATATGGATAGAGAAGTTAATCTGTAGGTGATTAGGATACCTTCGTTTCATGACAGAAAATTGAGTGAATTATTTGTAATAAGAATGAGAAAGTAAAAATAATGAGCATTGACAGTGTATATATAGTGGAATGACCTGTAATAAAATATTGTGGTGAAGAAAAACAATGAAAAAGAATGAAATATGTATATCATAGAATCATAAATTGTGAGAAATATGGAAATGTTTATGGGAAAAAACAAAAGGAATAATACTTATATATCATGGATGATTGTAGAAAATATAAGACAAAATAATTAATATTACTCTGTGAAATACGATAGTAAAATGTTGTTGTGCTGTATCATCAGCGTATGTAGCTTATAATATTGGCTTTGGGAATGCGAGTTGGTGTCAGAATGATTGTGTGGCCTGTGATCATGACAAACAAATAGTAGGCCCTTGGTGCCTTGACCTGGATCTAAAGTAGAGGGTGAAGAGGAGCAGGAGAAGTAGATCAAGTGTATAGGCTCTTTGGTACATGCTGGAAATAGAGGTCAGTGGACTCAGTCGCCAGAAGCAGTAACTAGAAGATGATGGGTAGCTGGATTTATGGTAAATAAGTGGTTATATCATTTGAGAACATGGAATATCTGTTTAAGAACATAACAAATGAAACATATTTAGAATATCCATGGAGGTTGAAGGGAATATTATAGTGTAGATGGATACAGCTGGTTAATAAACTAGTCTCCCACAATGACTGGATCATAGACATGAAACACTGAAAAAGTAAACATAGCTAAGAATTGATGTAAATAATCACTGGAGAATATAAGTATATACAGTAGGCAAAGTATGTAAGCACATATAACTAGGAATTGTTAAAGCATCATGAGAAAAAAAAGAAAAAAAAAAAAGATGTGTAAAAAAAATTGCCCCCCCCTTGGAATTTGGATTTGTAGGCCCCTGTTGTCTTGCCCTAGTTTTAGGGTGAAGAGTAGTAGATGTACATTCTGCTAATGTAGGTCATACGGTACTCCCAGTTGGCTGTCCCAGTAGCAGACTAGCAGTATTAGTTAAGGGCAGATTTCACGAAAAAGCTGCAAAATGACTTACCACAACTTGTCCACAAGTTACATTAGCACAATACTGATAAGGCTAGACATAATCGATTCGTAGATTCTCAGATTTTCTCACGGTGCTTCTTCTGAGGATAGCTGGCAGGACAAAAAAAGGCTGAAATCTAAATCTTTTTATTGTGTCAATCCATTAAATAAAATCATGGGTAAACAATCTTTTCTGTTGGATTGGTAGGTCAGAGTAGCTAAAAATATGGCCTTGTGCTAATGTAACAACGATGAATGATGTAGGACGGAATTTTTTATGCTGATCCTACTGCCATATAAATGAAGTCACCAGCAGGGTACCACCCCTGGCCTGCTCTTGGGAGACCTGGCTTTCAGTTCAGAAAAATTTGAGATCTAATCATATGTTTTTAACATAATTTTTATGTACACATTTTGCTAATGTAACACTATGAAATGGACGGATGCAAAATTGCAGTTACATTAGCAATAAAGAAACAGGTACCACACCCAGTCGTTTATGTTTTTGGTGATGTAAATAGGCAAATAAGACACGTTTTTCAATAAAATATTATAATTTCATGTTTGAAATTGGCATAAGTTGCGCGAACACAGAAAAATGTCCAAGTAAAAGTTGCTAATGTAACCTCAGTGTCCTGAGACGGAATCGAGTTACATTAGCAGTCTTTTTTTATTTTTCCTTTTTTTCAAGTTTTATAATGACCAAGACAATTAAAAATGGTTCCAAAATAATTTTCAAGATGTATTTTATCAATCACATACCATTCAATTTTCCTGAATTGGTTTTAGCAGATTCCACAGAGTGCCAAAGTAAACATGTCTGATCACCAGTAAGTTTGGTCGTCCAAAATTGTCCTCATGAGGCATAAAAAAATTTATTTTTAAGAGGAATAAGCTACATATTTGATGAATATTTTATTGATATTTATTCAATACCTCACAGATATACTCAGTAATAGGTTTACTTGCTTCAGGAAGCAACAGAGAGATTACAAAAGGGTTGGAAAGTTTAAGGTACCTTTTAAGAGCACTTTTCGTGAAATCTGCCTAAGGTAGGTGAGCAGTAGCACAGGCCAAATGGTCACATTTGCCCTGCAGTTCTTACTCTATAGAGGAAGGTGTATTGTTAAAGCGCCCCTGGTGGATAAACCATAGGCCTTGTGTGTGGTTATATTCACGGAAGTTGTTATAAATAGAATACTTTGGGATATCCCTTTGGCTATCCCTGAGTGGATATATTCATCCGCCGACCGAATCACAGCAATTAGGCCTACTTAGTCATTCAAGGGAATCCAAACACCTGCCAGGAAGCCATTTGCAAAGACTGCAGAGAGAAGGGGAGCAATAATAAAATCCTGGGAGCATGTATGAAGGTAAGCACAGCTTTGTGAAGTTTCTGGTTGATTAACATATACCTACCGCATTTGCAATTGAAGTATTGACTCTTGTCCAGATGGCAATTATGTATAAGGCACTGACAGGTAAGTTGACGGCAATTAGACCCTAAGCTCAATTTTCAGTTCAGCTCAATGGCACTTCAGCTTGATGGCAATTGAAGCAAGTCATTGGTGATTGGATGTGTCATTGGCTGTTGTTGGACATTGAAGTAGTCCATTGTAATTACAAGAAAGTTATAATTAAAGCAAACGAAAATTGTGCTGTTAGACTAAATCTATGTGTATTCTGCCACAGAATTATATAATTTCTTCTTTTTTTTCTAGTTGTTGAAAGGAAAAACATGGACAATTAAACTGCACTGGGTTTGATTCTTGGCTGGGGCAAAAACCCAAGTGAATATAACAAATCTCAACTGGATGTTATTTGCATGGAGTCAGGACTGTGATAGGCCTATATGTGATGGACAAAATGGTATAAGGCCTATCTGTGGTCATTTATTGAGGAGAGCTCTGTGCTCCTTTACTTTTCATGGCAACTGCTGCAGGAAAAATTGAAAAAAAAGTATAGTTATTAAATACAAACCTGATCATGTGCATTTTAATTAAATGATAAACATGTCTTTTTTTTTTTTTGCAGTGGAAATGTGTTTTATAGGCCTATATGGAATATCTGTGTTGTTTATTTACTTGCTATTGTGCTAATTAAAATTCTTACAATAAAAACATGGTTTAACAGCTTCTAAATCTGCAGTCATTTTAAAGTCATTTTTAGGCCTACTATTCTATGTTTCACTTTTTTAAAAATTGTTGAAAATCACAAGTTTGTCCTAAATATTTCTGCTTGCATAGACGCAACAATTGTATACTAATTGGTGTGCAATAAAACAATATCTTAAATACTGTGAAATAAAGTGTTCTATAGCTATCCCTCTTTTTCTTGGTATTTGAAGTTCTGGTTAAAAACAGTCTTTCATTCCACCAATGAACATGTGAGACCAGATCAATATGACAAAAAAAGATCTATATATATATGACTTGTATGTGTGTAAAGAATATACAAATTATACATGTGACATGTTGTGTACCTCTGTATTTACCAGAATGAAAAAAAAAATGCTCACCTTGTGAGACAAAACTTGGCAACAGTTTCAATTAGGTCAAAATGCATGCCAACCATGGTGAGGTTGAAATGGCTTAGATTTAGATTTCTTTTATTTTTTCACACCTTGTACATTATTTTGCAAGTATATACACATTTCGGAAAAATTTTGTAATTACAAAGTGGTGTGCAAATGGAAATGCGCTATCTACACTGCAGCTGCAGCCAAGATTGGGTCTCCTGAATTTCTCTTAAGTCTACACAGCCATACACAATGAAATTACATTTTAAATATTTTAGGCTTGAGTCCGCTTGACACATGAATATTTTGAGTCATTCCATCTGCATCCCATCTACATGCATCAAGTTTATTATTAAAAAGGCCTAAATAGAGGCTGAAATGCCATGCTATAATTGGAAAATAGTTTAACAAGAGCATAAGGCCTTTGTGAGCTGAGGACAGGGTGCTATAAAACCAGGTCAAAAGTAGTTCCTTCTGGCATCCCAGAATAGCAGACTGAGATTTTGGTTCCAGCTGACACAGATGGTGGCTCTGTGGTCTCCTGGATTCTGATTGGCTGTGAAAGGGAATTCCCTTGTGATGTATGCTGATATGAGTGCACACACAGGTAAAATTGGCAAAGCAAGGTTTAATTTGAACCCAAATGCAGTGTGATGGATGCAAATGTTGTCCAGATGTAGCTAAAACAGTTTCATTTCAAAGGGCTTAGAAGAATGTTCTAAAAAACTGCTCCTTTAGCAATTTTAATCAATTTTCTCAATTTGCAATCCACCAGGGGCACTTGAACCATATACCTTCCTCTATAGAGTAAGAACTGCCCCATATATGTGACCATAGCCTGTGGCAGGAGTGATGAGGAGGAGGTTATAACGCAAATAAACATATACAGAATATCCAGGGAGGTTGAAGGGAATGGGAAAGGAAGATTATAGAGGAGGGACCTGCTACTGGCTTTGTGTGGAAAAAATGGGTCACAGACATGAAACATGCATGCATGGTACAGGAAAAATGAACAGCAAACATTTCAAACCTGAAGCTGTGTAATGGAACAATGATCCAAACAAGTGTATTGAATAACATAATAAAAATGTCCATGGAATAGAAGCACAGGTAAGCCAGGGAGAAAGCAAACAAAGGCAAAATATAAGATAAACATAGGCTGCGCGGCAGCATAGCCTCGGCTAATCAGCGGCTATTACGCAGACAGTGGAATCAAGTGGCCCCAGGGGGTGGGGGGGTGGGGGGGTTTTCGGTCGGGGGGGTGACAGGGTTGCACAAAAGTTTATAGTCGAATTTCCGTGAATTTTCAATGACCTGATTTTTTATTTTTCATGACCGAAATTGTCCAAAGCCACAGAGTTAGTGTAGGCCTATATAAGATATTGCTCATTTTATGTAAACTCCGAAGCCCTGCCTGTTTTAGTCATGGTTGGATTAAAGTGTTTGGTGGCTGCTTGTAATTGTTAAGCTTCAAATTATATCGGATTATTATGGTAGCCTACATATTGGTAGATAGGCAATTAAGGATCATCTAGAAAAAGGTTTTTTTTATTTCTGTTTAGAAATACTGTCCTTTTATTGCATACAGAAGTACCTTTTTTTTTTTCTTAAAACATGCTGGGTACACTTCAGCAAAGCCTTCAGTGAATAAGTCAGACACACCCCCGAAGATAGCCAATGAACAGGCCTTCATGCATGTTATGCAAATGAGGCACAATTTGCTGATTCGGGCACATAACTCGTACAGTAGGGTATTTCAGGTGCCCTCAATATTTTCCGATCCAGCTTGACCTTGGTCTGGTATTGCAGTTTATATAGTAAAAGTCACATGTAAAATTTTGGCTCATTCTATATATACTTACCTTTACCAGAATTCACTTGAAGTTTATAATGTAATTCCCCATTGGCGAACATACAAATTCTCAAGATATTTAAAAAACCAATGAAGAAATCAATATTTTTTTCTCAATTCACACTTCCTGAGTAAGTTTTGGGAGGGCAATTCAAATCCGCTACCTTCTGTGATGAATATAGCTCCTTATAAAATTCTACTTGGCGTTGTTGTATGCATTCTGACCCAAATTCCTCATTACCATTTTTGTCAATAATCGACTCCCACAATTTATCCTTTCCCCTTTTTTTCTCTAAGTTGTGGAAGTATCTCGTACTCCGTTCCCCATCTTCCCACCAAGCTCTTCTTGACCGAATTTTTGCCCCTTTAGCCTTCTCTTCATACATATCCCGTAGCTGGATCTCTAAATCCTTCACCTCATTGTATCTAATATCCCTCTGTTTGAGAAATTCAATCCTGTTACTAAGTGTATTGAACTCAATCTTTTTTTGCTGTGCAAGAAGATTGGCTATGCATTGGGTCAATTCCTTTATCCGCTTTTTACCCAAATCCCACAAGACTTCTAAATCATAGTTTTCTTTCTGCTTTTTCCATTCTTGCCACATTGATAGAAAAGCTTTCTGGAAAAGGCTTGTCTTGATTACATCCAAATTCATTTTCCATATGCCAGCCCCTCTCTTTATTTCACTTGTGCGGATCTTTAAATTGATTGGACAGTGGTCAGAAAAGGGTGCTGTTAGTATATCTACTTCCTGAATTTGACAATCTAAATTATTGGACACCAGGAAATAATCAATACTGGACATCCTCCCCCTATTATGCCAAGAAAATGCCAACTTGTCAGGGTTCCTTCTGCGCCATACATCTTCTAAATCAAAGACTTCCATTACTTTCTTAATGTCAACTTGCCCAATGTCAACAATACTACTACAATTTTTTCTATCAAGCTTGTTATCTATAACACAGTTGAAGTCTCCAGATAATATTGTTTCACACTCCTCCTCAACACACAATTTTTCATGTTTATGAATGAATGAAAAAAATTTAAAAAAAAACTTTGTTAGGTTAGAAACCTTTATTCTGGTAAATTTTCAAGGCATTCTGAATCAGGAGCCATTTATAGAATTTACACTTAATTACCCCTATGAAAGAACAGATAGGATCAAATATAGGAAGCTGAATTTTTTGCTGAGAGTAACTTTTTTATGCAAACAAATGTCCGATAACAATTTACAATTTCAATTAACATGTGAAGTGAAATATTTTAGGGGCAATGTGAGGTCTGTCTCAACATGGCCAAATTTTGTCACAATTTAAATTGATTTGGAATGAAGTGGCCAACTAGGCAACCAGCTACGGTATGTGAGACTAAAATCTGCTGTCAAAACAAACTTTCAACAAATGCAGAAAAAAATCACAATTTTGTGTCACAGGAAGTGTCTTGAGGCGTCTTAATTTTTTATATTTTACTGAACCCTTTGATCTGTTTAGCTTGCCATGTTGCCCCTCAGCAGATAAATAAGAAACAGTAATGCGGTTGACTATTTTAAAATTCATGAACTGGATGTTTACTCTCAATCGCATAATTTTTAGGAGTATGGTTTCTTAGCAGTTGCACCTACTGAACCAGAATCAAATAAAATTATCTGGGAAAAATTTCCTCTCAGACACAAGCATTCGGATCATTTGCCAGCCCTTCCGCTCTATGGCCAGCATGATGCCAACATCCCTAAATAGAGAAAGAAAAATGGGTCAGTCTGGGAAATTACCTTGGATCAACAACCCTACATGGCTGTACCCCATTAGTAAAACATTACTGCAGCGTGAGCGCCGAGTGATTCAGGGGATATGCCAACCTTGGTGTGTCTGTATTGGTGATGAGCACCAGTGCCACCAGTGGCTGCGGTCTAATGCAGAAGATACCTTGACAAAATACTAACAAATTCTGCAATTGAAATTGAATTGCACTCAAAGTAGACGAAAAACGAGCGCTTACAGAAAAGCTGTTGGTGGCCATCAATGACCTCATAACATGTCCTATCAAATACATTGAAGTGAAGTGTCAATTTGTCATTCAATATCTTGTGACTCATTGATGAGTGGTATGCCTATAATTATATAAAACTTGATTGTGAATAAGTGCGGGACTGAGTGCGGGACTGACTTAGGCTGTGGGACGGGACGGGAGTCCCGCAAACATATGCCTGCGGGAGCGGGGCGGGACAGATAATGGAGAGTGCGGGACGGGATGCGGGTCCCGCAAAGCAAGAGCTGCAGGGCATTCAGGGGCGGGACTGGATTTTGTGGGACGGGACGAGGTTGGACCAAAAAATCAGTCTGGTGCAGGGCTCTATTTCGTACACTGTTAAATTGAAACTTTGAGTCAACTTAAATGATTTCAATGCACGAGTGGATTCACCAGTAGACATGGTACATATACATGTAGAAGAGTGTGAAACTAGGAATGAAAACAAAAGGCCTTGGGGGATTGAACATTATGTTTAACAGTGGTTTAACTAATTTTTCCACAATACCTGCAGTGTTTCATGATCCTTGCAGTCATCCCTCACCATGTAGCACTCTGGTTAGAGCTGACATAGAGCCCGGAGCCGCCGCCATATTAAGCCGCCGTCAGTCATATCATGCTTAAGTCAAGTCAAGTCATGATCAGGCTAAGCCGCCGCTGCCAATTGATAATGAAGCTGCCGCCACCTAGGGCCTAATTGGACTGCTTCTGTCACAAGCAATTAGCTACACAAGCAGTCTAATAAAATTGCAATTCTGAAGGTTCTAAAGATTTGTTTCACCCTTAGATTTACTAATTGCCATTGAGGAACAACACTTTGGTCAAGCAATGCAGGTGTCAATGCTGATTGCACTTTGCAACATATAAGCCTTTAACTGCTTTGATGTCCACCCACAGCTAGCAAATTCAAAATTCCTTAGTCTTTATTAGGCTAAAAGGGGATGCTGATGACCAAAAATTCAAAATTCCTTGGTCCTGGTGTCATTCTCTTTATTAGGCTAAAACGGATGCTGATGACCCAATGATCAGCATTGACACCTGCATTGCTTGACCAAAGTGTTGTTCCTCAGCAATTAGTAATGCGTATTGAATTTAAAGTACATTTCAAGTTATTTCATCTCAGGACATTTTTTTCTGGATGGTAGAGTCACATTCCAAGTTTTTTCTTTTCCAACATTCAACACGCCATTGGGCCATTCCATGCCAAATGGACCAACGTCTCCCACATCATGGCTTCAGATTTTAATGAAATTATTACACAAGCTACATGTACATGTTTTATGAAGCCGTGCAAATATTTTCCCTGTATTCCACGTATTTTGAATTTGACAGTACTTTCAAAATTAAGGTCTTCAAACTAAAATTTATATTTTCCACTTGTCAAGTCATTTTAAAAAGCTGCCGAAGCTACGTTTTTCAAGATATTGCGATAAAATCGTACACAGATCAAGCTCAGATATATAAAATGCTTCTGGTCGAAGCTAATACAGATGATGCTTTCCATCTGTTCGCACTAGCCTGATAAATTTTGTTCATTTTAGCGAAATTTGGGTAAATTGTGGATTTTTGGAATTTTGTCACTCAGAAACCAAGCTTTCAATAAACCTGAAACTTTGCATGAATTGAGTCAGTATCAAGTTCTAGTGGCATGAATTTATTCATATTTCTAACTCCAATAATTTTTATGCACATGAAGAAAATCTCGGGACGATTCCTAAAATTAACTAATTTCAAGTGCAAAAATGGCCATGTGGGACAGGTGATAGAAACTTGAAATTTATTTTTGAAGCAGTTTATGTGATCATCTTGTATTTCTGCAAAAATGGTAGATGCATTATTTTTCATTTTTCTGGAATTAATTTTTTAGAATTTCGAAGAAAAGCCTTATTTATGCTATATATATAATATGTAGGAGCCTTCCAAGACCAGGCGGAACCTTAGATAAAGAGCTGAATTTATTTCTGAAAGTACCTCAGATGGAAACATTTTAAAATTCCAAACTTTAAAGAGATATATGTATTTCTCGCAGAAGGAAATAGTAAAAAAGAGCATGTTGAGTGAATTTTTGCAAAGAAGTTCAAAATTGACAATATGGGACTGATTGTGACAGATTTTGTAAATGAGATTATTTGATACAATTGCCTTTTAATGAAGTTAAATATGAGAATGTATCTTCGGTTATCAATATTTAAAAAAAAAAATTTCACAATATGATGAAAAATATGTAAAATTCGTGTGCAGTGACATTAATTTCAGTTTTGGAAATAACATCATGCTAGTGACAGATGACCAGAATTTAGCAAATGTGGCTTTATGATTATTAAGTATGTAGATGCATATACCCCAGGGACCCCTTTAGGGGTACAAAGTAATGCATTCCATTGTAGTCATGAGAATCTGACATGATTTCAATAGCAAAAAACTGGACAAAATAAAAGAAAATTCCTTGTGATTCTAAATAAAACTGATTTGTAATTTTCAGAAGGCAATTTGAGGCACCTTAAAACTAAAAGGCACTTTATCTTGAGTTCCACCTGCTCTTGGAAGGCTCCTACATAGTGTAAATAAGGCTTTTCTCCAAATTTCTAAAAATTAATTCCAGAAAAATGAAAAATAATGCATCTACCATTTTTGCAGAAATACAAGATGATCACATAAACTGCTTCAAAAATAAATTTCAAGTTTCTATCACCTGTCCCACATGGCCATTTTTGCACTTGAAATTAGTCAATTTTAGGAATGGTCCTGAGATTTTCTTCATGTGCATAAAAAGTATTGGAGTTAGAAATATGAATAAATTCATACCACTAGAACTTGATACTGCCTCAATTCATGCAAAGTTTCAGGTTTATTGAAAGCTTGGTTTCTGAGTGAAAAAATTAAAAAAACCCACAATTTACCCAAATTTCGCAAAAATTAACCGAATTTAACAGGCTGGTGCGAACAGATGGAAAGCATCATTTACATTATATTCAGCGTATATTATGGTCTATATCTCACCATGATATATGCCTGGTTTTGTGGCGATATCTTGAAAAATGAGCCTTCAGCAGCCTTTCTAAAAGATATCAAAGTATGAAAAATTAATTTTATGTTGAAAACCCAACATTTTCAAAATGCTTTCACACGCAAAATGTGTGGAATATGTCAGAAATATTTTGCATGTGCTCATTAAACATATACATGTATATCAGGTTAAAATTTCATCAAAATCGGAAAACATGATGTGGGAAAATTTCTTGATTTTGGTCCATTTGGCGTGGAATGGCCCCATTGCATTGTCACAACTACAACACTCAAGGAAGGGAGACTTTCCAAGCAGATCAAAGTCTCTCCAGGTAATTTATACCAACATTTGAAGGCAGAAAAAAAAACTTGGGAAAGAAATCCATTTTTTGGGTGATAACTCAATTAAACAAGCTTGACTTTCACATTTTATCGACTCTACAGCTGGTGAATGACAAGTGATTATACATTTAGCTGTTTAGCTGTTTGAAGACATCAACAATGTCACTACAGGACTTACTCACATACTTTTCTGCTAAAATGACAAGTATGCATGAGATATGACTTACTGCATATGAGTCACTGAGAATAACGAAGCACATATACTGATAAATGTCATTATATAAGTCATACCTCATAAGGAAAATTTTTATAAGTCATACCTCATAAGGAAAATTTTGTTCCATGTCTGTAATAACTTGTAATTCCACTGCTGTAAGTCGCTTGAGATGGTTCAGTCAAGTCGTGAAACACTCAAGTCGTGGTAAATGTCCAAGTCATGAAAGCCTTCCAAGTCAAGTCATCAAGCCCTAAAGTCAAGTCATGATCCAAGAAATCAGTGACTCCGGGCTCTAAGCTGACAGATCAGTAGATCCATAAAGTCCATGAATTTGTACAGGTAGTTGTATTTTGTAAAGCAATGGGCCTCAACTGGGCTGCAACTGGGGGAAAAGTAGGGATGACAGACCATTTCTAAATCTTGGACAAAAAAAATCAATCTTGATACAGAGGGAAGCAGTATGATTTTTTCATCAAAAATCAGCCAAAAAAATATTCCTAGCATTAAAATTAACCTCACTGTAGTAAATTTAAGAACATGACATTTAGGCGCTCAGAAGCAAATAAAAACGCCTAACAAGAAAAAAGTGACACCATGACCATAAATGCCAACAAGATCATTTAAGAATTACTTTTCTTTGTTAATTTGAAAGCTGAAGTGATATACTAACAAGTTCCAGAAGAAAAATAATCGCAGTATCAAAGTACAATTATCTACAATAGCACAAAGTGCACTATATCTGTGCAAAAGTGCAGATCTGTTGAAAAGAAAAATTATGACCACTGCTCAAACATCTAAAATTGGTTCGAATGGAAGGATCTTGATGAAACTTAATGTGTATATGACATTCATGAATTGGAATCGTATTAATTAACAAAAATGAAGTTTTGGGGGTTATTACCCCAAAAGAGGGTAAATAGCTATAACTTTGATTTATACGGACAATTTTCTAATAATTTTGCCGTATTTGGTGTGTGGCCTTGGACAAACAATAGTGCAAGTAAAATGTTGATATGTTGAGGTAATTTACCCTCATAATCAAGATGGAATGGGGATGAATATGTATTTTGAGCACGTCTCAGTTAAGTCTCGCCTTTGCACTGTGGATGTTACAGGATAAAAAAAGCAGTTTTTAGGTAGTTTTATTAGTCTAGTATGTTGACTTGAGATCATAATACAGGTGCAATTTTGACGGCATGGGGGTAATCTAGCCTCATCATCAAGTTCTTAAGGGGTAAATAATTATTGATATGACATATTTCGCAATTTAGGCATTGCGATGTGGTTGGATCATACTTTAATACTGTGGATGTTAAATTATTGCTGATGTATAAAAGATTTCTTTTTTTGGTAATTACCCCAAAGAAGAGGTAAATTACTTGAGTCAGTGATCGACTTTCTCCAAATTTGTACAGACCTTCCTTTCAGGAATCAAAATTTTAGAGCCCACAAATGTCTGTTGTCACAGCAAGGAATAGGTAGGCCTATAGCATGCTGGAATAAGGAAGGTAAAAAAAAGTTCCTGTCTCACTCCAAAGAATTGTTGCCTCTGAATTCCACTCATTCTCACATTGAGCACCTGAACTAGAAGTGCAATCGTAGGCCTACTATTATCGTAACAGTAAAGAGTGCTGAGATCAAGTCAAAAACTGGCTGTGCTGTCACTCTACGGCCTCTAAAAATTCTGTGAAGGCTACAAAATGTTTCTTGAGTATACTGGCTTTCTTCAGAAACCGAAATGATGCATCTTTTTAAATATATAATTTCTGTTCTCACCTCAAGTCTTAAATTCTTTTTTTTGTTTCTATGCTACAATTGTGAACATGTGAACCAAATAGTGAAAACGAGCCAACTCATTTATCTTAGAAACAGATTCCATCAAATTTGAAAAATTCCTACTACTTTTTAATATGCAAAAAAGGCCCGTAAAGACCGTAAAGTGGGACCACTGGAAGCACGGACTGAGGGTTTCAGTGTCAGGAATTCTCAATGTTCAGTAAAACTACAATTAGGTCCAGACCGTCCAGTAATGGATCCAGAGGGGATTTAAGGGATTCAAACCTCTCCATACTTGAGCCTGTAGATTTTAATGTAAAAATAAAATAAAAAATGGATACTTTTAGTACATTTTCATCTGTCTGGAGCGCCACCTGGTGCCTACAGTGCAGTTAGGAGTCCTAAGGTTCAGTCAAATAAGGCGCTCTCATGGCACTCTACGGCATCTTAAAATTCTACATAGGCAACAAAATTTTTCTCGAGAATATTGACTCACTTGAGGCACCCAAATTATACATCTTTTTCAAACATTTCATATGCATGCCCACCTCCAAAGTTTTGAATTAATTTTTGTTCACTGAAGAAAGGTAAACACGTGAATAGAACAGTGAAAAAGATGAAGGTCATTTATTTTAGATATTAATTCCATAAAAATTTAAAAGATTCTGTGCTGTTTTCAATGCAAAAAAGCCCGTAAGATGAGACTACCATGGACTGACATTTTTGGTGTCAAAATTTCTCCACAAGAGGGAACTCTGCGATCAGAGCCCTCTTGTGAGCTTGTCATCCCTAGGAAAAGGCTTAGACTGGTAATTTGACCATCAAGTTTAAATTACCAGAGAGGGCAGCACTTCTCAATTGCTTGACACGAAAATCACTGGACTCATGCAATTGAGAGTGCTGGGCAGGTTCGCCTGAGACAGAGTCGGAATTCATCTCAAGAGGAATAAGAAGAAGGGTCATGTGATGGATTACATGCAGCCTTGTCAAATATCTACATGTAGTTTCTTCACTTTCACAGCAGGCCTAATTGTCATTACCTGGCAATCTGTAGTGGCAGTGGTGCCATTGTATACTTAATTAATTGCAAATGTAGGTCTACAGGATAAGGCAATTTAGTCAAGCTGAGAATTGGTACATGAAGTCAGGTCATGTAGACATCGCAGTGCACCTGACAGCTGCAAAATCGTTGTATTCACGTTGAAGTCAGTGGCGTAGCTAGAAATCCAGGAGTGGGGGGGCCAAGGGGGGGCCAAGGGGGGGCCAAGGGGGGGCCAAGGGGGGGCCAAGGGGGGCCAAGGGGGGGCCAAGGGGGGGCCAAGGGGGGGCCAAGGTCTCAGCGGGGAGCCCACCTTTCGCAGCATTTTTGGGGCATTACAAGGGTAAAAATTAACACTGCGACAAAAGCCCTCTTTACAAGTGACATAGGAACATTGACGCTCTTTTCTTCTGGCAAATACTTATTGCATTTATTATTCAATTTAGATATGGTACGAAAAACGTTACGTTTTAGAGAGAAATGACTTTCCATAAAACCGATTGGACAAAGTGCAGAATGTTGATTTCAGCTGTTCAGTTTGTTATGCACACGGAATGAGACAGGGGCATCAGTTTCATTTTAAAATGGTACGGCAAATTGGGCCAAAGCCTTCACGGAAGTGTCTCCCGGGGAACGCTTAAAATTTTTCCTCATACAGTAGGCCTACCCCCTTTTTGGCCGAAACATTGTGCTGCAAATGACACCACTGGAATGAGAGGACAGTTTGCTTTGCGAAAATAGCACTTACTGATTCATAATGCTGATGACCCTCATAATCATCTTTGGGTTGGGTTGCTCTTACTTTTGAAAGAGCATGACCCGCATCTGGTTGAAGATTCTGTGATATGACATCAATAACCATGCTTGTACATTAGGGTGCATCAGCCGCCCCATGAAAAATAAAAAATGGAGCTAGGTAGCTGTACCTTGGTATGAAGTTGTGTTTTGGTAGCTAGATGAACATATTAAAAAATCAGCCTGATCAAATAATATTAAGGGTGCCTCCGGAAGCATATTTCCTAAGACATTTTCAGGAAAAGTTACGTTTCCGTAGGATCGCGGTTTGCGATAACTTGAGTAATATAAAAGATAGAATAAAAATAATAACATATTTGGATTCTGCAGAAAATTTCCTTCAAAATGAATACCTGGAACCTATACTTTCGTTGAAATATCGTTGATGTCATACTGCAGGATGTGTTTTTACTTTGAATATTTTATACGACTTCACTGATATATAAAAGTTTTTCTTTAAATGACTGCAAGGTACTTTGTCTTTAATTTCATTATTTATTATGTTTGATACATATGAGTAATAATTTACTCAGCATTTCTTTTTGGCTCTCAAAGCTATTTCTATTATTCAAGGACCCAATGAACTTGATTAATGTTTTATGACCGTATGACAATAAAGAAACAACCTTACTAGTATGCTATGCAATGTATGCATTGATAAGTCATTATCTGTTTTAACACTAAGAAAAACCTGCCTGATATTGTGGTGCACAAGAAGATAATATGGTAATCAACCATTCATATTCTGCAAATTAATGAAATACAAATATTGTCTGCACATTGTATATTTTCTGGAAGTACTTTTCTGAGGCCACATTAAGCTTCAAACCAAAATTTATGGAGTAGGCCTATATCAGGTACTATGTTCACTGAGACTGTCAGTATCCATAATCTGTGTATCCTGCATTAAATGGATGGCAAGGTCCAAGGAGGATTTATTTCATAGATTTAATCTACAGTTACAATTCCATGACAAAAAGAGAAACAATTGAATAAATGTAATATTTATTTAACATTTTCACTCAAACTTACATGGCATTTTAAAAAAGGTATTGATTACTTGCAGTCTCATGCAGAAGGGTAAAAACCTTGCACATTAGTCTACTTAAATTATATTATATTAGGAATGTGTGATATCTGCATAAATGATAAATGCTTTAGATGGTATACTGTTTGACCTTCAAGAAAAGTCTTTGAGGTAAAGGTGGATAGGCCTTTTAAAAGGATATTTTCATAAATATAAATTAAATCAGTTTAAGACCAATCATCCTGCAGGTGTTAAGAATGGTCATTTCAAGTTTAAGATATTGTAGTAAATTAATCATGAAGAAATCGACTATAATTTCAAATGTAAAAAAAAAAGAAGAAGAAAAGTGTAGTACTTATGTTCCTCTAACTACCATAACACAAACTCAAGCCATGTTGTGGCTTCCTGGTTCTATTTTTTGTTATTCAGGTGATGAACCTTAATGTACATTGTAAATGGACCCATCTCCTTATGCACAATAAGTATTAGGGCTAGTTTTTCCTAAGGTTAAAATAAATTGGGACTTATCAACACATAGCATAGCAAGCTTGTTTTTTTCTCTCTTCATAGTCATAAAACGTTTATTGAGATCATCACGAATAATTGAAATAGCTTTGAGAGATAAAATGGAATACTGAGTAAATCACTGCTGATATGCATGAAACATAATTTATAATAAGAGGAAAGCAAAGACTAAATACCATGCAGTCATATAAACAGGAACTTGTGTATATCAGTGACGTCGTACATAATAATTGAGGAAAAAGCTTATCTTGCAGTACATGATCACCATAATGTTGATGGAAACATAGGTTCCAGGTATTCATTTTGAAGGAAATTTTCTGCAGAATCCAAATATGTCATTATTATATTTCTATCATTTAAATTACTCAAGTTATCGTAAACCGCGATCCTATGGAAACGTAACTTTTCCTGAAAAAATTCACCAGAAATATGCTCTCGGAGGCACCCCTAAACATCCATCGATCAAGCTGAAATTTTGCTATCTTATTTTGTGTGGTAAAACCCAACTATGGACCAAGGTACAGCTTGATCGGTTAATGTTGGGGCGGCTGATTTACCCTATTGTACATAAAGAAGAAAACCTCAACGGTGCGCACAATACTGTGATGTTACAATCATTGCCATGATACAAGTTTCATACAGACTTGCATGGTCTAATGAAATTATTTATTTTTTATCTGCTCAAATAGGCCTAAAAACAGATAGTGATTGCTTGAAATGACACAAATTCCAAAAATATAGGGAAATTCCATGCGGCAGATGAAAAACTGAGCAGTTTGTACAAAAATCACTCTGGTTAATCCTCTCCAGAAATATTCCAAAGGCACGGTAGTTCTTTGGCTCAACAATGGCAAGGGAAAAATTTCCTCAAATCACAAAATTTTTGAATTAGCATGGAACTGCAATAGATACGTAGGCATACCAGAGGGAGGGGGGAGGTTGAAATTTGGGAAACACTAAGATTCTAGGCAAAAAGGCAAACAATTTAGGTGGATTATTAAATAAACATATTTAAAACTAACGGTTTCAACAAGATTTCTTTTGAAATTGTATTAAATCTGGATCTTGAAAATTAGGCCAAGTGTCACAAGGCCACAGTAAAAAGTTTAGCCGCAGGGTATGGCTATTGCCAAATAACTTCAAAGAAAATACAAAATTGTCAAATGCCTTAGAAATCTTTAAAGGGCAACTGTCATTCTGGTGAGAATCCGTTACAGGTGAGCACCGTCTTAGGTCACACTCAAATTTTTTTTTTTTTCTCAGATCTGAAATGGGGGGGCCAATGGGGGGCCACTAATTCACGGACGTTTTAGCACTGACAATTTTTTCCGAATTCAAAAATGTTATTTTTTGGCGATTTTAGACGCAAACTGTCATTTGGCACCATGTTATTTCTATGCACGTGGTGTTTGTTTTGGTAACGCTGACCATTGACCTTGCGTAAAAGTGGATCGTGAGGCCAAACTCCGAACTAGCTTATTAGCGTATATGACCCACTGTATCTCAAAAGTGTGTAGACTCGAGGCGATGTATTTCCTCAGACAATTTTCCCTATATACTGGTGGCAATTTACACATTGAATTTTATGAACAAGACCATATTTCACCAAAAAGGGGTGTTTAACTATTCTGAAAGATTTTGGGGACCAATGGGCCACCCGGCACGGGGACCGATGTGCCACTATTTCTTAAGATTTTCTATAGGTGGTGTATGGCATGGGGCTGGAGAGTAAAGTCCATTGGGGAAGAAAAGGACAATAGAACTTCAGTGTGCATCTTTTAATGTTAAGTTTTGACTTGAAGGAATGTCCTTAAATTTACAGTGATGGATTTGCCTTAGTAATGGCTTGAAATACAAAATGGTGGAAATTAAAATTATCCATAGAAATCACAATTTTTCAATCTAGTTGGAATTTGGGAAACAATAAACATAATGACCCAGCTAAACATTGATGTAATCTTGAGTGTAAATGAATTTCTTAACAAAAAAAAAGCCTGTAGTGAAGGTTTATTGATGAATTTTATTGTTTTGATTCCAGATTTCTCCTGCAGGTGACATACTAGTTCTATGATCAATCGAAACTTTTACTTCTTCCTAAAAAAATCTAAATGGTTGAAAAAAAATGATTTATTGATGGAGAAAAATTTAAATATAGGCTACTCATGTTTTAATGTTCATCAACAAATTTGAGGTAGGGCCTATAAGGCATGATTTTGATGGTCACAGTGGTAGCCAAACTTCTGTGTCAACCTAATGTCAAATAATTGCTTAGTGACCAATGAACCAATCATCCTGGAATTTTATACAGTTTCTAATAATCTGTTCAGCGCTGGTGAGCAATTCAATTAAACTAGCGCTATACAAATCTATACTTTATTATTATTATTGCTAAAATATCATCTCGGTAGATTTACTATAACTGCACCATCTTTCTTGACAGAAAATATGTTTTCTCATCTTTCTCCCGAGGTTGATCTATGTGAATCTTGTATCATTTTATAGAGAATTACAGCGGCTAAAAGCGTGCACAGTATGAATCCTGTATCTGAAGCAGATTTGCCTCCATGATCAATAATTCGAGTGGCCCATCGGTCCTCACTCTCCCGTACAGGTTATTCACCACAGGAGAGGATATATGTGATTCATCAACAGAGGGCTCTAGCTCTATCACCCTGAAATACTGCCATGTCATTGGCTGACAGAGGTGTCAAATGGTATAACACAGTTTAGAATTGTATATATACTTTTTGGTCCCGCTTAGAAATGCAATGTGCTGTACAAGAAATTATACGAAGCCAAACTAATCAGAATCACTAAGATCTTTTTATTGTTATATTAAAATAAACATCATGCAAAATACAAAAATATATTTTTATAATGACGTTCAGGGTGTGGAGGTCACAATAAGAAATGTATTATTTTGATATTAAAACATTGTTACAGTGACGCCTGTAAGTAACTGAAAAGGGTGATGTTTCATCATGAGGTCAATCCTACACACCCCCAACCAAGCTGCTCACAGAAACCAAAATTTTCCTCTAATTTTATTCATGAAGATGTATTTTAACATAGTGGGTCCCTAAGTACGATATTTGAGGTATGCAGGATACAAAATTAATTCTCTCAGAGTTACATATGGGTCAAACTCTTTGATAAGTCAGTGTAACCCAAGACCAATGCAATTTCAATGGGGAGAGACAGCTCACTTACTTATCAAAGATTTTGACCAATACATGTCACCATCTGTAGAGCAAAGAGATTGCCAGCCATTTTATGCCTCAAATATCAACCTTCATTATCACACCGTGTGTTTTCAGTTTTCTTTTCATCAAATGAGGATATATCCTTCTTTCCCCAACAGTTTGCTTGAGAATGATAATCAATGACACTATGGCAAAACATCACACATAAATTTCACTTATGTACAGGTGGCACTTCACAAAACATGCTCTGATGATACATAGAAATGGTTTTACATAATGCAGAGCAGACTAGATTTATTCTTTTTAATATATACACAGTGCAAAAATGGCTCAATCTGAGTAAAATCTAGATATGTATATATATCAATAACATAAATGTATGTTCACTTAGTGTAATGAAAGGTTAGACGCAAATATACACAACAATTTCTATATTCATTTAACTTTATAAATATTCTTCATTCCAGAAGATGCATATACAGTAGGGTGTTTAAAAAAGTGAGGGTGCATGATTACAAAAAGGTGTGCATATCTGGAATATATATCTTTTGCCCCATAATTTCTTTACACTGCTCCATCACTTATTTGTCCTTCCAGGTAGCATTCAAAGTTTAAACCGAAGGTTCTGCTAGAAGTATCAGCCATGCAGAAGCTCAGCTGTGCACTTAAAAATTAAATTTTCTTCAAGGATTATTCTCAGCTATATATATTTTTGATCAGGTGATGCATTCCTTCTTTAATAGCTCCAAGGAAGACTATTTTTTCTAGACAAATGTTCTACTTTTATGCACAAACTTCTAGCATATAAAAGTTAGGGTGCATCATTACAAAAGGGTGAGCATATCTGGAATATGTGCTTCTGCCCCATCATTTCTTTGTGTACTTGTTTTCCCTTCCAGATACAATGTAAGCATTGGATGCATCACCCGGTCCACGTCTGAAGACTGCGTGACCTGGGTAAGAATAACGATGGCTTTCTCCGTCGGATTGCGGCCGTGCAACATGTGGGGTCTTCTTCTGTCTGTAAGTACACAGCTTCCACGCTACTGCGACACACACAGCTACACCAACTACTGAGCCGACGATGATGATTGTCCAGACCTTCCAGCCAATTCTTTGACCTGCCAGTGAAAATTTCATTTCTGTGATTAAAACTTTACACTTTGAGTCATCATAGCAAGCGACACTAAGCTCTCTGCTTTTGGAGGTAGAGAAAATGTCTTATGTAATTATTAGTGTCAAATGACAATTTATTTTACTGATAATTGAGTATTTTGTCGCTCACATCTGGCACGTCTAGATCCACACAAAGTCAAAAATGAGCATCAAAAAATTTCTAATGATTATTTAATATTGGGGGCCAAAATTGCATGATTTGCATTAGTATAATTGCAGGCTATCACGGTTTGTAAAACTAACCTGTTTCAGTCATTGCACAGGATACATTGCAATGCACGGAACACCAATACTTGATGCAGATTTTGCTTCCATTCCCGGCACAAGTATATCCCATGCCTTCGTCGTTCTGTCCCTTGCAATAGATACCGCAACTTTCCCCGTAATAATCATTGCGGCATATTTTGATTCCATCAGATGTACAATAGTATGCATCTGTTGCCCTGCAGTATTCATCACAATCTTGACCATAGTAATCATCATGGCATACTTTGGTTCCATCAGATGTACAAGAGAATGTGCTTGATCCCAGGCAATATTTGTCGCATTTGGCACCATAATAACCATTATAGCATACTTTGGTTCCAGTTGACGAGCAGAGGGATCGATCTGTCTCCCTGCAGTATGTACCACAATATGCACCATAGTAATCATTGCGGCATACTAGAGTTCCAGAAGTAGAGCAGTAATATTTAATTGTTGCCCTGCAGTACTTGTTGCAGTCGAAACCATAATAGTTACTGTGGCACACTTTAGTTCCAGAAGAGGAGCAGTAATGTGCATTTGTTGCAAGGCAGTACTTATTGCAGTCGGAACCATAATAATTATCGCGACATACTTTTGTTCCGGAAGAAGAGCAAGAGTATTTAGTTGTTGCCCTGCAGTACTTGTTGCAGTCGGAACCATAATAATTATCGCGACATACTTTTGTTCCGGAAGAAGAGCAAGAGTATTTAGTTGTTGCCCTGCAGTACTTGTTGCAGTCGGAACCATAATAATTATCGCGACATACTTTTGTTCCGGAAGAAGAGCAAGAGTATTTAGTTGTTGCCCTGCAGTACTTGTTGCAGTCGGAACCATAATAATTATCGCGACATACTTTTGTTCCGGAAGAAGAGCAAGAGTATTTAGTTGTTGCCCTGCAGTACTTGTTGCAGTCGGAACCATAATAATTATCGCGACAATTTTTGGATCCATCTGCAGAACAGGAGTAGTGTGCACCACTCCCTGGCTTGCAATAAGTATTGCAATCACTGCCATACCAGTTGCTGTTGCAATACACCTTTATTCTGACATTCATGCTGGAAACAGAATAAAATAGCCAATAACAGTTGTTATTATTAATGGTGAATGTTGAATGGCATACAAATAAGTTCTCACATATAGAAAAAAATAGTTAGAGACCATTCAAAATTTAAAGTCCGTGAGCTAGACTTTTACATGG
The DNA here is from genome assembly GCA_026936325.1 of Platynereis dumerilii. NCBI lineage: Eukaryota > Metazoa > Annelida > Polychaeta > Phyllodocida > Nereididae > Platynereis > Platynereis dumerilii. The sequence goes on from JAPTHN010000004.1 coordinate 26,731,912, forward strand.
GAAAGTCAGCAAATTTTCCCATGCGAACATCAAAGGCGCACATTTATATCAGTATGTATGGATGGGTATTGCTCTATGTGCCAAAGGGTGTACAAAAGTCAGCATGGAATCTAACGGGGTACTAAAAATACTAATGAACTTAAGGAGGTATCAATGTTTTTTCAACAATTTCGAACAAAACTCCTAACCCTGCCCCTAGTCATAAATTATGAATGTTCACTTTATAAATGTTTTGCAATGTATATATAATACATGTCCAAAAAGGCATAGAACACTAACAAGTTTGACATTTAATAGACTGTCTATGGATAGACTTCATTCATACACATGTAAAATTTAAAATTTGAAGTCAGCTAAAATGATTGAGTGAGACTTCTGCATAATTCCTTCGAGCTAACATATATCTGTCTGTTATCATAACTTAAAACAACTGGCAATCCAATGTAAAGCATACATACTATGTGTGACCCCCATGTATTGTATAGTATTTCAAGGGAGCCACGCTTGCGCTCCTTGAAGCTTGCAAATTTAAGACGCGAGACATTTTATCCACTAGATCATCCATACCACTGTCTCTATCCCATGCAGTCAACTTCAATAAAACTCCTCCCTGCAAAAAAAAACAAATACATAACATATAAATAGCAACGTAAGACAAGCAAATTTCTCCCCCCTGTAATTTGACCCTCACTGAGTCCAGGGTACAACAAAATGGGATTGGCATGAATCAGAAGCAGCAGCACAGAATTAGAGGGGCGAAGGGGGGCTAGGACAAGACTGATGGGCCCAAAAATGAAGTGAGACCTGAAGAGTAAGAGCCACATGTGAAATTTCATCAATCTCATTCAAATTTACTCTACATTCTCTGTAGGTTTTTAACTTTCGACCAGTCACTTTTGGTGCCCTTCTGTGATGGAAAAAATTATAAAGAAACTAAAATGGACTGGCTTCCATGGGTCAAAGGTCAACCATGCTTTCTTCTTCTTCTTCTCCTTAGTATATCCCTGACCGGTGTGCCTGTGTTGGAACCATGCACTGTCTGTGCTGCTTAAAGTGCTTGCACGTTATTTTTGTTTTTTGTAGCATTACGAAGTGTAACAAACATAATTCAATTTTTTTTAAATCTTGGTTTCCAGTTTTTCCCCAATAACTCCTTCCTTGCCCTACTTTCTACCCATCACTAATATCTATGATAACAATAAGGTTCTACCTAATAGTAAACAAGAAAAAGTAAACAAAATAACTTAACTTAACTAGGTCACTTGATGAGCACACAGTGTAATCTTAATGCACCTGTTTCCACCTACCTCCCAGGGTTTTGCCACTGATATATAATCAGTTGTCCTAAAAGCCAGATTGTATGGACCCTTGATTCTGCACTGATCACGATTCCAGCTATCCCCATCTTTAAAGTCCACACAAACCATGAAATAAAGGTCACATTTATATCCGGCCCCAAAGTCACATTTGCTGCCATCCATCAGTTTGTGGTCCGGGTTGTCAAAATGTTGCTGGTAGATTGTGATGGTATATGCCGCTGATGCAGTCTGCAAAATATGACAGATTGTAAAGTACTTGAGACGAACGATGAATAGGGGAGAGTGGGGCACAGTGAGGTGGTAGATACAGTGAGACAAAGTCTGCATTGTCTAACTGGTACTGTTTACAGAACAACCTTCTTTTGTATAGTACAAAAAGTAAGTATAACCGTAAAAGCTTACCCAGCATACAGTGAGCAGAATTTCAAATTTTGGCTTTTAGCCAGTAAAAGTAAATAATTTGACCAAATTACTTTTTGCTATGATTCCCAAGAAAAATTAGATAATGCCAATCAATTGCCAAGGATTCAAACCATTAGTTTATTGAGATAAAAATCCACAATGCAGGCATCCAGTCAACAGATTTCCCAAAGTTACAGCAACACGAAATATAGAATTTCGGGGGTTTTTTTAGGGTGAGGTTTATTCACCCAAAAATTAAAAATTCTTGCAAAAAATGTAGTTGAGGCCAACTTAGTTGGAACAGTGAGACATCACAAAGTACACTTGAAACAACTTGAATGTAACGTACAGCTGACAATTCACAATTAAAAACAAAATGACTGCCTTAAACCTCTGATTTGAGTGAACCATATCCAAAGAGAGTAGAGGCATCAGAGAAGAATTGTGATCATATGTAACAGGCATGGCAGGTTAAATAAGTCATTCATGTGTCCTGTGTGATGAATTTTCCAAACATGCTGAAAAAAGGATCTAAAAAATCACCTAGCCAGCTGCTTTTATTAGAGTGTAGCAGTTTTTGTAGCAACAATTGAAAGAACAGCAGGCCCAGAGGGTTGGCATTTATGGTAGCTGATGCCTTGTCTCGTTGTGCCCCACCTGCTGTCTCACTGTGCGCCACCAACGGCATGGATGTAACTCGAAGTTTCACCAAACTTGTAAATGTTAGGACCCTGAAACTACTGGACAATATACCCAACTTCGTTATTAAATGTGGGCCTGAACTCATTTTATTGTGAACTCCCAACATTTTGGAATGCTTGAAAATAAAGCGTCTCACTCTGCTCCACTTTCCCCGCATCAAGCTGTGAGTGTACATCGTGACCTCACAATAGAACTGTCAATTTGTCATTGAGTAACTTGTCACTCGTTTTTCGTCTACTGTAAGGGGAACAGGGACACCTTGAATCAGCAAAGTTTATTTTTTCAATATCTCCATGAGTTACAATTTCAGTTCCATAATGAATGGCTTCAATGAAAGGTACAGATGTCCACTACACATGCACACTGTTAAAACCCAAACGCTACTTTAGATCTTCAAGATATTTGGTGAAAAACGTCAAGTGATTCACTGTGTCCCGCCAATAAATTCCGCGGGCACAGTAAATCAGTGCTATTTTGTTTTTTAAAATTAAACAGGTAATATATGTTTACAGTGACAGCATGATGACACAACATGCCAGTGCATATTTCCTGTGAAGTACTGCCTTGATGTCACAAACACAATGCGGATGTCCCTTGTCAGTTGCTGTAATAACACACTTGGACGAATATACAAAATTAATCCACTTACCTTGCATAACAAGAAGATAACCAATAAGTGAAGAAGAATTGCCATATTGATAGGCTGTCCAGAGAGACAACTTCTGGAAGTAAACAAAGATCTGGAAATAAAAGAATCATCAGTCACAACTTCTGCAAAATAGGAACGCCTGGAAATACACTACTGCTCATAAACATGGAATAACTTTTTGGAAAAAAAGTGTCAAATAAAGTTAAATTTCAGAGTGTGAATGCAAGCAACGTCCATTGTAAAGGTCATGTCATCTTCTCTAATCTCTCTTTAAAAGCCCCAACTACATTTTTTGCAGAAATTTTGAATTTTTTTTGGTGAATGAACCTCACCCTTAAAAAACCCCTAAATTTCCATATTTCGTGCTGCTGTAACTTTTCCTGGGGTTAACGCTGCAGCATGCATTTTAACCAACAACATGTTCTGCAAAATAAAAGAATCATCAGTTACAACTCTGGTAAATAGGAATGTCTGGAAATAGAAGAAGAATCATCAGTAACCACTGCTGCAAATAGAAACATACTAAAATAGATGAAGATTCATTAGTTACAACTTATGGAAATAGGAATGTCTGGAAATAGAAGAAGAATCATCAGTAACCACTGCTGCAAATAGAAACATCCGGAAATAGATGAAGAATCATTGGTTACAACTTCTGGAAATAGGAATGTCTGGAATTAGAAGAAGAATCACCAGTAACCACTGCTGCAAATAGAAACATCTAGAAATAGATGAAGAATCATTAGTTACAACTTATGGAAATAGGAATGTCTGGAAATAGAAGAAGAATCATCAGTAACCACTGCTGCAAATAGAAACATTCGGAAATAGAAGAAGATCCATTAGTTACAACTTATGGAAATAGGAATGTCTGGAAATAGAAGAAGAATCATCAGTAACCACTGCTGCAAATAGAAACATACTAAAATAGATGAAGATTCATTAGTTACAACTTATGGAAATAGGAATGTCTGGAAATAGAAGAAGAATCATCAGTAACCACTGCTGCAAATAGAAACATCCGGAAATAGATGAAGATTCATTAGTTACAACTTATGGAAATAGGAATGTCTGGAAATAGAAGAAGAATCATCAGTAACCACTGCTGCAAATAGAAACATCCGGAAATAGATGAAGAATCATTGGTTACAACTTATGGAAATATGAATGTCTGGAAATAGAAGAAGAATCACCAGTAACCACTGCTGCAAATAGAAACATACGGAAATAGATGAAGAATCATTAGTTACAACTTATGGAAATAGGAATGTCTGGAAATAGAAGAAGAATCATCAGTAACCACTGCTGCAAATAGAAACATACGGAAATAGATGAAGAATCATTAGTTACAACTTATGGAAATAGGAATGTCTGGAAATAGAAGAAGAATCATCAGTAACCACTGCTGCAAATAGAAACATACGGAAATAGATGAAGAATCATTAGTTACAACTTATGGAAATAGGAATGTCTGGAAATAGAAGAAGAATCATCAGTAACCACTGCTGCAAATAGAAACATACGGAAATAGATGAAGAATCATTAGTTACAACTTATGGAAGTAAACAGAAGAAGGATCATCAGTTACATCTTCTGCAAATTGGAGTTGTCTAATGGAAATACCTATATAATAATAACACTGCTAATTCCTTCAATTCCTTCCTCATAAACATAGGTCCTGACCTGTCAAAGACAACTTCAGCTATAGGAACTGATCCTCTATCATATATCCAACAACGTAACTCCGAAATCTATGTTTGTATCTCCTGTTAACTCTAAGTTCAAAAAGTGATTACACTCTTAAGAAGTGCTAGCGCATTTTTTGACGGCGTCCACTCTGATTTTATAAAAAAAACCTCTTCCATATATCTCCATGCTCTCACACATCTAATAAATTGCTCACTCTCTAAAGGATTTTTTCCAGATAAAACGAAAATTTCCAAAATTATTCCCTTATATAAATCAGGTGATGCTATGAACATAAGCCTGTATCTATACTTCCTGTCTTCTCAAAGATATTAGAGAGAATCATGTATGAACAGGATTGTTTTCTTTTGTCAAGAGACATGATATTCTGTATAAATACCAGTTTGGTTTCCGTGAAGAACGTAATACTAGTATGGCATTAATGACTTTAGTTGACAAAATATCTTCTGCAATTGATAAGGGTGATGTTGTTTTTGGCGTATTTCTAGACTTTAAAAAAGCTTTCGATACAGTTGATCAGAATATTCTTTTGCACAAGTTTGAGAAACATGGCATAAGAGGGAGTGCATTATCATGGCTAAGAGATTACCTATGTGCTATAAAACCGTTTTTTTTCTTTTGAAAATGTGATTTCTGACGAAAAAATTATTAAATGTGGCGTCCCACAGGGATCAATCCTTGGGCCTTTGCTCTTTTTGCTATATGTAAATGATATTGTGAATGTTTCCTATGTACTACTGCCATTATTATTTGCAGATGATACAAACATTTTTGTGGGTGACAAATCCATTGAAGGTGCTGTCAGAACAATGAACAATAAAATATCCAAAATTGTTGACTGGTTGAAAACCAACAAATTTTCACTAAATTTTTCAAAGACCCAGTACATGATATTTAAATCAAACAATTGGCGCATAGCCCTAGCTCCTGATCTAATTATAAGTGGCCATACTGCCCATAGTATTGAAAAGGTAGATCATTCGAAAGTAATCGGAGTTATCCTTAATCCTAAATTAGATTGGAGTAAACATGTTCAATATGTCAAAAACAAAGTTTCTAAAGGAATTGGAATCATTTGCAAACCCAGGAAAGTTCTCCCAAAGAGAACTCTAAAATTACATTATTTTTCTATGATATACCCACATCTTCCGTATGGCATAGAGGTCAGGTGATATGCTTCTCTATGTCTTTTGTCACATCTTGTCAAATTGCAAAAGAAAGTTGTATGCGTAATACGTTCTGACTTGGAAGTATGGTGGCTTGATTCGCGAGAATGCACGGGAAATGTTATTGTACTTAATCAAATTGCCTTGAAATTCACATTTTTTTTAACCCTGGACAGTAATGCTACAGTCTCACGGCACGTTACGGAGAACTTTTTTACCGCTGAGGGATAGCTTGAGATGAATTCTAGGAAAAAAATGACCATCCCGGCGACATACAATGTTTATAAAACGATTATATAATTAATTAAAAGCATATCACGGCGGGATAAGATCGTAAATCGGCGGGATAAGATCGTAAATCGGCGGGATAAGATCGTAAATTGGCGGGATAAGATCGTAAATCGGCGGAGACAAGATCATATCCCTGTGGGAAAGATCTAAATGCCTGGGGGGCAAGATCTAAATGCCTGTGGGATGTCAAAAATCGTCGGCGGGATGTCAAAAGACCGTCAGCGGGATGTCAAAAACTGCCGGCGAGGCTGCAAATGTCCCGCAGGGGAAGTAAAAATATTCCGCAGGGGCAGGAGAGGTCCCCGCAGGGGCAGGATAGGTCCCTTCAGGGGCAGGGGATGTCCTAATATCCCGCCGGAGATGTTTCTGAGACGTTCTCACTGAAAAAATCCCCGCCGGACATCCAAAAATCAGGAAAATTTTGGGCTCTGTTCCGCTGTCATGGAAAAAAAGTTTCAACGTGTTGAATCTTTTTTGACATCCACGGCGCAGTTTTTCCATTTCTAGGAACCCCTGAGGGAAACAAAAACTACCCCTGAGGGATGTGAAAAGTCGACGGCGGATCACCCAAATTCATCCAAATTACCAGGAAATACCATCCCGCCGGCGCCTAAAGTGCTCCGTAACGTGCCGTGAGAATTGGGCATAAGAAAGGATGAATTTTATGGATTAGATAGATTGCACTACCCGGAGAATCTATCCTAGGTTTGATATGTCAAATTATCATAAATTGACGTAACGCTTCCAGATTCAACAATGTCTAGAGACTCAAGATCGATTCACATCTTCACAGCCAATTTTGGAACTTAATATTAAGGAATCACACTCAATCTTTACATCAATCAGCATGATAGCCATACAGATCTGGATCTATCCGGAAGTGATAACTTTCTGGGCCTTACGGTTGAGCTTCAGCGGCCATTTTCCTTAAAGTTTGGAAATTAAACATGAATAAATTACATGAAGTTGTGCTGATTGGTTCAGTATCGGGAGTGGTTTGCTGTTCTTAGCAGAGGCTGTGCTGGAGTGGATTGCATGAATAATATGGATAGAATACAAAGATTAAACAAATAGCTTACACTGATTAAACTACATAGTTGGATAGATAGATTGCAGATTTATCAAAAGGGTTTGGTGCCGTAATATGGGGTGAATAGGGACACTGGGGTGAATCGGGACAAGCCAGGAAATTATTTTTGTCTTCAAAAAGCTACAACTTCTACTCGTTGCAGAAAGTTGATTTTTGGCACGTTTTTAGTATATATTCCAATAATGATTCATATACATTTTCATGATTCTACCTGCAGGAGGCTAGGAGCTGCAGCACCTCAAACATTGCCCTGCAGAATTTACATTTTCACAAACTGGTCAAAACTTTGCTTGTACCACTAAAACTATAAAAGCTACACACACGAAATTCTCACAAAACTTGAAGTATATAGTTGTGGCCAATTACGCAAAAAATCATAAACTTAGGTTTATTTGCACGAACTATATTCAACAGACATTAATGCATTGTCACTTTTAGAGTTATTTTAGAGTAATTTTCAGCCCCCTGTAATATCTCATGAAACGAAATCAGTGATATAATGTCATAAATATAATGTTGGATGGGGTACTACCATGCTGAAAAATTATTTTTATTTTGTATAAATGCTATTGGAGTGTCAATCTATGCCAAAATTGTGATAAATATGCACTTTTGGAAACTGATGAAAAATTAAGTGAGATAACATCAAATAAAAGCCGGAAAATGAAGAATATATATATAGTCCAAATCGATTTAAACAGTTTTAAGAGACCAGGAGAGTTACTGAGATGTGATATTTAGTCTGTTCAGTCATGGGTTCGGATCCAAATGAATGACACAGTTACAGAACTTGCCCAAAAGACCTTACCATTTTTCAATATAGCTTATTTTCATGGATTTTGGGTTTGAATTGTTGAAATTGGCATCATTTGTTGTATAAATCAATTAAACAGGGTTTGGAGTACAATTAAGTTAGTTAGATAAGTCTCTGTCCCAATTCAGATCGAGGCACAGTAGGGTGAAGACATGTTTTTTAAAAAGCTGAACACAGACATACCATGAAATAGACGTTTTAATATGGATACAGACAACACAAAAATGTGAAAATTGTTGCAGATGAAGACAATACACCAGGCAACATGGACATAGCAACAGTAAATTTTTGACATGTGTGTGCACTGCAGAAAATTTGATTGAAAAGACACCCCCAGAGAACACACAAATTTACAGAAGTGAGAGTGAGGCTCCTGCGAGACCAGAACGAGGCTCAATGGTCAAGACAAGTGAAACTATGGGCTACCAGACGCAATTGGAGCTGTTAACTGGCATGATCAAAGAAATGAAAGTATATTTTGATGGACAAATGGACCAAGTACTCAGAAAATTAGAAAACAGTCAAGACGAAAATATTAAATTGTGCCGAACAGTTACACATTTAACAAAAGAAGTTGAAAAACAGAAAATAGAGCTACGAAACCTGAAAGGTATTTCACGATCCTCTAAAAATATCCATCAAGAACAAAATTTGAATTTTAATGACACAAAGAACCTGGATGAAAATAGACCTACATTTACATACCAGTGTAACCAGGGACATTAAAAAAAATCATCAGAAAATAGTGCTGTAAACAAAGGAAAATGTAACAACTTGATTATAACAGGAATTGAATGCGCCAGACAATTGAAGAAACATGGCCATATAAAATCCACATGGACAAAGGAAGGTAGAATATTTTATAAGAAAGATATCAATGTCGAACCAAAAGAATTAAAAGAAGGACACCTGCTTAAACTTAATGACAGAAATGATGTGCACGAACACCCAAACTGTGAAGAAAAGCAAACCAAAGCTGAAGCTGAATGTACTCATGTAAATAAAAGCACAATAACACAGATGAATCAAGAAATAGATATTATGGAAGACGGTGACATTAGAGAAGATATTTTGAAGACAGTACAAGAAATAATAGAAAAAATCAAGCAATCAAGATAACCCCACACATCAAATTAATATCATTTGGAATCAATATCACAATTTTCGCATCTCAAAAATTTATGATTATTCATATATATTTTTCTATATATTATTTATTTATATTTTTTTTTACATTTTCAAATTTGTAAAATTGGATCATTTTCCCATCAGCGGCAAACATATTGCCTTCGGGAAAATTACCAATAAATCAATCAATCAATCAATTCACCCCAAAGTGAGGGGTGAATAGGGACAGTGGTTTTTTCAGCCTGAGTGCTAGAAAAATATAGGTATCAGTTAATGCTCTCAGGGATAGTTAAATCTACGGTCTGGACATAATTTGAGACTATACTAAGATTTATTGGAGGTTTTGTGCCCATGTCATGGCAGGAAAAGGGCCAAATCTGTCCCTATTCACCCCATATTACGGTAAGCGAGAGCAATAGGATGCAATTTGGCACTTGCGTTACAATTTTTGACATGGTCCAACATGTCCAGGAGGGGTTAGGGTCAGCTCAGTTGGTAATGCACTAGGTTGCCAATCACTGGGCCCCGAATTGTGTTGGAAAGGAGTTTCAATCATCCTTTGTGCTTAATTGCTGTGTCTTCACCTGTAATTAACCCACATAAATACAGGACTTAAAGCCCAAATTGTCTATCCATTGGTCCAAAATATCTATGCCAATCAGACGTGGGATTTCAGCTCTTTGCAAAGGCTAGATTGATAAATTAAGTTTTTAATTTTGGCAGTCTTCAAGTTAGCCGGTAGTGGTATACAAATTTACAGGTGTATAGGCCAGCATATTAGTGACAGATAGATTGATAGAGAGATATGGTGAGTACAGTCCTCTAAGTGCAGCTCTGGGCGCTCATGAGAGTTGATTGATGAGATGGTAGAGAGAGCAGAAGTCCTCACATGCTTCACATTTACACTATGCGAGAGATCCTTTAATTGCCCAACAGACATAACACTGAAACAAGCGATTGCCAATTTTAATGTCTCATGCAAGCAACATCTAGCTGGGGTTTTGCTCATGAAGGTCCGCTGGTTCCCCACGTGGGGTTTCGATGCGAGTTAAAACCTTCAAAGCAACAAAACAGAGTAACAGACATACTTGCTGATATTTTAGAACATGTGAAATTGATAAAAGGTGGAATAATTTTACTCTAAAGTTAACATTACAATCATAAAGTGGCCAACCAGCAGCAACAATATTTTTGTCTTTGGTGGGTCTCCTCATCACCTGTATTTACAACTCGTCTCATGTCATTATCATACTCTATACCTTTTTAATAATAATACAATGTTTTTCAATAATAATGCAAGTCATAAGTCTTGCTTCGCCTGGAAATCCCAATTTTTTCTAATTTTTTACAAATTATCATAAGAAAAAGAATAAAATATTCATAATTTCTTCTTTTTGGCATCACCACTGCATTGGGCATATTGAAAAATATATAATTTGACACAAAAATGATAAAAATCTAATAAGCTGTTGGAGAGTTATGCCAAATTAGACACATTGATTAGTGAATACTGATATGTGATGCTGTGACGTCACAATTATCACTTGACCAGTCATGGAAATGGGAATATCTTCATCACTAAATGTCACACAGCAACAAATAAGACAAATCTGCTTCAGATACAGGATTCATACTGGGCACCCTTTGAGCCAGTGTAATTCTCTATAAAATGACACCATGGGGACCGATGGGCCATCCCATGGGGTCCAATGGACCGTGTTAATAACTTGCCAAAAGGTGGATAAAGAATTTGAAATGTGACTCCAAGATGTTTTTGTTGATCCATCTGAGAGAATAGGACAATAAGACATAGGAAAAATATAGATATGCCAAGATTTTACACTTTGAAAAAAAGCTAAGTTTTCACCAATGTCATGGTTTACATTTTTTGTAGTTACATTAAATCTACTGAGATGATATTTTAGCAGTACATGGATAGATGTATCAGAAATTGTATTAGAGTATTCCCTAATGATTGGATCATTGGTCATCAAGCAGAAAACAATTATTTGTTATTTGGTCGACACAAAAGTTTAGCTACCACCATGACCATCAAAATCTTGCCTAATACCTCAAAATTTGTTGATGGACATTAAAAAAGAAGTTTTTTTTTTCTCCATCAATAAATCATTTCTATCAACCATTTAGATTATTAGGAAAAAGTAAAATTTTCGATTGATCACTGTACTAGTATGCCACCTGCAGGAGAAATGTGGAATCAAAACAGTGGCCACATGCCAGTACGCCACCTATAGAAAATCTCAAGAAATAGTTGCCCATCGGTCCCCATGTTGGGTGGCCCATCGTTCCCCAAAAGCTTTCAGAATAGTAAACCCCCCTTTCTTGGTCAAATATGGTTCAATGTGTAAATTGCCACCTATACATAGGGAAAATCGTCATAGGAAATATATCGCCCCGAGTGTACACACATTTGAGACTTTAAACTTTTTCTGAATTGAGTAAAAAGTACTTTAGATGTTGAAAATTTCATTGTACCCCCTAAACGCTTGTGCTATAACTTATCGATCAGTCATCTATATGGTATTCATGGATGTGATAAGCAATACTAAAAATGTAAATTAGAAGTTAAGAATCGTTTTTGATGTGGACTTAAGAGGATGGCCTGTTGGTCCATGGCCTATCGGTCCCCATTTTTCCCCTACACTCTTGCTTATTACCAAAACATGCAGTAACATGTGTTTGTTACACTCTGTAAACTACTTTTCTGCAAAACTTGCCTAACGTGAACATGATGGTTATGGAAATAGAAGATTAATTTTTTCTCATTAATGAGAATGTGATACACCAAAATCTTAACATTACTCAAAATTCTCCCAATAGAATTTTTATTTTTTGTCTTGAAATATTTTCCTGACCTTCCTCTACAATGGTGCGCTTTTATTCTTCGGGCTTCATTTCAAAAATCCTAAACTTATATGTTGATTCTTGATTTGAGAAGCTGGAGTACATGATGCCCTGACAAAAATTTTAAAAATTTGGATTTATGACACTTAAAAAGTGCACAATCTCAATTTTTCACATGCATTACACATAAGCAGGCTTGTCTCGAAGAGATTTTTTTATATGCTTGGAGTTTGATCCACTATACATAAATTAGTTTTCTGGTGATTGCATATAGTTTAACCTAAGCAATTATTACTCACCTCAATAGCTGCAAAATTAAATGTGTTGCTCTGCTGTTTCTATATATCAGAATGATTCAATCGACAGCTGACTTCCTCATATTATCGAGACATTATATTTTCATCTTCCTGGTGTGACAAATGATGGTTGGGAATGGTTTTAATGTTTTTTTTGGTACAATTTTATTTAAAATATCTTAATTTCCTTTTGTTTAAGTATTTTCAATGCAGCTTGCTCTTGGTACTTCATGTGGCATAAATGCACAGACTGAGTGGGCGTTGTCTAAAGGACATATAAGTGCTATTCAAGAAGGTTTGAAAATTTTGTTGGCACGACTAAAATCGATGACCACTCACTTTGATGCTCACTGTGAGGCCAAATCCTGCTCAAAAACCCCCCACTAATGAACATGAAAGCAGATAACATATTTCATATCTATGCCAAATTGCAATAATCTCTGATGCTTCTTTTGAAGTGAACATGAAAGCAGATAACATATTTTTAATCTATGCCAAATTGAAATAATCTCTGGTGTTCACTTTTGAAGTGGTTGCAGCCCTATATGTATATGTTCAGTAGGTTCAATGTTCAGAAGGTCCGTTGTTCAGAAGACCAATGTTCAGAATTTCGCCCTTTTTTTAAGGACAGTACTTCTGGAAATTTACCCCAGTGCCGTCCCCATTGTGTCAGATGCTTTCCATAGATGTGGAATTTTATGAAACAAATTAAATTTCATAATAATAAAAATAATTTACTTCTTTATTCTGACTTCAGAAATTACAATTTTTCTAATCATAAACACATCAAGCGAAACCCGATCAAGCAACATAAAAGTCACATATTTAATTTTAATTTTGTCATGAATGTTTAATTTGGTGTGTGCCCAACACTTCCAGACACTTTGGTGGATTTACTATCATATGATTGACAATATAGGATCAGAACTGATCATATGCTTAAATTTCTACTTATTCAGTATTTTGCCTCACAGCTATTATGCAACATTATTCCATTCAACAATTTCTATCAGAACACCTCCAAATACATACTAACTATAATTCCTGACATTTTGGTGAAGATTGAGCAAGTATTTGCTTTGTTATCATTGGTCAAAATTATAGCACCATAGTGAAGCATGGCTGCTGAGTGAAAACGGCTATGGCTGTATGAGTGCAAATAATATACAGTTATCGTACAGTACCGAGTGCAATATTAGTCACCGAGGTGCCATAAAAACTGATATTGCACGAAGTGCTGTGCAATAACTGTTATATCATACGGTTCTTTTTTGTGGTAAAGGCAAAGAAATGTGAAATTGTGATGTCTAAACTTAGTTTGTGTTTCTTTAGACCCACACCTTTAAAATGTATCTCGTCATGAATCAATAAGTATTTCATGGACAATTTTTTTTTTCATATATGTTAAACATAACGTGCACAAGGCACTTTAAAGTGGACCTTGTGGCATGCAGTGAGAATTTGCCATTAAATCATAATATGAGATAATAGTGAGACTTAGTTATATGTTCCCCCATGGGCCAAAATTGAAATAGGAAATGCATACAGGAATTTTTTTTGTCTTTTGTTAAGTGATAATTGCTAGAGATACCGTTGTTTCTGTACAATTGCATTTGAAAATGGTTTCTTTATTTTGTAAGGATTTGCTTAATTAAAATAACAATGTGTCAGCTGATGGGTGATTCACTGACCCAAGTTTAAGTGCAGTGCACAAAAGAATACTTGTAACCATTTTCATCTGTAGCATTTGTGTATTCTTAATATAATCTACAGTCAGCACAGAAATTATTTGCACACTTTGATTTTTCATCATATTTCACAGAAAAATGGCAGTATGACGAAACGAACTGCCCTATGTTTTAGAGTAGTGTTAATAGGTTAGGATCCCATACATTTCATTTTTTAACAAAATTCATTTTCTTAGAAATTGTGAAAAAACTGAATTTTGAAAACCAAAAAATATTTGCACACTTCAGCCGACAGCCAGAAACTGATTTTTTAATTGTGAAACTAAACTTTTTCTATGGAAATAATGTTGTTTATGGTATCTTTAGCTCATTTACATCAATCAGACATCATTTGGGGTTCACAGGTGGGATTACAGGTGTTACCCAGGGAAAGCACTCAATCCCATGTTCTTTTTCTATGTATGGCTATAGAAATTTGGCTAGAAACAAGCAACTCACCAGTGGCGGAGCTATGGGGGGGCCTGGGGGGGCCAGGGCCCCCCCAAATGGATAAGTGGCCCCCCACCGGCCCCCCTATTTGAGATTTGAAAATTTTGAAAAAATTATTGGAGCAGCAACAGTCGCTGGAACACATCCATCTAAAGTTTTGGCCTTCGCTGACGCTCACTTATACCTAATTCTAGCCCTTTGAAAAGTTCTGAGACATTTGATAATTTGTGATATCCTTATTTGAATATATCTAGCAATATGTGTACTGCAGGCAAACCTTTTAGGGGGTGAGCAACATTTTCCCCGAATATCAGGATCTAGATTTGGAAATATTCCAAAAGAAATCTCTTTGAAACTATTGATTGTTAATTATGTTTATTCAATATTTATTCAATTATCTCTCCAAATTGTTTTGCCTTTTTGCCCGAATCTTAGTGTTTTCCAAACTTTTTGGGGGAGGGTGACTACTCCCCCTTCCAGTATGCCTATGTATCTAGAGATTCCCTGCAACATCTATAATCAGGGTGTTTTGAGGAAATCTTTCTGTCACCATTGCTCAGTTAAAGAAATAATGCTTCTTTGAAAGTTTTCTAATTAGACTAATCTGATTTACCCGTGTGATTTGTACAAAGTGCTCTATTTTTCATATGTGCATGGAATTTCCCTACCTTTTCGATATTTCTGTCATTTTCACAAATTGCTACTACCTTTTAGTCCCATTTGAGGAGTTAGGTAGATTTCCATCAAAAGGACTTTCATAAATTTTTGATTTAGATCTAAGTATAAAAAAGGGGGCTTTCTTAGCAGGAATATACTCAAAACTTGCAAAGATAGTTACGAAAAAAAAAGAGGACCATTTCACTCCAAAAGATACTCTTTGTGACTCATGATAATTTATGAGATGTCATTGTCATACTTTTAATATCGGAACCATAGAATCTGTTTCATTATTTTTTGATAAGTCAAAACTGATTTTAGTATGAGTATGAGATGTATGGTCATTTTCTTTATCAGTCACAAAAGATAAGATGGTCAACATTGCTAAGTCATTCGTAAAGAAGGCTTGTAACTGTTACGCTGTGTCAATTTTTATCCATGTAATGCCGCAAAAAATTTGGAAAAATTCTGCGAAAGGTTGGCCCCCCTAGTTCAGACCCTGGCCCCCCCTTGGCCCCCCCACTCATGGATTTCTGGCTACGCCACTGCAACTCACCTGGAACTGAGTAGTAAACTCCATACTTGTGTCTTTTTGTCGAAAAAAGTAATTTGGCAGGTATTGGTAGCTAATTGTGTTCTACATGAGCTTACATGCAACCACAAAATGCCAGAAAAACAGTAATACCCTATCAGCATGCCTCGGCGGTCCAACGTCGGCCCAAAGCTGGTCCGATGCTGCTGACATCGGACTGACGCTGGGCCAATGTTGGACCGCCGAGGCATGCTGACAGGGACAAGTAGAATCAAACTGAAAAAATCTTAATTACAGGACTCAATTTTGCCCCTGGGGACTGTTTTGATTGTAAGCTTTGAAAAATAGGTTGTAATAATTTTGGAGAAAGTCAGCTGAGATAATTAAGACAAGTCATTTTGGAATTTTGCACTATATCATTACCATCATGCAACCTACAACAAGTGTTGCTTCATAGGGTACCCCCATGGAGGACCTCAATGAGTGAAAAATTTCACAATAATGGGTTTCCTTTGTAAAAATGAGCTTTGAACAATGAAAAATATTCACTATCATAATAATTTAGGCCATAATTATTGTATAGCCAAGCTTGAGTGGATCTTAATAATCGATGCATGACAATGCATTCAATATGCCACACTTCCAATATGCTAAAATCTAATAATAACCTAATTTGTAAGCAAATATTAATAAAAACAACTCTAAATATTCTTTCTTAATGACTATTGATAAGCCAGTGGTTTTAAAATAACCTGTCAGTGGCAAATTATCAGTTGTATCTCAGCACAAAATCACCAAGAGCCTTTTTTGGGAATTTCCTGGTGAGATATTGAACATAGTTCTTCACAAGAACCTGCATAGTTTATCTTCTTCTCACAATTTGACTATTTCAAAGGACTTTACAGACCAATTTCATGACAATTGCTATTTTTAAGTAATTTTTTATACCTAAATGTAGAGGAAAAACATGGGAATGGGTGTACTCCTTGAGTAACACCTGTAATCCCACCTGTGAACCCCAGATAATGTCTGATTGATGTAAATGAGCTAAAGATACCATAAACAACAGTAGTTCCAAAGAAAATGTTGAGTATCATCATTAAAAATTCAGTTTCTGGCAGTTGGCTGAAGTGTGCAAATATTTTTTGGTTTTCAAAATTCAGTTTTTTCACATTTTCCAAGAAAATGAATTTTGTTGAAAAATGAATGCATGGGATCCTAACCTACCAACACTGCTCTAAAATATTGGACAGTTTTTTTAACACACTGGCATTTTTCTGTGAAATATGATGAAAAATCAAAGTGTGCAAATAATTTCTGTGTTGACTGTAAATATAAAAGTGCTAACTTTCTAGGCTCCATGTCTCAAGCATAACTCTATCACAATTCTCTGCACACCTATCGAACTTTGCATGTGTAACATCATTGACATTTACTTTGTTTTGCAATAGTCACTGTACTTCAACAATTCCTAATTGCTATGAAATCCACCTTCATTTAACACCGTCTGCACCAATATTTCACCAATGTCCATAAATGGCTCATAGGCTTTCTGCCAAGCTCCCCAGGTGGCAACATAGGTCAGCCATTCCAGACAACACATGCAGCTGCTGCCACCACAGCATGGCTCATGAATACAAATTGTATTACTTCTCAACACCAAATTTGCATGAACAAAATATACTATGTTTTCTAATTATAATCAGTTTTTTGCAAATTAATTACTCAAAGGCCTCAACTGTTTATATAACACTGTCACCCTTTATGCTCATCAGTACCACACTGCGATTTCCACAGGCACACAACCCAGTCTAAGCTGCTAAGGGGCTCAAACAACCGCTTGCAACGGGTTTTCTAGTAAGTTATATTACATGAGACAATCCATAAATTATGTTGATATCAGTCTTACATCCCACATGTCATTATTCCTTGTCCTCCTTGCCTGTGCCAGCTATGATTGCGCAACTGCTGCTCAGTGACCCGTGAAATTAGCTGCCTGCTGCAGGGGGATTCCTTATTTGGGGAACCCCCTTTGGGAATGCATATGATGTCATTTATTGCTATAACATTTGGGTTGAATGCATTTCCCTTGCTAGAGAGTTTACTATGGGATTAACATGTACCAAAAGTTGATCACTTCACGTGGAGGCCTAGTATCACATGATACATGGTAAATGGCATTAGGATTGAAGAGAGTGGGCAGCAGAAACTTGACCCAGAAGGTTTGGCAGAATTTCATTGTCATAAGCGGCTCCTCTTATACTAAGAGGTCCACTAAAAACCAATGATAGATCAACTATTTATATCATAATTTACTTTTTCAGGTCAAAACAACATTATTATCACTGAAAAAAACATCAAAAACTTACCACCCAGCATTTTGTGGTGAGTATAGGTTACAAAAGAGGTTAATATGAGAATGTAGAAGTATTGGATTGATGATACATTTCTGAAGGAAGATATGACAAAAAATTGAAGACCACTCCAGGGGGGTGTATACTTCTGCAACCCACTGTTGGGAAGCCACCATAATGCAATTAGTAACTATTCCCCCTTTTGCAACTGGCATTTATGTGTGTAATTCAGATGCAAAAATATTAATTTCCAAAAGAATCCTTTCATGTTCCAGGAACACCAGGTGGAACATCTATCTGCTTTATCATAGTAGTAGTATAGAACATTGTTCTGGAGCAACCTCCTGTGGAATATTAGAGCATGAGAGAAATATGTTTAATAATATGTTGAATATATGTTTATTGCATAAAAACAAAACATGGGTAAAAACAAAGGGGGGTTAGAGTTGGGAAACATAAATACTCCCCCTACCAACAATACTGTTCAACAAGTTAACTTTTCTTTTAAATGTTTTCATATTTCTAGAACATACAATGTCATCAGTTAAGTTATTCCAAAAAGGTACAATCCTGTTAACCCAGAAAAACTTCCTTATGTTAGTTCTACTGTAGTACATGAACAAATGCTTACTATGCCCTCTTGATCTATTAACAAATGAATAATATTCCTGTACATCAACACAAGTCACATTGTTTATAACTTTATAGACATTGTTAAATCTGAACAGATGCGTCTATTTTCTAGAGTTTTTATATTAAGAAAGGTTAACCTCTCTAAGTATGGCATATTGTTTTGACAAATACGCCTAGTGTAGTATCTCTGGACACTTTCAATCCTGTCTATATTTGTCTTAAGATGCGGAGACCATACTTGACACGCATATTCCAACTGAGGTCTTACATAACATGTGTACATTTTAGAATAAAAATCACAGTCGTGACCCGTAAAAGTTGTAAATATATTACGAATCACAAAATACGCCTTCTTAACAACATTTGAACACTGCATTGTAAACTTAAGATTGGACTGGATAATAACACCAACATCTTTAATATGATTAACCTTTTCAACTCTAATACCATTCAAAACATAATCAAAATCTACTTTTTTATTACCTATAGTCAGAACTTTGGTTTTTTCAGGGTTCAAAGTCATTTGCCACATATCAGCCCATTTGGAGACATTGTTAAGATCAGTTTGTAATTTTAAACAATCACTTTCAGCTTTAATCGATTTGTAAATTTTCGTATCGTCAGCATAAATACTTATTTTGCAATTTTCAACAACTTCAGGGAGGTCAGCAGAATAAATAAGAAACAAAATGGGGCCTAAGACAGTGCCCTGTGGCACACCAGACTCTACACACAAGGGTGGGGACAAAGAATTATTGATCTTGACTTGTTGGACTCTATTAACCAGGAAGCTCTCCAACCATTTATAAGCCGAGCCTTGAATACCATATTTATCCAGTTTGTGTAGAAGTTTACTATGGCAGACAGTGTCAAAACACTTGGAGTAATCCAAATATATAATATCTGTATTGAGTTTCTTGTCAAAATTTAAAGACCAGTTGTTCAGACATTCGAGCATATTTGTAATTGTCGATTTCTTAGGGTGAACAGCACCAATGTAGTCCCAGTCCATCCTCCAACAGGTACACTGTGCAGGAGGGTGGTCCCAGTCATATTTATGCAAAAGTAAAAACCTTTATGAGCTGACTCGTATAGATGCTGTTCAAAACAAAAAATGACAATTTTGCTTTATTAACACCAACAGAATGCTTTAGTGGCAAATTTTTAGACCGAAAACTGGCAATGATTTATAATATTACATTTCCAATTGAGATATTTTAATGAAATTTACAAAATTTTATGAAATTTTTTTATAAGGAAATTTGGAAATTGCACCATAAGTACATTATTTTAAGAGCTTGTCCAACCATTTACAGAATGAGCCAAATTTTGCATGTGATTGCTTTGCTGGACCCTTCGTCAACTGGGTCACCCTTGGCTTCTGAAGTTCTGAGAAGATCACAAGGAGTTTTTGTTGAGTGCAATGCCTTATCTATTTAAGTACTCTTGAAATGCCTGGGAGCCCTAGATGGCTGTGGTTCGAGATAGGCATTTGGTTCCTTCGTACCATCATTGGCATGCACTTCCAGGTTGGCATTTCACTGTGATGGTCCATCATTGACTTGTGTATAAGCATGTGATTCATTAGCCAATTCTCGCCTCATTAATTCATATCCTATTTCAGAATACTGATGGCTTTCTCTGTGTTCAATTGCAGAGTTTTCAACTGGTCTGGCAGTTGCTCAACTGGCGGCTTCGTGGCATGTTGTCTCTTCCTGCGCCTGCACGTATAGAATGCAATTCCAACACACACAGCTATGCCAAGCGCGGAGCAGGTGATGATGATCGTCCGTGACTTCCATCCAATCGCTTGACCTGCCAATTGTGAATTCATTTCTGTAGTTACTGAATATCATTTACACAAAGAAAATAAATTATGCTAGTATTTGTGACCGAAATTGGTCATGGTATTGGCTGGCATCCATATTTTCCTATATTTAGTTTCAGATTTTTTGGTGGTATTTAGAATCGTGACCAATATTGGTAAAACGAGAAAAGCCATACGTCCTATCTATTGACCAATCAGAGAGGGGTATTCTGGCAGGAAGCAATCAGGAATCAGACACAAACAATCCTACAAGGTGTTGCAACTCCCAAAATGGAACCATTAACTTTTCGTAGTGATTTACGCCACATTGCGCCACAACCATACACATGATTACAGTACTTTGGTTGCTTGATTATGTCAGTAATGTTATTTTAGCTTCCATATAAATGGGTGGTCATTGGTCATTGTGGCATTAGTTTGAACTAATATGACTTATTCAAAGGCACATATTATGAGGAATTTGGATCATTTTGAAGAGAGTGACACAATACCAACTTGTAGAAAAAATGTAAAAAAAAAAATGTTTTAAAGGTCTTTGATGTGTCAGAATAATTACAGGATATTACAGTACAACCCGAAATAAAGTACGATTATCCAAACAGGAAGGAAGAAGCAGCCACTACTTTACCCTTTCGCACCTTTTGACTACATCTGAATCACTTCCTACCTTTACCTACTTGAAACTACCTTTTAAAATTGCATTTAAATCAAATTTAAACTCAATCATCACATTGTGTTTGATTTAATTGATATTTTGCACCTCTGATAATTGCAGTTACATTGGTAGCTGTCTAAATAGAGTTCTTAATGTGGGCTAAGGTTGTTGTAAGGAGTCAAAGGGAGTTGTAAGGAGATTTGGGGTGAAGAGGAGAAAAGAGGGCAAAATAGGTAATCGGAGGACTTCTGACAGAAAATTTTCTTACTTTATTTTGGGTTGTACTGTACATTTCGACAAACAAACCTGTTTCATTTTGCCCTTCCTCGGTGATTCTGGGTGGGACTGCACTGGCAACACAAGAGACATTGCAATTTTCGGAGCACCAGTCCTTGTTGCAGACCCTACTTCCATCCTGTGTGCATGTATAGCCTCCTTTGTCATCATCCTGTTCCTTGCAATGGATGTTACAGCTCTCCCCAAAGTAATATTTTTTGCAAACTTTGGTTCCATCAGATGAGCAGGAGTATGTATCCATAGCCTTGCAGTATTGGTCACAATCTTCACCATAATAATTATCATTGCATTCTTTATTTCCCATCGGCGAGCAGCTGTATTTCTCTGTTTCCTTGCAGTATTTGTCGCAGTCTTCACCATAATAACCAACATAACAAACTTTGCTTCCATCAGCTGAACAGGTGTAGTGTTGAAGTAGGGGAACATGGGGACCGACGGGCCATGGGGACCGATGGGCCATCCTCTTAACTCCACATAAAAAATGTTTCATAACATCTAATTTGCATTTTTAGTATTGCTTATCACATCTATGAATACCATATCGACCACTGATCAATAAGTGATAGCACAAGCGTGTAGGAGGCAAAATGAAATTTTCAACATCTAAAAAAAATTTTTCTGATTCAGAAAAAGTTTAATATCTCAAAAGTGTTTAGACTCGACGTAATATATTTTCTATGATGATTTGTCCTATATATCGGTGACAATTTACACATTGAATTTTGGGAACAAGAACCATATTTCACCAAAAAAGAGGGGTTTAACTGTTCAGAAAGCTTTTGGGGACCGATGGGCCACCCAACATGGGGACCGATGGACCACTGTTTCTTGAGATTTTCTATAGGTGGCGTATTGGCATGGGGCTTGATATTAAAGTATTTTATGGGAAAAAGCATGATAGAACTTCAGCTTGCATCTTTAAATAATTAGTTTTTACTTAAATGAATACCCTCGAATTTACAGTGATAGATTTGCCATAGTAATGGCTTCAAACACAAAATGGTGGAAATTAAGAATATCCATAATCACAAATTTCCAATCCAGGTAGTATTTGGGATATAATAAACATAAGGACCCCTTTAGACATTGATGCAATATTGAGTGTAAATTAAATTTTCACCAAAATATTAGCTAATGGAGGGTTATTGATGAATTTTATTGTTTTGATTCAAGATTTCTCCTGTAGGTGGCATACTAGTACAGTATCATTGGAAAATTTTACTTTTCCCCTAAAAATCTAAATGATTGACAGAAATGATTCATTGATGGAGAAAAAATTAAAATATTCTCCTTTTTTAATATTCATCAACAAATTTGAGGTATTAGACAAGATTTTGATGATCACGGTGGTAGCCAAACTTCTGCATCACCAAATATCAATTTTTTTTCTTTCTTAGTGACCAATGGACCAATCGTTTTAGAATTTTCCAATAAAGTTTTTAATGCATCTGCTCATGTACTGCTAAAATATCATCTCAAAAGATTGACTATAACTACCATAAAGTAACTCATGACATTTGGGAAAATTAAGCTTTTTTTCAAAGTGTAAAATCTGGGCATATCTATATTCTTTCGATCTCTTATTGTCCTATACACTCAGAAGGACCAACAAAAAAATATTGGAAAAAAATTTTGAATTCTTTATCCATCCTTTGGCAAGTTATTAACATGGTCCATCGGACCCCATGGGATGGCCCATCGGTCCCCATGGTTGGGGACCGATGGGCCACCATCTTTCTAGACAGAAAATGTGTTTTCTAATCTTTCTTCCTAGGTTGATCTATGTGAATCGTATATCATTTTAAAGAGAATTACACCAGCTAATAGGGTGCACAGTATGAATCCTTTATCTGAAACAGATTTGCCTCCATGGTCAATAATTTGTCAAGCGGCCCATCGGTCCCCACTCTCCCCTACACCTCTCAGGCCAGCATTCAAAATCACATTCAGGGCCGTACCAATGTGGCTTGCATATTTTATTCCCGTCAGCAGTGCAACTGTAATGAGGATGTGCTCCATAACATTCGCAGTTAGGTCCCTTTCCCACTGAGCACGTATGGCTGCGTTTGAACACATAAGCTGGAAATTTAGTGGATACGCAAATGGTTATGCAAAGCTATGCAATGCTATGCAATGCAATGCAATACAAGGCAATGCAATGCAATGAAACGTGCACAAACGCACTGGGAGTCCCAAAAAATTAAACATGTTTAATTTGAACGCATCAGGCCTGCGTTTTGTTCACATATGCAATGGAATGCCAACCAGTTTGCAGGCATATGCAATGAAAAGCAGTCTTGTGCACAGTCATTGCAGTCATATGTGTTGCATATGCATAGGTAAGCATCAATACGCAGCAGTATGCATTGATATGCAAGTAAACTGCAATTTTAATACTAATTTGTTGAGTTTAGAAGCTGTTTGGCTGAACAAAAGACTGCAAAACGCAGATATATGTACCAATACGTATCTGTATGCATTACATTTGCAGAGCTATTGCAAGGTTATGTACACCAATTGCAAAGATATGTACAGTTATGCATCTGCTATGCATTTCATCAATTAGCATGAAAATTCAGGCCCAAAAGAAACGCATACCTCTCTACATATGTACACATTTTCCAAATTTTACCATTATGCCATGAAACGTGACTATATGCATCCAGTGGGAAAGGGGCTTTAGGTCCCTTGTAATTAGGATTACAGGATACTGCTATATTGACAATCAAGCTGGAAACAGAAACAATAACAATCTCTATCTTATAATGCTATTTTAGGCAAATATAGTGAAAGTTGTGATTAGAATGATTAGATTCATATTGTGAAATAGATTATAGACTCTGTTTGTAGAGTGCCGACTTCCAGTACCTTTAAATTTTAAACGTACTGGAAGTCGGCACTCTGCAAACAGAGTCTATAATCTATTTCACAATATGAATCTAATCCATGCAGGTCTACATATAATTTACTAAATATTTCAATATCTATGGTCTCTGTAACTTCACATCCTCTGCGTGCATGCTACCTAATTGCTTGACCTACTTCTGAGTGGCGCACATAGAACAATGAGGTGGGAGTTTCAATGCTAACTGAGTTCCATTTGCTTGGCCACTTTTGGGCATGTCTAACACCAGATGGCTCCCTGACAGTACCTAAATTTAGCTTTCAAGTACTGCCATGCAGCAGAATCGAACCCTGGACCTCAAAATTACAAGGCCAGCATGCAATGCACTCAGCCACTGAGGTACATGGCTTTACTGTGTGAAAAAAAAACAACATCACACCAAGGGAGATCATAACATTATGGAATCTTTAATCAAGATTTAAGAGCAGGGCAGGGAATGGACACACATAGAGTAACTTGATTATGCACATTTGAGAACAGCTGAAGAAGCTGGAATTTTCTCTTGAGGTGTCCGTTTCCTGCTCTGCCTGATATCAGTCATTTGACAAAGTGGCCAATCAGAGACTTTCACGGTTACAAGTAAAATGTGGATTCCCAGATGCTGGTCAGCATAGAAATCCCACAGAACGTTGTCCTGCTACCCAAATTCGTTTTTTTTTATCGACTGCTATCCAGAAGGTGGCGCACAAGGCTAGCTCCAAAAAATCATTTTTTCCACCAGGGACCTGATTTTTTTGCACCATTGCTTGTTTCTATGTGTGGCCTAAGCCATGAAAGACTCTGCCAGAATTCAGATGCAGCAAGCGACGTTATGAGAAAGCAAGTGGCATTATGAGATTAGCAAGCTTTCTCAGCTGGTAGTTGAAACAAACTTAAAGGTTGTTTATATAACATTGTGTGTTTGGTTTAAGGTGTCGGAACCATTAAGGCCACACATAATTGATTCTTAGCTTCGCGGACCCGCCGACACAATAGATTTCCTGCCGATGGAGAAAAAAAAAATGTTTCACCTTTTTTTTTTGTTCTACCGACCGACCCTAGAAAAAGTGCCTTGAGAGGATCCGAGAAGCTAAAGATCAATTATGTGTGGCCTAACTAGTGTTAAAAGTACACACTGATTTACTCAAAGCTGTCTGTATAACATTGTTTGTTTGATTTGAAGCTGTCAGTAAGACAGGTGTAAAAAACAAAGGCAGATTTTACAAAGGAAATAAGCGGATTTACTCATGCATGGAATTTGGTCATTGAAAACCATCAGTCTCCTCCAGCTAAAGCAGTTTGACAAAGAGAGACTGTGTCACTCTTGGAAGTCGGTTATAATTGTTAAATGTTTCGTACACTGCCAAATTGGAAACTTTGAGTCAGCTTTTAAAAATGATTTAGCGAGATGATTGCACAATTCCTTTGAGCAGGCATAGCTTGTTGTTTTCAGCTAAGATAATCCATCCCCAATCATAACTTAAAACAAAAAGCTTTGTCAGCTCAAAGGAATTGTGCAACCATCTCACTCAACTATTTAAGCTGACTCAAAATTCATACTTAACAATGCATGGAAATAATAATTCAAGTGGCATAAAACATACCTTGTGTGAGACCCACTTAAAGTGAAGGGTTTGCTGTCACCCTTGAATGCATCTAAATGGATGATGCCTGACAATTTATCTATCAATTCATCATGCCATAAATCATCTTCATCCATCACATGAACCTTTAATAAAATTGTTCCCTGTTCCATAACGAAAATAAAGCAATTGTAAATGAATTAGCAACTAATTGGGGGGAGATTCCGCAATTTTTCTCAGTCCAGGTGAGGGACTGATGGTCCAGGACATTTCAAAAAGGGATAGCCATGCACTTTTTAGGCTACTTCCACAGAAGACCTGTAGAAGCTCCATTCAATCATGAGACCGGTGGAGAAGATCATAAATGCCACATTACCACCGCTACAAACTCTATTCGACACTCCTAATTATTCGTGATGAAAATCACCCAGCAAATGAACTATTTACATTTTCGAGATATGGTAAACATCTAAGAACTTTATATGGTAACAAACGTTTTACCAATAGTTTTATCCATCTGCTGTATAATATATGTCTTTAACAGATCCAATTTGAAATTACATTTATATTTGTAATAATCTCTCAAATGTTTAATTTACCGTTTTTTTTGTCCCTCTGTATGATAATTTCACTTCATCCCATCGACCCTCATACCATTTTCATTCATGCCCCTTCACCTACATTTATCATTTCACCTATCAACACCTATTTTTAAGAAAATTTTGATTTCAATTTATTTGACATAATGTATGACTTGTGGTAATTAATTAAAAGCGTAATCTTGTTTTTCTTTTTTTTCTAATAGGTGGCATTTATGGTAGCGCCATATTCATGGCAAAGTAAATGCCTCCTGACATTAAAATAATTGAACTATGTCTTTTATTCATTGTAACTGTATATTCATGTCAAATAAATATTTCTGTCTGTCTGTCTGTCTGTCTAGCTGTCTAGCTGTCTAGCTGTCTGTCTATCTGTCAGGCTGTCTGTCTGTCTGTCTGTCAAATTGTTCATGTTTGGCTATACTCTTAAAGCAGCACATAGTATTTAATTTTCATATTGGCTAATAAACTACTTCTACTGGCGGCTCCAGGATTTTTTTGTTGGGGGGCTGAGGGGGAGCTCCCCATTATTTGGTGGGGCTTCCAAAAACTAAGCAAAACCTGTTGTCGATGCACATTTTTAGCCGGCGCAATTCAACAGAATCAGTATGAATCCCAAAAAGTCCTTTTTGAAAGTTGGACTTGTTATCATAGTTTTAGCAGAACATGGATCCAAAAAACAATTTATTGAAAATAATGAGCTTCTCATTAATAAAAATCTTTATGGAATTTCTGTAAATTCTCTGATAAAAATCCAGATTCTGATGCAAGCATATTGGGCCATTCCACGCCAAATGGACCAAAATCAAGAAATTTTCCCACATCATGTTTTCCGATTTTGATGAAATTTTAACCTGATATACATGTATATGTTTAATGAGCACATGCAAAATATTTCTGACATATTCCACACATTTTGCGTGTGAAAGCATTTTGAAAATGTTGGGTTTTCAACATAAAATTAATTTTTCAAACTTTGATATCTTTTAGAAAGGCTGCTGAAGGCTCATTTTTCAAGATATCGCCACAAAACCAGGCATATATCATGGTGAGATATAGACCATAATATACGCTGAATATAATGTAAATGATGCTTTCCATCTGTTCGCACCAGCCTGTTAAATTCGGTTAATTTTTGCGAAATTTGGGTAAATTGTGGGTTTTTTTAATTTTTTCACTCAGAAACCAAGCTTTCAATAAACCTGAAACTTTGCATGAATTGAGGCAGTATCGAGTACTAGTGGTATGAATTTATTCATATTTCTAACTCCAATACTTTTTATGCACATGAAGAAAATCTCAGGACCATTCCTAAAATTGACTAATTTCAAGTGCAAAAATGGCCATGTGGGACAGGTGATAGAAACTTGAAATTTATTTTTGAAGCAGTTTATGTGATCATCTTGTATTTCTGCAAAAATGGTAGATGCATTATTTTTCATTTTTCTGGAATTAATTTTTAGAAATTTGGAGAAAAGCCTTATTTACACTATGTAGGAGCCTTCCAAGAGCAGGTGGAACTCAAAATAAAGTGCCTTTTAGTTTTAAGGTGCCTCAAATTGCCTTCTGAACATTACAAATCAGTTTTATTTAGAATCACAAGGAATTTTCTTTTATTTTGTCCAGTTTTTTGCTATTGAAATCATGTCAGATTCTCATGACTACAATGGAATGCATTACTTTGTACCCCTAAAGGGGTCCCTGGGGTATATATACCTACATACTTAATAATTATAAAGCCACATTTGCTAAATTCTGGTCATCTGTCACTAGCATGATGTTATTTCCAAAACTGAAATTAATGTCACTGCACACGAATTTTACATATTTTTCATCATATTGTGAAATTTTTTTTTTTAAATTCGATAACCGAAGATACATTCTCATATTTAACTTCATTAAAAGGCAATTGTATCAAATAATCTCATTTACAAAATCTGTCACAATCAGTCCCATATTGTCAATTTTGAACTTCTTTGCAAAAATTCACTCAACATGCTCTTTTTTACTATTTCCTTCTGCGAGAAATACATATATCTCTTTAAAGTTTGGAATTTTAAAATGTTTCCATCTGAGGTACTTTCAGAAATAAATTCAGCTCTTTATCTAAGGTTCCACCTGGTCTTGGAAGGCTCCTACATATTATATATATAGCATAAATAAGGCTTTTCTTCGAAATTCTAAAAAATTAATTCCAGAAAAATGAAAAATAATGCATCTACCATTTTTGCAGAAATACAAGATGATCACATAAACTGCTTCAAAAATAAATTTCAAGTTTCTATCACCTGTCCCACATGGCCATTTTTGCACTTGAAATTAGTTAATTTCAGGAATCGTCCCGAGATTTTCTTCATGTGCATAAAAATTATTGGAGTTAGAAATATGAATAAATTCATGCCACTAGAACTTGATACTGCCTCAATTCATGCAAAGTTTCAGGTTTATTGAAAGCTTGGTTTCTGAGTCCAAAAATCCACAATTTACCCAAATTTCGCTAAAATGAATCAAATTTAACAGGCTAGTGCGAACAGATGGAAAGCATCATCTGTATTAGCTTCGACCAGAAGCATTTTATATATCTGAGCTTGATCTGTGTACGATTTTATCGCAATATCTTGAAAAACGTAGCTTCGGCAGCTTTTTAAAATGACTTGACAAGTGGAAAATATAAATTTTAGTTTGAAGACCTTAATTTTGAAAGTACTGTCAAATTCAAAATACGTGGAATACAGGGAAAATATTTTGCACGGCTTCATAAAACATGTACATGTAGCTTGTGTAATAATTTCATTAAAATCTGAAGCCATGATGTGGGAGACGTTGGTCCATTTGGCATGGAATGGCCCTATTTCAAAGCCATTTCAGATTTGGAAATACATTCTCCTAGATTTGAACTCAATCACATAGTATAGGCCTGATATTTACATAAGCCAAGGATGACCCCGGTGACTGGTTTATCAGGTGGCTGAGGTTGTAAGTCATTCATAGCATCAATGCGTTGCACTTATCATGGATTTCACCTTTCATTTTCATGTGGTTTTTCTTTACAATGTACACACCTGACTGGGTTGCTCTACATTGAACTGAACTGTCCTCCTCAGTTCTAATTTGAAGGGGTCTATAATTCCGCAGTGGTCATGATCATCCCGATTCCCATTTGGAAGATCCAGGCAAAGTTGGAACCTGTCGTCGCAACCTTGAGACAATGGTTTCAGTATAGCATCATCACAAATGCTGCCATCCATCAACTTGTCACCTGGATTGTTGAATCGATTCAATGAAATTGCTATTGTCCTGGTGTTTGAGGCCTGTGTGGACTGAAAGTTGATATAATAATTAATTTATTCTTGCTTAAAATATAAAAGCTTTCATTTGAAGAAGATTGCGATATACATAGAAAATACAATTGTTCCATTTCATGGGTTGCAATGGATACTGACTTTTACTGAGGTTTATTGAGAGTAAAATAGCTAGATATTGGCAAGAAAAAGATTAAGGAGTTGTGTATTAAATTATCAAAGATGGCAAGCCGAGAGAGAAAAAACCAGATACATACTTTAGAACAAAAAATCAAGGATATTGAAAATAAGCAATACATTGGATCGGACCAGGCGGAAATATTGAAAAGTACGAGATCTGAACTAAAAACTTTATTTGAAAAAAGTGGTGAGGGAGCCAAAATTAGATCAAGAATAAAATGGACAGAAGAAGGTGAAAAGCCAACTAGATACTTTTATGGGTTGGAAAAAAGAAATGCAAAAAAAAAGAGCTGGGAAAAGATTTTGAATGCTGACGGTAATTGCAGTTATGGAACAAAAGAGGTGATGAAAGTACAATTTGATTTTTATACAGATTTGTACAGAAGTGAAGGAATTGATAATGACGAAGCAACTAAATTTGTTAATTGCTTAGAACGAGAAATACCCCTTAATTTAAAGGAAACATTAGACAGTGATATTGAACTGAAAGAAATGACAAATGCATTAAAAAAAAAAGAAAAATAACAAAAGTCCTGGACCGGATGGAATTGCCATAGAGTTTTATAAGATATTTTGGAAAGATATTGGCGAGGATCTTTGGCAAGTCTTCAAAGATAGCTTTGAAAAAGAAAGACTACCTTGTTCACAAACTTTAGCATTGATTCGATTAATATTTAAGAAAGGGCAGCGAGAAGATATCAAAAATTGGCGTCCAATATCCCTGCTGAACACTGATATAAAAATATTGTCTAAAGTCTTGGCAGAAAGAATTAAGAAAGTTATGCCCAGTATTATACATACAGACCAAAAGGGATGTGTTCAAGGGCGTTTTATAGGACAGAATATACGTATGATAGAAGATGTCTTAGAATCCGGTGATGATGAACAGGTGGTTGTTTTTCTCGATCAACAAAAAGCATTTGATCGAGTGGAGCATAGCTGGCTATTTATGGTTTTAGAAAAATTTGGCTTTGGGAATACATTTATAAAATGGTTAAGAATACTTTACGGTGATATGAAAAGCGCAATTTTGACTAATGGATATGTCTCTCGGTATTTCCCTATAAAACGAGGTATCCGGCAAGGAGATTCTTTGTCTGCACTTCTCTATGTCATTCAAGGCGAACCGTTAAGTGCGATGATTAGGAAAGATATGGAAATTAAAGGAATCGAAATCAATGGATATGATTGTATTAGTGAAATAAAGAGTAGAGTAGGTCGGGGCAAGAAGCCCGGGTTAGGTGAGAGGCCCCCCCAGGCTTATATCCAAACTTACATTTTTGGTGCGTTTATCTATTGATAGGATTGAAGCTTGAGGCGTTTTAGGTGACGTCACAAATTTTCAGGGCAAACAGCACCAAACCATAGTAGAAATTAAAGGAAGAAAAAAGTGTGCATGGTTTTTGTAACTTTGACTAATTCTTTGAAAGGGGTTGTCAGAAATAACTTTGGAAATTTTTAAAAGTATAATGGATATCTACATTGCTTCACTTTATGACTATCATATCGATATGATTTGGATCATGTTTTTTGCATTTTAGTTCAAAATATAGAGGTCAAATTAAAATATGTGGGTTTGGGGCGAGAGGCCCCACATGATATGGGGCATGACGTCCCCCTCACTGGGGGGTCGAAGCTGCTTCAGGAACCATTATTAATGTGTACTTTACCTTAAAACTTGATAGAATAGCAAATTGAAATAGAAAAAAATTGTGTCCAAAATTGAAACAGGGCAAAAAATAAAAAAAAATAAAAGTATGAACAGAAAAATTCTGAAATTCAGAAAAAGTGAATAGAATGCCTTAAAAAGGATAGAAGAACCCTAAGAAATAACTTTTAGGCTGAATGCTCTCGCAAAAAAAAGTGCCATAGGATTATAATAGGGGGGCTTCTTGCCCGATGGGTGGGGTAAGAAGGCGATTTTAATTTTTTTACAAAAATGGCCGTAACTCCTTTATTAAAATTGGTAGACATTTGTTTCTCTAGTTATTAGTAGAGTCAAGTGATCCCTTCCTGACAGCATAAGCATTCAAATAATCGCCCATAAAAAGTAGGTCAAATCGCACCTCGAAGTTAAGGGGGGCCGCATGCCCCGACCTACTCTAAGCAATATGTGGATGATACATTTATCTGTCTTAAAAATGTCAAGGAAATTGATAAGTGTATAAAGTTAGTTGATTCTTTTGGAGCAGCTTCAGGTTCAAAACTGAACAAAAATAAAACTGTTGGATTATTAATGAATGAAGTCAGCTCAGACTTGGAAAGTACATTTCAGTCTATTAAGTTCTCTGTAGGCCCAGAAAAAGTATTGGGAGTAATGGTAGGAAAAGGAAATGATCAATGTTGGCAATCCCTCCTTGAGAGAGTTAAAAAGAAATTGGGTGTATGGAAAAGTAGAAATTTATCCTTACATGGTAAGGTTCAGATCATAAAAAGCTTAGGAATGGCCACACTATTATATACTAGTAATATGAAGTCTATTAAACAAACATATGTTGAAAGATTTGAAAAAGTGTTCGATGAATTCTTGTGGGGTGGAAAAAACATGAAAGTAAGACGAGAGATATGTGTACTACCAAAACCCCTGGGTGGTATTGGAATGATTGACATAAAAACAGCAGTCAAAGCACAACGCATTAAATGGGTGATTAGAATTTTGGAATCATCAGCTCAGGAGGATTGGAGCATCATACCTATTAAGTCGCTTAAAAGTTTAGACAAATTATTCAATGTTGAATTCTTTGCTGTTCGAGTCTATGACTCTAGTAAACATCTAAAAAAAGTAGAGATACCTCAATTTCATAAAGAGTGTATTGATTTTTCTCAAGAATTATGCTGAAAAGGGAAGAAAGAAAGCAGTCATGATATTATATGGTGTAGTAATTCATTGACTTTTAATTCAGAACCCCTGGCCTTGTCACACTGGGCTAAAAGTGGAATTGTCTTTAAAAGGGATGTCATAAAAAATGGTGAAATTGATTATCAGGGTATCTTTGAAAAACTAACACATAAAGCTTCGTATATTTTTGATGTGCAAAAAGTAAAGTCTGCTCTTCCTGCAGAAAGGTTAATTGATCATAATGAAGATATAATTGAATATGAGAACGTAGCAGAAATGATTCTGGATGAAAAATTTCACATCCCAGGTGGTACCGTAAAGACACTCAAGAAATTGACCAGTAAAGATATTTACAATATTTTATTGCTTAACAAGTCAGTAGAGCTGAGATCAAAGCGGTATTGGACGGATAAAGTTAAGTTTTGGAATAATCAACAAGAAACAAAAATTAACTTTGATCTCTGGTTTACAATTAATTTTAATAATAGACTTAATCCAAGGAAATGTAATGATTTCAACTGGAAAATTTTTCATGGTGTTGTCATGACTGAGAAAAGATTAAAAACAATGAAAATATCGAATGGAATTTGCGCTATGTGTTTAGAAGAAATTGAGAATGTTGATCACTTATTGTTTGAATGTTGTAAATTAGGAAAAATTTGGAATGTTTTAAAGTTTGTTCTTGAAATGATGCTTGATAGAAAAGTTGTTGTGAACCAAGAAATTGTCCTTGTTGGTTTGTTAGGAAAAAATGACATACATGAAGTTGTAAATATGATATTATCAATTGCTAGATTCACAATATGGAAACGTCGCAACAATTTTAAATTTGAGAAAAAGTACTTGTCAGATATAGCTTGTTCTAAATGGATATTGAAAGAAGTAATGGATCACTGTTTTATTCTTAAAAAAGTAAAGGTGATACAAGGAAACAAAAACATGCTTTTTTTAGTAGAAAAGTTACGTTTTTACATTGATTATTTACTAAAGAATATCGGAGAGTGTTAGTATGTTATTACGTTACAGTTTCTTATATGTATATATGCTATTAAATAATTGAGATTGTATATAATTGATTGGTTATTACATGGGTAAAGGAATAGATACTTATACATTATGAAAACGATAAAATTTTGGGTTGGAGAATCTGTATATACAAGGTGTTATGGTGATGTGTGGAGGAAATAATAATTGTTTATGTATATATACAAAATTGATTGGAATTTAATGCATGGATGTTTATATAATGAAGACGATGAAATATTGAGTTGGAGAACTTGTATATATGTGTGGTATTATGAAATATGGATGTTCTATTTTTGGTAATTGATTGGTGTTAAAGTACTATTTTTATATATATGAGATGTTGAAATATTGTGCTGGGAATTTTGGGGATAATGTTTGGACTTTTACAACAAGCTGTATATTAAACATAATTTGCGGGTGTGACAAGTGTTGAAATATTCTGTTGGAATTTGCATGTTATGGTTCTATATGTGCTATATACTGTATAGGGTATTTTGTGAGGTTTACACATGACAATGAGAGATATTCATACCATGGTATTGTACTTGTTCTGTTTTGAAGATTTTAATAAAAAAAAAAGAAAAAAAAAAAGAGAGTAAAATAGCTCAAATCCTACTCTCTGATTGGTCCCTAGACAGGAAATGTGTCTTTTCCATATGTTCTCGTGAAAGGTCATGATTTTGTTTACTACCAGAATTGATTTTTAGTGTACATAAGTATATGTTAGTGAAAATCATGACCTTTCACACGATCTATTATCACCCATCAATTTCTATATTACATATAAAATTACAAGAGAAAAAAGATAACAAATTGTCTGGTGAATTACAAAGTGTTGAGATCCCAGAACCTGACCTGGCAAAGGGCAGAGGAAGTTAACCAAAACAAACCAGAGTCAGGTGTAAGGCGGTGTGAGACTTGGGACTCACATGTGATGTTAAGGCCTTTAAGGATGTCCAACCTTCCATCTCCTCCCACACAAGACCCTGGAATGGAAATCTAAGAACCAGAGCTTGTGGGTAGAGACATGACTGTCACAAAACGAGTACTACATACCATCACCGAAAGAGGAATCTCTTCTTTGAACTCTTTGATTGACTTCGCATATTTTATAAACGCTGTTTCGTGTTTTTTGTCAACACTGCAAAGTTGTTTGCATAAAAACCTATATTTATATCCCTGCCTGAGGAGAGAATCACATAATGAAATGTGCCTCACTGAGAAATCACTGTAATGATCACAAGCCCTGGCAAAACTGATGATGCGAGAAGCATAGACACCATAAGCTGGCTTTTCTGGAATATTAGATGCAACAGGATATGGATAGTTGACAATCTTGAAGTTGAAGTCATCTCTTTTGTCATATAATTTAGTGTGGAATTGGTTATCCTGGACTGTAATGAGAAGGTCCAAATAAGAAGCTTCCTTATCAGATTGTGTTTCCTTGGTTATTGAGAGCTCTGGTGAGTAAATTTTGTGAAGGTATCTCTCAAAAACTGTATTGTTTAGACTGATAAGGTCATCTATATAGCGGTAGGTGAAATTGAATAGCTTTGCAAGGAATTTGTTTTCTTTTTCCAATGACTCCATGAATTTATATTCATATGACATTAGAAAGAGATTAGCCAAAAGTGGTGCACAACACATTCCCATTGGTATTTGAACCGTATATCAATGGTTTGTTTGTGTAGGGTTTTGCCACCCAGATAATCTACCCCAGACGAATCTGCCAGTCTCCTCATATTAACATAGATTTGCATCATGAGCGTCATGGCCAATCAGCACCCGGAATTTCCCTCCACTTCAAATGTTTAACGGCAATTTGAGTAAAAACTACAGGGTTCTCATACACATAATACCTATCATTTTAAAGATCTCGGAGAGATCTGTCTACCACCATAACTTTCAAGTCTCGATGACTTACGTAAGTCAGTGAATCGGCGAAATCGGCCTCATTTGCATTACATGTGTGAAGGCCTGTTCATTGGCCAGCTTTGGGGGTGTATCTAACCGATTCACTGAAGGCTCTGCTGAAGTGAGTTTTGCCAAATTCCACATAAATATTGTCACTGAGGTAGTTCAGAAAAGAAGTAGTAGCCAAAGTAGGACTAATACACTTGTACCTTTTGTATTCCTTAGAATACAAGAAAGCTTTATATAGGCTGGCACAGAAGAAGTCCTTGCCTGAAGCCTTGAAAACGAATCTGTCCAGCCTTGGCAGAACATATGCTGCCATATGTTGCCGCCTACTGGCTAATGTGTAATTTTGTGAGCTCCAGCGAGCGGTCAACAGAAACTCAGCACGAGGAACTCACACAACGTTTGGAAGAAACCAGGACTGTTTCTGAGTGTGCTGATGGCAGCAATATAGAGAATGTGATTCCCTGGTCTGACTAATAAGAGAATGTGATTGCCTAGTCTGACTCAGGTTTACCTCAGTATTGAATAGAAACTTTGTGAATGTGCAATGAAATTGGAACTATTTCTTGGAAGCAGCAATGCTGCAGCATACAAAACTAACTTTGTGCCAAGTGGCAGCAGCATGCAGTTCTCATTTTCACCAGACTGACTGGTCCCTTTATCTCACAAGTCATGTCCTTCAAGAGAGAAGCATGAATATCAATGTACTTGCCTTGCATAACATGAAGATAATTGATGATAGAAGGAGAATCGTCATTTTAATGGACTGTCAACTTCTGAAAATAGAAGAAGAATCATCAGTTTCAACTTTTGATATGAGGAGAATCTTCAGAAACAGCTCCTGAAAATACAAGGAGAATCCTAAGTTACATGAAGATATGAAAATATAAGGAGAATCCTTAGTTACAACTTATGAAAATATAAGGAGAATCCTTAGTTACAACTTATGAAAATATAAGGAGAATCCTAAGTTACAACTTATGAAAATATAAGGAGAACCCTTAGTTACAACTTATGAAAATATAAGGAGAACCCTTAGTTACAACTTGTGAAAATATAAGGAGAATCTTCAGTTGAAACTTATGAAAATAAAAGGAGAATCCTAAGTTACAACTTATGAAAATATAAGGAGAATCCTTAGTTACAACTTGTGAAAATATAAGGAGAATCCTTAGTTACAACTTATGAAAATATAAGGAGAATCTTCAGCTGCAACTTATGAAAATAAAAGGAGAATCCTAAGTTACAACTTATGAAAATATAAGGAGAACCCTTAGTTACAACTTATGAAAATATAAGGAGAATCCTAAGTTACAACTTGTGAAAATATAAGGAGAATCTTCGGTTGCAACTTATGAAAATAAAAGGAGAATCCTTAGTTACAACTTGTGAGAATATAAGGAGAATCCTCAGTTACAACTTCTGATAATAGAAGAAGAATTATCAAAGGTATCTTTGGATATAGAAGGAGAATCTTCAGGAAGGACTTCTGAAAAAGAAGAAGAATACCCATAAAACCTTCTGAAATAGAAGAATGTCCAGGAACATCTTCCGATAATACACTCTTGGTCAAAATGCTGGAATAATTTGGATTTTCAAGGTGTCTGGACTTCAAAGTTCTGAAATCGGTGATTGAATGTCACAAATCCATCTAAACCCAGAAAATTGACAAAATTAAGAATTTGCCGTTTTTTGCAACTTCATGTGACATAAATTTAAATAACATTGTAGGGACATCTTGGACCATATACTCTTGATCAAAATTCCGGAATAATTTGGATTTTCAAGGTGTCAGGATTACAAAGTTCTGAAATTGGTGATTGTATGTGTGGAATTGCAAAGATTTTTTCCTCAGACATTAGATTTATGTATAAATGATATCACAGACCTTTTTCAGTAGCTGAGAATTACTAGAAAACATTTTTTAGGTGACCTGGAAAAATTGATCATTTGTAAATAAATTATGCCAGCATTTTGATCAAGAGTGTAAAAAAACAATCTTCTGAGGTAACTTTGGAAAAGTAAGAAAGAGTCTTCAGTTAGAATTTCTGAAAATAAGTGAATCTTGAGTTACAACTTTTGAAAACAGAAGGAGAATCATTTGTTACTGCTCCTCGCCCCCTGTTACTGCCAATATCCACTATTGTGCCCAATAGGCCTATTGGGCATGGATTTTAGGCCTTTGGGCAAAATATAGGGTCTTTTGGCAAATTATAGGGTCTTTGGGCAAACTATAGGGCCTTTGGGCATTATGACTCCTTTTGGCATGACTTTCCCAAAGTCATCGCATCCTTCAAAATATCCGCGAGGTCTTTGGGCAAAATGTAGGTCCTTTGGGCGCATGCTTAAATCACTTATTATCGCTCACTCCTGACTATAGTGGATTTTGGCAAAGATCTTATACTTTGGATACATGCCCAAGTCACTCGCAATAACTCTTTTATGCAATAGTGGATTTTGACAAATATCCAACTTGGTTAATAGTGAACTGACCAATGAGAATACGCCCTAATATCTTGACCAATGAAAATCCACCCTAATATCCACAGTAGGGGGCACTGTAGTTAATAGTTTGTCCAATGAGAATCCGGCCAAATATCCTAGCGAGTGACAGCCAACCCTAATATCCACAGAGCCATGATTGGCCAGTGGATATTAAGTTGCATTCTCATTGGACACACTGAGAATTCAATGAGGTTCCAATCTAATATCCAACAGCCAATGAAAATTGAGCCTAATATCAAATAGGCTAATAGTCAAATAGGCTCTTTGGTCAAAGTCAAAAGACTAAGCCAAAATCCATGACAGTCTTTTGTGGATATTTGTGAGTGATTATAGATGCATACACACCCCCCACCTCCAGTATGCTTATGATTGCATATACAGTGAAACCCCACAAATAAGACCACCCATGGGACAAGTCAAAATAGTGTTAATAGACGGGACAGAGCCACCGGCTCACCGAGCGAAGCGAGGTGTCTCGTCCCTTATGGCTATCAGGCGAGTGGAGTGCTCCAGATGGTTCAATCAAAAACAGTGATTCAGACATCCCATAATATGATCCTGGCACTTGCTTCTCTTCACGCGTGACTACAACGTGACTACGTTCTTCTTCTACTTCTGTTTGATATGACGCCGAAAAAAAAAAATGTCTGAAAAAATTTTTTTTTAAATTTTCCGAAAAAAAAATTTTTTTTGCTGCGGCATTACCATATTATCGGGGTGGTCTTTATTCTGGATCATCAATATTTAAAGACTGCAATTTTATTTGGGTAAAAAAAGTGTCAATTTCGAAAGAAAATATTAACTGATTCATAAGTACATGTAAAGCTGATAAGTCCAGTTGTGGACAGCATGGAATATGATAGAGGCTCCTTTTAATATTATAAGATTATCTTTCTTTCACTGATTACATAACATCTTGAAGGGGTGGACAGACAGGGACTACCCTTAACTGATGCAACTTTTGTGGTGTTTGGCCCATCAGGTGGTCTTAATTCTGAGGTTACATGTATTTGGTATTTTGGGGCCAAATTAGGTGGTATTAATTCTGAAAATAGGGGTGGCCTTAATTCTGTATCAAAATTATCATTGCTGTCAATGGGAGAAAAATTGGCAAAAAATCAAGTCGTCTTAAAATCGAGGTGGTCTTGATATCGAGGTGATTTTTAGGTGAGGTTCCAATGTATAATTTTTGCTTCACTGATGTGCTTTTCCAGTTGAGACAGATGTGTTGATTGACAAAGAAATTAAAGCTGATCCAGTGTCATATTTCAACAACCCTGCGCATCAACTTGCCCCATTTTCACCTTTTTGGTAATAGGTTTGAAGGATGGAATAAGATACAGTGGGGAAAATAAGTATTTGACCCCCTGCCATATCTTGAAGATGTGCAGTTTAAAAAAAATCTGAAGACATCAGAGACATGATTTTTGACTGACACTGGGCTTGTATTGGTACTCAACCCCATGTTACGATGTAGGCTACTCAGAGATCGGAATTTCAATGGTTGATGCCACTGTGAAGTTAAACAAAACACAAAATCACCACTGCCAGACCATGCATGTAGATCCACTAGACAAGAATGGGAATATGATGTGAATATAAATGTATAATGAAGCCCCAGCATGTCTCCAAGGCCTGCATTGGAGTCACAGCCTTCCACATGCAAAAATCATGTGAAAACAACCAACTTGCCGTTTGTGGTCAAACATCAAGTTTTAGCTTCAAAATAAATATATATCATAACAATCTACAAACCTTTTTGCAGTGTTTGTGGTACTTTACATGTCTTTGAAGTAATCCAAGACCTTGTTACTTGACAGAATAAACATTTGAATTTAATGATTTTTTGCCCTTAAAATGCCTATAGATTACATGATATGGAAAAGAAATTGATTGAAATGAAAGCAGTAGCTAGAAGACACCTCACTCTACCTTTTAAGCAACCTTAATAAGTACAATAGGTCTGTAGTGCATGTTTTTCCATACGAAAATGACATTTTTACTGTACTCGCGAATGGTGAAAATAGCCCCAAAATAGAAGTGGGTGGGGGGGGGGGGGGTCTAAACATCAATGGATTTGGCTGAAATTGGAACTGCGTGGTCTGTTCACATAGGACATCAATTGGTTTCAGAGCGTGATCCGGAAAAAGTTCGAAAAATGAGGCACCATACAAGTGCTCCAAACATGAAATATGCCAGGGGGTCAAATACCTATTTTCGGTGGTGTAATAGGTATAGAAGTGTAACAATTCCTATAGAGGAAGGTTAATGTTTTAAAAATACTTATTGAATTAAAGTGCCAAAAATACAACAGTAATTCCCAACTGATTGTGTAATCATGAATTCCATGGAAACGGAATCACAGAAAAATCACAAAAATTACACTTTCATGATGCATCACAAAATTTGTGTTAGCAGAAATTATGACTTAGTGACCAATTTTGCTTCAATGAATATGAACTAACATTTTTGATATATAGAATGTCTGTGATCAGCCCGAGCAGTTTTTTACAGCAGGCTGAACACAGCGTAACGGAATCACGGACAAAAACAGACAATTTTGTTACTTTTTGATTTAATTGTCTGATTTATGAAAACTGCCCCAACTATGGAAAAGATAGACTGACTGTGATCATCCCAGGGATATATTCTAAAAACATTTTAATATCAATCATGTTTGAGATTACACAGATGAGAGTTGTGCTGAACTCTTTGGGACAAGGTTTGGAAGAAAATTGTGTGATTCCGTTATGCTGTCTGATGTGATTCCGTTACGCTTAATTGAAATTGGCCTATACAGCTATAAAATTCTACCATGGCAAAATTCTTTAAAATGTGTAAATTTCAAGTATATTAGCATTTGGTGATGTCAACATCAAACATCAAGACCAAACATATCTAGTTGTATTGAAGCCTTAGAAAATAGCATTTTTCTTAATTTTTTAATCCAAAATAATTGAGATAATTAAAAAAATCATGATTTCCTGGAAATATTCA
Source organism: Platynereis dumerilii (assembly GCA_026936325.1). Taxonomy (NCBI): domain Eukaryota; kingdom Metazoa; phylum Annelida; class Polychaeta; order Phyllodocida; family Nereididae; genus Platynereis; species Platynereis dumerilii. The sequence continues at coordinate 26,773,309 of JAPTHN010000004.1, forward strand.
GCCGAAAATAATCTAACCGGCAGCTATTTTTCAAGATTAATGAAAATACCAGATGCCCACACATATCTAGATCTAATTTTGTTTCATGTAATATATTGAAAATTGTCTCTTCAAGGTCCCTTAATGTAAGAAATGGTCATGTTTCTGAGCCATTCCCTAGTATCATGGAATTCATGACATAATGAGTTGGATAATGATGTTAACATCCAATTGCGAGCAGTGGCATCCCTATGAGGGAATGCCGGGGGGACGGGGGTGGGTTGGGCATGTGCCGCCAATATTGAACCTTTGCCCAACATAGGAACACTCTGACTTTGGCTTATGTACACAACTGGTAGAGTGGGTGCTCCCCCCCCCCCCCCGACAAATGTACCCCCACCCAGGACCCCCTTGTTATGCCACTGGATTGATGTATTATATTTCGTGTTAGAAATTATCAGCCTCATGACTACTGATAAATAAAAAACATAGGCTGCAAAGCAACAAACCTGCACTGAACAACTTCACAACAATGAATGTGGTATTCTATCGTGGGTAGCATAGGTGATCGAAAAACAAGATTATTTACAATGGAATTTTCTCATTCACAGTTTCATATCCAAGACCATATGGACTAGGGCAAGTTCACCTACCTTCAGCCAACTTTGGTTTTTGATTGCTAGTCATTGGCTGGCTATTCATGGGCATAACATGTAGGTATGGAACTAACTCCAGCCTCCACTCCTCTTGATGACTGCCTGAGTGTATTGTAAAAAAATTGCATGCCTTATAAGGCACTTCAAATGTGCTCTGAAGACAAGTGTGAAATGTACCTAACTTCAGCCACGTGGTGCCTAACATCAGCCTGGGGTGTACCTAACTTCAGCCACTTGTACCTAACTTCAGTTGCTTGATCCTATTCTGTCACATACTGTTGATATATGGTATCATATAGTTATATTTTTAATTTAAAAATAATTTACATTGTATACGTACCACATGGCTGTATGGAGCTAACATGTCGATGTTATAATAATAGTGGTAACTGATGCATAAAAATGCAATTTTGAGTAAGTTAGAACGCTTGTTTGAAGAATTGATGAAATATTTTTCTTGGCTTTAAAAAGCTATTCTCTGTTCTCATGTATATTAGTAAGACATGTTAGCAATACAAAGGATGATTTTCCTTACATGATAGGACATTGTGTTAGAAAGACTGCGTAACAGGTATGGTGTGCAAAGTGCAGCCTTAAGATGGTTCAAATCTTATATTTCTGAAAGATGACAGTCTGTGATAATAAATGATAAAACGTCAAGCAAACTTCCTCTCAATTTTGGAGTTCCTCATGGTTCCAAATTGGACCAATCTTATTTAACTCCTGTGTTGCCCAAGTCAGTGAAGTAGCTCGAAGAAATCAAATTCACGCTCAGAAATATGCTGATGATGAGCAACTTATCCTGTCGTTTAAACCAACCTTTTTAGGTGAAGAACATAGAAAATTGTATTGCTGAAATCAGAAATTTCTTGCATGACAACAAGCTGTGCAATTATGGGATAAAACTGAACTTCTTCTGATTGGAGCACCAAACAAACTGAAGAAACTTCAAATGACATCTATCAATGTTGATAATGTTGAAATCAAAACTGCCAAACCATGTCTGCAATTTAGGAGTGCACTTTAACAAAAATATGACCATGGGGAAGCAGATCAACAAGATGTGTCGTAACGCATATTTCAATTTAAGAAACCTGTCGAAACTCCGAAAGAACCTGGACAAGGAAATAGTTAAAACTGTGGTCAATGCACTTGTCACTCCTCATTTAGATTACGGAAATGGGCTGTTGTATGGCACTGCTACCCGGTTGTTAAATAAACTTCAGTTGGTCAAAACTCGGCAATTCTATTAATTGAGAGGTTGAAAAAACACGAGAGTGTCAACCAGAGTAGGAAACAACTGCACTGGTTACCAATCACAGCAAGAATTCAGTTCAAATTGACGACAACTACGTGGAAGGCAGTGAACAACCAGGCACCACAATACATCCAAGAACTTATTCAAGTAAAATCTCAACAAGAACACAACCTGAGAAGCAACCACAAACTATTGTTAGCAGAACCTGCTCCACGCAACAATAATAAGTTCGAAGATCGAGCACTTTCCTATACAGCACCAAAACTCTGGATCACTTTGCCTGATAAAGTGAGAACTGCACAAACACTAGCAATTCAAGAAGAATCTAAAAACCCATTTGTTCCCGAATTCCTACAAGTGATTTGATCTGGAAAAGCGCTGATGAGCAGATTACTGAAATTAGCGCTATATAAATCCATATTATTATATTATATACATACATATATAAACAAGCAAAATGCTGTCCACTAAAAAAGCTTGTAAAATTCTCATTTCATATGCTGTGATGGTCATCAATTTTTGAAAATTTATTCTACACAAATTGACAATAACTTTAAACTGAAACACGGTGGCCTAGCCATCAAAACTTAATTACAACGAGTTTTCTGTAGGGGGGCGAAGTTGGGTGAGAGGCTGAAGTTAGGTCAACTTGCCATAATTATATACCAAATTTCATTGATGTAAATGCAATAGTGGCTGAGTCCTAAGCTGGAAAAGAAAAAAAAAACGGTATTTTATTTTTTTTGAAATATTAAAAAAAAACAAAATATCCATCAAGCAGACCATCAAAAGGCACAACCTGACCATATAGGCTATATGTGTATTACATCCATGTACATGCAAAAGTGGACCAGAAACAAAAATAATAAATTTTTATATTTATAAGTAACAAATATCCATCAATCATATCTTCCAAAGGCACAAGTTGACTATAGTCAAAAATGTGTGCCAAATTTTACCCATGTGCTTTCAATAGGGGCTGAGTTCTAGGCCAGAAACGATCTATCTGCCCACCGCTCAAATGCCTGTCCAAAGGCGGACGGACAACATTTTTACCCAAGCGAATACAATATCTTCTTCGAACTTCATCTCGCTGAAGGTAAATAATACAAGAGTCAGCTCTTGTACTATTGCACAAATGAATTTGAAAATGACACTAAAAAAAAGATTTTTCTGCGAACGAAAATAGATAAATTTGTTCTGACTAATAAAATTGAACAGGAAAACTTACTCTTTCAATAAAATGATAGTGCACAAAACAAAAAATTAGGACCTATTATAAAATGTTTAAGATTATTTGAAGACTTGAACCATATCTTCAGCTGTAACTTCAGAACAAGTTCACACTGTCTTCATACTTGAAATGGAAGGCATGATAAAAGCAATAATTAATGTGCCAAAGAGAATATATGAAAAACATATAACATAAGGTTGCTTGATGGGTAAACCATAACATGAATTTCTTTTGAATGGTAAGATAAATTTATTTTTACTATATCGCACTCACCTCATAACCTACGAGCGTCCATTTCCATGCATGAAACCAGATACTTTGCTGTTTTATATTAGAAACAATTCAACCAACAGATTGGCCTCCTATTATTAAAATGACTCATCTTCCTGCTTTGACTATTAGGAATTCATATGATAACTGGTGAAGGGTAATTACATAATAATAATCATTTTTTACATAGTTTGAAAAAGTATATTTATCCAAAATGTTCTAGGATGTGGCGCCCCACAACAAGGCAGACACAAAATTTCAACATACATTAAAAAAAATGTCAACTTAATATTCATGTGTGCAACCAGAAAATGTCATGTTGAATGCCAACTAGTTTTTGCTGCGGCCAATACCGGTCATTCTTCATTGAGAATCATTTACACCTGGTCACGTGTCACAAGGTCATGCGATTTGCGTTACATGGCTGTTTTGGAGTTTTGACCAAACATTTTTTTCATTAAAAATATCTAAAATATGTCTAAAATATTCTATTAAAACCAAAAACCAGCATAACTTCACAAACAAATAGGGCTGTTTATCTTATTATTTGATTTTATTCACCATACAAATCAGTGTAAAGCTTAAACTTTAAAGGCATTTTTCTCAAAAACGACTTTACTATTATTGTTACAGTAAAGTGCACAGTACGCTGTGTAGATCTATCCCCATGAAATTGTTACTGGAGTTAGTTAAGGAAACGGTCCTACAAGTCAAAGCAACAAAAAATACTTTCTCATCTCCAAAAGACTTTAAAAATAATTTATGTTACTGCATGCAACAGAAACAAACCGTTCTCAAGCGTCATGTTTAAAAGCCTGATTGTAGTCAAAATCTCAAGTAAAAGGTTTCAAAACATTACCAAGATACCTGAGAACAAATTTTAATATTGCACATAAAACATTATACAGTTCTCACACAGTACCGAGTGCAATATCAATTTTTATGGCACTGAGGTGACTAATATTGCACGAGGACGGATCCCAACTGAGATCACACGCGATGAGGACGTGACATCACTTGTTCCTGAATTGGCGGGCAGCAAGGATGTGGCTTAGACCTGTTCAAAAAAGACTTTTTATTTTATTTTGATTGGAGTCGCAGTGATTCTCATCCTCCAACCCTGAAGCCACATCGGATCTAATTGAAATTTTGCAGAATGTGTTTCTATGGGCAAAGGTACAATATGGCAAAAGTGCAAATGAATATTTTAATTTTTTCATTTTTAGGGGGCAGACGATGCACCCTAATGGTAGGGTTTTATGCATGTACAAAGTTTTTCCAATCATTCAAAAAGTGTTAAATACAAGTGAAAAAGCACTGCTACATTGTATAGGTGATATGTTTAGGAAATGGCATTGCTGTATATGCAATAGTGGGCACGTTTTGGCTCCAATAAGAAAATAAGTATTTTTAATATTTTTTCTCAATATTACAAAAAGTATAGAATATGTGTCAGAGCATGAAAAGGCACAACTAGACCACATATGTGTACCAAACTTTATCCATGTACATGCAATAGTGACCAAGTCTTGGGCCAGAAACAAAAAATATATTTTTTCTCTTTTTTTTTCAATATTTCAAATAGCACTTAATATTTTCCACCAGACCTTTCAAAGGTTACAACTACACCATATGGGCCATGTGTGTACCAAACCTTATCCATTTACATGCAATAGTGACCGAGTGTCAGCCCAAAAAACCAAAAAATACATATTTTTCTATTTTCCAAATTTTTGCAAAAAGTATAGAATATCTATCAATGAGATCATCAAAAGGCACAACTAGACCATATAGGCCACATCTGTACCAAATTTCATAAGTGCACATGCAATATTTAGTGGCTGAGATTTGGCCCGCAAACGAACAAAAATAATTTTTATATTTTCTCAATTATTTCAAAAGGTATTGAATATCTATCAATTAGACCATCAAAAGGCACAACTAGACCATACAGGCTACATGTGTACCAAATTTCATCCATGTACACTCAATAGAGGCCGAGTGCTGGCCCGGAAATGATCTATCCGCCCGACCGCCCGACCGCCCGCCCGCCCACCCGCCCGCCCGCCCGGCGGATGGACAGCATTTTTCCCCAAGTGATTACAATACCTTCGAAATTCGTTCGCTGAAGGTAAAAGTGAGAGCGAGTTTTCGCAGAATTCCCCGGCTTGGTAAATAGCACAATGCAGTTCAGTTGTGACACCTGAACTTGATTCAATGGATAATATTTCACCTTGTTATCATACTATCAATTCATGGACCCCTTACGCTACTCCAACCAAACTACTATTTACCCAGTTATGAAAACTTTAAAGCTGCTTTTCTGCATGCTCCACAATGTCCTGAGCTGGGTCTGATGTTCATATTAGTCACGTCACAGAAATTGAGGTGATGTTTTCCCTTTCTTTTCCCCCTTTCCTCACATGTATGCCTTCACGGGTGTTATGCTAGTGTTATGAATGTGTCAATCCACTATGCTGACAGCTGCATTCTCATAACTGAAGACATCGTTCAAAACCTTAAACGCCAATATGTACGGACACTTTTCTACCAGTCCACTTTATTTGACTGATTTAGCTTTTTTTGACAATTTGATTTTAAATCTGTAAATCTGGACTGTAAATTCCATACTGTCCCATTACTTACCAATATTAGCTCATCCATGTTTTAAGCAATATGACTTCTCATAAATTAAAAAAGTTTGTGGTTTCTGCCTTTTATATTACTTTGTAGCTGAACATTAATAGAGAGGATTTGCTGCACATTTCTGTGTGGCGTGTACTAGGGTGGGACTGGCGCCCCACATTTTGGAAATATTGGTCGGATCAAACCTGAATTTTTTGCAGGTGAGGTTGGCATATGGGAGTATGTGTGCAAAATTTCAGCTCATTCTATTGATATTTAGAGGTGGCACATTTCACTTGAAGTTTATAATGTAAATCCCCATTGGCGAGCCCTGAAAAAAGCATGATTTTCCAAAAATGAGACTTAAAATCAATATTTTTCAACCATTCGAAAACCATGGGGGGAGGGTTTTGGGAGGGCAGTTCAGAACTGGCATCCGTTTTGCTATAATATATATAGGTGGGCCACTATAAGGTGGGAAAATCTCTAAATTTAGGCGTTTTTGAGTAATTTTCGTCATATTGGGCACTATATTGTGCAGAGATGAGAAGTGGAAAATGCAAAATTATGCCAGATTTAAAATCCTCCCCCATGGTTTTCGAATGGATGAAAAATATTGATTTTAAGTCTCATTTTTGGAAAATCATGCTTTTTTCTCCTTTTTTCAGGGCTCGCCAATGGGGATTTACATTATAAACTTCAAGTGAAATGTGCCACCTCTAAATATTAATAGAATGAGCTGAAATTTTACACAAATACTCTCATATACCAACCTCACCTGCAAAAAAAGTCAGGTTTGATCCACAAACATTGGGGCACCAGTCCCACCCTAGCGTGTACATGTGGAAATGCTATCTTATTACATTGTTCTCATGACAGCCTACACGTTCATAGGACCTGAAAATGTGTAGCAAAACCTCTTAAATTTCTAATGAAACATCAAAAAAATATCTATTGGATTAAGCAGCTAAAACAGCATTCAGATTGCTCAAAACTCATCTCAGAGCACGTAAAATCAGTTGGCTTCTGACCCCCACCGCATAAGCTTCAGACCTTTGGGCTTCGCATCCTGTAGTAGTCCCGGCACTGAACCTGAACCCCCCCTTCTCAAATTCCTGGATCGTCCCCTTAAACTGTGAGATAGTGGAAATAATTGTAAGCCAAAAATTATGAAAACATGGAAGTTCCAAAACAATAAGAAATTTTGCCTCCCAAGGGTCTGCTTGCGCGTTACGTCAAAGGTGTGGTGTCATAGAGCATAGTTTTGCAACATTCGTAACCAGGGAAGTTACATCCTTGAAAGTTCAAAGTACTCTTTTATTCCAGGTTCATCTAACAAATCCTTTTTAATTGTGGTTATAATCAGTAATTTTCAGGTTCATTAAAACCATTCCCAACCATCATTTTTGGGAAATCAGGAAGATTAAATGCCTCAATTATATGAGGAAGTCAGCTGTCGATTGAATCATTCTGATGAAAAAACAACAACCCAACACATTACATTTGCAGCTATTGAGGTGAGTGATAATTATATAATTGCTTAGGTTAAACTGCATGAATACATGCAATAACCAGAAAACTAATATATGTAATAGCCATGCATCCAAAATGTCTGATTAAATTTTTTGTTGAAAAATAAGGTAATTTGCAATAGTTAAACCATTTGAAAAAGCATGTAAATGCAAATTTATGGGTGCTATAAGATCTGTTTAACATGATATATCACACCCCAAGCACGTAACAGATCTCGTCTAGACAAGCCTGCTTAGTGCTTATGTGTAAGGCATGTGCAGAACTGACCTTTTGCACTTCATAAGTGTTATAAATCCATGGGGCAATTCTTAATTTCTACACTGAAAATCTTTTTGACAAATTAAGTCAGTCAAACACCAAACATTTGTCAAATGTCTGACTTAGTCAAGTTACAGATGTAGTTAGACTTTTGACTAATTTAGTTAGTCGTTATCATACTTCAGTTGACCAATAAAGTTAGTCATTTTACTAATTTAGTTGGTTTTTTTACTTAGTAAGTTAGTCATTTCACTAAGTCAATTAGTCATATTGACTAACTTAGTTGATCATTTGACTAATTTAATTAGTCATCTACCTAATTTAGGTAGTCATCTGACTAATTTAGTTGGTCATGGACTTAAAATTTTTCGATGTCTTGGTGGCGCTAATGAGCCACATTCTATTTATAGGTATAATGTTGCCTTATATTTTAAGTTCAACACCTCCATCAGCAGTTGGTCTCCATGGTGCAGTGGCAATGTGCTGTGTCTCTATAGTAAACTCTTACAGCTCTGAAACTGAGTTGAAAGTTGATTGTTAATGCCTCACAAGGAAGTTTTTCTTTCAAAACGCTCGGTCTGTAGTTAATTACTTCGTCAAATGACAAATTAAGTAAGTCTCTTGACTAGCCCAACTAAGAATACAAGGCATCATCAAATGACTAACCTACATTTGCATTTGCATTTGCAAATGTCGCATTTAAATGCTTTTAGAAAAATGCAAATGTATTTGCATTTGCATTTGAATGCTAAACATTTGAATTTGCATTTGCATTTGCGTTTTTAGAAATGAAAACATTTGCATTTGCATTTGCATTTGAGTAAAAAGCATTTGCATTTGACAAATGTTTTGTCAAATGCATAGGTTATTTCACAAATTAGCAAGAAATATTTTACTGTGACATATTTTAGAAATAGAAATATACTTTGATATGAAAATGTACCAAGAATCAATTCACAGGATTGGCAAAAAAAAAAAACAATGAAAGAAATACTATGATTGGGTATATTATTAATTTAAAATATATTGAAATACACTAACTGCAAATTAATTTGAGCTTTTAAAGGACTTATGAAGATTACAGTTGTATGATCATTCTGTTACTAAATACATCATTTCACATGAAATGAGGAGTAATTGACTCTTTTTAAAGTCAATATGCAATAGTTTGATTATGTAGTTGCTGAATAAATTCACTGCCAATTGCAGGATTATTATTTTGGGGTTTTCCTAATCATTGAGCCATGAAGCCATGAATGCAATGTCATGGGTGAGTGATTATTGAATACTGAAGCAAATAGTTATTTATATTCTATTAAGTAGCTATCTAATCTTTTTTTTGTAGCTATCTAATCCTTTTCTTTTTTTGTAAATATGCAGTATTGTAATAGTTAGAAAATATAATTTCTGTGTAAATGCACTCACTACCAATTGCATGACTATTATTAATTTTGGGGGTTTTCCTTCTTCTTCTTCTTTAGTGGAATTTCCTCCTTTTGGTAGGAGCACATCTGTGGAAGCCAGGTTAAATTATTTGAGCCTATTCAGTCTGTTCAGTCTAAAGTTGTGAAGTCTGTGACAAAGCAGTGAGATATTGTTGTCGATCTGAAGGGCCTTTTCCAGGGTGGCAGGTGGTCCATTCAGCAGCGTGCTGACTGGGTCTGTGGGGTAGCTGGAGAGGCGGAAGCCCTGTCGACTGAGGCCTTCGAGTCTGTCCTTGTAGATGTGAGCGGATGCTTGACATCTGAATAGGAAGTGGGCTGTGTCTTCCTTCTCTTTGGAGCATAACTTGCAGATTCCATCGCCGGGGGTTTCTTAAATTTTGTGACGAGAGCTTCTAGGGGGTATGTTCTAGTAAGCAGCTTTACACCGCACCTGACGAAATTACTCAAGTAGGTTATTTTAGATAGGTATCAAAACATTTCGGCCAAATGTTTTATCCTTTTCACATATTCATTGGCTTGATATGAGACACCTTCCATGTAACTTTCATCCAATTCCGTATTGGCAAAGCTGAGTTATGCCATATATTAAAATATTTTGGTGTCTTACGAAATTATGCAAAATCAACATATGAGGTTGAGGGGCCTTGATAATGTTATATTTTCAAATTACTGCACTCCAGTCATTAGCGTCTAATCATTTAGCAACTATTCATATAAAAAAAATTTGCTTAATTGCTGCCTCTGCCAGGATTTGCATATATTTTTTAATTTATGCTCCCCGTAATCTCAAAATGGTTCCGATTCTTTTGAAAACAACTTTAAAAATAACCTTTTTCCATCCATTTAGTTCAGTGAAACTGAGTGATAAGTTATGCATTGGGAATGGACAAAATATTGAATAAGGAACTGCACATTCTGATCGCAATGCTATTCCAATGGCAGGTCATGAATGTGATTTTTGATTGCTAGCCAGTTTAAAGGGAGACAAGTTACTTCAGTGACCTTTGAACTGAGCTCAATAGATAGAATAAGGTAACTGGTAGTAACATGTTTTTAAAGATCAGAACCTCTTTGAGGTTTTTGGAAGCATTCATTCGAAAAATGTATGCAAAACCAATGTTATTCCAATGGAGACAATTAATGCGTACAGCTTGGCAGAGGCAGCAAGTAAGCAAAATTTTTTGATATGAATAGTTGCTAAATGATTAGACGCTAATGACTGGAGTGCAGTAATTTGAAAATATAACATTATCAAGGCCCCTCCACCTCATATGTTGATTTTGCGTAATTTCGTAAGACACCAAAATATTTGAATATATGGCATAACTCAGCTTTGCCCCAACAGAATTGGATGAAAATTACATGGAAGATGTCTCATATCAAGCCAATGATTATGTGAAAAGGATAAGACATTAGGCCTAAATGTTTTCATACCAATCTAAAATAACCTACTTGCGTAATTTCGTCAGATGCGGTGTACTCTTGTTGTTGCTGCAGCCACCAGTTTCGGAGAATTTTTGCAGGATGTCCAAATGCGGTGGGGTTTGTTGATAGTGATGATCTCTGTGTTGAGATACATTAGAGAGGACTTGGATTTGGCATCCTGTAGCAGCTTTTGGAGCCAGTAGTTGTTCATAATTGTTGCTATGTAGTCTTTCCCGGTCTTCTTGCTCCAAGGAGCCTCCATATGTCCTTCAAGTTCAATATTGTACTTGTGGCTGAGCTTGATTACATGGTGAAACCAACTGTGCTTATTTCCTACTCTCAGTTGTCTTGTTGCCAACTGCCTTAGCCTGGTGTTATTCGAGGCTCTGAAGATGGCGCCCAAAAAGCTGAAAATTCTGATGTTTAGTTCAGCCCGTAGTGGAAGTTCTCCTGCCATTAGGTAGATAGCCTCCGTTGCCGTGCTTGTTGGAAGGCCTTGCAGTCGCCTGAGAAATTTCTTGTGATACTGTCACAGTGACTCTAACTGGGCTTGGCTGATGGTTGTTGCTTCTAACCCATACAGCAGTCTCGGAAGTACATAGATTCTGGCTATGTGTATTGACACTGCGGGGCTGAGGCCGTTTGCTCCATGGACACCGGCCCCCATCAATGCATATGACGTCCTCACTGCAGTCTTGATTCTGCCCTCTATATAAGGATTTGTTCTTCCAGCTTCCCATTGAAGTCCCAGGTGAGCGAAGTTAGGGGTTTTCGACATCGACTTGTCGCCTATCGTCCATGAAGTCTCACTGTCTTGTTTTTTCTCGATCATTGGGGTAACGGAACTTTTGTCAGGGTGTATGTTGTAGTGGTTGTTCAGCGAATAGTTGTAACAACAGCTCAGCATCGTTTATATCTCTGTGGGATCACTTGCGAGGAGGAGCTGATCATCTGCACAGGTAGGATCACCTATGTAGAGAGTTCCAATCCGAGTTCCCAGTAGATTTGACTCCAGTTGAAGAAGCAGCTGGTTTATGTATAACTTGTAGAGTGACGTTGACATGATCGCTCCTTGACGTACACCTTTCTTAACTTGAAATTCTCTACTCATGGATCCCTTCCATCTGACTTGTTCCTTCACATTAGTGTATAGATTGTCAATCATGCTCCATAGTGTTCCCTGGATTCCTGCCTGGTGAAGTTTACTTTTGAGGCTTCCATGGTTGACCACGTCAAACGCTTTCTGTACGTCCAAGGCAGCTACATACAGGGACTTCTTCTCATCCTTGGCATTAGCCAGGGCTTCGTTCAGACAAAGTGTGGCCATCGTCGGATTCAACCCTTTAGTAAATCCGAATTGAAGAAGACCTGACTGGGGTTGGAGAATTTCTTCGGTCATTCCTTGTAAAAGATGCTCGATCACTTTACCAGTGAGTGTGGTGATTGTGATGCCACGATAATTGGATTTAAGTTGTGGGTCTTTTCCCTTCTTGGGGATTGGGATTTTAAATCCAGACTTACAGGCATCCGGGGCTTTTCCTTCTATGAAGATGCTGTTGACGATCTGGGTGAACTTCTCGATCGCTGTAATGGGGGCGTTTAGGAGGTGCTCGGCGACCATACCATCACTATCCACTGCCTTTCCCTTGTTGAGCTTTCTTATAGCGAGTTCCACTTCTGTGCATGTGAACTGGGGTGTTGCTCCCCTTTGGGTAGAGTTGATCCATCTCAGAGTGTCTATGATGCTCGCTTGTGATTCAGTAGTATCTAACCCGGAGAGCTCCTCAAAATAGCCTGCCTACAATTCCCTTTGTTCTTCTTCATCGTACACCAGCTTTTCTCCAGACTTTATAACTTGATCTGCACCCTTTGATCCTCTGTTTCTTCTTATCAGACTGTGGAAGACTTTGGAGTCAGAAGTGTGGGCCTGCATAACCTCCAGGATGAATGAGTTTCTTTGGCTCGCTTCTTCTTTTCTCTGGGCAGCTCTCAATCTCTTCTTTGCATGCTTCATGGCTAGGTTTACAGCATGAGCTGCTTTCGGCCTTCCGGCGTTCTTCCATAACCAGAATGCTTTCTTCGATTCCTGTGCCGCTTGCTTGATTGAAGGGGACCATTTTGTCTTGGCTCCTTTTTGCCTTTTCTTTTCACCCTTCTGCTGGGCCTGGACCTTTCGAAATCATTGAGCCATGAAGCTGTGAATGCAATGTCATTGGTGAGTGGTTTCTGAGTACTGAAGCAAAAAATTATCAGGGGAAAATACTACATCTCATTAAAAAAAATTTTTTTAAAAGTAACTATCTCATCCTTTTTTGCCTGTCAGTATGCAATACTTTGGAAATATTATTACTGTGTAAATGTGCTCACTTCCAATTGCATGGTTTTTATTAATTTTGGGGGTTTTCCTAATCATTGAGCCATGAAGCTGTGAATGCAATGTCATGGGTGAGCAGTTATTTAACACTGAAGCAAATCAAATCAGAGGAGAATCCTACATCAGTTATTGCAATAAGGAATAAAGACTAAAATTTTATTTTACATGGAAGTCAAGAAGTGTATAATTATAAAATGTATCTATCAGTTTGTGGTCCAAAATTGCAAGGAATATTTTACTTAGAATCGGGAGACCTGATAACAGAATAGCATTTAGTTAATTTTATTGTTATGAATTGTTAAACATACCTGAAATCACTCAACAGACAGTCTCTTAAATCTGCAGATATAGTACCTTCAAAATACCTTTTTAGATTATATTTGTGTTAGTTTATTGAATTATACAAGAATTACGCTTTTGACTAGGTGATTGACTGATTGTTTGATTTCTACGGACAAATATGCTGTCTTATTGTTATTCGATTGAACCTAATAACTTTATGGACAATATTTATTGCTATTTGAATGACATCAACTATTGCTTGCTATCACTTTTTTCCGAAAATATGTCTTGTTTTGTTTGATAATAAATGCAATCTGAATATATACATAATAGGCCCGATTATAACTAGTTACAAACATCACTAAAAAACATTTTCAATTGATAATCTGCTACCAGTAGGCCTTTGATTGAAGGATGAAGAGAATTGCTTCCTGAAAGTTCAATGTGTAAACCTGGTCATTCCAAGTTAAATTAAAATGGTTTATGATATAAAGGTTATTTTCATGTTATCTACAATCTACATCAGTGTTACAACAAATTCTGTATTAGTATTTTGATACATTGTGAAACCAAAATCTCTCTTATCATGACTAAAATAACTTTTTTTAAAATTACACAAGCTAAACATTTGAAAAATATCAAATGCATTTGCAAATGTATTTGCATTTGCATTTAAATGCTTTTGAAAATAGCACATTTGCATTTGCATTTGCATTTGAATCATTCTGAAACATTTGCATTTGCAATTAAAGGCGTTTTGCATGGAAGGCATTTACATTTACATTTTCATTTGGTCCGTTCCGAAACATTTGCATTTGCATTTAAATGTTTTTCATCGCATTTGTACCCAACCCTGCTACCTACCTACCTACCTACCTACCTACCTACCTACCTACCTACCTACCTATCTATCTATCTATCTATCTATCTATCTATCTATCTATCTATCTATCTATCTGAGTGAAGCAAGAAACTATGTGGAGAAACCAAGCGGAGAGGACAAGGAAACCTGGCTGAAATTATTTGACAAAGATCTGGATAAAACAAATATTACAATAATGTTGCAGTTGTGAAGGGTGATGATGGAAATAATTACATGCATGAATATAATGATCATGAACAATGAGCTAAAATATATACATATTTTGGAAGGTTGTGGTGAACTAGGCTTTAAAAAATATTGTATCCTGTATAGTTCGAGGTACCCTTTCAAAGTACACATAGGCTCATCAAACCAATTATTTCTAATTTGAGTTTTTATCAATAAATCTGTTAGGCCTGTTAGAACCACTCTCAACAGCAATTCCTCACACCAGGAAGATGAAATGTTTTAATAATTTTATGAGGAAGCTTATTATAGTTTTCATAGCTATGTGTTTTCTCAGTGTGTTCTTCATTCCAAGAATGTGATGTTACAGACATAACTTCATATATTACAAGCATACATTTAAAGAAACCGATTAATAAATGCATTGACATACGGATTGTGTATGTTTGGTTAAAACACTGTAGATGATTCAATGAATGGTAACTTAATCAAATAGACTACTTATCCTCTAAGGAGTGTTACAGAGACTAACAGCAAATTTTAAAAAGTTATTTGAAATTTTGATGACTGGTGTCTTGGATGAAACAGGCATTGTTTGGGAAGCATTGAAACAGAGACTCTTCTGGTAAGGTGTAACAATTGGTCTAGACAGAAGTTGTTTTTTTGTGGTTGTGCAAAAAATATAACATTGTCTGGCAATTTTATATTCCCTTGGCTTTATTAACCGTTATGGTAATCTCTAAACAGATTGCCATAAGATGAAGATTAGACTAATCACATTCACAGATACCCTGGTGATGTAATGATGAAACCGAAAAACGAAGTTTTCAAAAAACACATAGGCCTAGCTATGAAAATGATAAAAACAGTCTGTTAAGATGTTAAAATGGGCAACTCTAAACACAATTTACAACAGGATATTGCAGATATTGGCTCAGTGGCATTTCGTTTGATAAATTGTACATGCATTTATTCTAGCAAAAGGCGATTATGTAATTGTTGTGCTAGCAAAATTTCGGGCTTCTTTAATAAAAACCTGGCGAGCGGTCTAACACTTAAAAAAGATATTAAAAAACATTACTTTGGCTATAGAACGTTTTTTTTATGCTTATTAAAAAAGAATTTGACATCAGTGAAAATCAAGGCTTATACAAGCCTGTGCAAAATGCCTAAATTCAAAGCTGACCCTTTTCAAAATACGCTATATGAATTTAGGAAGTTACTCATAATTTTTGGCTGCCACCTATTGGAGTCTAAACTAGAATCGCAAGCGATGATTATATAACTACCAGGTGGCTGGTACTTGTATGAGGGCATCATACTGACTGTTATTGTCATCTACTCTTATATCTACCTGCTGAAAGCGCTCAGCCAGAAGATTCGTGAAGCAAAACTGGTCTACAAGACCAGAGTCGAAAATCTTTTTGCTTCAAACAACTCTAAAGATTTTTATTTTTTATTTTTTATTTATTTAGAATATATTTTACATGGGTAAACACACTCGGTAGAACCGTTTTTCAGGTGGCCCATAACAGGTTAAAAACAGATAAAAACATGTATGTACAGATAATTGGTAAAAATTGAATAAATACATAGAAAAATAGCACATATCGTACATAAAAACAATTTAGCTAAAATACTTCTTTGTCTTGTATTTAAAAACATCAAGACTATCACAGTTTTTAAAGATGCTTGGAGGGGACTAAAGATTCTCGCTGGTATGGACAAGAAAAAGAAGGACCCAGCCATTATCGCCTCCACTGGCTCAGCTGACAGGCTGAACCAGTTTTACGCACGCTTTGACAATAAAGACTTTGGTAGTGAGCATCGTGAGATCAGAGCTCACCTGTCATGTATTGTGAATAATCATGACTTCATCCTGGATCAAGAGTTAGTGAAGAAGTCACTCCAAAAGATCGAAATCAAGAAAGCTACAGGCCCGGACAAAATCAGCGGCAAATTAATCAAGTCATGCATGAATAGCCTGCTCTACATAATTCACAAAATTTTTGAACTGTCATTTTCATCATGCATTTATCCATCTGCATGGAAGATCGGAGAAATTGTTCCTGTTGAGAAGAAACCCCTCCCACAATGTGATAACGACCTTCGTCCTGTAACATTGACCTCTATACTATCTAAATGTCTTGAGCGGGTTGGACTGTATTTGCTTATGCCATATGTAGAACATCTCATGGATCCCATGCAGTTTGCTTATGTTAAAGCGAGATCCACCAGTGATGCGGTTATTACAGTAATGCATAAGATCGCACAACACCTCGACAAGAGTTCATCGAACACGGCGCGAGTCCTCTTCATCGATTTTTCATCCGCCTTCAACACGATTCAGCCGCACTTGATGGTCAGCAAACTGGAAAATCTTGGAGTACCAACACCACTACAGTCCTGGATATTTAATTACCTAACTGAAAGACCTCAATTTGTGCGCACGCAACATGAAATCTCTAATGTCATCACATTAAACACCGGTGCCCCCCAGGGATGTGTTCTATCCCCTGTCTTATTTGTGTTATACACCAATGATCTGAAATGGCACTCAAGTGATGTATTTATAACTAAATATGCAGATGATACAATTGTGGCAGGACTATTAAAGAAAGATGACACAAGTGAATATATTAATTGTATTGATTACGTGTGTAATTGGTGTAGTGATAATTATTTAGACTTGAATGTGTCAAAGACCAGGGAGATAGTCTGGGATTTTAGACGTAGTAGATCAATGCAGCCACAACCTGTGAATATTGGTAACATGAATGTGGACATCTCTGAGAATTACAAATATTTGGGCATTATTGTCGACAATCAATTCAATTTTGCTTCGCATGTTAACACTCAATGTAAAAAAGCATCAAAAAGATTGTATTTTGTAAGGTCTCTGGTTAAACTGAATGTTAATTATGATTTGATTGTGTCTTTCTTTAGCACTGTTGTTACACCAGTTCTTATGTATGCCAGTGTGGCTTTCTTTGGGTTGCTGAGTAAACAGCTTAAGAATGAACTGAGTAGACCAAACAAAGTTTGTGAACGTTTATTGAAACGGAACTATGTAATTGACAATAATGAATCTCATTATAAGAATTGTGTGGTTAGCCTGGCTAATAAGATCATGCGGGACTCTACACACCCACTTTATGAACTCTTTGAGCTTTTGCCCAGTGGGCGCAGATATCGAATGCCCTCTATCAGGACACAGCGTTTTAAAGACACTTTCCTTCCTGTTTCGGTTTCCCTGTTAAATGCTTCAATGTAATGTACCTTAACCTTGTACCAAGTACCAAAATTTCACTGTTGTATATATATATATATTGATGTATACAATGTGACCAATAAATTATCTGTATCTGTATCTGTATCTGTATCTGTATCTGCTATCTCCACCTGCTCTTATCTGCATGTGCGCTTATCTCCACCTGCTCTTATCTCCACCTATGCTTAACTCCACCTTATTGTATATCAACCTAATAATATCTCCACCTACTCTAATCGCCACTTACTGTTATCTCGATTGGTCTCATCTACACCTGTTCTCTCTCAACCTATGCCTATCTCCA
This sequence comes from Platynereis dumerilii, assembly GCA_026936325.1. Taxonomy (NCBI): domain Eukaryota; kingdom Metazoa; phylum Annelida; class Polychaeta; order Phyllodocida; family Nereididae; genus Platynereis; species Platynereis dumerilii. The sequence continues at coordinate 26,791,271 of JAPTHN010000004.1, forward strand.
CTTATTCGTACCTACCTACTCTTATGTCCACTTGTTCTGAACTACACCTCATCTTATATCCACCTTCTCTTATCTCCACCTGCCATTACATCTACCTGCCATTATCTCCACCTATGCTCATCTATGCTTATCTCCAACTTCTCTTTCTCTGCTCATATGCTCATATCTCTACCTGCTCTAAGCTCCACCTTCTCTTATCTCCATCTGCTCCTCTCTGACTGTGCTTTCTCCACCTAATTGTATCTCCACCCACCATTATTGCCAGCTACTCTTATCTCCACATAATCATATGTCCACCTACTCTTATCTCCTCCTGCTCTTGTCTCCTCCTTCTCTTGTCCTCACCTGCTCTTATCTCCACTGAATTGTATCTTCACTTACTCTTATCCCCACCCACTCTTATCTCCATCTGCTCTTATCTGCACCTAAGCTGAGGTCCACCTACGCTTATCTACACCTAATTGTATCTCCACCTACTCTTGTGACCACCTAGTCTTATCTTCACCTGCTCTTATCTCCACCTGCTCTTATCTCTACCTTTTCTTATCTCCATCTGCTGCTCCAGCTCCTCTTCCACTGTTCCTCCTCCCAACATTTCCTTGCTGGGCTCTGGCATCTGGACTTCTGCTGGACAAGTTTTCATCATATTTTGCCTCATTGATATGTCCACCTCTTAGCCCAAGTAGCCTACTGTGTGCATTACATGTAATACAGGATTTAAAGCCCCGATCATCAAACCTCCTTTTATCTCCCTCCTTTATTCAAATCATTCTTTGTTCCTTTTAGAATTGGGAAAAAAATGTGTGGCAAGGTTCATAATGTTTCAGTAAATACATTAAGTAATAGGTGGTTATTTGTTTTCTCACTTTATATTGCCTTGGATTGTAGGTTTGGTGGTGTGATTTGAACCATTGTCTTGATTAAGCTACTTTAAGAACACCAAACATAACTGCTTTGGGCTGTAGCATCAATGATTGTAGGGACTAATGTCATGGTGCCAAGGTGAAGGTCATGCTAGATGCAAAAAAATGGTACAACAACTGAAAAACCATGAATGACAGAAATGCATGAAATACCCATCCTTTTCATTTGCCATTAGCCAGCGCGTCAAAGCGTGTCAACTTATGCATGGTCACACAGCTACTTTCATATGTGTGGATACACTACAGATGCAGTGATGCTGACCAAAAAAAAGATAGAAAATCAGACGAATTCTAACTAACTTGCATGGCATGCCTTCCAGTTATAATTAACTGACCTTGTCTTGTTGTGACAAACAATCAATATTACTAGGTATGTAAACTAATTCTTGTGGAAGTAAGCCACCATTTGGAATGGTTTGTCTTAGGTCTATTTTTCATTACAACAAAATTAATTAACATAATATAGATACTGTCAAAATAAATCTCCTCAAGTGTATGATAGAGGCATTGGTTCAATGATTCATGAAATGTCAATGTTGTTATATAGTGACTGATGATTCTTCTTCTATTTCCAGAAGTTGTTCCTATTTGTAGAAGTTGTAACTTCTGTTTTGAGAAGTTGTAACTGATGATTCTTCTTCTATTTCCAGAAGTTGTTCCTATTTGTAGAAGTTGTAACTGAAGATTCTTCTGTTTTGAGAAGTTGTAACTGATGATTCTTCTTCTATTTCAAGACATTCATATTTGCAGAAGTTGTATCTGATGATTCTGCTTCTATTTCCAGATGTTACTTTTTACGGAAGTTGCAACTAATGATTCTTCTGATATTTCCAGGCATTCCTATTTGCAGAAGTTGTAACTGATGATTCTTCTTATATTGGAAGAAGTTGTCACTGATGATTATTTTATTTTTTCAGAAGTTGTAACTTACAATTCTTCTTCTATTTCCAGAATTTCATATTCGCAGAAGTTGAAACTGATGATTCTTCTATTTCCAGATGTTACTATTTGAAGAACTTTGTCATTGATGATTCTTTTATTTTGCAGAAGTTGTAACTTACAATTCTTCTTCTATTTCCAGGCATTCCTATTTACAGAAGTTGTAACTGATGATTCTGCTTCTATTTCCAAATGTTTATATTTGCAGAAGTTGTAACTGATGATTCTTCTTCTATTTCCAGACGTTACCATTTGAAGAAGTTGTCATTGATGATTCTTTTATTTTGCAGAAGTTATAACTAATGATTCTTCTTTTATTTCCAGGTGTTCCTATTTTGCAGAAGTTGTAAAGTTTGATTCTGCTGATATTTCCAGATTCTTTGTCTACTTCCAGAGTTGTCTCTGATGACAGCCCATCAAAATGGGAATTATTCGTCACTTTTCGGTTATCTTCTTATTATGCCAGGTAAGTGGATTAATTTTATGTATTCATCCAAGTGTGTTATTACAGCAATTGACAAGGGACATCTGCAATGTGTAAGGAATTTTAAGGTGTAGGTCTGATCAGTGAACCCTATGTAGCTCACTGCTTCGATAAAATCTTACCATGAATGACAGTAACAGTTTTCATAGTGTGAGTTTTGCTTTTATAGAGGAATTCAACACACTGCTTGCAATAATCCTTATTAAACAATACAGTGCGCAATGAATGGAATAAGTTAGGCCTACAGTGGACAAAAAAATTAGTGCTCACAGAAAGGCACTGGAATGTTTCTTGTGAGGTCATATCCCTATCCAATGTATCCATGCCATGTTAAACTCTTCGACCTGTTCAGCAGCCAGTGGGGTCATATCCTATGTTATTAACCCGAGTCACTGACCAAGACACGCCACTCACCAATGAGGTCACAAGTTACTCAATGACAATTTGACAATTCATTTCAATGCAATAGATAGGGCCTGTTGTTCAGTAGTTTCATGTTCCTAACATTTACAGGTTTGGTGAGTTACATCCACGCTGTTAGTGGGGCACGGTGAGACAGCAGGTGGGGCACAATGAGACAGAGCATCAGACACATGAACAACTTATTTAGCCTGCCATGCCCGTTACATACTGTAAAGCTATGGTTTGCCTTGATTATTCATTAAGATATCAAAGAATGATAAACACAAAGATGTAGTTTACTCCTTTATTCCTAATTGGGAGAGGGGCCCTCAATCGGAATGGGGGCCCCTAATTGGGAGAGTGACCTAATCAAGAGAGGGGCCCTAATTGGGACAGGGGCCCTAATTGGGAGAAGGGCTCCTAATTGGGAGAAGGGGGCCCTTATTTTTAGAGGGGGCCCCTATTTACACAGAGTGGCCGCGACATATAAAACCTCAATTCTCTCATGAACTCCGGAATTACCAGGTTATCTTTTCATAGCAGTGACATTTTTTTGGTAAGAAAAAAATCTGAATTTTTCAATACTACGTATAAGCTCCACATATCAACCATCCGCAATGCTTCAGTTGTCTTATAAGCAGGTTATCGCTGTAAGCCTCATTCGCACAAAATTAAAAAATGATTTTGTGCAATAGGCCTATATTTGCCCGCGGGAAGTTTATTTTGAAATGTGGGGGCCCCATCAAATGTGGGGGCCCTGTGCTGCAGCACATTTAGCACATTCCTGAATCAGGCACTGCTCGTTGGGGTGAAAAGTGCACTAAAAATACTACTTAGTGCGGGAGGAAGGCGGTCACATACGGAAAGTCTGTCTTACAACAGGGGGTCTTACAATGCAGGAACCACTATACAACAAGTAACTGCCCAGAGAGATCTGGGCTCTCTCCTGATCACTAGGGCTGCAACCAATCAGAGGGCTTTGCCTCTCGGTATCCTGCCCAACCAATCCCAAATATGCAGATGGAGTTGGTGGGGCAAGCTGCCAAGGATATTTATAAATAGGTGCTCTGCATGACTGGTTGCTATGAACATACATTAAAATTTTAAAATAAAATACATTGCAATACTGATCATAACTCTTCTCTGATGCCTCTTTTTGGATATGGTTCACTAAAATCAGAGGTTTAAGGCAGTCATTTTGTTTTTGATGGTGAATTGTCAGCTGTACATTACATTCAAGTCGTTTCAAGTGTTCACTGTTCCCTGCCTGAAACTGTCTCACTGTGCCCCCCTGAGCTTTCTTTATAAAATTTGGGAATCCTGTGGGCTGGAATCATAACAAAAAATAATTGGGTCAAATTATTTACTTTTACAGGCTAAAAACCAAAATTTTGGAAATTCCACTCACTGTATGCTGTGTAAGTATTTACTTAAATACTTACCTTTTGTAACATACAAAAGAGGGTTGTTCTGTTAACAGTACCAGTCAGACAATGCAGACTTTGTCTCATTGTGCCTACAACCTAACTGTGCCCCACTCTCCCCTATTTATCGTTTGTCTACTGTAATTTACAATCTGTCATATTTTGCAGACTGCATCAGCAGCGTATACCATCACAATCCACCAGAGACATTTCGACAACCCGGACCACGTAAAGAGGGACGGCAGCAAATGTGACAGTTGGTTGGTCGGTACTAAATGTGACCTTTACTTCAAAGTTTGCGTGGACTTTAAAGATGGGAGAAGCTGGGATGATGGTCAGTGCAGAATCAAGGGTCCATACACTCTGGCTTTAAGGACGACTAATTCTATATCAGTGGCGCATCCATGGCAGGTATGTAGGAACAAGTACATTTAGAATACACTGTGAAACTCATCAAGTGACCTAACAAAGTTATTTTGGGTTACTTTTTTTTGGTTTGCTATCAGGTAGAAACTACTTTTTATCATAGATAGTAGTGATGGGTAGAAGATAGGGCAAAAAAGTAGTTTTTGGGAAAAACTGGAAACTAAGATTTTGTTTGAATTGAATACTGTTTGTTACACTTCTAGTTAATGCTACAAAAAACACATATTATTTTTTTCTCACCAGTTCCATAAACCCAACTCGGTGCTATGGTATGAATCATGCTTATGTGTGTCATGCCTCAATACTAAATTGCAGCGGGGAATTATTTCAGCATTCTTGATAAATCTATTAACAATTTCAGATGCGGCTTTTACTCTTCAGGTCTCACTTCATTGGGCCCATCAATCTCGTCCTGATTCCGTGCTGATGCCCGTGCATTAGGGTGCATCGTCTGCCCCTAAAAATGAAAAAATTAAAATATTCATTTGCACTTTTGCCATATTGTACCTTTGCCCATAGAAACACATTCTGCAAAATTTCAATTAGATCCGATGTGGCTTTAGGGTGGCACTTTTGTGTCAAAGTTGAGTCCAAAATTGTCAAAAAATTATGCTTTGAAAAGTTGCGGTTAGAAATATCTAACTTATGGTTGTTTCTATGATTTCAATTCATACACCATTATTCTCAGAAGAAAATTGTCTTTAATTTGAATGGTAGAAAGCTATATTTCTGAAAATTTCTCATGCTGAAGTTTTTTGGAAAGCTGAAAGTTACTGACTATTATGACAGAATGTTTGGAAAAATCAACTTAAAAGCTCAACTTCTGCCTAACTGTGACGTAATTGTTGGAATAAAACATAAGGAACATTTTGCTGAAGAAAGTAGGAAATTGATAGTTATTCATCAAATTCATATGTGCACATTTTCATAAATTACATGTAAATATGAGAAATACAACAGTTCTTTGAGACACTGTTCTGCATCTCTTTTTCTTCTGACCACATCATAATGCAATCAAAGTTTTATCAGATGATGTAGCAGACCATGTTTCCTCTTTGTAGACTTCTATGACCTCCCAAAGTCATATTGACATCCTTTTTTTGATTTATCACATTTTACCCGAAAAAAATGAAAATATCTCCACTCAATTTTGACTTCTACTGAACGGAAACCATTGATGTTGGTATTCAAATTAAAGCTCTCTTTCTAAGGAATCTAACTGTGCCATTCAAATATCATTTCATTTAAAATTGGCGATATAATTTATAACCGCGAATCGCTAAAATATGACCTAATACTGAAATTTCAAGGCTGTTGTGCCACCCTTTGCCATTAGAATTTTTTCATATAATTTTGCAGGGCTTCTTTGATGATACAAGGGTACAACCATGCAAAAGTGCATGATGTTTTGAAGATATAGGGGCAGACGATGCACCCTACCGTGCATGCCACTCCCATTTTGTTGTACCCTTGACTCAGTGAGGGTCAAATTTCAGGGGGAGCAATTTGCTTGTCTTACATTGCTATTTATCCGTTATATATGTGTTTTTTTTTTCAGGGAGGGGTTTTATTGAAGGTGACTGCATGGGATAGAGACCCTGGCGATGATGATATAGTGGATAAAATGTCTGGCGTCTTAAATTTGCAAGCTTCAAGGAGCGCAAGCGTCGCTGCCTTGAAATACTTTACCATACATGGAGGTCACACATAGTATGTATCCTTTTACATTGGTTGCCAGTTGTTTTAAGTTATGATAACGGACAGATTATCCAAGCAGAAAACTGCAAGCTATGTCAGCTCAAAAGAATTATGCAACCATCTCACTCAGTCATTTTAGCTAACTCTAATTTTTTTTACAGTGTTTGACCGAAGTCTATCCATAGACAGTCTATATTAAATGTCAAACTTGTTAGTGTTCTATGCCTTTTTGAACATGTATTATATTTATAATGTGAAACATTTTATTCACACTCATAATTTATTACTAGGGCAGGTTAGGAGTTTTGTTGGAAATTGTCTAAAAAACATTGATACCTCCTTAGGAGGCCCCATTTAAGCATGTAACTCCCAAACGGAGCCTCCATTTGGGACTTCAGGGAGTTACGGGAGTTGAGAGGAGTTACCAGGAGTTGCGGGAGTTAGTGGGAGTTACCAGGAGTTAGGGGAGTTAGCAGGAGTTAGTGGGAGTTATAGGAGTTAGCGGGAGTTAGTGGGAGTTACGGGAGTTAGCGGGAGTTACCAGGAGTTACGGGAGTTAGCGGGAGTAAGTGGGAGTTATGGGAGTTAGTTGGAGCTAGCGGGAGTTAGCAGGAGTTAGTGGGAGTTACGGGAGTTAGCAGGACTTAGTGGGAGTTAGCGGGAGTTGGCAGGAGTTAGTGGGAGTTAGCGGGAGTTGCGGGACGTCCAGAAGTTCCGGGAGTTACATGCTTAAATGGGGCCTCTCAGATGGCACTGCACCGACGGATAAAGTTTTTTCTCTGCGGATTCGGGGTCCTTAGACCCTCCATAAAACATACATGGCGAGTAACGAGAGCCTATCCACAGCATTTTGAGAAAATGGCCGAATTCAAAATGGCTGCCAAAACGGGCATCGCTCAGCCCAAATTTCTTAATTTTGGACCGAGAAAGTTGTGCAATACCTCTATTTCAGATAAAAATGGCACAATGAACTCATTTTTCAGGGTTTTGAATTGGTAAAACCATCCTATCTAATGTTTTATTGAAAAAATGTCAATTTAGTTGATTAAAAAAACGCCGTTCACCACCGCTCAAAATGATGATGTCACAGAGACAATGTAAAGGTACCATGTCGAAGGCCGTTCTTTAGGGAACATTCTCACGCCATTTTCGTTCCAATATGATTGGTTGTGACCTAGTTTTCAAGCAAATTGCGCAAAGAGACATTTTATGCATTCTCTCGGTTAGAAATACTCAAATTTTCTTCATTTTGGCATGAGAGACAGTCCTACTAGTCTTCTCGAGTAATCTGGAGAGATATTTCACCATTGACTCAAAACCAGGGAGGCTAGGGTTACAGATTGCACCTCAAAAAGTCTCATAATGGGCGTTTTTTTTAAAAACGAGGGGCCAATAATGAAACACGGAGTGGACGAAGCCAAGGATATGAGACAACTTTTGATACCTTTCTCAGGCTTGTAAATACGTTTTCCTAGATGCTACGACAATTTCTAAAAAACCGAAAAGTGGAGGTTTTTCCCCTTTTTCTCCTGGAATAAAGGACCAATTTCAGATTTTGTATTTTTTCCATGTAGGTCTCTTGGTCACCATTCCTAGACTGTTATTTATTTCTCACTGCTATACCTCCTTGTAGGTTATTTAGAAGTGCCAAACGAAACCCTAATTCGCTTGGACGAAAAAACGAAATAAATTTTATTCTTACATATTGCCTCAGTTGTGTTTCACCCCCCCACTGTTCACTCTCACTCTCACTCAAACTCCTGACCGTCTCACTTTCTGTAGGGTGGTGAAAAGCTGGAAAATGAGTTCCTCATGCCAATTTTATCTGAAATAGTGGTATTGCACACCTTTCTAGGTTCAAAATTAAGAAAGTTAGGCTGACCGATGCCTGTTTTGGTGGCCATTTTGAATTCTTTGTGTTCCAATGGGAGAGATAGAAAAAAAAAATTTTTTTTCTTTTTTAGTTCGAGTTTAACGATATATGAAAAAAATGTTTTTCCCTGCAGGCCCCATTTAAGCATGTAACTCCCAAACGGAGCCTCCATTTGGGACTTCAGGGAGTTACGGGAGTTGAGAGGAGTTACCAGGAGTTGCGGGAGTTAGTGGGAGTTACCAGGAGTTAGGGGAGTTAGCAGGAGTTAGTGGGAGTTATAGGAGTTAGCGGGAGTTAGTGGGAGTTACGGGAGTTAGCGGGAGTTACCAGGAGTTACGGGAGTTAGCAGGAGTTAGTGGGAGTTATAGGAGTTAGCAGGAGTTAGTTGGAGTTACGGGAGTTAGCGGGAGTTAGTGGGAGTTACAGGAGTTAGCAGGACTTAGTGGGAGTTAGCGGGAGTTAGCAGGAGTTAGTGGGAGTCAACGGGAGTTGCGGGACGTCCAGGAGTTCCGGGAGTTACATGCTTAAATGGGGCCTCTTAGGTTCATTAGGATTTTTAATACCCCCTTCTACTTAAGGTTCCATGTCGACTTTTGTACACCCTTTAGCACACAGAGCAATACCCATCCATATATACTGATAGGCCTATAGATATGGGCCTTCGATGTTTGTGTGTGGAAATTCGCTGACTTTTCCATGCAAAAGTCTAGCTCCCGCTCTTTAAATTCTGAACGGTCCGTAACTATATTTTTTTATATGTGAAAATTATTTTTATACCACTCAAAAATAACCCTTAATAATAACAACTGTTATTGGTTATCTTCTTCTGTTTCCAGCATGAATGTCAAGATAAAGGTGTATTGCAATAGAAACTGGTATGGCAGTGATTGCAATACTTATTGTTCGCCAAGCGGAAGTGACCACTACTCTTGTTCTGCTGATGGATCCAAAGATTGTGACAATAACTATCATGGGACAGACTGCAATGTATACTGCAGTTCTAGCTATAATTACTACTGCTCTTCTGCTGGAACTAAAGTATGCCGCGATGATTACTATGGTGCAGATTGTGGTACACACTGCATGGAGACCGATCGATCCCACTGCTCGTCAACTGGAACTAAAGTATGCAACAATGGTTATTATGGTGCCAATTGCGACAAATATTGCCTGGGATCAAGCAGATTCTCTTGTACATCTGATGGAACCAAAGTATGCCACGATGATTACTATGGTGAAGATTGTGACCAATACTGCGAGGGAACAGATGCATACTATTGTAAATCTGATGGAACCAAAGTATGCCACAATGATTATTATGGGGAAAGTTGCGATATCTATTGCAAGGAACAGAACGACGAAGGCATAGGATATACTTGTGCTGGAAATGGAAGCAAGATCTGCATCAAGGATTGGTGCTCCATGCATTGCAACGTATCCTGTGCAATGACTGAAACAGGTTAGTTTTAAAAACCCTGATAGCCTGCAATTATATACTAATGCAGATCATGCAATTTCGGCCCCAATAGTAATCAAATTACTCATTTGAAACTACTTTTTTATGCTCATTTTTGACATCGTGTGCATCTGGATGTGCCAGATGTGAGCGACAAAATACTCAACTATCACTAAAATAAATTGTCATTTGGCACGAATAATTACATCAGACATTTTCTCTACACTGAAAAAAAGGTTTGTCTGATGACAGACAATTAATGTCTAATATGTGTCCGATCAAGCGATTGTCTAATCCAGACAATTGAATTGTTCAAAATGTCAAAGAACTTGTTTGTTTCATCCAATCGATTGTTTACCAAGTGTAAAGTTCTAATCACAGAAATGAATTTTCCACTGGCAGGTCAAGGTATTGGTTGGAAGGTCTGGACAATCATCATCATCATTGGCTCAGTAGTTGGTGTAGCTGTGTGTGTCGGAGTTGCGTGGAAGCTGAGTAAGGACAGACAAAATACGACTGCACTTGTTGCATGGCCCCAATCCGACAGAGAAAGCGATCATTATTCTTATCCAGGTCATGGAGTCTTCAGAAGTGGACCGGATGATGAATCCTATGCTTACATTGTTCCTGGCAGTCAAAACAAGTGATGCGGTGGTACACCATGAAATGATGGGGCTGAAGCTCATATTGCAGATACGCTCACCCTTTTGTAATGATGCACCCTCACTTTTTATATGCCAGAAGTTTGTGCATGAAAGTAGAAAATTTGTTGAGAGAAAAAATAGTCTTCCTCAGAGCGATTAAAGTGGGAATGTTACAGATAAAAATATATATACGTAGCTGGGAATAATCCATGAAGAAACTTTAAAATTCAAGTTCACAGCTGAGCTTCTGCATGGCTAATAGTTCAAGCAGAGCCTTTGGTTTAAAACTTAGAGTGCTACCTGGAAGGACAAATAAGTTACGGGGTTCAAGATATATATTCCAGATATGCACACGCTTTTGTAATCATGCACCCTCACTTTTTTAAACACCCTTTATGCTTCTTCTGGAAAGAAGAATATTTGTAAAGTTAAATCAATATAGAAATTGTTGTGTATATTTGCACTTATTTTTCATTACATTTAGTGAAAATACATTTACATTGTATATATATCTAGATTTTACTCAGATTAAGCCATTTTTGCATTGCATATCGTTTTTAAAAATAAATCTAGCCTGTTGGGCATTATGTAAAACCATTTTAAATATTTTTGGGGCGTGACTTGTGAAGCATTTACAGTGCCACCTGTACATAAGTGAAATGTATGTGTGATGTTTTGCCATTGGGTCAATGATTAAAGTTCTCAACCAAACTGTTCCGGAGACAAGGATATACATCCTCATCTGATGAAATGAAACTGAAAACACACGGTGTGATAATGGAGGTTGATATTTGAGGCAAACGATGGCTGGCAATTTCTTTGCTCCACAAATGGTTACATGTGTTGGTCAAAATCTTTTATAAGTAAGTGAGTCATCTCTCCCCATTGAAATTGCATTGGTCTTGGGTTTCACTTACCTATGAAAGACTTAGACCCATATGTAACTCTAAGTGCATTTGTATCCTGCTAACCTCAAACATCATACGTTGTGACCCACTATGTTAAAATATGTTTTCATCAATAAAATTAGATGAAAATTTTGGTTTCTGTGAGCAGCTTCGTTGAGGATGTGTAGGATTGACCTCATGATGAAACATCACCCTTTTCAGTTACTTACAGGCGTCACTGTAACAATGTTTTAATAATATCAAAATAATACATTTCGTATTGTGACCTCCACACCCTGAATGTTATTATAAAAATAATTTTTTGTATTTTGGATGATGTTTATTTTAATATAACAATAAAAAGATCTTAGTGATTCTGATTAGTTTGGCTTCGTATAATTTCTTGTGCAGCTCATTGCATTTCTAAGCTGGACCAAAAAGTATATATACAACTTTTAAACTGTGTTATACCATTTGACACCTCTGTCAGCCAATGACATGGCAGTATTTCAGGGTGATAGAGCTAGAGCCCTCAGTTGATGAATCACATATTTCCTCTCCCGTGGTGAATAACCTGTAGGGGAGAGTGAGGACCGATGGGCCACTCGAATTATTGGTCATGGAGGCAAATCTGCTTCAGATACAGGATTCATACTGTGCACGCTTTTAGCCGCTGTAATTCTCTATAAAATGATACAAGATTCACATAGATCAACCTCGGGAGAAAGATGAGAAAACATATTTTCTGTCAAGAAAGATGGTGCAGTTATAGTAAATCTACTGAGATGATATTTTAGCAATAATAATAATAATAATAATAATAAAGTATAGATTTGTATAGCGCTAGTTTAATTGAATTGCTCACCAGCGCTGAACAGATTATTAGAAACTGTATAGAATTCCAGGATGATTGGTTCATTGGTCACTAAGCAATTATTTGACATTTGGTCGACACAGAAGTTTGGCTACCACTGTGACCATCAAAATCATGCCTGATAGGCCCTACCTCAAATTTGTTGATGAACATTAAAACATGAGTAGCCTATATTTTAATTTTTCTTCATCCATAAATCATAAAAATTTTCGATTGACTGCAGGAGAAATCTGGAATCAAAACAATAAAATTCATCAATAAACCTTCACTACAGGCTTTTTTTTTGTTAAGAAATTCATTTACACTCAAGATTACATCAATGTTTAGCAGGGTCATTATGTTTATTATTTCCCAAATTCCAACTAGATTGAAAAATTGTGATTTCTATGGATAATTTCCACCATTTTGTATTTCAAGCCATTACTAAGGCAAATCCATCACTGTAAATTTAAGGATATTCCTTCAAGTCAAAACTAAACATTAAAGGATGCACACTGAAGTTCTATTGTCCTTTTCTTCCCCAATGGACTTTACTCTCCAGCCCCATGCCATACACCACCTATAGAAAATCTTAAGAAATAGTGGCACATCGGTCCCCGTGCTGGGTGGCCCATTGGTCCCCAAAATCTTTCAGAATAGTTAAACCCCCTTTTTGGTGAACTATGGTCTTGTTCATAAAATTCAATGTGTAAATTGCCACCAGTATATAGGGAAAATTGTCTGAGGAAATACATCGCCTCGAGTCTACACACTTTTGAGATACAGTGGGTCATATACGCTAATAAGCTAGTTCGGAGTTTGGCCTCACGATCCACTTTTACGCAAGGTCAATGGTCAGCGTTACCAAAACAAACACCACGTGCACAGAAATAGCATGGTACCAAATGACAGTTTGAGTCTAAAATCGCCAAAAAATAACATTTTTGAATTCGGAAAAAATTTCAGTGCTAAAACGTCCGTGAATTAGTGGCGGAGCTATGGGAGGGGGGCCTGGGGGGGGCCAAGGACCCCCCAAATGGATTAGTGGCCCCCCCACTGGCCCCCCCATTTCAGATTTGAGAAATTAAAAAAATTATTTGAGCTGAGCTCGTCCGTCTTTGTGACCTGAGACGGTGCTCACCTGTAACGGATTCTCACCAGAATGACAGTTGCCCTTTAAAGATTTCTAAGGCATTTGACAATTTTGTATTTTCTTTGAAGTTATTTGGCAATAGCCATACCCTTCGGCCTTGTGACACTTGGCCTAATTTTCAAGATCCAGATTTAATACAATTTCAAAAGAAATCTTGTTGAAACCGTTAATTTTAAATATGTTTATTTAATAATCCACCTAAATTGTTTGCCTTTTTGCCTAGAATCTTAGTGTTTCCCAAATTTCAACCTCCCCCCTCCCTCTGGTATGCCTACGTATCTATTGCAGTTCCATGCAAATTCAAAAAATTTGTGATTTGAGGAAATTTTTCCCTTGCCATTGTTGAGCCAAAGAACTACCATGCCTTTGGAATATTTCTGGAGACGATTTACCAGAGTGATTTTTAGTACAAACTGCTCAGTTTTTCATCTGCCGCATGGAATTTCCCTATATTTTTGGAATTTGTGTCATTTCAAGCAATCACTATCTGTTTTTAGGCCTATTTGAGCAGATAAAAAATAAATAATTTCATGAGACCATGCAAGTCTGTATGAAACTTGTATCATGGCAATGATTGTAACATCACAGTATTGTGCGCACCGTTGAGGTTTTCTTCTTTATGTACAAGCATGGTCATTGATGTCATATCACAGAATCTTCAACCAGATGCGGGTCATGCTCTTTCAAAAGTAAGAGCAACCCAACCCAAAGATGATTATGAGGGTCATCAGCATTATGAATCAGTAAGTGCTATTTTCGCAAAACAAACTGTCCTCTCATTCCAGTGGTGTCATTTGCAGCACCATGTTTCGGCCAAAAAGGGGGTACTGTATGAGGAAAAATTTTAAGCGTTCCCCGGGAGACACTTCCGTGAAGGCTTTGGCCCAATTTGCCGTACCATTTTAAAATGAAACTGATGCCCCTGTCTCATTCCGTGTGCATAACAAACTGAACAGCTGAAATCAACATTCCGCACTTTGTCCAATCGGTTTTATGGAAGTCATTTCTCTCTGAAACGTAAAGTTTTTCGTACCATATCTAAATTGAATAATAAATGCAATAAGTATTTGCCAGAAGAAAAGAGCGTCAATGTTCCTATGTCACTTGTAAAGAGGGCTTTTGTCGCAGTGTTAATTTTTACCCTTGTAATGCCCCAAAAATGCTGCGAAAGGTGGGCTCCCCGCTGAGACCTTGGCCCCCCCTTGGCCCCCCCACTCCTGGATTTCTAGCTACGCCACTGCCGTGAATACAACGATTTTGCAGCTGTCAGGTGCACTGCGATGTCTGCATGCTGCAGCAGGTGGGACTAAAGCACCTGACTTCATGTACCAATTCTCAGCTTGACTAAATTGCCTTATCCTGTAGACCTACATTTGCAATTAATTAAGTATACAATGGCACCACTGCCACTACAGATTGCCAGGTAATGACAATTAGGCCTGCTGTGAAAGTGAAGAAACTACGGTGCAAATTTATAAATGTGGCTCAACTTAGCTCTCTGTAGCTTTTCATTACTAGTCTTATTCATATCTACATGTATCCATAGTTATCCATTTCTGCTCTTTTGTATACACTGGAATCTCTTAACCCCTTGTTTAAACAATAGTAATTGTGGATAGCTATGGCTAGCTCTGGATAAGTGTAGCTTAGTTTAGCTTGGAATGGCTATGGATAGATAGCTAAGGCTAGATTTTAAATGACGAGCCACTTTTAGAAATTTGTACTGTAGATATTTGACAAGGCTGTCATCCATCACATGACCCTTCTTCTTATTCCTCTTGAGATGAATTCCGACTCTGTCTCAGGCGAACCTGCCCAGTACTCTCAATTGCATGAGTCCAGTGATTTTCGTGTCAAGCAATTGAGAGGTGCTGCCCTCTCTGGTAATTTTAACTTGATGGTCAAATTACCAGTCTAAGCCTTTTCCCCCAGTTGCAGCCCAGTTGAGGCCCATTGCTTTACAAAATACAACTACCTGTACAAATTCATGGACTTTATGGAACTACTGATCTGTCAGCTCTAACCAGAGTGCTACATGGTGAGGGATGACTGCAAGGATCATGAAACACTGCAGGTATTGTGGAAAAATTAGTTAAACCACTGTTAAACATAATGTTCAATCCCCCAAGGCCTTTTGTTTTCATTCCTAGTTTCACACTCTTCTACATGTATATGTACCATGTCTACTGGTGAATCCACTCGTGCATTGAAATCATTTAAGTAGACTCAAAGTTTCAATTTAACAGTGTACGAAATAGAGCCCTGCACCAGACTGATTTTTTGGTCCAACCACGTCCCGTCCCACAAAATCCAGTCCCGCCCCTGTTTGCCCTGCAGCTCTTACTTTGCGGGACCCGCATCCCGTCCCGCACTCTCCATTATCTGTCCCGCCCCGCTCCCGCAGGCATATGTTTGCGGGACTCCCGTCCCGTCCCACAGCCTAAGTCAGTCCCGCACTCAGTCCCGCACTTATTCACAATCAAGTTTTATATAATTATAGGCATACCACTCATCAATGAGTCACAAGATATTGAATGACAAATTGACACTTCACTTCAATGTATTTGATAGGACATGTTATGAGGTCATTGATGGCCACCAACAGCTTTTCTGTAAGCGCTCGTTTTTCGTCTACTGTGAGTGCAATTCAATTTCAATTGCAGAATTTGTTAGTATTTTGTCAAGGTATCTTCTGCATTAGACCGCAGCCACTGGTGGCACTGGTGCTCATCACCAATACAGACACACCAAGGTTGGCATATCCCCTGAATCACTCGGCGCTCACGCTGCAGTAATGTTTTACTAATGGGGTACAGCCATGTAGGGTTGTTGATCCAAGGTAATTTCCCAGACTGACCCATTTTTCTTTCTCTATTTAGGGATGTTGGCATCATGCTGGCCATAGAGCGGAAGGGCTGGCAAATGATCCGAATGCTTGTGTCTGAGAGGAAATTTTTCCCAGATAATTTTATTTGATTCTGGTTCAGTAGGTGCAACTGCTAAGAAACCATACTCCTAAAAATTATGCGATTGAGAGTAAACATCCAGTTCATGAATTTTAAAATAGTCAACCGCATTACTGTTTCTTATTTATCTGCTGAGGGGCAACATGGCAAGCTAAACAGATCAAAGGGTTCAGTAAAATATAAAAAATTAAGACGCCTCAAGACACTTCTTGTGACACAAAATTGTGATTTTTTTCTGCATTTGTTGAAAGTTTGTTTTGACAGCAGATTTTAGTCTCACATGCCGTAGCTGGTTGCCTAGTTGGCCACTTCATTCCAAATCAATTTAAATTGTGACAAAATTTGGCCATGTTGAGACAGATCTCAAATTGCCCCTAAAATATTTCACTTCACATGTTAATTGAGATTGTAAATTGTTATCGGACATTTGTTTGCATAAAAAAGTTACTCTCAGCAAAAAATTCAGCTTCCTATATTTGATCCTATCTGTTCTTTCATAGGGGTAATTAAGTGTAAATTCTACAAATGGCTCCTGATTCAGAATGCCTTGAAAATTTACCAGAATAAAGGTTTCTAACCAGAAAGCACATATCCCAAGTAATACAGTCTCAGAAATTTCAGATATGAATAAACTGCAATCTTCAAATTTTTTTGACAACCTGTGAAATAGACGTAAATGCACTGAGGTGCCTGAAAAAATGTGTTATAACACTTGTGCTACATTTATAACATGTTTGCTAATTGCAAGTCTCTAGGTTTTACACTGATTGAGTTACATGCCTTCAAATTTCAGGACTTATATAACTAGGACAAAAATCTAGATTTTTTTATGAATTTTTGCCAGAGAAACTATTCAAGATATCACAGTATCACTTGGGATTTGTGCTTTCTAGTGAGAAACCTTGATTCTATATATATAAATTTTCAAGGCATTCTGAATCAGTCCGGTGGAAAATTTTCTGAAATTTGATGAAATGACATCGAATTACCCATAGTCTCTCAATGGCTCCGGTAACATATGTTGTTATTTTCTCTGAGCTTCCAAACGGTTTCATAAATAAATGGATCTCCTCAGTTTTTACTGGAACAAATGGTGATCAATAGACGTCTGTACAAATTATTCAACTAAAGTCCTGTCATGTTCAATTTAGGACTGGCGTTTGGTTTACTTCAGAAGTACAGAAATGTAAGCATTAGAGCTCAATTAGACACAATTAAAAAATAAGATATGCAAAAGCCCATCAACAAGCTGTGTAGACACATGGAATGACATTTCATTCCAAAATTTAAGATGACAAAATTTAATTTCTCAATTGAGTCGTGCATGAACGCTGGCATTTGAGTACCCCGATTGGTCACCCCAGGTTTGCACGAGACAATATGTGCAGTGATCAAATTTTCTTATTTTATACCCTGCCTTGTATATAGGATTGTTTGTGTCTGATTCCTGATTTCTTCCTGCCAGAATACCCCTCTCTGATTGGTCAATAGATAGGACGTATGGCTTTTCTCGTTTTACCAAAATGGTCACGATTCTAAATACCACCAAAAAATCTGAAAAATAAAATGTAGGAATAGTTTGATGCCAGCCAATATCATGACCAATTTTGGTAAGAAATACTAGCATAATTTATTTTCTTTGTGTAAATGATATTCAGTAACTACAGAAATGAATTCACAATTGGCAGGTCAAGCGATTGGATGGAAGTCACGGACGATCATCATCACCTGCTCCGTGCTCGGCATAGCTGTTTGTGTTGGAATTGCATTCTATACGTGCAGGCGCAGGAAGAGACAACATGCCACGAAGCCGCCAGTTGAGCAACTGCCCGACAACTCTGCAATTGAACATGGAGAAGGCCATCAGTATTCTGAAATAGGATATGAATTAATGAGGCGAGAATTGGCTAATGAATCACATGCTTATACACAAGTCAATGATGGACCATCACAGTGAAATGCCAACCTGGAAGTGCATGCCAATGATGGCACGAAGGGACCAAATGCCTATCTTGAACCACAGCCATAGGACTTCCTGTCATTTCAAGAGTACTTAAATAGATAAGGCAAAGTAATCAACAAAAACTCCTTGTGATATTCTCAGCTCTAACTTCAGCAGCCAAAGGTGACCCAGTTGACGAAGGGTCCAGCGAAGCAATCACATGCAAAATTTTGGCTCATTCTGTAAATGGTTGGACAAGCTCTTTAAAAAACAATGTATTTATGGTACAATTTCCCAATTTCCTCACCAAGACATTTCATAAAATTGTGTAAATTTTATCAAAACATCTCAATTGGAAATGTTATACAATAAATCATTGCCATTTTTCTGTCTGAAAATTTTCCAAACACCCACTTAAAGTGTTCTGTTGGTGTTAATAATGCAAAAGCTTAAGTGCCAAATTATCATCTCTTCTTGTTTCGAACAGCATCTATACAAGTCAGCTCATAAAGGTTTTTGCTTTTGCATTAACATGACTGCATCAATGCTGCTCACCACATGTATACTAGGTCAAGTCACCATTGCTTTGCAAGTTTTTTTTTTCTCCAATACTGCAAATTGCCTGCAATATTCCCCTAGAGGTTGCTGCAGATGATAAAGCAGATAGACGCTCCACCTGGTGTTCTTGGAACCTGAATGGGTTATTTTGGAAAATTAGTACTTCTGCTTCTGAAATAAATGCCAGTTACAAAAAAAGGGGGAACAGTCACTTAATGAATTAAGCAATTGGAACCTAAACATAGCTAAACCTATCCCTTGCTATCCATAGCTATCAAAAGTTACCAAGGCAAATTTTATGAAAAAACTTCAAAAGCAAACATCAATGATTCATGCAATTTGGCATAGATTTAAAATATTTTATCAGCTTTCATGTTCATTAGTATTCTGGTTTTTGAGCAGGATTTGGCCTCACATTGACATCAAATCATCGATTTTAGTCATGCAAAAAAAATTTCAAACCTGCTTGAATAGCACTTAGGGACTGTTCAGAATATATGAAGGGGGGCCTGGGGGGTGGGAGTTTTGGCCGAGGGGGTACTAACTTTTCACACGTGTTTCAAGGGGGGTATTAATTTTTGACAACACTTCGAAGGGGGGGGGGTAAGAAATTTAACAAAGAAAAAAACATGCATAAACTTGTTTAATTTAGTCATAAATTCTGAACGGTCCCTCATATGTCATTTAGACATATAAGTGCAACCAGCTTTTTTTAGAATAGTTCTGGCAACTGTTCTGCACACTCATTTCAGCATATATTATATGCATGTATATATTTTTCATTATTTGGCATGTTCACGAATTCGTGGAGGTGTAAAAACGAGCATGTACGAATTCGTGGATGTGTAAAAATGAGCATAAGTGCTCGTGTATATGTAATAACTAACACTTGTGAATGTGCTTTATTATTCATTCGTGTATCTGCTAACACTAACGTTCGTGGAAGTGCTATATCATGAGGGTTTAGTGTTAAAATTAGGTTTAGAGTAGGTTTGAGGTTAGTATGTTCGTTATTACACCTATACAAATTCATGAATGACAATATTTGACACTTATACGAATGCCAAATTCGTGCACATGTTCGTTTTTGCAGGTTTACAAATTCGTCCATATACAAAATAATGAAAAATATATACCTCTTATATGAGAACCCAACAGGGGCGTAGGCAAGAGGGAATATAGGGGTCAGAACCCCTCCCCCTTTTTGGCATAAAACCTAAGTCACATTTGCCAGACTTTTAAAAGTAAGTCCTCACAAGTGCCAAATGCATGTGAACTCAATGCGAAAATACAATTTTACAATTATATTTTTTAATCTCAAAAGTTTGTTCCAGGGGTTTTCCTCAACATTCAGCGTCAGACCCGTATTTACAGGGCAACGAGTGTGGATTTTTCCAAAATTCGAAATATTTCTTTGACTCGTTCCTTTTAGATCAAGCCTATTTTTAAACATAAATTCCATCTGTTGCAATTTCAGCATACATGTAATTAAGTCAAGAATATAAATCGGTGGAATGTCTGCAGGTCAGCTTTGATGTAAGTAGGCCTATATATGGAAAATCAAGTCTTGCGGGGCCTGTAAATTGTACTTCTGAAACGTCACTTTATTTTTAAAGAATTGTCTTTTAAATGTGTGGTGTTTTCTTCTGACAGGCTATTTTGGCATTACCAAAAGACAAACCATAACAGGTAGCATGTTTGCCAATTGGAGAATGTTGGTAATTTTAAACCCAGAAGTCTATGAAAAGGATTTTTAAACAAAAATGAATCGATTTAGATTCCAGAAAATAACATCATTGAAAATTTTCTTTGTATTTAGATAGGGGGTGATGTATTATTGACATTTATGTATTGGTATAGGAATCTCTAGTCCTGAACTGCTTGCCTGTAGCCAAAACAATGCAATAGTTTTTATTAAAAAATGCCAAGTTTTTATAAAAGCCGTTGTGAAAATGATTTTCTCCGCATATTAAAGCAGGTCATCAACAAGTTGTCCCACCAGGGTGTTGGCATCCTCCAGACTGTTGTGAGGAAGCGCCAGCTCAAAACATAAAATGGCTTTTTTGTTCAGACGAACTAACCAGTTTTGGTGGTCATATTGGATTTGTGATTTAACTTATTTTATATATTGTAAATAAAACTGTATAGAAATATTCTTTATAGTGTTGTTTCTCCGCCCCTGTAATCTGAATTTGTTGTCTTTCATTCGACCAGGGGTGCCGGAAGGAATCGCGGGCGGCAGGGACGGTGAGACGAAAAAGGGCAAATCGTATTCGTGCCAATTTCATGCAAAATTTAGATAGAGAGTTAATAATAATTTGAATATATAGGAATCTCTTTTCAATGTGGATTAAGATCGTGCAAATTGATGCCCCGCCTATTTATATAGGTTGCGTCTACATTCCCCCGTTAGATTCCACATCAACACTGTCAAGCTTTCAAGATAATAATGCATTTCATTTACTACAAGATGACATAGCTCATTTCGGTTCCCTAGGTAATGTGATTATATGCGGTGACTTTAATGCTAGGACAGGCAATAATACTGATTTTATATCTGTCGCTGGAAATGACAATCATAGTTGGTTAAATGTTCCTGTTAGTGATGCAATATGTGACTTTTCCAGGTACGAACGCAACTCCGAAGATCCTAAGGTGAACAAATATGGTAGGGAGTTACTGGATCTATGTAAATCTACTAATATGAGGATAATGAATGGCTATTTTAATAATACAACTGCAATGTGCACATGCTACACAGCAAATGGTAAAAGTTTGATTGACTATCTTATATGTGACTCATACTGTTTCAGAAAATTGTCTGATTTTAGAATTGATCCCTTAAACCCAGATTCCGGCCACCGACCATTGATTTTTTCCCTCCAACTTGTATTGAGTAGACAATCTGCCCCTAAAGTGGGACAGGGGTGTAAATCCAAAGAAAAGTTCTTTAGATATAGCTTTGATATTGACAACGTATTGGGTCTCAGAACCTCTCTTACAAGTGATGTATGTGAAGCAATATATGATGAATTTATGAATAATATTGTGTCTGATAATGGGGTAGATAGTGTCATAAATAACATGTACTCGCTGCTAGACACAGCTATCTCACAAAATTTCAAAAAGAAATATCAAAAGTCTCAAGGAGACACATTCCCTAAAAATGAATGGTTTGACAATGAATGCAAAACATCTAAACGTAGCTTGAATAATTTCTCCAAAAATAATGATCTTAGTCTAAAACATAATCTTGACTGTTATTCTAAATTAAAGAAAGAGTATAGAGCTTTAACGTAAAAGAAAAAGAGACTTTATCAAAATGGTATCAGGGAGAACCTTTGTGATATGCAGAGTAGTAATCCGATCGAATATTGGAAATACTGGAATAAACTTAAGACAAATTCATCAGGCTCTGTAACTGGTATTATTTCACTTGAATCATTTGAAACATTTCAAAAGTATTCCGTGTCCACCTGACAATGCCAATCTTAAATTTGATCTTCATTTCCTACAAAGAATTGGGGAATATATGCACAATTATAATAAATCAACCTGTAATGACCCAGTTATGACTGATGGGCCCATCACTACTCACGAAGTAGAGACTGAATTAAAGAATCTGAAGTTGGGTAAAGCTCCAGGAATTGATGGTATCTGTAACGAATTTTATAAATATGCATCTGAATGCATGATTCAGCCTCTAACTATCCTCTTCAATTATATATGGGAGAAAGGTGTTTATCCCGAAAAGTGGTCTGAAGGTGTTATTCAACCTCTTCATAAAAAGGGCAGCCGCAGTGAGCCAGACAACTACCGTAAATTGACTTTAATGGCCTGTATGGGGAAAATATTTGAATCCATTGTAAATAAAAGTTTAATATTTCAAACGGAGGCCACCGATTTCAATGATGAAAATCAATTTGGATTCTGTAAGGGATGCAGAACTAGTGATAATGTATTTATTCTAGATACACTGATTTCATATCATAAGTCCAAGAAGAAACAACTTTATATCACTTTTGTAGACTTCTCAAAAGCTTTTGATTTCATCAACCGAACATTTTTGTACTACAAACTGATAAAGCAAGGCTACCAGGGCAAACTCTTAGAGATCATTAAAAGCTTGTTCTCGAAATCAAGTGCTAAAGTCAGATGGGAAGGACAGCTAGGATCAAAAATAGAGAGCACATATGGGGTCCTACAAGGGGGTATTATCAGTCCAAAGTTGTTCAATTTATATCTTTCAGATATGGGGGAATATTTTGATCAAAATCAAGGCTTAACAGTAAACGATACAACTTACTACCATCTGTTATATGCAGATGATCTGGTACTGTTATCTGAAAGTGCTACAGGAATGCAAGTGCTATTAGACGATCTAGCAATGTACTGTAAAAAATGGCATTTACTTATCAACTCTCAAAAGAGTAAAGTGATGATAGTTAACTCTAACATTAAACAGAGACAAGGTAATACCCAACATGATTTCATGGTTGAAAATGAACAACTTGAAGTTGTAGAATCATACAAATACCTAGGTCACATAATTAGTAATTCCCGGAATACACATAATTTAATGTATGATCACCTTGCAACTCAAGCTCAGAAAGCAATACATGCGCTTAAAGAGCGGATAAGATCTACGGTTGGGTATCTTTCACCCAATCTCAGTCTTAAAATGTTTGACACACACATTTTGCCAATATTAGAATATAATAGTGAGCTTTGGTTCCCAATAAAACAAAATGACACTCTGGAAAGAATACAACTGAAATTTCTTAAGAGCCTTCTTGGGGTGAGAAGTCAGACTTCTACTCTGGCAATTTTAGCAGATACTGGGAGATTCCCATTAATCTATAGGCAACAAGCCTCAGCAATAAAGTACTGGGACAGGTTGAAGTCTGGTAACTGTCCAATATTATTACGCAAATGTTATGAAATACAAATTGCACTACAGCATAAAAATCAGCCTTGTTGGTTGTCTAGAATACACCAGGTTCTCAACAGTCTTGAAATAACCAACTTTGACTTAAATTCAAGCCAAATTACAATGCTTATATTAAAAAAAGCTGGCCACAATATGATGACGGAGATTAATGACAGTAATAAAAACCCCAAACTCAGAACATACAAACTATTCAAGACAGAATTACGCTTTGAACCATATTTGAATTTAAATTTTCCGAAGTATATATACCGCAGTATAGCCAGGTTTAGATTGAGTTCCCACAACCTAAAGATAGAGCTGGGGAGACACAAGCGCCCATACATCCCCGCTGAGGAAAGATTCTGCAAAAGATGCACATCAGGACAAGTAGAAGATGAATATCACTGTCTAATGACCTGTACTTTTTGGAAAGATAATAGATCTCAATTATTTGATATGGCGGCTAAATTAATTGACGACTTTACAGTACTTAGTTCATGAACCCAATTTCATGAAATAATAACTATTAAAACATCTGACATGATCTGTGCTTTAGGTAAATTTCTAAATGTCGTTCTTAAAGGGCCACAATCATGCATATTTTTTTGTCAGTTGAGAGCTTCAAGCATTATATTTATAGATACACTATGGTGGTCCTTGAAAATTTGATCCAAAATAAACCCATTAAAAACTTACTTTTATGTTTCGATTTTGGCTATAACTTTGGCACAGTAAAAAACGACACCTACTGGAAGGCACAGTCTGCTCACAGACTCTAAACGAACAGCACAGCTGGAGAGTCTGCCAGAAATCGGATGACCTCAAGCTGACACAGTTATCAATATGCAAGTAGGTCAGGTCATGTCCAGGTAGATGGACCTCATCACTTGTGCTCATACGCACACCTGAGCTGCCAGCAAGATATAAACAAATCGTAATCAACAATGTTAAACGATCAGTGAGTGCACATGCACTGCCAATGAGTACCATAAAATTCTGAAGTTTTCAAATCCTTTAACAGCTTTCCAGCATGATTTAAATGATAGCTTATGGTTTTCTCCAAAGAAACTAATTGAAACAACAAACGGACAACAATGAAACACTAAATCATTCATTCAGTTGCTTTTAGAGATCTTAAACAGGTAGTTTTGTCTGTCACACCGGAGAAGAGTTAATCTTTTTGTTACAACTTCACAAATAATGTATATTGTGGTCAGGGCCAGCTTAATAAGCTTATACTGAGAAGTGAGGGTCTTCATGCTTGGCTGTCTGGCTGGGACGACTCACAATTCCCTGGGTAGGAAAATAATGATTCCGCCAAAAAAAAAAGTTCCACAACAAGTACCACTTTGCAGCAATAGCAGCATTCTAACAATAAACTGGCCGATTAAAAGTTATTGAATATTCAATTCTAGACCTAATTCAACAGACCACATCGTTACTCCACTTCAATTAAAAAAAGTGATAGTTGCTGAATCTGAAATCTCTTAGAGCTCACTGACAAGAGTCAGATCGATTGTAGTTTCTGTTATGGATTCAAGAGGGCAGCACATACACAATTTTGTGAACCTGTTGAGCTCTAAGTTTAGAGTGTGGAAGGCAAGTATTCCAATGACGTGAGACAGGGTTTTCACACTCTAAACTTAGAGCTCAACAGGTTCACAAAATTGTGTATGTGCTGCCCTCTTGAACCCATAACAGAAACTACAACCGAACTGACTCTGTCAGTGAGCTCTAAGAGATTTCAGATGCAGCAACTATCACCTTTTTTAATTGAGGTGGAGTAACGATGTGGTCTGTTGAATTAGGTCTAGAATTGAATATTCAATAACTTTTAATTGGCCAGTTTATTGTTAGAATGCTGCTATTGCTGCAAAGTGGTACTTGTTGTGGAACTTTTTTTTTGGCGGAATCATTATTTTCCTACCCAGGGAATTGTGAGTCGTCCAAGCCAGACAGCCAAGCATGAAGACCCTCACTTCTCAGTATAAGCTTATTAAGCTGGCCCTGACCACAATATACATTATTTGTGAAGTTGTAACAAAAAGATTAACTCTTCTCTGGTGTGACAGACATAATTACCTGTTTCAGATCTCTCAAAGCAACTGAATGAATGCTTTAGTGTTTCACTGTTGTCCGTTTGTTGTTTCAATTAGTTTCCTTGGAGAAAACCATAAGCTATCATTTAAAATATCATGCTGGAAAAGCTGTTAAAGGATTTGAAAACTTCAGAATTTTATGATACTCATTGGTAGTCGATGTGCACTCACTGATCGTTTAACATTGTTGATTACGATTTGTTTATATCTTGCCGGCAGCTCAGGTGTGCGTATGAGCACAAGTGATGAGGTCCATCTACCTGGACATGACCTGACCTACTTGCATATTGATAACTGTGTCAGCTTGAGGTCATCCGATTTCTGGCAGACTCTCCAGCTGTGCTGTTCGTTTAGAGTCTGTGAGCAGACTGGGCCTGGACCTAAATTGACAAGCTCAGACCGCAAAATGAGAAAACAAGGGCATATTAATAGTTTAAAAAATTTAGAAAACGTTTCTGACTGTAATTTCAATCATCTCATGATCCTCAAGAAACGTTTAAAAAAAATCCTTTACACGATCTATCTATCTATCTATCTATCTATCTAACAATCTATCTATCTATTTATCAACCTATCAATCTATCAATATATCTATCTATCTATCTATTTTTCTGATGTACTTGTATCTATCAGGTAGTTGAATAACATTTCAGTCACAAAATGCGATCTGGACATGTCACATATAGAGCAAATATATTAGATTAACCACTGTCAAATTAACTGACCCCACCCAACTCATAACGAGCCAATCAGTACACAAGGCAAAATATTGATTGACAGTGATGTTGATGGAACTCTTCCGGAAATATTTTTCACAGTTTCAGTTTCTCTCAAATTAATTTTGTCACCTTTATAACAGAATCAATTAATCCAATTCAGTTTATCACAGTATTGTTTGGTTGTCAAAATTGCAAGTGTCTCAATTTCTCATTGCCCACTCAATGTGATCAGAGAGGGGGAGGGCCACCCAGCCCTACGTCACTGCACAGCTGACTGAATATTATGAAGGACCACAAAATTGGGCTGAAATGTCAATTTCATAAATTTTTCCTCATCTATGGCAAAAACCGATTTTGGGAAATGTTAGCTGAATGCATTCGCAACATCTGATTCTTTCATTGGAAGATATGCTTATTAAAAGTAGGATTTCGATGAGTGTGTGCCTTTAAAATGGATAATAATACATAACGTTAAAAAGCAAGTGATAAGTATTAGATGTACCTAAGACAAGTGTGGCTAATGGCACTAACACATTGTTTTGCATGTGGTTGGCCAATTTGTAAAAATACCATACATTGCTCTGAATTATTATTGTTATTATGTACAAATATGTTGTAAATAGCATTCAATTTAATTACTTGCATGTGCATAATTAAGTCAAATAAATTTCTACCAGGACCCTTCTCCAAAATCACATGACAAATTCCAAAAAACGTAATTGATATAATTTCAACATCCAATTTACATCTAAAAGACAAAATAACATGAATTCTATGGGTTTTCAATGCATACATGATAGATCTAAGTTGTTTATTTTTGCAACTTCCATACTCCAAGAGGACTATATTCACACATGTGGTCGGCTAATAGGATGGGAGGAGGACACTGCAATGAAACAGAGATTGACACTGACACAGCAGAAGCTGGATATGGGTTGGTTCCCTTCACTTTGCCTTGAAATATGATGGTGGCCTGGTTCTCTTTACCTTGTGGCTTACCCTTGTTTATGACCACATTGGTTTGGTTTACCCTCTTATTAGAGTGGCCATAAATTGTAGGTCACCAAACTGTGAGATAGTGGACATAATTGTAAGCCAAAAATTATGAAAACATGGAAGTTCCAAAAACAATAAGAAATTTTGCCTCCCAAGGGTCTGCTTGCGCGTGACGTCGAAGGTGTGGTGTCATAGTGCACAGTTTTGCTACATTCGTCACCAGGGAAGTTACATCCTTGAAAGTTCAATGTACTCTTTTATTCCAGGTTCATCTAACGAATCCTTTTTAATTGTGATGAGTATCAGTAATTTGTCAGATTCATTAAAACCATTCCCAACCATCATTTTTGGAAAATCAGGAAGATGAAATGTCTCAATAATATGAGGAAGTTAGCTGTTGGTCGATTCATTCTGATGAAGAAACAGCAATCCAACACATTACATTTGCAGCTATTGAGGTGAGCGATAATTGCTATAGGTTAAACTACACATGCAATAACCAAGAAACTAATTTATGTAATAGCCATGCATCCAAAATACCTGATTAAATTATTTGTTGAAAAATAAGGTAATTTACAATAGCTAAACCATTTGAAAAAGCATGTAAATGCAAATAGGTTCTCCATCAAAATCAAGCATCATTGAATTGGGTGTACCTCAAAAAGGTTTAGGATTTCGAAATGAAACCCACTAAAAGCACATGATTGTAGAGGAAGGTCAGGAAAATATTTTTAGACTAAAACGAAAAAATTCTATTGGGAGAATTTTGAGTAAGTTTGAGATTCTGATTTATCACATTCTCATTTATATGCTGAAATTGGGGTATGAAAAGTTAATAAATTGGGTAGAAGTAATTTAATGAGACAGACATTAATGAGAAAACATTAATCTTCTATTTCCATGACCATCGTGTTCACGTTAGGCAAGCTTTGCCATAAAGGAGTGTACACGGAGTGCGACAAACATGTCGTTTTTCAGAATAAGGATCCCACACACATACATATTCAGTTCGTCTGGATGTGTAAGTCAGTCCATTGACAAATGCCTTTTTCTTTGAATTATTGCATTTAGCCTATGAAGGCAATGTTACTGATAAACCATATTCATATAATCCACTATGTAGGGGAGAGTGGGGACCGATAGGCCACTTCACAAATTATTGAACATGGAGGCAAATCTGCTTCAGATACAGGATTCATACTGTGCATGCCATTAGCCGGTGTAATTCTCTATAAAATGATATAAGATTCACATGGATAAACCTAGGGAGAAAGATGAGAAAACACATTTTCTATCAAGACAGATGGTGGCCCATCGGTCCCCAACCATGGGGACCGATGGGCCATCCCATGGGGTCCGATGGACCATGTTAATAACTTGCCAAAGGTTGGATGAAGAAATTGAAATTTGGTTCCAAGGTGTTTTTGTTGATCCATCTGAGTGTGTAGGATAATAAGAGATCGAAAAAATATAGATATACCGATATTTTACACTTTGAAAAAAAGCAAAATTTTCACCGATGTTATGAGTATTTTTTTTGTAGTTATAAATCTACTGCGATTATATTTTAGCAGTACTTGAACAGATGTATTAGAAACTATATTGGAGTCATTTGGAGAATTCTAAAATAACTGGTTCATTGGTCACTAAGCAAAAAAACAATTATTTGATATCTGGTTGCCAGAAGTTTGGCTACCGCTGTGACCATCAAAATCTTGCCTAATACCTCAAATTTGTTGATGAATGTTTGAAAATAAGTATATTTTAATTTTTTCTTCATTAATAAATCATTTCTGTCAACCATTTACATTTTTAGGCAAAAAGTAAAATTTTCGATTGATCTCTGTAGAGTAGCGCGGGGCATGCAGCCCCCCTTAACTTCGAGGAGCGATTTGACCTACTTTTTGTGGTCGATTATCAGAATGCTTATGCTGTCAGGAAGGGATCACTTAACTCTTCTTATAACTAGTGAAAAGAA
This sequence comes from Platynereis dumerilii, assembly GCA_026936325.1. Lineage (NCBI taxonomy): Eukaryota > Metazoa > Annelida > Polychaeta > Phyllodocida > Nereididae > Platynereis > Platynereis dumerilii. The sequence goes on from JAPTHN010000004.1 coordinate 26,820,621, forward strand.
TGTCCACCAATTTTAATAAAGGAGTTACGGCCCTTTTTGTAAAAAAATTAAAATGGCCTTCTTACCCCACCCATCGGGCAAGAAGCCCCCCTATTATAATCCTATGGAAATTTTTTTTGCGAGCGCATTCAGCTTGAAAGTTATTTCTTGGGGTTCTTCTATCATTTTTAAGGTATTCTATTCACTTTTTCCGAATTTCAGAATTTTTCTGTTCATACATTTATTTTTTACCCTTTTTCAATTTCGGCCAAAATTTTTTCTATTTCAATTAGCTATTCTATCAAGATTTAAGGTAAAGTACACATTATTAAATCGTTCCTGAAGCAGCTTCGAGGCCTCAGTGAAGGGGGCCCCATGCCCCATACCATGTGGGGCCTCTCGCCCCAAACCCACATATTTTAATTTGACCTCTATATTTTGAGCTAAAAAGCAAAAAACATGATCCAAATCATATTTATGTGATGGTCATAAAGTAAAGCAATGCAGATATCCATCATACTTTTAAAAATTTCCAAAGTTATTTCTGACAACCACTTTCAAAGAATTAATCAAAGTTACAAAAACCATGCACCTTTTTTTGTTTCTTTAATTACGACTATGGTTTGGTGCTGAATGCCTTGAAAATTTGTGACGTCACCTAAAAAGCCTTTAGCTTCAATCCTATCAATAAGAAAAAGCACCAAAAATGTAAGTTAAGAAATAACCCTGGGGGGGCTTCTCACCTAACCCGGGCTTCTTGCCCCGACCCACTCTACTAGTATGCCACCTACAGGAGAAATCTGGAATCAATACAATAAAATTCATCAATAACTCTTCAATAGGCTATATTTTGGTAAAACTTCAATTTACACTCAAGACTGTATCATGTCTAGCCGGGTCATCGTGTTTATTATTTCCCAAATAAACTGAACCAAATAAAAAACGCAAAACTATTGTCAGGGCTTTATTTTTCTATATATGATTGAGATAGACTATTTAGTTTATGCATATGTATAATCAGGTCCCAAAGGATTCAGTTCCATAAAATCACTCAATTCTGACCTTTGTTTGCAAATCTGTGGCCTAGTTTATCACATTGGGGTATGACCAATGGACTGAGGTGTCAGGTGAAGAAAATGATGCAAAAGGCCACACAATCCATTTCAATTGGTGCCACTAAACTTGTTAAAATTTTGTTTTCTTGCGAAGTCATGTCAGAGTTTGTCACACACAATGCTAAATTTATTCCAATGCAAAAATGCGACTATGGAAAATGGTCCTCGAATGGCCTGTACAAGTGCAACAGAGTGAAAAGGCTTAGCGCTTATAAGAAGGACCCAAAACAACCTGTATAGCAAGCTTGGACACACAGCAGTGCCATGTGTGCCTTCCTCGTGCTTTTCCTACTGGAGTAGATGTGTAGTTGTGAGAACAGCACAAGGATAGCACTGACAATACTTATTTTTACCTCTGCAGCTGTTACAAAGACAGCGTAAGGTCTTTCTGATGGACCGTGAGCCTTTTCCATTCCGCAGTTATCGAATAGGCCGTTCAACGACTTCTTTCCATAGTCGCATTTTTGCATTGGAATGGTATCGTGTGTGACAAACTTGCCCTGACTTCTCAAAAACCTAAATTTTTAGCAAGTTAACTGACACCAATGAAGTCAATTTTATGGCCTTTTTCATCATTTCCTTCAAACTTTAAATCATTAAATTTGCTCTCCGAGGTGTGTAACATATCGGCCCACTGACAAGACCCTAATTTGATAAACTTGGCCATGAACATGCAAAAAATTGACGCACTTTAGTGATTTTATGCAGATGAGTTCTTTGACACCTGATTATACATATGCATACACTCTCCAGCCCATCTGAAGCTTATAGAGACAAATAAAGTCCTGGCAATAGTTTTGCGTTTTTTATTTGGTTCAGTTACTAACTAGATTGAACATTTGTGATTTCTATGGATATTTTCATTAAAATATTATTCCCACCATTTTGTGTTTCAAGCCATTACTAAGGCAAATTCATCACTGTAAATTTGAGGGAAATCCTTCAAGTCGAAACTTAACATTTAAGATGCAAACTAAAGTTTTATTGGGCTTTTTTCCTCTAAAAGATTTTAATATCCAGCCCCTCGCCAATACGCCACCAACAGAAAATCTCAAGAAATAGCGGCCCATTGGTCCCCATGTTGAGGGCCCATCGGTCCCCAAAAGCTTTCAGATTAGTTAAAGCCCCCTTTTTTGGTGAAATAAGGTTCTTATATCTATAATTCAATGTGTAAATTTTCACCAGTGTATAGGGAAAATCGTCATAGGAAATACATTGCCTCATATCAACACACATTTGAGATATTAAACTTTTCTGAATCAGTAAAAAATAATTTTACATGTTGAAAATTTAATTTTGCCCACCAAACGCTTGTGCCATAACTTATCGATCAGTCATCAATATGGTATTCATAGATGTGATAAGCAATAATAAAAATGCAAATTAGATGTTCCGAAACGTTTTTGATGTGGAGTTAAGAGGATGGCCCATCGGTCCCCATTCTCCCCTAGAACACATGCAGGTAACTTTTTTGACATTTACATGACATTTTTATGACATTTTGATGAACAGTTATATGCCAAATCATATTCTTTGCCTGCAGGACTGCGGTAATCCAAAAATCGTACAAATATAGTATAGACGATAGAAATACTTAATGGATCAAAATTGGTAATTAAAATATTATAATATTACACAACCATCAATGATTAGGCTCGACAAGTTCAAATCAGGCAAAAATGGTCAAAACATGCACCTTTGTCAATTGAACAAGGCTGCAAACATAATTTTTTTTTTACTATGTAGGATGTATCATGCGTTCAAAAGTGTTTGTCACACTCTGTATACCATTTATTGGCAAAAAATGTGAAACATACTAGAATTGCAAGCAAAAATAATATTACCAGCAGATCTATGGGTGATGAACCTTTTTTGATTGCATAGATCCTAAATAGTAAGGTAGTTTGATTTTGACAACTGTGATCACTGGGTGTGGTCCAACACCTCATTCTTGTTAGGATAGGGGTATCCCATCGGGTGTCCTCGATCTCCTCACTCTTTTATGGGTATCCCATGGTCACGCTGATTTAATCTATCTATCTATCTATCTATCTATCTATCTATCTATCTATCTATCTATCTATATATCTAACTATCTATCTATCTATCTATCTATCTATCTATCTATCTATCTGTCTACAGTTGTGAAGGGTGATGATGGAAATAATTACATGTTATGATCATGAATAATTAGCTAAAATATATACATATTTTGGAAGGTAGTGGTGCACTAGGCTTTAAAAAATATCGTATCCTGTACAGTTCAAGGTACCCTTTAAAAGTACACATAGGCTCATCAAACCAATTATTTCTAATTTGAGTTTTTATCAATAAATCGGTTACGCCTATCAGAACCACTCTCAACAGCAATTCCTCACACCCGGAAGATGAAATTTTTCAATAATTTTATGAGGAAGCTTATCATCATTTTCATAGCTATATCCCTATCAGCGTGCCTCGGCGGCCAAACGAAGGCCCAAAGCCGGTCCCATGCTGCTGACATCGGACCGATGCCGGGCCGACGCCGGACCGCCAAGGCACGCTGACAGGGATATGTGATTTCTCAGTTTGTACTTCATCCCAAGAATGTGATATTACAGACTTAACTTCATATGTTACAAGCATACATTTATAGTCTGTCATTTTGATAAGAAAAAATGAGGACCAGTTCAATGTGAAAATGCATTTCGTGATTCATGATAGCCGATGAAGTGTCATCTTCTCTACTTTCAACATGGGAAACAAAGAGGCTATTTTATTAGTCATGATCAAGAGAAGGCCATTTGACTTGTCATACATTAATCAAATAGACTACTTATCCTCAAAGGAGAGTGACAAAGACTTACAACAAAGTTAAAAAGTTATTTGAAATTTTGATGACTTGGGAAAAACAATGAAACAGGCTCTGTTTGGGTAATATTGAAACAGAAACTCTTCTGGTAGTTGTAGTCGGCCTGGGCAGAAGTTGTTCTTTGTGGTTATATTCCCTTAGCTTTATTAACCGTGATGTTAATCTCTAAACTGATTGCCTCAGGATGAAGATAAGATAAAACACATTTATAAACACAATTTACAACGAAATATTGCAGATATTGGAGTCAGTGGCATAACGTTTAATAATTTGTACATGCAATAACCAAGCAAAAGTCGATTATTATGTAATTGTTGTGCTAGCAAAATTTCGGGCTTCTTTACAGTGAAACACTTTGATATAGAATTAGAGTGGACTGTGGCACTGTGAAAATGGCACTTTGTGTGTCATCATGCTGATGATTTGTCATGATCAAACCCAATACTTTCAATGTTAATTTGATAGAAGGAGACTTATCCCATTTGTTGGTGACAGCCAAACGAAAGGATTATGTGTCTGATTTTCACTCTGAAATCAGTTTTGACAAGTCAAATGGCCTTCTATTGATCATGACTAATCAAACAGCCTCTATCTTTCCCATGTTGAGGTAGAGAAGATGACACTTCATCAGCTATCATTAGTCAAGAAATGCATTTTTCGCAGTGAACTGATCCTCATTGTGTCTATATCAAAGTGTTTCACTGTAAAACCCAGCCAGCGGTCTAACATTTAAAAAATATTTGCTATACAACGTTTTTATAAGACTTATTAAAAAATAATTTGACATCAGTGAAAATCGGTGTATACATAAAAGCCTGTGTAAAATGTGTATGCAAAGCTGACCCTTTTCAAAATATGCTTTATGAATTTGTGAATTTACTCATAATTTTCGGCTGCCACCTATTTGAGTCTATGTAAACTGACCTTGTTTGTTGTGACAAAGAATCAATATTACTAGGTATGTAAACTAATTCTCTTGGAAGTTAAGCCACCATCTGGAATGGTTTGTCTTAGGTCAATTTTTCATTACAAACAAAATCAATTTATATGATATCCACACTGTCAAAATTAAATCTCCTCAATTGTATGATACAATCATTGGTTCAATGATTCATGAATTATCAGTGTTGTTAGAGTGACTGATGATTCTTCTTCTATTTCCAGATGTTCATTTTTCATTAGCAGAAGTGGTAACCGATGATTCTTCTTATATTTCCAGATGTTACTATTTAAAGAAGTTATGACTGATGATTCTTCTTCTATTTCAAGATGTTACTATTTGATGAAGTTGTCACTGATGATTCTTTTATTTTGCAGAAGTTGTAACTGATGATTCTATTATTTTGCAGAAGTTGTAACTGGTAATTATTCTCCTATTTCCAGACATTCATATTTGAAGAAGTTGTCACTGATGATTCTTTTATTTTGCAGAAGTTGTAATTAACAATTCTTCTTCTATTTCCAGAATTTCATATTTGCAGAAGTTGTAACTGATGATTCTTCTATTTCCAGATGTAACTATTTGAAGAAGCTGTCATTGATGATTCCTTTATTTTGCAGAAGTTGTACCTGATGATTCTTCTATTTCCAGACATTACTATTTGAATAATTTGTCATTGATGATTCTTTTATTTTGCAGAAGTTATAACTAATGATTCTTCTTTTATTTCCAGGTGTTCCTATTTTTCAGAAGTTGTGATTGATGATTCTTCCTTTTCCAGATTCTTTGTTTACTTGCAGAAGTTGTCTCTGTTGACAGCTCATCAAAATGGGTTTTATTCTTCACTTTTCGATTATCTTCTTATTATGCCAGGTAAGTTCATCCAAGTGTGTTATTACAGCCATTGAAAAGGGACATCCGCATTGTGTTTTTGACATCGCTTTAGATCACTATGTGTGAGTCATTCTGCTTAAAAGAATAAGCAACAGACCAAAAATATGGTCCTTCGGCCCTTTGCTTACACTCTGAACCATTTGGAAGCTGTATAACTGATTTGTGTGAAGTATTTTGCTATCACATTCATCAGGGTGTCCAAACTAATGCAGACCTGAAATTCCACAAATATGCCCATAACTTTTCATTTTTTAAGCTTTGGAATGATTTTTTGGAGATGGAATTATGTAACAGGGTGTAGGCTATCAGTTACACCCTGGTAGTTTGGAAGGTATGAGAATATGCACCATCAAGAACTTCATACACCATGAAATTACATTGTAGACTACAGCCACTGTGTTCACGCCATGAGTCACTATAGACATGCAATGGAAAATTTGCTCTGACCTAATTGGCACTGTGCATGCTCAGACACGACCTCGTTTCCACTGGGCATGCTCAGAGCTGGATGCGGGGAAAGCGGGGCAGAGTGAGACGCTTTATTTTCAAGTGTTCCAAAAATGTTGGCTGTTCACGATAAAATGAGCTCACATTTAATAAGAAGTTGGGTATATTGTAGTAGTTTCAGGTTTCTAACATTTACAGGTTTGGTGAGACTTCGAGTTACATCCATGCTGTTTGTGGGGCACAGTGAGACAGCAGGTGGGGCACAGTGAGGTGGGGCACAGTGAGGCAGGGCATCAGCTATCATAACTGCTAACCCTCTGGGCCAGCTGAATTGTTCTTTCAAGTGTTGCTACAAAAACGAGTATACTCTAAGAAAAGCAGCTGGCTGGCTGATTTTTTCTTTATAAAATTGGGAATCCTGTGGACTGGATGCCTGCATTGTCGATTGTCATCTCACTAAACTAAGACAAATGACCATGGTTGAATCCTTGGTAGTTGATTTGTACTATCTAATTTTTCTTGGGAATCACAACTAAAAGTAATTGGGTCAAATGATTTACTTTTACTGGCTCAAAACCAAAATTTGGACATTCCACTCACTGTATGCTGTTGAAGTATTTACTTTAATACTTACCTTTTTTACTATACAAAAAAGAGAGTTGTTCTGTTAACAGTACCAGTTAGACAATGCAGACTTTGTCTCACTGTGCATACAACCTCACTGTGCCCCGCTCTCCCCTATTCGTCTTTTGTCTACTGTAATTTACAATCTATCAAATATTGCAGACTGCATCAGCAGCGTATACCATCACAATTCACCAGATACATTTCGACAACCCGGACCACGTACTGAGGGACGGCAGCAAATGTGACAGTGGCTGGGTTGGTTCTAAATGTGAGCATTACTTCAAAGTTTGCGTGGACTTTAAAGATGGGAGAAGCTGGGATGATGGTCAGTGCAGAATCAAGGGCCCATACACTCTGGCTTTAAGGACAACAAATCATATATCAGTGGCGCATCCCTGGCAGGTATGTAGAAACAAGTACATTTAGAATACACTGTGTACTCATCAATTGACCTAACAAAGTTATACTGGGTTACTTTTTTTGGATAACTATGAAGTAGAAACTAATAAATACCAAGAAATTAGTGATGAGTAGAAAATAGGGCAGAAAATTAGTTGTTGGGATAAAAATGGAAACTAAGATTTTGTTTGAACTGAATATCTTTTGCTCACCATATCTGCAAACCCAAGTTGGTGCAATGGTACAAACCATATTAATGTGTATTATTCCTCAATACTAAATTGTAGCGGGGAATTATTTTAGCTTTTTGATAAATCTATCAACAATTTCAGATGTGGCTTTTACCCTTCAGGTCTCACTTTATTATTGGCCCCATCAATCTTGTCCTGAACCCCCCCCCCCCCCCCCAATCTGATTCCGTGCTGATGCCCATGCATGCCACTCCCATTTTGTTGTACCATGGACTTCCTATATTAAATTTGAAATTTTATTAAATTTGAAGGTTTTGCCCACACCTCATTCCTTTATGCACATCGCCAATTCTCCATGGATTTCCCTATGCTATACATCAATCTTCATGTTTTCAAAAGCTCTACACATTTTTATCTTTACAGAACTGTCTGTTACCTCTAACAACCTATCCACACCTGTATGCTATCCACACATCTCTATTCACGTGGCTGCAGTACAGTAGTGGTAGTGCATTGTTCTCCCTGGCCTCCAAAGAGGGAGCCATCAATAAATGCACCAGTTTCAAACTTTTGACAGTCACGGGGGGTTCTTTTTTCCCTTTCTCATGCCATACACGCATGTGATGCTCATTCCGTCGGGGAGGCTCTTGCTATTTTTTCTCACATTTTTACATCATACAAATACATCTTACCCCGCCAGTACTTTTGCCCTCATTTGCCATTTCCTCTGAAATATAATATGTGTTTAATGGGAAGTTCTAGTAGTATTATAAATGGACGGAACACAAGTATGTAACCTGAGAAGGGCAATCAATCGTAATTCACAGTAATTGAATCAAAGAAATTCAAAGGGAAAGTGATTGGAAATCCTTTTAAATTACCCCTTTACCTTTGAAGTACAATGTGTGAAACGCCTGAGACCAGATTATCCAAATCTGACTTCAATTTTTTTTTTTCAGAAATAAAGTTTTAAATTGTTGTATTGATTGAGGCTGTTGCTCCAAATTGCTCATATTTCTAAAACATAGATTATATTTTATTTGGGTTTCAATGAGATGTATTTCACTGTTTTGAGGCTTTTGGTTGACGATTTATTGAGCATTTTCTTCTAACATTTAATCCATTGTACAGCAAAACCCGTTTATTTCCGTTCAATGAAACTAAAACCATCTTTTATAAAGGTTTAAATTTTCTCTTTTCAATGGCAGCCAACTTGCGAGCGACAAGGGGCGGCCAGTGAAGATATTTGCATTTTAAGATATTTATATTTTAGTCTTGTATTGACAACAAAAAATAGCAGCCTGAATATTTCACTTTTGTTGCCCTGCCAAATGAACTCAACAATTTAATGATTAGTGTTCCTGGCATAAATAACAGCAAATAGTTGCAATATTCTGTTTTTGGAAAAACTCCTCATTTAACTTTTCTACAAGGGTAATTAAGCAGTGAAAGCTCAATGGAAAATATGTGATATTACAGGGTAATTAGAATACAAGAGCTACGCACATTGTACCTTTGAAGTATCATTGTGTAGCCTCCTCTTCTTAAACCTCCCCATCCTCCCCACACAAGCCCTGCTAAAATAGACAGGGCTTTCTGCTATTTCCAACCTCTTCTGTGATTGGCTGCTTATTTAGGTCATAAGCATTTTGCAGGCAGATTTAGTCTGATTATGGACACTTAGAGGATTACCACTTCAGCAGAGCCTTCAGTGAATAGATCAGACACACCCACAAAGACGGCCAATGAACAGGCCTTCACACAGGTTATGCAAATGAGGTTGATTTGGCTGATTCGGACACTTCCGTAAGGGTTACAAGTGTGTTTCTTATATGGGTAGATAGATCTCTCTGAGACCTTTCAAATGATAGGTCATACGTCTCTGTGGTGTTAATAGTTGCTTCGCAAATTGCCGGTAAACTTTCGAAGTGAAGAGAAATCCTAGGCGCTGATTGGCTGTGACGCTCTGACGCAAAATCTTATGATAATGTACGGCGCTAGCATGATTCGTCTAGGGTAGATTATCTGGGTGAGGATTACTGGCAACTAAGAAAAACAGTGTAAAACAAGCAAACTTTCAAACAGTTTCTTTTCAGAACTGTGAAAATACATAATTCAATGGAATTTTCGGAACTGTGATAGCACCTCAACAATACACAATTTCTCCATTTGTAACTGTGTGAAACAGAAGCAACAATTTCAAACTGTGATGTAACAGTCCCTGATTGGCTGAGCCAAAACTGGATCAGTTAATTAAGTATTCATGAATTAGCAAAGGTTATGGGCCATTTTGTCATGGTATGACTTGGGATGATGAAACCTCCCTGGTTGTACCCTTGACTTACTGAGGGTCAAATTTCAGGGGGGGAGCAATTTCATTGTCTTATGTTGCTATTATCCGTTATATATATATACATGTATATATATATTTTTTCAGGGAGGGGTGTTATTGAAGGTGACTGCAATGGATAGTGACAGTGATGATGATGATATAGTGGATAAATTGTCTGGTGTCCTAAATTTGCAAGCTTCAAGGAGCGCAAGCGTGGCTCCTTTGAAATACTTTAGAATCACGGGGGTTAACACATAGTATGTATACTTTTACAATTGCCAGTTGTTTTAAGTTATGATAATGGACAGATTATCTTAGCTGAAAACAACAAGTTTTGTGCTAGCTCAAAGGAATTATGCAAAAATCTAACTCAATCAGTTTAGCTGATTTTAAAGGACCACACTCATGCACTTTTTTTTATCAGTTGAGAGCTTCGCGCATTATATTTGCAGAAATTTCAAAATTATTCCAAAATAAACCAACTAAAACTAACTTTTACTTTTCAATTTTGGCCATATTTTTGGCACAATAAAAAGCGACCCCTCTTGGAAGAACAGTTCTTCAGTGACGTGGGACAGGGTTTTAAATAAACAAATACATGTGCTTTATGCATACTCCTCGCAGTGACTTGTCAAGATGGCTTTATGAGGACTTTTGGAACTGATAGGCCTAGCTGTGAAATGTTTTTAAAACAGAGAGATAAAGCTGAATTGCCAAGGAAAATGACACCTTCAACAATCAAAACGATGTACAACTGTGATGACCTGTGACCTTCATTTCATTCAATAGTCCTGCCCCAAAAATAACATATTGAGTGTCTCAAGGTTAACAGTGACTGACTTGGACCAAAATTGACAAGTCCAGAACGCAAAAAAAAAGAGAAAACATTTTATAGGCATATTTTCATACTCAATTTAAATATAAAGCTCATTTTTGACTGAAATTTCAATCATGTCATGATTTCATAAAATATACATCCAAAAATATAGCCTCTACAGAAACAATCTATCAACCTATCAACTTAACTATCTATCTATCTATCTATCTATACTCTATCTATCTGTTTAAAAAATATACATCCAAAAAAGATATAGGCCTATATGGCCTCTACAGATAACAATCTATCAACCTATCAACTTAACTATCTATCTATCTATCTATCTATATCTATCTATATCTATCTATATCTATATCTATCTATCTATCTATCTATCTATCTATCTATCTATCTATCTATCTATCTATCTATCTATCTATCTATCTATATCTCTCTATCTATCTATCTATCTATCCATCCAACTATATATCTATCTATTATGAGGTTATATCATGGGTGGGGGCAGTATATCCCTAGTATAGTCACCTGAGACCCAGTATATCCCGAGACCCGAAGGGTCGAGGGATATACTCGGTCGAGGGTGACCATTATCCCATGTCTTTTTTTCTTTTTATTAATTTTATTTTATATCAATGTAAAACAGATTGAAACACTTAATGTGAATGCAGTTGTGCTACAAAAAATCAATAATCTTAATTGGTTGTACTTAATTGCCTTAAATCATAACAATCAAAAAAGATGCTGGCTTGTTATGTTAATAAGCATTGTATACAGAGGGTCATGTGCAACGTCTTTTTGTTGATTGTGGTATGCAAATGAGGCAATGCTGTTTTCTGATTTGGCAGTTTCAGTATATCCCTGCCATCTAATGAATAAATTAGTATAGCCCTCTCAGCTAATTTATTGAAGAGCTCTGATTGGGTGTACTGATATTTGTCCCTCTCGATACCCACATATTTCCCTCTCTTATTTGGTATTTACCAGGGAAAACCTCAGTATCAGGGAGAAAAGTTTGCTAGACATGGGACAACTGTTTTTATACACTTAATTATATACCATTTTTGTACATAGTTTGTATGATTCTGTGTATGAAATAAATGATATATATAATATTTATCTAACTGGTAGTTTATGTTATATTTCAGTTTTTGTCACAAAATGCGATCTGGACTTGTCACACATTGAGCAAATTAACTACAGTCAAGTAAATTCAGTGGAACTAGCCAATCAGTACACAAGGCAAATATGCAAATACAAATGATTGATAGCTGTTGCTGGAACTCCTCTGAAAATGTTTTCACAGTTTCAGTTTGTCTCCAGTTCATTTTTGTAACAGAATTTGTTAATCCATTCAGTATATCACAGTCTTGTTTGGTGGTCAAAATAGCAAGTGTCTTGTTCTCTCATTGTCCATAAAAAACTGAGGAGGGAGGGGGAGGGCCACCCAGCCTCACGTCACTGCTCAGCTGACTGAACATTCTGAACGACCACAAAACTGGCCAGAAATTCCAATTTTATTAATTTTTCCTGATCTATGGTGAGAATCAATTTTGGGAAATGTTAGCTGAATGCACTCGCAACATGTGATTCTTGCATGGGAAGATATGTTCTTTAAAAGTTGGATTTTGATGAGTTTGTGCCTTTAAATTTTACAATGTATGGTGGAAGTCTATGCATAGACAGTCTATTAAATGTCAAACTTGTTAGCGTTCTATGTCTTTTTTGACATTATTATATATACAATGTGAAACATTTATTAAATGAACTAGGGGCAGGGTAAGGAGTTTTGTTGGAAATTGTCGTGTGAGTATGTCCGACACCATGAAATTTTGCCTTGTAGCTCAGCTCCTGTTGCACTTGGAGCTTTGGTTGATGGTTTGTCTGATACCCAGGCTATTACCTGGCCTCATCCCTGTTTAACAATGAAATAGCTGAGGCATAATGGTATGACTACACAAGCTGCTAAAGTGTCAAATCTGGAAATTGGACTTTACGGAATTGCCCATTGATAATAACAACTGTTATTAGTTATTTTATTCTGTTTCCAGCATGGATGTCAAAATAAAGGTGTATTGCAATAGCAACTGGTATGGCAGTGATTGCAATACTTATTGCAAGCCAGGGAGTGGTGCACACTACTCCTGTTTATCAGATGGATCCAAAGATTGTGACAATAACTATCATGGGACAGACTGCAATAAGTACTGCAGTTCTAGCTATAATTACTACTGCTCTTCTACTGGAGCCAAAGTGTGCCGCGGTGGCTATTATGGTGCAGATTGTGATACACACTGCATGGAGACAGAAAGATCCCACTGCTCGTCAACTGGAACTAAAGTATGCAACAATGGTTATTATGGTGCCAATTGCGACAAATTTTGCCTGGGATCAAGCAGATTCTCTTGCACATCTGATGGAATCAAGGTATGCCATGATGATTACTATGGTGAAGATTGTGACCAATACTGCGAGGGAACAGATGCATACTTTTGTACATCTGATGGAACTAAAGTATGCCACAAAGATTATTACGGGGAAAGTTGCGATATCTTTTGCAAGGAACAGAACGACGAAGGCATGGGATATGCTTGTGCTGGAAATGGAAGCAAAATCTGCATCAAGGATTGGTGCTCTGAGAATTGCAATGTATCCTGTGCAATGACTGAAACAGGTTAGTTTTAAAAACCCTGATACCTGCGATTGTACTAACGCAAATCATGCAATTTTGGCCCAAATATTAAATACTCATTAGAAATTACTTTTTTCATGCTCATTTTTGACATCGTGTGGATCTGGATGTGCCAGATGTGAGCGACAAAATACTCAATTAGCAGTAAAAGAAATTGTCATTTGAAACAAATAATTACATCAGACATTTTCTCTACCTCCAAAAGCAGAGAGCTTAGTGTCACTTGCTATCATTGCGCAAAGTGTAAAGTTCTAATCACAGAAATGAAATTTCCACTGGCAGGTCAAGGTATTGGCTGGAAGGTCTGGACAGTCATCATCGTCAGCTCAGTAGTTGGTGTAGCTGTGTGTGTCGGAGTTGCATGGAAGCTGTGTACAAACAGACAGAAGAAGACCCCACACGTTGCACGGCCCCAATCCGAGGGAGAAAGCAATTATTATTCTTATCCAAGTCAAGCAGGCTTCAGACGTGGACCGAGTGATGAATCCTATGCTTACATTGTACCTGGCAGGAAAAACGAGTGATGCGGTGGTACACAAAGAAAGGATGGGGCTGAAGCACATATTCAAGATATATGCACACCATTTTATAACCATGCACCCTCATTTTTATATGCTAGACATTTGTGCATGAAAGTAGAAAATTTGTCGAGAAAAAATAGTCTTCCTCGGAGTTACACTCAACAAAAAAAGAAACGTGCCCCTTCCTTTTTTGCTTATAATTTGTAAGATAATTTTTTTTGGCCAAAACTAGTTAAACAGTATTGATCCTATTATAAACAAGTATCAATATGCCGAAAATTATTCAAGTGCGACCATTTCCATTTCACTTTTGACCTTGTTTATCACATTTGGGTATGTTTTTAAAATGACCCCATACCCACAATGTCTTGCATCTCACCAAAAAAATCTGGGTGTCTTTTGGAAGAGTGTGACATAGAGCCCTAGAAAAACGAAAAAGAATTGGCACTTCTGCTTTATTTTTGATAGCTACAGATCACCTTCCAGATGTGTGACATTGTGCATTTTATATAGCAACGCAAATGACTCATATTATTCAGCTTTCAATGAAAATTTTACATGAAATGACCAGAGGCATCTCGGAAATGCCAATGCTTTTTTCAAATCAAAATATCAAAAAAAATTGAGATTCTTAAATACATCCTTCAGAAGCATATTAAACATTTATGGATCGGGTGAAATATTCCTCATTGCCATGCATCAGCATTGATTTGCAGCATAATTAGGTGGAATGATCCAAGTGCATGAAGTTGTGAGGTCTTTGATGACAGAATAGATGGAGTCACTCCAGATATTTTTTCCAGCAGATGGCAGTTTAGTCTATCAGAGGTCCTGATGCTGATGGTTGAACATGGGATCGACATTAATTCAACTCCAAGACTTTACTGCCACCTTCTGGAATAACAGTTTTGATTTTTATTGTTGTCATCAAAAATCGTACATCTTTCTCAGCCTGGATTGTGGTAGTCAAACATCTTATCTATCAATGCTGATGTACGGAAATTATGAATATTCAACCCTATCAATAAATGATTAATTTGCTTCTGAAGGATGTGTTTATGCATCTCAACTCTTCGAAAAGACACCAAGATTTTTTTGGTGAAATGCGATAGATTGTGGGTATGGGGCCATTTTAAAAACATACCCAAATGTGATAAACAAGGTCAAAAGTGAAATGGAAATGGTCGCACTTGAATAATTTTCGGCATATTGATACTTGTTTATAATAGGATCAATACTGTTTAACTAGTTTTGGCCAAAAAAAATTATCTTACAAATTATAAGCAAAAAAGGAAGGGGGACGTTTCTTTTTTTGTTGAGTGTATTAAAGAAGGAAAGCATCATCCTAAAAGAAAATTTAAATTTCAAGTTCTCAGTTGAGCTTCTGCATGGCTAATAGTTCTAGCAGAACCTTCGGTTTAAAACTTTGAATGCTACCTGGAAGGACAAATAAGTGATGGAGCAGTATACAGAAATTATATGGCTAAAGATATATATTCCAGATATGCACACCTTTTTGTAATCATGCACCCTCACTTTTTTAAACACCCTATATATGCATCTTCTGGAAAGAAGAATATTTGTACTGCTAAATGGATATAGAAATCGTTGTGTTTATATGTAAATACATTTACATTATATATATATATATATATATAATATATATTTAGATTTTACTCAGATTAAGCCATTTTTGAATTGTATATATATATATTTGAAAACAAATCTAGCCCATTTGGCATTATGTTAAACCATTTTTATATATCGTTGGAGCAAATATCGTTCTTTGTGACCACTATGTAAAATATGTTGACCTCATGATGAAACATCACCCTTTTCAGTTACTTACAGGCGTCACTGTCACAATTTTTTAATATAACTATGTAGGTTTAATCCTGACCTTTGGAAATTCATATAGTCAGTAATTCCAAGCAACAAAGGTCTATTTTTTACACTCACAGGGAGCTTTGAAAGTTTCATCCTTGTCTGAAGGACTTCTTCAGCCTTCTGTCTTCAAATGCTCAGGGGTCACATGACTGCTGATGGTCAAGGTCATGTGACTGGAGGATCATCAACTTGTCGAAAAAGGACATCAACGACGAAGAAAAGAACATACTTTCAAAGGGACTAAATTTCGCGGTGACACCGCAACAACTTCCGGTAGACGAAATAGTCACCGCAACGGAACATGCTTGTTTACAAATGGCAGACAACACACAAATAGCATCGCTGAGGAGTAATATCACAAGGATTCTTAACAAAACCACAAGGATTAAACAAAACATTACGAATGAAGAAAGACAAGCGCTACAGAAACTCGCCATGGATAAAGACATCATGATTCTACCAGCGGACAAAGGCAGAGTAACGGTAATAATGAACACTGTTGATTACGAAAAGAAAATTGAAGGCCTGTTAACAGATGACAAAATGTACGTCAAACTCAATGGTGACCCCACAAACCAGTTTAAATCTCAATTGGGCAAACTACTAAAGAACTGGAAAGACAATAATAAGATTTCAATGAACACTTGGCAACGATTGTACCCCACCAGGGGCGTCACTAGAAATGCAACTTTGGGGGGGCTGAAGCCCAAAAGATTAGAAGCATTGTCTGAGGCCCGAAGGACCGAAGCGCGAGCCGTCCCGAAATCCAAAGATTTTAGATGTCTGCTGATCTCTGCACACATACAATGTAGCAAATACATAAACTGCAAAAATGATGAAAAATAGTGCACAACGTATTACGTACAGTGTCTTTTCATGGGCTCTGGTTATTCATTCACTACCAGCATCATACAAGTAAAATTTCTATTTTTTTTGGCCAAGATTTTTTGGGGGGGCTGAAAGCTCCATTTGGGGGGCTCAGCCCCCCTAGCCCCCCTTAGTGACGCCACTGTACCCCACAGCAGCAGAAACACCAAAATTATACGGTTTGCCCAAAATTCACAAGAAGGACAACCCCTTGAGACCAATAGTTTCCAGTGTGGGTAGCATCACATACGAGTCAGCCAAACTCCTAGCCAGATTCCTAGGACCGCTCACTAGAAAAACTGAACATCACAGCAAGAACAGCTCAGAATTTGTAGAGAAATTCAGGGATCTCGAGGTACCTGCCCCCTGGAAATTAGTGTCATACGATGTATCGGCTCTATTTACCAGCATCCCGATCACAGAAGCATTAGAGGTTACCAAAAAAGGATTGGAGGAAGACAAGTCTTGGATGGACAAAACTAAGTTAGAAGCCAAGGACATTTTGGAGATATTGAACATCTGCCTTAACACCACATACTTCACGTACAAGGGAACCTACTACCAACAGAAGCAGGGAGCTGCGATGGGTTCCCCTATTTCCCCAATCATAGCAAATTTATTCATGGAAGATTTCGAGAAAACGGCAATCAACACAGCAAGTATTCCACCGAAGCTATGGTACAGATATGTAGATGACACATTTACAATGGTGCACGTGTATGAGATCGACAGCTTCACACAACATCTGAACAGCATCAACTCAAGCATCAAATTTACCAGAGAAGAAGAAGAAGGGGGCACCATCGCGTTTCTGGACGTTTTGGTTCATGTCAAAGAAGATGGAAGTACGAAGACAACAGTGTATAGAAAAAGTACCCATACTGACCAATATTTGAATTTCCTTTCAAACCACCATCTGGAACACAAACGATCAGTGGTCAACCAAGAAGACCAGGATAAAAAGGAAGAGATCAGACATGTAAAAGAAGCACCTAGAGCGAACAAGTACGAGGAATGGATGTTGGAGATACCTGCGAAGAAAGAGAAAACTAACACAGAAGCCAGCCAGAAGAAAACGAGCACAATGATTGGACTAACATATGTTAAAGGAATATCTGAACCACTGGCAAGGGTCTTCAAGAAACATGGGGTGACTGTTCCACAAGCCCATCAACACACTAAGACGACAACTGGTCCATCTGAAGGGTATTACCCCGAAGTTGAATAGAACAGGCGTGATATACGAGATAGAATGCAAGACTTGTAAGAAGACATATATTGGCGAAACGGGACGAACATTAGGGAAAAAAATAGACGAGCACAAGAGATTAACATCATCGGCAATTCATGAACATTTAACCAACACCAGCCATAGGATTGATTGGGACAACCCAAGGATTCTCGGTAGAGAAGAGAACTTTATGAAGAGAAAGATCAAGGAGGCGATAGAGATCAAGAAGCGCAAACCATCGTTGATTGAATCGGGATCAAGGCCTGGACCTCCCCCTGATCTATGGCAGTCTCCTCCAGTCACATGACCTTGACCATAGGCAGTCATGTGACCCCTGAGCATTTGAAGTCAGAAGGCTGAAGAAGTCCTTGAGACAAGGACGAAAGCTCCCTGTGAGTAAAAAATAGACCTTTGTTGCTTGGAATTATTGACTATATAATTTTTTAATAATATCAAAATAATACATTTTCTTATTGTGACCTCCACTTCTTGAATGTTGTTATGAAAATAATTGTTTGAAATTATACATGATTGAATTTGATGAAATTATACATGATTGAATTTAATTGTAACAATAAAAAGATCTTAAAAGTTTGTGATTCTGATTAATTTGGCTTCGTATGATTTCTTGTATAACTTATAACATTTCTTAGCAGGACCAAAAGGAATATACAACTCAAAGTTCTGTGTTATGCCATTTGACACCTCTCTTGGCGAATTACTTAATTCAGCACTTGGTGAATAACCTGCAGGATCTGTCATGTGTATTCGCATAACTCCAACCTTCAAGATAAAGTTTGTATTAAAGTTGACTTCAGGATTTTTTTTGCTTTGGATTTTCAGTCAAATTGTTTTGTTCTTTATCTGAGCGAAAATGCATCCAATCTCGATATGTTTTGTCTGCAGCAGAGCATGGCTAAATCAATGAAATTTGCCCTTCAAAATTACCAGTAAAGGCAGCCAAAATGCTATATTTGTATGACATGTATGACATGTATGGTAATGAGATGCAGAAGGTCACAATCAAACTGAATTAAAAAAAAAAACACTGTAAAAACAACAGACACCATGAAAACAGCTTTTAGTTCCATCGAAAAATTCAAATTCATTCACTCCTGAATCAGATACTAGCTTCACTTGAGTAGATATCGACAACACGTCATGTACAAGCAAAAGGCAAGAAACTCTATGAAAAAAAATAAACTTCAGTTTTGGCTTCAATGAGCAGTGACAAACAACAGGCCATTATCCAACAAACACATATTTAGTTTTATTGTAAAGTTATTAAAACATCTGCAAGCAGGATGTAGAAATTGACCCAGGCATGTTCAGTATTACATAACTGTCTATAAATTGTAGCAATAACCACAAACAAATGTTTCAGACCAGGGAATGAGACAGTTCCATGAAACTATCGAATTAACACCTGGAGCAAGAACCAGTCATTTTCAATATGCATCCATTTCAATTTAGATATTTCAGAACATTAAGGGAACCACAAGGATGCTGCAGATAGTGAGGTGAGTAAAATAACACTATTTTGATAAATAATTAATTTTTTAAATTTTAGTGATTGTCACTATTGTTAATTATGGATACTTATCATGTTCCTCACTGGTCAGCAGGTAAATCCATTGTTCTGTTTTATTATGGCCTGGTGCAAATTTTTGTGTATTTCAGGTGAAGCCAGACTTCTCTCTGCTATAAACCACATAAAATTAAGTGTGTATCAGCCTACAGGCTATAGTACCATATTTTATTGTCAATAAATGTTTAAAATTTTAGCAAAATCGGATCACCGGTTCAAAATATATGAACTCTTGAACAGCCAGAAAATGATCATTTTTTAGCCTTTTAGCGTGATGTTCAAAATTTTGCTTATGTAAAACCCTTTGTTTTGATAATAATATATGCAACATTTTGTCAAAGGCCAGGGTGCTAAATTGCAGCCATGGAAGTTCTGAAACTGCAACTAGCAATTGATTTTTGATACTTTGTGTACACATCAAGGAGTGGCAATCAGAGTGCCAGGTCGCAAATGAAGCCAAAAAGATGTTCCAATCCTAACGCACAGTTTCTTATTTCACCAAGTCCCACTCAGACGTGCTGCTAACAATTTGTCATTACAATATCATTTTTTTAGCATGACTCAGTTCATTATCACAAGAAAAGATGCCCCCACACTTTTGTATTTACAGTTGATGCCGAAAACTGTTGATTGTCCCAACCCTAACATTCTGTCCCGACCCTAACATCTTCTGTCTAGCACTTCTGCTTGCCCCGTGCAACTTTCTGGCCTAAACCAGTGATGCAGTTTTGCCGCTGGCTACTCAAAAATAGCCTTTGATGTGTTTTTTCAGTTTTCAGACTGAAAATATTTATCTCGATAGAGACAGGGAAACAGGAGAATTCTGAGCCCTTGATGAAAATGAAGGATAAGACGTAGTTGTAGTCACAGCTTAACGCTGAGTTTGTTGGATTTTAATCACTACGTAGCTAGCTACATTTTGCAGCAAGATTCAGTGCATAGGGGAGACCGGGGTAAGTTGTGCCATTTTTTTTTGTCAGGCTGATTTTCCCGAAAAACAAAAGCTTAATCATGCAATCTTAAAATCAGATATAAAAATATAATACGTTGGCCAGAATAAACCAAAGTTTCAGGGCAGTCCGACCATTGGGAAAGTCATGGCAGGCATTAACAAAAGTAGGTCATGTGGGACAACTTGCCCCGGTGCCTGGGTAAGTTGTGCCATGTGACGGGGTAAGTTGTGCCGCCTAATTTATTCCAAAGTAATCTTGTATTTCATCCGTTTCTTCAGATGGATCATTTGTATCATGTTTTTAACGTATGACTGACATGTTACATGAAACTAATCAGACATTTATGAGCCATTTTATACACAAATTAAAAATGCTGAAAAAAAAAAACCAGAATTATTTATTGTTTAGAGGGTGTTATAACTCTTTTAACATGTGTTCCTTTCAGTGTAAGTTATTTGACAACATTTTTAGGCCTTGCGTAAAATTTAGACAAAAAAAGATGAATAAAATATCAATTCCTATGTCATACCATTGGCACAACTCACCCCAATCAAAATGGCACAACTTACCCCAAATTGATTTTCTGGATGAAACTGGTTGTCAAAAATAAACAAACAATGCAAAATGAAATCAAACAAGAGAAATGTCTAGATAAACCTCTTAACTCCATCCTACCAAACGGACATCATCTTATTACAAATGCCAAATGACTGAGAAACCAGAATGTCAGTCCTCGGCACTTCAAGTTTTCAGCAACAAAATTGAATTTATTAGTGCAGCTTTTCATACCATTATATTTGGTATTTATTTCTTGGTGCCTGATGATGTTGACCATGTGGGTATATATGAGTGGCATTGCCTTCTTTGCCCAGGTCTTCATTTAACCCCAACAGTGGGCGGCACAACTTACCCTGCGGCACAACATACCTCGGTCCCCCCTAAACATCACTTTTATTTTTCTTCTCTTTGTCACGCTCTTATCTGCACCAGGTCTTATTCATCCAATAGGGGATAATGTGAGGCAAAATGTACTACATGTATGTTGTTAATTGTTGCTTGAAGATAAATTCTGATGAAGATTTGGGGAAAAATATAGGACCCCATCCTGATATTTTTGCCATTGTTGACAAAATTAAATATCAAACTTCATGGCTCATGCGTGGAGTAGGCATTACAAAAGTCCAAAAGTATACAGCTTTGAGAATGGCGACCTTTATGGTGGTTCATACAAGCCTTTCAAACTTTAAGGCCGCATAAACAAGGATGTCAGACCGGGGGAGTGGTTAACGAATAGAAATATACTAAAATATCTTTTTTTGTTAAAATCTATAGGCCAAAGGCTTTTAACCCTCTTCTGAATAAAGTAGGCCTACTGCTGTATAAAATTATATATGATTTGAGATTAAATAAGGTACAGTGACAGATAAGATTATACATTGTAAACACAAAAAGGTTTGTTTGAAATTGACAAGCGCTTAAGCGTTACCTGGTGTCTGTGCAAAATTTTGCCTATTTCTGTCAATTTTTTAATGAGAAACAGGCTAGGAAGTCTTTCCGTCTAATTTTAGACAAAACGTTTGACTGACATTGGCTAACATAATCAGCCTTGTCTGTTTTAAATAAACCTTTCTTTTCAATGCATTTTTATATTTTTCAGACAAAAACCTTAGGTCAAAATCAGGGGTAATACACAATGAAGGAAATATCAACCATATTTTTCCTGGCTGTTCTGTCAAGTGTCTGTAAGTATATAATGAATGACTTCTGATTTTGTAGATATGTCATCAATTCAATTCAGTCAAATACAATGTAGGCCTATTCCTACAAGTCACTCAGAATATTATACATTCACAAAGTTTGTCCAAGCAAAATTTCCTTACAGTCTGTATATTTGTTATGCAAAAAAGAGAGGACCATTTCACTGTGAAAATTGCACTTTGTGACTCATGGTAGCTGATGACGTGTCATGATCATATCTTTTTCAGGTCAAAGTATTAATTTTTTGTTTGACAACAATAATCCACCCTTTTTCAGGCAATGACAGTGTGAATGGAATCGACGGTAAGTATTCATTTATCTGATGACATTATTTACAGGAGCATCTAAAAAGATGGGGATTTAAGATTTCTTGAGTAGAGTAGATGTGTAGGAGAGATGCTGAAAATATAATATATGGCAGTTGGTTGATTATTTTAATAAAAAATTCTTTCAAAAAGAATTGTAGCTTGCAGTTGTGAATGAAGTCTAATTATTATTAAGGAAGATCATTGGTAAAATGACACAATTTGTAACGGTCAATTAGATGTTCAGTAGGGCGGGGCAAGAAGCCGAGGTTAGGTGAGAGGTCCCCAGGGTTATATCTAAAGTTACATTTTTGGTGCATTTTCTTATTGATAGGATTGAAGCTAGAGGCTTTTTAGGTTACGTCACAATTTTCAGGGCAAACAGTACCAAACCATAGCTGTCCCTCTCATCAAAAGCAGTCAGAAATGGGAGGTTGGCTAAAAAAAAACTGAAATCACTATGCCTGCCCAAGCCAAGTCCAGACTGATGGAAAGAATCTGAACTTAAAACAGGGTCTTGGCAGGACTAATTAAAATCACAAATCAAACATTTTGATACAAAAGTGCTCTCTTAAAATCGATGTAAATAGACTTATAATATGTCTAAAAAGTAATGATTTGAAGTTGTGTATCTGGTATGGATCCCTCATGTAGCATGATAAAATTTCATGTATTGCTTTTAATGAATAAAGGGTGGACTTTATTAAAGCCTGTGTAGAGGTACAGGTATAGATGGCACCACATGTGGCACATATGAAACAAATAACTGTCATTTGTTGTCCGCTAATATTCAAACTTATAACTGCCTCATACAAGCAGCTACAGTCTGTTTGTCAAAATAGAATGTATAGTTGGATACCATGTATCATTATGAGGTGTCCCAGTGGACTCACTTTCTATCTCCCCCACTATGATTCTAATTCATGCTGAAATCAATCAGACTGCTCGCACAGCTAGCACAAGATTCTGAGGGAGCTTCTTCTTCTTCTCATTGGACTTCCCTTCTGTGTTAGGAGCACCCCAAATGATGGAGCACCCCAAATGATGGGAAGGGGGGAAGGAAGCAGTCTGGTCTCAGACTGAAACCATAGTGGAAATTAGAGAAACAAAAAAATGTGCCTGGTTTTTGTAACTTTGATTAATTCTTTAAAAGGAGTTGTCAGAAATTACTTTGGACATTTCTAAAATCAAAATGGATATATCTACGTTGCTTCACTTTATGACCATCACATAAATATGATTTGGATCATATTTTTTGCATTTTAGTTCAAAATACAGAGGTCAAATTAAAATATGTGTGATTGGGGCGAGAGGCTCAACATGGTATGGGGCATGACTAGGGTGGTGCATAATTTTGAAAATTCTGAAATTTAAGCGGGGCGGTATTCCACGTTGTGACAAATATCATA
Organism: Platynereis dumerilii; assembly: GCA_026936325.1. Classification (NCBI taxonomy): domain Eukaryota; kingdom Metazoa; phylum Annelida; class Polychaeta; order Phyllodocida; family Nereididae; genus Platynereis; species Platynereis dumerilii. The sequence goes on from JAPTHN010000004.1 coordinate 26,844,442, forward strand.
AAGAACAGGTACAACGATTTTCAGGAAAAAATATTAATGTCTGAAGGGTGCCCAATGCAATATAGACGTTAACTTTGTTTTTCCACCAAAAAATCGCATTTTGCCTTATAACTCAAAAACTACTCCTCCTAGGCCATAATAATGTATTGAAATTGAATATAAAAGTGACCACTCTGGACAATTTGACACCATTCCCATGTCTCTATCTGCCATAGAACTTGAGATATTACAAATTTTGCCTTATTTTCAGAATATTGACGTTTATTCAGGGAATTTGTTACTTCCACAAACTTGAAATAGGACAATAAAGTACAATCAGTAACACAAATGTATGTCATTACCTCATTTAATACTTGAGGTGCATTATTGCACAAATAAAAAAAGCAGTGCCTGCAGTGGTATTAAATCATGCAATTCAGCAGTGTTCATATATCTAAGAACTCAAAGGTTTTTGGGACATTTCAGATTTGCCTTTTCCCTTGACTTTGGCTGTCTGATGACCCGTGATATGCTGGGTGTCCTTCTCAGTTTCGGAATTTTGAGAAAGGATATTAACGAAGTTTTGCCTTAATTTGATGCTCCTTGAGGCTAGATCGTTGACTAATTTGAAAGTGGTGATGAAATCCTTTGCTTTCTGATAGTCGTTATCTGATTCATATTCTGGAACTTCTTGGTTGAGCTGGCTCATTGTCACTTTCAGCAATGGAACACAAAAACACAATAAGAATTTCCCTCCCAAGACAATAAGCTTACTTAGCTCAGTGTCAGAATTCAACTGTACATTGATTTTCCCGGAGTATACTATTGTGGTTCATGAAAGAACAGAGGCCTACCACCCATATTAAATAATTTTCTCCTCTGCTCCTGGCTGAAAAGGGCAAAAACCACAACCTCTTTTGTGGGATACCAAGTATGTCTCTGGATGATTGGCACAACACACTGGGCAATTTCTTGTTAAACCAATGCTTGCCAAAAAGACAGGAGGTGAAGAAGGTCAAAAAACTTTGAGATTCTCCTGGAACTTCTTTGAATAATACATTTGGTCTTACCAATTAAGCATACATTTTCAGTGTATAAATACTGCATCATGGCCAATACAATTACAGGGACTATCCAATTTGGAATTAAGCTCAGAGGTGGTGGCACTTGTTTTCGATACTTAAGCAAGGAACACTCAGGTGTTATGGGGCAGCCACACTCCTTAAAAAACAAATATTGACAATAAGCTTTTCTGTAGGCACCACATCCTGCAATTCCGTCTGGAGGGTGCATTGAAAGTTATGATAAGTTCAAAAATGTCCAAGTACTGCACCTGAATAAGGATTTCCTCAAAAAAGAAGCCGTTAACACAAAAGTAGAACTTGTCAAGGCACTTGGAAAACCTACATCTATGAAATCCTTCATGCTTGACGACTACAGAGAATCAGCAGAAGCGATTCTGCTTGTCCTCAACTACATCCCCCCCCCCACTAGTCATTTATACACTGAAAGTGTATGCATAGTAATTGGTCAGACCACATGTATTATTCAAAGAAGTTCCTGGAGAATTTGAAAGTTTTTGACCTTCTTCACCTCCTGTCTTTTTGGCAAGCATTGGTTTACCAAGAAATTGCCCAGTATGTTGTGCCAGTCATCCAGAGACACACTTGGAATCTCACAGAAGAGGTTGTGGTTTTTGCCCTTTTCTCTACAGAAGTCAGCCGGGAACAGAAGAGAAATATGGCCGGTAGTCTGGGGAAACCAATGTTGCAAAAGTTGAATTCTGACACTGAGCTTGTTGACTTCGGAGGGAAAAATTCTTATATCTTATTCCATTGCTGAAACTGGCAATGGGCTGGCTCAACCAAATTCAGATTCAGATCAATTACTTTTTCTCTCAAAGCATAATATTACATAATTTTAATGATGACAATTGCTCCAAGATGGGTGACCCCTTTAAGACATCTATCCCCCCACCCCCCACCAACAATTTCCTGAATGGGAATCGAATGATGACTATCAGAGAGCAAAGGACTTTGTCACCACTGTCGAAGTTGTCAAAGGGGAACAAATTATGCCCAGACTTCATCACTATCCTTTCTAATAATTCCGAAACTGAGAATGACATTCAGCAGATCGTATCACCACAGACCCTAAGTCAAGGGGCTAGGAAAATCTGAAATGTTCCAAAAACCTTCGAGTTCTTAGATTTTTGAACACTGCTGAATTGCATGATTTATTACCACTGCAAACACTGTATTTCTTTTATAAATTTGTTCAATAATGCACCTCAAGTATTAAATGAGGTAATGACACACATTTGTGTTACTTATTGTACTTTATTGTCCTATTTCAAGTTTGTGGAAGTTACACATTCGCTGAATAAACGTCAATATTCTGAAAATGAGGCAAAATGTGTAATATCTCAAGTTCTATGGCAGATAGAGACATGGGAATGGTGTCAAATTGTCCAGAGTGGTCACTTTTATATTCAACTTCAATACATTATTATGGCCTAGGAGGAGTAGTTTTTGAGTTATAAGGCAAAATACGATTTTTTGGTGAAAATAAAACATTAACGTCTATATTGCGTTTGGGCACCCTTCAGACATCAATATTTTTTCCTGAAAATTGTTGTACATGATCTTTATTATATTTGTCACAACATGGAAAACCGCCCGACTTAAATTTCAGAATTTTCAAAATTATGAACCACCCTAGGCATGACGCCCCCTTCACTGGGGCCTCGAAGCTGCTTCAGGAACCACTTAATATTGTGAACTTTACCTTAAATCTTGATAGAATAGCTAATTGCAATAGAACAAATTTGGATGAAGTTCAAACATGGCAAAAAATCTTAAAGAATAAAAGTATGTATGAACAGAAAAATCTGAAATTCAGTAGAAAAAGTAAATAGAATGCCTTAAAATGAAAGAAAAACCCAAAGAAATAACTTTCAGGTTGAATGCGCTCGCAAAAAAAATTGCTAAAGGGTTATAATAGGGGGGCTTCTTGCCCGATGGGTGGGGTAAGAAGGCTATTTGCAATTTTTTACAAAAATGGCCTGACTCCTTTATTAAAACTGGTAGACATTTGTTTATAAGTAGAGTCAAGCGATTGATCCCTTCCTGACAGCATAAGCAATCAAATAATCGACCAAAAATGCCCCACCCTACTCGTTACTTATCATGCTTATTGACTACTTGATATATTATCAATTTATGATATGCCAACAAAATGTTTTCTGCCCCAATATATTTTTTTAACGTTTCAATGAAGCAAAAAATAATTTTCTATCATACTAGCAGTATAATCAGATGAGGAAAAATGAGACATGAAATAATCAAGAATGTCCATATCAGACAAGAAATAATCAGACGAAAACTGATAATTTTGTGTCTGAGCTTTATTTGCATGTCTTATTCCCTGTCAGCATGCCTCGGCGGTCCAACGTCGGCCCAGCGTCAGTCCAATGTCAGTAGCATCGGACCGGCTTCGGGCCGACGTTGGACCGCCGAGGCACACTGATAGGGATTATGGCTTGTCTTATCTTTTATTACCTGATTATTGCTTGTCTGACCTCCCCATGTCAGATTATTCCTTGTCTGGTTATTGCTTGTCTGATTGTTGCTTGTTCGTTTTTTCCCTACATATCTAATTATGGTTTTTATGATCTTTTTTATTTTACATAAATCTTCTCTTGTCTGATATACCCTTGTCTGGTGTTCCTTGTCTGATTATGGCTAGTCTGATATTTCCTTGTTTGATTGTTACCTGTCTGACATTTCCTTGTCTGGTTATTGCCAGTCTGATATTTCCTTGTACATCTCTTGTCGTATCTTTCCTTGTCTGATTATTGCCTGTCTGATCTTCTCTTGTCTGACCTTTCCTTGTCTGATCTTTCCTTGTCTGATTATTGCTTGTCTGATCTTCAGTTGTTTGATTATTGCTTGTCTGATTTTCTTTTGTCTGATCTGTACTTGTCTGATTATTGCTTGTCTGTTCTTCCTTTTTCTGATCGCTGTCTGATCATTGCTTGTCTTATCTTCTCTTGTCTGATCTTTGCTTGTCTTATTATTACTTTCCTGATCTTCTCTTGTCTAATTTTTCATTTTCTCATGTCTGATCCTTGTAGACCTGATTACTTCTTTCTGATCTTGTCTGACACTTCCTCTGCTTATTGCTTGTCTGATCTTCTTTTGTTAGATTTTTCCTCGTCTGATTTTTGCTTCATGTTTTTCTTTTGTCTGATGTTCGCTTGCCTGATTATTGCTTGTCTGATCTTTCTTTGTTACATTGTGGCTTATCTGATTGTTGCTTGTCTGGTCTGTTCTTGTCAATTACCAATAATTTCAGAAAATCACTCCAATGTTAAATTATACATGTTCACACATAATTGAGCAAATATTTGAGCAACTCCATGCGACAGTGGGGGAGACCGGGCTAACTTGCGCCGCGGGGTAAGTTGTGCCATCCACTGTTTGGGTGAAATGAAGAACTGGGTAAAGAAGGCAATGCCATCCATGTATACACATTTGATCAATATACTCTTATGAAAAGCTACACTCATAAATTCAGTTTTGTTGCTGAAAATTTGAAATGCTGAGGAGTGAGGACTGACATTCTTGTTTTTCAGTTATTTGGTATTTGTAAAAGATGATGTTCCTATGGTAAGATTGAGCTAGGAGGTATATCTGCATTTGGACTGTTGGATTTCATCTTGCACTGTTTGTTTATATTTGGTAACCAGTTTTATCCAGAAATTCAATTTGGGGTAGGTTGTGCTGTTTGGATGGGAGTGAGTCATGCCAATGGTATGACATAGGATTTAATTTTTTATTCATATTTTATTGTCTGCATTAATTTTTACGCAAGGCCTAAAAGTTTTGTGAAATAACTTACATTGAAGGGAACATGTGTTAAAAGTATTATACCACCCTCTAAACTATAAATAATTGTAGTTTTTGCAGCATTTCTAAATTTTGCATAAAATGGCTCATAAATGTTTGATTAATTCATGTAACATGTCAGCCATAAATAAAAACATGATAAAAATGATCTATCTGAAGGTACGGGCGGAGTACGAGGTTTTTTTGGAATAAGTTATGCGGAACAACTACCTCGTCATGCGGCACAAGGCAAGTGGAATAACTTGTCATGCATGTGGCACAACTTGCCCCGGTACCGTGGTAAGTTGTGCCACTTGACCTACTTTTTTCAATACCTACCACGATCTTCCCAATGGTTGGACTGCCCTGAAACTTTGGTAGATTCTGGCCAATGTATATTTTGGTGTCGGAATTTCAGATTACATGATTTTAAAAGCTTTGGTTTTTTGGAAAATCAGCCGTATGCAAAAAAATTGCACAACTTACCCCGGTCACCCCTACATTATATCACCTATTCAGAGAGCTCCCCGATGGCAAGGAAAAGGTTTACCCAATCACTGAGAAATGACCTGACACAGTAGTACCAGTTTTCTACTTTATGAGAAAAGGGGTCATATCTCACAACAATTTTTGCCAACACATCATCTCTGTTGTTTTCCAGTAGAAACACATACACTCTTTGCCTGCCAAGGAAGCACTTTGGTGATAACATGCAGTACAGGAATGTCGATTAATGTCTTACAAGCTACTTATGGTCGGTCCAATGTCGGCATCTGCCTTGAAGAAAGCAGTGATACCAGTCATTGGGATTTGCAATGTATGTCAAAACAATCCTTCCAGATTGTCAAGCAAACGTGAGTATTGAAAAGTATAAAAAGAAAATAGTACAATATTTTGTGAATATCTACTTTAAATTTAAAGCATTATACACTAATGAATATTGATTAGGAAAATATGTCAATTTCAGAATGGTAGTACTAAGTCCTTTTTTTAATTATTACATTTTTCCAAAGTTCAGACCCTTAGGATTAACATACATGTATGTGAATATCAGAACAATGTGGGACTTCTGGAAGTTGTGGAATCAGACTAAACATTATTTCACCCCTTCTGCGCTCAGCAGTTGATGTTCTTAATAATAAGAAGCAGATTTTCCGTCATATTTTGGCTAATTATCGCTCAAGCAGTGTCAAAAAATCAACCAGACAATTTTCAGGCAAATTACTATTTATTTTTGGAAAAATTCTGCAGGGTAAAATGTTGGTCATTTATAACTTTCTGATTGCCCCCTCATATTATTGCAATTTTTTGTTAGGATGTCAGCACATTACTAAGTTTAGACTATATTTGTAATTAAATTGTGACCTTATTTGCCTTGAATACCAGATGCAACAAGAAGGAGACATGCCATCTGGTTGCAAACCAAGGGTTATTTGGCGAACCTTGCCCCTCTACCCCAAAATACCTGGTGGTCAACTATAAGTGCGCCAGTTTATTAGGTAAGTCAACGCTTTTGGACTTGTGAAGGTATAATTCTCTTTGGACACTTAATGTGCCAGTAAATTTTATCTCATCAACGACTATTGGCGACATGTACACTCTTCAAGAGGATGTGGCGAATCCTGTTGTCATGGCGAATCCAAAAGTCGACAATGGTAGTCCTACTCCCTGTTCTCAAGGAGCAGACAATATTTGGAAGATCACTGAACCTTTAGGCCTTGTACTCTCAAATTCAGCCACTTACCTCAATGATATCAATTGTTGAAGAATCTGTAACATTTTCTGATTCATTTCAAGAAATAAACAGTTCAACAAAAATAAGTCCCCTTTAAATGAACTGGAATATCTCAAAGATTCCTTCTCCGATTTTTATGCAAGTTGGATTGAATTATAGGCCTGTATATCGACCCTAAATGTATGTATTTGTAGATTAGTTGCATTATTCCTGGCTTAACCAGCAGCCTTCGAGTGGACCTACCCCTGTTTTAAAAAATCTGTGGCTTTTTCCAATGGATATATGGACAATTTGACCAAGCAGGGGAGCCACCAGCTGGGGCATACTTCACCATGATAATGGAGAAAATTTGTTTCTCAATCATGTTTAGTGGACAATTGAGGGCTTCTTTTGTAACATATTCACAGTTTTAGGTTCGGGTGACATCAGAAATAATTTCAGTGGAGTTTGAGCACCTTTTGGAATTTTTTTTTTTGGAAAAGTCAAAACTTCAAATCTTTGAAAAGAGGGGTAGGTGCATTCAGGGTCAGCTGGCTTAGACAAAAATGAAGCAACCATGCTACAATTACGCAGTTATAATGTCAATATGCACGCCTACAAGTACAATATAACTTTAACAGAAATCGGAAAAGAAGTTTTTGAGATATTCAAGTTTTCGTAAAGGAGGACTTATTTTTGTTGGACCGTTTATTTCCCCATTGAAAATAAGATTCAGTCGCATGCTTTAATTATGTCTGCTGTGACTTATTGATTTCACCAATGATAACTTACATCAGAAATGTATTCTACCTCCAAAAGCAGAGAGCTCACATACTATCATGCCACAAATTGTAAAGTTCTAATCACAGAAATGAACGTTTAATTGACAGGTACAGTTAATGTACTGGCGGTCGTGATTATCATTGGCTGCTCAGTAGTCGGTGTAGTTGTGTGTGTTGGAGTTGCGTGGACGTCCTATGCTTGCAGAAAAAAGAAAACCGCACACATCGATCAGAACTCAAGTAAACTGGGAGTGAGTAACCCCTCTGCCATTACTGATGAAGAAAATCTTCCCGATTCTGAACCCCATGATTATGAAGAAGTGCATGACAATGGTGCGCCAGAGGATCCAAATGACTATCTGAAAGTGCTGCCCAATGGTGTGCCCAAACAACCAAGTACTCATGTGGAAGGGAAAGACAATGACGGCTACGAAGAACCACGCTCTCTGATGGACAAGCGTCCCCACTCTTATGTCAACTCCAGGCGGCTGCCAACTGAATTGCAACCAAAAGCCAATGTAGAAGGGCAAGACAATGACGGGTATGAAGAGCCACACACGGACGTGCGTCCCCACTCTTATGTCAATTCGGGGCAGTTGGCAACTGAATTGCCACAACCAAATTCCAAGGTAGACATGCAAGCCAATGACAAGGCTGAAGAACCATACTCTTATGTGGACATGACATTATGTCCCAACTCTTATGTCAACTCGGGGCAGCTACCAACTGAATTGCCACAGCCCACTGAATTGCCGCAATCAAATTCCCATGCAGAAGTTCAAGCCACTGACAAGGTTGAAGAACCACATTCTTATGTGGACATGAGTCCTCACTCATATGTCAACACAGGGCCACAACCAACTGAACTGTCTCCAAATGACTACTCTGCAGTTGCGGTTGGAGGCAGCCATCATTATAGTGAAGTAGGTTATGAAGTGCTGAGACGGGGACTGGCCAATGACACACATGCTTATGTTGGAAAAGAAACCAAGGATTGAGGAAATTTTGTGGACCTTCATCTGTTGTGCCATTCCAGATTTTCTAAAAAATATATTGTTAGAGATCTATATCATTTCTGATGGCACTGATATTAATGCAAAGAAAATGAAGATTATAAATTTGATTCTGATTTATCATGCATATTACATATAAAATTACAAGAGGAAAAAGATAACAAATTGTCTGGTGCATTACAAAGTGTTGAGATCCCATAACCTGACCTGGCAAAGGGCAGAGGAAGTAAACCAAAACAAACCAGAGTCAGGTGTAAGGAGGTGTGGGACTTAATGTCACATGTGATGTTAAGGCCTTTAAGGATGTCTAATCTTCCATCTCCTCCCACACAAGACCCTGGAATGGAAATCTAAGAACTAGAGCTACTGGGTAGAGACCTGACTGTCACAAAACGAGTAGGTACTACATGCCATCAACGGAAGAGGAATCTCTTCTTTAATCTCTTCGATGGACTTGAAAATATAATATGTAGATGGCAATGCCATAGATTCGCGGAGCTCAAATTAACTGTTCTTATTTTGAAACCATGTTGTAGTATACAAATATTGACTGATTTCGAGGGCGTTAGTCAAATCTATTTCCCTCGAGGGTGTGTAAGTGTCCTTTCACACACGAGAATAGGTAAGCAGACGCATAGCCTACATTGCACTATATTACTAGTTTTGATGAGTTTTTTTTTATCTTTACTAATTAATGCCCTAATTTTATTATTTTCCTGCACTATTGCAAATGTATGGAAAATGTTGAAAGAAAAATGTTGAAAAAAAAACATTTAGGGAAAAAAGATTTAAGAAAAAAACTAATTTTGGAAAAAAAAATTGTGGAAAAAAAAATGTTGAAAAAAATTGGGACCAAAAAAAAAATTTTCGGGATAAAAAAAAATTACATTTTTGGCAAAAAAAAAAATTTTGGAGGGCAATAGTCCTGTTCAATATACTAAAATAATGACTGATGATATGATATGATTTTTGGAGCCCTGTATATATTCAATGGTATAACTTATAGATATATAATATTTTATTGTAAATATTATGGTATTATGGTTTTCTGGTAATTGTATATAATATGGGTTACACTGTTATTTTATAACTTTGAATCATTTGTAATTTATATCTATTGATAAGTATGATTAGTATGAATAATGTAAAATATCTTTCTCTTACAGTCTTCTATATTGTAAAATTTAAAATTTGTGAATTATGTAAGATGCCTAACTAAATTTTTATATGTTTTCTTTTAATGATGTTACTGAATAAAAAAAAAAAAAAAAAAATGACTGACAATGTGACCAGCTCTCAGCCAATGACAGCTCTGCTTTCATGGTCGAGGTATAATAATGATAAACAAGAACACAATCAGTTGGGCCTAAATTAATTGATGCTATTTAAGTACAGTAATAGCAATCAGCTTTTAAACTTCACACCTCAAATAAACTTCACACATCACTGCTCACAAGCAGGCTGCTGATAGTTCAGTTATTTTCCCTGGGTGTGGCACTGCAAGCATGATGGTACACTGGTGGCGACACCTGTCAGCAAAATAAGCTTTTTTCATGCAGTCGACATAAATGAGCATAAAAACAGAATAGGATAGTTAAGAACCAAATGGAATTTTTCAGACACTACTGCATTATTGCAAGAGAAATTCAGGGATGTTTACTTTTACCGAAACTAACTGTTTAATCAGGGACCAACTCCATGGCAGGTACAGGCTGTCCTTCATTCTCACTCCACTGACAGATTCAAAATTTATTATGAGCTGTTGTTAAGCTAAGTTCGCTAACGTGACGGGCGGCTTTGCCTCCTGTCCCTCCGCGAATATAATTATATCCCTGCCTGAGGAGAGAATCACACATTGAAATGTGCCTCACTGAGAAATCACTGTAATGATCAAAAGCCCTGGCAAAACTGATGATGCGAGAAGCATATACACCATGAGCTTCAAAGATATTTTTGCATCTTTTAATTATCAATAAATGTACACTGCTGTTCGAAAATAAGGAAATATTATTTTCTTCCATTTGGATAATTGTAAGCTGTCTTCGACAGAAGTGCTTCTGGATACATGCATTCTTAGCTGATTAATAATATAAATAATATTTTTTTACTGCTTTATTATTACTTGAGATATCAATTTTTTTAAAATTTAAGCACTTCAAGCAAACCTGATGAACAAATTGTCGAGAATTATATTTTGTACACAGTAGCATGAGTGCTGATAAAAAATGTTGAATAGAATAATGTTACATGACAACTGTAAGGAAAAATACTAAATTGGTTGAAGTTTAACAATTTATAATCAGTTCTGATGCCTGACATAATTATGTAATTTGCACAATAGTAACTTAAATATATATACAGATTAACAGCCCAGGTCAAAAGGACTTATTTGCCCAAGAGACAATCTAATTGGCAGTGAAATTAACTAGACGTATATTACATAACATTACAAAGAGAAAAGATAACAAATTGTCCATTCAGCATTACGTTTGTCATGCTAGCAAGGCAAAGAGAATAGATTTATTACAATGTACCTTGATGGCTACAGCAATGAATTAAAAAAGTGAATTAAACATGACTATTTTTCCTGTGATTGCTTCAATAATGTGGTCCTCAGTTGGAGGGGAACATTGTGGAGTTTTTAAAATGACCAATTATTTATGAAAAGAGTAAAATATCATGGCCACTCACGCCTACGAGAACTCCATATTAACCTCTTGTGCAAATCAGATCTATATATTGGCTCCTTTCGCGTAGTTGAAACCCAAATGATTTCAATTAATCTGGAATGACAATGGGATGACCAGACGATGCACCACCTGATAAAGCATGCAGAAGACTCTCAGCCGGATCATCCTTGAAATAAGGAAATGCCATTGACGCATTGTTACGAGTGCGCAATCTGTTCTCATCAGATCAATTGAATATTACACTAGGAAATTAACGAATTTTGGAATCCTTGAATCACATTGAACAACAAATTTTCAATGATCCTTGAGAGATGAGAGTTCATTGGCATTTCAATGTGATTCAATTGGATTTTGACGGTCCTCTGTTGAGTTTTTTGGTTATTCCATCGGAATTCAATTGTGTCAAACTCAATCCTAATCATTGTTAATGAGCTTGCACCAAAGACAGTTTACAGCAAGACGAGTTATCACCATTAAAACATTTGCAGCAATGAGGGTCTCTGCAATGTTCATGATAAGTTAACACTGTGACTAAAGAATTTCACGTCATGAGCTCAATTAATTTCACATAGCATTGTGTACATGTTAATTCATTAGATTGTTTTGATATATATATAAGCACCGTACCCATCCATCACTGACTGCTGGCCCCTGGAGTGTTAATTTCCTTCAGGAGAAGTCATTAAGAAGAGTTGAATGACTATAATGGACGTCTCTTCATGAGGTTAATCATCTTCATGAATGCAGTTGTTCACTCCTACACTCTAAAAAAATTCAGACAAAATTGGTTTTTTAGATTCAAAATGGTTTTTTGAAAAACCAAATTTCAATGCAAAAACCAACATGGATTTTTTAAAAAACCAAATTTCAATGCAAAAACCAACATGGATTTTTTAAAAACAATTTCAATGCAAAAACCAACATGGATTTTTTTAAAAATCCATGTTGGTTTTGCATTGAAATTTGGTTTTTCAAAAAACCATTTTGAATCTAAAAAACCAATTTTGTCCCGACATTGTTTAGAGTGTATTTCCTCGCACAACCTTGGTGTCAATGGAGACGAGAGTTCACTGACAATTAAATGTGATTCTACCGGATTTTTGTAAGAGCTGAATGAATATGCCTCACTCTTCATGTGGTTAATTACATCGTGAAGGCAGCTGTTCTTCCTTATTTCCTTATGTGACCTTGTTGTCAATGGAGTAGGTTGCAAAAAGGTAAATAAGACCTGGATATAGGCAAGGTTGTCAAAAGGCACACTGCAGGTGTAATTAAGTGAAGAAAGGCCTTTATTTACAACATTGTTGTGGGTGCATGTCCAGCTGTGAATAAAAATGACTGAGATAATTACTTGGGCAAGGTTGTCAAAAGGTGCTGCCAATGTTGATGTAATAAACATGATTAAGTGTAGAAACGCCTACATCTTTAAAGCTGAGGACAAAAGAGACAATAAAAAATTAGCTGGTGTAAAGCAAATAGTCTGTGTAAAATCAGAGAGAAGTTCCGCTTATTTTGACACTTCTTAGTGCATAGAATTGATCAGGATTGACAATTTCTTTGGCCGTGTTTCAAAGTAACATCATTTTTCCCAGATATACACACATGTTGAATCACACAGGATAATTATTTTTGCCAGTATGTGAAAAAAAGTTGAGAATGCTTGATGAAAATAAATAAATAATTTATTTTGCCTCAAAGAAGAGATATATACAAATATAATAAATACAATAAAAGTTTTTAAAATCTCATAAAATGTATGATTTCATAAATAATAAACGGTTAAAGCAGGGACAGATTAAAAAGGTGACAGCAATTTAACATGCTCGTTATTACTTTCAATATAATTTACAAAAGTAAGAAACACTATCATCAAGTCCATTTTCAGAAAATTGTGTCTGCTTTTTCAAAATGTTACAGGAATAGCTAATAAATTGGGTAAATAATATAACTGTACGCCATCTTTTACATATAAACATATCTTCACAACAAACAATGACATTTGAATATGATTTTAAAATGAAAATCTCAAAAACTGTGTGTTCAAAAGTTTCTGAACCCTTCTGAAACGTATACAATCAACAATTTGTAGCCTATGCCCCTCTGTCGCTTAAATAAATGCTTCCAAACACTTCTTCTGGCTATGGACTAACAATTGGCAGATTTTCTGTGGGATTTTTGACCATTCTTCAAGAGAGCATTTTCTTAGCCCTCCCGCTAGTGGATCATCTGATGTGAACCACTTTGTTAAATCTGACCAAGGCATATCTAATGGTTTTTGATCAGGAAACTGTCAAAGCCATTCCAGAACCCTAAATTAGAGGGATTCAAACCAATTTTAAGTGGATTTGCTTGAATACTTTGGGTTATTGTTCTGCTGGAAGACCTACTTGCGGCCAGGTTTCAGGCCTTTACGTTTTCTAAGTGCATATCTTGATATTTCCCAGATTTCATTATGCTATTAACAATAGTTTATTCTCCTGTCCCATTTATAGCAAAACAACCCCATACCATAATGGCGCAAACGTTATCTTTTAGTTGGGAGGATTTTATGTTTGTAACACCTTCAGGACGCCGGATAATTCTATTTTGACTGGCCAAAAGGTATGATTTTTAAATAGTCTGTCTACAGGACATAGTTCCAATAATCATAAAATAATTCATCAAAATGTTTTTTTTTTGTGAGTACACCTAGGTTTCTTTGCGCTTTTTTGCCACAATCAATACGGCTATGTTGGGCATTCAAAAGGTGCACGCTGCTTTCAAGGAACAGAACATCCTTTAAAATTTGCCTGTCACCAACAAGCTGAATTAGACTCCTAAAGTAAAAATTAACTAAAGTATTGGGTATGATCATGACAAATCATCCACATCATATTGACAGACCATATTATCTTTCTTTTTAACAGAAGCCTGGTATATCATGCAAAAACTTGTTAAAAGCTGCATTTTCTGATTATTATGCCAAATGCCTATTTCTGAAGCCTTGTAAACATCATCAGATAATTCAATCTGACAAATAAGGTTCCTGCATGGACCTTTTGGCATCAAGCACATTAGCATATAACAAGAAAAGAGAAGAACAAACACATTTTTTCTGGTCATCCACCCGCAGAGCGGCCCTTAATATCCCTTATATCCAAGCACATCTTTGATCTATCACAATGCGCTCATGATTAAAGACTCATGCTAACCACATTATGGTATAGTGGGTCGGGTATACATGTAAAAGGTTGCTCCTAAGAAATTGGCTTGGGGGCTGGCCCCTTAGCTTAACTGGTTTGATAGCGGACCTTTAAGGGGAATTTGTTATACACATTACCATTCCAAGGATCTCTAATCTGTTACTACAGGGGAACAAGAAGTGCAACGAAATGACAATGTGTTTGGTGTACAAGTAGCTTTGCCACGTCACAAATTTTCATACATGATTGAGCAAATTCTGAATATAACACTTCAGGATTATTTCTGTTACTGTGAAACAACACCCTCTTCTACAATAAAATTAGGTTGTGGTTTGAAGCAACAGTCTTCAACAAGTGAAACCTGTTGGGAGTGCACATTGCATGTACACTTGCCACTCATTGGGGGGGGGGGGATTGGGGTTATTTCTTAAAAGGGTGTTGTTTGATTGAGAAACAAATATTTCAATACATTGCATGCTCAAAATAAATAATTACCGAACACTAGAATGCAAGAAATGGCACAATCCCGTATCCATATTTTGTACACAACAACTTTGTCCATTGGCCTATGTCTTGCCAAATGGTAACTACTTTTACAAAGAAAAAAATCTCATTAAAATGTAGTTAAATAACCTCATCCTCTTGCCCTGTATGTAGGGGGTTAGCTCAGTTGGTGTTGATGTATATGGGCTGCCGATCTGATTGCCTTGACACATCCCCTAATGTGCATGTGCCAGAGTTTAAAAATACAGGATTTGAAGCCGGTTATGGCATTCAATTGTCTGTAGCTGAGACAGAGAGATCAATTGAATTTCATTCATTTACTACATAATTCATTCAGTCAATCACTCACAGGGGTTTTGCTTAGGCAGGGTACGAGCAGTTTTTTGAGGAGGGACAGATATTTGTTCAAATTTCAAAATGAAGGCTTCAACCATTCAAACAGCATATCTTCGGAACTGCACTGTACAATAGTATAACAGTGAAATAATATTTGGGGAGCAAAAGCTCCTCCTCAGAAATTATTTATTTCAAGACAGTCCAGAGAGAATACAAAATAAGCGTTTCATTTTTTATTGAAAAAAAAAAAAATTCAAGCTCCCCCCTCTCTTTGACCTAATAGTTGTCCCCTTATCAATTATTAAAAAAACTTAGGAATTAAATAAAAGTGTTGTCTTCAGCTTCAGAAATATTTACACTTAGCGCTCACTGGTGCATAAAAATATTGCTTGTCACAAGACCACTTATACAACTGACCACATGATCATTTCGTTGCACTTCTTGTTCCCCTGCAGTAACATGTATCACTGTTGTCACTGTAGGGCTATCAGATTAGACATTGATCCCAGCATAACAGAGGTGACCAGGTCTTATTTTTAAACTTTCCAAATCGCTGCCATGATCCAGTAGGAGGGGCTATCATACTTGCCTAATATTCACCAAAATGTCAGAAATTATAGTCGGTACACAGTGGCATGTCGTCTGAGAGAAGATGTTGCATTAAATAATGTTTTATAGTAGTGGTGAGGAAAAATACTGAATTAATTGAAACATAAGCATAAAATCAATTCTGATGCTATATGCTATACATCAAATTAAGGTTTCATGGCTAAATTACTATCCTGAATATATATATCCTATATATAAGGATATTTGTGGAAGAAACTATATCATCTCACCCAAAAGGCTTTTCCTGTCAACCAATAACACCATGACTCTCACCTAAATTCAATTGAGGATTTCAACCAAGGAACCATTAACCTCAACTCTCATTATTTTTGCTAATTACAATTTATTAGTTTTAAAATAGTCATGTGGTGACACAGCTATCCCGGTCAAGGTTTGTGTAAGTGTCCATTTGTGACCTTAGAATTTCAGATATTGACCAGATATTTCCATGATATTGGCCTGTGGGTATTGGTTGGGAACATGTCGAAAATCCAAGACGGTTGCCATATTGTGGTGATCATTCTGGCAGCCATATTTCTTCATTCTTGAACTGAACACTGCCACCTTAATATTTTACTTTACAGTTATGAAATTTGGTACAGGTATTGGCCTGTGGGTATTGGTTGGGAATATGTCGAAAATCCAAGACGGTTGCCATATTGTGGTGATCATTCTGGCAGCCATATTTCTTCATTCTTGAACTGAACACTGCCACCTTAATATTTTACTTTACAGTTATGAAATTTGGTACAGGTATTGGCCTGTGGGTATTGGTTGGGAATATGTCCAGAAATTCAAGATAGCTGCCATTTTGTGGCAGCCATCTTTCTTCATTCTTGAACTGCCCACTGTGACTTCAATATTTCTCTTGGAGTTGTGACATTTGGTTCAGGTGCCTGTGGATATGGATTTGGAACATGTTGGGAAATCCAAGAAGGCGGCCATTTTGGCAGCCATCTTTCTTCTTTCTTTAACTTCTCACTCTGACCTAAATATTTCGCTTAGAGTTACGAAATTTGATATAGGTATTTGCCTGTGGGTATGGACCAGGAACATGTTGAGTAATCAAAGATGGCAGCCAAATTGACCACTACAAATGGCCTCCATTGTTTATTCGTCCATTTGGAGCTATGGTCTTTTACTTACAGTTATAAAATTGGGTACTGGCCTGTGTGTGATAATCAAGCACATATTGATAGATTTCACATTAACAGATGATTGTTAACACCTCTTGCAGTTCTGCTTCATTTACAGACTTTACAATAGTTCACCTTTGGGGGGGATTTGGGGGTTTTCTTCCACGGGAAATAATTTCTTTCACAGTGACGCCAGCAGTAATTATTTATTTGTGGCGTGTGATGTCCTCAGTTATTAATTTATAAATCAAACAAAACCATGTTAGAAATCTTATTTTAAAAGTGAATAGAATATGCTGTATTTTTGCCAGTGATTGCTTTAAACACTAATGTGGTCCTCAGTTGGAGGGATTTGTGATGAGTTTAATGATCAATTTATAATGAAAAGAGCAAAAATATCATGGCCGCTCACGCCTACGAGAACTCCTAATAACCTCTTGTGCAAAACAGATCTACATGTGTATATTGGCTCCTCTGTAGTTGAAACCCAAATGAACTCAATTAATCTGGATTGTTCATGGGATGACCACATGATGCACCACCTGATAAAGCATGCAGAAGACTCTCAGCCGGATCATCCTTGAAATAAGGAAATGCCATTGACGCATTGTTACGAGTGCGCAATCTGTTCTCATCAGATCAATTGAATATTACACTAGGAAATTAACGAATTTTGGAATCCTTGAATCACATTGAACAACAAATTTTAAATGATCATTGAGAGATGAGAGTTCATTGGCATTTCAATGTGATTCAATTGGATTATGACGGTCCTCTGTTGGGTTTTTTTTTTGTTATTCCATCGGAATTCAATTGTTTCAAACTCAATCCTTATCATCCTTAATGAGCTTGCACCAAAGACAGTTTACAACAAGATGAGTATTTACCTAGAAATGTGTGCATGTTAATTCTTTAAATGGTTTTCACATACGTATGCACAGCACAAGCCAAAATAAAATACAATTGCCCAAGCTGAAAGGAAGAATCATCACTAACTGCTGGCGACCCTAGCATTAGTAATTTCTACTTAATCCTTTCATACCTTTACGGGCTACCCCAGAATCCTCACCTATCTTTCCTTGAGTTGTACTGTATATATTTACCAATGTATCTATCCATCACTAACCGCTGGCCCTTGGATGTTGTTAATTTCCTTGAGGAGAAGTCATTAGGAAGAGTTGAATGACTGTGCTCTTCTCTTCATGAGGTTAATCATCTGTGTGAATGCAGTTGTCACTCCTATTTCCTCACCACACAACCTTGGTGTCAATGGAGATGGGAGTCCACTGACATTTGAATGTGATTTAGCTGGATTTGTAAAAGAGCTGAATGAATGTGCTCTGCTCCTCATGAGGTTAATCACATCGTGAATGTAGTCGTTCTTTCCTATTTCCTTGTATGTGACCTTGTTGTCAATGGAGTAGGTTGCACTTATGTAATTGAGATCAGAATATGAGCAAAGTTGTCAAACGGCACATAAGCATACACACAAGATCCCCACACACAAGAAATATGGATTCCAGGGGGCATGCCAGTCTGGACTGCAGCATGAATACAGGGAGGACCTCTGGCGAGCGGATAAGAGCAACGGCTGCCAGACACAAAGTTCAATCAGCATGGTGAAACACTCTTCTTTGGAGTCTTGATTTAGGCATTATTAATTCAATTAAAGGCTAATGTGACATCTTAAGACCATTTGGTGTATGCTCACCAATTTTCATGTGCATACATGGTGTGGTGTTTGTGATTTTAGATGATGCGTAGGAATAATACAACAAAACTGCGTGGGGATAATTAAGTGTAGAAAAGCATGTATTTACAACAGGATTGTGGATGCATGTCAAGCTATAAGAAAAAATGATTGAGATTGTCACTTGGGCAAGATTGACATACTAGTGGGGAGGGTTTGCAGCAGGATGCTCAGGCGGCCCCCTCCCCCCAAATTTGATCACACGAGATTATACACTTGAAGTAGTATATAACTACCATCTTGCATGGGGAAGATGGTAAATACATGAAATCTGGATAATCAAATTCAGGCAAGTGCCATGGTCCTATCCGTGGCCTATAGCAGAATACTATAACTATTAACAAGAGCTCATTTTGGCAGCAAATTGCCATGTTATCGGGTTTTTAAGACGTGTAAATCACCAAAGTTACATTGCAGATATATAGGGGGAACCGGGGCACATTGGGACACAGGGCACTGTGGGACGGTGGGGTTTTCTTGGATCCTGGCAAGGTATATGATATGGTAGTGCCATCATATCTTGTAATTTCACATCCTGATGTTTCCATGGTTTTATAGACAAATTCCAGCCACATGCAGAAGTATGGCGAGCAAAAGTTTGTTTTCCTACTACTAAAGTAAACATGGACGGGTTCAATTCAAACCATTCTGTGGACAAACCATGAACAATGAGGCTTTCTCAGTGCTTGTATGAATTTTATGTATCGTAACGAACAGTTATGAATTGCTATCGTGATAAACACCCTCACTGGTGCCTGAGCATTTTGGTGTAAAAGTCATATCGGGGCTCATTGGGACAGTGAATTCGGGGCACATTTGGACGCACTTAATATGACAAAATTTAAGGCAACTGAATGACCTGGGACAGCACACAACAGGTATTCAGACCACAGGGAATAGAAGTATAGTGGATTACCATGCTCTATGAGGCAATTTGTCGCAAAGCAAGGTGTGTTCCTTACATAGATGTCCGCACCCAGGGCAGTTTATGTTAAATGTTTAAAACTGTTTAACGCCGGGGCACATTGGGACAGTCATTTTTAAGACTCACGTTTTGCTTTCTGGCTGCGAAAGGGTAGGTGTAGTCTAGTTTATTATGCCTTGCATTTAAGCTCAGTAATATTAGTGATATTCATGCAAACTTCTGAGTTCTTCAGTGCTTTCAGCATTGAGCAACATTAGTAGACATTAAAAGCGTCCCAATGTGCCCCGGTTCCCCTTACCTATTTACTTTTCAGGCTGACTGAAAATATTGTTAGATGAGTGAAACATCCATTTGTCTGATATACTATTCTACATTCCTCACATTATTCAGTGGTGCAAGGTGGTAATCATTGTCAGTTGCAGTTATGGCTGTTTCAACTTTTTAATATGTATGAACTTTCAGGAATAATGAAAGTGTAGAGATGTCTTTGACAGGAAGTTTTATGATAGCTCTTTGCGAAGTTGAACTGTAGCATTCCAGATGATTGGAAAAATGAAAATATCTCACTTTGATCAGGGTTGAGGAAATGTTGTTGACAGAAATATTTGATATTGAAATTGAGTTGGATGACTCAGGAAAAACCAAACAGTTAGGCCCATTAACCAGCAAAGAGATATACAATCTCTTCATGAGGAAAAAGAAGGTGAAAATGAAAAGCATTATATATTGGGAAAATTATTGTACATACAACATTAATTCCAATTGAATATATACAACTGGCTGCTTACAGGAAAGTTACGAGATTTTAATTGGAAAATCGTTCATGGTATTGTGTGTAAAGAGAAGAGGCAGAGCCTCATGAAATTGTCAAATGGAAAATGTTGTATCTGTGGTCACGGTGAAATTGAAACCTAGAACATTTACACTGTCTCTGTCCAGGCATGGAACGATTTTGGAAAGGAATTAAAATTGCTTTCAAAGTACTTATAGCAGATTTTGAGTTAAATAATGAACATGTATTGATTGGACAGATTATTGGTGATGTCAAGATGGATCTTAAATTTGTTGTTAGCTTATTGATATCGCTTGGCCGTCACATATTATGGAAGAGAAGAAATATTTTTAAATATGAATGAAAGTATATTAGTATTGAAAATGTTTCCTGTTGGTGTAGACATGAACTTGCTTATAAGTTCAAAGTACTGTCGATTGGTAAAAATCAAGCAAAATTTGAAAAGTGCAAGGAATCAGTGTTCCTTGTGAGAAGAAAGCTTTCTGAATGATAGAGTTTTACTGACCTGTTATTGTTGTAAATTTCAATAATTGTATGTTTTTAATAGATTGAATAGAGTTGCCTGGGGCATGCAGCCCCCCTTAACTTCAAGGTGCGATTTGACCTACTTTTTGTGGTCGATTACTTAAATGCTTATGTTGTCAGGAAGGGATCACTTGACTCTACTTATAACTAGTGAAACAAATGTCTACCAATTTTAATAAAGGAGTTACGGCCCTTTTTGTAAAAAATATAAAATGGCCTTCTTACCCCACCCTCCGGGCAAGAAGCCCCCCTATTATAATCCTATGGCAATTTTTTTTGCGAGCGCATTTAGCTTGAAAGTTATTTCTTGGGGTTCTTCTATCATCTTTAAGGCATACTATTCACTTTTTCTGCATTTCAGAATTTTTCTGTTCAAACATTTGTTTTTTGATATTTTTTGCCCTGTTTTAATTTCGGCTAAATTTTTTCGATTTCAATTAGCTATTCTATCAAGATTTAAGGTAAAATACACATTATGAAATGGTTCCTGAAGCAGCTTCGAGACCTCAGTGAAGGGGGGCCTCCTGCCCCATACCATGTGGGGCCTCTCGCCCCAAACTCACGTATTTTAATTTGACCTCTATATTTTGAGCTAAAATGCAAAAAATATGATCCAAATCATATTTATGTAATGGTCATAAAGTCAAGCAATGAAGATATCCATTATGCTTTTAAAAATTTCTGACAACCACTTTCAAAGAATTCATCAACGTTAAAAAAAACCATGGCACCTTTTTTGTTTCTTTAAACTAATTTATGTCAATTTTTTTGTCCTTTCCGTTACTTGCCATAGCTCGGTTCGTTATTCTTTTTTATGAGCTATTTTCAATGAATATCATCAGACGCATGTGCACAATAGTACCACTGCCTTGCAGACTTCATAAAACATGTATTCAATAAATTAAGACAAAATATTCATAGAAAATGTTTTTGGTCTCACCAAAATGTCCCCTCCGTTTCCTTCATTTCCAAGCTTACCAAATGATAGTTTTAAAGAGTGATTTCATGTATGTATTGCTGAGTGTGACAGCTTTTAATAGTCTGCAATTATTTCATCTTATCTCCAAAATAAAAAGCAGTAATGAGCGAAAAGCAAAAAATTGTTTGTTCCCCATCGTTACTGTCCACTCCGTTACCAGATCAAAATAAGAAATCGACATTTGGACCAAAAAATCTACTGGTATGAGATGAAGTACTTCTGAAAATAATAGTAACACCAATATTTTATTGTTTTTCCTTTTGTTGTTGTTCCTGCAGTCAATTTTTTACATCAAAATTCCCCTCCGTTACCACATTGTCCCCTCCGTTACAGGACATTTTTGCTATATACCCGAAATTTGAGAATGGCCCTGTTGTCCCTGATGACGTCGCAAGCACAGAATCTTTTTTTTGGGACTGACCAGTCCAGTAAGGGCGGATCCAGAAAAATATTTTATGTTGGGTGAAATATTTTATGTACTAAAAATATCAGAATTTAAATTTTTTCGACATTAAAATCTACAGGCCCGAGGGGGGGGGAGGGGTTTGAACCGCCTAAATCCCCCTTCTGGATCCACTACTTTAAAGTTAAGGTTACAATTAGGGTTAGATTTATGGATGGGGTTAGGGTTTGAGTTTAGGCAAACCTTGGATTTTCTCTAACCAAATAGTTCATGTGTTAATTTTTCCGACAAGAAAGCCATGACATGCAACAACAATGAGCAAAAAATCCGGTTGCTCCCTTAATTTGTGTGTATCTGACTGCCACTCTTGCTGGGTTATGCCTATGTTGGACTGCTGACTCAATCATCCTTTGCCTCATTGCGGTGTCCTCCTCTTGTTCCAATTAGCCTACCAAGTGCATTTAGGAAGAACCATATATGGGGCAGCTTATTGCAAAATCGTGCATTTTGTGATAGACCTACCAAATTTGGCACATATGTAGAAATCAACTAAAGAAGCAAAATTAGCTATGGTGTCATTCTTGATTTTGGCTTGTATCTCCATGGCAACGGTTTCCATAGCAACCATTAATTTTTTTGTAACTGTTTATAATAGAGCTCATATCTCAGAAAATATGGCATCAGAGTTAAATTTGATGATGGATATGTGTTGCTGAGAAGTATGAGCTGTTTTACTGTGGTTGCCATGGTTACCAATTTGTTTATTTTCAAGTAATCATGGATGTTTCATGACAACTTGACTGTATTAGTAGGTTTTACACTTAGAGAAATTAACTGCACAAAAACACCTTCACAATGAACAAGCAAGTTATATATCATATTGTTTGCTATGGTCTTGGCTGAGCAATGGTACCTTGTTTTACCCCCATTACCCAGTAGTTACCCTAAAGCAGCCATTTTATGGCAATGAAGGCTCAAACTTTGGTGGCCGTTAACGTCATACCAATTGACGATGGTGCGTCATTCAGACAATTATACTATACATGACAGGAAGTTTTTTCACCAAATTCAGCACAGGGGTAAAGATTAACAAAAGAAGCAAAACTAGCATCCTCAATTTCCATAGCAACCATTCCCATAGCAACCAGTAAATTCATCATAAAACTTAATAAGAGAGCATAATTATCTCAGAAAAAAGGCATCAATGTTAAATTTGATTAAGGATGTGTGTGGCTGAAAAGTATGTGCTATATTAGTATTGTTGCCATGGTTACCAATTTGTTTATTCTCAAAGTATCATGGATATTTCAAGATAAGTTTTTTTAGAATTTGAAAGTTTTACACCACTTGATTTCTTCAACTACTCTCAAATACTTTCATAATGAGGAAGCAAGTAATATATCAAATTGTTGGCCTTAGTTGGCTCTTTGTCTGGGCTATGTATATATTGGCATTTTGCTTCACCTCACTGCCCCAAATGAATCCTGCACAGTCATCTCTTAACTAAAAAATGCAATTTTAAGGTATGTCTTCAACACACAAAAACGGAATAGTGGTACATGTACAATCCTGGTTGAGATGTGAAATGGCTCAATGTGTATTCCTTTTGGACCCTCGATGGATGAAACAAAAATCATCAAGTATGAGGAATCAAGATTCAAGACCAGCAATTAAGTTTTTTGGTTGCTTCACAGATTTGATTGAGATATTTGAATATGTCATATATTGAGAACTATAACATATAGAGAGACGGGAATGGTATCAAAATATCTGTAACATCCAATTTGTCCCAAGTTTATATTCATGTTTCATAAAAATATGGGGCCTAAACCTACTAGTTTCCAAGTTATTTGCAGAAAACATGATTTTTAATGCTGCCATCTTGGATTAACCTCAATAGGTCTGTCTCCATATGAGGATTACGACAGGTATTATCGATAGGCGGCACTGCGATAAGGGGGGAGTGCTATTTTTGTCTTGGGGAAGCCCACCCGATGACATATTATCTGGTATGTTTGCAAAGTAAATGAAATCCTGTGACCAACAGTTATTAATAATCTGGTTGTTAACATGTTATAATCCCTCAATCTGCATGATGACAACACATTTTTCTGTTGAACTGCTATTTTGAGAACATAATCAATACAGTATAGCTGACCCAAACAATCAAACATTCAACAAACACACTTATTAAGTCAGACTCCTTGGCTTGGTCAACAACACCAATCACCTTGTTGAAAGGCAAAGGGGATTCCATGATAGCTCCTATTGCTTGGAGACACCGTCTGCACATAAATTCATAACAACAAATGGAGGCAGACCTATTAGTTATTAGTTCTTGTTCCAATGCTCGGTTTTATGGGGAGACTTTTGGAAAGTACTTTTCTGATAACTAATTTGGTGCCCATGGTTCAGTCGGTATGATGCCAGGCTCACACACGCACGATTGTGGGTTCAAAACTGGCCAGGGCAGGGAGGAAAAGAGCAGATCCTCCTTGAATTACTGTACCTAGATGGGAAGGTAGGCTATGGGCAGAGCAGGTACAAGATTGATCAGTGATGGCACCGTGTGAGGCAGCCAGCTGCATGTCCCCCAGGAGAGTGACACTGATAAAGAGTGATCTGTGAGCATGTCGGCCGAAGGTATTGTGTAAAAGTAAAAGTTGGCTGAGCATGAATAAATTTGCAATTATCAGCGTTGAAGCAGACTATAAACCCCCAGCTTTACTTTTATCTTTGACTTTACAATCATTACGATACAATTTGTGGTTGGGTTCATCAGCAGAATGACTGGACTATAATCACGGTCCAAGACATAGCAAAATCAATGGATGACAAGAAACAAATAAAACAGATGTTATCCTACTTGACTTCTCTTATGTGGGCATTTGATAAAGTTTCAAATCAGTGTTGGAGTCCTCGAGGCCCATTTTGGTTGCCTCGGCCTTGGACTCGGAGCCCTTGTGCCTTGGATATGTGTCGAGGCACGTCTGAGGCCAGCCAAATAAATAAAGTACAATTTTGCTCGAACAGTCAAACAAAATTTGCTAGTCAGTTTAATATAATTATCTTTCAGTTTATCTAATATAAGTTCCAAGTCATCGCTCGGACGTTGAATATTGTTTCATGTAAATTTCGACCATAATGATTTGAGGTTTTAATGATTTTTCTTCATTTAGTACAGGATGATCATTAACACCAAGTGTCGGACTTAAAAACATAACTCAACAAAATGGAATGACGCAAAATTTCTGACAAAATCTCATCTCTATCTAAAAAAATATTCCAAATAGCTTTGATATAACACAAATATGCCACTGCCTAATAAATTGGACCCCTGCAACTCAGCAGCTCACAGTATCTATCTGCAGCTTGGTAGTATAATTTCAAACAGCCACATGTAGCGAAGCCCGTAATGAAATAGATTGGATTTTTTTTCCAGCCACAACGAAATGAATTTCTGCTCATAGGCGTACCGGACGCGCGGTTTTTGGAGGGTCGAGCGACATTTTCCCGAATTTAAAGATTTAAATTTAATGGCATTTCAAATGATATTACCTGGAAATCATTAATTTCCTATCGTTTTTATTTAATCATCTGTCCAAATTTTTTAGCCTTTTTGCCCGAATCTTACTGTTTCCCAAAATTTTGGGGTGGCGACTGCCCCCCCCTGCCCCCCTCCCATACGCCTATGTTTCTGCTGGATGGATTATCTCAGTCTACAATGTTTGATTTAGAAGTAAATAACTGAGGTTGACAGGCACTCAAAACAAATATAATCTGTCGCTGTTTCCTTTAAAAAAATTATGATATATTCCAAGTGAGACAAATTCCATGCCCCATCCGATGAAAATGAGACTATTACCCCCTTATTGTCTGAATTTCAGTGTTTTTACCAGAGTCATGCAATAAGTGAAACTTCAATTGCACTGTTATAGCTAGCTGCCTTATTGTAAGCGATTGCCAAATGTCTATAATGTACTAAGCTAAAATAGTTTGGCAGTCAATCAGATTTTTTATCCAGCTGGCCTCGGTCTCGGTCTCAATAGCTGATGCCTCGGTCTCGGGCTCGGAGGGTCAATGCCTCAGTCTCGGGTCTCCGGTGCTTATTCTTTTGTCTCGGTCTCGCATGTCCTGACCTCGACTCCAACACTGGTTCAAATGAAAAGTTACTCTAGATATAGCTAATTTTGCTTATTTTGTTGATTTTTGAGCTCTGCTGAATTTGTACAGTAATTAAAAACTTTCCATTCATGTAATGTATGGCATTGTCAGAATCATATACCATAACTACTCGATATATGACATTTTACGTTCACTCAGTTTTGAGTTTTCATTGCCTTGAAAAGGCCACTTTAGGGTGCCCCTGGGGTATCTGGGGTAAGGCTATGTACCAATATATAACTATATACCTTGCCTGTTCATTATGAAAGTATTTTGCTGCATTTAAGTTGTGTGAAACTTACAATTGCAGACAAAATATCATGAAATTTCCTTGATTCCTTGAAAATAAACAAATTTGTAACCATGGCAACACAGTAAAACAGCAATATACTTCTCAGCCACACATATCCATAATGCAATTGATCACAGATGCCATAATTTTCCAAAATATGTGCTTCATTATAAAGATTTACGAAACTTTAATGGTTGCCATGAAAATGGTTGCTATGGAGATATATAATGCAAAAACAAATGTCATAATATAAATATTTTTGCTTCTTTTGTTGACTTCTACCCCTGTGGTGAATTTGGTACAGTGATAACTTTCCTATTACGTATAGCAATGTCTGAATCATACGCCGTGGTAAGTTGATATGACATTTACGTCCACCCAAGTTTGAGACTTCATTAACATGAATTGGTTACTTTATGGTATCTATTGAGCATTGGGGGTAATACCATGTATCAATTCACAGCAAAGAGCATGGCAAACAATCGGTACATACTTTGCTTGATCATTTATAAAGGTGTTTTTTTGCAGTTGATTTCACTAAGTGTAAAATTACAAAAACAGTCAAGTTGTCATGAGACATCAATGATAACTTAAAAATAAACAAAAGGGTAACCATGGCAACCACAGTAAAACAGCTTGTACTTCTCAGCAACACATATCCATCATCAAATTTAACACTGATGCCATATTTGTTGAGATATAAGCTCTATTATAAATATTTACAAAAAAATTAATGGTTGCTATGGAAACCGTTGCCATGGAGATATAAGCCAAAATCAAGAATGACACCATAGCTAATTTTGCCACTTAGCTGATTTCTACCTCTGTGCCAAATTTGGTAGGTCTATCACAAAATGCACGATTCTCCTAAAATATTACATTAAGCCGCCCCACTAATAGCTCATAGTTCAGTTCAGTTGGTGTGCGTGCCCGGATCTGCCGGGTTGCTCGACCCTCTCGGGGTGCTGCACTCGATTAAGTCCATTATTTTCCTAATTTTTTCTGCTGTGACTTTTAGCTTGGTGGGGTCCTCATTAAATATGTCCTGGGCGGTAACCTGTCCGACGTTGGTCCTGTTTTCATCAGTGCATGTTTCCAGGACATGTTCCTGGTCTTCTTCCTCGGCTTTACAGAGTCTGCACGTGGAGTCTTGGAACATGTTTCTGTAGTTACATTTGACTCTGAGCATTCTTGTCCTTGCTTTGAAGATTATGCTAGCTTCCATCCGGGTGCACTTGTCCAGGTATGCTGCTCTGTTGCCAGGTTTTATGTGGGTCTTGTTGTCCAGGTAGAATTTCGTCTTAGTCTTGTTGCGTCCTTCATTGACCATTTCCATCAATTTGTTGAGCATGTTTTTCTTAATTTCTCTCTTCTGTGTGTTGATGGAGCGGCTGTTTCTGGCGTGACTGTCGACTGCTGTTACTTCTTTCATCTCCTTCGAGTAGATAGTCCACCAACTTGCAGGGTCTTGATCTTCTTGGATCATGTTCAGGATGGTGTTCCTGCTCTTCTCCATTTTTTGCAGGTAGTTCAGGCGGTTTTTTGAGATTGCCAGGTTCATTTCCAGGAATCCCGTTTCTAGGTACAGGGGTTCCCACGGTGTGCTTCTAGGGGTCATTAGGATCCTTTTTATTATGTTGTCTGCTATCTGTTTCACTTGCCTTGTGTCCTTTTTTCTAGGGACAGCTGCTTCCCATCCGTATGTGATAATTGGGAAGATGCATGTATTTAGGAACTCCCACATCACTTTTAGTTCAATGTTTTTTAAGTCTACACTTCCTGCTATGGCCATGGCCGTGTTGTACGCAGCTTCAGACTTCCTCTTTATTTCCGTTATGTGTTCGTCCAGGTTGTTACTGGTGGAGAAGATAGTTCCTAGGTATTTGTACTTCTCGCAGATGCCCAGTTTCATGTCTCCAAGGTAGAATTCAGCATCAGGTAGTTTTTTTCCAATTTTTAGGATCTTGCTTTTTTCCTCGCCGAACAAGATCCTGTATTTGGTTCCTACTTCTTTCGCTATGTCCAACATTTCTTGGAGTTCTTCTTTTCTCTGTGATATGAATGCCACGTCGTCCATCCAAAGGAGGCAACCCAGTCTCTGTCCACCTCCCATGGCTACTCCCAGGTTTCGTCTCCTCACTTCTTTTGCAATTTCATCCATAAGAGTGGCATACATTATTACTGATAGTACTCCTCCCTGTCTTATGTTGTCCTTCATTTTTATCTCCCTTGTGGTTCCGTGTTTGGTCTCCACCACTGCCTTGAGGTCTTCATTTAGCTCCTTAATCGTGCTCCATAGCTTGTCTCTGATCCCTTGTTTTTCTAAGACGTGCATGATGCCCTCCGCCCATGCTTTGTCGTACGCTTTGGTGACGTCAAGGAACGCTATGTAGACATTTTTTCCTCTCCTTATGGCCTCCCTCAGGGTGAGGATGTGGTCTGCAGTGTTCGCTCCTTTCTTTCCTCCTCCCTGGTAGTCGCTAATATCTAGCTGTTCCTTTGCTCTCTCATTTATGATTCTCTCGAAGAGTTTTCCCATGTTGCTGCTGATGGATATTCCCCTCTCATTTGAGCATTTTCCTTTCACCCCTTTCCCTTTGTAGATGGTGATGATTCTGCCTTTCTTCCGTCCTTCTGGGATGTCGTTACTGTGCATGATTCTGTTAAACTGCTTACATATTGTCCTGGTGTTGTCATCATCTGCGTGTTTTAGGGCTTCATTGGGGATGTTATCTGGGCCACAGCTCTTCCGGGGTTTCAGTATTTTCCTAGCCCTCCTTAGTTCTTTCTCGCTGATTGGGGTCAGCTGTTCGCCGGTGGTCAGTCTACTTATTGTGGCTTTATTTTCTTCGATGATGATCTTTGTCCAGTCGTTTCCTTCCTCACTAGCCTCTCTGGCTTGGTAGAGGTCCTCGAAGTACTTTGCGATGTGCTCTTTAGCTGTCAGCGCGTCTGCGATTTGCTCTCCGTTTTCGTCTATTGTGTCGTATTCTGCTCTCTTTTTCCCTATCAGTCTCTTTCTTACTTTCCAGATGTGATTTTTGTCTTTACTCTTGTTGATTTCTTCCAGGGTGTTCCTCACCCTGTGTGTCTCTAGGTCTTCGATGGATTTTCTTAGTTGCCACTGGGACTTGTAGTAATCATCCAGGGCCTCTTTTTTCTCATGCTGCTTGGCATTTCTTAGTTTCTCCCTCATTTCTTTCTTCCTTCTCCTCAGCTGTCTCACGTCTTCGGTTTCTCTTGGCTTCCTTCCCTCACTGATTGTGACGGTTTTGCTTCCAATACTCTCCTCCAGGGCATGTTTTATTCCTGCCTCAAGTGCTCGATAGCTGTTGTCTTCTTTTCTTAGGTATTCCTTAAGTATCTTGTTGTACAGCTCCCAGTCTGCTTCGTCATTGATGTTCCACTTGGTGGCAGTTTTCTTCTTCTTTTCCTGGCGTGCAGTTCTTATTTTTAGAGTTATGGTGTTGTGGTCGCTTTCGCTCCTTTGGTTTTTTAGGCGTTTTGTCCCTTCTTCGTCGATCTCCAGGTCATACACGGACTTCTCTCCTTTTTCGTTGGCAATGATGTAGTCGATTATTGACTTCTCTTCCGGGTTGTGTCTGTTCACTCTGGTCCAGGAGCCTGTCGTTGACCTGTCATTGATCTGTGTCATACGCGTTTCTTGGATGAGCTTTTCTAGTATTTTCCCATTTCTTGATACTTCTTGGGTAAGGTTGTGCAGTTCCATCCTCAGCTTTGCATTGAAGTCCCCAGCTAGTATTACGCTGCCTCTATGGTTCAACATCATGACTTGGGTCTTCAATTTTTCATATTGTGCTATGACAAGTTCCTTTTCTGCTTTTTCTTGGGGGCCGTAGAAGCTACCAAAGAAGATTTCTTCATTTCCTGGCACTTTTAGATTAACCCAGATTACTTCCATTTCGTTGCATTCGTTTATATGCGGGGTGCTGGTGTATTTCGCCAGGCAGTCCCTGACGGCAATTGCAACTCCACCACCTTTTCCATTTTCCCTTTCCTTTGACATCCATACAAAGCCTTCCAGGGCTGGCGGGGGTCCTTTGGTCTCCGTCAGGGCCAGTATGTCTGTTTTTTCCATTGTCACTATTTCTCGCAGGCTCTTGATTTTTCCCCTGGCTCCATTAATATTGCAGTAGAGAAAGTTAATGTGTGATGTTTTGTTTCCTTTTTTTCTTGGTTTTCTTGTTTTTTTTCTTTCCTCATAGTGCTGAAATATGTGCGTCTTGGTTAGCTTGTGCAAAGGTGCAAATGTCACTCTCTTGATTGGTGGTCGATTCCTTTCAGGGTTGTTCGTTCTCAGGAGGTTGTATGTGGTGTAATCCTATGCACGCACCACCGGGACAATTCTTCCCGTGTCAATTACCCTCCTCCTGTCTCCGCTCTTGCTTCTGCTCCTCTCTCCTCCCCTGGTGTTGTCACTATTTCTCTCCCAGCAGTTAGGTTCTGGTCTTCCTCCGCTTCGGTCTCTTCTTTCTCTGCTAAGTCCTCTTTCTCTTCTTTCTCCGCTCCACTCGTTTCTTCCTCCAAACTGGCTTTGGTCTCCTCTCTCTGTGCTCCGGCCTCTCTCTCTCCTTTCACCACTTGTAGCGTCATGTCTGTAGAAGCACCTGTCTCCTTTGTGGCATCTACCTTGATTATAGAAGAAACAGGGGGCATTTTTTCTTTCTTCCCTACGTCTTTCATTCCTTCTCTGTCTTTCCTCCAGGTCCCGTTCTGATTCCTGTGGGGCTGGTCTGGGTGTTGGCTTCTGTTGTGTTTTTCCTCTTTCCTTTGTGATGCTTCTCGTTACCACACTCTCGATGTGGGCAGCCATGATCTTACAGTTGTCTTTCGTCAGATGGAGATCGTCAGACAGAGCTGCTTCTATAGGTGCGTCCTCGACTTCCCTGATCATCCTTATTATACTGTACTGCTTGTTGAAGTTCAGATTGTGGAGGGTTGTGTTGAAGATCCTCCTCTCTACCTCTTTTCCTTTCCTGTTGATTGGGGGTAGTTCGATTATGAAGCTGTGGTGTGCTATTTCCTGTCTTTCGATTCTCTGGACGAGGTCTTCGGCTTCCTGTCTACCGTCCTTTCCTGTTTTTATATCGTTGGTGCCCAGGAGGTACACAGCGGCATCATATCTGGTGTCCGTCTTGACCTTTTCCAGGTCTCTGATGACGTAGGTGTCCTCTGCACAGGACCAAGTGTCATCTCTTTCGAAGTACGGGGCAATCCTTCGGGAGTTCGAGTCGCCTATTATGATGGCGCTGAACTCTATAGCCTTTGGTGTCTCATCTGTCTCTTTTTGTTGGATGGTCCTAGAGGCAGTCACCTTGGAGATCAGTTCAGAGTTCAAACTCTCACTCTCCGTAATTTTCTTCTTTGCTTCCGCGAGTTGCTTTTCCACTTCCCTTTTTTTTGTCCTAGCCTCTTCTAGCTGCCCTTTAACTTCTTCCAGGCGCTTGTGAAGTTTATCCTGGAGGGACTCTGCAGTTTCCCGGGCTTTCTTAGCTGTTTGGTGTTGCTGGCTTATCTGCTCCTCCTTTTCATCAAGCAGCTTTCTTAGGCGGGTGTTCTCAGTCGTTATCTCTTGGGATTTCTTGTAGGCTTTGTTGATCTGGTTGAGTGCTTCTTCCCTCTCGGTCAGCTTCTTTTTTAGTTTGGCAATTTCGCTGTCTTTCTTCTTGATTGAATTTCTTTTCTCTGCCAATTTGTCTTGTGTCTTTTCCAGTTCTCTCTGGAGCTCTCTGTTTCTTTTCTTGAATTTCTCTCCTCTCTTGGTCATGCTGGATGCCTTTCGTTTTTTTTCCCTGCTTCGTGAGGACTCACTTTCGCTCGTGCTACTGTCACTCTCTGTGCTACTTGTGCTACTTGAGTCTGTGGTGCTGCTTGATGAGTTATCGCGCCACTGTCTCTTTCTCGGGTGCAGGTAGATGTCGGCATCTTCATCTCTTTGGTCCTGTTGGGGCCTCATCTGGTTACCTTGGTGCCCGTGTAGATCAAGCTGTTGGTCTGTTCTTCGGTTGTTGGTCGTGATGTCATTCTGGTACGGTCTGTCGTTATCTCGTGTACCGTTCGAGGTGCTTTCTACACTTGCAGGAGCTCTTTCTCCTGCAGCGGTGTGCACACCTTGATTCCCACTGGTAGAGGCTCTTTCCTCTGGGCCAGTGAGGTCGATCTCGTTTAGTTTTGTTGTGGTCCTTCCTCTAGGTTTTTTTCTTTCAGGAGCTCTTTCTCCTGTTTTTTCCTCGGGTTTCTTTCCCTCGACTTTCTTTTCTGTCTGTTGTTTTGTTTTTGTTTTCTTCTCTTTGTTTCCAGGCTTGCCTGTGGCGAAGGTCTTATAGTCAACCTTTGATCTGGCTCTGAGGCTTCTCCCGGGAGCGTTGGTGGTATAATCCAGTTCACTTGGGGTTTCCTGGGGATCAGATTCACTGGGGATATCAGCTGAGCCTGGGGTTTGGGGTGGTTCTGGGTCTTCCTCCACTTTCTCTTCCCCGATCTGGTCCTCATTCTGCTCAAATTCTTTGTCCAATCCAAGTACTTCCCTTATCCTGGATCTGTCGTCCATTTCTGCTGGATTTGTGGGTTCAGTTCGTTTTTGATCGTCTCCAATCATCTCTTCTGGCTGGCCTGTGACTATACCTCCTTCAGGGGTGTTCATTTTTGCCGCAACATTAAAATTCGACTTTTTCTCAAATTCATCAAAATAAAAAATTAATTTTCAAAATCAATCATCGCAAAAAAATTTGATAACGTCAAAAAATTATAAATATATATTGCTGCAAGCATGTCTCAAGCATGGCTAATTTTTGGCTGATACAAATTGGATAATTGTACATGAACATGTTAAATGTTGGTGAAATGGTTTTTCTGAATTGGGACTTGTCGCAAGCAATTGGACTGGTCTAAACAGATTGGTGAAATCGGGCCCCTAACCTACAAACAGCAGGTGTGAAATTATGCTTACATTTCTCATGGTATCAAAGACATTGTATGCTGATATTTTGTACTTCATTAATGACTTTCATGAAAGGAGGTCAAAAGGCAATTAAATCAACATATTTACAGTCGTTCATGACACCCGTCAATGATTTTCTATTTTATTTGTATTAGAGGTTTTTTTGCAAAATAAGGGAAATAATCTTGCAGAAGCGAGCATGCCTCAAGCCTAATGCTGTTCCAAACTGGGAATAAGTAGATGGATTGGAAATTTCAAAGGTACACACTGCGTTTCGGTATGGTCCTAATGACAAATTAATTATTACTAGCTGTTCACCCGATGCGGTTTGTCGCTTCTCAAAAATTTGCCGAGTTCGAGATTCTTGCCAGTTTAGAGTAATGTGAAGCCACGTAGCTCCTATTTGCAGGTTAGAGTCAGGTTTCAGTTGGCTGAAGTAATGTGGATTGTTTGGAGCTACTACAGCAGGGTGTACAGCACTACAAACACAGAGAGACTGGAGTTGTTGGAAAATGTATATTTTCTCAATGCACGACGCAACTTAATATCTGGGAGGTGGGTAGTTTTATTGGACATAGAAGTGCAATCAGTGTGGCAAAAACGTCGAACTTAGTGGCCTGCACCTTGATATAGTAGGCCTACATTACTGGCCTTGATGTGGCAGGGAAATATATAGGTTCGAGATTTGTGTGTGGAAAATGTGGTTTTGGTCAAACTTCCTATAGGAATATCTGGTACCAGGGTAGTTATATTGGCAATAGAATGTCAGTCTGCATATCAAAATATGCGGAATTGAGTGGCCTTTAATATTAAATGCATTACAGCCCTTGTTGTGGCATATAAATACACAGGTGGGATATATTTATGTGAAAAAAAAAAACATGCTTTTTTTGCGAAATTCTCAATATAAATTCATGTTACTATGGAAATAATGAATGTTGATAGGTGAAAGTTGCCCTATCGGGAACTTCAGATTAATTGACAGGCTTAGGAGTGTAATTGAAGGTTTTGTGGGTTGAGTAGAAAAAGCCTTATGAGTGGGATGAGATTCCGGCTTTGGCTATTATTATGATTAGATTCCCCAAGGTCAGCCACAGAGTTTGAGGGTTCTAACATGCATATTTGAATATATTGCGGGATTGGAATATAATTGCTTCTATAATTGTAGGCCTGAGTCTTAATTTTTTCAAAATAAACAATAACAGTGGCGTCACTAAGGGGGGGGGGCAAATGGAGCTTTCAGCCCCCCCCCCAAAATCATGGGCAAAAAAAGAAATTCTCCTTGTATGGTACTGGTAGTGATTGAATAACCAGAGCCCAGGAAAAGACCCTGTACATGGTAGATATTGTGCACTATGTGTCGTTATTTTTTAGGTTTATCTATTTATTATGTGCCCGTAGATCAACAGACACCTTAATTCTTTAGATTCTGCAGCGGCTCGCTCTTGGATCCTGGGACCTCTAACAACGCTTCTAGACTTTGGGGCTTCAGCCCCCCAAACTCGCATTTCTAGTGACGCCACTGAACAATAATCTGATTGTTTCGTTTTTTTTCACCGTTAATCCTCAGCAAGTTGTTAACATGCAAATTTGTCAGTCACCCCCTGCGTGGAAGTTTGTTGGTGAAGTCTGATTGAGCTGATAGCGTACTAGCCTACTTGCTTCAACAAGAAAAAACTGAAGTCTTGGAAAATCTATAAGTTGAAAATACTATAAACAAGCTGTAACTAGTGCACCAGTGTTACAGTAGACGCTAGTGGCCATCAGTGACTTCACTAAAGCTCCTATAAAATACATTGATATGAAGTGCTAATTTGTCATAAGGCAACGTGTGACCTCATTGATGAGTTGTATGACTTGGTGAGTGACTCTGATTAATAACATTAGAAGTATAGGATATGAATCACTGGCTGCTTACACGTCATTGAGTTTAACATGGCATGGATAGGGCTATGAAACTGCAAGGAACATTTCAGTCCAATTCTGTAAGCACTCGTTTTTCGTCTACTGTAAGGGATAAGTGAAACTAATTTGTCAGCATATATTCATAATTGTAATTTTATTATGGTTTGTATGCACGGCCCCACGGTTACATCCACGTGAATTTTTTGCAAATGTTTGCAAGATAGGTTATCACGTTGTGACGGTAGTAATATGTTGCAATGAATAATCTGAGGGGACAACTGTTGCTATTCCCACAGAAATGTATACATATATTCAAGTTGCTTTTCGCAAAACACAAAACCCTTTCAATGTGGACATTTGGCAACATGGTGAACTATTTGCTGCTTTTTGTCTTCACAACAAGTAAGTGTTACAGCTAATTCAGTTTCTTGAAATCTATGCTTGTTATAAAGGAAGATATATGCAACTAAACCTGTGACACCACAGTTTTGGGATAAAGCGAAGTACAATCTGGAAAAACACATATCAATGCTCTGGAGAATAGTTCGACAAACAAGCATAAAGATGTTTTGAAATCTGTTGGCTTAGCTTCATAAAGTATTTCAAACAATTTACATCAAATTTTGAAAATATTGACTGACTCTGGTGAAACTAATGCAAATAAGGTATTTTTTTAGCGTCGGTATGGAGCCAAAGAATTATCACCCCGCCTTCCTCTACAGTCGGGCTGACTGACGAAACAGCTCAATTTGTTTGTGAGGTTGACACAAACGGATCCGATTTCATTGAATGGTATTTTGGCAATAAGCTCATCTACTATCGACTGAATGGTAAAGGAAAATATCCTGGTGGGACCTACTATTATACGGTTGCTAATGATGGATCTGTGTCTACGTTAACAGTGAAGAGGCTGAGAGAGCAGTTAACTGAATTTCCTTACGGATGTAAGGTTCTAGGAGGAGATCCAGCATATGCAACTTTGACTGTCTTAGGTAGGCGATTTTGTCATATGATCTGCGTGTGTTAAAGGTAATTAAAGCCTGGGAGATTATTTCAGCTCTTGCAATTGCTTCGAAGAAACCTTTTTTTCATAGTGTGGACTTGTTATGTCATAGCTGGATACTCCATCATATGTCATTTTTTGGGGGGGGGGGGGGGGGAAGCGACATTTGCCCGAATTTCAAGATCTAGACTTAATACTGTTTGAAATGAAATTGTCTGGAAATCATTAATTTTCCATAGTTTTCAAATCATCCGTCCGAACTTTTTTCCCTTTTCTCAAATCTTACTGTTTATCCCAAACTTTTGGAGGGGGGGCCGTGAAGATCGCCCCCATTCCCCATCCTCCCCACGCAAGCCCTGCTAAAATGGACAGGGCTTTCTGCTATTTCCAACCTCTTCTGTGATTGGCTGCTTATTTAGGTCATAAGCATTTTGCATGCAGATTTAGTCCGATTTTGGACACTTAGAGGATTGCTGGCAACTAAGAAAAACAGTGTAAAACAAGCAAACTTTCAAACAGTTTCATTTCAGAACTGTGAAAATACATAATTCAATGGAATTTTCGGAACTGTGATAGCACCTTTCAACAATACACAATTTCTCCATTTGTAACTGTGTGAAACAGAAGCAACAATGCCTGATTGGCTGAGCCAAAACTGGGTCAGTAAATTAAGTATTCATGAATTAGCAAAGGTTATGGGCCATTTTGTCATGGTATGACTTGGGATGATGCCATTCCACCTCCCATATACCTACGGTGTCACAGGTGAATTGGCCAACAGCATTTCATGTGGACAACTTCATCATGGCCTTGTACATTGTTTGGGAGCCAGGTCCAAAAAAGTGCGATACATGTATTTAAGGAGATTCGTTGGGAGCGTAGCACAACATCATAAATTTGGTACCGTCTTGTAGCCAGGAACTTGCCCGTCAAAATTCAGGCTGTTGTCAAAACCTATACCACAATTTGATAGTACAACAACCTGAATTTTGACGGGCAAGATCCTGGCTACAAAGTTTGTTCCCAGCTATTTCATCCATGTTATATGTGTAATGTGATGATGTGAATTGCCTCACTCATCTTTCAATGTTATGCAGTACACTGTAAAATTTTAAGTTTTGAGTCAGCTCAAATGATTGAGTGAGATGGTTGTACTATTCCTTTGAACTATCATAGCTTGATGTTTTGACTTATGATAATCTTTCGTTGTTATAACTTATAACAACAGGCTATGATAGGTCAATGGAATAATGCAACCACGTCGCTCAATCAGTAAAAGCGGACTCAAAATTCAAATTTTACAGTGCATGCACTGTATAAATATTAATAAAAATTTCCAGATGGAGCAATTTCATATTTTGGTCCATACAGCGTGAGTGGAGTGATCACTGGAACCGCCAAGTATGACTGTCGAGTGAACCAGGCTGTAATCGACTCTACTGAGTTCCTTTTTGGAAACACTGTTATCTATCGACATCATGATGGCCAAGCGGATTATCTGGTTGGAGATTCCAAATATTCGGTTGATTTTGATGAGTCACGATCCGAGTTCTCCCTGACAATTAGTAACCTTTCAATAGCTGACGCAGTCTTCCCCTACATTTGCCGAGTAGTGACCGAGTACTCAGTACTTGAATCAGAAGAAAAATCATTGACTGTCTTGGGTATGTTTCATATTTTATTTGGTTGTATCTGTCAGAAACGTTCAATTGATAGATCAACATCCATGGTAAAAAA
This sequence comes from Platynereis dumerilii, assembly GCA_026936325.1. Classification (NCBI taxonomy): domain Eukaryota; kingdom Metazoa; phylum Annelida; class Polychaeta; order Phyllodocida; family Nereididae; genus Platynereis; species Platynereis dumerilii. The sequence goes on from JAPTHN010000004.1 coordinate 26,882,713, forward strand.
TGGTAAAAATTAATCTAGTCACACATCAATTGTTATAAATACAGCCTTTTCGGCATTGTAAGACCACTGAGTGAAAATGCGACTTGGTCTTGAAATAGGTCTGTCACAAAACACTGATGAACACAGAGATTCTAGTATTATAATGAGATTTTTATAAGCTGATTATGAAATGATTTATATCAGACATATCATAGAATTTATTCATACGACACATATTCTCTGTTTTTTTAGACGTTCATGCTAAATGAAATGATAATTCATATTTCCTTGCCATCAGTTTGCAAAACTAGAATGTGCAAGTTTAGAATTAAGAGTCACCCTTTGCATAATTATTTATTTCTTGGGATAAGAATCTTTGGACTTCACTTCCAGAATCAGGAATGATCACCCCGCCTACCCCTACTTCTGGAGTCATAGGTGGAAAGGCGCACTTCAGATGTGAAATTGGCATGTCTGAATTTGAATATATGGAATGGCTGTTCGGAACAACTGTTGTTTACTACTACCTGAATGGTGCAGAAAGTTATCCGACAGGAGGGACAAAATATTCAGTCATCCGAGAAGGATCAGTGTTCACTTTGACTGTGGATGGCTTAACATTGGCAGATGGGGACTTCCCATATGGGTGTAAGATCTTGGGAGAAGATCCAGAACAAGCGTTATTAACTGTTCAAGGTGAGTCACATGTACTATAGAATTGGAATTAGAATTATTTCATTTTTTCACACACAGTACATTAGTTATACAAATAGTGTAAAATGAAATAACAAATTTAATCTCCCGAAGTTTATCATGGAGTACTGTGACACATAAATGAATAGTCATATCAGTGCAAAATATCATGCCATTTTCTAGTAAATTCATGCTATTAATTGTTTTGGTCTCTTAATGGATGATATCACGAGTCTTGGACCTCCTGTGCAATAATTGACAGCGACCAGCCTTAGTGGCTATAATGTATTCTAAGTGCTATAAATATTCATCAATAAACACACCAGGTGCCTATTGTAATTCATGGATACATAAAACGTCTCTATTTATCCCCAGAATCTGGTATTATTAACGGACCTTCACCTGCCATTGGAGTGGTCGGTGGATCAGCAAAGTTCACTTGTGAAATAGATTTAGTTGCATCTGAGTATATCCAATGGCGTTTTGGAGACACTGTCATATACAAACACTATGTGAATGGAGAAGATGACAATCCAAAAGAAGATGAAAAGTATCATGTTGAAGTTGATGAAGCAAAGTTCAGGCTGACAGTTAAAAACCTTACGTTGGAGGATGCTGCTCTACCCTACATATGTGAGGTGCCAGTGAGTGACCCTGTCGAAGCTAAGCTGGATGTTGTGGGTATGTAGTGGTTATGCTATTAATTTACCTATTCAGCGTAATTATGTATGTATGTATGTATGTATGTATGTATGTATGTATGTATCTTTATTGAGACCAGGAAAGCAGAGCTTATCTAGCTGGCCTATAATAAGTGAACCTATAATACAATCATTGTTCGAATTTCCAGAAGAAATGCTCACCCATGCTTCCACACCTTTCATCAGCCGTAACCCTCACTTATCAGCTTATGCTCGGTGATATATCAGCCACTTTGCCTTACCTTCAATCTTTATCTTTTAAACCACAAATTCTGTTTATTTAAAATGAAGTGTTATCATAATATTATGTATACAAGTTCTGTCTGTTCCTTGACGTTGTTGACTATTTTTAAATTTGATTTTTTGCCACCAGGTGAATGAAAAGATGCAAATTGAAAGGCAGTTAAATGGTTATACTGAGCAATTATGTTCTAAAAAAATAGTTTGAATTAATAATATTACAAAAAATATCAACTTTCATTTAAGCATGCAAGTCCCTCACAATAACTTTTGACTTACAGTAGACGAACATCGAGTGCTTACAGAATTGGACTGAAATGTTGCTTGTGAGCTCATAGCCTATCCATGCCATGTTATTCCTATGAGTCATAAGAAATGTATGAGGTCATAGCCTATACTTGCAATGGTATGAAAATGTGTCATCAGCTAAGTATCAATGAAGTCACAAGCTACTCAATGACAAATTGCCAGTTCATTTCAATGCAATGTATAGGGCTTGTTATGAGGTCATTAGCAGCTGAATGTAAGTACTCGTCATTCGTCTACTGTAAGCAAACTATATATACAATATGAAATGGTTCACAAATACAGATATGGAGAATCACATTAAGGGTTCTACCGCTTTACCAACATCATCCATGCATTATTTCAAACATTGATTTAATTTCACAATATCATCGCAAAAAAGTAACAAAAAAAACATTGTTTTATGTCAGAATATTATTAACGACATGGTGCACTCTCACTCATAGGTCACCGCCCACAATTAACCCATTGGCATAATATTTTTTGATGCATGTCCAATGATTTAAATAGTGAATCTTTCATTAATCAGAGTATGGTGGGAAGATCCTCAGCGCACCTTACCCTACAAGTGGCATGGTTGGTGGAACCGCAGAATTCGGCTGTACAACTGAGACTGCAGCTGTGCTCTACTACATGGAGTGGCGCTTCGGAGACACCGTCATCTACTATCGCCAGAATGGTGAAGATTATTACCCGATGGGAGATTCCAAATACTCTGTTGAACTGAATTCTAGGACATTCACTCTGACAATCAATAACCTGGAGAAGTCTGATGAAGCCTTGCCATATTCTTGTAATGTGCTGGAGACTCCTCCTGCCGAGGCAATGTTGACTATCAAGGGTAGGTCAAACTACATTAGTACAGGTTATTCACCTTGGCAAAGAGAAATTAGGGAATATATGTGATTTTCCCAGCAAGGTCTTTAGCACGAGCTGTGTTGAACGCAATTTTCTGATCTCGTGGTGAATAAGAGACCATTCAGAATTTGTGACTGGGGGGTGGGAGTTTTTGCCCGATCGGGTACTAACTTTTCACACGTGTTTCAAGGGGGGTATTGATTTTTGGCAAGATGTCCAACATGTATTGCATTGTGTGTCGATGGGGGGGGGGGGGTACTAAAAATACACATAAAACCTAAGGGTGGGGTACTAAAAATCGGCATAAATCTCAGGGGGGTATCAATTTTTGACGGGAAGTTCTGACAAACCCCCCCCCTCCAAGTCATAAATTCTGAACGTCCCTAATCTGCCTATGCCTTGAGATGAACACTCAGACATAACATAAATATTGCAGAATAAGTGGGCAACAAAGAATATGGAATTTATTGTTGTGTGTGTGAAATACTGGTTTGTGATTGGCTGACAGAGGGGTTAGATAGTATAACCATTTTTAGTCTGCCAAAATGCAACAATCACTCATATATATCTCTTTCTTGATTTTGTTACCACTTGAAGTAGCACTTGCTAGGCATAATCAATTGGTAAACAGCCAATTTTGCTGATGATACACAATTGTACCTTCATTGCGAAACACCTGATTCTGCAAGCATGTCTGAAAATGAATACATTATACAAGCCTCTGATTTCTGGTAATTAGAAGGCAGTACTATCAGCATCAGGGACGGACGCAGGGGGGGGGATGGGGGGGATACATCCCCCCCCCACCAGACCAAACTTTATATATTTTTACATGTTAATTTTATCCGCGCGGAGACGCGTTATGTCGCGAATTACGCATTCCGCAACGCGACAGCCCGATAGACCCCCCCACCAGAATTTTCTGGATCCTCCCCTGATCAGCATCCGTAATTATGTCGTTCTGTTACACCCTGCTCAAACCAAACTTAGTCATTTAACATTTTTCTAATTCGTACAGGGGAAACCTTTGATATCCTTTATGATTATGGCACCGGGCAAGGACAGGTTACCATCGTAGGCAACAGTGCCACAATAGACTCTCTTAGCATTTTACCAAATGAAGTGAGATCTGCAATCATCTCCGGAGAAGGTCAGGTAAGTTTTGTAATATGTGCATGCATGATGATCTTGATTTTGAAGTTCAGATGATTTTCATTTTGGTTTCCTACCAACAGCTCATAACCTGTACTTTGTACTTTTTACATGCATGAAACTGCACCGTAATAGTCTAATAAGGCCTTTTCCTGGTTTTACAAACCCTGGCAAGCAGATTGACAGATGGCAGGGCAGTGGGCAACTAATGATAATTGAAGGCCATGACTTGACCACTATTATAATACCTATATACAATTTGGTAACACACCCTTTTTATAGTGTAATTGTCTTCTTCTGAACGTGTTATTCGCTGAAGGTTTGATGCTGCACAGCCTATAAATGGGAAGGGTGATGGACTTTCCATGTATTTTTCGAAAATTTGATAATTTGTAATTCCGTCCTTCACAGCTTGGATCCCAGGATGTTAATGTTGATCTGACGACCACCGTGCTACGGCTTGACAATTTCAAGAAGATCCGCTACAGCTTCAACATCCACGATCCTGACATGGACCTCCTGAGAGTGAAACACATTGAAATGTTGCAAAAAGAAGGATGGAAGATTGTCCACAAAGAGTATTTTCAGCCCAAGGTCTTCATGCAGTGGGAGAAGAAATGATGCAGTGAAACATAGTTGAAGGCACGCACTTAGTAAAATTTTCACAAACATACAGCTATCGCCTTTTGTTATTCTTTGGAATTTGTTTGATATAGGAAAATGTGCAAAGTAGATTTATGGATGGATTGTTGATCTAGGCACTTCAGCAGAGCCTTTAGCTGATAAGTTCCCCACCATCCTGGGCTTGACCAGACTGAAAATCGGTTGTAAGAAGCGGGTATCAAGTAGCTGATGTATTCACAGCAATAAGAAGTATACATGACATGCAAATTAAGCTGAAGTTCCTGTGCGCATGCACAGTAGCGACATTAGTAACAATTATGTTCATGTAAAAAAGGAATTACTTGATTACCAGCTCAGGTCCAGCTGATTGCAAGCAGGAGAGGTAAGGGGGTAAAACAGGAGCCGGAAGACAGGTATGTATGCTTTTTATTGCTGTGAATACATCATCTACTTGATACCCGCTTCTTACAACCCGATTAGCAGTTTTTCCGAAAAAAAAAAACAGGCTAATCACATGCATCCCATCAATTGAAATGGATGTTTATGGCTTTTTGGTATGACATAAGAAAACTAAATAATACAAATTACTATTCATGTTATGAACAATTTAATCAAAGATGTTGTTGAAGTAATATTTCTTCTGTAATGGTTTTCTTTCAATTATTAAGTATTATTAGTACTAAAAATTTTGGTTAATTAAATTTCAGTTGCAATACATTTTATTTATGTTACAGCATTTTTAAAATTGTAACTGGGAGACCATGGTCTCCCATTGGCCAGAATTGGTTTCCCAGTCATGGCCAAATTAGTATCACTGGGAGACCAAAATTTTGAGAGAGAGAGAAGGTCGTCTTAATTTGAAGTACATTTGAAACCGATGTGTTTTCATTCCATATCAAACATATATTCTTCACTGTCATAAATATAAGTCTGCTTATTTTATCTTTCTGATTTAAAACTTTCATAAAATCAAAAATGTGTCTAGCTTGTTTTTGGCAGAATTCAACTAATTCATGTGAATTAGCTGTCACCTCAACAGTAAATACTCCTTGAGTAGAGTAGGTCGGGGCAAGAAGCCTGGGTTAGGTGAGAGACCCCCCCCCCCCAGGGTTATATCTAAACTTACATTTTTGGTGCATTTTCTTATTGATAGGATTGAAGCTAGAGGCTTTTTAGGTGATGTCACAAATTTTCAGGGCAAACAACAGTAGAAATTAAAGAAACAAAAAAATATGCATGGTTTTTGTAACTTTGATTAATTCATTGAAAGGCTTTATCCGAAATAACTTTGGAAATATTTAAAAGTATAATGGATATCTGCATTGCTTCACTTTATGACCATCATATAAATATGATTTGGATCATGTTTTTTGCATTTTACTTCAAAATATAGAGGTCTAATCAAAATATGTGTATTTGGTCGAGTGGCCCCCTTCACTTGGGCCTCGAAGTTGCTTCAGGAACCACTCAATAATGTGTACTTTACCTTAAATCTTGAGAAAATAGCTAATTAAAAGAGAAAACATTTGGCCGAACTAGAAAAAGGGCAAAAAATAAACAAAAATAAAAGTATGAACAGAAAAATTCAGAAAAAGTAAATAGAATGCCTTAAAAATGTTAGAAGTACCCAAAGAAATAACTTTCAAGCTGAATGCGCTCGCAAAAAAAATTGCCATAGGATTATAATAGGGGGCTTCTTGCCCGATGGATGGGGTAAGAAGGCCATTTGCAATTTTTTACAAAAATGGCTGTAACTCCTTTATTAAAATTGGTAGACATTTGTTTCACAAGTTATAAGTAGAGTCAAGTGATCCCTTCCTGACAGCACAAACATTTAAATAATCTGTCATAAAAAGTAGGTCAAATCACACCTCGAAGTTAAGGGGGGCTGCATGCCCCGCCCTACTCTACTAGTACTAAGCATGTCAGGAGCTTTAGTCACAATTATATATCTTATGGATCTTCAACTGATCCACAGATATCACACTTCATCGTGCTAAAAATAATGGTTCAAGGTCGTTCGGTTGGTCTCCCAGTCGAAAATCCATAAAAAATGCTCTGTGTTACAGAATCCTTACATACAAATGAGTGTAATTAAAAGTATTTAATTGTCCTTTTGATGTCATTTAAGTAGGCCTACCATTGTTCTGATTAATATGCAAGTTGGATGCAGGGTCAAATCATTATACAACAATGAGAAAATAAGTCATGTATAGAGTGTTAGTTCAGTTAATTTTTGGAAGAGGGGGCACTGGTGTGGAGATATGGGTGTGGATAATAAAAGACAGCTACAGAAACAGGTGGCTAGCTTTGGATATCTACGGCTACGGATAGCAATTACTAGCTAAAGACAGCTAAGTTGAGCCATATTAAGAAATTTGTACTGTAATAAGAAAGGAGTACATGCCCCTCAGTACTCCCCCACCTGTATTGATGACACTAGTCTTCTAGTTCTGATAATCATTCTTTTTGAAGTATCCTCGGTGAGATATACTTCACTCATCCAACAAATCGCACAGAAGCAAACTTGTCATTACATAATTCTTTGCTGTCAATTTGTCTGGGATGATCATACTAAGTTTTTTTTTTCGCAATTGAATCATACATCAGAAACATACAAAAGAAATTATATGGCACTGTGGAGTTTTCAACTGAGTCAGATTCAGATGAAGTATGCCTTCATATCATAAAACTACTGTATTATAACATAATCTGTTGATTGACCATTCCTATTTGTTTCTTCTTCATGCAGTGCAGACAGTGAGCATTTCATTTAGATAATGTTTTTATCTATAAAAATACTGTCTACACTGAATAAAACATAATTATTCAAGTATTCATAGAGTTATTCCTAAAATTTGATTCTCCGATACAATACGATATGATAATAATTTATTGTCACTGTTACAAGTACAGCAAAATTTGTAGCAATTGGAATTAATTATACAATTATACATTTATATATATATATATATATATATATACAATTTATAAATTATTCAGCAGCCTAACACTTGCAGGCACAAATGATTTACTAAGCCTTGCCGTTCTTGTGTATTGTGCTAGGAATCTCCTGCCTGATGGTAGTAACTCATAGCAATTGTACAATGGATGTTGAGAATCTGATCTTATGGCCTTTGCTTTCTGCCTGCTGAACTTCTCTTATAATTCTAACAATGATTTTGCATTTTGTACACCTTACTTTTTAGCATACTTGATCACTTTACACAGTTTGCTTCTATACACCTGCGTGCAATTGCCATACCATGCTGCTATTCCAAAGGTGATAACTGATTCCACAACAGATCTATAAAAGAGTTCAACAATTGTGCTATCTACATGTAGGTTGTGCAGTTTTCTAACAAAGAACATTCTTGAGTTGGCTTTTTTATAGATGGCACTGAAATTTGTTTCAATATTTAATTTACAATCAATGATGGTACCTAAATATTTTTACTCTGCCACTCTTTCTACAATTTCATCATTTATAATTAAATCTTTATGTACACATTGTGATCGTCTAAAATCTATGACCAATTCTTTTGTCTTTTGAACATTAAGTAATAAATAATTATTTTTGCACCAGGTAACAAAAGATTTTACTTCGTTCTGATATTCGTTATCTTCATTAACACAGAGTCCCATAGGCGTATCGGAGCGGGGGGGCAGGGGGGCGATCGCCCCCCCAAAAGTTTGGGAAACAGTAAGATTCGGGCAAAAAGGCTAAAAAATTCGGGCAGATGATAAAATAAAAACTACTTAAAATTAATGATTTCCAGGCAATTTAATTTGAAATGTTTATAAATTTTGATCGTGAAATTCGGGCAAATGTCGCTCGCCCCCCCAAAAATCGGGTGCGCCGTACGCCTATGCAGAGTCCAACTAGAGCAGTATTATCTGCATATTTGTACACTTTACATGACGAACAGCTAGATCTACAGGTGTCTGTATACAAGGTAAAAACTAATGGTGAGAGAACGCACCCTTGCGGGGCACCTGTTTCTGTATGCACAGTCTCAGATAAAGTTCCATTAAATTTTACATACTGTTGTCTGTGACTCAAAAAGCTATAGATACATGCTCACAATGAACTGGGCATACAAGGTATTCATGTATGACTTAAATGCAATTTACAGTTGAGGTCAAATGTACTCATACAGCGAGGGCTGCTGTATTCAAACTTACGTGGCATCAAATCTGCCTATATTGGAATGAAAACAATATAGATTATTTGTTGTGATTGTCATTCAACTCATGGCAGTGAAAAAACCAGAATCAAATATGATTTGCAGTTGTTAAGAGGCTCTGAATTCAAAATGTCCAATATTTGGTGGGTCAAAAGAAATCATACACTTGGATTTTTCTCCAATATATATGCAAAATAAGCATTGTTAAACCAACTAAACGATGGAAATTGATGTCAGTAATGGATGCCTCAATGCCTTATTACGTTTTGCAAATTTCTGAAATGCTAACTGTTGACTGACATAATTTTTCTCAAGGGATGTAATAAGTAACCTACTTACATGTATTATTTCCATTTTTCCAAACGTATCTAAAGGAAAAAGCATGTGGCAAATACATGAAAAGGTGAATAATTGAGTTCAAATGGCCAGGAAACAAATTGCATGCAGTATCTGAACAATTTCACACACCACGGTCCACCATATACACCATCATGAGGAAGTATGTGGAAAATTGGTCAACAGAATCACTCCACATTTTGGAAATGGATGGAGGCTGTCTGTCAGATGATGAATTTTAGTCAGTATGGTAACAAACAACCCAAATTAACACTGAATGAGCTCTGTCTAGAATTATGGACACAGCTGCACAGGGGACATAGCTGTCAACAAGTACTATGAACATCTCACCAACATGGCCTCTAAGAGGTCTCAATACAAAGAAGAGCCAATGCACCAAAACAAAACATCCAATTCCATCTCTGATAGCTTCATGAAGTAGGAGAACGATTTTTGGGATAAGTTATGAATGTCGACATACATTAAACAAGATGAAGTGACATTTTTAATGCATTGAAGGCCATCAGGTTGTGTTGAGGCAAAGTGTGTTTGACAATGCTTGCCGACAGCTCTGTCCACTATGCCTGTAGCTCTCCACAGAACTCCTTCTTTGTTAATTGTGGGGTGAGATCCACCTTTTTGACCGAAAAGCATTCTTGTTTTGCAGATAGGTCTCATCTACTTACGATTTATGCCATGATTCTGTTGAGCGATAGGCTACAGAGCCTTTTATGGTCATCTACATGAAGACATTGTCCTGTTATTTTGTTCACATACCACTTGATATCAGCGCCCAGACTCTCTGAATTTTATTACCATTGCTTCGATTTATTTGCGTGTTTTTTTTTTTCGTTCTAATTATTTTGAAATTTTAGATAAAATATGTGAGCAGTTACTTATCACATCCCGCGGGAAAAACTAGGTCGGTCAATTTGTTACCATTCAGAAATTTTAAAAACCTCGTCAGACATTGAGGCATTACTTTCTGACATCAATTTCCATTGTTTAGTTGGTTTACCAATGCTTATTCAGCATATATTGGAGAAAAATACTAGTGTATGATTTCTGTTGACCCACCAAATCTTGGACATTTTGAATTCAGAGCCTCTTGACAACTGCAAATCATATTTCATTCTGGTTTTTTCACTGCCATGAGTTGAAAAACAATCACAACAAATAATCTCAAGTGATTTCATTCCAATACAGGCAGATTTAACGATGCCACATAACTTTGAAAACAGCAGCCCTCGCTGTATGAATACATTTGACCTCAACTGTATAAACAAATCATTTAGGATCAACTGTATTTCTCCCCTTCATGCACATTTTTCAGCTGACGTGGCCGCTGTTATTCTTTGTGAATTTTGCTATTATGTAATTCATTCCTTTGGGCAAACGTCCTTTAATAAGAATAATAGAGTCATAAAGAAAAGTGTCTCTGTAAAATTAACACCATCATTCTCTGTGCCAAAGAAAATGGATAATGGAATCCCTCTATCACTGGATTGTGAGATATTGGAGCTTTCCCTAAGTGAGCAGTGGTGTCACTAGGGGGTGTTAGAGGGGCTGAGCCCCCCAATGGAGCTTTCAGCACCCCCCCCAAAAAATCTTGGGGGAAAAGAACCCCTTGTTTGATACTTGTGGTGAATGAAGAACCAGGGCCAATAAAAAGACACTGTGCACTATGTGTTTGTATTTTTGCAGTTTATCTATTTATTACATGTGCATGGATTCGCAGACGAAAATTTTAGATTCTCTGGAAGCTCGGGCTTTGAAATATCAGGCCTCTGACAATGGTATTAAACTTGGGGCTCCAGCCCCCGAGAACTTGCATTTCTAGTGATGCCACTGTAAGTGAGGTAGGATGACACAAGAGTAACAACCATTGTAATTAAAGTTTTTATCAAATTTGGCAACATATGATACTATTCAATGAGAGACTGTTCAGAATTTACAAATATATATGGGGAGTGGGAAATTAATACCCCCTTCAGGTTTCATGTTGGTTTTTCTTGTGGATATTGACCACCCCCCCCCCCCCTAGGGTGCATCGTCTGCCCCTATATCTTCAAAACATCGTGCACTTTTGCATGATTATACCCTTGGATCATAAAAGAAGCCCTGCAAAATTTTAGGAAAATATTCTAGTGCCAAAGGGTGGCACAACGGCCTTGAAATTTCAGTATTAGGTCATATATTAGCAATTCGCGGTTATAAATAATATTTCTGGATGGCACAGTTAGATTTCTTTGAAAGAGAGCTTTAATTTGAATACCAACATCAATGGTTTCCACTGAGTAGAAGTCGCCATTGTGTCTAGGTATTTTCTTTTTTATCAGGTAAAATGTGATAAAAAGAAAAAGGATTTTAATATGACTTTGGGAACTCAAAGAAGTCTACAAAGTGAGGATATCGTCTACTGCATCATCTGATAAAACCTTGATTGCATTATCGCGTAGTCAGAAGAAAGAGAGAGGCAGAATGGTGTCTCACTGAAGTGTTGTATTTCTCATATTTACATGTAATGTATGCAAATTTGCACATTTGAATTTGATGAATAACTATCTTGAAAAAATATTACATTTTCTTCTTTCTTCAGCAAAGTGTTCCTTATGTTTTTTTTCTAATGATTATGAGAAAGTTAGGCAGAAGTTGACCTTGTAAGTTGATATTTCCAAACATTTTGTCATAATAGTCAAAAACTTCTAGCTTTACAAAAAACTAAAGCATGAGAAATATTCAGAAATATATGGCTTTTTACCATTCAAATTAAAGACAATTTTCTTCTAAGAACGATGGTATATGAATTGAAATCATAAAACCAACTGTAAGTTAGATATTTCTAACCGCGACTTTTAAAAGCAATTTTTTTTGGACAATTTTGAACTCAATTTTGACACAAAAATGCCACCCCAAGGCCACATCCGATCTTATTGAAATTTTGCAGGATATGTATCTATGGGCATAGGAACAATATGGCAAGAGTGCAAATGAATATGTAAATATTTTCATTTTGAGGGGGCTGACGATGCACCCTAAACCCCCCCCCCCCCCTCCCTCCCAAAATTAGTGCCTCAAGAAACTCTTGCTAAAAGAATCCATAGGGCAAAACTCTTATCCGGTCATAAATTGTAAATGGCCCTTAACTGAAAGTTACATACTGAAACGTTTTGAGACTTGCAGTTACATCTGAAGTAAAAAGTATACAGATCCAGACATGTCTGGCGATGTCATGCTTTGCTGTATCATACTGTGGATAGCATGGTGACGTATTCAAGAACGTATTCAAGAACACCTGAGTCTATGCTTTTGACTTCAGCTGCAGTCAAACACGAAATGAGTATGAAAGGTCACAAGACAAACGTATTGATATTAACCGAATTTGTGGCCCAAAAAGTTTACCTCACACTAGAGCGGACGTCAAGATGACGATGTTGTTGAGTTCAGTTCACGATTGTGTGGATATTTTCGGTTAAATCTCCGCAACAAAATAGCTTTTTTAGCTGGATATGGCATTTATGTATAATTGAACCGAACCGAGAGTGCTGCTTTGAAAACCGGTTCGAGAATCGACAAGACTGTACCGGTATGGTCGGTTTTTATCGGACCGGTGTAGACCCCTTGTCTGTATCTGATCCGACAAGTTCACAATTTTGTTGATATAGATCTATATAATTTTGTCCCAGCCACAACATAGTAGATATATTGATGCACAGGAAATACTACTTGGTCAACTTCGCCATGCAATGTGGACATTATTTGTCATCCTGGAAGAGCATAATTTGTACGTTTTCTACAAGAAAATTTTTTCAAATGGTTGACAGAAGGTGCTGATGCTTTCTTTTTGCATTCGTACTTAGAAGCATTGATGGTTTAGGATACCTCAGAAGAGTGCCAACACCAGGGCTTGAAAAGGCTCGCCACGCCATGATTCCTCCACACCATGTTTGAACAAGTCCAGATGTCAACTTATTTCAGAACTTGTGAGTTCATACTAATGTTACAGTCCTTGTCATACTTACGTAGAATCTCAAGTTTTTTTTCTATGCTGTTGAACTGTGATGTCAGAGATGACTCTATTTTAGCACTGCAATATATGTAAATTAACTACAAGCTCTGATGTCATTTTGAAACTGGGTCAGATTCCCCAGCTTCTAACCAATGCGAATCCACCAAACTGAGCATCACAGTTTCAACTCAGTGTCAGAGTTAAAATTGGGTCTGGGGAAACCCATGCAAGTTTGACATCACAGCCTCTAAGCCAATGGGCTGCCAGAACAAATATACATAACATAAGTCATGTGTTTACTAACAAATTGTCAAAGCCTTCTGTTTATACTAGCCCTGGGACCCATGCGTAGCATGGGTCATGGGTCGTCCCATTTAAGAATTGGTCTAGATTAAACAATTCTTATCCAAATTTGATGAAATTTTGAATCAGGGTAGCCTACATATTTTACTGCTGACGGCACTACTTTTGAAAAGTTTTCCACAAAGATTTACTTGGTAAAAATTAATGTTAACTGAGCGAAATGTCAGAAAATGGTGAGAGACAGCCATCAGCCTCACTTTGATGTGTGATGTCACCATTGTGACGTCACCAAAAGCACCTATGACATCACAAGTGTTTGTTATGACATCACTCTCTCTGGACCAATCAGGAGTAGCCATTTGCTCAATGTATAAGGATAAAAATCACTTCTTCAGTTTCAGAGGAAGATTTAAGGTGTATTAGAGTGACTATTTAAGATGCAATAAGGTGCAGTCAGCAGGAAAAAAGGTACATTTTTAGGATGCATCAAATTTTTTTTATAAAACACATGGATGATGGGCAAAAATGTAATTCTCCCAAACCATGTTCTTCAAATCTCATTATTTTCCAATGGGACGATTCATGACCCCTGTCCCAGGGGTCCAGGGCTATGTTTATACCAACTTCCATCAAAGTTTAAAGCTGTAAGTTAGCAAGTTTGTAGATTTATCAAACAACTCTGTGGGGATTATAACAGTTGTCTACTGTGAATGCTCATAAAGCTGCCATTTGGTTAGGATTAGACTGGTGATTGCTGTGATAAATCATTGGGATCAAAAATGTAATGCTTCCTTCAATATATCAATGTTTGAACTGTGATGCCTAGTTTACGGTCAGCCCATTGGCTATCAAGCTGTGATGACGTAGTTGTAGGGGCTATCCCTGATAAAGCTCTTACTCTGACACTGTGTTGAAACTGTGACGCTCAGCTCAGGAGGATCGACATTGGCTAGAAGCTGGGGAATCTGACCCAGTTTGAAATGACATCACAGCTTGTAGTTAATTTACATATATTGCAATGCTAGAATAGAGTCATCTCTGACATCACAGTTCAACAGCATAGAAAAAAAACTTGAGATTCTACGTACATGTAAATATGACAAGGACTGTAATCTGAGAGGATACAAATGTAGTAACACTGAGGAGCTTTGGAAGGCAGTGAAACAGAAAGGGAACGTATAGATATTTTTCAGTATGCAAAGATGTAGAAAAATTCAGCTAAAAGACATGTTGTGCTTTCAGCGTCCAAAGGAAATGCATTTCCACTCTAAGATAATGTTTCTGTTGATTAACTGACAGGAATTGAAGCTTTTACGATGTGAATTTCCCATAGAAATCAAAGCGTATTGAATTGAAATCGAATTCCATTTCTTTTGCCTAGGAGTGTATGTTCTGGTAAAATGATAAAATGTTATACTTCTTTCAAAATGTCAATGTTAAAACTGTGATAATTGCACTGTTAGCCCATTCTAAGGCATAAGGCTGTGCTGGCAGGGATGACCCTAACCAAAGATTCACGCTGACATCATGTTGAAACTGTGATGCACATTTCAGGTGGATTTACATTCGCAAGAAGAGCTTTGAGAAAATCGACCAGTAATAACTTATTACAAGATTTAAAACAAATATTTGAGAATGTCGTACACTCGAAATAAATTATTACTGCCAACATTAAAGCAAAAAAAACAAACAAAAAAACTGGTGATAAAGATCCCCCTTCACAATTTACTTACACCAGATTTCCTTGGCAAGGACATTTTTGATGTAACAGTTTTTAAAGCTTTTTTTCGTGATAATATCTATATACTGAATGGCATCAAGTTGCTGGTTCCAAATTATCACATCAGCATAAAACAGTCCAAATTAGGGGCCAAAATTTGAAAAAAGGCAATGTCTATTTTTGTAGTGGTTTCATTTATTTTGTCAATTTATTGATTTTAAATGGAAAATCATAAATCCTCTCAACAACATCATTCGGTTGAAAACCACTGGCAAAATGAGGGGAACAAAACTGTTGCTTCAATGACAATTTTATTGAAAGAAGGCCTTCAATTGTCGGACAGTGTCAAAGGGTTCAAATCTTCTTCCACTGCATGAAGACCTTGGGGTAAAAGAACTCTTGATGGACAATCTGCCATCCTTCTTTTTCCAACATTTCAACGTGTTTCGCTCTCAGGAGTTGCGTATCGGGATCCTGGTTATTGAAATGGTACCTGATCTTCTTGAAATTGTCAAGCCGAGTCACTGTGGGAGTGAGATCAATGTTGACGTCTTTGGTTGCAGCCTATAAATTGAAAGAATGAAATAACAAGCTGTCAAGGTTTTAAAGGTAGTATGTCCGCATATTTAATTGACTGTCTATGGATAGATTTCAGTCATATTTAACACATTCCAGTCGAAAAATTTACATAATTGCTATTTTAATGGCAGTATATGAAGTTTATTTCCTTGAAAAATGTAAACAAATAGTTTTTCATGCCGTGAAAAAGTCCTGCATTGTTTACAAATCAAGCAATGCAGGGCTCTCCTTTAGTAATTTAAGGCCTAACAATCAAATAAACTCACTTAATTATGGAAAACACGCAACTCTGATGATTGGAAGTGCATACTATACTTAAAATCAATCACTTTATGATCTATAAATGCAAGTTTAATTGTACATTGAATTGGCAGACTTACTACCTTTAAGATTATAGAAAATTAATCCAAGCAGCTGCGGAAATACAGTTGATTACGGCTTGTAGCATGGTATTGTGTACAGTGGCTTTTTTTCAGACTGGAAAGCTTGTTATTTCGACATGTCATTTGGACATGGCATGTATCTGATTGACTAGAGGAGAATGTGTAGTTTTCAGAAATATATGGTTTGCTATGTGTTGGTTGATTCGCCTATCACCATAAATCAAAATTCTAATCAAAAAACGCCTTTTTTCCTTGTTTATAGCTCATTCACAAATAGTATTGCTTATAAAGGGTGATGCTTTTGATATTTTGACAATTTTCAAAATGAAATAATTGGTTCAGTATCACAGACTGAAGCATAAAGAACATATTTAGCTAAAAAAATTACGGTTTTACAGTGTTTGCGTTCACCAAGAGAATTTTTTGCATGAAGATGTCACATAGTTTGAAAACAATTAATTTTCTTACATGCACTTTTGACCTCTCCTGAAATATATATACTTTATATATGGAATATAGCTAATGGCTGCGTGGAAGCCCCATAACATCCCTCTTCTAGACCAACACTTCTTCAGTTCCTGAGACCGTTAATAAGGGCACATTTAGGATACTTTTGCATTGCTCATGCAAATGTTCACAAGTGCGTCGCGTTTTACAAATTCGTAGGTTTAGATGTCAAACTTTTAGGGGCAAGGTCGACATTTTTTTACAGATATTTATGCATCAAACTGCAATACTGGACAAAATATTAAGTCTCTAACCATCATATTGAATTTGTTAGAGCTGATCTTAGTGCGTTCACAAGTACGTCGCGTTTTATGAAACCGACACTTCCTGCTGCTAAGTGACCTTGGTTGTGCCAATAGTATGGATACTTGTGAATAGTTTTTAGAAAACATATTTAAGAAGCAAAAAAAAATTTTTTGAGAGAAATCTGAACTCAATTATGCGCAAAATTAGCATATTTTTAAAACTATGATAAATGAGAAAATTGTCAACAACCATGCTTTTCTCCTAATTATGCTATAGAACGGTTATTCTGGATTAAATCCAATATCAATAATGCCAATTTGAATTATTGTCTTTAATGGACCATGCATTTATGTTCAAATGAAAATTACTTGGAATATTTTGGGGAGAGTCAAAAATCTGCTATTAACTTGGAACAGAACCTAAGACCCAACATCCAAAATCAAATACTATGTCTAATAATCTGGTTCCCTAGAACTATTTCTAACTGATTTGGAACAGAATTTCCTTATTTTGATACCTTCATCTCTATATTATATCACATGATTTCTTGTTAATTTCAGGGAATTTATCATTATCGCAATGTATATGTTTAATCATCATTTACTAATTTCAAAAGGTTAAATTGATTTTCCACTATGTTTTAACTATGTGTATTATTCATTTCATATTACTTGAACCCCAATTTCGTTTTTTGTGCATTTTGTAATCATTTACTTTCATCAAAAATAACACCTGGACTTGGTTTTTGTTGAGCATAGTCTAAGCTGTTATGGCTATGGTTACCATTTTTTCCAAAGTTGGTCAACGCTATATCATGAAGTTTTCCTGGTGGTTTGGTAGCTTTAATACTTATAATTTTTGTGGCACAAGAGTTTTGACCAACTTTGGAGATTTTCAATTTTTGCAGGGCGAAGCTTAAGGTGCAGCTCCTCACTGCCAGCAGTTAGAAATGTAAAACTCCATCAAAATGTACTCCAGTATGTGTATTATAAGTGTTCCAAAAATTAACTTCCTGGATTAAGTGAAAGTAGTTATTTTTTTGAAGAAATGAACAATATTCCTGTTCTGTCACGATTAACCCCAGTGTACCGATTCGCCCCATATTATGGAACAACGAAAGCTCATTAAGCTCAATCCTTCTGGCTTTAGTTTCCCTAATATATTAGCTATCAAAATATAAGAAGTACTTAATTGTGCTACAACTTTCATTTTTCATCATCAGTGGCCAAAATGTGTACACAATAGTGTGCTACAAGCCTTACTTAAGTACTAATATGCAGTGGCGTAACTAGGGGTTCTCTAGTGGGGGGGCACCTGGGGGGGCACCCTCTATACTAACTGTTTACTTTAGCCAGAGTTGGAAAGTTCATATGGGGGGCACCTGGGGGGGGCACAGATTCAATATGGGGGCCACGTGCCCCCCGTACCCCCCCCCCCCAATAGGAATATGTCTTATCATCACATTTGATACACCATTGTTTTCTAGTCAAAATTCAGAGCCCTTATGAATATATTGAATTCGGTACTATCATTTTACCTATCTAAAGACGGGAAGAATGAGAAACATCAGAAATTATGCAGACCATATTTGCAGAAGGGCCAAAATTTGCAGTGTCCATGAGCAAAATCCCAGGCGAGTGCATTTGGATGAAACCTTTGATCGTTGGAAGC
Organism: Platynereis dumerilii; assembly: GCA_026936325.1. NCBI lineage: Eukaryota > Metazoa > Annelida > Polychaeta > Phyllodocida > Nereididae > Platynereis > Platynereis dumerilii. The sequence continues at coordinate 26,901,207 of JAPTHN010000004.1, forward strand.
TTGTATGCTGCATGAACTGCTTTTGACTTAGACAGTCGCACTATCTATTTATCTACGTATGTATCGATGAGAGTATCTATGTATGTATTGGTCTATTTATCTAGACTACCTTTTTCAACCTACCTACCTATCTATCTACCTGAACGGTTCAAGAAAAAATATGTCAAAAGGTGCTCAAACAGTCAAACTCTACCCGAAAAGTAAAAAATCAAACAAAAGAAGTCCTCAATTAACTATTAAATACGAATAAAAAACAAAATATATTTCAGTAAATTGATGAAGTATGCCCAGCTCTTGGCTCCCTCGCATGCCGAAATTGGTCGTACTTGTTGGAAAGCCACCAATTTTTTAAAATAGCGGTGAATTAATTGAAGGCTACTAACTCATCCAGGGATAATGCAAAAAGCTTCATATACACACATTTATAGGTCTATCATTCAAACCTTAAGATTCCCGGAGATGATTGCAGATTTCACTTCGTCTGGTAAAATGGAAAGGCTGGCTAACGTGTCACTGTTGCCAATGACATTAACGTATCTGGCCCCGGCGCTGCCATCATAAAGGATATCAAAGGTTTCACCTGAGAATTAGAATAGTATTAAATACTGACTTAGTTAAGCTTGGCAGTGGGTAGCTTACGGAGAGCATTGGCCTCTTATTTAAAATAAATACTTGAACCTGGTGGCCATTGATCACTTTTGAGAAGTTACATCCATTATAGACAAAGGCACAGACAATTTTTAAATATTTTGAATAGGTTTTTGTGACAAGAAAACTTGTGTCACCGATCCATAATTGCAGGTTTATAAATATCTCTGCAAGCAAAATCATGCAAAATACACCTACGAATGAGGACATTTTCATGTCACTAGATCAGGAGAGAGATACAGTGCCGCCTGTAAATAAGTGAAACGCATGACATTATGCCAATGTGACATTGCATCAATGCTAAACATCCTCAGCCAAACTGCTCGTGGAAGCATGAATTCTCATCCGATGAGAGGAAAACATATTGGGTCATAAAGGCTGATATGTGAGGCATGTGGGATAACAATGGCAGCCAATTTTCTTTGCTGTGGTTGGAGTTAGATATGGGTCAAAGTCTTTGATAAATAAGTGAAACACAGGCCCAATGTTATTTCATAGGGAAGGGCGGTTCACTTACTTGTCAAAGACTTTGACCCATACCTAACTCCAACTGCAGCAAAGAAAATTGGCTGCCATTGTTTTCCCACATGCCTCACATATCAGCCTTTATGACCCAATCTGTTTTCCTCCGAGGAGTGTTTAGCATTGACGCAATGGAAAAATGTCATGCGTTTCATTTACTTACACCAAAATTATTCAACCCAATAGACTCCAATAGTAAAGAGGTTTTGCCAAAATGAGTATGATGACATCAGAATTTATCAAATCACAAAAAGTATGAACGCATCACATACTAGACACTGTAAACTAAATCTGCTGTGAAGTATAACTAAATCTGGCTGGCAGGCTTCATTGCATGTATGGGTCAACAATTTTGAAAAATTATTATACCCCCTGCTCCAATGCTAATCTAATGGAAGCAAGGAGGCTGAATAATTTCTGAAATTTCTGACCCCTATGCAAAAAGCAAACTGCCGACCAGATTTATATCTCCATAACTGCAAATCAGTATTATGTGATGTTTTCCTTTTTTTCATGATTTCATACACTTATTTCAGCACAATCACTTTTGCAAGACTCGTCAAACATTGAATTCAAATTGTTGAATGGGAAAACATCAAGGGGTTGAATAATTTTCTGCCAACTGTAATATTATACGGCTCAAAGCAGTTCAAAATATGACAACGCAATAAAACCTACCCTTAATAGTCAACTGTGCCTCAGCAGGGGGAGCTTCCAGTACATTGCAAGAGTATGGGAAAGCTTCATCGGGCTTCTCCAAATTCTTAACTGTCAGAAAGAATCTCTGCGATTGCTTAATAACAGTGTACTTGGAATGTCCTACTGGGTAATAATCGTTGCCGTTCAGACAATAATAGATGACAGTGTTTCCAAATCGCCACTCCACATAGTGATGCGCAGCTTCTACATCAGTTTCACAATCGAATATTGCACTTCCACCGAGCAACCCATTGGCGGGGTTAGGTGGTTGCAGGATCTTCCCAGCATATTCTGAAGATTGATTGAAAAGTTAGAATCTGCTATGGTGTAGACAAAGTTTAATATCGAGCAGTATCCAAGTCAACAAAATGTGACCTTGTATTCAGAAAAATTGTTCTGCATTGAATAAAGTATCAACAGAATTCTGGTGAAATGAAAGTGATATCTATCAAAGAAAGGGTAATGAATGTAACTGTTAGTTTCAAAGAACGAAATAAAATTACATATCCAAGATTGTATTCAGCTGGAACATAGCTTAATTTCTGTTTCTTTTAGTGAAGCAGGCTTACACAGTACTGTAATACGGGGTGAAGTTGGCAATCCGGGGTAAAGTTGGCACCTATTTTGATCCAATTAATGGCAGAAATGCCAACTTTTCCTAACTAACCCATATTTCAACTTTGCAAAAGATACCTGTGTCAGTGTGGAAAGTCGCCATTTTCTATTAAGTGGGTCAAAATAGCGTGCCAACTTTACCCTGGATTGCCAACTTTACCCCGGATTGCCAACTTTACCCCATTCTACGGTATTGAGAGTAAAATGTACAACATGGAGTAGAAATAATAACATTATCACAACATACCCACAACATCCAGCTTGGCTTCAGCAGGGTCACCAAATGGAACCTCACATACATAGGGCAGATCAGCATCTTCAAATGTAAGTTTCCTAACTGACAACGTGAATTTTGCTCCATCAATTTGGACATCATACTTATCATCTTCTTTGGGATACTGGTCCTCTCCATTCAGATTGTGCTGGTATATGACAGTTTCTCCAAAACGCCATTGAATATACTCAGATGTAACCGGGTCAATTTCACAAGTGAATTTTGCTGATCCACCAACCACTCCAACAACAGGTGAAGGTCCAGTGATTATGCCAGATTCTGGAAACAGATACAATTTTGATTAATATTAACTTTGCCAGCACTTGCTTTTTTTGGAAATTGGCCCGCTCAGTGGAAAGCCCTCGTACATTATTTGGTGTCATATTTACTTATTGTCATTATCATTGCAAAGCTCCATTGCACGAGCAATTAATTTCATTCCTTGTATAACAGTGTTATGAATTACTCTTGAATGCAGATTTTTCCTAATAACTTACCTCGGACAGTTAATGATGCCTCAGCCGAATCTTCCCCTAAGATCTTGCACCCATATGGGAAGGCCCCATCCGCCGTTGTTAGTTCATCCACAGTCAGCTTGAAAACTGATCCTTCTCGGATGACTGAATATTTTGTTCCTCCTATTGGATAACCTTCAACGCCATTGAGAAAATGGTAAACGACGGTCGTCCCAAACAGCCACTCCATGTATTCAGACCCAGACATGCCAATTTCACAACTGAAGTGGGCCTTTCCGCCTATGATTCCAGAAGATGGGGAAGGTGGGGAGATCATTCCTGATTCTGGAAGATAAATTTAATAAATTCTGATTATTTCTTTGAAAATGCTCACAAAGTGGCCTCAATCCTACAGATAACATAGATCTTAAATATGGGTCACATACGAAGGACATAGTCAGATCAATTTTATGGTGATACAAGATCCTTCCACATTGGGGTGTCCCCAAAAAAATTAAAGTCAATTTCTATTGATCCTAAGGTCACCAAACTACCAGGAGTTCTGACATGAGTGATCTTGACCTATTTGTTTCACTTTGGTGGCTATATTTGTGAAAAGTTTGTGTACACAGTAACTACAGTTGTATTGATCCATGGATAACCAAACCAGGGATAGTGTATTACGGTTTAGATCTTTAGTGCTTTCTGGCAGGAATGACCATGAACTCATTTTAGTGAACTTGGACCCCATAATTGTTAAAACGTTTATACCCTTCTGGTCCTTCATGATACCTCAATATGAAAAACAACAGTATCTAAGGCCGAGGGTAGCACTTGCAGAAAGTTTGCAGAAAGCATAACCCTGAGCAACCAGTTGCTGTTGTGTTTTCTAAATACATCTGGAAATGTTTACAAAAGTGATACATACCCAAGACCTTTATTGTTCTTTCGTCAGACTCCAGTATGCCTACAAAATCACTTGTCAAGACTCTGCATTGGTATGGGAAGGCAGCATCGGCCATTGTCAGGTTTTTGACTGTCAGTTTGAACTCGGATCTTGCCTCATCCAAGACAACCGAATATTTTGAATCACCTATGGGATAGGAACCTTCACCATTGCGATGTTGATAAATGACAGTGTTGCCGAAGAGAAGCTCAGTGAAGTCCACGACTGTCTCATTTACTTGGCACGTAAACTCTACTGTCTCACTTTTGACACGAGTTGACCTATCAACCCCAAAATATCTGATGGCTTTCTCTGGAAAAGAAATACAGTAGTCAAGTTTTGAAGAGCACCAAGTATGTTATCACATTAATTTTTATATGATCCTAATTGTAGTTGCATGCAATGTAAAGGTAAAAAGGTAAAGAGAGGGGTATGTAGAAATTGTAATGGAACGCCAAACAGGGAGCATATTATATTGCAGGTGGATGATCTCTCAAATGGTAGCCGGCTTATATTCAGTCGAAGATTCTGAAAGTGGCTAGTCTTTTAAAATCTAACCGTAGCTATCTACGCATCGCTGGCCTTAACCCTGGTAGCCGCACTGGGGGCCTCAGAGGCCCCCCTGGGACTTTTGGCTTCAATATCTCACACAATATTTGGTCAATCGCATCTAGATTTCATGTAATCCTAGTCCAACTAATCGTAAACAACATCTAGACGTTGTGAATTTATTGATGCTGAACATGGCCACTGGCGATAGTTTGAGCATTTTTCCATCACAAAGCCGTAATGCATGTCATATGAGTTTTAGAAAAACACTGCAACTGTGCTGCCACTTATTACAGATCAGATTATGGTCAATACAGTCACTTTTGTATGTTTGGAGAGCTGAGATTTGTCTGTCAGTCCATTTCAACACAATTAAAATTACATGTAATAAAAAATTAGCATTTCGAGTAAAATTCTGATTAATTTAATTCAAAAGGGACAAAATTGACCTTTCAGAGATCTTAAACCTACAAAAACGGATTCAGCATCATCAAAAACTCCTACAGGTATGATAGAGTGCAGGACCTTCATTCTCAGAAAAAAACAGGCCCGAAACGGACACCTGACAGAATGGATCTTGCAGGGCAAGGGCCAAAATGGCCATTTTAAGTGCTCCTTTTCTCATCTCTTGACATTTTTAGGGCACAAAATGGTTTATAATGAAATCAAAAGACAATCCCAATAATTTACAGAATAGTTTCTTCTCAAAATAACGTAAAACTACTGAATATTCCAAATATGCATCAAAATGGACAAAACTGCGAAAATTTTATGAAATCTTGATATCGTAATTTCATCAATAAGATTTAATTTTTTCCCAATTTCACTGCCACTATCCTCCATTTTGACTTAATATAATAAACTAAAGTCAAGACATTTTATTTTGGCAGTAAGTTTTTAGCCAATAAAAGAATACATGACTAAGTCTGAGGTTTAATTTTTGGTTTATCAGGGTGAGTACACCATGACCAAGCATGATTTGGACTACATTTATGTCCTCTGACCCCTCAGCTCCATCATGCAGGCACTCACAATGCTAAATTACTGCTGCTCTTCAGCACATTTAGAGCTATTTTTAGCCTTCTGTTGTGACGTCATCAGCATTGTTTGCTCTATGACATCACTGAAACAATGGTGACGTCACAACAGCAGCAATAGAAGCAGTAGAAGAAAAATTCTTCTTCTGCTGTGTTGACAGCAATGTTATTCTTATGGGACTACCTCAAAACCAGGGCTACAACATGCCAATACTTCCAAATGTTTATAAAACTGTTTGGTCAAGGTGTCAGGAACAGGAGGAGACAAGTATTTTTGTCAAGAGTAAGGTATGTTTTTAATTATCAGCCAAAAACTTACTGCCAAAATAAAATGACTTGACTATAATACTACTTTTGAAGTAAATTTTTTAAACCATTGAATATTTGAGGCTTGAGAAAGGGAGGGGGCCTCAGAGGCCCCCATTGCGGCTTTGTGTACTCAAAATTGGATGGGGCCACAAGGGTTAACTAAACCATCTATCCATACACTGTACCTTCCCACAACCCTTCCTGTTAAAACAAGGATTAAAGGGATATGTACCCTACTTTTAGCACTGTCTTCTACGGCTCATTTAGGGGGGGGGCAGCCCAGGGCAGAGCATGTAAATGGTTACAGGTTGGTTCTTAGGATATAAACAAGGGCTTTCCAATTTGGTTTCTCATCTGAATGACACCTGGCAGGGATGTACCTGATTGAATATAACATGGTGTGAGACTTCCCATAGCATTGAAATACACAAACATACCCATGACAAACAATTGTGCATAAGCGGCGTCTCTTCCGAAAACCTTACATCCATAGGGGGATTCCCTATTTCTTAGACTGCTAATGGTCAGTGTAGACACAGATCCTTCATGTTCTACGGAAACACCATATGACGGATAAAATTCTGCACCATTGAGTCGATAGTAAATAAGCGTCTTTCCCCAATACCATTCAATGAAATCAGATTCCGTGTTCTCAATCTCACAACTGAACTTAGCGTCACGTCCATCCACAAGGCCGAAAGTAGGGGAGGGCGGGGTGATGATTCTCTGACTGCATGCTGATCCTGAATGAACAAAATAAGAATAATTAAAGCATCTAAAGGACTGCTTCATAATCATTATTTGCTTTTGCAATGTTTTGGCAAAAAGATTAGTTAAATCAAGGTTTATTAGCCATTAGGGGGCCACCATTTAATCTCAACCGGGGGGGGGGTTGTACTTTTTGAAAATTGCTTTGTTACCTTTTGGGCAGTCTGGAACTAAATAACTTCTGGTGGAGATATTTGTTAACAAGGTGCTGCTTGATTTTGGAATGGATTATTTGGGGACTTCGCACGCTTTAAATGAATAATTTCTGCCGCTGTCGATGTGAAATAACTAATTTCACGCTGAGGAAAACTTCAAGCGCCACTGGAAAATAAATGGTCTCCCCTTATTAAATTTCAGCTGTTGTAAAGTGTCCAGGGTTGCAAAAAAATCCGATTTAAATAAAAAAAATAAAAAAAATCAGATTTATTTGATTTAAATCGGATTTTTTTTATTTAAATCAGATTTAAATCAAGCTGTCGTATTTTTTCAAATATAACTTTTTTCAGGGAACTTGAAGTCATGGTAAATTATAAACTGTCCTTAATAAGGTCTTCTGAAATGGGAAAATTTATTTCACTGCCCAAAAGTCATGTAATCAAGTTGAAATTCGAAGTTGTAGTTCGCTCATATCTTTTACTTTTTTCAGCTGCAACAAATGCCCTCACAATATGACTTTTACGTCAATTTAAGTGTGGAATTTTGTCAACTTTTTGGAGCTACTATTGCTAGGAATGACCAATGACAAAGGAAACGTTTTACTTGGCTTCCAAAAGAGATTTAACAAGGTTTGATCCTATTCAAAGTCACAATTTTCCATAGAATATCATATTTTGGAGCAAAGGAATGATTGAAATTACTAACGATGACCACAGAATCTGTATTTTATAATTACTGTTGTTTGTTATTATTGTTTTCTTGATTAATGAGTGCTACTTTTGGCATGAGATTAGGGATTTGGTGCATGACAGAGGAGATATATTGAATTGCATCTTAAACTGGATTAAAGTAAGCCAAAAACCACCCTGGCATCTGAATCATAGCTGTGATTCGTCACCAATTCAAGTGTGAAGGTGTCAACTGATCCATTATAGCATTTATACACAAACTATTGGCAGTTTTCTAACATATGGTGATTTTCAATAAAAATCATTGATTAAAATCACTGATTTAAATCATGATTTAAATCAAATGATTTAAATCAAATGATTTAAATCATACAACCCTGAAAGTTTGTGTAAGTGGAGCAGATACATATAAGTAACTAAATAAATCTTATCAAAAACATACCTGCCAGAAACAGTGACACCAACAGAAAAGTTTCCATCCTGTGAAGATATCTGCCTCGTCTGATGCAGCAAGCTGGAACTCACTGCTTATTTATACAATATGATATGGTCTCATTGATTATTTTCTTGTATGTCTTATCTTGCATTTATTTACACACTCAGACTCGAGAAAAAAGAGAACTTTGGTATCACTAAACGAAATTTAACACTCAAATCGCTGAGAATGCATGTTGCGAAATAATTCAAGGAGTCTTGTGATTTGTGATCACTCTCTCAAGCTTATTTATATCATATTTTGTTTTTGCTGGTTGTTTTTTATTGATTATTCAGAATAATCCATGCCATCAGCAAAGGAAAAAAGGCAAAAGGGAGAGGCAGGTCAGTTGAGATGCAAGGTTAGTTGATACGCCCCATTTCCCGGTGATACAAATGATTATTTGAGAAAATTGTGTTATGTGTGAGAAAAAGAATGAAAAAACATTTTTCCAGGTTTAAGTCAAAAGGAAATCAGATTAAAAGTCGAGGAGTGAAGGCAAAAAGTGGAAAAACTACTGTTCACAGTGTGTTTGTGCTCAGCAGGTAAATGCTTTTGTTCTGGCAACGGATCAAGAGTATCTCAAATTAACTTAGTACCTTGGTATAGTTTATAAAAATAGCTATCCTATAAGCTATTTAAGATGACCCAGTTTCATACATGGTCTCGAGTCCAGCATGTTTCCGAAAAAATGGCGGAGATGGGTTAGTTGAGACAGAACAGGCAGGGTTAGTTGATTGTGATACATAATTATCAACTAACCCAACCTGCATAATGTCAAGTTGACCTACCAATGTTTCAAATTAAAATTTTGAAAATTGAACTGAATCAACCTGTATTGTGCAAAGAATAAATGCCTACATGTAGATTAAGTGGCTTTTGGGTACTTCTGATTTTTGTACTTCCCTTTCGACACAGAAGTCAAAATGTTTACTTTGGTATTACTTGTATTAAGGTGAACAGAAATGCTTCTACAGGAACAGGAAGCAACTTGGTGAAACATTATGAACTAAGTACCTCCTATGCAGTGGGGTGCGAAAGTTTGGGCACCCTTTGAGAGGGGTCACATTTTTTCAAATTTCAGACAAACCATTTGCAGAATCTTTCCAACCTGAATTGTGTGAATGAAGGATATCCATCAACACAATTTTACCCCGAAAAAATGATGGAAATATAAAAACGTCTTAAAATATTGGTCTTTTTGTGGGATTTTGCATGTGCAAAAGTTTGGACACCCCTGGAGATTCTGATCTTGATTCTTCTATAACTCTATATTAAAGCAAAATTAAAGCTCCAAAATACTTTGGATAATAATATTAACATCCCAGGATTTCATTTTGTGTGCATCTTTAATTTTACCCCCTAACAGAATGACTCCAAGCTTGGCAGATTTTAGGTATCCGAGGTCTGTCAGATTATTTAATAAAATTTCAATTATTTTGAGTCCAGGAGCTGAAAAAGTTGATTTATCATGTTTATTTTTCATCACCTCAACATGACAGATTATTCTTTGGTGAAATTTTGGAGCAGCTCAGACCTATATCCAACTAAAATACCTAAAATGCCACAAAAGTTTGACTTTCTGGGCATCTATGTCAGAGTACCTTGGCTTTTCTTGTAAAAATATTTCTGAAACCTGCTGTTTTTGAGTTGTATTACGTAGAAATGAAAATTTCGGAATTATTACAGCTGTCTTCCATAATTTTTGGCCTTCCTATTCTTGCCCTTGGGGAGTCAAACTTGTTTATCACATTCTGGTGTATCGGAGCTATTCCATTTCGATGCATTTTTTTACTCCCTTGTCTCAAACACCACAATGAATGATCCAGATGGCTTCCAAATAGGTAGATGGGTCCTTTGGCATGTCTCAGACAGCCAGATTAAGCTACACTGTAAAATTTGAATTTTGAGTTAGCTTAAATGATTGAGTGAGATGGTTGCACAATTCCTCTGAGCTATCATAGCTTGTTGTTTTAAGTTATAACAACAGAAAGATTATCATAACTCATAACATCAAGCTGTGTTAGCTCAAACAAATTGTGCAACCATCTCACAGGTCCCAGGCATTGCCCTCCTGCCTATCGGCCTAATCCACTCCTGGGTCTCACTGTCAACCCAAAAGCTCTATAAATTCTCAAAATATGTTCTCGAGTCAGTTATCCGGCGCACTTTCTTTACTGTCGCAACACTTTTCAGCTTCATATCTGGCGCGGGGCCAATGCCCAGTTCACCCTATGGTTAATACGGCCCTGAGACTCCCCATACAGAGTCTTGTAAACTATACAGCCAGGACATAGTGCTTTGTAATTATCAGATGATCATAAACCTGTGTAAATTCACAGACGACTGAATGCAAAATAGCTTATCATGTGACATATAAAAACATTTTGATGAGTCATGATGGAATGGAAACCTGATGATGTGTCATTTTGGTGTGCAAACCTGAAACATAAAAATAGATTTTGCCTATTGTGCAAATCTAGCACATGCATCAGCAGATATGCCACTTAAACACCAATCAAGATAAGTAATCATTAGTGTCATTGAAAAAAATTAGGGACCGTTCAGAATTTACAACTGGGGGGGTGGTAGTTTTGCCACATATTCCCGTCAAAAATTGATACCCCCCCTTAAGTTTCATGCGGATTTTTAGTACCCCACCCTTAGGTTTCATGCATATTTTTAGTACCCCCCCTTGACATACAAAGCACTACCCACATATATGTACTGTTATACAAGGTCACGTGTACAGATTCGCGTCATTTCGCAGACTTTTGCGAGTAAAATAGTCTAGATAAAGTGAGTTTATGCGTGTTTTACAACATTTTTTCTTTGTTAAAATTTCTTACCCCCCCTTCGAAGTGTTGTCAAAAATTAATACCCCCCTTGAATCACGTGTGAAAAGTTAGTACCCCCTCGGCCAAAACTCCCACCCCCCCCAGTCATAAATTCTGAACGGTCCCTTACAATAGTCTATATGAGTGCTGGCCAAGTATGACAATTATGTATTGCTAAACACATTTCTTGCCCCATTGTGCTGTCTTTATGACATTAGAAGTTCAGCAACGATCACAAGTGTGTTTCTGCCAGTGATGGGCTGATAAGGAGTGACTTTTTTTCCCTTCAATATGTATTTTTAGGAAGACACCAGTGTTGGAGGTCTTGACTCTCGGGCCATATTTTGATGGCCTCGGCCTTGAATCGGTCTCAGATGCCAGATCCTTGGCCTTGCCTCAGTCTCAGGTATCTTTGGGCCATTGTTGGAGCCCTCATGACCAGCCCTGTCCCCAAGGCCAGAGACAGGCCTCGAGGCCACATTTTGATGGCCTCGGCCTTGATCTCAGTCTCTGCCTCGGATGCCCTGGCCTCAATTGCATCACTGGAAGAGGTTGATGGAATGTCAGCACATTTTATTTCGTATGCTTTATTAAACATAACTTTTTGTATACATATAAACAATCATGGCACATGTTGATGCTGCATGCATCCTCGATCCATTCGGAAAATAAATCATTACGATCAAAATATAATTATCATGCTGATAAATATGTCACTTGAGATAAAGATATAGATTGGCCCAGAAACGCTTTCCACGTATAATATTGATTCAAAAAGATATGCTCATGTATCATTCAACCAAGGCCACAATTTCCGTGTGAGGGGCATCTGGGGGAGCACAGATCTAATAAGGAGGTAAAGGTCCCCCCCCTATTACCCCCCTCCCCCTTGCATAGTGATGCCACTAGTCTTACCTCTAATACCATTCCTTTTGAAGTATCCTGAGGGAGACATACTTCACTCATCCAACAAATCGCACAGAAGCAAACTTGTCATTACATAATTCTTTGCTGTCATTTTGTCTGGGAGGATTAAAGTAAGTTTTTTGCAACTGAATTATACATCAGAAACATACAGAAAGGAAATTATGTAGCTTATATGGAGTTTTTGACTGAGTCAGATTCGGATGAAGTATCCCTTGAGGTTATATGACATAATCTAATGATTGACTGTTCCAATATGTTTCTGCTCCATACAGTGCCAGCAGTGAGCATTTAATTTACACAGAGATAATATTATCTTTATGAAGAAAATATGTCATTATAAATTTGACACATGACAGACATCACAGTCCAGACTGAATGAAAAATGCATCTATTTAATCCTAAAATTTCATTTCAAATGTAGGCTAGTTGTAGGCTTACAATGAGCTTGGCCAACAATGTATTTATATAAGACTAAAATTCAATACATAAACAGATCATTTAAGGATCTCCAGTACTTCACCCTTCCAAAAAAATCACGTCATTTTTGCCAAAATGATAGACTCAAGCAGGTTTGACTGGCTGAGAAGCTAGGATATGTCAAACTATTTCCAAATCACTTAACTGGATTATAACTAACAGAGTCCTTCTTATTGACTGAGAAATTAATCATGCCTGGCTCATGCAATTTGTAACTCTCCCCCCTTGCGGGGGTCAGGATTAATCTCTGTGAATGAGAACCCACACACTTGTGGTAATAATTGACCACAATAAATTATTGGCAAACTTCTCTTTTGTTAATTGTCTTCCGGCTGAGATCATTGAAAAATGCGTCCGCGTTCTAGTCCTTCCGGTGACGTCACTGCCCATATATATGGGCCGGCCTTGAGCCGGGTCGCCATTCTTCGAATCGAAGCAGGAAGTAGTAGCGGGGAAGGAGGGTGGGTGCAATGAGGTACCACAAGTCTGTGGGTTCTCATTCACAGAGATTAATCCTGACCCCCGCAAGGGGGGAGGATTACAACTCTATTTCATTCGTCCCCACAGACTTGTGGTAATAATTTACCACGATAAATTATTGGCAAGATTCCCATAGTGGAGGTGGGAGCACTACTTGCCCTGTGAGGGTATGAGTATAATATTATGTAAATAATTGGATCATGAAAATGTGAGCCAGTCGACAAGAGCTTCGTATATATACAGTGTAATCTATATTCAATATTGAAGAATAAGTGCGTCACTTGATGTTACCACATCCCAAAATGACAGCGAGAAGTAAAGTAGAGTGCGTATTTCACTCTTAGCAATTACCACCCTGTGTGTCTACAAGGGGCATGAACAGTAAAATATAATAAAATATTATAATTCCCAATTACAATAAAGGGACTTAACTTGAACCATATCACGACTATGATTGGTTCCAATTCTGACTGTCGAAAGGATTACCCACTTCGACCCTGTCTTAAATGAAGCTTACTTTCTACTTTACCGTCTTGGTAACGCGACTGCTCAGTACATGACTTAGCATAAGCAGTTGCTTTTAGAAGGCCTATTCGCTTGCAACCCCAAAGCTGCAGTCCAGACCCTGGAATTGTTAAATTCTTTATTCACTGACAAACCGGAAATCCCACACACTTGGGGATAGCCTGGATTACTTGCAACATGCACGGTGCAGGAGAATTCCAACTTGGGTGTATACCACCCTGGGAAACGGAGCCCCAAAAAAGGAGCCCCCCCCCCTCTCTTTATGTGAAAAAACACTCTAATGTTGTTCTAACAACAGTTAAAAATTACTGATTTATACAGTGGGACCCAGGTATAGGACCCCTTACAAGATTTACATTTGGTCATCGGACACCCTCCTTGTTGTTTGTCGGAAAACAGACACCGCAAGGAGAGAATAGCCACAAACAAGTGTTTCCAGCAATGCCATTGCACACTTGTATAGAAAGCAAACTGAATGCCTGTGAGAATGCACCTGAAGTTGAAGGAATTGCCTCGAGTACAGAGAACCCTTGAGCGAGGAACCCCAGACCATTGGGTCTGTTAAAAGGAATATATTCTTAACTGTTCCAAAATGCACAATAACTTATTGTCCTGAAGGAGTTCTAGCCGTGCTTAACAAAGCAACTCAATTCACAATTCATGTTCTCCAAAACGGGTGCAATCACGCCGTTGGACAGCATTAGGGCTCTTAGTATGTGGGAACCCTTGAATACTATACCATCTTACACTGATTATCAGTTATGACGGAGATGGCTTCCCCATTGTGACAGTACTAGATCTATATCCTGCTTACGATACAATTGTATGTGAGGACAGTTTACACATTACAAGAGGTACATATTAAAGGGACCGTCCAGTTCAAGCCCGATGCCCACTGGAGCCGGTACGTGAGAGCATTCAATTGGAAGAAAGCATTAAATAAGATTAACACAAGGCAACTGATGATGACATTGAGCCTATGGAGAGATTGAGCCAATGTTCTCAGAACTCTTATCTGATCCACTTGTAGCTTGACTGTGGTAATTCACCTTTACGGCCTCCACAGTACAGCATTGCTGTGATGTCTTGCCTGTGTGGTTGGCACAGCAGCTTCCCCAAGGGAAACTCCCAAATACATGTAGGGCAACAGCACCCGAACTGATATCTACGGGTAGTCGGGTACCCCTACAGAAAAACTTAATACTGGAATAATATCCGAAGCTAAATGAACTTATTTCATTGCTAGTGCCCCTGTGTGCTACCCTGCACACATAATAGGTCTGGGAAGTAACGGAAGTAATCTGCCAGTGTCCCTTGCATGGAAACCTCTCCTGGCTATTGTGGAAAGGAATACCAGGGTATAATTTCTGAGACCCTCAACCAGGTGAAAGCTGCTATGGACCTCACCCTAGTTGGTTATAGACAATCACGGGAGTCCCCATGTTGGCAATATATGTGAGCCACTGCTGGTTTAAACAAGTTTATTGTAAATTTTACCCCCGCGCAAAAGGCTCAACTACAGGCTCAGTGGGTTAGTGTGCCACTGCCACTTTAAGTTAAATCGTGGGCCAAGTCCACGATACCTTTGCTCAGCCCAAGCTGCAGATAGCAGCCCCTGTCAGGGCCATTTTCTGCTTCCTCTGATGATTTCCTGCGCTGTTAAACCATTGGAGTCCTCGCTGAGGGGGTCCAAGCCATATATGTACATGTTGAGTGCTACGTGAAACCCAGTTAAGGTGACTCAACCGTGGTACACTGCACATACTTCTGAGCAGCCTGGTTGCCTAGCAACATAGCGTCACCACTGCTGCAGGCCCTGAAAAAGTTGTGACGTTACCATTTTCTGTTCTCTTTTTTTTAACAGCATGGCAGCCAGTAATTTGCTATTTAAATGAGATCTAATGCAGCTAGAAGCATAATTATTTTTTTATTGAATGCAGTAACACCTACTCTATGCTACTTCAAAGTTTCAGCTTCTCATCTTTATCAAAAGAATTTTCTCAACTAATTTCAGTCAACTGTGTCTAAAATTGTCTTTATTTCTTTAAATTGACATTGGCATAGTCATGGTACTGCAGTTAAAAAACGACTCGGTGAATTTTTTTTATTTTTGGACATTTGTTTGACAATAACCTGTTTATGATATATGCAAATTTTAAAAAAAATCTGTATGATCGTTTTCCTAAAATTTGATTACTGCCAAAATTGATGTATGCAAAATCTGCAATTAATTAGTGTGTTTGTGCCCTTTGAGCTCTTACAGAAAAAAGTATTTTAACCTTTTTCTTCAAATTTGTGGCAAATGTATTGGTTTACATCCATGGGAATACATTTCTGACATTTTTGTGTGACAAATGCATGTAATGCTCTATTCTGTGGTACATAACCAAAAACTCAATTTATAACTTTTAAGCAGTCATCAGGCCAAACATGCTGTTACCATGGCAACCAAACGAGTCGGTGAAATTTTTTTATTTTTCATTTTTGGAATGTATGGGTCCCATAGACTACCTGTGCAAAATTTTAGAAAAATCTGTATGATCAAACTACCACGGTTGAGTCACCTTAACACTCAAATTCCCATAAAATGATAATTTCCAACAATGTTAAGTGAGACGGGAACCACATGTAACTCGCAACTTAATGGTCAAATAAGCAAGTCTTGACTTGTTTCAGAGAAAACTGTAGAAGATATTTGCAAGCAAGATATTGCCAAATATTGGGCTATTTGAACCCTGGTCACATGCGATGTAAGGGCCCAGTCCTGTCATAACTTGTCTGTTCCTGTATGGATTGCCTACTGACAAGGCTGCTATTCCATCTTACACCCATAAATAACTCAGGAAAGAACATTTACAGGTTGGTGGTTGCTACGTGCCCAACCACCCAGATCTGGGAGGGAGAAGTCCCGGACCGCGTACGGTCGACTGCTCGGAAGGCACACCTGTCAGACTGTACAACAACATTCCTAGACTTGAAGCCAGGGCTGCCAGGAATTGGCAAACATTATGGGTCTAAATTCGTAATGACCGCATAAATTGAATGGGTGTTACAGGAAAAATTCAATCCCCCAGTTGAAGCTAGCTTGACTGTGGTAATTCACCTTTACGGCCTCCACACTACAGCATTGCTGTGATGTCTTGCCTCATACTAATCTTGTAAGCTGGTTGGAATAGAACCAGCTTGCCCTTCTTGCGAATGCATACAATCCCCAGTCTAGTTGTAACTAGCTAAATAACTTCCTCCGCGAGTGGAGATGGGGATGTAACTTGCCATGGACGTCTTATTATTCTTACTGTGGAACTGGTACAGGCCCACTGTGCTGAACTTATTTGAAGTTGGGCCCGAGCACCTGCCGGGTAACCCGCCAATAAAACAATTGTCCACCAATGCTGTTGAACAATTCCAGACCAGGTGAAGTAGTCACTCTGCGAGACGTAATGAGTTCATTACCTAAGCTGTTTCCCTCTGTGGACCTCATAGGGTGGCAGAATCTGCTCCAGCGTTCATCCACTGAGCTTGTCTAGTTTAAATGAGCAGTGCTTCTAAATTACCTGCAGGCTGTCGAAGGTACGACTCGCCACTCGCCTTAACATTTAGTCTCTTCTGTGGAAGGTCTCAGAAAAGATAATAAAACGGTTAAGACCACTTGTTCTTGACTATCTTTCCAATGATGATGTTGGAAGATGTTACTGCAGCTGCCTGACAGATCACTCAAAGGTCAGGCTAGGAGTGTTACCAAAAGCTGGTAAAAGATACCATGTGACAATTATTGTTACATGGAAGATTATACTGCTTCAATTACGGTAGAGGGAGCGCTTACAAGGAGTAATACACCAGTAGCCAAAGTCTGCTAACAATGTACTCAACTTGATGTCATCACTTCTGTCGTCTAGAAGTCAATGCCTCCTCCCTGGAGTTATGATGTCCCATTGGAGGTTGGTTGCGATGTTGTGGTTGTAGGTCCACTGAATGGACCGACCTGGACAATTTCGTGAATTAAATGTTCCTTATTCCATGGTAGATATAGGAACAACATTTTCCCAGTGTTGAAAAGCCAATTAAATTTCTTAACACTAATAGATAGGGCCCTCTGAAGTATGGCAAGATATGCTCTCGGCCCAAGGACAATATATTTCCCTTCAGTGTACATACAAGTCCGAATTATTGGAAATTGCACCTTTCCACTTAAAAGTGTTGGGAAGAGATTAATGTTCCAAAACCTATTTGCGGGAGACCTCGTCATAATATTCTGTAATGGATTACCATTTCAAATAATCAAAATCACACTGAAACCCTTGAGAGGCGAAGTGTTACGTGAGGGTAAACTTGCAATATGCTACCAGCCTACCTCTCTATTGCATTTGCAGAATACTAGGCTTGTGTCTCTACCAGCCTTGGCGGAAAAAGCAGTTTGACAGTTGTGTGTCCTCTTGACCACTTGTATGGAATGGCTATGTCAGAAGCCCGACATGCTTACAGATTAGCGTCTTCTCCCACAGACGTTTGGCAGCCAAGAAGGTGAAGTTCAATTCCAAAAATAACTGGCCATTAATGGGGAGTGTAATTTTCATACGTTTGCATGAAAGGCTCCAAAACCTCAAATTAGGAGGGCTATCCACAATTGAGGTACAAGCCGTCCGTCCAAGGCAGGCACGTGCCCTTATTGGTGGATTACAGGCTTTTATTACAATAATTTACCAAAAAACAAGCGAAATATGCGCCTCACAGGCTACTACGTCGCATTATTTGATATGGTGTCGCATATTGCGTCGGTCTAAATTACGGACCGGCGCAAGTGGGTTTGCGAGCACAGTACAGCGAACTTCCCAAAATTCATAAACTGTCATAAAATGTCGTAATCTAATGTATTTCGACTGAATACACTGATAGTTAGCTATCCCTGCTCAGTTCCAGAGCTGTAGGTTGTAGGCCTTGAAAAAACTATTTGACAGGTACGTAGGCGTCTTGAAAAATGGCGGGAACGCCACGTCAGAGGCCCAAAAATGCGCAGTTATGCGTCTACAGACTACAATTCTTGTTTGGCACACTTGTAGTTGAGAGGCAAAGCGTCCGAAATTAACGTATTGTCAATACGGAGGCGAAATAAAAAGTACATTTATCTGCGTCTACACACTACAATTCTTGTTTGGCACACATGTAGGTGAGAGGCAATTAGTGTCATCCATCTACAATCGCTATCAGGACATGTAGAGGAGAGGCATACCATCCGAAATTAACGTGTTGTTAATACGGGGGCGAATTACTAACCTTTTCCCATAGCGGCAATGGTAGCTACGTTGTGGTTGACCGTCGCCATTTTGTCTTGACAAGGTAAGTCAAGATGGGTGGATTCCCATCCCGCAATCCATCAAAATTTGCGTCATCCATCTACAATCGCTTACTGGACATGTAGAGGAGAGGCATTGCGTCCGAAATTAACGTTCTGTTAATGTGGAGGCATATTACTAACCTATAATTCATCCGACGTCGTCCTCGAGTTGGGCCATGACGTACGCTATTTCGTCTGACCGAAGCGTGCCAGAAAAATCTCGGCGCTCGTTCGATCAAATTGAGCTTAAGTTTGTAATTGTAGTAAAGTTGTATTTCAATCCATTTCTTGATGTTGAAGAGTTTAATAATCAATCTGCTCTTGTCTCTGGCCATGATCCCAGCCAAGAAGCGTCTATGAACGCTGAGATGAGAAGAATGGCGACCCAGCTCAAGGCCGGCCCATATATACGGGGTGTGACGTCACCGGGAGGACTAAAACGCGGAACATTTTTCAATGATCTCAGCCGGAAGACAAACAAAAGAGAAGTTTGCCAATAATTTATCGTGGTAAATTATTACCACAAGTCTGTGGGGACGAATGAAATAGAGAGCAATCACTCATTTATGCGGGTAGCAATGTGAAAGCAGATCAGTACTTTTGACTTCTGTTCTAACTCCTTTAAGCCAGTAATGACTTAACTGCTTGGTTTGGGTTGAACAAACAGGTGATGATGCAACTGTTACTAGTAACTTGCATTTAATAAAGGGAGTCAAATTTATCTTCAACTTTCTGTCACCGCTGAGCTTTTAGCTTCAGAGGTGTCTTCATTCTTTCCTCTTATAGGAACTTTCCTCAAATCGCCATGAACCTCAAGACCTTAATTCTGTAATATCATTTATATTATTATTGTATAAAAGTAATGCGATATATTATATTATTGTGCAATGAGATTCAATGATAGCAACGGGGTAGAACTCACCCCATGTTTCCATGGCAACAGTTACCCTGGTGTTTCTGCGCAGCCGCAGAACACCCTAGTAGCAATCTCTGGGGGCAAGCTTGTTTGCCTAGGCAGAACAGAGCCCGCTTCCCGCTGAGGCAGCAGGAGGGCTACCTGTCTCCCTGACGGGGTGACGATTCGTCAGGTAAGGGTATTGTTGTTAGAGGTATGATCAAGGGTTACTCTTAAAGGAACCTCAGGTCATGGTTGATTGAGATGGCATTAGTTAATGATGTTTGTAATTCGTTAAGATCGTTGTTTAATGTATTGATAAGTTGGTTACCATCTGTTCTTCGAATGACTCTTAATGTAACTGTCTATGAATTGTGTATTAAATGGATAAGTGAATCTAAACTGTTGAGCCTCTGGTATTTCTTGAGTAGGTGTTTCGTGGTGGCAAGTGCTAAGGTGTCTCCCGCAGGATCCCCGGCAATGAGTCCATCTACTCAATTAGCTACCTCTGACAAAGATACGTGCGTTAACCTTATATGGGGGCAGCTAAAGATGGCATGGTGAGAGAATTCCGGTCTGCGGCTTCTTGGCGCTTGTCTGCTGTGTCACACTGTCTCTTGATTTACTACGTTTTTCAAATTTAAGGAATAGCAAACATATTCAGTTCTTGTACCATTGAATGTATTGACTTAACAATGGTAACTTAGGCATCGACAACACACGTCGAACTGTATAGACATAATTCTTCATATCTGTAAATGATCATACATAGCAACTCAATGTTTGATGTTCGTACGATGTAAGATTCACATTTAGTGACGTTTCTTTCCGAAACACTAGCCTTGCAATGCTATGGGCTATGGGCCTACGGTTTCTTCGCATGAAGAAAGTCCACTTCCTCGATGTGGAAATTCGATTATGTCACAACTTCATATCATGCATAGCGGGTTCGCCAGCTATGGCTAGAGAGCATTGGTTCAACGCCATGCCATTAGTCGCTGTTTTGGTCTCCTAATTAGCTATTGTTCTGCTTTATCGTTCATTAAATTGATTAATATCTTCTACTAAACATGCAGAGCCCAAAGCCTAAATTTAAATTCACGAAGTTTTAGAGACCCATGTTATCCCACCTTAATTCACCTACTAGTATAGGGGGCGCAATTTTCCTACCAGGTAGCTCAGGGGCTTCGCCCATATCTTTATTTGGTTACCTATTAGCTCATGTTCAGCTTCGATATGCCTGCCTCTCATCTTCCACACTTCTCACAACTTTACCTACACACCTCATCCAGACCCGGACCAGACAACGCACTCAAGTCTCTGAGGCATCTCTCGCATCATTAGGCTTTCTTTGCAACACAGCACATCTTCCAATACGGTAGGAGCTCATTTTGCAAACATTAATAGGAAAGGCACTTGATTCTTATTTCCTTAATTTATAATGTTTTCTTAGGCTATTTGTCATTTCCTCTTATATTTTAACTCTTCCATTTTAACGTTACATTACCAATATGTCTGTCTGTTTCCAAACACATAGCATACTATTTAGATTTTATATACACGGCACTTAAGGTCTAATAGCCTGATCTCATGGCCACGCTATTCTGCCTTCTTCTTTCCTCACTCTGCAACTTAAATATGTAACATTTCATTACTTTTAAATTACAAATTCGCTATTGCCCGTCCAACGAACATTCTAGAGAATTTGATTATCACATACTGATTGTCATCCCATCATTGTTTTCTTGAGTAACAGCATGCTCTTCTTCATTTATGCATGTTTCCATTCATTTATTGCCGTTGTGCGCATTGATCATTGATAGTGTATCGTGTTGTATTTTGTTATATCAGGTCTACTGTTCTACTTTTAGCTAGCCAAAGTTAGTTATTTCAGTTTCTTATTGACTTGAAGGGACAAGTCGGCATTTTTCTCCATGTATGGTGACGTGTTACAGTTAATCCTGCATTTTATATATACGTATTTAAAGCGAGGCAAGTGATTACTTATTCCATTATTACTGATATATGGTTCTCAAGTTATGTCTTCATTCCCTTATTTTTCGGGTCGTTGGTTGATATGTGTTATGAGTTACATCCACGTTTATTGCAGGGAATCGCTGTGGCACATTTTGTAGCCTTTACCCTTATTTTGATTTTAGGCTCTCTTTTTATACGTAATCTCCCTCAAATTAGTTATATTTTTGCTCTAGTAAGTGCTAGTATGCACGGTACGCTTGCTCTTCTTACATCTATTTTCGCTCTGAATGTCTGTCCCGTTGACACAGCTGACACTTCAGCAGTGGTTACTTAAGTTCCGTTTGGAAGCTCAGACAGCGGTTGATGAGGGATATTTGTCTGCTCGTGCTTCTCGTTATATCAAACATCACACCCCTACTATTCTCTTTAATAAATGGTTATTGTTGGCTGCCAATAATAGGAACACTCAATGGCATGTTTACGAGTCGATACTAGATCAGCTTGGTTATTTGTCTCTTCCCTTACCAGAACTTGCTCTGTTTCGTGAGGCTTCTTTTGTTCGTTATAAAACGTATTTGAGAAAACCTACCAATGTATGGCTTTACCCTCTTACCCTCATGATGTCAGAAACTGACTCATCCTCTGCTAGTACAAGTCAGGGCGATAAGGGACACCTCGATGTAACTGAAATTTACACTGACACATCGCTTTCAAGTGAACAGCCTAATATCTCGGGCCAACACATTGCCCAACAACCAGATAATTCTTCATTGACTGTTCCTTTACATATAAAAGTTGGGGATATTACTGACGGGTCCCGTATTTCCACACCTTCTCATGATAGCTTAAAATCTCGTGAAGAATCACCTGGCCGACACGATTCTGATTCTGACGAGGACAATTCACATCTTGCTCTAAAGATTGCTAGGGCTAAGGTTGATAATTCCGATAAAAATAATTCTGCTGGCCATACCTTTGATAGTGATAACTCTGATAAACAGTCTTTTGGTAGGAATAGATCTCCAGCTCTTTCTGATTCTGAACGTCAGGAACATCCATCTAATATTGCTGGCATTCCTGCAAATTCTAATAACGCTGAAACAGGTGAGGATAATTCTCCCTCTCAGGCTGGTCAGTCTGACGCCTCTCTTATACATCAATTAGATTCTCAGCAACCTGGTGCATCATTATTTGATAATACTACTCAACAAACGCCTGTTTCACAGCCTGGTGCTGCTGCACAAACCCCTCCTGTTACGTCTACTGTGAACAGCAGTGAACACCCCCAATTACCTCCTGTTTCTCCTAGTCATTCTCTACACGGCTCTGATAATCATCACCATCGCACCCCAGACGACAGTCCACGATCTTCCCCCCGCCATCAGACCCCTCCACGTGAACCTGGATCAGATTTGAGCGACGACCAAATTCCTTCATTGGGAGGTCTCTGCCAACAGCATCAAGTCCCTCCTCCTGAGAACCCTTCAGTGATTGATAACGCTTCCAATAACGCCTATCAAAACCAGGAATTCGACCAGTCTCTTAATAACTTTCAATTTAATCACTCTTATCAGGAGCCTCCATCTCAACAACAACCTCCCCCGCGGACTGACACGTCGCCCAGCACCACCCGGCCTGCTCCAGGACCCTCTGCTTTCTCTGTACCCCCCGTCCCATCTCATCCATCTACTCAGAGAAGCCAGCCCGCATCTTTCACTTCTGCACAGACTTCTCTTACAAATACAGTTCAGTTTGCTACAGTCTCATATGCTGTAAATACTATCACTAGACCACGTACAGCTAATACAACCACTCAAGTACTGTTCCCTTCTCACACTCCTCATTCTAGTCGTAAGCCAGTTATAGGTTACACTGATCCCAGCCATCAAACACTTTTGCATCGCCTCTCTGCTCAATCTCCTTCTGGCTCCAATATGGCTTCGAATAATCACAACCCGGGTGTCTCCACTCCTTCCAATTACAATGCTACATCGGGCGCTTTTTCTCATACACCTGCAACTCGCACTGGTGATCAATTATTATTTGAACATGCTAATCAGCCTTCACATTTTTCTCAACAGGTTACCCAGTCTCAAGCCGCTTCAACCAATCAAACTTTCCAAGACCTCCCTAACTTTGATCCTACTTTTAATAATCTTAATTCCCAGGCTCAATCTCAGCCACAAGACCTTACTGGCTTGCGCACATCTCTGCCCTACCCACCTTCCTATCAGGACTCCAGAGATGCGTCTTACCGAGCTACTCAATCTATTCACGGTCCAATTTCTACGTCTCGTTCAGGTTCCCTGCCTTCTTCTTTTTCTGCAGCAGCATTTAATACCCAAATGCCTGAAACACAGCCTAGAACTAAGCCTCTTAATTTTTCAGAAATGAAACCTCCAGTATTTAATGGAGAATCTGATAGTTTGACACCACAGGCATGGATCACCAAATTCAAGGATCATGTCCAATTACATAATCTAAATGACCAGCAGATATTGCACCGCCTGCAGCTGTTCACTGAAGGACACGCTCGCAATTGGTGTAATGCTTTGAAGCCTATGACTTTGGCTAAACTTGAGAAGTTGTTCTTAGATAAATTTTCATTGCTTAGGAGTCGAGCATCTATCCTCGATGCTTTGTCTCAGAAACGTATCACCTATGGTGATAGCGTTGGCAAATACTTGGATGAGATTAAGGAATTGGTGTCACGTTTAGGTCTACCTGAATCGGTTGTGGCTTTATACTTTCGTAAGGGATTACCCTTGACCTTGCAGCATTCTCTTCAATTAATTGATGATAATAAACCTCTTGATGAATTAATTCCAATAGTCCAAAGCATTATGGAGCGCGAAGTTATCGCCCAGCACGTTGATGTCACTAAAATCCCTAGTTCAAAATTCGACACAGGTAATTCGCAGTCAACTTTGCTCACTTTACAGGAATCTATGGGCGCTTTGAATCAATCCCTGCAGCAACTGCCTCAAATGCTTGCACCTCGCGATGTTCCCATAGATGATACTCAACCCCAATATGTCTCTCAGCAAATGCCTTATGGTCAATCTTCTTTTTCTGGTCTTACTTGCTTCCGTTGTGGACTCCGAGGTCATATAGCTACTCATTGTCGTAGATTCATTCCCAATCAGCAATATAGTCTACCAACATCTTCTGATTACCAGCCTGCCGGGCGTTCATACAATCGCGACAATTCTACAAATGATGCCTTCAATCAACGATATAATCGACCTAGCAGACCCTTTCCTAATAGGTTCGGTAACTCGAACAGGAATCTTCCAGCACATGGATTTGCTAATTCAGACAGATCTGGTAACAATAGGCCATTCTCCCAGAATAACCAAAACTTCAATAATCAGCAGCATGACAATGCAAATCCCGCGCAACAGCAGTACAACAGTAATGCCCCTAATAACTCACGTGTTCAGTACCCTAATGGCATTAGAACTGCTTACCGCTCTCAGAGCGCTGGCCCTTTCCCTCGTAATCAACGACCACCACCTCAGAATCGTTCACAGGGACCACCACATCAGCAACCACGACGTAATGGATCATTCTGACTGTGCACAGACACGGCCGTGTCTCGTCCTAACTCAACACCTGCCATTTCTTCAGATTCTCACCACTTGTCTCCTATCGAATCTAATGACCTTACCAACTCTGCTCCTTCCCAAACTTTTAATACTTCTGTACAGACTTCTCTTTTTCATGATTTTTCTCATTCCGATATTATTGTTGGGGACGACTTCCCTGACATCTTATATGCAGTACTTCAGCCTCCTATTCCTCTTACTCCTTTATCTATCAAAATTCATGATTGCAACTTTATTCCATCGCTTTTGCCCGATGGCACTAAATTCTTTACCTTGTTTGATACTGGCAGCTCACACAATTTGGTTAGCACGTCTCTTATCAAACGTAGTCCCTTTTTGCAGGGCCTTCCTCGTGTTGATGCAGATCCAATCAAGCTTATGGTCGGCAATGGTTCTTCTATTTCTATTTCTCAATTTATCTATTTTGTCATTCAGTTTGGCGAGTGTAAGGTTCCTATTAAGACCTTTATTATCGATGTGGCTTCACCAATTGATTGTGTTATGGGCTTGGACGCTCAAATTAGATACAAATGTGTTTTTCGCTCAGCAGAATCACGCATGGATATTTCTGTCGACCAAATTTTACTCGTCGTACATAAGTCGACCACTATAACACCTAATACATCCTGCGATGTGCCAGTTCGTGTAAATCATTTGGCACAATATTTTAATGGTCCATTTGAGGTTAACATATCTCGCATTATTTCTGAAAAGAATTACAAGGCACTTGTCGATTTGCGCAGTGGCTTTGGTTCAATCGGAATTAATAATGTAGATTCTGAAGATATACATTTGCCTGCTGATATAATTCTAGGAGCACTAGTTATGGATATCCCATTTACAACAGCGCCTTCTGTGGTCCAACAGCCTGATACCAAATCTGTTGATGATAATTTACTTGATAACACTAATTATGTCATCATAGATAATGGCCCTAATGCTATTTCACAGCTTTCATACCCAGATTATGATGCTATGGATCCTGACACTCGTGCTCAAACTAGACTACGCAATTATCCATGGCTTCAACCTGACGATCCAACTATACGCATGACTGAATTCGATATAGTTAATCAGCAATTGAAGCTCGATAAGTGTGCACTTCAGCCTAACGAAGTACATAAACTTCGTGAGATAATTTTATCGCACACTCCAGCTTTTAGTTTATATGGTCAGATAGGAACCATCACCCGATATGTTTGTGATATCACCCAACAGCTTATCACTGATTGTTCTTTTAAAGCACGCCCTTATATCACTTCCCAAGCTGATATCGCCTACGTACGTAAACAGGTACAGAAGCTTTTGCAACTGGGAATTTTCAAAAAGGAACTCACACAAGCTACCAGTGCACTATTCTTAGTCCGCAAATCACGCACGGACGAAAATCCCCGCCTGGTCGGAGATATGCGTTCTGTCAACAAAGCCTTTCAGCTTTTACAGAGGCCTTGTGCTAATATTGATTCCTTTAAGCAACAAATGGGCAGTCGTCCTTTTCGTTTCGCTACGGCCATTGACTTAAAACAAGCATTTTTCGCATGTCAAGTAACTCCTCAGTCTCGTCAGTACCTCGGCGTCGTTACATTCTATAATGCAGAGTCCATAACCTATACTAGATTACCGATGGGATATATCAATTCGGGGGCGCTATTCGCTGAAATAATGACTTTAATTACTGAAGAATTGCCACGAATTTATGCAGAATGTGTTTATAACTACTATGATGATTATTTGCTTCTTAGTGAATCCTCTGAGGAGCATCTCGCTCTCATTGATGCTGTTCTTGCTCTTTTTCATAAACATGGCCTGGTTCTTAACTTGGCTAAGTGTTCTTTTGCCTCTAATTCTACCTTTCAATTTCTTGGCTTTGATGTTGATTTACAGGGACCTAATGGACCTACTTTGCGTATTAGACAGTCTAGAATTGATGCTATTATGAACTTGCAGGTTCCTCAAAATAGAAAACAGATTAAATCATTCTTGGGCTCAATTCAATTCATTTCTTCGTTTATACCATCTTATCAAAAGACAGCTGAACCTTTGACGCGCCTGTTGCGCAAAGCTAACGAATTTCTCTGGACTGATGAACAACAAGTTGCCTGGGATGCCATTAAGAATATTCTTACATCACCACCTATTTTGTCATTCCCAAGACCTGAAGGTGAAATGATTCTGGTGTCTGACGCATCCAGAACCGCCTCCGGTGCAGCTCTTTATCAGTTACAAACTAATGGAATTGATGATACACCTAAAAAAGTTTTGTTAGGTTATGCTAGTCGATTACATGGTAATATTGCTACCCATAATTACAGCATTTCGGAATTAGAAATGATGGCAATTTACTTTGCTGTCCAATCATTTAAATATTTTTTAGCTGGACGTGGTAGGTTTACGATCCTGACGGACCACGCCCCTATTGCTCAAATTCTTAAATCTTCCAGTCATTTTGTAACACCTCGTATAGCAAAATTCTATTGGAAATTACAAGATTACCCTTATCGAATTTATTATGTAAAATTCAACCACTACTGAGTTGAAATTGGTTGATATGTTATCTCGTCATCATAACACCCAATGGCCAGCAGATGCTGAACCCATTATTCCAATAGCAGTGGCTGACAAAGATAGGAGCATTAATGACGAAGAGCAACATTCTTATTATAATTTCCTGGATACCAATACCCATCCCCTTTTGACATCTCGTCAAACTTACTATGAAAATCTCTATGCTAACTTTTCGGGTTATTCTCTATTTTGTGTTACAACAAGGGCCCAGGCCAAGGAACACTCAGATAATGGTATCTCCCACCCTACCACACAGCCCACAAAGCCTATAAAACCGCTGTCACATCTTACCAGTGAATGTACCCATACCACTGGACCAGTCTTACCTATTACCGAAATGAAATACAAGACCATCGATAGTAATCAACCTACTATCTTGACTAAAATGCCTCATCAAGCTGACTTAGAACCAGCTATTCGTAAATACATCACAGATGCATTTCATTACGTCAAGATACCTCATGATAGAGTCCAGCTTATAAATGCCCAAAAGCAGGATTTGTATTTGGGACCGGTTTATAACTTCATAGCATATAGCACGTTACCAACTAGTAAGCAAGTGGCAAATCAAGCAGTTGTATTATCTAATCATTTTGCTTTAATCGATTCACTTTTATTCTATGTTCAATCTAGTCCTAAAAGGCATGACGTCATTCTTAAATTGGCCATTCCTAACATCTATATTTTCGACATCATTGAATTCTTTCACTTAAATTTAGGTGCTCATGTAAAGTCTAATAAATTGTATGATGTCATTACATCAAACTTTCACATTAAGAATCTCATGAAATACATTTTGGATTATGCCAGAACATGTTTGATTTGCCAGCGCTCGTCTCAGGTTATCGAAACAAATAAGCAAAGGGAATTCGTTCCTAGACTGCTTACTGATTGTACTCCCTTTGTGCATATACATTTTGATATCAAAACCTTTCCCCATGCTACTGCTCAAATTATTCATTGTCTCATCCTACAAGATATTTTCTCCCGTTATGTCGTAGCGATTCCGTTACGCAGTAGAAAAGCTGATGAGATAGCTAAGAAATTTATTGAGCATTTTTGTTTACCATACATGATACCTCATAGGGTGACTTGTGATAAAGAAGCTTCTTTCGTTGGTAAAATTATGACAGCAGTGTTTAAGTCGTTGAATGTTCAGGTTCACCTTGTCCCTACAATGATACATTCAAGCAATATGGCTGAAAGGGCTATTCAATCTGTTTCCAACCTATTATTAACTATGATAGAGTATAAGTATTCTCAATGGCCTTCCCTTATTCCATATGCTTGTAAAACCTATAATTCGTTGCCTCACGCAGTTACCAAGTATTCTCCTAATTTCCTTGTTTTCCTTAGAGAAGACCGCAATCTTGTGGATATTAATCCCGAGGCTCTTTCTGTGGTTGCTACTTCTTATGACCAGTATGTATCTTCGATTAGAGAGAAATTGCGATTTGTTAGACAACAAGCTGTAGTTTCTCATAATAAAATTAAGATTAGACAGACCCAGCAACACGCAAAACGTATGCCAAAACTACATTCATTTAAAGAAGGAGACCTTGTCTTATTACTGGCACCTAAATATACCGGGGTGCAATATTCTACCAAATTAAGCATTAAGCTTATTGGCCCATTGTATATTGCATCAGAGCCACTTTTGAATCAATTTTTGCTTAAGACAATTGACGACCGTACTTTACCAGGTCTATTTCACATAGGTAGATTGAAGCATTGTATGGTTCGTTCTAAGAATGGTTCACCAATTTATAACCAGCAACAATTGCGCATTCAAATTCTGTCCGAAAATCTCAAGATTGATGATGTGGCTGCAGCCACTATGCAATTGCACAGCGACGAATCTCGAGGGCCTCCATTACAAGTCCCTACCCCAGCCTCACAGGTCAAGCCTGGCTCTTTGTCCCAATCATTGCTTGATTCCCATGACCTTTCACATCCTTCGCATCAATTACCCCAGCCTTCTTATAGCATGTCAATTTCTAACCCTGATGCTCTTCTTTTATATTTTAAAACTCGGCAAGATGATACTCAACCAGGCCCTGGGTCTGCACTTCATGAATGGCCCTGTATTCTCGATGATGACAGTACAGTCACCTCAACGATAACATCAGCCCGTTGGCGTGACGGTCATCTCCAAGTATATATCAACTATCCATCTCAGATATCATGTCTATCTGCTTGGCATTTTGTGTTTCAGGAATATGGTTTGTTTCCATTGTTCGACTGCATTTCGAACCTGAGACCTACAGGCCGACCTTTCTTCCCTATGACTTAAGTTATTAAACCTTTATTTGTATCAATATTATCTTCCTTCCTTCTTCCCTAAGGATTTGCTTGCCTTGTGGAGGCGCGAGATCGTAACACACGCTTATCCAACCTGCCCTCAACACAGCATTAATGTAATTTTAGTGATGATATTGAAGTTCGCAAGAAAACAAGTAACGAGCTCTCGACTTATAAATTTGGCAAATTGCTCGTGAGGAAAAGCACTTAGTACACGATAAAATTATACTTATGTATAATGACAACAGAGCTGCAGTATAGCAGATATAACATCCATTTGTGATAACAGATACAGGCAGGTTCATAAGTAAGCAGGTGTGCTACCCAGAGAAAGAGGACACCATCGTGTTGAATTTTTTTTTTTTTTCCCCCTACACATCCATCTAATATATATATTTTTCTGTAAAACCTTTAGGCTGACAATTTATTGTGGTACAATATTGTATAATAATCTCTGAGCATTAAGTCTTATTTTCAATATAACCTTTATCCCATTATAACATAGCTCAGATTTATAGCAAAGTCAAAAAATTTCGAGAAGGATAGTGACCTTTCTTCCTTCCTGTAAGTCATGAACATACCTAGAACTACTCTATAACCTTTTAGCAAGGAATTTGCAGACTTTTCAGAATCTGCTTATGTAAATAAAAGCACCTCTCCAGGTAGTGCTCTAAAACGTTTCCATTGCTCTCATTTCACAGGAACGGCACACCTTAAACAAGTTTATTCACCCCTCCTTCCAAAGTTACTTTCTATTTATCAGATTTAGTAAGCTAAAACGTTTTCCTAGCCAAACCTACTTGAGAAACGCCTTCCCCCATTCCTCATGTTTACTTAAGCTAAACTTACTGTAGTTTCGTTTGTCCATTTGCCAGACGATACTTCATGTCTTGCATTTTACCTCCTCCATGTGTTTACCCCACATGACACATCATTCCTTCCAGAACACATATCTGTTTCAGACACACACTTTATAGTGTTTCACCAGTCACCTTCGCGGTATGTGAATAACACACCAGTCAGACTCCTCAGTCAACATTCCTTGCATAGTCAACTGTAGTCGTTGTTATTTGCGATGCCACTGTATATTGCAAAAGGTGGATGTTTTAAAAGCTATCTCCAAAATCTAATCCAAAATTCCCCTGAAATTTGAAATGGGTAATACTGATGGTAATATAAAAGTAATAGATGACCTTAAACCAAAATCAAGTCAGGACCTTGCTACCTTGTGTTGGAATTACACATCCTTAAGAGTAATTGCACAATTACAAATCCTGACTTAGACATTAAAAGTCAGATATCAAAGTAAGTTTTAAAGATAAAATAACGACTATAAATTGCTTTATGTCTCATCAATGCTAAATGGCTGCAATGATTGTTGTTTCCAGTAAAGTTTTTAATTGCCATTTCTGCATGTTTCCACATGCTGCCACATATGGTCTCATGAACGTCCAGCATTTCTTCCATAATTCCTTATCTATAACTTATGTCATGGTCCCCCAGGCTTTCATTTTGCAATAATATCTAAGTAACGCCACGCGGTCTGATGCAACCTCAACTTTGCCTAATGAACAGGTGCTTGCATCACTTTCCTGGTCTGTTTGCAACTGATCTTTCCTTGGGACATATCAAGCCATATGGCGAAGTCAATCACCATAGACGCATATCAATACGCACAGTTGCCACCGCACATGCCTAGGTGCACAAAGTCCATTATGACCACCAAAATATCAGGAACAAGCACTAATTCATATATGTATATACATAGAGCTGTTTCCGTCGTTGCTATTAAACATAATAATTAATGATAATTAATGATAATGAATGATAACTTCTTAAGCATTAATGCCGAACAAATGAGTCATTTGCACACAAGAATGATCTCCTAACAATCGCATCATAAAACCATGGATGCATTGGGCTATTCTTTCTTGTTTTCGCAAGGATTATACGATGCACTCATCCTTCCTTGTTTCAGCTTTTGAGTACGTAATGCATTGTCATCGTCTGGATTTCCTTCAGCCACGCTTGGCTTGGTCATCGTCCAAAAATTTCTTGTGCACTACTAACAAGACCTCAGCCTCCAAGCATCATCAAGTAAAATATCCTCTTCATAAAGCTTCACTATAGCATTCCTCCATAGTTTTCCATTTAGAGATCTCTGACAATGATTTCCTTTTGGACCTGCCAGACAGGGCGGCAGTCATCCTACAGTACTTTCATCTTGTCTTTTGCCAATTTGATAATAGTAGTGAGATTGGAACCGACTATGTTCAATCAGTGATTGGAGTGCCTGACGAGTCCTCTGGGCAATCACACCGTTTCATCCTTTTCGGTATTGTCCTTGTTCTGATTGGAATACAGATTCACTATCCTTTTGAATCGAATGCTTCCAAATTTCCCAATAAAACAAGTACACAGCTCTCCACCGATATAATTCAAGATCATGTTTAGGATCTTCAATTCTAGGTTCAAAGAGAAATTAAGTGAAATACGGCACTCACTATGCTATAGGACATTTAAGCATAGTTGGTTTGGTAAATATGTTAAATTCCGAAGTGATAGGAGTAATTCTAAACTTAATAGCAGTAAAGTGAAGTCTCCACGTAAGCACCTTCCCTAAAATTTCACAAGTTTTCTTTTGTGCTGACCATTCACAAATGTTCATGGTTACCAGCATACAAGAACAATATTCAGGTATTCTTTCCTTTCATTACAAAGCTGACCATCGTGTTACCATTGTACATGCAGTACATTTTATCTCTTACCATTCAATAAATACATTATATTCCAATTCCAATTACAAGTCATTCTTTATATGAAGTTCATTGCAGTGTCCCTGCGATTCGAACTCGCGACCTCGCACATACCCTTTCTTCCTACAAAATCAAAATCTTAACGTTAGTGTCCGGACGCGCTACCAATGTCGCCACCGAGTCCACTGACTTGTAGCTCTTATAATTGCATCACATTAATTTCATCTTTTCTTCCACATTCAGTGTTGTCATAAGCTGACAAATGCACGAAGTTTATTGTATCTTCTTAGCTCTTTTAATATCATATCGTCCAACCTGTTCGCATTAATTTCCTCTCTTTTCATATAAATACAATAATTAGATTGTTACAGCACATTTATTTTGGCCACGTGCATGAATCATTACCCGCTATCTTCAGTGTCTATTTTTAGATCACTCTCTCGGTTTGAAATGAAAACGAGGCTCTCCGCCAGCTCAGCAGCATACATCGGTCACTAGAAGTCTTAAAAATATGCTGTTGGCCGGTTCGGCCTTGGTCTAGGGGTAAAGTCTTCGCGTCTTAATTGACCAGCCAGCTCTCTCGCAAGACGAAGTTGAACTTCGTTGCTTCGAATCCCGTCGGGGACAAGTTCCTAACTCAGAAGCCAAATCTTGAGGCACGGAAAGAAATCCGATGACATCCCAATCTTCTCCACGTATTCTCTCCTCTCCGGGATATGACTGGATATTCGAGTACGTAACAAGAAATAAATATGGCATCAATATAAAGACAAGCAATGGCTCAGTGAGTTACGCTTGATGATAAACACCTCCTATCCTCCAAAGTCCGAACCAGGCTTTTGTATTTGTTACTGTGTCTTGTTTATTTCAGTGACAATATGACAGAGGGTTCCCTTCTTTCATTTCCTTCACTTTCTCTCGTGTAACACAATTGTTTTGCATTTGGGCTTCTTCCATTATAAAAGTAATGCAGTTCCATAGAGAAGAATATTCTCTTCCAAATAATAAAGATACAGGGGAATCTACAGGAAAACCTCCTGGCTCTTTTGTTGTTAAGTGTTGTAGCTCTGGCTATGAGTTGTCACTTTGGCAATTATGTCCATTTGCATATGGTATATCCACATGCATATCTTCAATAGTTCGATTAGAATTTCAGTTATTATAGACATGTCAATAAATCGGTAGACACAAGACTCAATTTAATTTTCCTTGAGTTACTTCAAGATGATCCTAGGTACTCCAAATACCATTGGAACACAATCCTATGACATCAGTGTCTTATTTTGGTACTTTGATACCTACTCTCTTCTGCACAATACTGACCTTAGGTCAACATGAATAAGAAAAAGAATTATAAGTCCTCTGATGTGAATTATGGATGCTACCTTTGTATAGTGCATACCTGTATGTCAGCAAAATCATGCATAGGTTGCTTATTATCGCCAAATAACAACTGAAGGGATCACCTGCTCGTGGTCTATTTCCACCTCACTGGAAAGTATCATCAGTAAGTGTCATAGTGACAGTGTCTTGCTTCAATAGTCCTAACCTTTATATTTTGTCCATACACAATTTAAAGGGTCGTCCGCACGTAGCATATTGGCTGTACCAAAATGCCTAGTCTCTCGATTTCATATTTACATGTATTCCATAATAATCTTTTATACACAATATACCGAGTGTTCTATATAAATGTCATTACAAATAATGCTAAGTTTCCTTGCTCCAAGCCTTCCTCTTGAGACGCACATATCTCTCAAAGATTGTCTCCTATCATAGGATCATCTCCTTCCTTTAGGACATGTTTTCCTCAAAAATCTCTTCCGTCAAGAAGTATCGGAGTGTGTCGTTACTGGCATTGTCTTAACCTGCTACATTACTAAATTCGATTGTGGCTCAGCATCCTGTGCATCTTTTCGACGTTTGGTTCCTTAAGCACAATGTCAATCATACAAGGAAAGTTCAAACAATGATCTGCGTGTCCTGTTTCGTCGACATCCTGTCTCACAACAACATCCTGCCTCACAACTCATCTCAAATAAATAACAGATATTTAATTTAATATCCCACATAATTTCACAAGCTTTTCTGTCCAGAAATAGTTGGACTTATTTCAGTTGACTGTGGACTGATAACTTCCGTTCTCGACGAATGAATGTCTAACATCCAAACGTTATATAACATCCAAACGTTATCATTTCAGTACATTAGCTAGCACCCATGAACCCATGGGAGCCCAACATCAGTTTCCCGCACCTTATCAGTCTTCTCTTAAGCTAATAATTAGTTTTATAATTCCACTTTTAGACCCAAATAGTGCAAGTAGTCAATTCAAATCACTTATGAATAACCTTCTCCTTATGCCGTATTCCTCTTTCGCACATATTCATGCCACATGTGTCTGTGTGATACTTCATGCGTTTCTCATGGACAAAATTGGTTATCATTCTCCTCTGTTATGCAGACTTGTACTTGCCTTTAAGATTTCATATGGCTTAATGAGACACATGAATTCTTGACATATGAATTCATCACTCCAACCGAGCTGCCAGCAAGCAGTGACACACAAAGGTGAAAAACACTGAGTTCCAACAACATTCAAGCAGTTTCATCCTGATTACATAATCCGAACACATGTGTAATCACTTACACCTAAATTAGTCAGACCTATCTTCACACCATCTGCGATTCCTCACTTATACCCCCCCCCCTCCCCTCAGTGATACTCTACCCCTTGTTTATGGCCCCTCCATCATTTGGTATTTGTCTTCCGTTGACTCAACTACTGTTTCCTCATTGTATTTGCAACAATGCATCGAAGGCGAATGTCGTATCCTCCTTCACACAGTAATATGGAATGGTCTACAGCAACTGGTGTGAATGTTGCTCAGCTACAGCAAGTTCCTCAGTTCCAGGGACCTAAGCAGACGGTTTCTGTTGCTACTCAGACCGAGGCTACATGCATCTTTCATTCACCTCCAACCCTCGATATTGATGCTTTTAACTCTGCAGCCAATTACGTGGCTTGCACTTATGCTCAACAGAAACCTCTGGTCAATGGATGGGACTCGGATTGTCCTAGTCCTACACCAACACCGGACTCATCATGGTCAACAGATGAAGATCTCCCGGGCTACACCATGTCAGCCGAAGCAGCTGCTCAGCCTACACATTTTTTGCCACCATTGCGTCCAAAGCCTTTTCACCATCGTCATTTCTTTGACAATGAACAGGAAGTACACATGGTTACATCACTGCCGATGTATACGTCAACTCCAGTGTCATCACCCCCACTGTTGATGCTTTCTCAGCGTCTTCATTACATACAGGAATTACCCGAAGATTTCAATGACGCAGAGGAACAACAAACCGAATTGAAGTCGACTCTACAACAACAGTAATCAGGTTTCCTTTTAACCCTATGAACTAATGGACTCATTCAAATCCATTTACTTCTTTAAAAATATAGACTTCAATGTACCAAGGAACAGTTTGACCCATCGAATGCCTTTCTCCCTGTTAATCGAACAATTATAGCATATAATGTGAACGCTATATCACTGACTTTTGTGTTACCTACAATGCTGATTTATACATCTATTCATTAAATTTACAAATTATTACCGAATTATATTCTTCGTCCATTCTTCATAACCAAATAGTCTTCAAATATTTGCATTAGCACACCCTAACAGGCCTTAAACCTCAACAAGAGTTCTCGACCCGCACATTTTAATAAATGTGCGATGGTATCTTGCATTTGTTGCGTCGCCAACTTGTCGCTTACATGCCACCAGGAGGGTGTAGTCCCTTCATTTCGTTCCCAGACCAATACGGTTAACCACCGTTAAGTCTTTTCTGTAGCTCACACGCATTCAGCCGGATTATTCATCTGCTTTGAGCCCACCAACAACGCTCTTAAACCTTGCCATTCTTCGTTGAGAATTCTTTTCCAT
The DNA here is from genome assembly GCA_026936325.1 of Platynereis dumerilii. Classification (NCBI taxonomy): domain Eukaryota; kingdom Metazoa; phylum Annelida; class Polychaeta; order Phyllodocida; family Nereididae; genus Platynereis; species Platynereis dumerilii. The sequence goes on from JAPTHN010000004.1 coordinate 26,937,985, forward strand.
CTCTTATCACTGTGTTCCTTGTGACCAATCGATAGTATTTCCATACGTTGGCCACTGTCTCCTCGCAGCATTGACCACGTATTCCCTTGTTCTTTGCATTTGATTGCCTTCCTGATATAGTACTTTATCGGCTTATCATTTTATCCTCGGTAAACACCATTATTTGGTACGCATATTTCAGAGACAGAGACTCTCCACAGAGATCCATCACGATCCTCTCTTAGTAAATCTGATTGCCATTCTGCCTTCAATTGCCTTCTGTAACCTCTTGTGACTATTTAAGACTTGTTTCTTACCTATCTTTTAGTTCTGGAACTATTTTTATGATAACATTATTTTATGACATTTTTCTTTTGAAGTAATATTACCTTTTCTTTGGATAACGTGATCGTGACAGTGAGTAACACTTGCCAAATTAAGTCGAATTCAGTTTGTTAAAATTACCGCGTTCGTATCATTAGCATTTTGTACATATTCCATTCTGCATTTTGTAGATATTCCATTTTCTTTGAATATTACTGACTAAGTTTCCTTTTCTGCATTTTCTGCTCATGTTGTGAGTGTCGTTTATCGCAGATATTAGCCGTCAAATAGCTTGCCAATTGAGAAGTGATTGTATGCCATTGTTGATAGACTGTTTTCTTACAAATTATCCACTACTTTCCCGTCATGATATGTAGGTACTGCTTTGATTGAGCATTACTATACTGCTCTGACCCAGTATTATCTTTGAGCATCTTTTCTTATAATTATTGTGCAACATATTATGTTGAGTACGTATCTCAGTATGTTGCAAGTTCTCTGCCTGTCGGACTGGGAGCCCGACCATAATTTGGGGATATCTTGTGCTATTTCATGTGTTCCGGCTCATGCCGATGTAGTTATGTTAATGTGTTCCGACATTGTGGTCGTGAGTTTAACCTTAGCACATAATTTTAAATGCGTTTCTGTGGATTTTGCTCACCCAGTGATTGTAGCATCGCTTCGCATTTTGGGGAAAGACAAAAAATTTTTTTTTTTGTAAATGACCAACTTATTATACACAAATTATAGCTAGCTAGCTAATTCCTTTTCCATAGTTCATTATATGGTATGGCATCACAACATAGCCCGGCAGGGGGCGCTTTCCGTGTTGCCATGGCTTCACCGAGACTGCCGTGGGAAGCAGTTTCTTGTTGCCTTGGTAGCACCCTCGCACCTTATATGTCACGCTACCTGCTGTAAAATTTTCGGCTCAGCCCACAGGGCCCAGCTCTTGCGGAGCCAGTAAAACCTTAGCTTACCTGCTCTAATCTTTACACCTGTAGAGAGGCAGCAGTCCTACATACAGCTTGCAACATTATGTAAGTACACCTTTTTCAAAGAGTCATTTACCGGTCATTTAGGACCACCAACCTGTATATACGTTTACTAATTAGTAAACTGGGATTTTCTATAGGCATTGAGTATTGTTGATGAAGTATCAAGTTGTGTTATATTGAGATGAGTTCACAGTAATTATACTCCCAATTTTTCTTACACGCGTGTAATCGAGGGAAGGTACTTTATTAACTTACATTTCTTTGACGACAATTGTTATATTTTCAGGTCTGGTCGAGACTCTTGATTTCAGTAATTCAGTATGATCTTAGAGTACATCTCTTGCATTTTCTGTTGACATACACAGCATTCTTTCATATGATAGGAAAAGTAGTTGGAAAACTCGTCTTGCCTAAATGTTATGAATACTTATTTCCGTTGATAATTATTTGTGTATTGATAGTCGTATTCGTTTTACATAGGATATGTCGACCTGATTGATGAATTTTGCACGCTTAGTATGCTAATCGTTACCATTATGTCTCCTTGTTGATGAACTTCTTTTACCTGTTATCTTCGTTTATGTGCATGTCTACATTCATTTAATCATGTCTTTCTCACCACCTTATTGGTTGATAGTTATAGTACTACCTGATTTTACCAGTGATGCTAAAACATTTTAGCCAACTATATACCTTCCTACCTCATTATGAACATTACAATGACGCTAATTGTCCTTATTCCCTTCCTACTCCTTCCCTTGGTTCCAGCTCAATCACCACCTCCATCTGATTTGCAACGAATTGCTGAGCAAGACGCTTTTCTTTATAAGAATTTTGGATTTACCATTAATCCAAACACGGCCGCCGTTTGGGCCAAGCGTACGTTGCTTCAAACACAAGACCAACCTATGGCTTCTTGTAGAGTTTCTATGTTTGATGAATGGTGTTCTCGCAAACGAGACATATTTACATGTGATTTGGGAGCCAATTTTTCTACACCTCCATGTGTATGGCCTCCCGATTCACCTCGTATCACAAAACTGATTCTTTCTTCTGGCGCACTTACTAAGGACATTATCTCTTTCTTCACCACTATGCCTTTCATGAGATATCTCACTTTACAAAATCTTACTTCTGCAGTAAGGTTTCCTGACGTTATTGACTCATTTCCCGAGATCAATTTTTTAGATCTGCCAAACACTCAGGTTACTCATGTACAGTACGTCCAAGCACGTTCACAGTTACATGCTATTACTAATTTAGTCCTTGATGACGCCTCAGTCTTCGCTCCATGGTCTTCCCTTTACCGTTTAAGACGCATACAACTTACCTTACTTAGGGATTTATCGTCTCCTGCCTTACCTCTATTACCACAAGCTCAATTAACTCATTTAGACCTTACCATACACGGTTCAACATCTTTTCAGTGGAACCATCTCGGCGTTTCACAAAGTAAGCTGATATCTCTTAGACTCCATCTACCAGATATGACTCGCCTCCCATCTTCTATGCCTTTCAATAATATACAACAATTAAAATTACAAGCTTCTAATGTTCCTTTCGAAGTTTCCAATCTCTTGCCTAATCTATCAGCACATCAATCTTTTAATTTTACAAGACCAAAACCATTTCTCCAAACACTTATTCTTCAGGGTTTCTATTTTCAGAAAACGCAACAATTTAATGTCTTAAATTTAGCTAAAATAGTTATACTAGATTGTCTTGGCGGAATACAGAATCTTAATTATCCAACATCTCTTAGAGTACTTAGACTCAGAAATATTACTACTTCAAGATCATTAAGAGATCCGTTAACAAACACGCCAAATCTGCGCACTTTCGAACTAACTCATTCTAAGCTAACATTATTTCCAGAGCATATTTTAGATATGTCGATCAACTTTATTACTTAAATTTATCCTATAATCACCTTCATACCTTTGAAATTAGACATAGAGATATCCGTCAGTTAGCTGTAATAGACCTTAGTTACAACTCCCTGTATAGAATTTCTGGTCCTTTCTTTATTAGAGACCATCTGGAATATATATTTTTGCAACGTAACAATCTGCAGTATCTAGATGGCGTTAACAAACAAATTTACTTTCCTTCACCCGAAATGAAAGAACTTGATCTAACATCTAACCCCCTTAATTGTAATTGCGATTTGGCAGTCTTCCTGAACACGTTGCCTGATACCACTAAGATTTCTGGTACTTGTCAAAGTAACGTGTCTTTCCCAATTCAAAATATGACGTTCGAAGCATGTGATTCCATCCCCTTACTCCGTTCATCCCATTCCCTTAGAGACCAATTACGCCATATGCAGCTTCTTGCATCTGTCAATCACAAGGATGCTCGCCCACTCACAAGCAGCTCTGGTCTTTTTCCACCAGACGCAGCTTCACGTTGGAGCTCTGCACCCGCACAGCTTCTCCGCCCAGACTATGGCGTTGGCTATAGTTATCGAGGACAAATTTTTCCCAGTGTTGAATTCTTTATCGTCAATGCTAATATTTTCTATCCCGATTTCCATATTCCCACATTCACTTGGGACCTCACAATGTTTGAAGACATGTGTCAATCCCCTGATGATTTAATTGCTGCAATATGTTCTGATTTCGCTCCACTCTTAAAGAATACTATCGATAAAGTTGATTCTTATAAAACAGCTTTAAAGGCTAAACTAGCACACATATCGACTATTTTTACTCAACAACATTTTGAAGAATATCGTCGGCCTCCTCCAACTCATTCTACCCCCATTGCCCCCCCTCCTCTTTCAGCAGTCCACCATCATGCTAAGAGGGCAGTTCCCGACCCACATTTTGTGCATGACACATTCTCATATTCCCCTCCACCCACCATGCCCCCCTTCTTTGATCAATACTTGCCACCCAGTCGTCCTAAACGAGCGGGTCGTACACCAACACCTCGAGATCCCCTTGCCTTACCTAATACCGATGATACATCTAATACAACTAAACAATTAATGCAATCTACTAACGAAACTTTTCGTGTCAATATTAATACCCAGGATTGGCAATCCGAAGACAGTACTGCTTTCTGGCTTTCAGTTACTATCCCACAAGCCGGAGCAGGTATGTCTGCTAATATTAGACGACAGAGAGATCAAATTTTTGTAAATACTATTGAGTCTATGTCTGCACGTCAGAATCTTATGAGGGACGCTTTCCTTGAAATGCGTTCTGATTTGGTTCTCACCATTGACGTCATAGCCAGTACCTTCACCAACACCTCCAGAAACATCAAACTAATTCATACACTTTTAAACGAAACCAATCAGGAAATTATTTCCCAATTTGCTGTGGTTAGTAACGCTATAAACGCATTACAACGTAAGATTCAAGCCACAAGGATCCTTAGCCTGCTGACCTCTAAATATCTTAGGCTTTGGTCCCAACAAATACAGCAACTTCATATCCTCTTAAATGAAGCTGATAAATTAATTACAGCCTTCCACGACCTGGCTGCAGGTAAAATCTCACCACACGTTCTTCCAGCCTCATATGTCCATAAATTAGTTCACAAAGTATCAACGGTATTATATTCATGGCACAATAGTTATCAATTAGCTTTTACGGATTTGGCTCATATCTATCAGAAATCACAACCAATCTTTATGCCTACTCGACATGGTTTCTTACTCCAACTGCTTTGGCCAATCCAACCTAAGAATTCAAAACCTTACACTTTGTATCACACAGAGTCACTCCATGTACCTGTGGTAGCTACTCCTGCTTTCCAAGACCGCGAGTCTAACCATGATTACACTCGTATCTCTATCCCAAAACCTTTTCTAGGAGTGCAGCACGATTCCTTCTTGGAACTCAGTCTTGAAGAGCTCCAGGAATGTCTCAACATTGACGATCAATTTCTTTGCACAGAGTCAACAATCCAAATCGATAGCTCGCAGTTATCCTGCAACACTGCAATATACACGAATGCTACCGCAGACGTCATTTCTGAACTCTGTCAAGTCGATTACTTCTTCGAACCTTTTCGTGCAGCACCTCGTGTAATAGACGCAGGTAACCAGCTTTTAGTTACTGGCTTATCACTCCCATGGACTAGACGCTGATCCAATGATCGTGTGGCACGTCCCGTTCCTGGTAGCCTTTACGCTGTGCTTCAGCGTGGCCAGTTTTGTTTTTGCGAATTCTCCTCCCCTTCAGGTTTCATTCCCAGGCGTATTACAGGATGCCCTGCATCCGAAAATAACCAATATAAACCCTTCTTAATCAACTATACTATTAACGCAATGACGATTTCTTGCTTAAATGGGCCGAGCTGGAAGCTTCTTTCTATCTTTCAGCTTGGTTCAGCCTTCGCCATTGGATCCGTGGATTTGCCTTCATCGGTTCCATAGCTGGATATTTGTCTCTAATTTTGGTAATATTTATGTATTGTCGTGGTAGATACCTTAGTGGCCTTTTATCCTCTATGGTTATGGCTACTCATTTTAAACCATCCCACGCCAACCTAGTCATTCCAGGACGTCCTTTGAATTGTGATTCAGTCAACTATGTAATTTACCCTGTTTCTATAAGTCCTGTCAGTCTTATACATATCACTACCCTTCACCTTCTTACTATTTGCGTCTTTTACATGGTAGTGAGCTTGGCTAAGCGTTGTCTTCATAAATGTTGTAGGGATTTCAGAGTGATGCATCGCTCACCTGAAACCCGCAAATTTCCACAGATCGAAATATTCATGGAATTGAATAGTGGACACCAGCGCTTACTTCTATATGTTCTTACTATTAAGTCCCACCTTTCTTCACTTTCTCTTAAAGGTGTCATTTGTCCTAATAGTTTCAAGTGCGACCATCATAGATTATACAGTATCCTTAAACCCAACTGGGATACTGCACTATGCTCTTTGCAGATTGATTCACTTAACGTAGAACTCCCTAGACTCATTAATGTTCCATTATACAAGCAGAAAAAGTTACAACAAATTATGCAAGGACAGTTTGCGGTGACTATGCTCGCATCTGACTCAGTTCACCTTTACAAATTGGGTCATAACATGCAAGAAGTTATTAATACTCAAGAGCTTAATCCTTACTCAGCTCTAATTAAAGAACTTCGTCAAAGGGAGATGGAATTTCGGTCCACCAATGTTATGGAACCGGATACTACCCATTCAGTACAGATAAAACCTTATGCCACCACTTCTGGCCTGGCTGCATCAAAGAAAATGACCCCCCCTACTCGTATACCGACCCGTACAACCCCTTTTCTATCTGTATGTGTATTGTTGCATTTAACCCTTCCATAACCACGCTTGTATGCCCTTATATTTTAGTCAGTCTGTGAAGAATCACACCTTGTTGGTTCGATTGTATGGGTAACATTTTAATGACATATGCTTGAAAGTATGCATATATTCTGTGCATACGCCTTATGCAAAACTTTCTCTTCCTAAAATTTCATAATCTTAGACTCCAGTTACAGAGTGATCTTCTTCCTTTATTGATGTGATTCATTTTGATCTTGGGGAGCTGATCACCATGATGATGCATCATATTTTGCCGTGATTTGCTACCTTTCTATCTTCATTTAAACAACTCTTTTTCACTTTTAATTATAAACCCTTAACGACCAGCATCTTGCGGGGATTCAGATTATTTATCTAAACCAATTATGATATTCCTTTTCTTATTTCTTATTTAAGTTATTTATATTTTATATATATATCACGTGCCTTTTCTCTCATATTGTTTGCAGCAACCTCATTGGTTGAGCTCCTAGCCTGTTTCTTAAAGTAATTTCAGTATGACTATTGCATACCATTTTGACGCTGTGTTGTCACATAATTTGCGGGAATGTCTCCTTGATCACGAGTTGCTGGTCGGGCTGGTCGTCAAACATCAGTGCAAGACTTGCTGTGGGCACCTATGATCAGAGACACATTCGATGCATATGTTCTTTAATCTTTGATCTGAGACAGTCGTTACAGAACCTGTGCTTCCACTGTGACTTCTACTGTCACCGGCACCCTATCAAGAGACACGTCCGATTCAACATCCGGAAGTCAGTCGATTGGGGCACCACCTCCTTGGACACCACGCTTGCGCATGGAACCACGTTCCACGTTCCGACAGCACGTATGACCACTTCGAGTCGGCCGTATTGCTATCATGAAATCATGGCAATATGAAGAGGGCACCATTTCGGGGCGACCAATAGTGTGAACATTCCGTTTCACTCCATTTCCGTCGTAACCACGGCAAGCATATCGTTGCCTTGACCTGGTTCCAACATGGGGCTACATTACTGCAGAACTTTCTTTGAACTTTTGTGTCTGGCTTGGCATTGTGCAGTCTTCGTCGCACATGTCACCATTCACAACCGAGCTCACATTGTATGATGATATGGTGATGTCATCTCCTGCTTGGCTTCTTAACAGTCGGCTAATATGGATTGCCTCTGTTTCTACAGCAAGCATCAACGAACAATCGTGCTTGAAGAGCATGGCTTCATTTTTAGTTGGTGACTAATATGGATTGTCCCAACTCGCTTCCGGCCTGCATCTTCTTAATGACACTCTTTTCCTCTGGGTAACTACCTTATTCAGGTGGCTAACACGGATTGCCCCTGCTATCAGTTACCGTCGACAGATACTAATATGGATTGTGTCTAGTTCAGAAGAGTTTCCTCACCACGCATTCCCCAGCGTTCTCGCACAAAGTTGTGCTAGCACATAACACATAATAAACATTGTGATCTCAGAAAGTGCATACACGAAAGACTCATGACGACGTCTTCTTCTCCATGACCCATCAAGGTCCACCTGATATTGGGATCGTCTGAATAAAAACATGAAGGTCGTGTCAAACGAGTCACGTCCTCCTTCGCCAGACCCCAACATAAAAGTGTGACAAACAGTTCAAGATGACGATCAGTCCACCTCCTCCTCCGCCTGACCCTAACCTGGGTTAGTCACGCAACGAGGCCGGTCTGGCAAATCTTCGCAGTACTGCAGCTATATCAGTCCCTCGAGTCTTCAGCATAATCACCACAATACCAGTTACTCGCTCAGAACATTTCCTGTCTCCGCTAAAGTTGTCGTGCCTATGGCACCACATCAAGCTATTTCCACCACTCCGGTTCGCACCTCGCCTGCGCTCCATTCACAGAGACAATATTCCTCCGAAATGACATTGACCGACGTGTAATGGTAGTCTCTCATGGCTTCCATTCACTTCGCCACTTAGGTACAGCTGAGAACGGTGGAACGACCACTCATCCAGGTTGACATTGTTGTTCTGTATCTGTTAGAACAGTAACAACCCCCTCATCGTTTTGGGTGGATGGTAATAGGACCTTGAACTCTCGCAGCTCGTCCGTTAGGTCCACGACGTCCGGCATCTTTCAAGTTGCCAGGTCGAACACCCCGTTCGACCCTGAGAAACACATCGCTGTCGACACCTCGTTTGCCCTTGACAAACACATCTCATGTGAACTTGACAAGCAAATCGCTGTCAACGTCTCACCCTCTGCACCACGCACCGAGCGTCGGTGTTGCCTCCTTCGCCCTATATCAATGACTTATATAACTGACTCCTCCAATCAATGATTCTTCCAATCTTCTCGTCTACACGTATACAGATCATGTTATCTTCGACATCATGTATTGACTCTTGACTAGTATTATGTAAAGTGTATCGCTAAAATAATTGAAGTTCCAGTTATACGTATCGCTGATTAGACATTTATGCATCGACCAACAAATTACAATTAAATTAGATGAAATAATCCACATTTTCATTGAAGTAGATCAATTCACTACGCAAATCTTTACCAATGGTTATGTCTCAACGTGTCCACGAATAGTTATCACAAGTCAACTCTTGCACTGAACTTTCTCTATAAACATCTGATCTCATTTCTTATAAGCTTAAAATAAAATAGACTTATGCTTTAATCTCATTTGATAATTATTCTGGTCTATGCATTATGCATGCCAGCCTTCTTATACAAGTATTCCTCAGGTGTATTAGTATGTACCTATGTTTTCAATATTGCTTCACTGCACCAGTATACTGTTTACCTATTTTCGCATTGTTTTAATTCTCTGTACGCCTTATGCCTACAGTTCACTCGGATTGTTTAGAGTGTACGTAACAAGTTCTACGAAACCATAGTCCACTATTGATTTCTTTATCTCCATACTGGACTATTGTTTTATCATTTTGCTTATTATTCTGCTAATTGTCGCCTTTAAATTAATAATTGTCGCTTTGATCCATGTTATTGTTGATATTCGCGCTTCGACTATATTTTGTTTATGATTTAATTGTTGCTTTTAAAATCGCTTATCGCTTATATGTCATTTTACTTACTTACTTTTGTAGTTTAGGGTATCGGACATACCAGCCCATTTAAAATTATAAGGCTGTCCTGTCTTAATGCACTTCATGCTTTTGGTTTAGCTCTATGCATATCCAATGACACGCAAGGGATGATACCCGTAACTGCCCTTGATAAAAACGGCTACTTGACTCGCCTGGTGCTTGAGTCTCTTTTGCTGAGGAGCCATGTAATTAGCGGCTCTATTTCCGAAAATAACGTTGGCCGACGAACCAACGATTCACAAAAAATTGAAAAATTTGGCAAATAGGTCATAAGAATAACTTGTCCTTTTCTGTCAATCATTAAACTTTAGATTTAACTTTCCTATCTGAGCTCCCCTTTCAGCATCTCATTGACACCATTGAAGGACTGTCATTCAGTTCCTCTCCTTTTTACGGACGCAAGTCATATTCTTGTTTCCCTTTCAAAATTTTTTCCCTTTTTCCGAATTATCTTTCATGGGCATATTGCACACGCCCGATTTTATCTTAAAATTTTTCCCCCCCTTCCGCCTGCCCGGTGGTAGTGGTTACATCATTCTGATGTCACCACAACTTTCATTAAAGCACTCACAAAATTCAGGTGCAATGAGACGCGTTTCCTCTGTCCGTACCTAAATTGGTATCATGTACAAAGTCGATTAACAATCCTCTCAATAGTTACACAAATCTATTGACAAGCCTTTACATCGTTCTGTTAATCAGCATGAAGCATTCAGGCTTCTATCTTTGAAAGGAAATACCTTTGCTTTTCAATGAATAGTTACGTTATTAGGCACAGTGTATATTAATTCATTATTACGTGAATGTAATCCGTATTCGATTGTAAGTTTAAAATAATGTTTTCTTCAAACCGGAGAAAAACCATCTTATAAAAAAATCCTCGATCGGTCGGGATGTCACCGCTGAGCTTTTAGCTTCAGAGGTGTCTTCATTCTTTCCTCTTATAGGAACTTTCCTCAAATCGCCATGAACCTCAAGACCTTAATTCTGTAATATCATTTATATTATTATTGTATAAAAGTAATGCGATATATTATATTATTGTGCAATGAGATTCAATGATAGCAACGGGGTAGAACTCACCCCATGTTTCCATGGCAACAGTTACCCTGGTGTTTCTGCGCAGCCGCAGAACACCCTAGTAGCAATCTCTGGGGGCAAGCTTGTTTGCCTAGGCAGAACAGAGCCCGCTTCCCGCTGAGGCAGCAGGAGGGCTACCTGTCTCCCTGACGGGGTGACGATTCGTCAGGTAAGGGTATTGTTGTTAGAGGTATGATCAAGGGTTACTCTTAAAGGAACCTCAGGTCATGGTTGATTGAGATGGCATTAGTTAATGATGTTTGTAATTCGTTAAGATCGTTGTTTAATGTATTGATAAGTTGGTTACCATCTGTTCTTCGAATGACTCTTAATGTAACTGTCTATGAATTGTGTATTAAATGGATAAGTGAATCTAAACTGTTGAGCCTCTGGTATTTCTTGAGTAGGTGTTTCGTGGTGGCAAGTGCTAAGGTGTCTCCCGCAGGATCCCCGGCAATGAGTCCATCTACTCAATTAGCTACCTCTGACAAAGATACGTGCGTTAACCTTATATGGGGGCAGCTAAAGATGGCATTTCTGTTCGATCTAGTGATCTTCCTGGCCCATTCATGTTTATCTTGAGAGAATCGGATGACATGGCCGCCGCTTTTGATTGTGGGTTTTGCTGTTGTATAATTTATTCCTTCATACAAGTTGTCCTCACTTTTAATAAGGAGTCATAAAGAAATCTGTCTCTGTTAAATTGACGCCATCAATCTCTCACCATTGAAAATTGAAGCCCTCTATCATATTGTTTGTGAGATATTATAGCTTTCCAGCAGTGAGGTAGGATGGCACAAGATTAACAACAATAATTAAGTTTTTACAAATTTTGTAAAATATGAAAGAATTCAATAAGTGACTGTTCAGAATTTACGACTAGGTAGTTGCAGAAAGGTTGCATATCAAAAGTTTTGAATTAAGTTCAGAAAAAGTGGTTCGAGGAAAGTTATACTTTGATCCAACCCAGGATCACCAAATGCTTGAGTCCCTGAATAAAGTTTATGGTTAAAAAATTGAACAAATATGCCAATAGTGTATAATGTTCAAGAAGACATTCAACTTCAAGGGAACATTTTTGGACAAAGGTGAAAAAATTCTGTTGGGAATTTTTTGAGATATGACATGACACTTTTTTACATTTTGGTTTATCTCACCATATATTTCATGCTTTAGTGATTAGTAAAACCTTGCATGATCATCTAAAGGTGAACTTAAGCCTCTGACATGTTTAGGCAATTATTCAGACATATACAGTTTCCAAATATATTGTTTATGAAGTATGAAAGTTTTATGTAAAATCAGTTTAATATGTGACAAACAAACATTTAGAATTCTAAGATAAGCAGACACAATTACTCCGGAAAACAAGTTGATTTTGATTATCAGCAAACACTTATTGAGGAATAACAACCACATTTTTTTCTCAACAGCTTCCTTCAGTCTCTTCTTTGTAACGATTTTTTTTTTTTTGAAAATTACCAAATTGCCTAGGATAATACGTTAAACATAATATTATACTTTACAATGATAATATAGTTCTCACACAAATACAGTTATTTTCAAGACAAGTTATTCTAACTTCACTGATTTACTGTGCTTTTTATCAAATTCCCTTCCAAATTCTTGGATTTTTCATGATTTAAAAAAATTAATTGGATGGCTATAAAAAGGCTCACAATGAAGTTTCCTCCCACTTTTCCTCTCATATACATAATTATGTACATACAGTGCCGCCTGTAACCACCCTTCCCTATGTTTTAACATTGGGCCTGCGTTTCACTTACTTATCAAAGACTTTGACCCATACCTAACTCCGACTACAGCAAAGAAAATTGGCTGCTATTTTTATCCCACATGCTCCACATATCGGCCTTTATGACCCAAAATGTTTTCCTCTCATCGGATGAGAATTCGTCCTTCAAGAAGCATTTTGGTTAAGGATGTTTAACATTGATGCAATGGCACAATATCATGCGTTTCACTTACTTACAGGCGGCACTGTAGATATCTGGTGGCCCCAACGTAGCAGTCAACTGGGCTTTTGTGGGGTCTCCTCCATTAATTTTTTTATGATGATGTATCAATGTAATTGTTATAAACTATATGGAAATAAATTCTATCTGAATCTGAATCTATATCTGAAATTCTGTGTGTGATATAACACCAAGGAATATACATTTACACTGTACGATAAAATGTCCAAATTGTCCAAAATTTTGGAAATCCATTCCAAATATGCTGAATTTTATCCTGTGAAAAATTCATAGTTCTAGATTGAAAATAAGTGTCCATATAAAAAAAAGCCTCGAACTTTCTGAACGCCCCTCGTATGCACTGTCAAAAGATTGCCAGCACTCAATAATTCTAATTTCATCTGTATGCTATAATTTTACACCATCATGAATTATCATTTTGGCATTAATACAAGATAGATTGTGTTTGTCACACACAAATAAGACAGTTAAAATTAAAATATAAGACACAAAATTTTCTACACAATGTCCATGGAATTTTAATTAAATATCTGCCACAGAAAATTTCATCGTTTTGGTAAAATTTTGCACAATAACAAGTTGGTTTATATCTCATAAAGCCATGAATATCCAAGTGTGATAAACAAATTTTTAAAATGTTTACGTCTGAATGAATTCCCTACAGATTGTTTTAATTTTTGTCCTAAAATGTTCCCTGGACTGTTTTCTTGAACTCTGAGAGCTCTGGTGGCATATTTTTTCAATTTTTTCGATCTCAAACTTTATTTAGGAACGTTGTGTCTGGAGAAAGAGTCATTGTCAATATAGTTAAGGTGACTCAACCGTGGTAGTTTGATCATACAGATTTTTCTAAAATTTTGCACAGGTAGTCTATGGGACCCATACATTCCAAAAATGAAAAATAAAAAAATTTCACCGACTCGTTTGGTTGCCATGGTAACAGCATGTTTGGCCTGATGACTGCTTAAAAGTTATAAATTGAGTTTTTGGTTATGTACCACAGAAGAGAGCATTACATGCATTTGTCACTCAAAAATGTCAGAAATGTATTCCCATGGATGTAAACCAATACATTTGCCACAAATTTGAAGAAAAAGGTTAAAATACTTTTTTCTGTAAGAGCTCAAAGGGCACAAACACACTAATTAATTGCAGATTTGGCATGCATCAATTTTGGCAGTAATCAAATTTTAGGAAAACGATCATACAGATTTTTTTTAAAATTTGCATATATCATAAACAGGTTATTGTCAAACAAATGTCCAAAAATAAAAAAAATTCACCGAGTTGTTTTTTAACTGCAGTACCATGACTATGCCAATGTCGATTTAAAGAAATAAAGACAATTTTAGACACAGTTGACTGAAATTAGTTGAGAAAATTCTTTTGATAAAGACGAGAAGCTGAAACGTTGAATTAGCATAGAGTAGGTGTTACTGCATTCAATAAAAAAATAATTATGCTTCTAGCTGCATTAGATCCAATTTAAATACCAAATTACTGGCTGCCATGCTGTTAAAAAAAAGAGAGCAGGAAATGGTAACGTCACAACTTTTTCAGGGCCTGCAGCAGTGGTGACGCTATGTTGCTAGGCAACCAGGCTGCTCAGAAGTGTGTGCAGTGTACCACGGTTGAGTCACCTTAAGTCGGGACTACGTTGCACATGTGCAGTAAGCAAGCTTTAATAATTTTGGCAAGTATTTTTACATAGGACTGCGGGACAGGCATTTCGCTGGGGGGGGGCTGTTGCTATTTTGCCCTGAAATTTCAACACGGCACAGATGTGACCAGGGCAGTGGATCTGCCCTGATTTGTCAGGATTTGCCCTGATATATGCCAATTGCCCTGATGCTAGGGGGGGGGGCTGCAGCCCCCCTGACCCCCCGCGAAATATGCCTATGTGTTCTTACAAACAAGTATATACTATATCATATACAATTACAATTTGAAAACTGTGTTCTGAGAGCCTTTCAAATGATAATAATATAAATTAGCACTGTCTGACATCAGTCATTTTGTTTTAGATCTCAGCTGGACCATCCATGCCTTTACAGGTCTGATAACATTCTAGATACAATAAATTGACAATGCTTAAATCAGTGGGTCTTTGATTAATTGAGCTTCACAATATTACACCACTTTGAAATAAATCCAAAAAGATATTAGCTCATTTAATTCTGCAGTTTAGATATTCTGTCCACGCTTGAAATTAATTCATCATTAACTCTAATTCTCTAAGCCTACTTCGGTTTTTCAGTTAGCATTGCAAAAAGACCCATTTCAGTAATTACACTTTTCGTTATAAATTAGTCATTTATCAAAAGATAAAAATGCCACTTTTGATGATGAGACTGTAGCCGGAATCTCAATGAAGACAAAATTTAATGTCCTGGTTGATTCCAGGATGTTACTACAGTTGCTGCAATTTGATTGAGTTGCTGCAATTGGATGGAAAAAAGTATTGAAGCATCTCTTTCATTTTGTTTTGCCTGGTTAATTTGATATAGGGCTACTAAAGCTCAGCTGTATGAAGTGCCCGAAGTGGATGACCTGCATATTAAAAAAGTTCCCTTGTCGAATATCCTATTTATCATAATGGTTAGATCATTTTACAGTGAATCAAGCGGCATGGCAAGACATGCGTTTTAACCTCTGGAGGTGGGTTTGGTGTTTTCCTCAATAGGAAATCACCTATTTAATGTTGATGGTGGCATTAATTATATATTTCAAGCACGAAAAGTGCCTGAATAATCATTCCTAAATAAAGCAGCACCTTGTTTAGAAATACCCACTGCAGAAATCATTAGCTCACCCAAAAAGTTTTATTATAGAAAATGGAAAAAAAGTTCCCTATCCGAATATCCTATTTATCATAATGGTTTGATCATTTTACAGTGAATCATAGAAAAACTCCAAGCTCCCCTTTGACATCAAATGGTCGCCCCCTAATTCCGGACAGCCCAGCCAGAGCGGGAATCATATCCGGGATCAAGTTAATGGCAGCCGAGGGTGCTGCCAATTAAGCCAACTCACCTCCCATTATCACAGAAGACTCAGACTCAGACTCAGAGTTCTGCTATCACAGAAAGTCGACTGCAGAGAAAAACTAATTCAAACTGAACAACCTGGACAAGGTATTTTCTATATTATGATCAGAATCATACTATGAGTCTCTTTAGCACTCATGTCTGCCCTGTCCTTCCAGGTGTCATTTCCACTGCCCTTGACTTCTTGCCTTCATCCTGCCAGGAGTTTCGTCACAGGATGCAATAGAAGTGTGAGTAACCTTGACCATTGACATGGCTCCTATAAATTTCCTGCTGTGACTAATGATTTCCTCACTACTCCTGTTCTGAATGACTTAATTGAGATCAGGTTTTGAAGTGTTATAAGGTTTTATGAAATAAAAGTATGCACATATACAAAGAAAGCAAGAAAAAATTGTTAATAGAACTCTGTATGTATCAGCATAATTTTTTACCTATGTATTTTATATTGGCAATTTGTGTGCATATAGGCAAAGGCATCATGATCCAGTATTGTGCTTTGAATGGAAATGTTAGGGAAGCAGCACACAAAATAACCTTTTTTGTTACCACTCATTTGAGGTTTAATGCTATTCAATCTACTTAAACCAATTACATGTATGCATGTTAAACTGGGGTCAAAAATGTGTGAAAAAAAGCTCTCTAATTTATTGACGAGGCTTTATAAATCCACGGTTCTTGCTTTTGATTATGATGTGGAAAAATTTCATTTTTTTACTCAAATTGTGCTGATACATTTAGATAAATCACATCAACAGAATAGTTTACAATTGTTTAAAGGCTTTGTACATGTGTCACTCAATGGATGTCTTGTCTATGCCCCAAGTGGCAACATAAGATATTCTGTACAATTTTGAGTTTGTGATGACACAGCACCACCTGCTGCCTTTGGTGTTTTTTTGTATGCATCCGCCATGATAAAAAAATAGTTTCATATCAATTTGGCATTCACAAGCTTTCTGCTTGAACTCATAGTCAACCCGAGTCAGACTAGCTATTAATATAGTTTTAGAAAATCGACTAGGCCATCACCAAATGCTGGGAATGTCCTTGTTTCTTCTTGGCAATGGCAAAGTTGGGCGACTTCTTCACACTCAGTTTTGTTGACCGCACACCGGAGCACGCGAATTTGCCCCCATGGGGGAGCACACTTAAGTAAAAAGTAAAAATTTCATGTAACGTTCTGCCAAACTGAACTGCTTGCAATGAATGAGCAGTCAACCTGTAGACAGGTCGCATCCTAAATAATAAAATTGAACTTGGACCATGAGTGATCAGGGGAAAAGATGAAAGGCACCATTAATTGAGAAAAACAATGGCAGGAAAGTTACAACTTTATTGAAATGAATTTGGTTCGCAGTTGCATGTTAACAAAATAATTGAATGGCCACTTGTAATTGCTAAATTAAACTACATCTTGGAAAGCAATTAAAAAAAGGGTTTTCTTTTGTTCCAACGAGGTACAGGCAAACCAAAGGAGTTGGCAACCTCTTGAAACTAACTTTTAATCCTGAACCTGACAAAGCTAAAAGCAGATTGTGATGCATTCGAATGGATCGATTACAAATTTAACGGGCTACCCTGTTATCAGCTAAAGTATTATTCCCTTTCAAGAAAGTAACTGGAATTGCTATCACGCAATCGTTGAAATGAACAAATGAAGTTTTGCCAAATTTTGTATAATCTGTTTTACCTGAGTTCCAGCATTTATTTTATAAGAAAGAATTATCTATTTCATCAAAAAGAAGAAAGAAATTATTTATTTTTAAACTCAAATTAATGTGCTTTTTAATGTGTCCGATTGAAGTGTGACCTTCTGTTGTTACTTGATGTGGTTGAGGACAATTTTGTCAATTGATCTTTTTAAAGAAAGGAAAATGAAACATTGAGGTGTCAACACATGATGCTGAAGGATAATTCCATCTCCTCAAGGTGCCAGCTCAATGTTTCACTCCTTCATAGAGATGCCTGCTTTGAGAAAATTGCTTATCATTTTGACAAAATAATTGATGAGTCAAGTAAAAAATATAATTGATATGTAATTATAAATGGATGGATGCATAATTGGGGCTTTAGACTAGACTTTATTCAGCCACATTAAAAGAGGGCAGACATGTAGTATACATGAAAACAAGCACTTGGCCACGACACCCAGCAGAAGGCAGATGTTGGAAAACTTTAATTTCTGGAATACTGACACACTGACCAACAAAAATCCATTGAAAAACTAAATAAAGCAACATTTTATCAACCCCTGATATAGATTTCACCCAGCTTGGTGAATAGGTATCCTGATAGGCGCACTCACATGTGCCTGAGAAATGAGCATTTTGCCATGAAATTCATATCGGGGCTCATTGGGACAGTGAATTCGAGGCATGTTGGGATGCACTTTTAAAATATGGCAGAATGTAAGTGTCAAAGTCAACTGAATGACCTGGGACAGCACACAATAGGCATTCAGGCCATAGTGAATAGAGGCATAGTGGATTACCATGCTCTGTGAACAAATTTATTGCAAAGCACTGTAAGTTACTAACATAGATGTCTGCACCCAGGACAGTTTATGTTAAATGTTTAAACTGTTCAAAGTTATTAACTATCGGCACTACAAGGTGTTAATGCACTGTATATTGTCTTACACACTACTTATAGGTAGTTTCTATAGAATATGGATTGTTAAAATGATTTTTTAATCGATGTCCCAATGTGCCCTGTCCGCATATATATTCATACTGGCAAACCAAAATTGCTTTATTTCGTTATCGAAAAAGACATATTTTTTTATACACATACAACTGTGTCACTGCATAACTGCATGATTTTGAAAGAACATGTCTTTCTTTTGTGAAACTGTTAAAGAGACAGTAAAACATATTTGTGTTGTTTCCATATTCCTTCCAAAAAAAAGGAAAGAACCATACAACCTTTATTGTGTGTCTCAATTTCAGTAAGCAATAACAGACACAATCACACACAGGCACAATGGTTCGAAGAATAAATGCACATTTGCAACAATTCATAACTCCATATAATTATGCGCCCAATTCCTTGCATGAACAATGCAGAAGATGAGAACAAAGCAAGGGATCTGGTGGAACTCCTCATAATTACTGTCTATAGGCATATCGGAATATTGGATGTCATCAGATATCAGAGGAGCATCTGTAATTATCTTGGTGCACAGGGTTGTGATGTAGGCCAGGGAGTACATGTACATATATACATGTGTACATGAAACTTGAGGAATTCATAATTATGAGTTACATAATTATTGTAGACCTATTTGGAGAAAGCAACATGAAAAGTCATATCAAAGGCAATGGCAGAACAACAGCATCCTTTCATTTGAATATCAGTCTTTGTTGGTGTTTTAGTTTTTGTTTGATATGTATTTTGCACTACGCATGGCCAGTATGGTGCTCCCGGCTTACAGTTTTTGTTTGAACCTCGGACAGGGAACCCCAAAAAATTAATTGGATCTAAAAGGGCAATATTCCAGCTGGATATCATTTAGAAGAGATATTAAATTCATGATATCTGATATTTGCTGGCCAAGTATTCAAGACCCCTTGCATGGGGTAAATTTGCTGTATGCAGGGGCCTTCTGCTCTCCTAATGAATTATTTTCAAATTTCAAATAATCATTTGATCTTTCCTGCAAAGTTAGAAGGTACAAACAAACATGAAACAATAACTAATGCCATGAAAAACCCATGTTTGTTTATACTAGATTAGTTGCAGGGTCTTTGGGGCAGGATAGAATCAATTTATATCACTTGACATGGCAAAACACCACATGTGTGAAATATGTCAGAAGCGTACGATCCATCGATGACTCTTGACCAACATGTTTATCTTGAGATTGTGATGCCAAAGTTCAGCTGTTGAATACATAATCATATAAACTCCCTCCCTGCTCTGCTGTACCACTTCATTTTATTTTTGCTTCAACAAAGAATACTGTCAATATTCTCTGCTCCTAAAGATATTTGTCAAAGATAAGGCTTCCAGGATAAGAAACAAGATGGAACAGATTTTAAAATTAAGAGAATGTTCTGAAACAGTGAGATGAACTTCCGGAGTCTTTCAATTTAATGTACCTATCACTTTGCTGCAATATTGTTAATATAAAAGTATTGAGTTTAATGTCTGCCTCGGTTATTTTAAAATCTTTGGTGTTGGTGTGGCAAACAAGTTATCTTTATAGCTGTATGCAGATTGGCGGTCCAAACAGTTTTAAAATTAACTTTCAACTTGGTCATGTGATGTCACTGGCTTAAAATGTTTTGCTTGTGTCCGTTATAGTTAACCTCCTCCATTTTCTTTGCTTTAAGATCAATCATTGATGCTTAGCTGCATGTCCCAAACTAGTGTCAGACAATCCAGGAATTATCTGTGAATTTGTCATTGGAAAGGAATGTGTTTTGCGAGCTGACCTTGCCGAAACAATTGGAAGCATGGAAGCAGACCCTAAACGCTACCTGTGTCTCAATCTTAAAATATGTGTTGTTGCCAATTGCAATGTTCCCTCCCGAGCAGCAACGTAAATCAAACCTTTCACTACGTAATTATTTTGGTTAGAATCAAACGTTTGGCCAAACGACGTATGACAAAGGTAGGGCATAGGTAATTTCCAAACGTTGCACTCAGATGGAAAACCATACGTAGGTCGCAACCTTGGTAAGAGGTTGGCAGATAGTTTGTTTTATAGTTTGGCCTAACGTTCGAGTCACACGTAAGTCATACCTTTGGTTGAGAGGTTGGAAGACAGTTTGGTTGTAACGTTTGGCTAAACGTGTCAGTCATACGTAAGTCTACCTTTGGTTGAGAGGTTTGAAGAATGTTTGACTATTACGTATGACCATACCTTTGATTCATAGGTTTGTTGAACATTCATTTGAGAGGTTTTTAAAACCTTAGACTATTACGTAAGTCATACCTTTGGTAAAGAGGTTTGAAGAACGTTTGACTATTACGTATGACCATACCTTTGATTCATAGGTTTGTCGAACATTCATTTGAGAGGTTTTTACAACTTTAGACTACTACGTATGACCACACCTTTGATTCATAGGTTTATCAAAGGTATGGTCGCACATCTGGCAATACGTAAGTTCCAAGGTTACTCCAACGTGTTTTTGATATGTATGGACAACGTTTGAAAGTAATGTTCAGGACAAACGTCTGATCATACGTATCTGCCAAAGGTTTGTTGAAGGTTTGCACAAAGTTGCAGAACCTAGGATCCTGATTCTCAGAGAGCCTTGTAGCGCCATCTATTCCATACCTATTCCAATCTATCTGGTAACTTGGGAGAATATAAAAACTCCAACAGGATGCTTGCTGGTGATGATTGAATGAAGCCATGAAGAGATAGTAGACACATCAGTAAAAAAGATTTCAATATATATATCTGTTAACATGCGAAAGATTAGATAGGCAAAAAAAAATGTCCCAAGTACTGCTCAACAAAAAACGAGCAAGAGAGAATCAGTTGAGACCGGAGTTGAACTGAGCCTACTTGCAACAGAATGCCACCTATCCAGCAGGCCAATTTGGATTGGGATTTTTCCAACTCTTCAGAGTTGCAGCATTAATCCCTTACAAGGTAAGTGAATATTCTTATTTATTCTAGTCCTTAAATGGACTGCAGACTGCTTGGTAAAACAAGGAAGAAAAGTCTGCTAATTTTGGAGCCACCTTCAGTGCTTGCTGCTTGGCTCTGCTCTCTCTGTTTTTCTCTTCTCTTCACTGTTTTAATTTATGTTTTCTCTTTGCAGATCTCCAACAAACAATTGACCAATCACCCATCCCCTCAGGACCTCAAAAAATAAAAATAAAAATTCTTGAAATCCCCCCCCTTAAAAAAAAATTCCTGCAGTAAAATAATTCATCATTCTTTATTCAACCATAATGAGGGCCAAAATTCAAGGACTTGATTTAATTTATTTAATTTTGTTTTTCCAAGGGGCCAGCAGCCTGGCTGGACCGCCAGAAGCAATGCGGCGGCCCCCCGGTGAATCCGAGCGCTCCGCCCCTGGCCGGCGCCTCCCTGCTTGCGTTAATAACAAGGCAAATTCATGTACATCGTGCACACCAGCAATCGGTCCAGAACACGAGTAATCCACTGTAACAGTCGTGTACGGGTCTCTCCTCGATGTATAGATGGAATCCACACTCAAACTGCCATATTTCACTAGATACAGTCCATTTAATTCCGAAATACAAGCGCTGTCAAGAAATACACATGCTTCGCATCGCCGACTAGACCGGCTGATTCTGAAGCGATCACAACCGCCACAGTCCATCCGAGGGTTTAATTTAATCAATACACAGCCTGTAATCGATATTCCATAGATAAATGCCGTGTTACGGTAGAATAAATGGTGTTCTAGACCGATATAAATCGAATCCACACAAGACCGCGGCCATGGCTGCCCTTCTTGTCGGATGTTTGCGCATGCGCAAGAACCAGCGCGCTGGGCTGGCCTGCTACGCCTGACGCCCCAGAGGCGTATAACGACTATTCCTTCAACGTGGGGGGTACGTTAACATCAGAGGTGGGAGAAATACGCAATATTTACGATATATACGTACGTAATAATCTCGTAACCATGTGTCGACAAAATACGTAGTTTTACAACGTTGGGTCCGATGTGAATGGGAGGTTTAATGCTTCCTTAGACCAACGTTCCTCAAAGGAAATTGTCCACAAGGGTTGTATCCTCTTGAAAACGTAAAGTGCTCACTTCAACAGGATTTTTTTTAGATGTTTCCAGTGTACCGATTTAGCAAAAATGGAAGAGGTTGCACCTGGCATGACTGTGTGAAGTGAAGCCTTTCTAATCAAAAGACATGAGGACTACCAAATCTCGAAATAAAAAACAAGTAACACCTTCTATGGATTTAATTCAAGCTGTGTGATGACTGCCAAAGCTGACACTTACATTGAAATGGAATGCCTTAGAAGTGCCTGCTCTGGTGTAAGATAAGCTGGGATGAAGAAGTTGTTGACACAGTGGAAAGGTTTAAGTTCCGAAGGAAGAAAATCTGCATTTAGACAACGTCACAACTGTAAGGAATGCTGTGTCCTAATCGACATTGATGTTCTCTATCTAAAAATAAACTGAAATGTAATGAAAATGAAACTAGTAGTTATCTGTATACATTTGGATTATTTTACAGTTGCAAAATTTTATCTGCATGACAGACAAATGAAAATGAAATTATTTTCAAATAAATACAAATTCCAAAATGAAATTTGCTTGGCTGAACTATATCATTGCATAATATTCTTCGGGGGCTTTTCCAAACATTCATCCAAGCCGAACATAACTTTTTGGAGAAAGTGTAAACGAGCAATATTCAATGCCACGGCATGAAAATGAATGAGTTTGTTCAGAGCAAAGTAATTGTAGCCTCTTCAGTCTTCATCCAAGAACAGAATCAATTTATTTCACTTATAATATAGGAACCTGACTTTTTGACTGAAATATGTGAGTTAGTCTCAAATCCATCTCCTGAGCAACGCCTTTGTTTCGAGGATTGAGAGGTAGTGTAGAAATAAAGTTTTAAAAAACATCTCTCATCTTGACATCTTGTTTACACATATCACGAAAGCTCCTTCGTGGCTCTTCTCTATGTTTTCATTTTCTGATTGCTTCAATAAAGAATACTGTCAAGTGTCTGTGAATGTGCTCCTTAAAACATTTGTCAAAGAAGAACTTGTTTCTGTCAATTGATTATCATCCCTAAATACAGCTGAAATGCTTTGAACACATGTAGCCATACATAATTTATATTAAGAATATTATGCTGGATGTTTTGCGTTATTAATTGTTTAAGTTTATCACTAGTCCACTGGCTGGTTTCCGATTATCAATTCCCTGAAAGTAAAACTCCAAAATGAGCCAAATTCATACTTGCATATATCTATTCAGTTTCTGAGACAAAGTAATAACGGTAACAGAGAAAATCATGCCTTGTAACTTGTCATTAATTGATATTATACATGCACCTGTCAGAATTCTGTGGATATATGAAAATAAATATATCTTTTTTGGGTGCCACCATGCAGACTGGAAAGGCTAAGTGTGAATAGGCATCTTTTTCCATAACAACTGAGAACAGATTCTGCATAATAAAGATTAGATTGTTGCATAATTGTTATGGAAATTAGTATGACCTACACACACACAGGCAGCAGTGGCGTAACTGGGGTGTCTTGAATGGGGGGGGGGGTACTTGGGGGGGGCAGGCGATTCTCTGGGGGGGAAACCTCTATACTAACTGTATATTTTAGCCAGAGTTGGAAAGTTCATATGGGGGGGCAAGTGTCCCCCGTGCCCCCCCCATAGGGACGCCACTGACAGGCAGAAACAAGGTGCATGATTTGACTTGGCCAGGTCAGTCCACTCATTAACTATAACAAGTTATGACAGTTCCACAATGCTAGCAGGCGAACATGGACTGATCCAGTTTTATTATACCTTCAAATTAACACTTTTAACGAAGAAAACAACAAAATGCCGATTGCAATACTTCCTTTGCTGTATATTCTAGATAGCAGACATACCTGTAGTCTGGGAGCCAAGAGCTCAAAAGTGCTTTATTTAAGGATTTGGCTCACCCCGAAAGAGGGATGGACAATCTATACATCGTTGGAATCGCGAGATTCTCTAGATTTTGGAACTTGGGGATGCAGTTAAGAAAAGTGGTGCAATTTTTCACAAATTGGTTACCATGGCAACCAAGTCATAATATTTTTACACTCATCATTACACTAGTAAAATGCATTTTTTAGGGATTTAGTCCATAGTTAGACTTCATCAAGCCAACCTGGCATGTACTACCGCAATTACTAATTTTGATGGTCATGTGACCTTTTTGGTCACATGACCATACTGACCACCATTTGAGGTCAAACCTCAGAAATAAGCATTTTTTCAAGAGTTCATACAGTATTTTTAACCGCTGTAGCTACAATAATGCCAGTATGTGGATAGATTTAGTCTCACTGGAAAGCCCTTGTTATAAGGTTCAATCTCACACAAAATTTATATACATATCCATGGAAACTGGTTGCCATGGCAACAAAGTTCGAAATGACACAAATTTGACTTGAAAATTGGAAAATTCATTTTTACGGATTTACTTGACAGCCAGACTTCATTCAACCAAGCAGGCATCTACAACCATAATTAGGCATATTATTGGTCATGTGACCTTCTGGGTCACATGACCAAGGTGACCACAATTCAAAGTCAAACCTGAGAAATTGACATTTTATTAAGATTTCATACAACATTTTCTACCACTGTAGCTACAATAATTGTGCAATATGTACAAATGTGGTCTTGTTGGATAGCCCATTTTATAGGGTTTCATTACACATGTTATGTGTTTAAGTATCCATGGAAACTGGTTGCAATGGAAACAAAGTTCAAAATTACACAAATTTGACTTGAAAACTTGAAAATTCATTTTTAGGGACTTACTCCTCAGCATGACATCATTCAACCATCTGGACATGTACAACCATAATTATGCATGTTATTCGTCATGTGACCTTCTTGGTCACATGACCAGGGTGACCACAATTCAAGGTCAGACCTGAGAAATTAACATTTTTAAAAGATTTCGTACAACATTTTCAACCGCGGTAGCTGCAACAATTACACAATATGCACAAATGTGGCCTTGTTGGATAGCCTATTTATAGGACTTCATTGCACACTTAATGTTTATAAGTATCCATGGAAACTGGTTGCCATGGAAACAAAGTTCAAAACTACACAAGTTTGACTTAAAACAGGAAAATTCTTTTTTTTAGTGACTTACTCAACAGCCAGACTTCAAATAAACAAACTGGGCTTGTACAACCACGTTGCACATTTTATTGGCCATGTGACTTTCTGGGTCACATGACCATGCTGACCACTACACAAAACCTTGGAAAATTGCATTTTTTGAAGATCTTATTCAATAACATTAGCTTTTGTAGCAACAGTATTTGTGCTATGTACACAAATCTGGTCGTGTTGGAAGGCCCTTTTCATAGGGTTCAACCTTGCCCTTGTTCACTGGTTGCCATGGCAGCAAAGTTCAAAATTTCACAAATTGACTTGTCACAGGGAAAGGTCCTTTTCAGAGAAACACTCGACAGCCAGACTATATTCAGCCAACCAGGCAACTACTATCTCCATTAAGAATTCTACTGGTCATGTAATGTCTTGGGTCAAATGTCCATGCCTACCGCCAAATCAGGTCAAACCTAAAAAACATGCATTTTATTCATGATTTTAGACACCAATCTTAATCACTATAGCAATAATATTGGTAATATATAAATGCATACTTGGTACCATTGGAAAACCACTTTTATTAGTTTCAGTCTTTTATGTTAAAGTCACAAGTTTCAAAAACTTGACTTGAAACCTTAAAAAAAATTAAGAGTTGTGCTCTGCATCCAGACATTATTCAGTCAATCTTGCATGTGCTTCCACATAAGTTCAGTCTCAACAACCACAGAAACAATATATTAAACAGACACAGAATTGTTTCCTCCCTGGAATGACCTTTTTCTCGCTCCAATCTCACACTGTTATCAACATTGAAGTACCCCTGCTAACTGACAGCTCCTATCACAAAGTTTAAAGTACGCACATTTTCCATTTTGTGTGTGAGATACCAACCTGATTTTCATAATAGCTGGTCACACATCAAGTTTGGTGGAATCAGACCTGTACATAAAATTTACATCTGAACCAGTGGCGCAGCTAGGCTTTTTCTCTGGGGGGGGGAGGGCGGGCCTGGGTGGCAAATGATCCTCAGTTTTCCCAAAAATACTAGACGGAAGTGTATTTCCATATACGAGAGCAGGGAGTCTGCAGTGTCTGCTGGAATGCAGTATAGGGTGCATGTTGTTGCCCTATACAATCTGGCCAGTATAGTTGGTGACTTTACCCCTGTGACTGCTGGACTTATTTGGTAATAATTCCGCATCTATATACAATAATCCAACAAAGACTAACATTAAGGCCCATATGTTTTCTCATTATTTACAAAGTGCTCTAAATATTGACGAATACTGAGCCTAAATAGAAGAACGCCAATCGATTTTCAGGCTTTTATTTATTGGTTGGCTTCATGAAAAGATGAGCCTCATAGATTTACATCATTGGCTGACATCATAGATTGTCGCCGTCGCCTGACATCATAGGCTGATATCATCCAGTGACATGACATGTCACTGACTGATGTCATCCTGTGATGTAATTGACTGGCCGACATCAATGACTGCCTGACGTTACTGACTGACGTTACTGACTGATGTCACTGACTGATGTCACTGACTGATGTCACTGACTGATGTCACTGCAGACATCACTGGCTAATATCATTGACTGATGTTGCTGGCTATGTTAGAGCTGACAGGTCTGGCTGACATCACTGACACTGACCCACATCACCGGCTACATCATCTTCTGACATCACTGACTGATTTCACAAGCTGAAATCACCAGCTGATGTCACCAGCTGATGTCACTAGCTGACATCACTGGATCAGGCTGACATCACTGGCTGACATCACGGACTGACATCATTGGCTGACATCACTGACATCATTGGCTGACATCAATGACATCATTGGCTGACATATTTGGCTGACATCACTGGGTGACATCATTGTCTGACATCACTGGCTGATATCATCAACTGATGTCACTTACTGACATCACAGACTGACATTATTGGCTGACATTACTTTCTGACGTCACCAGCTGATGTCACCAACTAGCATCAGTGGATTACATCATCAACTAATGTCATCAACTGACATCACTGGCTGACATCATTGGTTGACATCACTCAATGACTTCTATGGCTGACATCACTGACTGATGTCATCAACTGACATCACCAACTGATGTCACTTCCTGACATCACAGACTGAAATCACTTTCTGACATTACTTGTTGACATCACCAGCTGATGTCACCAACTAACATCACTGGATTACATCATCAAATAATGTCACCAACTGACATCACTGGCTGACATCATTGGCTGATATCACTGGCTGACATCACTGGCTGACATCATTGGCTGACATCACTGGCTGATGTCATCAACTGACATCAACAACTGATGTCACCGGCCAACATCACTGGCTGACTAATGTCATCGACTGACCCTACTGGCGGAAACGACTTCACAGGCTGACGTCACTGGCTGATGTCACCGGCTGGCAATACTTGCTGATGTCACCAGCTGATGTCACTGACTGACATCATTGGATGACATCACCAACTGATGTCACTAGCTGACAACATCAGCTGATATCACCATCCCTAACCCTAACCTGCCTTCAAATAAACCAACTGGGCTTATTCAACCACAATTGCATATTTCATTATCATGCGACCTTCTGGGTCAAATGACCATGCTGACCACTATTCAAGGTAAAGCCTTGGAAATATGTAATTTTGCATCCAACAAACTTATTTGGAAGAACTTATGTAATCACTTGGGTAAAGTGTTGTTTGTCCGCCGGGCAGGTCGGCAGGCTTTCGGGGGGCGGGCAGATAGATTGTTTCTGGGCCTGTGCTTGGCCTCTATTTAGTGTTCATGGATGACATTTGTTACACATATAGCCTGTATGATCTTGTTATGCCTTTTGATGGTTTTATTTGTGGATATTAAATACTTTTTGAAATAACTAAAAAAAATATGTAAAGTATTTTGTTAGTTTCCAGGCCAAGACTCAATGACTATTGCATGTGCAAGGATGAAATTTGATACAGATGTGGCCTATATATAGTTGTGCCTTAAGATGGTCTCATTGAGAGATATTCTATACTTTTTGAAAAAATGTATTACAATTTTTTATTTCTCAGTCATAATTGCATGTACATGGATAAAGTTTGGTTCAAACATAATATATGGTCTAGATGTGCCTTTTAATAGGTCTGATGGAGAATATATACTTTTGAAATATTGAAAAAAAATTAAAAAAATAATTTCTGGCCCAAGACTCCGTCACTATTG
This sequence comes from Platynereis dumerilii, assembly GCA_026936325.1. Classification (NCBI taxonomy): domain Eukaryota; kingdom Metazoa; phylum Annelida; class Polychaeta; order Phyllodocida; family Nereididae; genus Platynereis; species Platynereis dumerilii. The sequence goes on from JAPTHN010000004.1 coordinate 26,966,846, forward strand.
CATGTACATTTACAAAGTTTGGTACACATATGGCTTATATGGTCCATTTGTGCCTTTTCGTGGTCTGACTGGTAGATATTCTATATTTTGTAATATTGAGAAAAAATCTTTAAAATGATTTTTTTTATTTCAGAGCCAAAACTTGCCTGACATCATTGTCAAACTTGTGTAATTTTGAACTTTGTTTCCATGGCAACCAGTTTCCATGGATACTTATACGCATTAAGTGTGCAATTAAGCCCTATAAAATAGGCTATCCAACAAGGCCACATTTGTGCATATTGTGTAATTGTTGCAGCCATCGCGGTTGAAAATGTTGTACGAAATCTTTTAAAAACGTCAATTTCTCAGGTCTGACCTTGAATTTTGGTCACCCTGGTCATGTGACCGAGAAGTTCACATGACGAATAACATGCATAATTATGGTTGTACATGCCTGGATGGTTGAATGATGTCTGGCTGAGGAGTAAGTCCCTGAAAGTGAATTTTCTAGTTTTCAAGTCAAATTTGTGTAATTTTGAACATTGTTTCCATAGCAACCAGTTTCCATGGATACTTAAACACATCACATGTGTAATGAAACCCTATAAACTGGGCTATACAACAAGACCACATTTGTACATATTGCACAATTATTGTAGCTACAGTGGTAGAAAATGTTGTATGAAATCTTAATAAAATGTCAATTTCTCAGGTTTGACCTTGAATTGTGGTCACCTTGGTCATGTGACCCAGATGGTCACATGACCAATAATATGCCTAATTATCGTTGTACATGCCTGCTTGGTTGAATGAAGTCTGGCTGTCGAGTAAATCCGTAAAAATGAATTTTCCAATTTTCAAGTCAAATTTGTGTCATTTCGAACTTTGTTGCCATGGCAACCAGTTTCCATGGATATGTATATAAATTTTATGTGAGATTGAAGCTTATAACAAGGGCTATCCAACAAGACCACATTTGTACATATTGCACAGTTATTGTAGCTACAGTGGTAGAAAATGTTGTATGAAATCTTAATAAAATGTCAATTTCTCAGGTTTGACCTTGAATTGTGGTCACCTTGGTCATGTGACCCAGAAGGTCACATGACCAATAATATGCCTAATTATGGTTGTACATGCCTGCTTGGTTGAATGAAGTGTGGCTGTCAAGTAAATCCGTAAAAATGAATTTTCCAATTTTCAAGTCAAATTTGTGTCATTTCGAACTTTGTTGCCATGGCAACCAGTTTCCATGGATATGTATATAAATTTTGTGTGAGATTGAAGCTTATAACAAAGGCTTTCTAGTGAGACTAAATCTATCCACATACTGGCATTATTGTAGCTACAGCGGTTAAAAATACTGTATGAACTCTTGAAAAAATGCTTATTTCTGAGGTTTGACCTCAAATGGTGGTCAGCATATTCATGTGACCAAAAAGGTCACATGACCATCAAAATTAGTAGTTGAGGTAGTACATGCCAGGTTGGCTTGATGAAGTCTTAGTTTGGACTAAATCCCTAAAAAATGCATTTTACTAGTGTAATGATGAGTGTAAAAATATTATGACTTGGTTGCCAAGGTAACCAATTTGTGAAAAATTGCACCACTTTTCTTAACTGCATCCCCAAGTTCTATAATCTAGAGAATCTCGGGATTCCAACGATGTATAGATTGTCCATCCCTCTTTCGGGGTGAGCCAACCGCCCATTTTTTCTCCTTGGCTCCCAGATTACTGGTATTGTTGACAGTTGTTTTAAGCAACACAATTAAGCAAAAAACTAATCTAAAATCTGAGTTCCACACTGAACTGGACGGAAGTTTAAGAGCTGAGGTACCCACAGCAACATTAATAAAAATTCTGCAAAATAACTCCCAACTCCTGAAGCCTATAATTACTACACAATTTACAGAACTATACGTTTGGCAGGGTGTATGTTTTTGAACCTGATTGGTCACCTATAGAAGCTTAGAAATGTATTTAAAAAGTTGAAGTGAGGGCATTCATCCATATCTGAATAAGCAATTATTTCTAAGGTTTCAATAAATTGCTGTTTTGACGGAACCAAAAAATAGTTTGGCTTCACTCTGAAACTGTGAAACTTTGTACATCACACATATTGTTAAGCTCAGTTGTGATTCTTGCCTGTTGGTCCGCATGTTGTTAATGGTTTATTGTTTTTGTCTGTATGTGAATTGGTTTACTTTAAGATATTCAAACTTCCATTCAGCAGTCAATCATAATCAGTCATGCATTTCCCATTTCATTTGATTGATTGGTCTCATGATGGTTTTGGCTGAACAGTGACTGACTGCACCACATTTGACATATTCAGGTCGCACAGACCCACTGGATTTCATGCACATTTTACCAAGATTTGGAACATTATTTTGTGTTTTAGAAAATGTTCAACCCAAACTTTACCTGTTTTTGCACTATGCATGCATAATTGCCCATTGTATTGCTTGCTAGATATACAGATATATAGACAGATATATAGACAGATATATAGACAGATAGATAGATATATAGATAAAGATAAAGATGGATAATTAGAGATAGACAGATAGATAGATAGATTAATTGAATTGATGAGAGCAGTTTGTTGTGGATTCACAGTTAGGCCCACACAAATTAAGTAGTTTATCACAGTTATTTTAAGTGAACAAAATTGCAGCAGGCCTGTTTCTCAAATTGGTTATTGTACAACAGTTTGCTTTGCACCCAAGCGGTCTGCTACAATTATCTAAAGACTGCCTTTTACTGTTACCTTTGTCCTCTGCTGTAGTGACAACATGTCAGTTCAGTCTGGAATTGCCAAGAAAGCTGTCATACCTTTTCTAATAGTAATAGGCTTCTGAGAGGTGGCACTTGAATGGTCAGTGGAGTGAAACATACCACTGATGAAACAGATTGTTTATGCCTGTGGTCAGGTGTAAGGAGGTGTGCATGAGACTTAGGACTCACTTCACTATATAATTACCGCTGCCTAGCAACACAACTCACCAAATCCAGCATGGTTGCTATGCTCAATGTAGCCACTAACTGTCCTCCCTTTCACTCCCATCCCCCAAATATGCCAATCCACTTCATCTAACCTCTTCCCTCCGTGTTAATGGGGGGTCCCCTCCTCCCTACTGCTCAACAGTATTCCGTAATAATCCTTCAAAAGTCTTCATTTCTCATCCCCCATCCACCACTCCATTTAATGTAAACAAATGCTTTTACCAAATAACAACAGAGGGCTCTGCAAATCACAACCTACACACACAACTCCCCTATTGGATTATGTATGAACAACATAATGCCCCAGTGTCCACACTTCAGTTAGGGGGTAGAGGTGTCAACTTATGCTATCAAGCGCCAATGGGTGTAATGTTTAAATGGGTCTCCATGGGTGTAAATGTTTGCCAATGGGTGCCAATGGGTGTAAATGTTTGCCATTGGGTGTAAATGTTTGCAAATGGGTGTAAATGTTTGCCAATGGGTGTAAGTGTTTGCCAATTGGTGTAAATGTTTGCCGATGGGTGTAAATGTTTGGCAACGGGCGCAAATGTTTGGCAACGGGCGCAAATGTTTGTCAACGGGCGCAAATGTTTGCCAACGGGCGCAAATGTTTGCCAACGGGTGCAAATGTTTGCCAACGGGCGCAAATGTTTGCCAACGGGCGCAAATGTTTGGCAACGGACGCAAATGTTTGGCAATGGCCGCAAATGTTTGGCAACGGGCACAAATGTTTGCCAACAGGCGCAAATATTTGCCAACAGGCGCAAATGTTTGCCAACGGGCGCAAATGTTTGCCAACGGGCGCAAATGTTTGCCAACGGGCGTGAATGTTTGCCAACGGGCACACATGTTTGCCAACGGGCGCAAATGTTTGCCAACGGGTGCACATGTTTGCCAACGACTGCAAATGTTTGCCAACGGGCCAATGTTTGCCAACGGGAGCACATGTTTGCCAACAGGCGCAAATGTTTGCAGACGGGCGCAAATGTTTGCCAACGGGCGCACATGTTTGCCAACGGGTGCATATGTTAGCCAATGTTTGCCAGCGGGCACAAATGTTTGCCAACGGGCGCAAATGTTTTGCCAATGGGCGTAAATGTTTGCCAATGGGCCTAAATGTTTGTGTCAACTTATGCTATCAAGCCAAAACTTATGCCTTGGCTCTCAAACCTCCCGTTCGTAGAACGGGTATAATGCTAGTAAATTCAATTCATGAACAGATCATTTATGATCTCCTGTATTTCTCCCCTCCATTCAAATTTATCAGCGGATGTGGCCCCTATCATTCTTTATGAGTTTTGCTTTTATGTAATTTATTCTTTAGGCAAACGTCCTTTAATAAGAATAAAAGAGACATAAAGAAAAGTGTCTCTGTAAAATTAACAACATCATTCTCTGTGCAGAAGAAAAATGGAATCCCTTTATCATTGGTTTGTGAGATATTGCAGCTTTCCCTAAGTGAGCAGTGGTGTCACTAGGGGGTGTTAGAGGGGCTGAGCCCCCCCCCCCCCGAAATGGAGCTTTCAGCACCCACCAAAAAAAATCTTAGGGAAAAAAAATTCCCTAGTTTGATACTTGTGATGAATGAATTACCAGAGCCAATAAAAACATACTGTGCACTATGTGTCTGTATTTTTGCAGTTTATCTATTTATTACATGTGCATAGATTCGCAGACGAAAATCTTTAGATTCTCGGGATGCTCGGGCTTCAAAACGTCAGGCCTCTGAAAACAGTATTAAACTTTGGGCTTCAGCCCCCGCAAACTTGAATTTCTAGTGACGCCATTGTAAGTGAGGTAAGTTATTTCTCAAATAATTATCATACCCATATTTATTCTTGAAAGGTTGAACCAAACAAATTTGGTGGGTGAAATGGAATGAACACATTATGGATAAATTATTTTTTGATAATCAAAAGTTACAATACCTTTTATTAATACCTTTATTAAAATGAAAATTATAGTGTTGATCACATATTTACTGCAGAACTGAGATGCTACTCCAGCAACGTAGTTGGACTACTCAGATAATGACTCTGTAAGGTCTTGTCTAATTGTAATCACATTTCTAATTTGCTTTTACAGGTTTAAGTGTGAGTTCTTCTATAGCATAAATTGAAATTATATAAATTGCATTATTTAAAAGTATTATTTTATAAAGTAACAGTTATTACAGACTCTTTTTCAACGGGACTGAAACGGGACGGGAACGGGAGTCCCGGGACCAATTTGATGCGGGACGGGATGGGAGGGGGATTCAACTTGACGGGATGGGACGGGAGCGGGATTGTAATTGACAAATCTGACGGGAGCGGGATGGGAGCGGGAGCAGAGAGGCCGGGAGCGGGAGCAGAGAGGCCGGGAGCGGGCGGGAGCGGGACTGACCCACTGGTCCCTTGCAGGGCCCTAGTCCCCATGCGCATCTGACAGTCAGTACTTGAACCACTGATGGTATCTGAGGAACAAGTCTTCTTTTTTCTTCACAAAATGTGAAGAAGATTAAAATCCCAAGGCCTTTTGCCTCGTGAAACAGCAAGGTGACTGTCACTCCCTTTGGTCAAACAGATCGCACTGTTGCCTCGTATCAGTCAACATTTGTCTACTGATGCATTCTCTTTGCATACTTTAAAGCATTGATGGTTTAGGATGCCTCAGAAGAGTGTGCCAACACCAGGGCTTGAAATGGCTCGCCACGCCATGATTCCTCCACACCATGTTTGAACAAGTCCAGATGTCTACTCATTTCAGAACTTGTGAGTTATTCTAAGAGGATACAAACCTAGTCACACTGAGGAGCTTCGGAAGGCATTGAAACAGAATGGGAAAGTATAGACATTTTTCACTGCTCAAGGATGTAAAAAAAATCAGCTAAAAGACATGTTGTGCATACAGCATCAAAAGGAAATGCATTTCCACACAAAGATAATGTTTCTGTTGATTACTGACAGGAATTGAAGCTTTTACAATGTGTATATCCCATAGAAATCAAAGCGTATTGAAATGAAATCTAATTCCATTTTTTTGCCCAGGAGTGTATGTTCTGGTAAAATGATAAAAAGTTATACTTCTTTAAAAATGTCAATGTTAAAACTGTGATAATTGCACTGTTAGCCCATTAGGTATAAGGCTGGGCTGGCAGGGGTGACTCTAACCAGAGATTCACGCTGACATTGTGTTGAAACTGTGATGCACATTTCAGGTGGATTTACAATTGCAAGACGATCTTTGAAAATTGACCGGTAGTAATTTATTACAAGATTTACACTCAAAATAAATTATTACTGCCACCATTAAAGCAAAAAAAAAAAATACTGCATGACAAAGATCCACCTGCACAATTTACTTACTCCAGATTTTCATGGCAAGGGGATTTTAGATGTAACAGTTTTTAAAGCATTTTTTGTGTGATGATATCTATCTATTGAATGACATCAAGTGGCTGGTTCCAAATTATCTCATCAGCATGAAACAGTCCAAATTTTTATAAACCAAAATTGGAAAAAAAGCAATGTCTATTTTTGCGATTGTTTCATCTATTTCGTCAATTTATTGATTTGAAATTGGTGAATCCTCTTAGCAGCATCAATCGATTGAAAACCACTGGCAAAATGAGGGGAACAAAACAGTTGCTTCAATGACAGTTTTATTGAAAGAAGGCCTTCAATTGTCCGGGTCTGAACTTTCTGAAGAACATCGAAGGCCTCAAATCTTCTCCCACTGCATGTAGACCTTTGGCTGAAAATACTCCTGATGGACAATCTGCCACCCTTCTTTTTTCAACATTTCAACGTGTTTCACTCTCGTGAGTTGCGTATCGGGATCGTTGCTGTTGAAATGGTAACTAATCTTCTTGAAATTGTCAAGCTGGAGCACTGTGGGAGTCAGATCGACATTAACGTCTTTGGATGCAGACTACAAATGAATGAAATAACAAGCTGTCAAGGTTTCAAAATACTACAGAATGAATCTTTAATTGCAGCTTATTACAGCTGCTGAAATACAGTTGATTCCTAAAGTATGTATATATCATATTATTGCACCTGATACGCCAAGGTTTGCTGCAACACATGCCAATCCTGTATCAATATTCAGAGCACTTATATATTGTATTAAGTATCACTGTACCTATCCAAAGACCGGTATTGTAGCATTGTATAAAGTTCATAAATTAGATAGAAATTGTGAATGAACTGATTATTTTAACTTAAATAATAGGCAGCATTTACAGGAATTCGCGTTGTAGTAGACTTGTGCTGGTCAAAAGCAAGGCAGTACAGCAGTACTACAGCTGTACGTGACATATGGTAGAAAGCTACTCATGCATGACTCCGATGACTGTATTCAAGACTCCTGTGTGTGTTACTCGCGATGATTCAGGAAAAATTATTGCAGACCCTGCATGCCATTTGTCAGGGGGGGGGGGAGATTAGTTTAGACTCACAGAAGTTTATATATTTATATATATGTAGTAAAATTACTCAACTTTAAGTCACAGAAAAGATGCGTAAGGACCTGCAGTTGGGAGCAGTCATTTACAATGAACACGGCATAATTGGCATTTCTGAAGCAATAATTCCAATAGACTATAACCAGGGACACCTTTACTCTGACTAAAGAAAAAGACCAAAAAAGGTAACAATTGTTCTAAATTTGAATGTCAGTATATCTATCTATCTATCTATCCTGGGTGTAAAATAAGCGTGCAACGATCCCAAAATGTGCAGTGATCAATCTGAAATGTGCAGTGATCAATCTGAATTTGTGCAGTGATCAAATTCATCCTTTTCGTGCTAAACCGTAAAATCCCAACAATAGGGTGCTTCAGGTGCCCCCAATATTTTCCGACCCAGCTTGACCTTTGTCTGGTATTGCAGTTTATAAAGTAAAAGTCGCATGTAGGTTTAGCCCATTCTATAAATACCTACCTTTACCAGAATTCACTTGAAGTTTATAATGTAATTCCCCATTGGCGATCAAAAACCAATGAAGAAATCAATATTTTTTCTCAATCCTCAGTTCCTGAGTAAGTTTTGGGAGGTAAATTCAAATCTGGTGTTATTTTTTTTGTATAACCCCATTTGCCAAGCTCCCAGAAGCTGTCAAATTTGTGAAAATCTGCATAAAATGGGAGAATTTTAGGAAGTTTTTTTCCTAGCTCATTAGGAAGACCTTCTGTAAAATAGCTGATGCCTGATTTGAATTGCCCTCCCAAAACTTACTCAGAAACTATGGATTGAGGAAAAAATATTTATTCCTTCATTGATTTTTGCAATATCTTCAGGATTTGCAAGTTCGCCAATGGGGAATTACATTATAAACTTCAAGTGAATTCTGGTAAAGGTAAGTATTTATAGAATGGGCCAAATTTTTACATGTGACTTCTACTATATAAACTGCAATACCAGACCAAGGTCAAGCAGGATCGGAAAATATTCGGGGCACCTGAAACACCCTACCCAACAATGTACTTTGTATTTCAACCAATTTGATACTTTTGTCTGCCTGATGATGGTTAATTGTTCATCTTTTGGTAATTTGTATATTTGATATCGAAATAACTGCTGGCCCTAAAGAACACTGCTTGGTTATCCATATTAATGGCGGTAGTTCGCGCAAGACAATATGTGCATGCAGTGATCAAATTTTCTTATTTTATACCCTGTATCTATCACTACTAGATAGGGCTCTGGGCCCCCAGATCTGCTAATTTGTAGCCCCCTGATTTGATATTCTGTAGCCCCATAATTTGATATTCAGCAGTGGTAATTGACCAAATTAGATCTGACCTAGATATAGTGACCTAGATTAGGTTCTAGATAAGACTCCTGTCTAGATATAGTAATACTAGGTTTTAGGTCTCACTGACCAAGATAATTTGATCCAAGAGTTTTATAATTGCATTATAACAAACAACATTTTTCAATTTCAACATTTATTACATACAAGTAACATTATACACATATATACATACATTTATAATGTTTATTACTATATATACAAGTATACAAAACTTTAGACATCTACATAACCATACGGTAGGGTATCAAAATTATCCAGTAATATTCTCTTTGTATATACTAATCTGACAGTTTTCACCATCCTTCTATTGTATATTGCCCCCCTAAGTTTGTCTCTTACAAAAAGATCATAAGGAGGAAGTTTTATTTCTTTGCCCTCAAAAATAATTTCTTTGATGCTATTAAAGTTGACAAATTGAGAATTCACTCTATTGATAGTCACTCCTTTGAATTTTGTCTTCTCTTTCCCATCATCCTGCTTGTACGCATAAGATTTAGGCCCAGATGAAATAAATTCTTTGATGAATCTACCAGGAGGTAGTTCATCTGTAAGTTCTCCCAAATAATCACCTAAGGGCGGCATGCTATCTCCTTCTTTTGCTTTGAATATAACAGAGTCAGTATCCATGTAGAGGACCCTTTCTCCCAGGAAATCTACTATCTCATAAAGTTTCAGCCTAGCCCAACAGGTTGTGAAACAAGCTATTACCTCATTAGTTTTCATGTTGTCGGGTTCGAATGTAGTCTGAGATTTGTATTCTACTGATAAGCAAGAGTCATTTATTTTATGAACAAGACATATTTCCTTAGTCGGGTCATTTGCCAAAAGTCTAAACTGTGTCGCATCTGTAATATATGTACTCTTAGTCTGATTATTCTTTTCCCCAAATTTCCCCCAGAAACTATTTAATGCTAATTTAGCTACTGCTCTGAGACCAGGATTATGCCTAATGTTTTCTTTAACCAAATCTATTCCCTCTGCTTGTTGATAGCATCTGATGTATTCATCTTTGTCATCCTCACTGTTAACCCACTCGGGATAGCCAGAAGATTCTTGTTTAATTCTTAAAAATGTATTGACATACTCCGCAAACAGTTTTGAAGACTTTCTCTCCCAATTGTACACTTCATATATTTTGAGGACAACATAACCCTTTTCAATTGCCTTATGAATTTCAGGAGTGCAGAATGTTCCAACTATTGCTCTATCCTCATCATTGCACTGACAAGGGTGTTGAGATTCCAGATCAGCGCAAGTCCTGCAGAGAGGAAATTTCAATTTGCCATTTGACCTATAGGGTAAAACCGGGTGATAAAGCGCTCGGGGAGGTAAAATTTTGACTTTGACAATTCCAAAATATGATCCTAATGAATAATCGAAGTCTTTTGTTATTATTGTTGGATGTCCTGAAGGTAGATCCTTGTATTTGTTTACATATGGATAGAGGGATGTGAAGTCATAGTAGAAAATCTTTTCATCCTCTTTTGCTTGATAATGAAGCTTTATAGCATTCACTCTTCCACCAAAGAAAGCATCTCTGATCTTTAACCTTTCAGGGACATCAATGTTCTTTACAAAATCAGCCAAATCTTTGTCATTTCTGACCATCTGGTCGAACTCGCATTCCCAAATTACTTTTAAATCTCTGAATTTCTTTCTCAAGTAATGTTCTCTCTCTAAAGTATGAGCATATATTTCTTTCATTGTCTGTCCTGTCTGAGGGTCTTTTGCATCTCTATTAGGAAAACATTTCGGACAAGCATGCCATCTGCACCCATGAAATTCATAAGCAATAGAATTTTGCCTGTCATAGCCATCTAGTCTGTAATTATCAATTTTGAATTCTCCTACATTCCTGGCATGTTCAATGAATACACCAGAACTAGCAGCAACAGATTCAAGCCATTGAATAGACTTGTAACTATGATTATATCTTGCCACATAACCCTGAGGAGGTATGTGAGCAATGTCCGAATCTTTGAATTTTTTGTCACTGATTTCTCCTGAAGGTAGTTGTTCTTTGTTGTGATAGAAGTTTCCCCCCTTCTTTTCTACAGTTATTTCTTGACCATCCCTTCCCACAGCCTCATACCTCTCCTTAAGAAAATTCTGTCTATATATCTGCATGCAAGTCGAAGCTATTGTAACCTGAGAAAAAGGATCTACATTCCGGATACCATCCTCTGTTTCCACTGATGTCACTTCCTGAATTAGACCTCTAAATTTCAAACAAGCCTCTCTTAAAATTATAACATCATTCTTGCAGTAAGAATACATATCTTCATGCATGTCATATGAACCAGTCATTGACCTATGCCACTCCTTATCTAGACCTTCTCCATAATACTTTGCAGCAGGATAATGAGAAAAGAATCTTTGATTGAAATTTTGCCTAGTATTGAATTTGTGAGGGAAATCCCATTTCTTCAAATTAGCTGATAACCCCAATGTCTTGGGCAATTTGCTAAGAGCCATAGGCAGAAAACTGAAAGAATCAACAAACCTGATGTCTAAAGAATTGTATACCTGCATGTACATGATCTTTGAACCAGTCCAAGTTACTTGAGGGAAAATCCCATTATTGAGCAGATAGCTTAAAATGAACATGTAGTCATAACCTCTGCCATTATGACCAATGCAAGTTGCTCCTTTGTGTCCTTCCCTGAACAGCCACTTTCCAAATTTATCCACAGTGTCAAAACCCTTGAACATCACCTCCTTCTTATAACAATCCGCACAATTTTCTCCTTCTAAATGTGATGAGCACTGTATGCCACAAGACTCGCAGTGAGTTTCCTCATCTGTACAAGAGTCACAAGAGGACTGAGCCACAACCATATTTGGCAAATGATGTTTCAAGCCACAATGCCAAGTTTTACAGTTTTTGCACTTTCTACATATTGAGCAGGTATAATCATCTGTACAATCTTGACAATTTTCTCTTCTTTTATATACATATCCCTGATCACACTCTGATATTTCATCTTGAGTTGATTCAAAATCAAAGAATAGGAATTTGCCTCTCGGTTTCTTGGGCTCAGCTCCTCTCATGTAGCATAAATGTTCACCTTCTACAAATTCTTGACAGCACTGACAAAACCATTCATTACATCTATGCTCCTCTCTTGATCTCTTTGTAGCATCTAATAGTTTGTTACAGTCTTTACATTTGTAGTACTGTTCACATCTCGAAAGCTTGTCCTCTCCCTTTCTCTCTCCAGCCTTGTACTGTCCAGCTTGCTTGTGAACATCATGACATTCTCTATTCCTGCATGTTCTATTACAGTCATTACAATGTATCTTCTCCTCCCATTTGCAGCCTTCTCTATTGCATATATGACACTTTAACTCACAGTGATGTGTTGAGCACTTCCAGAAGAACTTTAAACATGTTGTGCAGACTTCCTTCTTTGCGAATAATCCATGTATATTAGTGATCGCATGAAAATGTTCACCCTCTTTCAATAAGAAGATCTTTCTATCTCTTGTCTCTCCAGCATAGACAATGTTATATCCAACAGCCACATCCAGTACTACTATTTGCACATCAAGATGATTTTCAAATTTACAAAAATCTCTAATCTCCACAGCATCGTACTGTGAGAGTCCCACCCATTTCAACAGTTCCAGAGCTCTTCCCTTCTGAGCATTCTTTCCACAATGATGAGCTCTTTTAACCTCTTGAAGTTTCTTCAATTGAGGGTCCTTATCCAACTTTGCCATGCAAACTGATATTGCTCTTGCTGCGCATGTCTGATCATCAGGTAAATCAGGAATTACTGTGATGCACTTTTTCTTGATCAAAGAGTTGTTCTTGTCTTGAATATCTGTGTTTGTTATTTCTACAGTTCTTCCACCTCCTCTGTCTGTTCTGAGAAGTCCAAAGTTGATTTGAAAACTATTGTCAATGTCCAATGTCTCATCCGACTGCAGAACTTTTTCTATCCTGTTCATGATTGCTCCAGCAGATATGTCTCTATTTCTTCTCATGTGTATGACTATATCTCTCCTCAGGTCACTGTGCTGTATTGTGATGCTCGCCCTATCTTCTTCACTGTAGTCTCTCAGAGCTCTTTCAATCACATCTTCAAACAGTCTTCTGAGTTGCCCTTGAACATCCACCAGTCTTCTTCCCATGTATTCTTTAGCAAACTTGACTTTGAATTTTCTCTCTTCATAACCATATCTTCTTGGCATCCTTTCACTACTTTCTTCAATGTAGTAGGGGTCACCTTGTTGATCTTCATCAAGCCTTTGTGACTTTGAAGGCACTTCATCATCTTCACTAAGTTGTCTCTTTGCCATCTTGCTCTGCTGCTGACTCAGTCAGGAATGAAGTTGACAGTCAACAGGACCTGTTTTATAGCACTCATAGGCCAAAGGGGGTGTGGCCTAAAGTGAGTCACTGGAAATCCCCGGATGTAAAATGGCTATATTGCACAACACTGCTGTGAGTCACTGGGAAATCCCCTGATCTAAAAATAACTATTGCACAACAGGGCTATGAGTCACTGGGAAATCCCCATGATCTAAAAATAACTATTGCACAACAGGCCTATGAGTCACTGGGAAATCCCCTGATCTAAAAATAATTGTATTGCACAACATGGCTATGACTCAATGGAAAACTCCCTGTTCTAAAAATAGCAATGGTATCCGGAATAGTCCACTAATTGAGGAGGGGGAGCAGGATATGAATAATTTATCAAATGCAGACTGCTTTGGCCATGGAATAGTCCACTTATCATGGAGGTATAAATGGTCTATAAAAGGAAACTGCTGAGTTATTCTATACATAAGACACCATAGTGGAGGTGACTATGTACCCTTTTAAATACATACTACGCAATGGAACTAGATTGCAAATGGATGATTATAGCTGGGGAAATATAGTAGGTGTTCGGAAATGTATTGGGGAACACCCAACCAGATATGGAATATCTTTTCATGAAAGAGAAACTATGAACTTTTTAAATTTGGAAAGTGACATAAACAGAGCATTTGAGGAGAGAACACAATTAATTTTTGACTTCAATAATTCAATTCGAATTACTTGCCGTCTTAATGGGACTGTTGACTTCAGACACATATGTGAAATGGATGATGGACAGTACCGGCCTTCAACAAGAGGAATATCATTGAGGAGAGATGTTGTTGAAGAAATGTTTGAAATTTTGAGATTGTTATTGTAACTGGCAATGGAAATAAAGTATTAAAAATATTTATGCCTTGTTTTTTATTGCACCTGTCCCAGTGTCCAACTTTTAGTGTGCATAAGGTAGTTAGTCTTCATTTGGACACACACACACACATGTATATTGACATGAATTCATGATCTGTCCTTCTAAAAATCAAATCTGCCATTTGAAAGGAGGAATCCGCCATTTTACAATGGTAAAAGATAGGACAAATGTACATGATCCGCCTTTCAAATATAGCTTTCTGCCTTTAGAAATGAAGCATCTGCCACACTATTTAAATCTGCCATTCAAAAGGTGTCATCTGCCATTGGAAATGCAGAATCTGCCATTTTACAATGGTAAAAGATAGGAAAAATTTGAAGGATCTGCCATTCAATAATAGCTTTCTGCCTTTCAACATGGAGCATCTTCCATAAAATCTGCCCTTAGAAAGGAGTAATCTGACATTTTACAATGGTGAAAGATAGGAAACTTTTGCAGGATCTTCCTTTTGATTTTAGCAATCTGCCATAATATCTGCCATTCAAAAATTGTGATCTGCCATATGAAATGTACAATCTGCCATTTTACAATGGTAAAAGATAGGAAAAATTTGAAGGATCTGCCATTCAATAATAGCTTTCTGCCTTTCAACATGGAGCATCTTCCATAAAATCTGCCCTTAGGAAGGAGTAATCTGCCATTTTACAATGGTGAAAGATAGGAAACTTTTGCAGGATCTTCCTTTTGATTTTAGCAATCTGCCATAATATCTGCCATTCAAAAATTGTGATCTGCCATTGGAAATGCAGAATCTGCCATTTTACAATGGTAAAAGATAGGAAAAATTTGAAGGATCTGCCATTCAATAATAGCTTTCTGCCTTTCAACATGGAGCATCTTCCATAAAATCTGCCCTTAGAAAGGAGTAATCTGCCATTTTACAATGGTGAAAGATAGGAAACTTTTGCAGGATCTTCCTTTTGATTTTAGCAATCTGCCATAATATCTGCCATTCAAAAATTGTGATCTGCCATTGGAAATGCAGAATCTGCCATTTTACAATGGTAAAAGATAGGAAAAATTTGAAGGATCTGCCATTCAATAATAGCTTTCTGCCTTTCAACATGGAGCATCTTCCATAAAATCTGCCCTTAGAAAGGAGTAATCTGCCATTTTACAATGGTGAAAGATAGGAAACTTTTGCAGGATCTTCCTTTTGATTTTAGCAATCTGCCATAATCAGTGCTTAGTATAAGTCTCAAAACCAACACAAACTGTGTAAGGCCTTATCAGGGGTCTGTGTTGTAAAAATGTCATCACATTGCACTTTTGGAACCCTCAGTAATTGACACCACATGCATGGCTGTCACTCAGATTAATTTTCAACCCCAAATGAAAGACACACCCAAACAGGGTTGATTAAAAACTTTTAAGTAATGCTCTAGTTTCTTAAAGTAATTGCAAATCAAATAACATTTAATATGATCCAAACATGACAGGATTATTATTAATTTTCAAAAAATCACATGTAAATTAAATATTTGTAGAGATTCCACTCAAAATTTCCCATTGTGAATGATATGTGATATGTGTTCAAGAGGATATTGAATACAATTCTTATAAAAAAAAGTACGAAAAGAATATAATTGGAGGGGGGGGGGTACTGAGCAGTGAGCACTTAAGATGCTTATTGCATGTTTTAACACCGATGACACTTTTCATAAGGGGACACAGGTCCAATATTGGGGGGGGGGGGGAAGTACCTGCCTAAGGTATGACTCCGAAAGTTCACAATTTAGCATCATACTTAGAAGTTTTAGGGAAATTGATATTTTACATGATAAAGCAGTGTCCAGATGGATGGATAGATGAGTGGGGCTCTACGTCCTATATTTATGCACTTGGTAGGCTAATTAGGACAGGAGGAGGACACGGCAATGAGGCAAAGGATGATTCAAACAGCCGTCCAACATAGGCCCAGGTGACCCAGCAAGAGCGGAATTCGAACCCTCGACCCAGCCATCGGCAGTCCAGCACGCTACCACTAGACCAACCCTCCCCCCTAAAGTAGTGTCCAGAGAACAAGCTTTTTCTTGACTTAGCGGGCAACCGCTAAATTTCTGGGTGGCAGGGGTTCGATTGTTTATTTTTTTAAATTAAATAATTTCTTTATCAGTAATTGTGGAAAAACAAGTCAATTCTTTCTTGAAAGGTCTATAATATTTGCCTTGTTGGCTGGTGAAAACTTATCTGCCTACCTGAATAAATAAAATAGGTGTATTTCATCAACCTCAACACTGTATTGACTATTTTAGGACATTGCACAATCAAAATAAATAATTATGTCCCGCATTTCCGATCAACAAAAATCCCTAACAGAATATCTAATGGTCCCCTCTTGAAGGACTTGTTACAGCTGAGGACACAAAAGTGATTACCTAAATTATACAGTGGGGTAAAGCAGTGGAGAAATTTCAGAGTTTTCCAGCAAGCTCAAGTACTCCAAACAGAAAATATGGCAGGGGGTAAAATACTTATTTTCCCCACTGCACAGTTCACACTTAAAAACATGGCTAATTTAATAATGGCACAAGCCATCGGTTGCAAAGAGCCCAATGTGGTGCTGACTAATGATCAGTTTTCAAAATACTAGGGACTTTAATTTATTGCTGGAAAGTTTTTTTGCTGGACAATTTTCCACCCCACATGTGTTTCCCCCCAAAAAATTCCCCACAAAATGTTTTCCAATTTTTTTTTTCCAAAATGTTTCCCCCACGATCTCTCCTACGATCTCTCCCTCCCAGCCCCCAAATTTTTTCACACAATTTTTTTTGCCAAAACATGCTAATTATAATTATATGAGAATGAATTTTGAGTATATATTATAGCTTTTGTACTGTCACGCTTATTACAGAGATAACAAACATCGCAACTAAAATTTTCAATTATGAATAAATTAATCTCAACTGCAGTACAGTGGAATGACACTGACTACTCAGTCCAGAGAAACCTGCACACAGCTCTGTTCTACTGAGTCTCAGTGAGTGATCATATGTGTGGCTCCAGCATGAAAACTTTTCATTGAAAGAAAAACATCTGTTTTTGGTTTTGGTGAATCAAGTAGAAAAAAACGCGAATATTTATGGACTTACAAATGACCTTAACATGTTAAGGGCATTTTAGGAGATGGTGTGGAGATAAGCACTTTGGTGGAAATCGGACTTATTCTAAGCAGTGTAATATCTGCCATTCAAAAATTGTGATCTGCCATATGAAATGTACAATCTGCCATTTTACAATGGTAAAAGATAGGAAAAATTTGAAGGATCTGCCATTCAATAATAGCTTTCTGCCTTTCAACATGGAGCATCTTCCATAAAATCTGCCCTTAGAAAGGAGTAATCTGCCATTTTACAATGGTGAAAGATAGGAAACTTTTGCAGGATCTTCCTTTTGATTTTAGCAATCTACCATAATATCTGCCATTCAAAAATTGTGATCTGCCATTGGAAATGCAGAATCTGCCATTTTACAATGGTAAAAGATAGGAAAAATTTGAAGGATCTGCCATTCAATAGTTGCCATCTACCTTTCAAAATGGAACATCTTCCTTTGAGTTTTTCATGAATCTGCCACAAAATTCTAAAAAGTGTGCTGTAAGAACATCAGTTCAGCTGCTCAGTTAATGATGGTTTACTTGGCCTCTTATATATAGTGATCAGATCACATGATCAACATTCCAGCTGTCACCCAAATGATCTGTAGGGTAACTAAATCCAAAAATAGCATCAGTAAGGGCACCATCAAAGCCATTTAAGTAAACAAATGACATAAATTATCAGTGAGTCACCTTTCATCTACAAACAGCATCATGAATGAGTCATCAATCATGTCACAGAGATAAACAGAGCTCAGAGGTAAAATAATTCAATCTAAAAATAGGAATGTGTAGTATCCCATCACAGCTGGAGGCCATATATCTTAAGCCATAAAAATACCAATGAATGAGTCACCATGTCACATGTCTTAAAATAGGACTACAGAAATGAGACATCGCTAAACCATGTCAACTTTGCACTCTGCACTTTGCACTTTGCACCCGGCACTTTGCACACTGCACTTTGCACCCTGAACTTTGCACCCACCTGCACTGCACTCTGCACTTTGCACCCTGCACTTTGCACTGCATGTGCACTCTGCACTTTGCACCCTGCACTTTGCACTGCACTTTGCACTTGCACTTTGCACTCTGCACTTTGCACCCTGCACTTTGCACTCTGCACTTTGCACTGCACTTTGCACTGCACTTTGCACTGCACCCTGCACTTTGCGGGCTTTGACACTGTAGATAAATTTGGGGAGCTTTTTTTCCACCTGCAGTTAAAGAAATCTAAAAAAGGCCTCTTCCATGCTGCATGCACTATCATTTTTTGCTGTAGCACTAGCAGTTAAAAGGGTAAATATTTTTACATTCTCTCCGCAAAAATGGCCATTAAACGTCCATAGAATATGGCAGAAGGTACCAAAGCACTAAATTAGCAAAATTTCAACGTTTATTTGATGAAAATCCAACCAGAATTGGTGAAATTTTGCTGGGTTTTTTTATCATCAGTCAAAGTTAAAATTTAGGCCAACAACTTAATCAACTGCTTATGTGTGGCATCTTGCAGTAGTCGCAAGTTCAATTTTAAGTGGACAGCAAAGCTATGGGCTCTCAGGGTGCCAGTTCTAGTTCTGCATTGTCAAAGTGATCATATCTACAGCATTGCCAGTTCCCAACTGCATTATAAATGTTAGACCTTACCTTTCAATCTGTATGGACTGGACAGCCAAGTTTGGGTAATGCAACTATGCTCATATATATATAGGATGTCACTGTGTTCTATTTTTACTTGGGGTATGACCTCTAACCCCTCCCCATGTGTTGAAAATGCCAGGAACATTTTTTAACCATGATCAGAGAGACTGTCATGTTTTTGTTTACATGTATGTGTCATAACTTCTGGAATTTCTGGTTAATATAAACATAAAGTTAGAAGGGATCCATGCCATAAACAAACAGAATATGTCAAAACAGTCAACAGTGAGTGGATTAGATTATTAATCCCAAGAAGTGAATAGCTCTCCTAAAATGCATAAATAATCCAGTTTTCTTCAGCACATTTTATTTTATATAGTTGTAAGGATATAGTTCTAACAGTGGTTCTAGGAGTAGAAATGTATAAAACTGAATGGTAATATTTAAATTGTACACCCTACTTTAGTTTTAATATGATTTCTTGAGTTGTAAAATGAAAAATTAAATATTGGAATTTTATTCTGTCATGTTTGTCACAATTTATGAATAATAAAACAAATAGTGTTTTATTCAGATTTCCAGGCTAGTGCAACTTGACAAAAGTGTGCTCTATCTTAGGGCTTAAAACATATGGCTAACAGCTGTGAATTGATGCCTCTTTTTAGACTTAAATATGACAACAATCTTGGATCCATCAATGACTCATGTTCTATTTATAATTAGGGGATTGGGTGGTGAGTCCAAGAATCCTGCAGCAATATGAAAATATGGTTAACAGGTGTTATGGGGTAAAATCAACACCCCATTCCTGATGCGTGTATTTGTTTACATGATGACCTTGGAAAATATCTGCTTTGGTGTTTTTTTTACTGTTCAGGGTCATATCTCATAGCATTCAGCAATGGCAAAAATTGGATATCCAGTTATGTGGATATAGCTGTGCACTTGATATAGGGTGTCAGAGTGTTTGTTACTCCGGGTATGACCTCTGACCCAGCACGTGCATCATCTCTGACTAACTGCCTCCAGATGTGTTGAAAGGAATACTTTTAAACATGGTGCATTTCCTGTCAGAATGTTATTCAAGGCCACATAAAGTTGTAAAAAGAACTAAGTCCCAAGATTGGTTACTATAAACAAAGAGCACAACATATCAAAACAATTCAGCTCGAGACAATGAGTGCATCAGACGTGTAAAACTGAATAGTAATATTTCAACTCTGTAATTCATCAAATATATATAGATAGATAGATAGATAGATAGATAGATAGATAGATAGATAGATAGATAGATAGATAGATAGATAGATAGATAGATATTGAGGGAGAAAGTAATGGTGGGTGGATGATATGGGTTTTACATCCTGTATTTATGAACCTAAGCTAATGAAAATAGGAGCACACAAAAATGAGATAAATGATGGTTGAGACTGCTGTCCAACATAGGCTC
This sequence comes from Platynereis dumerilii, assembly GCA_026936325.1. Taxonomy (NCBI): domain Eukaryota; kingdom Metazoa; phylum Annelida; class Polychaeta; order Phyllodocida; family Nereididae; genus Platynereis; species Platynereis dumerilii. The sequence goes on from JAPTHN010000004.1 coordinate 26,987,066, forward strand.
ATGTCACCCTGCTAAGCTGGATTAGAATTCTGGACCTAAAGGATAGAAGCTCAGTGACCTACCAACCTGGCATCACCAAACAAGTGGTTGTACCCACCTCCCTAAACCGGTTTAAACTGGTTGAAGGTGAGGGAGGGGTATAAAAGATTTGCAGAGATCACTCAGATCAGTGATTGCTGAGCACTAATCACCCTTACAGCACTAAGGCCAGGTGGTTTGTTATGAGATTAGTATAGCAAGGTCTGCATGATTGCACTCCATGGAATGACAGTGAGAAATGTTGGTTAAATACCCCCTCATAACTGATAACAAGGGTGTTTTAATTGAGGTTTCTAGTGGTGTTTAATGAGTTTATCCTAATTATGGCTCAGTGGCTCTTTGGTTACAAAACAGTCTGAAACCATGTTATGTTTTCAGTGATCTGTATGTGATAATGTTTCTGGAAAATAAGGGATGGATGGATGAAATCTTGGGCTTTACATCCCGTATTAATGCACTTTGTAGGCTAATAGGGAAAGAAGGCAGATATCCAGTGTTTCCTGGCTGAATGATGAGGGGTCCACTTATGACTCATTCCAGTGGTATTTTCATGTTGGAATATAGTTACCATATGTAATCTTTGACAGATATGCATTTTTTGATTGAACACCCCAGATCAATTTACAGAACTAAAGTTATGGTGTATTTGCTTACACAATGCTCTTGCTTTGGATCTTGTGAGAATGTTGTTCGAGGCATATCAGATTTTCTTGGATGTGCCATACATTCCAGAATTTCTGGGAGGATAGAATAACATTGCTCCATTTTGTCACTTTTCAGACATCTTGTCTGTTTGACAGATTTGTTTGACATGTTTAATTGACTAAATGTTCATTTTGGCTGGTAATATGTGTACTAGAGTCTTTATAAGTTATTTATGCTTCTTTTTGTAATATTTTCATGAATGATAAAATGTTGGACCTTTTTCTTTCTGTATGGATCAGTTATGTGGATATGGCTGTGTACTTGATATAGGGTGTCAGTGTTTATAACCCGGGGTATGACCTCTGACCTAACACGTGCATCATCTCTGACAAACTGCTGGGTGACAATTCAAGGAATACTTTTTGACATTTTTTAGCATATTTGTTTACAAGATGATCTTGGAGAAAATATCTGATCCTGTCAGAAGGCCACATAAGTGTTTCTCGGATGTGTTACACTTCGGAGTGATTTTAGCTGATAATATGTGGAAAATCATGTTCCATGGTCTTCATATATATATATTTCATATTTGGCCATATGGAAGGGCTAGCCTGCTCGAAATTAGTGAAAATCTAGTTTGGTGGTTTTTGACAGGCTGTGAGTTTGTTTAATGGACAATATGGTGGCTTTAAAGCGAATACATGTATTCTAGGTTTTTCCTACATAGATATCTAACTTCATTTGGCTTATGCATGGCTTGGCTGCTGGAATAAATGTCTTCATGTATTGGAGGCATTTGTTTACAATGTACAATTTTGACACTTGATCCAGAGGATGGCTCATTCATTCTATTTCTAGTGTTTAACACATGATATGGTTAGCAGCTGTGAGGGTAAATTGATAACTGGATTCCTGTATCTTGACCTGTTGACAGTTTTTACCCAACATTGGTGTATCTGTTTCAGTGGCGTAGCCAGGGGGGGGCAAGGTGGGGCAATTGCCCCACCTGTGGCTACTCTTGCCCCCCCTCTTGCCCCCCCTCTTGCCCCCCCTCTGGCTCTGGAGTAAAAAAAAAATTAGCATGAAATTTCCAGTGCATGACCGAGTTTTACTATTCTGCTGAGATTGCCCTCTTCCAAATAGTCTTTCAAATGGGCCTACAAGCTCTGTAATATCGCAGTGACGATCCCAGTGTCCAGTGCTTCTTCTGCCATGAAGATAATTAAAACCTTTGTGAGAAAATCAATGGCATATAAAGAGGCTCTCAAACTCATATTGAATGATAAAGACAGTTTTTTGTTGTTATGTATGACACTAATAACATTCCAATATATATAATTATATTTACAAATAGCTTTTCGGCCTAGTCTGATGAAAAATGCAATTTTTCTGTTCTAGTGTGACCACTTGCTGAGATGATGATTGTTATATCCTGAGAATTTGACTTTTCTGTTTCTTATTCAAGACTGAAAGAAGATTTTCCTGTTTGATGAATTCCTGTTTGATGAAAATGTAACGTTTCTGATGTTTTTTTTTAATTTTCGCAATTTTAGGATCCAATCATCTACATTCAATATTTAGCGATATTCAGTAAAGCAAATTTAAGTGAGATATGATAAATATTTGACGTCAAGCAGCAAAATATCTAATGCCTTGATATTATATGCAAATACAACATATAATTAAATTTCATGCACTTCATGTTCAATTTAACATGTTTAGTGATGACGAAAATGACCATTGTGGGAGTCATGTGAATTTTATCCAAAAATGTCGATAAATGTCGATAAAATTGGTCATGTATCTTGCCCCCCCCCCCTCAAAAAGTTCTGCCCCACCCATTGCCCCACCTGTGGCAGAGGCCTGGCTACACCACTGATCTGTTTACAAGATGACCTTGGAGAAAACAATTGTTTTGGATGCTGTCAGACTGTTTTTGCTGTTCAAGACCTTATCTGACGGAAGTTAGGTGTTTCCTGGATGGAATCCACATTCCAGGAGGTATTTTTAGACTGTCAGATCAATTAACAAGTGATCTGATCCATACCAGTATATAAGAGAGCTAACATTTGCTCAGCTGTTGTTGAAAATAAATCATCCGAAAAATAAATAAGAATGTTCCTCAGTAGCTTGCTGTGTGACATGATGTTCAGCATAATTTTCAGAATAAAACTAAATTTTCAAACGATTTAAGGGTGAAGTCCTCCGAGGTTTAATGCGTTTTTCAGAACGCTACTCCGAGCACTGCTTATTTTGAATGGGGAAAAGACTAATCAGACTAAAAACACATACATTACAGATGCAACACAGTTTAGACTTTTGGCAAATGACCCAACCAAGGAAATATGTCTAGTTCATAAAATAAATGACTCTTGCTTATCAGTAGAATACAAATCTCAGACTACATTCGAACCTGACAACATCAAAACTAATGAGGTAATAGCTTGTTTCACAACCTGTTGGGCTAGGCTGAAACTTTATGAGATAGTAGATTTCCTGGGAGAAAGGGTCCTCTACATGGATACTGACTCTGTTATATTCAAAGCAAAAGAAGGAGATAGCATGCCGCCCTTAGGTGATTATTTGGGAGAACTTACAGATGAACTACCTCCTGGTAGATTCATCAAAGAATTTATTTCATCTGGGCCTAAATCTTATGCGTACAAGCAGGATGATGGGAAAGAGAAGACAAAATTCAAAGGAGTGACTATCAATAGAGTCAATTCTCAATTTGTCAACTTTAATAGCATCAAAGAAATTATTTTTGAGGGCAAAGAAATAAAACTTCCTCCTTATGATCTTTTTGTAAGAGACAAACTTAGGGGGGGCAATATACAACAGAAGGATGGTGAAAACTGTCAAATTAGTATATACAAAAAGAATATTACTGGATAATTTTGATACCCTACCGTATGGTTATGTAGATGTCTAAAGTTTTGTATACTTGTATATATAGTAATAAACATTATAAATGTATGTATATATGTGTATAATGTTACTTGTATGTAATAAATGTTGAAATTGAAAAATGTTGTTTGTTATAATGCAATTATAAAACTCTTGGATCAAATTATCTTGGTCAGTGAGACCTAAAACCTAGTATTACTATATCTAGACAGGAGTCTTATCTAGAACCTAATCTAGGTCACTATATCTAGGTCAGATCTAATTTGGTCAATTATCACTGCTGAATATCAAATTATGGGGCTACAGAATATCAAATCAGGGGGCTACAAATTAGCAGATCTGGGGGCCCAGAGCCCTATCTAGTAGTTCTATCTATCTTTCTTTCTTTTTCTCTGTCTTTCTATCTTTCTATCTTTCTTTCTCTATTTTTTTATTTTTCTTTACTTTTCTTTCTTTTCTATTTTCTGTATCTATCTGTTCAGCATCGATCCAGAATCTATCTATCTATTTATTATCTATCTATCTATCTTCGTATCTATTTATCTATCTATCTATCTATATATATGTCTATATCTATCTATCTGTCTATCTGTCTATCTGTCAATCTATCTGTCTTTAATTTTTTTCTTTTTTCCTTTCTTTCCACAAAAATGTAAATTATAGAATTCATCTTTAATTTTGTAACTTCATCTTCAGTACAACTTGAGTGTTCAGACAATCAAAATTATGCGGTCTGGTGTGGTCAATTTTGGTCAATTTCTGTCACTGTTCACCACTAGCCAAGCATGACTGACACACTCGTTGATTGAATGGGATTACGGGAGAGACTCACTCCAAGTTGGTCATGTGCTAATTGTCACAGTTCCAGTTAGTTTCAATAAACAATTTGTGAAATAAAGAAAACCAACTGATAAAAACTGTTTTTACTTCACAGCTTCTTTGTGGTCCATCATGCTTCAGTGGCCCTCATTAAGCATTTACCACATGTCATATGTGCACCATACGTCACAAAGTCTAAAACAATTTTGCAGATTGTGCTGTCATAATCCTTCTTGAGCTTTTATTGTCTGAAGAACCATCTTGCACTCGTGTCTGAAATTATCTGTGTAACATCAGTAGTTTTGTTCTACAAATACAAGTGAATTACTATTTTTGGCAAAAAAAGCAACTCAGTGACCAGCCCAAGTCTACTTCAACGCGAATTCCTGTAAGGCGTCTGCCATTGCTAAAATACAATTTAACTGTCCATTTGCAAGCAAGATTTCTCTTCCTAATGGCAACCCAAAGGGTCATGTCATCAGTTCAACAACATCTACCTCTGCAGCCTACATCTTTTTTGTTGAACTGTTTAGAAAAAAGCATATAAGAAAACAAACCATAGGATTCCCGGAGATGATAGCAGATTTCACTTCATCTGGTAATATGGAAAGGCTGGCTAATGTGTCACTGTTGCCAACGACAGCAACTGATCTCTTCCCGCTGCTGCCATCATAAAGGATTTCAAAGGTTTCACCTTAAAATAAGAATAGTATTACATACTAACTTAGTCAAAATGGGCAGTTTACGGATAGCATGGCCCTCTATACACTTCGAGATAAGGCATGTGTCCCGCTGCCATTGATAATTTTTGAGAAGTTATGCATATTCGCAATTGCAGGTTTACAAATATCTCCACACGCACAAATTTTACAAATACATCTAGCATGTCCACTACCAGATAAGGAGTGAGATATAGTAAGAGCAATTTAGCATATATAAGGCTTAAATCAAATCTAAACGTGGAAATGCAAAACAACATACCTGTAATAGTCAACAATGCCTCGGCAGGGGGAGCTTCCAGTACATTGCAAGAGTATGGAAAAGCTTCATCCGACTTCTCCAAATTCTTAACTGTCAGAAGGAAACTTTGCATATTCTTAAAAACAGTGTACTTGGAATTTCCCACTGGGTAATAATGGTTGCCGTTCAGATAATAATATATGACAGTGTTTCCAAATCGCCACTCCACGTAGTGCTGCGCAGCTTCAAAATCAGTTTCACAACTGAATTGTGCACTTCCACCGATCAACCCAGTTCTGGGTTTAGGTGGTTGCAGAATCTTCCCACCATATTCTGAAGATTGATTGAAAAGGTAGAATCAGCTATGCTGTAGACAAAGTTTAATATCATATCCAGCAGTAAGAATATTAAAGGACCACACTCATGCATTTTTTTTATCAGTTGAGAGACTCGCATTATATTTGCAGAAACACTATGTTGGTCCTTTCAAAATTATTCCAAAATAAACCACTTAAAACTAACTTTTACTTTTCAATTTTGGCCATATTTTTGGCACAGTAAAAAGCGACCCCTCTTGGTAGAACAGTTCTTCAGTGACGTGGGACAGGATTTTAAATAAACAAATACATGTGCTTTATGAGGGCTTTTGGAACTGATAGGCCTAGCTGTGAAATGTTTTTAAAACAGAGAGATAAAGCTGACTTGCCAAGGAAAATGACACCTTCTACAATCAAAACAATGTACAACTGTGATGACCTGTGATCTTCATTTCATTCAATAGTCCTACCCCCAAAATAACATATTGAGTGTCTCAAGGTTAACAGTGACTGACTTGGACCAAATTGACAAGTCAGGAACGCAAAAAGACAGAGAAAATGTTTTATAGGCATATTTTCTTAATCGATTTAAATATAAAGTCCATTTTTGACTGAAATTTCAATCATATCATGATTTTAAAAAGTATACATCCAAAAAATATATATATAGCCTTACAGAACACAATCTATCAACGTATCAACTCAACTATCTATCTACCCATCTGTCTATCTATCTACAGGGCCGGATTAAGGTAGCATGAGGCCCTAGGCTGAACCTCTATGTGAGGCCCCTCATTGGACCTAACCTTAGACTCCCAATTAACACAACATTTTCCCTGTGTAGCACCCAGTTGGTCCTCTGGTCAATTGGATCAGAGAAAACCCAAATGTTCCTCATGATTGTGGGTTCACTTAGCCATGAGGATTATCATTAACAGTTTAACTTCGTTTTCTATACTAATCTCTGGGAAGTTTTCATTCCACTGCAAGAGTTCAGAGAGAACACACTGTTTCTATATATGTGCTTGCTATTTGTGACCAAATTAGCCCAATCAGGGTAATTTGTAAACTTTATGTATATAAAAAATTGCAGAAAAAATGGAAATTGTACATTTCTTCCAAGATAAAAGCACATTTTCACCAACTTATTATGCAACTTTATCTGAGATAATCAATTTTCAGTATGCAATAATTGTAAATTCTTATTATTGCATAAATAAATAGTACTAATTTGAACACGATAATTGCAGAAATTTATATGGTAAAATATCACAAAGACTTCTACAGTTATTGCCTGGAAGGTTTAAACATGTATTTTTGTGCTACAAGATCTGTTATTAAAAATTTGCGAAAATTTGGAACCCTTTTTAAGCAATTGGGCCGAACTTGTCTTTTAGATTTTCCTTAATTTATTTTTTGACTATTTAGTATTTACAAATTTAGGCAAATTTAATTTTTTTTAAACCCAAAGTGAGGCCCCGCTGAGGTGTGAGGCCCTAGACTATAGCCTACTCAGCCTAATGGATAATCCAGGCCTGAATGTGACCATGTATTCAGAAAAATTGTTCTGCATAGAATAAAGTACCAACAAAATTCTTGTGAAATGATATTGATCTCTATAAAAGACAGGATAATGAAAGTAATATAACTGTTAATATCAAAGAACAAAATAGAACTACATATATCCAAGATTGTATTAAGCCGAAACATAGCTTAATTTCTGTTTCTTTCATTGAAGCAGGTTTTACACAGTTGTGAGAGTACAATGTAAAACATGGAGTAGAAATAATAACATGACAACATACCCACAACATCCAGCTTGGCTTCAACAGGGTCACTCACTGGAACTTCACATATGTAGGGTAGAGCAGCATCTTCCAATGTAAGGTTCCTGACTGACAACATGAATTTTGCTCCATCAACTTGGACAACATACTTATCATCTTCTTTGGGATACTGATCTTTTCCATTCACATAGTGTTTGTATATGACAGTTTCTCCAAAGCGCCATTGGATATACTCAGATGGAACTGGGTCAATTTCACAAGTGAATTTTGCTGATCCACCAACCGCTCCAACGGCAGGTGAAGGTCCAGTGATTATGCCAGATTCTAGAGACAGAAAAGATTTTGATGCGTTTTAATTTTGCCAGCTCATGCTTTGTTGGAAATTGGCTCAATTTTAAAATCACATTGTAAAAGGATTTATCCTGCTAGTCATGGTGTAATGTATTGTGTTCATTTATTGTTCAGTGGAAAGTCCTTGTACATCATATGATGTCATATTAGGGGCCGTTCAGAATTTATGACTGTGGTGGGGTTTGGAGTTTTGCCCGAGGGGGCACTACATGTAACTTTTCACATGTGTTCCAAGGGGGGGGGGGTACTAATTTTTGACAACATGTCCAACGGGGGTTAAGAAATTTTAACAAAACGAAAATGTTATAAAAGGCGCATATACTCAGTTTGACCACACATAGTGGTGTTATGCATTAATCTTGAAGGCAGATTTTTTGTAATAACTTACCTCGGACAGTTAATGATGCCTGGGCTGGATTGTTCCCTAAGATCTTACACCCATATGGGGAGTCCCCATCTGCCAATGTTAAGCCATCCACAGTCAAAGTGAACACTGATCCTTCTCGGATGACTGAATATTTGGTCCCTCCTGTTGGATAACTTTCTACACCATTGATGAAGTAGTAAACAACAGTTGTTCCGAACAGCCATTCCATATATTCAGACCCAGACATGCCAATTTCACAACTGAAGTGTGCCTTTCCGCCTGTGACTCCAGAAGTAGGGGAAGGCGGGGTGATCATTCCTGATTCTGGAAGTTAAATGTAACAAATTCTGATTACTTTTTTGAAAATGCTCACAAAGTTACTTCCATCCTACATATAATAACGAAATATGGGTAACACACCAAGAAGGACTTAGTCACATTAATTTTATGATGACAAAAGATCAGTCCCTCCCGGACAGGTAGGTAATCCGGAGGTATGATTACGTAATATTTTTGGTAAGAATCAAACGTTTGGCCAAACAACGTATGTGAAAGGTCGGTCAAAGGTAATTTCTGAACGTTGCACTCAGATGTAAAAGCAAACGTAAGTCCCAACCTTTGTAAGAGGGCTTTATTTAATTTTTTTTCCTTGGGGGCCACAGCCTGGCAGGGTGGCTGGACCGCCAGAAGCAATGCGACAGTCCCCCGGGTCACTTGAGCGCTCCGCCCCTGGCCTGTGCCTCCCTACTACTGGTGGTCATGGCAAATTCATGCATTGTGTTCACCAAGCAATCAGTCCAGAATTAACACGAGTATACCACTGTAACACTGCGCATGTGCATGTGCCACGCCTGACACCCCAGAGGCTTATAACGACCATTCCTTCAACGTGGGGGCCACGTTGTCATACGCATTATTTACGATATATACGTATGTAATAATCTCGTAATCATGTGTCGACAAAATGCGTAGTTTAGTAACGTTGGGTCCAGTGTGGATTGGAGGTTTAAGGCTTCCTCAGACCAACGTTCCTCAAAGGAAATTGTCCACAAGGGTTCACTTCCACACTAGGGTGTCCCACAAAAATGAAATTCATTTATGATGGCGTCTGAAAATTTTGTATGACTCCTCTCTGACTAACATGTATAATTTCAGTTGATTTGAAGGGGTTTTAGTAGAGTTCCCCCGAGAACCCCAAAGATGGATATGAAATCTACATTGAATTTTTAATTGAAAATGGCCATGTTAGCTTTAAAGGTAAAGGTACTTTTACTTAACGTGGGTAGCCAAGCTTAGTCAGTGAATTGTTTCCAGTTGGACCCACGGTACCTCCAATTTACGTATAATGCAAACGACGACGTCGAGAATGACATGATGGCCAGTTTGGGGATTGAACGCGGGTCCCTCGCTTGTGAGGCAAGCGAGGGTCCCGGGTTTATTTCAATGAAATGCATGCTTAGTACCTAAGCTTAGTATGTATAACCATGCATCAATCATTTTTGACCTTTTGTCAATTAATCTGCTTCAACAATATTCGATGAGGCGTTGTTCAGCTTTAATTCTATTCTTTAATCAAAATGGTGTGAATTTTCTCATTTTACTTCAAACCGCACTCCTGGCAAGCACTCTGATGTTAATTAAAACAACCTTTTAAAAATGTTATTTTCTTTTACATTTTTTTAATAGTTGGCACTAGTGTGTTCTAGCAACATTAAATTCTTGTTGGTTTGTGGAATATATTGATAGGATGAAATTTAATTATTTTTCGGAATCTGGAACTGAATGTTCAGCTGAGCTTCCAGAAATGAATTCAATAAAAACCTTTTATTTTTTAGGCTTTTACACTCTACATTCTAAACCAACTTTAAACACTCTCAAAAGCAAGTACACATTGATTTTTCTTATTGTTTATTATCAATATTGAAATAATGTCAAAATATGATTCATAAAGAATCTTAATTTATTGTTGAAGTCTAAAGTATCATCCAACTATGTAAGCTTAATCTTAAAGTATCATGTATCTTCCATATGGTAATGGAACAGAGACAGGAACCAGCGCTTACACCGCTTACACATCTTTCAAGTTAAGCAACATTGGGTCTGGTTAACAGTTGGATGGGTGACCTTGCAGGCAAACAAGTAGCATTGGCTGGAAAACTTGAGGAGCACATTATCAGATATAAAATAAAATAAGGTTCAAAACCTTCCTGACAACTCTTTCAAAATCAATTTTTAACGTTCATTTAACGTTCTATAAAAAAGCCACTTTTTAATGTTTGTCTTAACATCTTTAAATGAATCTTTAGTGATATAAGTTTTCAACATTTTATTTTCATTCAATCCAAGTTACAGTTACACTTTGTTGAACGTTCCATTGACACTAAAATCAGAACCATCTACTGATGTTGGGGATTAACGTTTGAAAATTTTTCATTTTTATTGAATATGAAATGTTTTTCTTATGTTAGGTTTTAACTTTGATTCAATGTTTTATAAACGTATGTGCTTGCTGGGCTTTTTCTCAAGAACCAAGCAATATGCAGAAATAACAATGATATCATTTAAGTGCTAGAGATAAAATATAATTTGTTCAATCATATCTCCTTGTTTTTAATTATTTTTTGATGGAAGCACAGCCCTGGCTTACTAGATGCTGTTGTGTTCCCTAAATAACATCTGGAATGTTTCAGCAAAAGTGATACATACCGAGGACTGTTAATGTTTCTTCATATGACTGCAGTACAGAATAACTTGTCACGACCCTGCATTTGTATGGGAAGTCAGCATCGGCCATTGTCAGGTTGTTGACTGTTAGTTTGAACTCGGATCTTGCCTCATCCAAGACAACCGAATATTTTGAATCACCTATGGGATAGTAACCTTCACCATTGCGATGTTGATAAATGACAGTGTTGCCGAAGAGAAGCTCAGTGAAGTCGACGACTGTCTCATTTACTTGGCACGTAAACTCTACTGTCTCACTTTTGACACGAGTTGACCTATCAACCCCAAAATATCTGATGGCTTTATCTGGAAAGAAATACAGTAGTCAAGTTTTGAAGAGCACCAAGTATGTTAACACATTAATTTTGATATGATCCACATTGTAGGCTAACTACTGTGGATAGTATTGATCCTATATCATAAACAAGCAAATTGAAAATCATTTAAGTGTGACTATTTCCTGTTAATTTGTGCGTGACCTTGTTTATCACATTTGGGTTTTTAAAAATAAAATTGATCTTATGCATATAGCACACGAAAACTCCGGGTGGATTTTCAAAGGTGTGTGATACAGAGCCCTAAATCCCAAAACCATGGTCATTTTAGCTTTACTTTTCATACTTACAGAACACTTTCCAGATTTTGCATTTTGACAATTTGGAGAAACAATAGTGGAAATCATTCAGTTTTCTGCACTTTCCGTTGAGATATTTTTTATGAAATTATTGACATGATAGGTTCCAGATGTATGGGAAGTTCCTATTTTGTAACCCAAATATCAATAGATCAACCATGTTAGGGTTTTGTGCGCAAAAATGAGTAATGCAAATTACCATGCATAAACACATTATTAATTAGTAAATTCTGAACCTCTTTACAGGGTGAAATATTCAATAAACGTAGGGGAGACCGGGGCTGGTTGTCACAGGGGCAGGTTGTCACAGTGTGTAAAACTTAAACATGCTACTATTTCTATATAAAGCATGCAGGAGCATTGCCATTCTGTATGAATGGCAAAAGGGGAGTGACTTAAACCTATCAGGTGAATATATACCTATATCATTCAAAATCTTGATGTCCTATTGGACATTTTTTAAAATTCAGAATTCGGGGCAGGTTGTCACATTTTCGGGGCAGGTTGTCACACTCTCGGGGTAGGTTGTCACACTTTTGGTTATGAGCTCGAATGCAGGAAGTGGAACTCTGTAGGGCAGATCTCGACCAAGAAAAGTTATTTTAGATATATGAGGAAACCTTTACTTGCCCAGTGAAGACCTTAACGAACATGCTACTGTGTACAAGGGTGCTACAAATGAAGGCTTACCAATCAGCAGGAAAGCATTCTGATCTGGAGCAGGATTTTTACGATTTTTTTTGAAAATTTTACATATAAATTTGAAATTGATTTATTTAAACACAATGCAATATCTGCATACATCTTCAGTCATCAATAGCATGTATAAAGCACAAATTTATATTTTGGTTAGTTTTTTGGTTTAAAAGCCTAGTCCTTATAGGTTAACAACCAGCTCGAAAAAGTGTGACAACCTGCCCCGCCTTTTTGTGACAACCTGCCCCGATTGATGAAAATTCCAAAAACGGGTGATCAGAACCGTTGTTTTCAAAATATTCACTATTTGTTCGAATGATGATTTAAAGAAATATATATATGGTAAGTGTATTAACGGTACCTTTTTCAACAACTACTTGATAAAGACTAGCATTGCATGCAAGTTGAAGGTAAAAAATTACTTTTTGTGACAGGAAATTTTTAACAAACCGTGTGCCTACCAGACTCCCTTCCACGGGTCAAGATTTTTCAAAAAGACTCCAGTGGGTTATAAAAGCAATAAACAATGATTGGTTGAGCTGTGTGACTCCATAGCTTAGTGCAATAAAAAGTGTGACAACCTGCCCCTGTGACAACCAGCCCCGGTCTCCCCTACTTTGGCATTGATTGACCAAAAATTCAGAAAAAAAAATCCATCGCCAATACTGACATAAGAATTCCTTGTGCACAGAGAAAATGGAAGGATTTCTTGAATTTCCTGTGCATGTAGACGTCAGGCATATTCTTTTTTTACTGTCACCTGGCGAAAATTTCTGAAGTGATTCTTTGTTCTCGCTCACACAAGAAGTTTTATGAATTTACCGACATACATTCTTTTTGTAATATAAAGTCTCAATTTGCAAATTAACGATCTGTTTATGCATAATAATTTTTGACCTATCCATTTTCACACATACATGTAATAACCCGAAATGGGTGTTCTAATTGGTAGTTGGGTTAACAAGGCACTTTACAGACTTCTCTGGCTTTCCATGTGAATAATTTCATAAAAATACCGCTTTGTGTGAGGCTTGATGCCATAGAATTGAAATGCATTAACATACCCATGACAACCAATTCAGCATAGGCTGGGTCTCTTCCTAAAACCTTGCATCCATAAGGGGATTCACCAACTGTCTGTGTCAGCCTTCTTTCAATGGTCAATGTAGACACAGATCCTTCATGTTCCACAGAATAACCCCATGTTGGATAAAATTCTTCGCCATTGAGACGATAGTAAATGAGCCTGTTTCCAAAATACCATTCAATGAAATCAGACTCCGTCTTCTCAACCTCACAATTGAACTTAGCGTCATATGCATCCACCAGACCAAAAGTAGGGGAAGGTTGGGTGATGATTCTCTGACTGCATGCTGATCCTGGAAACACAAAATAAGAATAATTAAAGCATTTAAAGGGTACCTTCCTAATCAGAATTTGCTTTTTAAATAATTCAAGGACTCCACAAACTTCAAATGAATAATTACTGCCGTCGTCAATGTGAAATAAATAATTTCCTGCGGAGGAAGACTGCAAGCCCCCCCCCCCTGGAAAATAAATGGTCTCCCCTTATTGAATTCCAGATGTTGTAAAGTAACTAAATAAATCTTATCAAAACATACCTGCCAAAAACAATGACACCAACAGAAAAGTTTCCATGCTGTGAAGATATCTGCCTCGTCTGATGCAGCAAGCTGGAACTCACTGCTTATTTATACAATATGATATGGTCTCATTGATTATTTTCTTGTATGTCTTATCTTGCATTTATTTACACACTCAGACTCGAGAAAAAAGAGAACTTTGGTATCACTAAACGAAATTTAACACTCAAATCGCTGAGAATGCATGTTGCGAAATAATTCAAGGAGTCTTGTGATTTGTGATCACTCTCTCAAGCTTATTTATATCATAAAGTCAAAATGTTTACTTTGGTATTACTTGTATTAAGAATTAATTTTGTAGATTTAATTTGTTGAGGATTTTATTTTCTTTGAGGGTTGTAGCCCCTTTGATAAATTACTGCAAAATGAAACTGAGTTAGTCTTTTTGGTGGAAATGGTAGTTGAGGTAATGTGATGGTAGCAGAGGTTAGAATGACCCATCTTCATGGTTGCTACAGGCTCTAAGAGGTTCGGCTGGGTGGCCTGGAGAATCTTAAGCAGAATTCTTCATGAGGTATCTTCGGTCCAACAGGTTGACCATCATTTTCGACTCACAATGTGAACAGAAATGCTTCTACAGGAACAGGAGGCAACTTGGTGAAACGTTATGACCTTAGTACCTCCTACATCGGCTGTAGCATGTGAATATTTCTATACCTTTACCTTTCGGTTGGGTGTATTAACTAACCTGACCAGGTGTATCAACTAACCTGCCCAGTAAGGTTAGTTGATACGTTTCACATTACCTACTTTGGCATCCTCTGGGGTAAAAACCGTCCTATAGATCAAGCTAAGTTTCTTCATATATACAAACAATCTTTTACTCCAGTATCTAAACCATTCATCATTTCAATATCATCCTCATTTGGCTTGCAGGCCAATTTTCATGAAAAATGTCTCAACTAACCTGCCTCTCCCCTATAACTTTTGAGCACAAATTCACCTGGAACAGTGATTTCCACTTTTTTTTTTACTTTTCTCCTAAATCTGGATCCCGGAATTACATTTTTGGTTTCCATAGCAACAAATTAATCATTTATTTTTGTTTCTATGATCTGATTTTTTGAGGATCATTTGCAAATTACATGGTTCTTTCTTGAATTTTGCAAAAGTTATGGCAAGTTGGACGAAACCCCTCATGCATGGATGAAATTTGGTACAGCCTGTATGGTCTAGTTGTGCCTTTTGATGGTCTGATGGATAGATATTCCATACTTTTTTAAATAATTGCACTAAAACATAAATATTAGTTTCGTTTTTTTCCAGGTCCAAGACTCAGTCATTATTGCACTTGAGTGAAATGTGGTACAGACGTGGCCTATATGGTCTAGTTGTGCCTTTTAATGGTCTCATTGATAGATATTCTAGACTTTTTTTAAATTTTTTTTCGGGCTAAGACTCTATTGCATGTACATGGATAAAGTTTGGTATACATTTGGCCTATATGGTCTAGGTGTGCCTTTTGAAAGGTCTGATGGAAAATATTATATACTTTTTGAAACATTGTGAAATATAGTAATTTTTTTCATATCGGAGCCAAAATTTCCCCACTATTGCATATACAGCTTTTCTGCACATATTACCTATACAATGCAGTAGGGTTTTTTGATGTGTATTTAACAATTTTTGAATGATTAGAAAAACTTGAGAAAAATATAACTGCGTTATATTTTTTGGTTTCCAACCAACAGCTTATAACCTATTCTTTGTACATCATATGCGTAAATTAGTCAAAGAAGGCCTTTCCCTGGTTTCGCAAACCCTGGCAAGCAGATGGGCAGATGGCAGGAAAGCGGGCAAATAGAGATGATATATACATATATATGCAATTTGGTAAACCCACCAATTTTATGGTGTAGTTGGATTTTTCTAAAGGTGTTCTTTGCTGAAGGTTTGCTGCTGCACAGCCTATGTTTTATGTCGCGGGAACCTCCTGTGTCTGTAGATTGTGTCTGAAAGACATAATGTGTCACTGTACTTTAGGAATTTTCAAGATTCGTTGGACACAACTAAAATCAATGACAAGCAAATTGTCAGGACAAGTTTTCCTCTCCAAAATTCATAAATCTTGGAAGAATATGATATTTTAAAAATCTATGGCAAGTTGCACTACTCACATAATTTTAACATTTAAGTAACGTGAACATAATGTTTAAGGTAAAATTTTCAAGTGTAATGGAGACTCCCCATGCAGAGTCTTATAAACTATACAGCCAGGACGTGCACTCTTAAAGCAAAAGGTTCTTCATGGCATATATAAAGAACCCACAGCGAAAAAAAAACCCCTATTTTTTTAAGAATTCAATTGAATTGAAAAGGTTAAATACTTGGTGGGAAGGCCCTATGATAGGGCCTTGTGTTCCCAACTGGAGAGAAAGAGTTCCACTGTGGAAGTTCAGTGCAGCTGGATTATCTAAATTTTGTTTTTGTTTGCTGTTGGAACCTTTTTAAAGTTGAGTAATGAATAAGTTAGGGTTCCTTATCTATACCAGCTTATAGAACCCTTAAAGGTTCCATATGAAACCTTTTTGTTAAGATTGCGGTGCTTTATATTTATAAGAACAACATGGACCAGTGTAAATTAACAGACGACTGCTATGACAGATTCAAAATAGCTTATGCTATGACAATGTATGACATATATAAAAACATTTTGATGAGTCATGACGGAATGGAAACCTAATCATGTGTCATATGGGTGTGCGAATCTGAAATGTAAAAATAGATTTTGCCTATTGTGCAAATCTAGCACACATCAGCAGATGTGCTACTTAAACAGCAATCAAGATATATTAGTGTCATTGAAAATTATTACAACAGTCTATGAGTGCTAGCCAAGTATGACAATTGTGCATTGCTAAACACATTTCTTGCCCCATTGTGCTGTCTTAATGACATTAGAAGTTCAGCAATGATCACAAGTGTGTTTCTGCCAGTTGTGGGCTGATAAGGAGTAACTGATATACCTCAATACGTATTTGCAGGAAGACACCAGTGTTGGAGGTCTTGACTCTCGGGCCATATTTTGATGGCCTCTGTCTTGGCTCGTTCACAGATGCCAGATCCTTGCCCTTGCCTCAGTCTCAGGTGTCTTTGGGCCAGTGTCGGAGGCCTCTTGAAACGCTTTCCACGTATAATATTGATTCAAAAAGATATGCTCATGTATCATTCAACCAAGGCCACAATTTTCGTGTGAGGGCCATCTGGGGGAGCACAGATCTAATAAGGAGGTAAAGGTCCCCCCCTATCACCCCCCTCCCCCCTGTATAGTGATGCCACTAGTCTTACCTCTAATACCATTCCTTTTGAAGTATCCTGAGGGAGATATACTTCAGTGAAGTTCAGTCATCCAACAGATCACACTGGCGCAAACCTGTCATTATATGATTCTTCGCTGTCACTTTGTCTGTGATGATTAAACTAAGTTTTTTTTTGCAACTGAATTATACATCAGAAACATACAAAAAGGAAATTATGTAGCTTATATGGAGTTTTTGACTGAGTCAGATTCGGATGAAGTATTCCTTGAGGTTATATGACATAATCTAATGCTTATGTTTCCCTTCGTCCAATGCCAGCAGTGAGCATTTAATTTACACAGAGATAATATTATCTTTATGAAGAAAATATGTCATTATAAATTTGACACATGACAGACATCACTGCAGTCAACAGTCCAGACTGACTGAAAAATGCATCTAGTTAATCCTAGACCAACAATGTATTTATACATGACTAAAATTCAAAATAAACAGATCATTTAAGAATCTCCAGTATTTCGCCCTTCCAAAAAAATCAAGTCATTATAGTTAAAATGATAGATTAAAGCAAAATTTGACTGGCTGAGAAGCCTGAATACATGTAATAACTATTTCCAAATCACTTTCAAAGTCACTTACCATAGAAAAAGGAATCTCTCTATCATTTGGTCAGTGAGATATTATAGCTTTCTCTAAGGGAGGTAGGATGGCAAAAGCGTAACAACAATAATTAAAGTTTCTATCAAATTTGGTGAAATACAATACCTCAATAAGGGACTGTTCAGAATTTACGACTCGGGAGTGGTAGTAAGGTTGAAGGTCAAACGTTTTGAATTAAGTTCAGAAAAAATTGTTAAGTTGGAGGGGGAAATAATACTTTGATCCAACCCTAGTGCTTGATTCTGAATAAAGTTTGGGGCTATAAAATTTAACGAATATACCAGAAGTGTAATGTTCAAGAAGACATTCAAGGGAACATTTTAAGACAAAGGTGAAAAAGTTATGTTTTGAATTTATTGAGACATGACATGACACTTTTTAAATTTTGCTTTATCACACCATATAAATATTTCATGCTTTAGTGATTAGTAAAACCTTGCATGATGATCTAAAGGTGAACTTAAGCCATATATTCAGACATATATAATTATACATAGTTTCCTAATATATTGTTTATGAAGTATGAAATTTTTATGTAAAATTAATTTTAACATGTGACAAACAAACACAAATTTAGAATTTTAAGATAAGCAGACACAATTACTCCAGAAAACAAGTTGATATTGATTATCAGCAAGCACTGATTAAGGAATAACAACCGCATTTTTTTCTCAACAGCTTCCTTCAGTCTCTTCTTTGTAATGATAGTTTTTTTTTTCCAAATTACCAAATTGCCTAGGATAATACGTTAAACATAATATTATACTTTACAATGATAATATAGTACTCACACAAATACAGTTATTTTCAAGACAAGTTATTCTAACTTCAATGATTTATTGTGCATTTTATCAAATTCCCTTCCAATTTCTTGGATTTTTCATGATTTAAAAAAATTAACTGGATGGCTATAAAAACGCTTACAATGAAGTTTCCTCCCACTTTTCCTCTCATATACATATATACATATATCTGGTGGCCCAGACGTAGCAGTCCACTGGGCTTTTGTGGGGTCTCCTCCATTTATGTTTTTATGATTATGTATAAATGTAATTGTTATAAACTAAATGAAAATAAATTCTATCTGAATCTGAATCTGAAATTCTGTGTGTGATAGAACACGCAGGAATATACATCTACACTGTATGCACTGTCAAAAGATTGCCAGCACTAAATAATTCTAATTTCCTCAGTATACTATAATTTTACACCATCATGAATTATCATTTTGGCATTAATACAAGATAGATTGTGTTTTTCACAAACAAATAAGACAGTTAAGATTAGAATATATGACATGAAATTTTCTACATAATGACCAGGGAATTTGAATTTAAAAATAACTGCCACAGAAAATTTCATCGTTTTGGTAAAATTTTGCACAATAACAAGTTGGTTTATATCTCATAAAGCCATGAATATCCAAGTGTGATAAACAAATTTTTAAAATGTTTACGTCTGAATGAATTCCCTACAGATTGTTTTAATTTTTGTCCTAAAATGTTCCCTGGACTGTTTTCTTGAACTCTGAGAGCTCTGGTGGCATATTTTTTCAATTTTTTCAATCCCAAACTTAATTTAGGAATGCTGTGTCTGGAGAAAGAGTCATCGTCAATATAGTTAAGTCGGGACTATGTTGCACATGTGCAGTAAGCAAGCTTTAATAATTTTGGCAAGTGTTTTCTACATAGGTGTACGGGACAGGCTTTTTGGGGGGGGGGGGAGCTGTCGCTATTTTGCCCTGAACTCTTTACATGGCACGGATGTGATCAGAGCAGTGGATCCGCCCTTATTGGTCAGGATTTGCTCTGATATATGCCTTTTACCCCGATGCTAGGGGGGGCTGCAGCCCCCCCTGACCCCCCGCGAAATACGCCTATGTGTTTTTACAAACAAGTATATACTATATCATATACAATTACAATTTGAAAACTGTGTTCTGAGTGCATGTCAAAAGATAATTATACGAATTAGCACTGTCTGACATCAGTCATTTTGTTTTAGATCTCAGCTGGACCATCCATGCCTTTACAGGTCTGATAACATTCTAGATACAACAAATTGGCAATGCTTAAATCAGTGGGTCTTTGATTAATTGAGCTTCACAATATTACACCACTTTGAAATAAATCCAAAAAGATATTAGCTCATTTAATTTTGCAGTTTAGATATTCTGTCCACGCTTGAAATTAATTCATCATTAACTCTAATTCTCTAAGCCTACTTTGGTTTTTCAGTTAGCATTGCAAAAAGACCCATTTCAGTAATTACACTTTTCGTTATAAATTAGTCATTTATCAAAAGATAAAAATGCCACTTTTGATGATGAGACTGTAGCCAGAATCTCAATGAAGACAAAATTTATTGTCAGTCTGATTCCAGGAGTTTACTACAGTTGCTGCAATTTGATTGAGTTGCTGCAATTGGATGGAAAAAAGTATTGAAGCATCTCTTTCATACATGTTGTTTTGCCTGGTTAATTTGATATAGGGCTACTAAAGCTCATTTGTATGAAGTGCCCGAAGTGGATGACCTGCATGGAAAAAAGTTCCCTATCCGAATATCCTATTTGTCAAAATGGTTCAATCATTTTACAGTGAATCAAGCGGCATGGCAGGACATGCGTTTTAACCTCTGGAGGTGGGCTTGAAGTTTTCCTCAAAAGGAAATTATGTGTACCTATTTAATGTTAACGGTGGCATTAATTATAATTTCCAAGCACACAAAGTCCCTGAATAATCATTCCTAAATAAAGCAACACCTTGTTGAGAAATACCCACTGCAGAAATCATTAGCTTCAAGACGGCCCAAAAAATTTATTTATTGTACCAAAACTGCACGAAAACTTTTATTATAACAAAACTCCAATCTCCCCCTTGACATTAATGGTCGCCCCCTGATTTCGGACGACCCAGCCAGAGTGGGAATCGAACCAGGGATCACTTGAGCGAATGTCAGCCGAGGGTGCTACCAATTAAGCCAACTTACCTCCCATTATCACAGAAAGTCGACTACAGAGAAAAACTAATTCAAAACTAAACAACCTGGACAAGGTATTCTATATTATGATCAGAATCATACTATGAGTCTCTTTAGTACTCATGTCTGCCCTGTCCTTCCAGGTGTCATTTCCACTGCCCTTGACTTCTTGCCTTCATCCTGCCAGGAGTTTCGTCACAGGATGCAATAGAAGTGTGAGTAACCTTGACCATTGACATGGCTCCTATAAATTTCCTGCTGTGACTAATGATTTCTTTACTACTCCTGTTCAGAATGTCTTAATTGAGATCAGGTTTCGAAGTGTTATAAGGTTTTATGAAATAAAAGTATGCACACATACAAAGAAAGTAAGAAAAAATTGTTAATAAAAATTCTGTATGTATCAACATATTTATTTTTACCTATGTATTGTGTATTGGCAATTTGATCCAGTAGTGTGTTTTGAATGGAAATGTTTGGAAAGGCACCATTAATTGAGAAAAACAATGGCAGGAAAGCTGCAACTTGATTGAAATGAATTTGGTTCGCAGTAACAGATGCATTTTAACAATATACTTGCATGGCCACTGTTAATTGCTTAATTAAACTACATCTTGGAAAGCAATTTAAAAAAAAGTTTTCTTTTGTTCCAACGTGGTACAGGCAAACCAAAGGAGTTGGCAGCCTCCTGAAACTAACTTTTAATCTTGAAGCTAACAGAGCTTTTCAGGATAAGGGAACTAAGGAGGCTACTAAGAATGTCCCCTTAAATGCTTATGTTATGATCTCTGTAATGCATTACATAATAATCACACTGCAGGTTTGCTCAAGCGAAACATATGTTTGCACACATATTCAATAAGATTATAAAAAAATTTAGCATAAAACGGTTCAATTACCCCCTCTTAGTGACCTCCACTAAGCCTTAATGGACATAAGTTCTTAGTAGCCAGCTTAGTTCCCTTATCCTGAAAAACTTTAATAAGCCTTAACGGACATAAGTTCTGAAAAACTTCGACAGAGCTACAAGCAGGTTGTGATGCATTAGAATGGATTGATTACGAATTCATAATGGGCTACCCTGTCATCAGCTATATTGTCCCCTTTCAGTCAGTAACTGGAATTGCTATCATGCAATCGTAGAAATGAACGAAATCAAGTTTTGCCAAATTTTGTATAATCTGTTTTACCTGAGTTCCAGCATTTATTTTATAAGAAAGAATTATCTATTTCATCAAAAAGAAGAAAGAAATTATTTATTTTTGAAACTCAAATTAATGTGCTTTTTAATGTGTCCGATTGACGTGTGACCTTGCGTTGTTACTTGATGTGGTTGAGGACAATTTTGTCAATTGATCTTCTTAAAGAAAGGAAAATGAAACGTTGAGGTGTCAACACATGATGCTGAAGGATAATTCCATCTCCTCAAGGTGCCAGCTCAATGTTTCGCTCCTTCATAGAGAAGCCTGGCTTTGAGAAAATTGCTTATCATTTTGACAAAATAATAAGTAAAAAATATAATTGATATGTAATTATAAATGGATGGATGCATAATTGGGGCTTTAGACTAGACTTTATTCAGCCACATTAAAAGAAGGCAGACATGTAGTATACATGAAAACAAGCGCTTGGCCACGACACCCAGCAGAAGGCAGATGTTGGAAAACTTTAATTTCTGGAATACTGACACACTGACCAACAAAAATCCATTGAAAAACTAAATAAAGCAATATTTTATCAACCCCTGATATATATTTCACTCAGCTTGGTGAATTGGTATCCTGATAAACGCACTCACTTGTGCCTGAGAAATGAGCATTTTGCCATGAAATTCATATCAGGGCTCATTGGGACAGTGAATTCGGGGCACATTGGTACGCACTTAATATGGCAGAATGTAAGTGTCAAAGTCAACTGAATGACCTGGGACAGCACACAATAGGTATTCAGGCCATAGTGAATAGAGGCATAGTGGATTACCATGCTCTGTGAACAAATTTATTGCAAAGCACTGTAAGTTACTTACATAGATGTCCGCACCCAGGACAGTTTATGTTAAATGTTTAAACTGTTTAAAGTTTTAACTATTGGCACTACAAGGTGTTAATGCACTGTATATTGTCTTACACACTATTTATAGGTAGTTTCTGTTGAATATGGATTGTTAAAATGATTTTTTAATTAATATCCCAATGTGCCCTGTCGGCATATATATTCATACTGGCAAACCAAAATTGCTTAATTTCGCTACCGAAAAAGACGTATTTTTTTATACACATACAACTGTGTCACTGCATAACTACATAATTTTGAAAGAACATGTCTTTCTTTTGTGAAACTGTTAAAGAGACAGTAAAACATATTTGTGTTGTTTCCATATTCCTTCCAAAAAAAAGGAAAGAAACATACAACCTTTATAGTGTGTCTCAATTTCAGTAAGCAATAACAGACACAATCACACACAGGCACAATGCTTCGAAGAATAAATGCACATTTGCAACAATTCATAACTCCATATAATTACGTGCCCAATTCCTTTCATGAACAATGCAGATGATATAAGAACAAAGCAAGGAATCTGGTGGAACTCCTCATAATTACTGTCTATAGGCTTATCGGAATATTGGATGTCATCAGATATCAGAGGAGCATCTGTTATTATCTTTGTGCACAGGGTTGTGATGCATAGGCCAGGGAGTCTGTATGTATATACGTGTGCATGAAAGTTGAGGAATCCATAATTATGAGTTACATAATTATTGTAGGCCTATATGGAGAAAGCAATATGAAAAGCCATCTCAAATGCAATGGCAGCACAACAGCATCCTTTCATTTCAATATCAGTCTTTGTTGGTGTTTTGGTTTTTGTTTGATAAGTATTTGCCCTACACATGGCCAATATGGTGCTCCCGGCATACAGTTTTTGTTTGAACCTCGGACAGGGAACCCAAAAACATTACTTGGATCTAAAAGGGCAATATTCCAGCTGGATATCATTTAGAAGAGATATTAAATTCATGATATCTGATATGTGCTGGCCGAGTATTCAAGACCCCTTGCATGGGGTAAATTTGCTGTATGCAGAGGCTTTCTGCTCTCAATACTGCATTATTTTCAAATTCCAACTAATCATTTGATCTTTCCTGCAAAGTTAGAAGGTACAAACAAACATGAAACAATAACTAATGCCATGAAAAACCCATGTTTGTTTATACTAGATCAATTGCAGGCTCTTTGGGGCAGGATAGAATCAATTTATATCACTTGACATGGCAAAACACCACATGTGTGAAATATGTCAGAAGTACAAGATCCATCGATGAATCTTGACCAACATGTTGATCTGGAGATTGTGATGCCAAAGTTGAGCTGTTGAATACAAATAATCACACAAGCTCCTTCGCTGCTCTTTTCTCCCCCTTCATTTTATTTTTGCTTCAACAAAGAATACTGTCAATTTTCCATGTTTGTGCTCCTAAAGGTATTTCTCAAAGATAAGGCTTCCAGGATAAGAAACTAGGTAGAACAGATTGTAAAATTAAGGGAATGTTCTGAAGTGGTGATATAAACTTCTGGAGTTGTTCAATTTAGGCCACAAATAATTGATTCTTGGGTTTAATGTCTGCCTCGGTTATTTTAAAATCTTTAGTGTTGGTGTGGCAAACAAGTTATCTTTAAGCCATGTACTTACTCAATATTAAAATAATTGTTAAAACCGAAATGAAATTAAATTTGTCGATGACCAATTTTATTTACACTTCAGAAGGTAAATTGACTTGATTCAATCCTAGGTTTTGTCATTGTGAGGCTATGGTACCTGTACACTCTCACTTCCATCTCGGAATAGTCGTAGCAATAATTATTTCAGATATCGAGAAGATAAGTCTTGGTCCTGTTGTGGACTTACACTTGGAAGGTTTTAAGAAAAGATGTGACAAAATGAGAAGATCCCCCTGGCATGACTGTGTAAAGTGAAGCCTTTCTAATAAAAAGACATGACGACTACCCGATCTCATAATAAAAAATAAGTAACACCTTCTATGAATTTAATGCAAGCTGTGTGATAACTGCCAAAGCTGACACTTATGTTGAAATAGAATGCCTTAGAAGTGCCTGCTCTGGTGTAAGACAAGCTGGGGATGAAGAGGTTGTTGACACAGTGGAAAGGTTCAAGTTCCGAAGGAAGAAAATCTGCCTTTAGACAACGTCACAACTGTAAGGAATGCTGTGTCCTAATTGACATTGATGTTCTCTATCTAAAAATAAAATGAAATGAAATGAAAATAAAACTAGTAGTTATCTGTATAAATTTGAATTATTTTACAGTTGCAAAATTTTATCTGCATGACAGACAAATGAAAATGAAATTATTTTCAAATAAATACAAATTCCAAAATGAAATCATTGTATAATATTCTTTGGGGCTAATCCAAATATTCATCTAAGCCGAACATAACTTTTTGGAGAAAGTGTAAAGAAGCAATATTCAATGCCATGGCAAGAAAATGAATGTGTTTGTTCAGAGCAAAGTAATTGTAGGCTCTTTATCCATGAACAGAATCAATTTATTTCACTTAAAATATATATAGGAACCTGACTTTTTGACTGAAATGTGTGAGGTTATCTCAAATCCATCTCCTGAGCAACACCTTTGTTTCGGGGATTGAGAGGTAGTGTAGAAATAAAGTTTTAAAAAACATCTCTCCTGTTGACATCAGATATTCTTGTTTACACATATCACGAGAGCTCCTTCATGGCTCTATGTTTTCATTTTCTGATTGCTTCAACAAAGAATACTGTCAAGTGTCTACATGTATAAGAGTGTGCTACTTAAAACATTTTTCAGATTTAATTCAGTTACAATGATAAGAAACAAGATTCAACAGTTTTCAGATAAGATTCAGACTTATTTTTGTCAATTGATTATCATCTCTAAATCTTAACTGAAATGTTTTGCACACATGTAGCCAAACATACATTAAGAATATTTGATTAGATGCTTTGCTTTATGAATTGTATAAGTTTATCACAAATCCACTGGTTTGTTTCCTATTCTCAATGCCCTAAAAGTAAAACCAAGTGCAATATCGCTGGCTTTCTTCAGTTGCACCACTCTCCAAAATCAGCCATATTCAAACTTGCATATACCTGTTCAGCAGAGCATTTTCTAAAGATTTTTGACTGGGAGTCCTGCAGAACAACCAAAAGTAAACCAGTATTCATAGTACCCTGACAAGCGACATCTATAGATTAGCTGAAGGTCAAACAATTTATGATATAGCTTGCAAAAGTTTGAACCTTTCGACTGAATACTAATCTAGAAACTGGGCCAATTTCCACCAATCGGAGTTTCACAAATGTTATATTTATCAAAATAGAAAATCCGAGAGATAACATGAGCAGAAATATATTGTAAAAACTATGAAGGTACATTTTTGATTCACAAAAAATGCACCCAAAAACTTGAAAAAAAAATAAGACCACAAAATGTGAAACTTATGAGAATATCTACGAAAAATTTGTCTTCAAGTGATACCAAGGAGACCTGACATGTGCACTGGGAGATCATTTGGTCTCCTATTTACTTTGTTAAAAAATACACTGATGTTCAGTTTCTGAGACAAAGTAAGAATGACGGTTACAGGAGAAATCATTTTCACTTATCATTGATTGACATTTTACATGCACCTGTCAGAATTCTGTGGATATATGAAAATAAATATGTCTTTTTTGGGTGCCACCATGCAGACGGGAACGAATAATTGTGAATAGGCATCTTTTTCTCATCTGTTGAGAACAGATTCTGCATAATAAAGATAAGATTGTGGCATAATTGTTACGGAAATTAGTATGACCTACAGGAGAAAAAATATCATTTCTCCATGAAGAAAATGTGTTTATTTCTTCACTGTTGTATTAAAAGCATCCAAAGAGAGCTCACAAGACGTACCTACAATTTTAATTCCTTTTAATTCCTTTATTATCTTACTTATCTCTGTAAGAGAGAGGTTCTTAGATGTTTGAAGTGTCTTCTTCATCTTCTTTGGCAAAAGAAACGAAAAAAGAAAGACCCTACCTTCACCTATACCTTAAAATATTTCTGTAGTTGGCACTTGCAACACATCAAACTCCTGAGGAAAACTAAACTTTAGCCTTTACATCAAAAAGGCCTTTTTCAGATGTTGGCGATAAAAGAAGATTTGATGAAAATTTATAGTTCAACATAACATCAAAGATGTGAAGCCTTTCTTGATGAAAGTTCATGTGGAGTTCATTCAATCTTGTCTTTATAAAATGATTAAACACCTTCTAAGGATTAAATTCAAGCCATGTGAATACTACCAAAGTTGACAATTATATTTTGAAATGGAACAACTTAGAAGTGCCTGTTCTGATTTTAGAGAAGCCGGAATGAAAAGGTTGTTGACACAGTGAGAGGGTTCAAGTTCTGGTGAAAAACAATTGTCTTGAGACAACATTAGAGAGACTTGATAAATGAATCTGCAACAGGAAAAGAGTGGCCAAGGTAATATCTACCTTTGTAGTACTTAGAATTATATTGTAAAACACAAAAATTATTGTTTTATTCTATTGTTCGCACCACAGACAATTAATTAGAACAATGATATCATATGGTCCAGGACGACATCAACCTCTATTTGTTATAGATACATATAATCTTTTGTAGACATTCTCATATCATCATTTGTGAAGTCACCATAAAAGTCTCAAGGTTCAATCCTATCAATAAGAAATTGCACCAAAAATTTAAGTTAACGGTTAAGATATTAAGCTGGGGGGGGGGCTCTCAAATACCCCGGGCTTTTTTTGTGTGTGATCTGTTCTTTACATGTATTAAAAGCTACAAAAACTCCTCAAAGGCAGTATCGTGCCACTGTCCAGGAGTTTATGTTGTTATTTTTCTTTGCATCATTAGATACAGTGGCTGGTAGCTTTGCCATATGATACGCTATGCTTTACTCAATCACAAAGTGAAACTTGATATGGTTATGAGTTCAGTGTTGCAAAACAGAATTGAATATTCTTAAGAGTGATTAAATCATAAAAATAGTAAACTGAATAACTGTGGTTGAAAAACCTAAATACCTGACATGAAACCTATTGCTGATAACTTGTGTGATAAGGCAATCTTACATTTGTTGATAAAGCTACTTTAGAACATCATCTGATTATCATTCAGTGGCTGAAAGCATGGCGGTTTTATTTTCCCTCCATTTTAATGGTGGGTTGTTGTAACAGTGATGTTACTTTAGTTGGCTTAAATCAAAATAGAAAGAGAGATTTATCGTCAGCACTCTGGACTCTTAACCACCAGGACATATTTTTTGTTGTGGCATTATATCCATACAACTCTCTCACTGCATATCTGCATGATGGTGAAAGAACAGGTTTTGTTTTTGTGAAACTGTTTAGCAGACAGTACAACATATTTGTGTTGCTTCCATATCCCTTCCAATAAAAAAGGAAGTAACATGCAACCTTAGATAATACTCTTTATTGCGTGTCTCAGTTTCAGTAAGCAATAACTGACACAATCACACACAGGCACAATAGTTCGAATAAAAAATGCACATTTGCAACAATTCATAACTCCATATAATCAAACAAAAACTAAAACACCAACAAAGACTGATATTCAAATGAAAGGCTGCTTTTGTGAAACTGTTTAATAGAGAGTACAACATATTTGTGTTGTTTCCATATCCCTTCCAATAAAAAAGGAAACAACATAGAGCCTTAGATAACACCCTTTATTTGGTGTCTCAATTTCAGTATGCAAGAACATGCAGGCACAATCACACACAGGCACAATGCTTCGAAGAATAAATGCACATTTGCAACAATTCATAACTCCATATAATTACGCGCCCAATTCCTTGCATGAACAATGAAGATGATAAGAACAAAGCAAGGGATCTGGTGGAACTCCTCATAATTACTGTCTATAGGAATATTGGAATATTGGATGTCATCAGATATCAGAGGAGTTTCTGTAATTATCTTTGTGCACAGGGTTGTGATGTAGGCCAGGGAGTACATGTATATACGTGTATATGAAACTTGAGGAATTCATAATGATGAGTTACATAATTATTATGAAAAAAAAAAGAAAGAAAAGTCACATCAAATGCAATGACAGGACACAGGGAATTTTTTAAAGCAAATTTCAGAGGCGGGGATTTTGGCCGAAGGGGGCATTTTACTATTGCATCATAGAAACGTGACATGCGTGGTGAAAAGGTTTCAGACTGAAGTATTCTCGCAAATAAAAAATTGCATGAAAGGGGAACCAAAAAGAATTTCTCGGATCTAAATGGGCATTGGGCCTATTCCAGCTGAATACAATTTAGATGAGATGTTAAATTCATGATATCTGATATGTGCCGGCCAAGTATTAAAATTCGCTTGCATGTGGTAAATTTGATGCATGCAGAGGCTTTGTGCTCTCCATGCTGAAATATTTTCAAATTCCAAATAATCATGTGATGTTTCTTTTAAAGTTAGAAGGTACAAATAAACATGAAACAATAACTAATGCCATGAAAAACCAATGTTTGTTTATACTAGATTAAATACAGGCTCTTTGGGGCAGGATAGAATCAATTTATATCACTTGACATGGCAAAATGCCACGTGTGTGAAATATGTGAGAAATATCTGATACCCATCGTTGACTCTTGACCAACGTTGATCTTGAGATTGTGATGCCAAAGTTGAGCTGTTGAATACAAATAATCACACAAACTCCTTCACTGCTCGTTTGTACCCGTTCATTTTATTTTTGCTTCAACAAAGAATACTGTCCATTTCCCATGATATTTCCCAAAGATATTTGTCAAAGATGAGGCTTCCAGGATATGAAACTATAATAAAACCCCATGACAGTGTAGTTCACAGCTATGAACATCATGAGTGTCAGGTCTGCTCTGAATTAACACGAGTCCGAAGGACGAGTGTTATTCAGAAGGCAGACCTGACACGAATGATGTTCATAGCTGTGAACTACACTGTTATGGGGTTTTATTTATATCCCGCAATGACTTTATCAGTGGTTTTTACTAAATTTTAGTCTGATAACTTCAATTTCTCCCAAGTTAGGAGCAGCAGTTTGTTGTGACGTCACCAGCTGCCCATTGTGATGTCATGAAATAAACAATCGCTGCCCATTGTTTGCATAACAACGTCAGATAATTTATTTCATTGAGTTCACTAGGATGAACTCAATGGTGTGAACTCAATGGTTTTTTCATGGTGTTCACTCGCAATTGCGGGATATAAGGTAGAATAGATTTTAGAATTAAGGGAATCTTCTGAAACGGTGAGATGAACATCTGGAGTCTTTCAATTTAATGTACCAATCACTTTGCTGCAATATTGTTAATACATAAATGTACTGGGTTTAATGTCCGCCTCAGTTTTTTAAAAATCCTTGGTGTTGGTGTGGCAAACATGCTATCTGTTTTGCTGCAAGCAGATTGGCGGTCCAAACAGATTCAAAATTAACTTTCAACTTGTTCTTGTGATGTTACTGGCTTAAAATGTTTGCTTGTGTTAGTTATGGTTAATCAGTTGATTCTGTACTTCCGTACTACATATCTAGCAGCATAAGTCTCAATAAACAAACCAATTAAATGTCTTAAGGTAATTCATCAAATAAGAAGATTAGGAGACCAACAGACAACTGTCAATGACGTGGCAGAGCCAGCTTGCAAATTGAAAATAAGCAAATTAATTTTTCCAGTGGACAGCCAATCTGCAAAGAGCTCTTTAGAAGCCGTGTAGTTACTCAATATTAAAATAACTGTTAAAACTGAAATGAAATAAAATACGTCAATGTCTCTGTCTTAAACCAATTTTATTTTCTCCTCAGAAGGTAAATTGACTTGATTCAATCCCAGGTCTTGTCATTGTGAGGCTATGGTACCTGCACCTTCTAACTTCCATCTCAGAATAGTCGTAGCAATAATTATTTTAGATATCGAGAAGATATGTCTTGGTGCTGTTGTGGACTTACACTTGGAAGGTTTAAAGAAAAGATGTTAAAAATGAGATGATCCCCCTCCAATCATTGTACTCTCCACCCAGTTGAAAATTTAGAGAAGTCAGTTGTAGGCAAAAAGCTTCTAAGATCAATCATTGATGCTTAGCTGCATGTCCCAAAGCAGTGTCAGACAAACCAGGAATTATCTGTGAATTTGTCAGTGGAAAGGAATGTGTTATGCTAGCTGAGCTTGCAGAAACAATTGGAAGCATGGAAGCAGACCCTAAACGCTACCTGTGTCTCAACCTTAAAATATGTGTTGTTGCCAATTGCAATGTTATAATGTAATATCTACCCTCTTGTAAACGTAAGGTGCTCACTTCAATAGGATTTTTTTAACCGATTTAGCAAAAATGGAAGAGGTTGCACCTGGCATGACTGTGTGAAGTAAAGCCTTTCTAATCAATTTTAGACATGAGGTCTACCCAATCTCATAAAAAAGTAACACCTTCTATGGATTTAATTCAAGCTGTGTGATTACTGCCAAAGCTGACACTTACATTGAAATGGAATGCCTTAGAAGTGCCTGCTCAGGTGTAAGACAAGCTGGGATGAAGAGGTTGTTGACACAGTGGAAAGGTTCAAGTTCTGAAGGAAGAAAATCTGCCTATAGACAACGTCACAACTGTAAGGAAAGCTGTGTCCTAATTGAGATTGATGTTCTCTATCTAAAATAAATAAATGAAAATGAAACTAATAGTTATCTGTACACATTTGAATTATTTGATAGTACCAAACTTTATCTGCATGACAGACAAATAAAAATGAAATTATATGTAATTAAATACGAATTTCAAATATACATTATCTTGGCTGAACTATCATTGCATAATATTCTTAGGGGCTTATCCAAACATTCATCCAAGCCGAACATAACTTTTTGGAGAAAGTGTAAACAAGCAATATTCAATGCCATGGCATGAAAATGAATGTGTTTGTTTAGAGCAGAGTAATTGTAGGCTCTTCATGCAAGAACAGAATCAATTTATTACACTTAAAATATCAAGGAACCTGGTTTTTGGACTGGAATATGTGAGATAAACTCAAATCCATCTACTTCAGATTCTCTTGAGCAACATCTTTGTTTTGGGATTGGGAGGAAATGTAGACAAAATAGTTCCAAAAAACCACTCTCCTGTTGAAATTTTGTTTATAGATCTCAAGAAAAGCCCCTTCATTGCTCTTCTGAGACTTTCCACAGGCTGGTTTGCTTTTCTCAATAACCTGAAAGCGAAAAAAAATTCAATATCGCTGGCTTTCTTCAGTTGCATCACTAGATCTGAATTCACCAAATTCAAACTTGCATGCATATGTCTTTTCAGTTTTTAGAAAAAGTAAGAATGACGATTATGGAGGAACTCATTGTCATTTGTCCTTAATTGACATTTTACATGCACCTGTCAGAATGCTGTGGATATATGAAAATAAATATATGCTTATCTTGGGAGTCTACACAGACGAGGATTAAGGCTATAATTGTGAATAGGCATCTTTTTCGTATCTGTTGAGGACAGATTCTGCAGAATAAAGATAAGAATGTTGCATAATTGTTACGAAATTAGCATGACCTACAAGAGACAAATTATCCATTTTCTTGATGAATAAAAAGGTGTTTATACCTTCAATGTTGTTTTAAAAGTATCCAAAGAGAGCTCAAAAGACGTACCTCAAATTTTAATTCCTTTTAATTCCTCCAATTGTCTCCACTGATGCCTGTAAGAGAGAAGGTTTTAAATGTTTGAAGTGTCTTATCTATCTTCTTTGGCAAAAGAAATGAGAAATGAAAAACCCTACCTTTGCATCTGCCTTAACATATTTCTGTAGTTGTCACTTGCAACACATCCATCTCCTGAGGAAAACTAAACCTTTAGTCTTTACATCAAAAAAGGCCTTTTCCAGATGTTGGCGATGAAAGAAGATTCGATGAAAAATTATAGTTCAACATAACATCAAAGAAGGGAAGCCTTCCTTGATGAAAGTTCATGTGAAGTTCACTTAATCTTGTCTGTGTAAAATGATTAAACACCTTCTATAAGGATTAAATTCAAGCCATGTGATTACTGCCAAAGTTGACAATTATATTTTGAAATGGAACAACTTAGAAGTGCCTGTTCTGATTTATAGACAAGCTGGGATGAAAAGGTTGTTGACACAGTGGAAGGGTTCAAGTTCTGGGGAAAAAATTGTCTTGAGACAACAGCCAGCAATGCTGTGTGCATAAGGACATCAGAGTTCTCTTATTCAAAGAATGAAAGTGTAACGAGAAAATTTGGTAAAGGTAATAATTACACATGTGGTATTTAGAATTATATTGTTGAACACAAAGATCAGAGTTATAAAATAAACAGGTCACGAGACAAAGGAAAGCGGTGCACACTCTTAACGTAAAAGGTTCTTGAAAGTAGGCCTATATATGAAGAACCCAAAGCCGAAAAAAGGTTATACATTTTCTAAGGATTCAATTGAATTGAAAAGGTTCAATACTTGGTCTTCTTCTTCTTCTTCTTCTGCTGTGTGCTGGGATACCCCGGGTCGCCGGGTAGCTTCACTCTGATCTGCAGATCAGAGGAGCTGCACATTGGATGATAAGGCTGTGAGTCTGGTACATACCCTATTCATTCAGGGATGTCCAGGGTCTTTCAGTTGCCCCAGCATAGAACACTGGATACAACCCACCTCCATTTAACGTCCCATGGGCTCGGACTAAGTTCAGTTTTCAGTGTAGTTCAATCAGTGTAGTTCAATCAATCTCCTTTGGTGTCACTGGTGTGCAGGTTTCTTTTTTAGAACTGGTGCTCAGTGTTCATACAAATCTATTTTTGGAACTGGTTCGTTTCTGTTTCTTTTTTGTTTTCTCAGATTTCTGTCTTGGTACAGGCTTCATTGTGGTGCTGGTGTCTTATCTGGTGTCTGTGCATGATTTATTTTTGAGTGAAGTTCCAGGAGCGGGATTCGAACCCACATTCGATTCAAAATCAACTGCTATAATGATTAGGCCACGGGGGAAGGCCCTATGATAGGACCCTATCCTGCCAAATTGAGAGAAAGAAGTTCCATTGTAGGAGTTCAGTGCAGCTATAGATTATCTAAATGTTGTTTTTGTTTGCTGTTGGAACCTTTTTAAAAGTTTAATGATGAACCTTTAGGGTTCCTTATCTTTATCAGCTTATAGAACCTTTAATGGTTCTATACAGGGTGTCTACAGAAAAAGAGGACAGTCACTTTTCTTCTTTTTCACACTCATATACGTTCAGAATTTGGTGATAAGTCTAACATAAGAATGGATTTGATACTAAGCCATATTAGGTCTATTGCAAATATGTTTATTTGTGAATTAGATCACTCTTAAAGCCAAAATGCAAGCATGATATGCAAAAGTGCTTGCATTGTTCAAGATGAAAAAGGTCGACCTTGTTTTCCTCATTCTTGATGAGAAATTTTTCACCATTTATGGTGCTTGTGAGACTAGGAATGATTCATGCGTGAGTAGTGGGACATTTGCTGATGCTCCAGCTGCCGATTATTCAATTCAGGACCTAACACTTGGTCTTCAATATGGAGTCATCTGATGACAAGAAAATCACAAAAATGTCTCAAATAAACCATTGACCAGAGTGCCGGAATCAATGCAAATGTTTATAATAACATTCTGAAATAATTTGGGGTGCCATGGCGTCAGACGAGAAACTCTTTTGTTGGCAAAATCATCTTCCTACAAGGTGTAGCACCTGTTCATACTGCGAAGAAGACTCAGGAGTGCCTCAAAACAAGCCTCCTGAGTCAGGTAGAGTGCCACCCCTTGTCTCCTGAACAGGACCCAGTGGATTATTCAGTTTGGGCAAATTGGGAGACAGAATCCAGCAAGTTTTCGCAACCCTCGCATTAAAGTTAAAGGCCTCCGCCAGGTCTGCATGGGGCAAAATGTTTGTGGAGAGCATCAAACACGCTTTTGAATCATTTATGTCTCATCTGCAGAAAGTTACCGCATCAAGGGGTGCGAATACTGGGTAATTTGACTGTTCTGAATATACTGTTCATATACAAATCATGTTTTGTTGAATGATGATGCTTGGCACAAAATAAAATGTAAACAAATGCAATTGTGTTGACTGTCCTCTTTTTCTGTAGACACCCTGTATAAAAACTTTTTGTCAAGAGTGTGGAGAAAAAGCATCTCCTTCATGCAACAGCCATGAAGGCTGTGCACAAAATGACACTGAAGTCCTCTATCCCAAGAAATGAAACCATCTCTCTTGACAGAAAATTTGTTTTCTCATCTTTCTCCCTGGGTTAATATATGTGAATCTTATATTATTTTATAGAGAATTACACTGGCTAAAGGGTGCACAGTATGAATCCTGCATCTGAAGCAGATTTGCCTCCACAGTCAATAATTTGTCAAGCGGCCCATTGGTCCCCACTCTCCCCTACATTTAGAGTCCCATAGACTTTGATGGCTGAACTTTGTAGCTGAGTCTCCTAGCTTCCAGAATTTCACAGGTGGACGTTCCGATTTTACTGCAAACAGCCACTAGGGGGCATTTTTCAGAATGGCCGCCATTTTTACCCTCACAATCCTATTTTCCCTAATTAAAAAAAAGGTGGCCATTTTGAAAACCGCCCCCTGGTGGGGATTGCAAAATCAACAATTTCTTGGTCAGCTGGCAAAAATACAATATAACTCATGGGGATGGAACGGCAGCAGTTGGCAGCAGTTGGCAGCAGTTGGCAGCAGTTGGCAGCAGTTGGCAGCAGTTGGCAGCAGTTGGCAGCAGTTGGCAGCAGTTGGCAGCAGTTGGCAGCAGTTGGCAGCAGTTGGCAGCAGTTGGCAGCAGTTGGCAGCAGTTGGCAGCAGTTGGCAGCAGTTGGCAGCAGTTGGCAGCAGTTGGCAGCAGTTGGCAGCAGTTGGCAGCAGTATCCTCTTTTAGAGGGTGCCATACTGCGTTTCATAGTTCGGTTATTGGGAAGCATTTGGCGGAATGGTATTGGTAAGAGTGATGGGCATATAAAATATTTCATGTTTGCATGGAGAGTCTTGTTTTCCATTTGTCTCCTTGAATTTGTAAAATTGAAATTAGGCTCGATAACCTGAAGATAAACATTACAAATGGATGAACTTTTCATCAGTCGAGAATCATTTATATGCACCCATCTGATAACTCTTTGAACATGTAAGTACACACTGATATTTCCCACTGAATGGTTCCAGATGAGAAAGGCTACATAACACTGTCCTGTGATATTTGCCCTCTTCTTATGAGGTAAAAACTAACCAAGTAGTGTTTTGGGTCATTCTCAATGATTCGGGCAAATATTTCCCTTGCCTTTGGGTGATTGGGGTGACAGGTCATGTGACTGTTTTGCTGCGGTCTCTTTCTCAAGTTGCTGCA
The DNA here is from genome assembly GCA_026936325.1 of Platynereis dumerilii. Classification (NCBI taxonomy): domain Eukaryota; kingdom Metazoa; phylum Annelida; class Polychaeta; order Phyllodocida; family Nereididae; genus Platynereis; species Platynereis dumerilii. The sequence continues at coordinate 27,023,328 of JAPTHN010000004.1, forward strand.
TTTATTTGTGAATAAGTGAAGAGTTAGCATAGGAGTGATATTGCTTAAATCACATGTAATTGACACAATTACTACTTCCTTCTTGTTGACCTTATAAGAATGGATCAAATCTCACAAAACTGTAAATTATGAATAGGCATGTTTTTTCTACAGTACAACCATCATAAAATGGCTCGTCAGTTTGGATCGACACTTATCTATCGATCTGTAGTGATCCATGGCGATCTTGGTTGATATGGAGTGACCGATCTGGAGTGATCTGCTGTGATCTGTATCTATTAATCAAAATTAATATTAATAAATTTACATTTCTGTACCAAATAACTTCTGAATATGTTTCCTTAATCAATATGTTCTATTGTTAGATGGATTTTATCTGTTCTTTGACTTATAATCCTAAATAATTGACATGATTGATTTTCACTAAAATTGGATTAGTAGATCACTACAGATAGAGTTATATCATCTCAGATCACTACAGATCACTCTTTATCCGGACCACTCCGGATCACTATGTTGAGCCATTTTAAGATGGTTGTACTGTATATCAAGAGAATATATTGTGATAAAATGACTAAAAATAATGCAAAAAGACGATAACAGCATGCAAGACTTTTAAAATATTGGAAACGTCAGAGTTGGTTTTTGTACATGGCATAAATATGGTAATGAAAGTTTTTGTTTTTAAAAATAACAGAACATATTTTGACAACATTTCTGAAGAAACCAGCGATATTAACACGATCCGAAGATTACCAGCAAAAGACAAAATAGCTATTTTCTCCAGCACGTACTACACCAAACAGTGTACAGTGCCGCCTGTAAGTCAGTGAAACGCATGACATTGTGCCATTGCATCAATTCTAAACATCCTCAGCCAAACTGCTTGTGGAGGCATGAATTCTCATCGGATGAAAGGGAAACAAAGTGGGTCATAAAGGCCGATGTGTGAGGCAAGTGGGATAAAAATAGCAGCCCATTTTCTTCTCTGTAGTCGGAGTTAGGTATGGGTCAAAGTCTTTGATAAGTAAGTGAACCACCCTTCCCTATGTTTTAACATTGGGCCTGCGTTTCACTTACTTAGCAAAGACTTTGACCCATACCTTACTCCAACTACAGCAAAGAAAATTGGCTGCTATTTTTACTCCACATGCCTCACATATATCGGCCTTTATGACCCAAAATGTTTCCCTCTCATCGGATGAGAATTCGTCCTTCCAGAAGCATTTTGGTTAAGGATGTTTAACATTGATGCAATGGCACAATGTAATGCGTTTCACTTACTTACAGGCGGCACTGTATCTTCCCTACAGCTTAGTATCCAAAGAGAGCTCAAGAGATGTGCCATGAATTTTAAATACTCCAATTATCTTGACTGATGTCTGTAAGAGAGAAGCCCTTAAACGTTTGAAGTGTCTTCCTCATCTTCTTTGGTGAAGGAAAAAGGCTCTTTACGCAATACATGCAGTGTTTTTGATCTGACAGATTGTATTGGGAACAAAAGTTTTTCACTCAGATGTTTTTTGACATGTTCAGGGATCAAGAAAAGTTTCATTAAAGTCTTAATTTTTCGAGTAAAAGATATGTTGAAGGTATATGTCGTTACCTAGAACTACTTTTTTCAGACAGATGAAATTAAAAGGGCTAATTAAAACACTGTGCAAAGCATGGCTCACTCACATTATTACAAGTGAAGTTTTATTGATCTTTGGTGGTACAGACAAGTTAAGTCTAGGCATGGAGGCTACTTGAGATTATCACAAAACCTTGTTAGGAAATAACTAATTTTGGAGATGTCCAAATAAAGTAGATTTTTATATAGCTAGAAAACACATTTGATATCAAGAAGACATGACTTGGCTATGCTTGTATGGTGGACTTACACTTGCAACGCTGTACGTTTAGCGGCAACTTTGGAATGAAACAAACTTAGCTGATCTGTTCTCCTCATTAACATGTCCCATTTAAGCATGCCGCTCCCACACAGAGCTTCCGTTTGATGCTTCAGGGGAGTAGTGGGAGCTCATCTGTCTACAAGTGGACCGCTGTTACATTGCCACTTCTTTTTCCAGCCTTGGCAGATCAGAACAAATGCTGTCATGTTATGCCACCTAGTGATTAGTGTGTTATTCTGGGAGCTCCTGCGAGCAGTCCACATCATTTGAGTCTGGGGAACTCACACTATTTTGTCTGGAAGAAACCGGGGCTGTTTCTGAGTGTGCTGATGGCCTAGTCTACTTCCTTAGAGAATGTGATTGCCGAGTCTGACTCTGGTATACATCAATGTTGAATAGAAATTTTGTGAATTTGCAATCAATGGAAAATTCTTAGACTAAAATGAAAAAAATCTGAGTGTTAGAAATTTCTTGTAATATGATAATTTTGAAATTTTGGTTATCACACCAACTATTTTATGCTTTAAAGACCAGCAAAACCGTGTAAACTGTTCTAAAAGTGAATTCAAGTCAGTGACTTGTAGATGACATTATTTGTATATGGTTTTCAAAGTTATTGTTCAAGAAGTACACTCCTGGGCTGAAAAAACTGTTCTGCTTAAAAAGTCAAGAGGAAAAGCAATTTAATACTGAGACAATGCTTCTGTTGATTAATTGACCGGAAATGAAGCTTTTTCGATGTGTATATCCTGTTAAAATCAAAGCCTAACGAAATGAAGTCGAATTCTAGGGTGGTCCATTTATTCAGTGTTTTCAGCATTGATTAAAAGAAATTCGTGAAATCCCTTCCCCCCAAAAAAAAACAAAACTAACCTGCTACAAAATCAAATGAGAGCATTTTAGAAATTCTTCATTCAACCATAATAAGGACTAATGTATAGGGCTTTATTATTATTATTATGTTTGAATGGGGGCAGCAGCGAGGTCAGTTGGCTGGACGGCGAGAAGCAATGAGGCGGTCCCCTGGGAGATCGGAGGATGCGGCATTGGCCGCCCCCCCCCCCCCATTTGACCTGGCAATATGTACATTGATTGATAGTGTAGGGATTCGTACGATTTCGGTCCGGTATGAGAAGTAATCAACCAATACACGTTCATACGAGTCTCTAATAAATATTAGACTCTGATACCAGCTTCAAACAAGTCATACAGGCCACATTATAAGAGATGTAGCCTGTTGAAAATCCGAATGGCTAGCGCTGTCACTGTATCCACAGGCTTCACATCGACGACTTGACCGGGTCAATGTGGAGGATATACAACTTCCACAGCCCATCTGATGGTGTCAATCAACTCAGGCCATCCTGGAATCAATCGGCCATGGATAAATCCAGTGTTACGGTGAAATACATCCTATTCTGAACCAAAATATCGAAAACGCAAAGCACACTGGCCATTACAGCCTCCCTCCTCGATCCACTCTATAAATTTTTGCGCATGCGCAGTGACAGCGTCCTAGTTTGGCTGGGGCCAGGGGCAGAAAACTGCTTCAACGCAGTGGGTATGTAATCATGAAAGGTTGGGGAAAAACACATTAAGTGCGATGTATATGTACGTATTACAGGAATTCACGATGAAGTAGACTTGTTGATTTCTATTGATGTGATCTTCAGCAAAATGATCATTTTCGGTATTGGACTAAAACTATCAAGATAAATCTGACAATTTTAGCTGTAGTTGGGCATGTTACTTAAGAAACAATAACCACTAAGCACTGGGTTCAAGACTGAAAAATGAATGAGTAATTAGAATTAGAAATATTTATTACATGACGTATGGAACTCCACATGCCGTGCTGTAACAATGCATTTCAATTTCACCTTGAATCTGAGCTGCTGTACACAGATATAAACATATAGCATAACTGTGAAATAAATAAACCAACTGTTAGACCATGGCCATATTTATTAGATTCCAAGGTGAGACAAACCATAACTGTGAAATATAATCAGTTTGTTTCTTGCCCTCAATCATTCAACTGGTTGTGTCTATGACACTGAAACGTTTGATTGGTAGACATGTGAATATGGATTATGGGCTTGACTGAAACCTGTAGGTGCTGTACTGTATAAGTGAGCATCTCAGACCGCATTTCCACTAACCTCAGTGAAAGATAAGATGCATGAGCAGATAGTCATGGGCTTGTAGCATGGGAATGCGTACAGATTCTGGCCACCACAGGGTGAAAAATAAAGTGTCCTGTAATATTCAACGTTAAACACAATTCAAAGGGGACCATCCCAGGCACGAACCAGAGAAATTTCAGAGCTTAACACCTCCTATGTGATGAGATACGTATCTACTCCCATTGTGAAGCACAATAACATGGGGCATTTTCTGCAATTCGACTCACTCATGACATGGGCTTTACATTAGGCCTGCAATACAAAAATGCTATTATTACCAGTGCTTGGCCTTGTGGTTATGTCTACTTCCCCAAAATTAGTAACTGTCCAAAGTAGGTTTCCATATTTGGCCAAATATGTGATGCCCGAAAATGGGACGTACGAAAAACGTGACGTATTTTGACAGAAACATTGAAAGAGCTTTTTGAAAACTTTAGCTAACGCTTGAACTTTTCAAAGTAATACCCTATTGTATGTTCCAGACAACAGTATACACTACCTCTTGACATGATTCAAAACTGTTTCTGTCAATTAGAAAAAGAAAGAGAGCGGGACGTACGAAAAACGTGACATATTTTTTTGTGTATCATTATTGGACGTTTTATTAAATACACCCTAAGAACCAGTTAAGTACATAGGCTCAAAATATGCCCAGGTAGCACAACTACTAACATACAATAAACAGTTGCCTTGAACCATTGGTATGTCTCTGCTGTCTGGAGTTTTGTGACATACAAGAATGTACCGTACACTCTCACACCGCATTATGGTCCACCGTTGGAAGTCCTGATGCTGTAGGTTGACCATGTTGCACAAACATTTTAATCATAAAATATATGATTAAGTTGCATTGAAAAAATTTTCATGAAGCAGCTTTAAGGGTGTTGTTCGCAGCCATAAATTAAATTACCGTACTCTCTCCCATTTGGCGGCAGTCAAGAAAGGCTATGGTGATGGAGTGATCTCCTGAGTGGGTAGGCGTACTTGTGATATAATTCTGCTGTACACAACATGGCTATCTTAAAACAACATACAAACTTCCTGACATATAACCTATTTCGATCTGGTAACATGCATATCACAGGTAATTTAAAAAAAATTTCCTTGATGTAATCAATGAAAGAATAAACAGTACGAAATTTTGGCACCAAGTATATGCAGCTGCTTCATTATTGCTTTTCCTCATGGACTGACATGTATTTCTGTTGTATTGTGAGTGTTTCCAAGTAGCTGGTACTGCTTAGAATTATTTTCCTCTCACTTCTCTGACCCCCTTTCAGCGGCGAGTGTATAAATTTCCCTGTTTTTTTACACTAAAATTGTCAGTCGGATCCACAAAACAATGGGACCCTTAACAAACTATATATCAAATTGTCTGTTGAAAAACAAGCTATCAGCTTATGCAAGATGCAACAATTAAGAATGAATATTCAAAAACATATAAGCTCTAGAAGTAAACCGAAAGTGAGTGTACACGTTCCCGTGCTACAAGCCCATGTAGATTGTAGAAGGACTATATTAGATAGATAGGTAGATAGATAGATAGATAGATAGATAGATAGATGGATAGATGGATAGATAGATAGATAGATAGATAGATAGATAGATAGATGGATGGATGGATGGATGGATGGATGGATGGATGGATGGATGGATGGATAGATAGATAGATAGAGAGATAGATAGATAGATAGATAGATACATTGATAGATAAATTGATTGATTGATTGATTGATTATATAGGCCTATATATATAATTATAGACAGATTTAATTTCTTATAAATTTTTTTGCGAATCAACTTAATGCGTTCTATAGGAAATGACTGGTCTGCTTGCATGTCTGCCTGCTTCGGATCTAAATCTTTATTACATCGACTGTGTGTAGAAAAGAACAATGAATGTCTAGGGAATTTAAATGGATAGTTGGCATGGGAGTAGTTAAGAGAGTCATGTAAAAAATTCCACATGCTGTAAGTTTATTATTTAGGTTTGCAATCCACTGAAAGAAACAGACAAACTGACAAAATAGATTTGAACCTCACAGTTACTCTTTGTGTTCAAAATTTATTGCAGATTGGTCACTAATGAGTAGCTTTCTACTGTACGTCACATGCATAGAGCTAAACTCAAGTCCAAAAATCTACTTCAGTGCGAATTCCTGTAATCCAGTCATCATGCGTCGATATTTTTCGTAATCTAGTAACGGATTAGAATCTGCGTTGGATGTCTGATCACACGTTTATATGATATTCCAGCAACATCAATGTCCGAGAGGGGAAGCTCATGAGAAACTGTGCTGTGGTTAATCCTCATTTTTGCCAACAGGCATATGCTCAGATGGACAGAGAGACACTTTCAAATGAAAACATTTGGACCCTTCCTTGGCGGGAATAAATTATATTGTTTCTGCATGTTAAGTGCATATTGCACAACTATGGCAGCAGATCCTTTTTATTTTGCACCTGTATTGTCTGGTTGACAACACAAATATGACAGGGAAAGTGAATGGTGCAATTGCAAATTGAAATATCAAGATGGCCACAGTAGTGACATTGTTATTAACATCAATAGTTCTTTGAATCACATGGAGCCCAAATGAAAGGACCATGACAAGATTGTAAAATATAAACCTAGATCTTGTGAGTCTGTCTTCTTTTGTTTGCTTCCTTCGAGAAGCCCTGCGAGTCTTTCTCATATGTCTTGTAAGTAAAATATTGACCACAGTTGTTGCAATACACATCAGGCCATGTGCAGCCAAGACTAAAGACCATTCCATCCAATTCATTGTCATCATACACAGTGGGCTTGGCGCTTTGCTGTTGCCTATTTTTTGTGTTAAGCCAATGATACTGGCCGTTACAGACACAATCAAGAGAAGGTATTGCTTATTGCTTCTTTTACTTGATTTAATGGATCTTATAGTCCTGTATGTCTCAAAGTAATGGAGCATTGAAAGAAAGGGATAATACAAACCAAGCACAAACAAACTCTTTGCAATCACTGTACATTTCACCTGCTCGTTAAAACCAATCACCAATATATCTGAGTTTGTACTTTGTTCCTGTTGAAAATGTAATATCATCAAAATAACTGCAATAAGTAGTCCTGATAAACTGTTGTGAAACATCAGGTTGAAATATGAGATTTTCATTAAATGGTATGAGTGTTCCATGGCCAAGAAGTTAATCAAAATGACAGCTAACAGGAAAGGGAGAGTTATCCATGCTTTTCTCGGATAATCAAATGGACAAAAATCTTGCACCTCAGCCCTTGCAATAAGTTCACAGTGGTTAATCTTAAATTCTCCTTTCATACAGCAGAAAAGCAAGTTATTAGTTGAGAACTTGGATAACTTGACCTTGAGAAAATCCTTAGAAACACTTTGAAGCCTTGGGCTGCTGAAATGTAACTCTTCAAGATTGTCTATTCCATGATAGAGTTCTGATGTGACATGCATTACGTTTGTATTTGTGAGGTCAATATATCTTAACCTGGACAGTCTGCAAAAGGGACAGCCATTCATATGATATAATTGTGTATTCTTTAGTGATAAATGTGTTAATTTAATTAAATTTGAAAAAGAATCTTCAGTGATTCTTGTAATGCCAGTTTTATCCATGTTCAAATATTTCATTTCTTTAAAATGTCCAAGACGTGAAGTAAAACTCCTCAAGGGGTTATTACCAATATTTAGCTTAACCAACTTTGGTACATTTAGGTTTCTTACCTGTGCCACATCTGATATGTTGGAGTGTGAAATATCAACACACCAGGCATTTTGCAATTCAACAGATGTTATTAAATGATTTGATGTCAGTCTTATAACAGCTACAGACGATCCCCTGTGCTCTATATTTACTGGGTCGCTGCAGTAAATGCCCCTTCCCAGACATGTGCACTGGTCTGGGCACTTTCTTTCACAAACTGCTTCATCATCACCAGACAAAGGACAGTGCAACACCCCATCACATATCTCTGCTGGGTGCACACACATTTTCTCTTTGGTACAACGAAGCATTCTACTACATGTCCATGATGTACAATTCAATTCATCATCTCCCAGCGGACACTCAGGAATTCCATTGCATACCAGCCTTGTTGGAATACACCAATTTTGACCCTGACATTGATACTTGTCCTTACAAAACAAGTTATAGCATTCCCGATTGCTCAAACAATTTTGAAACTGCCATGCCTCTTCACATGGTATAATATTGCTGTAAAAGTCTTTGTCATGCACACATTCATATTCTTTTGGATAACATATTGATGATCCAAATGGACAAACATACTTTGTGTAATCAATTTTTGTATAATTGAAATATTCATTTGTATAAAGGCTTTCTGCACAAGTGTCATTGCATTGTTGGTAGAGTATTGCATTCAGGGCATTAGAGTCAGTTTTAATGCATAACTGCTCTTGCTTTCTGATCACCAAAGGACTCCATACTTTGTTATATTGTGACCGGTCTGGGCATTCTTCTTCATCTTCACCAAATTCACAGTCTTCAATGAGATCACAGAGTCGAGAAATTGGGATGCATGATCCATCTACACATGGAAAGTAGAGATTTTTATCAGACCCATCTATGCATTGGTTTGTACAGTTTATTTCATCACTGCTGTCAATACACTGTGCTTTTGAATCACAAAAGTAGGTCTCTGGAATACATTCACCGTTATCACAAAGTTTGAAGCCTTCTTCACAAAATTGTTTTATTGGTAAAGGTTCCTTCATGCACACTACTCCAGCCTGATTGCCAATACCAGTGTCAATTGGTAAGTTCCGTCTTGTACTGACAAATGCTTTACTAACCTCTGACACGCTTTTAGTAGATGTGAATAGGTCTATTGTTCCATAATATCTTAGGTGAATTATGTAATTAGAGCCATGGTACGACATGATGAGCCTCAGGAAATATTTTACGTGTTCAAAGCTAACTCCTCTTAATGTACTGAAACCACCGACTTTTTGGCAGGCTGAATCTATATCCTCTTTTTTAATTTGCTTTTTGTTTTTGATGTACTCAACTCTGAGACACTTTTTGTAGCCCCATACCCATCCAGTATCACAGTAGTATTCCTTATTGATATCTTCACAATCTTCAATATCATGATGGTGTGGCATTTTAGGTGTGTACTGACAAAGAAAAGTAACATTTGCAAATTGCCTGTTGCAGTCAATGTAAGTCCATGTTCTGGTGGAGGGTATCACCGCCAAGCACAAATGATCCTCGTTGTCCTGATTTTGTCTACGTATGGCAGACAGCAGATATTCGTACTCTTCTTCATTTGTTCTATTTGAATGTTTCATACCATACCTGTGCGATGAATTGAGCGCTAATTCTGCCATTCTGTTAGGTGTGTGCAGCCTATTAAATCCCCTTTGGTTTTGTCTCAGTTTTGACTGAAAACAAAGTACTTAGAATATTAATGAGGTTGTAAATCAAATATTAGTGATAATATGTAATTAGTGCAGCCACTAATTCTCACAGAATAATATTTACTGGGCTAGCACCATCTGCAACAGTTTTCTGTACAGCATATCCACCTTATTTGAAAATCATATCCCCTGTATTTTCCCCGATATTTCCCTGTTCAGCCTGATTCCAGCTTGCTTTCAGCCTTTTTTCATACAACACTCTCACATACTTCTGGCCAAATGGAAAGTATGTTATGGAAAGTATACCAGTGGCGGATACAGGGGGGGCCTAGGGGGCCCGGGCCCCCCCTAGACCACAAAGATTAGTAGTAGCATTTTGAAGAAAAATTGCGATAAAGCGGGCCCGCGACAGCTAAACGCGTCCGGGCCCCCCTAGACTATCGTGTCTGGATCCGCCACTGTATACTCTGAGTGACTTTAGACAACACCAAGATCTATATATTATACCATTGCATGTTCGCACCCTACTAAGGATTAGCACTGTTATCAACAGTAAACAAACAATCAGATTACTGTTTATTTTGCCAAAATTATGAGTTTAAAGGTATAATAGAAATGTATGATGTATAAGTCAGTTAGAAACCTCATTTTCGGGTTCTAACACAAATTTTGTGTCACTTAGAATGATCCAAATCGGTGTCTAACTAATACATGGCCCACAACAGACCATTTAACAATGGTGAACAGATACACCTACCAGATACATGACTGAAGATTCACGCAGGAGTGTCACAGCATCAATTCGTCCATCATAGTGTCCATCATAGTCAACTGGTATTCTGAAATGTAAATCCAAGTACCAATCCATCATGCTTGAACGCATCACATCTGTCCACGCATCCTTGTCTCTCACAAACCATAGCTCAGCTCCTTGCTTCTTGCACACTTGTTCTGATTCCAACCAGGAACCTGTGAAATTAGCGTGGATGTCAAAACAGTCTGTTTCACCTATGCGGTATCTGCCGTACTTTATGCAGTCCATATTTAAGACCGTTTTCTGTGGTAAGATAAGGTAGGAATACAACGACCTGGCTTCAAAATTTGCATTAACGATGATCCACATGGCAAGGGTGTCCTCATGTTTGGTGGATGCATTAACCACTATTGACAGGAACTGGCCGTAACTACGCCAAACAAAAGGCATCTGTTTCCCTGTAAAACCGTAGGAGTAAACAGTATCAGAGTTATATATTTTGTCATAAATTGTACATTCCAGTAGTCTTCCAGATGATGTTAATATCTCATTTTGAGGTTTTTCTAAGTACATTGCCACCGTAAACTCATTTGGATATGCCTTCATACTTCTCCACTGACTAAGGAAGGACACATCAAATTCAAATACCCTGCCACTAACTTTGAGAGAGAAAATAAAACAAGGCCCATCAAATTTTGGCTTATATTGTAGAGTCGTTACCGGCAAAAGATCAATTGTCTCACAATCCCAGCCTTTAGCTTCTGCTACTTCTACAGAAACTGTAATGATATGGTTCACCAGGCAATTGTAATCAATTTGAAATTTTTGGTGCCTGGATTCAAACTCCTTACTCTGATACTCCATTATTTTAATTTCTCCATCTAATTCAGCCTCAACTTTCTTTAATGAGCTAAAGTATGGAGCCTTGACTGCACAGGGAACTTTAGATCTTTCTTCATACCTTAATGAAACAGAAGACTTAAAGTTATTAGAAGCAAGTGATATCATTTGCCATTGGCATGTCTGATTAACATTGGAAATTTTGTTTGATACAAGTTGCAGAACCATGCACTCCAAGCCAACTTGAAACACTGCATTGCCTTCTTCTGTACATGTCATAAGGGAGGTTTGCCTAAGAGAATTCTGATATCCTTGTAACAGCCAAGGGGCTGCTGAACAGATATCGCATGGATTGGTTATTCGACGGCACTTTTTATCAGATTTTCTTGGAAAAAGCAGTGTGCCTTTTGAAACAGCTGCACCATAGCTATAAATTATAACATATATATCAAAGGTTAATGTACTGAAAGGCTTATTAGTGTAAAGCTTCATCTGTGGTTTGGAACACAATGGTCCAACTCTGAAAGCTGGCTCTTCAACACTTTGATATTGCGTGATCACTACACCATGGAACTGGCAAATATATCCCTGGGCAATATCTCCGTAATGTTCTGAGTGAACTTGGTACTGCATCCATTCGTAAGACTTGGAATGAACAAACAGGATATCATAGATTAGATGTGAGGTGTTTCTTAAATTCCATGTCACTAAAGTGTCCTTACTTTCGTCGTGATACAAATGTATATATTTCAATAATGGAATATCTCCTATAAAAGAAATATTGAAATATCTTAGATCATCCAACTCAGAATTAGCTTCATAAACGATGTACAACTGGAAGGTACTGGCTGTTATGCTACCTAATTCAGTCTTTTTACAGGTCACATCAAGTTTTGGTGATCTATGAGTAGGCCCATCATAAAAGGATAGCCATTTGGAGCAACTGAAATCCATAACATGCACATGAGTTCCAATGACAGTCCTGAGCAAAACATGGTACTCAGTTATTCCTGAATGAGCATTAAAGACAAAGGGCATGAGTTGAAAATATTGGACTGAATCGGGTTGTACAGTTTCACGTGTTGCAATTGTGTTGTAGCTGACTGCTACATTCACTTGAGTTGTGTGTACAGCTAACTGTATATCCTTATTCATTGACATTTCAAAACGAATTATAACCTTACGAGAATAGCTATCTTCAGTCAGTGTGGTAACCGTGGTTATTGTGTTGTAGCTGACAGTTGCATTACACTCGATAGCCTGGAAACCAAACGTTAGTCTTGTTATCATGAACAATTTTAATATTTTGAGCTGAACCAAGCTCTGTGAATAATTAGTTATTACACCACTAGACAGCTGGTTGACATAGAAATTAATGCCATTGTGCCTTTCAGTTGGAGTTTTGTCAATAACTGACAATATGAAGTAATCTTCAGTAAACGGATCTCCATTTGGGAAATTGTGAACAGTCAAATTAATACACAGACTCTCCGGGACTTGTATTTTCCATGAACATTCCATAACTCTGTCAACTGTAACTTCCACTGATCCACACAGCCCTTTCAAGATGCCATGGCAATTATTGTAACTTGTTTTGTAACATCTGTTCCATATATCATTGTATGTATTTATTGAGTTCTGCAAGGTATCCAATAAAGTAAATTTGGAATTTGTATGCATATTAGAAGAAATACTGTTTGTTATATAATTCTTCCAATTATTAGGTGAATTGAAGCAATCATATTTACTAGCATGAACAATAAGATAAATTAAAATAATGATATTAATGTTTATCATCAATTGTTTGATCATTATACTGCTGTGCACAATACCTTTTTTTAACAATATAACCCTAAAAGTATGTAAAATGTTTGTCGTAATTGCAGCAAATCCTCATGCTTTTTACTAGATGCTCAGATCCAAGGAATTAAAAGAATATGCACAAAATATATTTATATATGAACTTTACTTGTTATGATTCCCATTATGATATCAATTTTTTTAAATTGATAAAGAATTGGATACGATAAAAGTTACAAGATAGTGTAATCACAGTGATATGTAGATTTATATAAATGCATAAAAACTGTTAGCAATTCAGATACATTATTGTCATGCGGTTTCACTTTTCTGAACACTTAAGCAGGCAATTTGTATAATTGTATCATCCACGAAATCGAAGGAGGACCATAAATGTTTAAGTGATTGGAGTCCATCCCACGTGTCAATATGATATCTGGATAGCGACTCGGATGGCATAACGACAAACATCTCATCAAAATTGGATTTTTTTTATTATTACTATTACAAACAATTCTAAAAATCTATCGACAGGACCTCCAATGATACTTCAGCGTATATATTTATACATTTACAATATCTTGGGATAACACAAGACAGTGTTATTAGGGTAGTGAGGGGAGAAAGTTTAGGAAATTTGGAGAAAGGAAGAGGTTATGTGGGAGAAATGGGAACAAGGGAGGGGGGAGCGGGAGGTAAATGGGGATAAGCGGGGGGAAAGTGGGGGGGAGGGAGAAGAGAGACAATAGGGGAAAAAAGGGTAAGAGGGGGGTAAAAGGGGCAAATTGGGGGCAATAGGTGAAGACTGATATTGTAGAATAAGAAAAGGGGGTGGGGGTTGTATCCTGTCATGAGGCCTGCAAAAATTATTTAAAGTCTGTAATTCCTACAAATAAATTGCACTGGATTTAGGGTTAGGATTAAGTGATACGGTTTTATGAAAATTAGGGCTTTGCAAATTTATCTGTTCCCGTCTATGGGTATAAAAAGCAATTTTAATTTACTTTGTACAAATTAAGCAAATTAATTTTTTTTTTCACCAAATGTGAGGCCCCCCTGAGTTGTGAGGCCCTAGGCTATAGCCTACTCAGCCTAAAGGATAATCCAGGCCTGCGCTAGCCCCTGCTAGCCCCCGCTTGTCCCAGCCTACCCCCCGCTTGCCCCGCCTACCCCCAGTTGCCCCACTTACACCCCACTTGCCACCACTTGCCTCCCCCTAGCCCCCGCTTATCCTCCGCTTCCTCCTCTTGCCCATAGGGTAGGGGTGTATCCTGTCATGAGGCCTTTCATAGTGCCTATATAGTATACAAATGTTGCAGACACAGTTGAGTGCTTTTCAAAAACACCTAACAAATGAAACATTTTTAGAGATGCTTACTTGCTTGCAAGCCGCATCTCTATTGTGGGAGGAAGGCTCTGAAACTTATGACAACTCCCTTGGTCATGCTGTTTCATCTCTGTCATTAAAACTTTGCATACAGTCTCGATAGAATTTTATTTTGCGTTGATAAACTTTTGGTGTCTTTCTGAGATGAAGAAATTAATAAAGAAAACAAACAGGCTGAGTTTCTGCAGGTCAAAGGTCAATCACAAAAAGTAGGTCACAGGCCAGATACCCTCCAGCAGGTCTTAGTGACAAATACCCTTGTGCAGGTGATAGGCAAAGGGGTAGATACTATCATGGGCAGTCTATCAGCAAGCATCTCTTAAAGTGCTTGCACGCTTTTTAAAAAATATCAAAGTAGGTTCATTAATTCACTGTGCTGCGCGATTCACTGTACGCTCACTCCCCCTATCTTCCAAGCTGCTAGAGTGCAAGTATCCAAAGAGAGCTCACGAGTTGTGCCATGAATTTAAATTCCTCTAATTATCTTGACTGATGTCTGTAAGAGAGAAGTTCTTAAAGGTTTGAAGTGTCTTCCTCATCTTCTTAGTTAAAGGAAAAGGTTCTTTTAGCAAAATGTGTGATCTTACAAACCGTATTGCAAAATTAAAGGTCTTGTTTTCTCGTGTGTTTTTCAGCGGGTTGAAAGAAAAAAGTTTTGTAAATAAAACCTTATACCTTTCAAGTAAAAAAGAAGTATTTGTGTTTTGGAGAACTGTAAAGTTTTCTTTAATGATGTATGAAATCAAACAGGATGAAAACTGTGGAAAATATAGATCATTTGTTAGACAACAACAACTGATCATTCAGGTCCAATTTACTACATTTGTTCTGCCTTTTTAATCAATTTAGGTGAGATTTCTGTATTCAAAATAGAAATTGTACATTGTAAGCCAACTATTTCGTGCACCGCACAGCAGGGTGTTTCAGAAGCCCCTTACACGTATATTTTCTGATCCAGCCTGACCTTGGTCTGGTATTGCAGTTCATATAGTAGAAGTCACCTGCAAAATTTTGTCCCATTCTATAAATATTTACCTTTCCCAGAATTCACTTGAAGTTTATAATGTAATTCCCCAATGGCGAACTTGTTAAAAAATCAATAAAGGAATCAATATTTTTTCTCGATCCATTGTTTCTGAGTAAGTTTTGGGAGGGCAATTCAAATCTGGCATCAGCCATGTTACAGCAGGATTTTCCTAAAGACCCAAAGGGCCTAGGAAGTGTTGAATTTCCTAAAAGTCTGTCATTCTACTCAGATTTTCACAAATTTGACTGCTTCTGGCAGCTTGGCAAGTGGGCTTATACAAAAATATAATACAGATTTACAATTTGTTTTACATGGCTGTTTTGGACCAAAATTGTTTTTCATCATAAAGTCTTAAACAGATTCAAATACCCTATTCAAACCAAAATCATGATTTTACGATAATTAGGTCTGTTTTTGTTATTATGTTCTTTTATTCACCATGTAATAAATCAATTCAAAGTTTAAACTTCAAACGCTTTTTACTCAAAAACCACTCTATTTCAGTAAAGCTACTGTTACAGGAATTCGCGTTGCAGTAGACTTCTCAGCCACCAGCACCAAGCAATTTGGCTGTACGTGACGTGTGGTAGAAAGCTACTCATGTGTGGCCAATTTCCAGTAATTTTTGTGCACACAAAAAAACTGTCAAAGTAAATCTTTCCGATCAGTTATTTGTTTAATTTTAGACACAAAAACAATCGGATAATGTAAAATTGTGTACATCACACCTTTTGTGCAAGTATTTCTGGTAATCCTGTGTCAATGCATCCATGAATCACACAAGTTTGATTGGTTGGTATGCAAATATTTTCAATTTGCATGAACAGTGATTGACCAAGCCCACATCTAGTCGTATCAAACCGCATTTGTGATAATCTGACTCTGTCCAATTACACAAAAAAAGAAGAAACAGCTCGGCAGATAGACAGATAGACATGTATGGTGGTAAGTGCAACTCTCTGAGCCCGTCTTTGAATGAATCAATGAATCAATGAGTCAATCAGTCATTCAATCAATCAATCAAACTGTCAATCAATCAATCAGTCTATATTCTCTATGTCTGCAATCGCTCGTTTAAGTAAAATCAGTAAACAAATCAATTTATCTATCTATCTATCTATCTATCTATCTATCTATCTATCTATCTATCTACTATCTATCTATCTATCTATCTATCTATCTATCTATCTATCTATTTATCTATCCACCTATCCACCTATCTATATGACTATTTTTATTGTTCTAATTGCCATAATTTTCATAGAGACTATCAAAATGCGGTCTTAGATGTTCAAATGATGACATGTGATTGTGTGAGCAAAGCTCATAATCAATTTTCCAAAGCGACTTGTCAACCAATCAAAGTTTTAGTGTTATGGAACACTGAATGATGAAAGCAAGAATCAAAAGGATTTCACTTCACAGTTATAGCTTGCCTTAGACACATTTATGGTCAGTTTCATCGACACTTCGAATGTTGATATCTGTGTACAGCAGTTGAGATTTGTAATTAGAATAGACTGCATAGAGCACCACACGTCATGTAATAAATATTTCTATTTGCAATTACTCATTTATGTTCCAGTCTTGAACACAGTGCTTATGGGATATTGTTTCCGAAGCAAGATGCCCTATTACCAGGGCTAAAATTATGAGATTTGTTTTGATAGTTTTAGTACTATCGTGAAAATTCCAATTTTGGTGAAGATCACATCAATGGAAGCCAACAAGTCAACTTCTACGCGAATTCCTGTAATTACAAAGTACTTAATGTTTCACCATGAAATTTCCACTGGAGTTGAGAATATGGTCTTACTGATTTGAGCATTGAAAAATAGTTATCTCCCCCAAAAAGCTTGTATGCATCAATGAATTTTTGTTACTGCAACAGAGAAATATCATGTGTAAAGATTTGACAGTAGGTGTGTCAATTTTTAATTTCTTTCCAAATTAAAAAAGCACAAGTGCCTAAAATGTGCGTGGAATCCAAATCTGTTCTGGAAATTGTGATACAACGACTCTTACCCACTTCAATTTTGATTCAAAGGTTACATTTTTGAATGGTCTACAGTAATTTCTTGAAAGAAAATACTCTAAACTTTCTGATGGTGCCAGTCAGATTGTCCTATCTTTAATTCTTATGAAGTTAAAATATGAAATATACAAGTCCCTCTCCGATTTGTTTCAACACTTCCGACAAAATTTAACATTAAAACTTCCAAGCTCTTCAAGCAGGATTTTCCATTATCAAATATTTTTGGTCGTTCTGCCATTTGGAAAATGAGAATACCAGCAATTTATAGGTAGATCTAACTGTCTAACTTAAATGGAAACCTTTCCTTGACAGGTTTAGTCATTCCACAACAACTTTTTTTGCGAGAGGTGTTGGGTGAAGAGCAAATGGGAAGTAAGAAATTACTTGAATTACTTGAACCGTATTGCTCATAAGATGGAGGTTCAGCCAACTGATGTGGACCAGGCACAAGTGCCTTTCACTGAAGAATGCCATATCGGTCAAGAAGAAGCAAGAAACAAGTTGATGGAATCCATGTCAGGTCAAGTCAAGGCAGAGGTCAATGCATATGGCATTCAGCATGAAATTGTGATGTTTTTTTGGCTGTAGCCTACACATCAAGATTAAGTTGCCATATTTTGCATATGTTGAAATTTCATGTTTATGTTGTTGAGCCATGATGCAATTTTTGGTGACTTTTACTAAAAATGATAAATTTTTCCAAGGTCACCCAAAGAAAATTTTCAAATAATTCTCAGTCACTAAATATGTTTTATAACCTAATGTCTGAGGAACAAATCTTTGCAATTCCCCTCATTCAATCACCAATTTTAGAGCTCTGAAATTCTGAAGCCTTGACAATCAAATTATTTCAGCATTTTGATCAAGAGTCTATTGAGTGGGGGGGGGGGGGCAGACACCTGGGGGAGGGTCTCTGGAGGGCACCCACAATAGTAATTGTATATTTAACCAAGTTTAAAAAGTTCATATGGGGGGAGGGCAACTGTGGGACACAGGTCCAATATGAGGAGGAGCACCTGCTACCCCCCTATCCTCTGCCCAGTATGGGGATGCCACCAGGGGCGGACTGGCCTATGTGGCAAAGTGGCAACTGCCACGGGCCCATCACCTGAGGGGGGCCTACAAGATGTCAAAAAATAAAAAATTTAAGAAAAGAGCAAAATTTTGCTGTCAAGTTCATGATTATGTGTCAAAAAATACACAAACTGAAAAGGACAGCTTCCTCTCATGTGGAGACCCTCAACCAAATATCAACAATTTGCCAAATTAGACCTGTAGAATTTTTCTTTTTTAATTGGAAATAGTGCCAACGGTACAGACGTAAGGGCCCGTTGACTTATTTTGCCACGGGCCCGAAATGCCGCCAGTCCGCCCCTGGATGCCACTGGTAGTTGCATACTGAGAAGACTTCTCATTTTCAGGCTGCTAGAGGTTGTTACCGGCGAAATAATTGACAGCTCGATCAAGTGATCTGGCACATAGAAACAAGCAATGGTGCAAAAAATCAGGTCCCTGGTGGAAAAAATGATTTTTTGGAGCTAGCCATGTGCGTCACCTTCTGGATAGTAGTAGATAAAAAAAACGAATTTGGGTAGCAGGACAACGTTCTGTGGGATTTCTATGCTGGCCTGCATCTGAGAATCCACATTTAACTGTGAAAGTCTCTGATTGGCCACTTTGTCAAGTGACTGATATCAGGCAGAGTAGGAAACGGACACCTCAAGAGAAAATTTCACCTTCTTCAGCTGTTCTCAAATGTGCATAATCAAGTTACTCTATATATGTCCATTCCCTGCCCTGCTCTAAAATCTTGATTAAAAATTCCATAATGTTATGATCCCCCTTGGTGTGATGATTTTTTTTCACACAGTATAGCCATGTACCTCAGTTGCTGAGTGCATTGCATGCAGGCCTTGTAATTTTGAGGTCCAGGGTTCGATTCTGCATGCATGGCTGTACTTGAAAGCTAAATTTAGGTACTGTCAGGGAGCCATCTGGTGTTGGACATTCCCAAAAGTGGCCAAGCAAATGGAACGCAGTTAGCATTGAAACTCCCACCTCATTGTTCTATGTGTCTGGCATCCTTTGTCAATGCCCTGGGCTTTGACATGCGTTTGCCCAAAGCCTTGATCAGCCTAGAAAACAGTAATTGGGAATGCTGGCCAAACAGTATTTTGTTTTACACATGACAGAAGAGTGTATGATATGTATAGAACTAATTGCTTTGAGTTTATTTTACAAAACGTATTTGGGTGAACTGCAACATTATTTATGAAAGTTTGCATTTGCCAGCTTGGAAATTTGTGTGCACAGCAGTACAAAGCTTATTTCAAAATGCTTTGCAATCTGGTATCGTAAAACGTAAAAAACAACAAATAATCATAAATACCTCAAAATATTGACAATTTCATGCTGAAAATGGCAAGTAAAAAAGTTATTCTATTATAATGTAAAATTAAGCTCTTTATTGCTTCTTTGCTACTGCCTTTGTGTATTCATGAACACAATGGGGTTCCATGAAATAAAATAATTTGACAGATGGTCATAATGGAATTTTCACATTTGGATGAATTATGTGCAAAGCGATTAAGTAAATCTGGTTTCGTAATAAACTTTTTTTAAATGGTCAATTGTCTGCATTGAAATTTTTTTTTGTTTATTGTGTATTGAGATAAAGGAGGTAGCACATTGAAGCACCAGCTGATGTAAATAAATCCTTCAATCAAACTGACTGATTTGAACTGGTCTCTGAAATTGAATCCTGACCAATGGTGATATGTTATATTATTGTTCACTGAGACTTACAATAGGGCAATTCCGTAAAGTCTGATTTACAGATTTGGCACTCTAGCAGCTTGTGCAGCCCTACCATTATATCTCAGCTATTTCATTGTTAAATAGGGATGAGGCCAGGTAACAGGGGTATCAGATAAGCCACCAACCAAAGCTCTAGGTGCAACAGGAGCCGAGCTACATCAAAATATCAGCGTTTCGGACATACATCGTGTGAGTAGTCCTAAACGACAACATTTTGCCTTGTATCTCAGCTCCTGTTGCACTTGGAGCTTTGGTTGATGGCTTGTCTGATACCCCTCTTACCCGGCCTCATGCCTGGATAACAATGAAATAGCTAAGGTATGGTGGTAAGGCTGTACAAGCTGCTAAAGTGTCAAATATGTAAATTGAACTTTACGGAATGCCAAACAACATAACATCAAGGATATAAATGGGACCAAGAACAACTTACCGACAAAAGATGTCTTTAGAATTAGCTTTGATAAAATTAAAAGCCGGATTGTTCACAGATTATATTTAAACCCTCACTGAGTGAAATTAATATGGTGCTGGCACAACTTACCCCAGGCATAACTTACTATGGTCTTTCCTATAGCTCATCAACAATTTATAGCAAAAATGATCGTTATAGTAATCTTTTCTACCACATGCTGTTGGGCTGTTCAATAACTGTTATCATTTTTTTTCTGGAACCACATGTCATCAGACCAAAATACTTTCATGGCAAATACAGTACACTCCGAAATAAAGTAAGAACATTTTCTGTCAGAAGTCCTCTCTTTACCTATTTTGCCCTCCTTTCTCCTTTCCACCACTGTGACAAATCTCCTTTCAACCACCTTTGACTCCTCACAACAACATTGGCTCATATTAAAAGAACAATATTAATACAGCTACCAATGTAAAATTTTTACAATTAACAAAGGGTTACAAAATCAAATAAATCAAACACAATGGGGGTGATACAGTTTGAATTGGTGTTGTTTAAATGTCATTTTAATGTTATTTTAAAAGGTAGTTTCATGTAAGTGAAGGTAGGAAGTGATTCAGAGGTAACCAAAAGGTGTGAAAAGGTCAAGCAGTGACCCTAGAAGGGTCTGCATCTTTCTTAGGGCATGCGATTTAGAGAATATTTTGAGTGGTACTGTATCTTACCATGGAGAAGCGCCACCTACCTGTACTGAAAATCATAATCTTATACAGAAAAAAGACCTGTTAAAAATGTATTCAGTGTGGTACTGCCTTCCCCCAACTTTATTACCTCACCACACAATTCAATATTATTCAATGTGCCTGATACGCCCAACATTTAGTCCCTATATAAATAGGATTCCCAGTGAGTACCTCCCATTCTAACCTCTGGATTCAACTGCATCCAATAGCAGATCCTTTGTTCGGAAATTTGTGAAGATTTTACAACATGGCTGGTCATAAGTGGACCTGCATGTTCATGCTCCTTGGACTTCTGCTTCTCTCCTTTGAAGCTCAACAGTCAGAATCGGCTCCCTTGCATCCCAAAGACTCCGAAGGGTATTGTATAATCTGAATCCTATAATGATTGAATTCAATGATGTTTTTACTACTGTACTCAGAAGTGAAGTGAATTTGAAATGACAAATTAGAAATGTAAGTTTAAAAAGATAAGTTCTTTTAATTTGCATTTAATCAATTTTTTTTCACATTCTTTTTCAATAAAACTGTAGATGAACAAATCCATGTAAATCCAATTAGTTACCAAGACTAAATGTCCATCTTGGGGCTAAACTTTCACTTGATTTCATATGGAATGCAATTGATGTGCGTCTTTCTTGCAACTGATTGTAGCCTGTGAAATTGAAGTTGATAGGCAAAAAGAGTGGACTGATGAACTACGACAATGGCAGTTTGTGAATAACTATAGGGGAGACCGGGGCTGGTTGTCACAGGGGCAGGTTGTCACACTTTTTATTGCACCAAACTATGGAGTCACACAGCTAAACCAATCATTGTTTACTGCTTTTATAACCCACTGGAGTATTTTTGAAAAATCTTGACCCCTGGAAGAAAGTATGGTAGGCACATTATCTGTTAAAAATTTCCTGTCACGAAAAGTAAATTTTTACCTTCAACTTGCATGCAATGCTAGTCTTTATCAAATAGTTGTTGAAAAGGTAAAGTTGATACACTTACTATGTAGACATTTCTTTAAATCATGATAACAACAAATAGTGAAAATTTTAATAACAATGGCCTTGCTCACCCGTTTTTGGAATTTTCATCAATCGGGGCAGGTTGTCACAAAAAGGCGAAGCAGGTTGTCACACTTTTTGGAGCAGGTTGTTACCTATTAGGACCAGGCTTAAACCAAAAAAACTACACAAATATAAATTTGTGCTTTATGCATGCTATTGATTACTGAAGATGTATGCAGATATTGCATTGTGTTTAAATAAATCGATTTCAAATTTATATATAAAATTCGCAAAAATAAAGTAAAATCCTCCTCCAGACCAGAAAGTTTTTCTGCTGATTGGTAAGACTTCATTTGTAGCACCCTTGTACACAGTAGCGTGTTTGTTAAGATATTCACTGGGCAAGTAAAGGATTCCTCATATGTCCAAAATAACTTTTCTTGGTCAATATCTGCCCTACAGAGTTACACTTCCTGCACCAAGCTCTTAACCAAAAGTTCTGCCCCGAAAATGTGACAACCTGCCCCGAATTCTGAATTTAAAAAAATGTCCAATAGGACATCAAGATTTCGAATGATATAGGTACATATTCACCAGATATGTTTAAGTCACTCCCCTTTTGCCATTCATATAGAATTGCAGTGCTCCTGCATGCTTTATATAGAAATAGTAGCATGTTTAAGTTTTACACACTGTGACAACCTACCCCTGAGACAACCAGCCCCGGTCTACCCTACTGATGATTTGTCATTATCATACCCAATACTTTCAATGTTAATTTGATTTAAGGAGACTAATACTGCTTGTCGGTGACAGGCAAATGAAGATTATGGATCTGAGTTTTACTCTAAAATCAGTTATGACAAATCAAAAGGCTTTCTCTTGATCATGACTATTCAAACAGCCTCTAAATTTCCATGTTTAATGTAGAGAAGATGACATTTCATTGGCTATTATTACTTACAGAGTGCCAAAATCTTTATGAAACAACACTCATTTTTGTGTGTATCAAGTTTACAGATTGTAAAGCGCTAAATGCATAGTGGATATCTGAATTTCCAATTGCGCATGATTGAAGTTTGCATGACCTGCTAGTGTGTCATGAAAACAATAAAACTACATGAATAAAAATACATACATACATACAATCAATAAAACTACACAAATAAAAGTACATACATATCCCTGTCAGCATGCCTCGGCGGTCCAACGTCGGCCCAGCGTCAGTCAGATGTCAGTAGCATCGGACCAGCTTCGGGCCGACGTTGGACCGCCAAGGCACGCTGATAGGATACATACAATAAAATTTTAAAATTTTTATGTAAATAAGTTCTTGCATGATGAAATGTTTTACTTTTTTTGCCTAAGATCGTTTCTAGCTCTTTTTCTAAAAAAAAAAATTACCCTTAATATTTTAAGGATGGTTTACGTTATGTTAAGTTAGATTTTTTTTACTATGCTGTGGACAAACGGCAACCAGTAAGGACAATGCTCAAATACATCTATACACTAAGTTCAAACAAGCGATACACAACAAGAGTATTATGAAAACAAAAAGAGGGAATTATAGATTAATTTAAATGTATATGCCTATGAAACTACCACACGTTCCTCTATGAATTAAACACCTTTTATTTAAGATACATGCATAAAAAAATCTGTTTCACTGCGTGTTCAATTATCAAAGTATAATTCCTGCTATCAATTTTATCATAACAGAACTGCAAGCAAGTTTGTACCAGACGATCCAAGCATGATTTTTGAGCGAAAAAAGAGAGATCTGCAACCAGGAAATCAAGGACTTGCACCAGGAGATCAAGGACTACAGCCAGGAAACCAAGGACTGCAGCCAGGAAATCAGGGCAAGGTATTTAAAAGAGAGAAGAGAGATCTGCAACCAGGAAATCAAGGACTTGCACCAGGAGATCAAGGACTACAGCCAGGAAACCAAGGACTGCAGCCAGGAAATCAGGGCAAGGTATTTACAAGAGAGAAGAGAGATCTGCAACCAGGAAATCAAGGACTTGCACCAGGGGATCAAGGACTACAGCCAGGAAACCAAGGGCTACAGCCAGGAAATCAGGGCAAGATATTTAAAAGAGAGAAGAGAGATCTGCAACCAGGAAATCAAGGACTTGCACCAGGGGATCAAGGACTACAGCCAGGAAACCAAGGGCTACAGCCAGGAAATCAGGGCAAGGTATTTAAAAGAGAGAAGAGAGATCTGCAACCAGGAAATCAAGGATTTGCGCCAGGGGATCAAGGACTACAGCCAGGAAACCAAGGGCTACAGCCAGGAAATCAGGGCAAGGTATTTAAAAGAGAGAAGAGAGATCTGCAACCAGGAAATCAAGGACTTGCACCAGGGGATCAAGGACTACAGCCGGGAAACCAAGGACTGCAGCCAGGAAATCAGGGCAAGGTATTTAAAAGAGAGAAGAGAGATCTGCAACCAGGAAATCAAGGACTTGCACCAGGGGATCAAGGACTACAGCCTGGAAACCAAGGACTGCAGCCAGGAAATCAGGGCAAGGTATTTAAAAGAGAGAAGAGAGATCTGCAACCAGGAAATCAAGGACTTGCACCAGGGGATCAAGGACTACAGCCGGGAAACCAAGGACTGCAGCCAGGAAATCAGGGCAAGGTATTTAAAAGAGAGAAGAGAGATCTGCAACCAGGAAATCAAGGACTTGCACCAGGGGATCAAGGACTACAGCCGGGAAACCAAGGACTGCAGCCAGGAAATCAGGGTTAATTCAACTGGTAGGTGTGAATTGAAATAATGATTAATAATTATTGCAGATATGATATTATTGAAGATTTTTGGACATAGATAATCTTAAGAGATTCACTCTCCATGCATCGTACATGCATATTAACAAAAACATTGCTTGTGGATGTCTTGTGCGGAAATAGGAGCCGGAGTAGAAGGGTGTTCAATAAAGCTGAGAGATACATAAAATGATATAGATGGATAGATACATATAGTAGATTTCCATTGATGCATGGGCACTTATATGAGATCATTGTGTGTCTTTACTTTATACCATGTTGTATTACATTTATTGATTTTACCTTGTCGTGTTACTTTGATGACACATGTTTCTATTTTGATATTAAGCTAGTCGAATAAAAGTTTATATATATTACCATTGCAGAACCTGAAGGTGGTGGAGGGAATATACTGGACAAACAACTCCAAGAAGCTGTTCTGTTGTCTCTCAAGAAAGAGTATATCTTAACCCAAACTGAAAATTCCCTGACAGATGGAGGGGTGTCAGTTTGAACAGAAAAAGTAATTATATTAGTAAATGATACTTTTGAATTGTAAAAATAAAATCTCTTCACTCTGTAATAGCTTGTATGTTTTTTTATTGATTTCCCCATAGCCCTTCTGAAAAGCGACGCTGACTCTGACTCTGACCCTGACTCCTAAAGCTCCCTAAATTACAACTCGGACTCGGACTCCCTACTCTACTTATCGGCATTATTGCATGCAAATACACATAGTTATCACGGGGGAAAAGATATTTCTACAAAAGTCTTCAGAGGATCTTGTAATTGTAAACTAATACTTGTTTTGTGATACATTTCTTTTTTTCATGACTGGGTTTTTGTAAATTATATTAATTATTTTTAGGAGTCAGGAGTCACCAATTCAATTTTCGACTCCGACTCCAACTCCTCCTGAAAATCAAAGTTCGACTCTGACTCTGACTCTGACTCCACCCAAGAACCTCCGACTCCACGACTCCGACTCCTGACTCCGATTCCTGACTCCGACTCCTGACTCCGACTCCTGACTCCGACTCCTGACTCCGACTCCAAAGCCCTGGTGTTGAGATCCCAGAACCTGACATGGCAAAGGGCAGAGAAAGTAAGCCAAAACAAACCAGAGTCAAGTGCAAGGAGGTGTGAGACTGCGCACTCACATGTGATGTTAAGGGCTTTTATGCAACATATATGGATGCAGCTTAATGTCAAAATAGATTAGATTGTGATATTGGGAATATTTGTGAAAACTTCAGCTTTGTAGCACATGAAAGTTTTATTGCAAATCTTCATCAAACAGAGGAGGTGTGGGACTTAGGACTCACATGTGATGTTAAGACATTTAAGGACATCCAACCTACCATCTCCTCCCACACAAGACCCCGGAATGGAAATCCAAGAACCAGATCTTCTGGATAGAGTCCTCACTATCACAAAACAAACAAGTACGACATGCCATCACAGGAAGAGGAATCTCTTCTTTAATCTCTTTGAAAGATTTTGCGTATTTTATAAACACTGTTTTGTGGTTTTTTGTAAACACCACAAAAGTTGTTTGCATAAAAATCTATATTTATATCCCTGACTGAGGAGAGAATCATGCAATGAAATGTGCCTCACTGAGAAATCACTGTAATGATCACAAGCCCTGGCATAACTGATGATGCGGGAGCAAAAACACCATAAGCTGGCTTTTCTTATAAATTTATACAACTTTTGAGATGGATGCCAACAGAATTTCAGTTATATAAGCAACCCTAATACCGAGGCTCAAAGATGTTGCTAACAATCGTTGTATAACTTCTGAGTTACTCTGTGTTTTCAATACTAAGTAAATTCAGCATTGAGCGAAAAATGTTCTCCAGTTCCCCCAACACCTACAACCAATGACCATAGTATATGAACACATAGCTATATGCTTATTTCAATGATATTTAAACCAATGGGCCTTTTCAACTCCGTTTGCCAAAATATTCATATTTTGTAGGCATCTGTTTCCATGGTGACTTGGTGTAAAGTGAAATCTGATGTATTTCCCATTGTGAAGAGGCATCATTCTCAAGAACAATTTTTGATATGCCATTATTAGGCCTACATTTCCAATGAAAATGTTATTATCGATTTCATATTAGTGTGCCATGTTCTTTTCAACTGCCACAGTGCTCTTGTGATGTCAGTATCAGTATAATGATTTCACAGTTGGTATATTCACAGTTTCAGCTGTGTCACTTGGAACCCACACTGATCAGACCATTACAAATCCAAAATAAGCTGTTAGATTGTTACTCAACATTGATTATTTAGTTTGATGTTTTGAATAAATCCAAAAGTTACAATATCCTGCAATATATAATGCATGGATTTTGTGTATAACTGCTATCAGTTTGAGCACTTTTACAACAAAACAAATTCATTCACTCTCACATTCATTTGTTGGTCTAAGAGGTTATCATGTGCTGCTCTGTCTTGGCAAAAATAATATACTCAGGAACCTAAGGGGGGGGGGGAGTTTTGCTTGGGGGCATCCTTATCACTGATTTCCAATAATGTTTATTTGATGATCGAATTCTTAGCCTCCTTGTCTCGCCTTTTCCCAAATTTTTGGGGAGCAACTACCCCCCCCCCCCCCATTTCTCGTCCTCTGGTATGCCCATGCAACACCGCCACATTCACTTCCAAAATATCTCCCCATCATCCCCATTCCAGTCATCAATTCTGAACAGTTTCTTTGGCGCAGATCTCACCTAAATAGCAGAAAAGCCACAAGGTGCTGCTCTCAAAGAGAAATTTCACAACAGGACACCATGAATGTCCATGATGGATCAATTAAGCAAGTGGCATATCAACATATCAGTTTCACCTGCTCCAACAGAATCAAACAACCATACCAATGAATGCAGATTAATCAATTGTTATTCACACTTAGACAGCCCATAAGCCTGACTTGTTGGTAGCAGTTGGAATTAACACTCAAGCTTGGAGTGCCAATAGTGATGTCAGTATTGCAATACTGACATCATCTGTGCACATATTCATATGGAACATGGCACACTTATGTGAGATCTGTAATAACCACCAAAGTTATGAACACACTCAAGTCGCGATCATGGCAAAAACGAAAATTTTCAGAAAAGTAACTTATTCACATGAATTGATGACTCAAAATGGTCGAAGATGATACTGTTTATGACGTAAAACCCAGTCATGAACCCAAGAAAACCCCAAAAAAAATATACGATATTCATTGAGGCATTGCAAACCTAATCTGTCACATAATGGTTGCGGATAAAAAATACAAAACCGGCTAGTTTCATTACCGATACAACAAGCAGATTGCAATAGTCTGTCCCAAACGTCAGTAGCAAATATTACAACATCTCCAAGATAAATTGGTACCCTTTCTATCTCAGGAAAAGCAAATACGGTGGGACTATTTAGACAGTAAACTGCATCCATTATGTCAGAGTAAATATGGCAAGTTTCCTGGATACAGTATAAACAAATAGGAAACACAGAAACACTGTGTACCGTTCGCCCTATGCCTGTAAGCCAATCTATCTAGTTAAACCTAAAATTTTTAATTTCAGACAATTAACGAATTGCATTATTATGAGCCACAGGAACAAGTCTGAAGATGGGCACAAGGATCAATCGAGTATGACATCAACTTCACACAGACCACGATATATCATGTTTGCCAGCTCCAAGAAATCAGTGATTAATCTTTTCATAATAACAGAAAAGTATGCATTTACCAAATGAAAAATGGTATACATATACAGTGTGACCAAAAAAAGTTCACACTTTTGTAAATGAACTTTAACTATGTACACTGCAGCTGAAAGTCCATGATCTTCATGAAACAAGCACATATAATGGCACAGCATCGCCATGCCCCACATGTTTTACTGGAAAAGATGATGTGCACAAGGGTCTTTAACCGGGACTGTTGCTCATTTGATAAGGCCTGGTGGCTAAACTATGTGAAGAGGAAGTAAGAAGTCGATTCCTTTGAAAGCCTCGATTTTTTCTGATGCATCTAGATGTAAAATTTGTTGGAATACGACAACTATGAAGGAATCTGGAACCAAAATGCACTAGGGATCCGCATTTTAAGCACAACAGCTAGCCCGCAATTGCTGCCCACATTTCATATGCGCTGTTTATTGACGATAATCAGGGACATGTACAATAAACAACAGATGGCGCTATCAGTATATAAACACGTAATGAAGGACGCTGTGGAATGGAAAATGGCGGTGCCAATGCAGGCTTTCTGGACCTTGGATAGCCTCTGAAGCTGATGATAGTAAATTGACTAATATTGAATTAAACTGAAAATACGACGCTTTGTGCACATCTACAATGATATTAATGTGACGCACATGATAAGAACTTCCAGATGGGCTGGTTGAGGCCGCAGCATTGGTAATTTCACCCCTTCAGTAGATTTCAGGTCAGAAGCATAATCGCCCTATATATGTATAGCATTGGCGATAATTACATGCAGAGATTTATCTACATATTGACAAAACACTACAAAAGTTGCCAGTTCCTAGATGCAAAATTGACCTCAGAGTGACCCTTAATGTAACCTATATCCTTGAAATTTATGTTCTTCGAAGTTTTTGTCTGTTTCTTGCATATTATTTTTTCTAAAAAGTCAGCTGATAGGTTGAGTGTCTTAAAGGTAATGCCATTTATGTTTGCCATGGTAATTTAGTCATATTGTGGGTAGTCAAGACTTTGTGGGGACAGATAACTTCTGATCAAAATTTACCATAATTTTGACTGACCACTTGTGAGATCCTGTACATGGGTTTAAACTGGCCGGAATGTGTATTTATGTTCAGAACATAGTTTGTGCACCTCTAGCTGTGATTTGATGTACTATTCATCCCCTTGAGATTAAATGGTGGCCCCTTACTATGTACCATAAACGGCATGCTGTAGGCTATATATGTTAGAAATCTTGCTGTGAAATTACAACAATTGATACAAAGTAATTTTAGTGAACAGGGGCGGACTGGCGGCATTTCGGGCCCGTGGCAAAATAAGTCAACGGGCCCTTACGTCTGTACCGTTGGCACTATTTCCAATTAAAAAAGAAAAATTCTACAGGTCTAATTTGGCAAATTGTTGATATTTGGTTGAGGGTCTCCACATGAGAGGAAGCTGTCCTTTTCAGTTTGTGTATTTTTTGACACATAATCATGAACTTGACAGCAAAATTTTGCTCTTTTCTTAAATTTTTTATTTTTTGACATCTTGTAGGCCCCCTCAGGTGATGGGCCCGTGGCAGTTGCCACTTTGCCACATAGGCCAGTCCGCCCCTGTTAGTGAAAATTAGTTTGTTGTTTGTTCTACACAAGAACTAGCAAAATGTCATCACCGATATTCATGAGATAAAGTTTTACCTTATCTATTTTTTGTTTTATCTGTCGATCTACCTATCTATCTGTCAATATATCGGTATACAAAAGCTACTGTGCATGCGTCTTCATCACATGGGCAGTATACATACTAAATACTGCATTGCATTTGTCCGGAGCTGAGACATCTCTGAAAATGTTGTTTGCGCAAGAGGCACAACAAACTCCCGCATGGCACACATTTTAGGACATGACACGATCACAAACCTTTGCATGTCACAGAAACCTGCCAAGTTATTTAGATCATGTCAAGATCCATTACTGAGATGTCAGATATGTTAATGAACATCCTTCCCATCAGAAGATATCTGTGTTCGGCCAAAAGAAAGCGCTTACATGGATGCATGGGTGTCTTTGGTATGACAAAAATAAAATGAATATGAAGAGATAGATTGATAAATATATCGATGGTGAAAGTGCAAAACCTCGTAAGTCAAAAAAAGCTGTTTTTCAGAAATTGGAAAAAACTATCACAGATAATTTTTTATGGTAATGTTCATTTATATGCGAGTTAGGCTCTACGTGATTTATAGAAGGTGAGACCCTGTTTTAGCATAATTTTTTGTCATAGGTCATTGACCCCTGCATTGATGCTACCATCAGATATGAATGAAAATGTCGAGTTACAAGGTTTTGCACTTTCACTTTTTGCAAGTTAGTGAAAGTGCAAAACCTCCTAACTCGATCATTTATCACATTTCTAAGCAACTTGCAGCATTGAATGTACTTCCAATGTATAGCTTTACAGTAAAAATTATGATTTGACCATAATAAATAACAACTGCTAATTTTAATTAGTGGCTACAATAGCAAGAATGAGGAAAATAGCAATTTTTCAAATTTTCATGCAAAATTTTTTTCAATAGCCTACATCACTAAAACAAATATAGGGAGGTATAGATTTTTTAATAGGGAAATTTCCTGAGAGCCATAAAAAAGTGCCGCAATCATTGTTTTTCAAAAAAAGTTGAAATATCCGAAAATATGAGCTTCTAAGTTCTGATTTGACTTACGAGGTTTTGCATTTTCACTTTTTGGAACAAATCTACATACAAGGTTTGGTGAAATCATTCCATTACCAGTGTGTTACAGCTTAAAAAAACAGCAATGTATAGTCATTCCAACCAAAATCTAAAAATGGCAAAATTTTGACATACGAGGTTTTGCACTTTCATCATCAATATGTCAGATAGATATACAAGTGTCACATGGACAGACAGAAAAAGAATCGATCATATAAACATAATCTGTTTTGACTTACTTACGAAAGGTTATCAATGTGCAGGGATTGAAGTTTTTCCAAACTTTTAAATGTTTAAGGCCTAAAATTAGATACACGGCAAATTTATTGTTTTAGATTTGCTTAAGTTTCCATTTATGCAAAATTCAAGAGGCATACAATGTGAACATAATGTCACTAATCGGTGGAAGGCTCGTGTGTTGTCACATTGATATTGGTGTCTCAAAAATGTTGCCGCAACTCGAATACAACATGGAGATCATTTCATAATATAATTGTGAAGATTGGTCAATGGTCATCCAGGTAAAATCCAATAATTGAATGTATAAATCACTTACACTGGATAAAATGTTGAAAGTCTGACAGTTTCAGGGACCATCCAGTCCCATTCCTCAGAGTTGAATGACAGTGCTTTGACTTGGTCCCATGGCTGTACAAGAGGTTGGCAGAAGTGTTACACCCAGAGACATCAAGAAGACAAGGGGTACCTTTTCGTAGAGGCTGTGAAGGACACTTTCTGGACACAGCATGTCGTTGAACTGACCAGAGGAAGAGAATACCAATGACCATCACTTCTGGACCTAGTGTTTACGAATGAAGAGACAATATAGATGCCATCAATTAAGGACCACCACTAGGTCGAAGTGACCATTCCTACCTTAATTTTGAATTTATCTGCAAGGCTGAAACTACAAAGATTCAAAGAACATTTACTATCTACAACAAGGGTGACTACAAGATGAGACAAATTTTGGATATCATTGGAAAGATAAGCTCGAAGGGAAAAATCTGGAGGAACAATGGAAGATCTTCAAGAGTCTACTTACTCAGGCTGAAAATGAATGCATAGCCAAGACGAGTTTCAAGACACCAAAACCAGAATTTGCTATTGACATTGATCACAAGACTTCAATGAAAATAAAGAAGAATAGACTGTGGCATCTTTGTCTAAGCAGCAGATCACAGACAGACTACCAAACCTACTGCAAAATTAGAAATCAAGTTAGGTGTTCAACCAGAAAATTTATGCAATGAGGAAATGGAGAAGAAAATAGGAAAAGAGGTAAAATCAATGTGGAAGTATGCAACCACTAAGGCCAAAGTGAGGAGCAACATCACAAGCCTATCAAGAACAGGAAAACAAGAGGCAAATGATCCCACAACCCGCATCAAGCAACTAGGAAAAGACAGAGGTCCTAGCTCGACAATTTGTGTCAGTCTATACCCAACGAGACTCAGATCTGCTTCCTATTCCATTACTCCTATCCCTGCACCTACCTCCAGCTAGCTTCAAAATCGAGATTACTTCTGAAATCATCATGAAGATACTAGTCAAGTTGAACCATGCTAAGTCACCTGGCCCAGACAGCATTTATCAACGTATTATCTGCGAGGTGAGATCAGTTATTGCAAAACCTCTGGAGATCATCTTTAAAAACTCCTATCGACTGCTTAAGTGCCACAAGACTGAAGGCATGCAACTATCACACCTATCAACAAGAAAGGTCATAAGATGATCGCAGGTACAGCAGGTAATACTGGCCTGTTAGTCTCACTGGTGTTGTGTGTACGATTATTGGCCTCATGACAGGATACACCCCCCCCAAACCCTCTCTTAAACTCGGCACCCTCAACTTAACCTCTTTTACCCTCAACTTACCCCTTTTCACTTCCGCCACCCTCAACTACCCTCAGCTTCCCTCAACTTAACTCAACTAAACTCAAGTAACCTCAACTAAACTCAACTAAACTCAACTTACCTCAACTAAACTCGCCTCTCCTCAAGTAAACTCGCCTCCCCTCAACTAAACTCACATCCCCTCAACTAAACTCACCTCCCCTCGACTAAGCTCACATCCCCTCGCCTCCCCTCAAACGAACTCGCCTCCCCTCAACCAAATTCGCCATCCCTCAACTACCCTCAGTTACCCCATGATAAAACAGTGGTAACCCCAGGGGGTTGAGGGTGTATCCTGTCATGAGGCCTGATTATGGAATCAATCCTGAGGAATGGCTTTATGAATTACATGATGAAAAAAAACCTTCTCTCAGATTGACAATTCGGCATCGTTGGTGGAAGATCAACAGTACTACAAATGATTGCAGTAATAGTAAGATGATCAGAACTTCCAGACAGAGGACATTCAGTAGATATCATCTATTTTGACTTCATGAAGGCCTTCCACACACTGTACATTTTGAATTTTGAATTAGCTTAATTGATTGAGTGAGATGGTTGCACAATTCCTTTGAGCCAAGATAGCTTGTTGTCTGCAAGTTATAACAACATAAAGATTATCATAACTCAAAATGGCAAGCTATCATGGCTCAAACAAATTGTGCAACCACTCACTCAATCATTTGAGCTAACTCAAAATTTCAAATTTTACAGTTCACTGTTCCGCATCCTCTGCTGCCTTCCCAAAAGTATTGCAGCCTGGACAAGATCCTTCCTGTCGGATTGACATCACAAGGTATGCGTGAATGGTGTATCGTCTGGTTAGCATAATGTTAAAAGGGGGATTCCTCAGGGTTTGGTCTTCAGGCCGATCCTATTCATCATCTACATCAACCCTTTGATATCTAGAGTGAGCAATGCTGATATCTACTTCTTTGTGGATTACACTAAGATATTTCTGGAAGTTAATGATCATTGATCAAGACAAACAAAAATTGCTTCAGGATGATTTCGATAAGATGTTCCAGTGGACATAGGAATCAATACTGAATTTCCACCCAGATAAGTGCAGTGTGCTGAGACCAGGAAATGTCAAACAATAGAAACATCTTCATAAGTTAAAGATTTGGGTATCATTGTGGACAATAAGCTGACATTTCAAGAACATATGGCAGCTAAGATCAAGGGTATAATCAGAAGAACATATGAGCGCCTGGGTGAAGAATCGTTACTCTACGAAGGCCTTGTTCGACTCATCTTGGAGTATGAAAACCAAATTTGGTCCCTTCACATGAAAAAGGACATCCCAGCTGTTGAAACGTTCAGTGCAGAGCAACCCAACAGATTCTAGGCCTCCAAGAACTTACAGGGAGAGACTGACTACCTATATTAACATACTGAATACTTAGAGGTGATGTAATAGAATTGTGTAAAATAGCCAAGCCCATCTATGATCCCAAGGTAACAAACTTTGTAAGCTTTACACTAGACGAATGACGAGTACTTACATTCTGCTGCTAGTGGACATCAATGACCTCATAATAAGCCCTATCAAATGAACTGAAATGAAGTATCAAATTGTCAGAAGGCTACTTAAGACCTCACTGATGAGTGGTATGACACTTTAAATATGACCTCACTGATGAGTGGTATGACACTTTAAATGACTACTCCCAGTAACATTGCAAGTATAGGATATGACCTCATTGACTGCTTATGTGTCAAACAGAATACCCCACAATTGCTAGTGAACACTATGGAGAAACCATTGAGTTCACACCATTGAGTTCATCCTTGTGAAATCAATGACATAAATTATCTGACGTTGTTATGCAAACACTGGGCAGCGATTTTTTCTGTCATGATGTCACAATGGGACTCGTGTTAATTCAGAGCAGACCTGCCACTCATGATGTCCATAGCGGTGAACTACACTGTCATGGGGTTTTATCATAATAGCATTTCAGAATAGGAATGTGACCTCACAAGGAACATTCCATTGTTTTTGTAAGCATTTAATTGAGTTTCGTTCACTACAACAGTCATCCAACTTGTGGCTCACTGAAACTCCAAAAGCAACAGACCTGTGGAAATACAACTTCACCAACAGAACTACAGATATATGGAACTCACTACCTGAGAATATAATACCAGCAATATCTGTATCAAGCTTCGAGCACAGACTGAACAAATTTTAAACCTTCCTGCCAAATATGACATCAACGAAGAACTCCGGACTTCTACCTATGCGAGCTTCCGCCTACACATGAATGTAGAGTTCAGTTTGAAAGAGAAACACATGTGACTGCAGGATCATCTCTCATGACTCAGAATAGGATGTTGTTCATCATATTCCTTGATGGATAGTCACAAATAAATAACCTTAACTTCCTTCCTCAATGGACAAAAGAGATTTAGGAAAGACAACTTATTTTAAAATTTTAAGTCCTGAAATGTTTGTTAAAATTAATGTTCCGAAAAATAAATATCTTAAAAACAGCCAAAACGGAAACAAACCAGACTTGCAGTTTATCAGGATTGACTACAACAATAGCAATAATTTAGATTTTATATCTCCCATCTGTCTCCACCTTATTTGTCATATAAAAATACTGACATACTTCAAAGTTGCGCATAGTATTCGGAAGAATCTGCTTCACAACATCGAATATCACTTGTTCCTTAAGTTTGGTTAACAACATCACCATCATGGCTGGTCAGAAGTGGATCTGCATGTTCATGCTCCTTGGACTTTTGCTTCTCTCCATTGAAGCTCAAGATTCCGAGTCTGCTGCCTCACCTTCCGCAGGCTCTGAAGGGTATTGTATGATATAATAGCCTATGTATAATGTGTGCAATATGAGTGACTTTATGAAATGTTACTGAAAGTAGAAACGACCATGGGTGATGGTACATACTTTAATGCATCTTCGAAATGTTTCATTAAAAAATAAAAAATTATGACCGATCAATCCAAGTTTTAAGAATTGTCATACTTCAAAGGTTCCAAGTAAATAAATATTGAAACGTATTATATGAGGATCCTTTGGTATATCAATCTTGCAAGAATTTGGGTGAGATATCGAATACTTTTTTCACTAGTCATGAAAATATTCACAATGATCGTGAAAATATATAATTATCACGAAAACATCTAAAATAATCATTTAAAAAATGCGAAAATGGAAGAAATTTGATTATAGCAGATATTTTTGCAATCTAGATTATGCAATTAATACCAGACCTTCACAGTATTAATTAACCACAGAGAAAATATAAAAATCCATCCAGATACTATTCTTTTATTTTGAGGACACTAAGCACAACCACTGAAGCTATCAACTTTACCGATATTATTATTTCTGCATGTATATATTTTTCAACATTTGGTACATACATGAATTTGTGTAGGTGTACAAACGGGCATTCACGAATTCGTGAACATGCAAAAACAAGTATGTCACTCGTCTATATATGTAAAATCCAACACTCTTGTATGCAATTCATTTGTCACTCCTGTAACTGCCATTACTAACATTCGTGACTGAGCTAGATAAATAGAGTGTTGGGTAAGAATTAAGGTTAAGGTTTTTTGGGCAAGTTCTGGGTTAGAATGTGTGTAATTACACTTTTACAAATTCGTAAAGACAATATTTGGCTCGTGCATGTAGCCAAATTCGTATTTATGTTCATGCAGGTTTACAAATTTGTCCACATGCAAAATATGTATAGGTTATTCACCACAGGAGAGGGAATATGTGATTTATCAGCCGAGGGCTTTAGCCCAAGGTGTGATAAACACATATTCCTGATCCCATGGTGAATAACCGGCTTATACCATGAGACAAACACTCAAACAGTCAAACATGAGAGGATAACTGGACAACAAACAGTATGGGAATTATTTCCCTGAAATACTGGCATATGATTGGCTGACAGAGGTGTCGAATGGTATAATGAAAAATATACCCTCTATTTCTACCTACAGAACTGCCACTGAGCAGGCATCAGCCGAAGAAGTAAAAGCAGCATTAGATCAATTTCTTGCCTGGTTTCGGTTCTATTTTCAACTTTAAGAATAATCTGGTAAGTACGAATTTATCGTTATTTCGGTCGTGAAACCTCTGATGTGGATGTTGAAAGATGTTCTGAATGTGCTCACCATGAGGGTGTTAATCATAGACGTATCGGATGGGGGGGCAGGGGGGCGATCGCCCCCCCCCCCGAAAAGTTTGGGAAACAGTAAGATTCGGGCAAAAAGGCTAAAAAATTCGGGCAGATAATTAAATATAAACTACCGAAAATTACAGCTCTAGCAATTGATCTGAAGAAATCAAATATTTTTTTTCTCAGTGCCAGAGTGGACCTATGATGTCATAGGTGGATACTCCATGGCCAAGCACTGGAGGATATGCAAAATTGGTGCTATCAATGATGCCATAGGTCAAACTGGCCAATAGCATCCGTTGTGGACAGTTTCATCATAGCCTTGCAGTTACATCATTGCCAGAGCGGCCAATAATGTCACAACAACTCAGGTGCAAGTTTGGACTACTCCTGGGGAGGGGGCACTCTGCTCAAAAGCTGTCAATTGATCCTGATGTCTGCATATTAACTCCTGTGAACTGTGGTAAGCAATACAACGATATAGGATCATAATTGGTGGTAGTTTTACACTGATAGGAGTGGCCAACAAAACTGCAAACAGTAAACAAAATGCTTGACTTGACAGCTCCATACAAATCCAATTTAGATCAGAAGCATGTTGGTGAACAACTGTGCTTAATTTTGAGTTATCCTATTAACCACGCTTGGTTGAATTTCAGCCACTATTGGTGTCTCCAAATAATAAACAATCCCCCCTCCCAATTAACACCTGAGCTTTTGCAGTGATATCATTGGCTCATCTGGCCATGACATAATTGCAAGGCTATGATGAAGTTGTCTTCATGACATGCTATTGGCCAGTTTGACCTATGACACCATAGCTTGCACCAAAGTTGTATAGGTTCCAATGGAGTCTCCAGCTTTGACATCATAGGTCCACACTATGAAAAAAATTGATTTCTTCAGAGCAATTGCGAGAGCTGTAATGATTTCCAAGCAATAAAATTTGAAATGTTTATAAATTTAGATAGTGAAATACGGGCAAATATTGCTCCCCCCCAAAAATCGCGCGCGCCCTATGCCTATGATGTTAATTGTTCTGTGTAATATTAGACATAAATGTGTTAACTTCAATTGGCCCGAAACTCTGCATTCTTGAAGGAGTTGGAGAACTGCTATCAACACGTATATAAAGATTGAATAATAAATGTATTTGTACGGTTTATTATTTGTTATGGAAAACATATATCTTCACATGACTTCACTTTATCATTTATTCTTTCAGAAATGCCAGAGGAACATATTTGGATGTTTGACAACACTTTTTAAAATTGTTTCAAATGGCTAATTAATTGGACTTTAAGTGAAAAAAAACAACTTTTGACAGAAACTCAGAACTTTGAATTGTAGAAATAAATTTTCTTTTATCTCTAAGAACTTGTGCGTCTTTAATTGATTCTGTTTGGGTGATCCGAAAATGTTGGCAAAAACATAGTCCTGTTAGAGTTGACCCTTTTCTTATAGGATCAAATAAAAGGAGATACTGATTTAATGTCCATTACCTGTTGTTTGAGCAATAGCTTCAATGCTAGAGGAGACCGGGGCACATTGGGACGCTTTTTTTATATCTACTCATTTTACTCAACACTTAAAACACTGAGCAACCCAGAAGTTTGCATGAATATCACCAATGCTATTGAGCAGCAAAAATGTGACGTGATCATAACCATCCCAATGTGCCATTGAAAAAACATTTTAACATACTGCTTGCACAAGATATTAAATAAAAGAAGTGTGTAAGACCATAATAGGGTGAAAGCGCAGTAAGCGCCTCAATTGCATTTTAATCAGATAATAGTTTATTTTGACCGTTCGGCAGTTTGACAATTCATTTTAAAAACCTTCCATTTGTTGTCATTTTGCATTAATCTGCCATTTGGTCTCAACACGCGGGCATATTTTCTGCTCGGATATCACAAGCAAAAACTCAGGTTGTGAGATGCTAAATTTTGTTGCAATTCAAAATGTGCATGATTTCCACAAAAGCAATCATTGTAAAACAAGGCATAATTGTTTCACAAACTAATAACTCTCAGATCTTTGCAGGCTTTTTAATTACCGCACGATTCTGGACATTCAAAATTGCAATGTAGTAAGCTGTCCAAGAAAATACCTTTTCCAATGCATAGATTTCACATATGAATGCACTTACCTGTATATTACATCAAGCTGGGATGACACTCATCATGATCCCCTTCGAATCAGAAGAGTGGTCAAAGATTTAATTTAGTCTAGGGCAGATTTCACGAAAATGTGCTCACAACGTATCTTGAACTGTCCCACCTTTTTTATTATCTATCTGTTGCTTCCTGAAGCACGTGAACCCATCATCAAGTAAATCAGTGAGCTAAAGAATAAATATCAATAAAAGAATCCACCAATATGCCGCTTTTTGCTCTTAAAAAATATTTTTTAAATCTCTCATAAGGACAATAATGGACGGAAAAACTTACTGGTCATCTGACATGCCAACTTTGGCACTCTGTAGAATCAACAGAAAACACTTTAGCAAAACATAATGATATGTGACTGATAAAATACACTTAAAATACTTGTTTGGCACCATTTGTAATTACCTTCATAACTATAAACTATTTTTAAAAAAGGAAAATAAGAGAGACTGCTAATGTAACTCCATTCCGTCTCACTGGACTCTGATGTTACATTAGCAACTTTTACATCGGAATTTCTCAGCTTTCTTGCTATCTAGGCAAATCTGAAATATGAAATTCTGAAATTTTATTGGAAAATGTGTATTATTTACCTATATAGATCACCAACAAAATAAGCAACTTGGCGTGGTAGCTGTTTTATTCATTGCTAATGTAACTGCTAATGTAACTGCAAGATTAGCATTGTCGCCATTGTGCTAATGTAACTTGTGGACCAAGTTGTGGTAAGTAATTTCGCAGAATTTCGTGAAATCTGCCCTAGTGCTTTAATTTAGTCTAGCACCTTAACTTAAGCTCTCTAACTATTCCATTATTACAAATCATCATGTCAAATGGCTTTTCTTTGTGATATTCAACAAGTAGCTATCCCAGTGGGCATCTGACGTCATCTGACGTCTGACTGACATATCAAGATAACGTCTGTAACGTCTGCTGACGTCCCCCTGACGTTAAATGAAATTACCTGTAGGGATGAATCCCTCTACAGAGAAATTCACCTACTTGCTGTGACTCAGCATTAAAACAATTTTGTAACATAAGAAATAGAATGAGGTTTTAAAAAGCTGTCATTTAGATACCGGGTGAAAGGTTAACACCCACTGCTCCGCACGTACAATAAAACAATATGTATCAGAATTTACCCTATCAAGCAATTTGAAGCAAAACATGTACAAACCTCTGTGTATAATTCAATTACACCCCGGACTCTCCTTAAATTGTCTCATAACCACAGGCATAAACAATATGTTTCATGCATGGATTGTTCACTGCCACCTCTCTGATACCTATTACTATTAGTAAAGGTATGACAGCTTGCTTGGCAATGGTCCAACTTTCCAGACCGAACTGGTACGTTGTCACTGGAGCAGACGACTCAGGTGACTGTAAAATCCAGTCTGAATACAGTGGTTGTGGACCAAACTGGTGCAAATTGAGTAGTTGCACAACTGCCAATTTGAGGAACAACACCCTTTTCACGTTTTATCCACTTATCGTAACTGTGATTCGCATGCACAAGTTCAATTTGTGTGGGCCAAGCTGTGAACTGGCAGCAAAGGGATAGCTCTTAATGAAAATTCAAATGTACAAGACTTATGTAAAAAGCAATAAACTGATTGAACCATGCACTTGGAGTCTGATAGGTTGTTTCCCTGGAGCTTATACATGAACATGATTGGCATGGTCAACAAGTGAAAATAGCAGACCACGAACATATGTATTCCTGATGATAAGACTCTCCATCACTATCTATCTATCTATCTATCTATCTATCTATCTATCTATCTATCTATCTATTTATCTATCTATCTATCTATCTATCTATCTATTTATCTATCTATCTATCTATCTATCTATCTATCTATCTATCTATCTATCTATCTATCTATCTATCTATCTATCTGTCTGTCTGTCTGTCTAGCTGTCTATCTATCTGTTTATCTATCTATCTATCTATCTATCTATCTATCTATCTATCTATCTATCTATCTATCTATCTATCTGTCTGTCTGTCTATCTGTCAATCTATCTATCTATCTATCTATCTATCTATCTATCTATCTATCTATCTGTCTGTCTGTCTGTCTGTCTAGCTGTCTGTCTGTCTGTCTGTCTAGCTGTCTGTCTGTCCGTCTGTCTATCTATCTGTCTATCTATCTATCTATCTATCTATCTATCTATCTATCTATCTATCTATCTTTTTATCTATCTAAGTTCCTATCTATCTATCTATCTATCTATCTATCTATCTGAGTTCCTATCTATCTCTCTAACAGTATAGCATTCCAGGTATGTCAACTATTATAGATTCAGTTGTCATCTCAAAATGCGACCTGGACAAGTCAAATGTGGACTAAAGTGACCTCCATCAATAAGGCCAGCCCACTCATTTAAGAATCAACCAATCAGCAGATTTGAGTAATTTATTGACAGTGGATAATTTGATTGAACATATGCGGTCTTATAATTCCACATTTTCCACAGTTTCAGTTGTTCACAATTTTGTTTTGCCAGCTTTAATCAATAAACAGAATCAATTGACTGACTTGCAAACTTGTTCTTTGGTCCGCCTGAACCGAAATTTACTAATTTCTATGAATATCTAATTTGTTTTGTCATGCATGAATGCCCTCACTTCGATTTTTATATCTCCTCTATACACTTCTACATCCAGTAATTCAAGCTGAAATTTGTACACCGCAATCAACTTTTTGTTCTTCACATTTTGTGGGAAAATTACTGCTTAAGATGTAGCAATTAATTGGACATGCTTTTATTATTGTTGGTGTGGATTTCACACCAATTACACTTCCGTCCTTTTCAGTGTGGAACTCAGATTTTAGATTAATGTTTTGCTTAATTTTGCTGTTTAAAACAATTGTCAACACTTCCAGGAGTGGGTGACATCAAGAAAATGTACCAGAGACAGTTATGCAACCGACATTTGGGTTTCTTCCTTGTGATAAGTGTGAATTTAAAGCAATTTTATCACTGATTCAGTCCATGATCGTCTGCTTACGTCTTTGAGCTGTCATACCTTGTATAGATATAGAGAGAGTGAATTGGAAAGCCTCAGTGAAATAAAAGTACACACAAATCAGATTGTCTATGCCTGTCTCATAACCAGTCATATTGCATAAATCTTAAAAATGTGCAAGATGTCCTTGAAAGCAATAATTGTAAATCAAAGCATAATATCAATTCTATTGTCCCTCATGCTAACACTTCTCAGATCTTTAAGCCAAAATTGTGCAACAAAAAAAGTCTGTTACTTTTGCTCTCTTTATCGTTTCATATTGAGAACATCTGGCAAAATGTAACCAACTTTGATGAGCACTCATCAGAGATTTATTTTTAGAGGCAGACACGGATTGGCGATTAATATAAAGAACTGCAGAGCTTTCATGAAGTATCCTGAAAAGGGTGCCAGATGCAGACTGACTATGAGAGGAAAGATGCTTGATCAACGCTTCCTGTCCTAACTTGCCAACAAACAGTCTTTGCATTATTTGCAATGCATAGATTTGACACGCGGATGCATTTGAATGACTAGGAGCCATGATGACACTCATTATGATCTCCCTCAGGAGATGGGCGAAGCTTTCATTTAGGCCTGCGCCTTAATTCTACCTCTCTGATTATAAAATTAATGCAAATTATCGCTCATTACATCAAATAGTTTTCTATGTTTTTCTCTGTGACCTTCAATCAACCAAAATATTGCAAACCTCGGTGAATAAATCATGTTTTAAAAGACAATAGTTTAGAGACTCGTTAAAAAGACAAAAACTCGCTGCTCCGTGTGTACATTACAACAGAAAACATATGAAGTTACTGATCAAGGAAAACATGCAAACCTTTCTAGATACTACAGCAGCAGCCTGGCCAGAATACCCTTATATGGTCTCATAATCTCTCTTTGGCACAAGTAGCCATTTTGGTCTTTATCTGTGGTATTATTTAGGCAGATGTTACATGAAAAAATGCATGTTTTCAGGTGCTCAATTTCATTGTGATTTAAAATGTGCATGTTGTCCTTGAAAGCAATCAATGTAAACAAGGAATAATTGTCCCACAAACTAATAATTTTCAGATCTTGAATTAGCCTAAATTGTGGACACCGGAAACTCCAAAAATTTTGCCCCTTTACCGTTCCATATTAAGGAAATCTGGTGCCATTTCACAAATTCTTGACTGACCTTAATATGTGATTAATTTTCAGAGGCTTAATGCTTGACAGCAGTTCAAAAATAGAAATATGGCAGTGAAGTATGGACCATCACACTCTGAAAATCAAGATTTGTTTTCAGTTTATTCTTGGCCAAATTTGGCACAGTTCATCGGCTGTGATGAAAAATCATTTTTCTTTCACAATTGGACAAGCCAGATTTAAAGGAACATTTGGCCATTAAAAATGCATGTGGTGGCCAACACAAGAGAATGAACAATGA
Source organism: Platynereis dumerilii (assembly GCA_026936325.1). Taxonomy (NCBI): domain Eukaryota; kingdom Metazoa; phylum Annelida; class Polychaeta; order Phyllodocida; family Nereididae; genus Platynereis; species Platynereis dumerilii. The sequence goes on from JAPTHN010000004.1 coordinate 27,067,514, forward strand.
AGAGATATATAATATTTTATTCAAACACTTTTACAATCATAATTATAAAAGGTTTAGACATGGTAAAATACAGTATAAAAATTCTATGTATGAAGATAAAAACTTAGCAATAGATAAAAACATTAAAAAGTACAAGTGAAGTTAATAAAATCACCGATCTCAGTATAACTAAAACCAGGAATCATGACTAGGCTGCCTCTAGCATGTGTCTCCAATCCCTTTCTTGTCGTTTGATTAAAAAAAGAGTCTACAAAAACCTGCACCGATTCCTTTTTGAATTTTATCAAATGCAACTAAGCAAATGTTCTGAAAAGGGCATTTTTGATAGACATATTTTCTGCAAATGAAAAGCCACAAAGATTAGATGAACAGACAATCATCAATATAAAGAAGTTGTTTTAATGCAGTGTCCTGACTGTGGCGCTGACCAAATAGACACTCAGAACAGCTGAAAATGTCCTTTTAGGTTGCATGGAATACTGTGTCAAAGTTAAGGGGTTAGGACATTGAGAATTATAATTTTCTCTTTTCCTCAGTACCTTAATCCAGATGGAGTTCAATTTAAAGTTAAAACAATTAGCGTCAAGACCAAAAAAAAAGGACAAGTGGAGGGGGAGACCCAGTGAACATATTTGGTCTCAGTCATTGCCAAATTAGTATCACTAGGAAACCAGAAGTCCCTGACACTCTTCAGTAATTTTACATTGGTAGTTCCTGTGCACTTTTCAAAGTGAGGTTTCTTCTTCTGCTATAAAGTTTTTAAAAAAAAGCAAAAATTAAATCCATCGTCAAATATATCATTTGTGGGTTCGAAAAGTGTGAGAATTTTTTTAGTGAGTGAAATAGTTATCGATTTCCTGTCCTTTCCTTGACATTTGACACAAAAAACCATATGAAATAACAGTTAGTGCACATCACCTCGTGCAATATCAGTTTTTATGGCACCTCGGTGCCATAAAAACTGATATTGTGCTCGGTGCTGTGCGATAACTGTATGATATCTAATGGATGTTAACTTGTTCAGCTGATCTATAGATGTCGCGGAACACAGCGCTACAAAGTTCTGTTTGTCTCCCAGTCGAAAATTCTTAAAAAATGCCCTGGTTCTTCAGGCACTTCAAGTTGAAACAACTTTTTTCCAGAGCATGGATGCTTAATCATCGCCACTTGACCTCAAATTGCCCTCAAATGATCTATGCGTCTTTTGCCATGCATAGATTTTACATATGAATGCACTTAAAAATGACATTGAACTTGAATTACACTCAATACGTTCACCCTCGGAAGGTGAGCGAAGCTCTAATTTTGGCCAACACTTTTGTTCAAACTCTGTTATTATGCAATTATTGCACATTATCACCAAATAATCACTAATAAATTATTGCAATTTTGTGATCTTCGATCAGGCATAATTCCTTCAGCAGGGAAATTTACTCGCTCTCTTTCCGCCTTCCAAAATTGTGTAACTTGAGAGAATAAATCAGGTTTTTAAAAGGCAATCATTTTCACATTCGGTAAAAACACACAAAAAATGATGTGACCGCTCCACATACATGTGCAGTACAACAGAAAAACACGAGAATTTAGCCTGTGAACAAAACATGCAAACCTTTCCAGTAGGGTGGCCTAAAAAAAACGAATTTTTTAATTTCAAGTCGCATACCCCTCAATTTTGTGTGGAATGGTGAAATTATCAAGATGTTAAAATTTTATAAAATTCCTGCAAGTCTAAGTGGTCCCCCAAGGCCACTCAATTTCAGCTCAAAGCTTCTAAAAAATGCTTGTTTGCGTAATCGCGGTTCTAAATATCTTGCTTATTATTTGATATACAGTGATAATATTAATACCATTGTTCTCAGGAGAAAATTAGCTTCAATTTGAGTATAAGGAAGCTATATTTATGATAACTTTGAAGCTGGCAGGATTTCAGAAAACTCAAAATTTAAGTTGTCGGGTCAAACCGCTGAAATAATTTGTCTAAATTGTCAGATTTTGCTGTATTTTAAAAATTCTAATGAGAATAAAGTATAAGGAACAATTTGCTGTGGAAAGTGAGAATGTTTAAGGGTTCGCATGGTAGGATATCCTTGCAGCAGAGACGCATGATACGTGGCAATTAAAAATACATTTTTTATGAAGTTTGCCATTTTCTGACGACACCAAATGTCAATCAACGTGGTATTTTATGATCCTGAAAAACATTTTAACACTTTCGAGACTTCTCAGTGCCACACAAAAATGTCATCTTTGAATTTAAAGATTTCACAACACCATTAAGAAAATTTCAGTGCGCAGTCATTTTGCCAGAAACTAGCTGGCATTCAAATTAAAGTTTTCTTTTGCAGAAATCCAGCCACGCTTGCAGTTCTACGTACCCTATATGGATTATTGTTTATATATATAAATGCTGTCTCTCTCCTTCAAATCTATGTTCACCATCGGTGATTATATACCCTGGCTGGCAATTTAAGGACAACATTTTCAATGCGATAGTGCACATTACCACGTTACTTTCCAAATAAGCTTGGTGCAATAATACGGGATGTTTACATCCTGTGTTATTGCACCCTCATCTCTCAAAACATCACATACTTCAGCTGTGTTATTCCCTTGTGCCAAATTAAAAGCTACCTAAAGTGTTTGCAAACAATTACAAAGTCTAAGATAGGCCCTGCAGCTCTGAAGTTTTTTGAGATGTGCCTTGCTTTGGTCATTCATGGTTACACAAAAAATTGTGAATTTTCATATCCCAGAAATTTACTTTTTTGTAAGTAGGATTATAAATTTGGGAAAATTTGACAATTTAAACAATTTATTTCAGCGGTTTCGCTGGACAACATGAATTTTTAAGTTTTCTGAAATCCTGCCGACGTCAAAGTTATCATAAATATAGCTTCCTTATACTCAAATTGAAGCTAATTTTCTCCTGAGAACAATGGCATTAATATTGTCATAGTATGTCAAATAATAAGCGAGATATTTAGAACCGCGATTACGCAAACGGGCATTTTTCAGATATTTTGGGCTGAAATTGAGTGGCCTTGGGGGACCACTTAGACTTGCAGGAATTTTATAAAATTTTAACAGTGTGTTTATTTTACCATTCCACACAAAATTGAGGGGTATGCGACTTGAAATTAAGAAATTGCTTTTTTTTTCGGCCACCCTACTTTCCAGATACTTCAATTCCAACTGTAGACTAGAGTCCTCCTATCGTCTCATAATCTCTCATTGGTATCAATGTGCCATTTTGGTCTTAGTCTTTGGCATATTTCCTGGGCAGATGTCACAGAAAAAAAGTGGAATTTAAAATGTTGATGTTATCCTTGAAAATAATCATTGCAAATCAAGGCATAATTTTATTGTCCCACATGTCAATAATTCTCAGATCTTTAATTAGCCAGAATTGTGCAACATTAAATCTCATTAATTTTGCTCTCTTTATCGTTCCGTATTAAGAACATCTGGTAAAATGTAACCAATTTTAAAGAGCACTTATTTAAACAGAAATTCGTTTTCAGAGGCTTAACGCTTGACAACAGTTCAAAGATAGAAATATGGTTGTGAAGTATTGACCATCACATTCTGACAATCAAGATTTGTTTTCTGTTTATTCTTGGCCAAATGGGGCACAGGTAATCGGCTGTGATAAAAAAGTGGTTTTCTTGCACAATTGGACAAGCCAGATTTAAAGGAACATTTTTGCCATTAAAAATGCATGTGGTGGCTAACACAAAGGAATGAACAATGACGATGTGTTCCCAATCCCTTTCTTGTTGTTTGATTAAAAAGAGGCCACAAAAACCATTTTCTGCAGATCAAAAGCCATACAGTTTAGAAGCCATGGGGTGAATTGCCCCGAGAGCGAGAAAAAGTGTGTAGTCAAAGGGAGGATAATTTACTTTTTTCTTGGCGAATTTAAAAAGTGCTCTGTCGATGGAAGAAGTGATGGTAATAATCACATATATTATGTCAAATGGACTAGAAAGAGGTTGCTCATTTATAAATATTATTATATATTTTTTATAAGATTACATTTATATTATTCCAACTTTTGAAATTTTCTGTTTTCAAAACACTCTTATGTGTAGCTAATCAAAAGGTTTGCCCAATGTAAGGGATCATCTAGTTTCCTAGCAAAGACGTTGCTCAATACACTCAAGATCAAAATGCTGGAATAATTTGGATTTTCAGGGTGTCAGGCTTTAAGTTCTAAAATTGGTGATTAAATGTGTGGAATTGCAAAGATTTTTTCCTTAGACATTAGATTTATGTATTTATGATATCATAAACCATTTTCAGTTGCTGAGAATTATTTGAAAACTTTCTTTGGGTGACCCGGAAAAATTGATCATTTTTAGTAAAAAATCATCAAAAAATGCATAGTGGCTCAACAACACAGACATAAAATTTCAACATACGCAAAAAATGCCACATTCGTGACCTCAGCCTTCACGTAACTTGACATGGAGTCCGCCAACTTGTTTTTTACTTCTTTTTTACCAATATGGCCATCTTCAGTGAAACTCACTTGCACCTGGTCCAGAGTAGTTGGCTAGGCCTCCATCATGCGTGCAGAATGGTCAAAGATGTCCCTATAATGTTATTAAGGTTCATATCAGGTGAAGTTGCCAATAATGGCAAATTTTTAATTTTCTCAATTATCAAGGTTTAGAAGGATTTGTGGTGCCCTACAAGCTTGAATATTGCCATAAATGAATAAAATGTTTCAACTGAAGTGTTCTCTACACTGAGGTACCATTTTACTCTTCCAAAAAGTGTACGCTCTTAGCAGAAATGCTGGAATATTTTGCGAATTTTTCAAGTAAATTCCATCTCAGTCAATATAACCCAGCACATGTTTCACAGAGCTCATGGAGAAATTTTTGTGTGATGGGAAGGTGGCCAGATACTGTCCGAAAACTGCCTCATGACCACATGGGCTCAGGGTGGCGGTTTAATGCTTGTTTTGTGTGTCACCCATTATGACGGAAATTTGGTCTGGTAGTGTGGTAAAGAAACGTCCCGGCAGTCTCCTATCTAAGTTTGATAGAAGAGGAAATGGTACCTCAGTGTAGAGAACACTTCAGTTGAATCATTTCATTCCCCCGAGCTCCCCCCCCCCCATTTCCATCACTGGGGAAAACGTACAAACTCATCCATATGAATCAATTTCAATCATAGCTCCTGATCAATTACTCTCATAGTCTAGTAACCTGTCATTTTCCACCAATTCACTGGTGTACTGTTAATCTGTCGGCATAATATTTTCTGTTCTGAAAAGGGCAATTTTTTCACATCCTCAATTTCATTGTAATTCACATGTACAAGATGTTCCCAAAAGCAATCTTGTTAAATCAACTTATAATTGCCCCGCAAAGTAATAATTTTCAGATCTTTAATTAGCTGAAATTGTGCAAACAGGCAACATCCATTAATTTTGTTCTCTGAATTCATTGTTCCATATTTGGAGCATCTGGTAAAATGAAGCTGATTCAAGAACCCTTTATTAAAGAATCATTTTCCAAAATGATGACAACATTTTACAGAAGTTTTAAACTATGTACACTCTTGATCAAAATGCTGGAATAATTTGGATTTTCAGGGTGTCAGGATTTCAAAGTTTTAAAATTGGTGATTTAACGTGTGAAATTGCAAAGATTTTTTCCTTAGACCTTAGATTTATTTATAAATGATATCGTAAACATGAGTGTATATTTTAAAATCCATTTGATAATAATCGTTCCATCATCAATCAAGAGAATAAGCTAATCTTCTGAAATATACGTATACATCTAGGTGATAGGTCAAAAACCCTTGGCTAGTAAAGATCTCTGTGATATTAACATCCTTTTTATAACCTTTTAAGGTAAAAAATGGGTTCAATAAATAAACAGAATACCCATCACACTGTCAACACCATAAAAAGATTTCGTTGACTCATTTGCAAATACCACAACTATGATTCTTACAAAAAGTAACCTATAGAAACTGATTGGGTTTACTTCGTCAGCTTGAGGAAAAGTACTCTGTCACTTGATTTTGTTCCGACAAGAAATAAATCTTTTATTTAGAAAGCTGCTGGACAATTTGAATTATGAGAAGCACGAATTTATTCTGTTCTTGAAAAATGTTATAGCATTGAATATTTCAGCTGATAATCCTCTTATCCTTGACAACTCTATTTCAATCCATTAGCTGTCAGCACACAAAATTAAAAGACATTGTCATCTTTTCAAGGGAACTGCTCAAAATACGATTATTCGGATCTGGAAATGATGAAGTTTTGCAGAGAAGAACGAGTGTCTGTATTCAGTTTTTTGAGAAAAAAATCATCATAATCATTACGATGTAGCTACAGGTCCTGAAATGATCGAGTTGACAAAGACACAATGGGAGACATATGTATAGTATATGGCTTCAACCGTGAATGGTATGACTCATCCATGGATTTCTGCTGATAATATGGCAAGCATAGGATACAGTGTTGGGAGTCCTCGAGGCCGGCCTCGTCCTCGACGCCGGACACGAGGCCACATCATTTTGATGGCCTCGGTCATGCCTGACCAATCCTTGGCCTTGGACTCGGTCTCAGATCCTTTGTGCATCGGATATGTGTCCGAGGCTCATCCAAGGCCAGCGAAATAAATAAAGTAACTATAATTATCCGTCAATTTATCTGATATAAGGGACCTACCACCTGTATATTAGACTGGTGTAATGAATTGGGATATCAGACCCCTTGTAAGCCTTTTGAAAAGAGTCATTGCCTATCACGTATGTATGTATAAAACAGCAACAATGAGATATGATTTTATATGACATGGATAATTTTTTTGTTTTTTGTGCATGTAGCTAATCACTAACATATTCATAATTGTTTAGCTGTAAATGCAATGCTCTTGGACAATAATTAGGGGCTGACTAGATGATAACTGGGGGGGGGGCGGTGGGGCAATGGATTTTACTCCCTGGACGAAGATTTCTCTCGTTCGCGAAGCATCGAAGAACAATTTTTTTCGCATGTGGACGGGTCCGCAGGGACACAATCCTTTTCCTTTTTTAAAATTTCAACATCATGGTACCTACTTTTTTTCGGTGTCAAGCGGGAAACAAACTTTCTTTGTTCGATTGTCCGCTTATTATATGTTTTGCAATTCCTGGCTCGGGGTGCTTTATGATTATCAGTGGGGTAACCAAGGAGTACTGATGGGCCCTCTGCACCAATTGTACTTCAAGTCACAATTTTCATATGGGGGATGGCTCATTGCATAAAGGTCCATACATGTAGGTCCCAGCCTGATAGTCTTGCCTGTGTTATCACTTGGATATTCAAAAGTCCCATAATGTGACTGACCCAATCAGTTCACTAAGATAAAAACTGTCATTTTATGCCTGGCCAATCCGTGAGTTTCTTACAAATGGGACCTTGTTCTTTCCAGATGGGACCTTTTCGAGAACTTCTCTGATCGAACAATTCCATTAGTGACCTATTATCTGTACAGGTGAGCCAGGTTCAGTCAGAGCATAGCACCTTCGAAAATACAAGGGACAAGTAAAGAAAATATTATATTAGGCTTGTGCCTGCGATGCTTTGCAAGTTTTAGTTGTAAAACAAATTCACTTCATGACAGAAGCAATGGGTAGCATAAGTCCACACGAAATAACAGCAGCAAATATTGCTTGATTCATTTATGAGATAAATCGGTGTCTTCCTTGCACAGGAAAAGCAAATACCACTAGGCCATTTAGACCGGTAGAATGTTATCCATTATGTCAGAGTAAATATGATGCGTTTCCTGGATACAGCATAAACAAATAAAAAACACAGAGAAGCAGGAATTCAGAGACATAGAAAGTGTAGCCTATTTGACTTGCAGTAAAGACTGAGATTATTCACTTATTTAGAGACTAGAAAATGCCCATTAGTGGAAAAAGTTTAACAATGCATTTTTGTGAAGTGAGGCTGCATGGCTACGTGGTCATGTTAAAATAAGGGAATATTTGAGGAACAAATGGTGTTTAGAGTGATGTGGAGGCGTTACAGGAATTCGCGTTGAAGTTGACTTGTGGAGATTGAAAGCTGGTGAAATTGTATTTTGATAGCTTTTGGTGACTGTCCACGAACTAATCAGTTTAATTAGCATTTTTGAATAGGAATTGGTGGGCATTGTGTCAGGAAATGATCCTGCAAAGTCTTGATGCTGAGAAAATAATTCAAAGACGATTTATTAGGAAAAAAATAATTAAGATCGTGATGTATGGTGCACAGATGACGTGTGGTAGATACAAAATGAGATCTGTTCAGGCATGAAAGATTATTAACAGAAAAATGAAGAGAGAGAGCTGACCATGAAACATGTCAAAAACAATCAGAAACAGTGAAATACTGGAACTAAGCTTTTTACAGTACACCTGTCTTGTTGATTTCAATGATTTTATCAAGTGATTCAAATTGCCCATATTTCACAGGTCCAGACCGCATATTTTTAAGCACGCTGATTCTAATCTACCACAAATCCATTTGGTGAGCCATAGATTTAGAAAGAGGTCCATGGGTGAACGTACTGTCACATGCGGAAGTCAATCAGGTTTTCATTATTTTATAGATAGTTACATAGATACGAATACAAATATTTTATTTGCTATAGCACTGTCTTAAAAAGTATATTCATCAAATGCGTTTCACATGCATGTATACAGAAATGTAAAAGTTATAAAAATGCAAATGCAAATGTAGATTAAGATTAAGGTTATTTTATCTATCAATCTAACTGTCTAACTATGTGACTATCTAGGTATCTGTCTAACTATCTAGGTATCTATCTAATTTTCTATCATTCAGTAAATCAGTCTATCAAACTATCTATCTATCTATCTATCTATCTATCTATCTATCTATCTATCTATCTATCTATGAAATTGATCTATACAAGCAGTCTATGCAACCTGTCTATACAATCAAGAATGTGCAGAGCTGATTGAACATTCACAAGATGCGGTCTTGTATGCTCAAGTAAAGTCAAAGTCAATCCCTGTTCATAAATGGAATGGGTTGCCCTGCCCACAAATGAACTCTGACCAATCAAACGTGCATTTGTACTTCATGATTGCAAATGACAGGGATTACACAAATTGTTCAAAGTTTGTGATATACCAATTATTGCAGTTTTGCTTATTTGTACGTTTTCAATATACTGAAATAAACTGACAGAAATGCTGTTTACTTCTCATCTCAAACATACATATAAAATTGAATGGACATTGGTCACACATGAGTAGCTTTCTACCACACGTCATGTACAGTTAACTTTCTCAGTTCTGGCGTTTCACAAGTCAACTGCAACACGATCTCCTGTAAGAAAGTGGGTAATTGTTGACATGTTTGTGTAGATGGCAAGCAGATATTAGGTGGAGGCCTGTGTGAGACCTGACAGCCCGAGTTGTAGCAGGAGGAATTCGGCGTGGTAGGTGGCATGTACTAAAGAGAGTAGAAGGTTTGTTACATACAGGTTAGCAGGCGAGCGGATCAATGATAACATAGTATGAATTCCCTATATATAATGTTGTCATTGGCTATCCCTGCAAAGACAACTCCTCTCATTCACTGCTTCCCAATTAAATAACAGAAATGGAGGGGAATCCTTGAGACTTAGTAAATCCGGATAAAAGTAAGAACAAGTAGTAAGTGTGGTTAAAAGTCAGAAACTGTTTTATTTCCAGCCAACAATCTGGTTTTATTGTGTTGCTGGTCAACAATGATTGGTCAGGCCATTGGCCTATCAAGACAAGACAATGTGTGACATCACAGTTATGTTTATACAAGTGTGAATAAATTAGAAGACAGTGAGTGGATCTCCCATGAACTGGCTCTCAAAGGTGTTATAACTTAAGAGCATTAAATTCCCATTTGCATAAAAGTCCCCAATTTGGTTTACCCAATTTATTAGTTAAATGCAATTTAAGATAGCATTCCTCAAAGGAGTGATACATTCCTGGATCTGCTCTGTCTTTCATGAAGTTGTTATAGTAGCTTTAAAGTGAGAAGTTATCCCAACAATTTGAGGGGATTACAATTAGGGGGCTCTTTGGTTGCAGCCCTTAGTATAACACCCCAACAGGATTACATGTTGGGCCCTTTGTACAGATAGCTTGCAAACAGATTGCTGGACAAAGGGGTTGAGTAATTGGCTTAAGGCCCAAACAGATTGTATATTTATATAACAGATTGGTTGAGCAGATCCAGTAAAAGAGACATTTAGTTCTTACCATTTTAACCAAAAATACTGTTTCCAGATTTTCCCATGCTAAATTAAGGACATAATGTTTACCCAAGAGATTCCAAGTCACTGTTTCCTAAATGGCATTCAGGGGAGCAATACAGAAATATACATAAAATACTCAATTATAGAATTGACCTAAATGACAGGTATATAGTTATATAGAACAATGCATTATATCTAATTATGGTAATATTCATGATTAAATGACTACTCGACTTTACAATAGAGACAGCCTGCCTATTGCATAAGGTTCGGGCAGGTTCCAGGCGAAAACAGATGGACATAAGTGCTGCCACCTGTGGGAAAATGGTTATGAGAAGTGGCTCCCTCTGGGGAGGAGTAAAATGTGAGAATATGCTGTTTCATGCATATGTTGGAATGAGATGAAGGAGACTTGCAGTTGAACTTGACAATACTTTATTCAGTAAATGTACGACGTAATGTATGTAGTTCCCTACAATCAAGAAATATATAAAATTAACATGTATAACAATGAAGTATAAAACATAAAATGACAAAGTATGATATATATTATCATATCAGTTGAAATATTTTTGAAGTTATTTTTGATTATTTTTAAAACCCAAAACTCAAACACACAATTTAGAATTATCACATTAATTCACATTCATAATCAGTCATATTAATAAGTAGTCACTCAATTCACAAGTATTGACAATTATCTGTCATTTACTTACAATTCTGACATAATCAGGTTTCAATCCCTTTCCAACAATTCATCACCATGGCTTACATGTAGAACCTAAAATATTAAATAACCATTGCTAAATAAATAAATAAATGTATTAAATACAGCAATCTGCAATAGCTACTCTACATAGTATGAGTAAATTCACTTACATTCAGTAAAGTGGTTCCATATAGAAAATCCAGTAAAGTCAGGAATAAAATTCCATGATCAGTTAAAAAAGCAATAATTTGCTAGTACATCCTGAGTGATGCTTTCAGTAGTAAAATCAGAGTCAAAGTGAACACATTTTTGGAGCCAATTTCTGGACCACCTGACAAAAAGATTTACTGCCATCTAGTGGACAAATAATTAAGATTTGATTTATCTGCCACCTGGTGTTATGCAAAACACTTACAGAACCAATTTTGGCAATACAGATTCTCAATATGCATTCCAATACATCGGGAGCATACACGTTGCTGTAATGCAATTATCAGCAATAGTTACATCAAATAAACACAATTTGACAATTCTATGTAAATGTTCAATTAGACAAAGAAAACATTATAATACATAAAAGTTCACAGCATTGAATAATAAAAAGTCAATCAAAAGATTACAAACAGTTTAAAAATAAAACATTTGACCTGGATGATTTACTGACAATAAATAAATCAATGAGAAATTTAGTTTTCATCACAGGGTACCAACAAAGACAATTTATGCACACTTCTGGAAATTTCCGTATCTGGAACCCGAGTATATTCATTCAACTTTTCACCTGCTCTGAAATTCTTGTAAGTCAGGCTAACCTTTCTTACTATGCCATCATTGCCAGGGAATACCTTTTTGACCAATGCAATTCTGTATTGACCTTTCAAAATATTCGTGTCAGCCACTATCACCACATCCCCAGGCTTAAGGTTCCTACGAGCTGTGTGCCATTTTCTCTGAATAACTAGTGCTGGAGCACACAGTTCGCACCACCTTTGCCAGAATTGATTTGAAACATGTTGAACAATTTGGAATTTACAAAGATCACTAGTGACTGGCTGCCAACCCCCAGGATTTTGAACTGAAGCCCTTCCCATCAAAAGAGAATTTGGAGTCAGAATACTAATCTCTGCATCAGCACCAGGTATTGTACCTATTGGTCTTTCATTGAGCATATTGGCGACTTTGTAACAAGCACTCAGAAATTCAGCTGCTGATAATCTTTGACCATGAAAAGAAAATTCAACGCTCTCTTTGCAGACTTCACCATAGATTCTGCAGCTCCCTGATACCACGGTGCATCTGCTGGACCAAAAACCAATGTCAATCCATTTTCTACAGACTTTTTGGAAACTTTGTCCTGATCAATATCAGTCCACACAGAATGAAGCTCTCTTTCAACACCCACAAGTTGAGTGCCAGGATCGCTGTACACAGTACTTGGCCATCCACGAATGCTAACAAACCTGTTGAATGCAACCAGAAACGAATCTGTATCATATCCAAACACTCCCTCGATATGTGCAGCACGCATGCTCATATCAGTGAAAAGGATACCATACGCCTTTCCAGATGTACGCTTTTGAACCTCACCTCTAATCTTATATGGACCGAATAGATCTAACATGACACTGGTAAAAGCAGGTGCAGGTTTCAGTCTGGAATCTGGCAACTTTCCCATTTCCTGTTCAAGGAATTTGGCATCGCGCAGCTTACATAACTGGCAAGCCATTTTGATGGACCACGCTAGCTTACTCCCATGAGCTGTCCAATACTTCGACCGAAATCGTGCCAATGTAGCATCTCGGCCTCTGTGACCAGAACTGACATGCGCATCTCGCAACAATAACCGAGTGACTGGATGCCCTTGCGGTAGCAACGCTTGAGCTTCACCTTCCGGTGTCATGGGATTTTTGTCCCTCAAACGTTTACCAACAACCCAAATTCCATCGGAATTTACAACAGGAGTAAGTGATTTGTAACGACCCTTGACATCTGAAATTTCAGAAACACTTGACCGCTGCGCTTCCTTTACTACCAATTGCTCAGCCTTCTGAAGCATTTGTACCGAAATGAACCTAGAGCTACCTCCCTTGAAAGATTTCATCCTAGCTATACTCAAGAGCCTAGTAATAAGCCAATACAACTTTTTGACTTCACCAAATCTAGAAAAGTCAACAGGAAAGTTAACCTGTTGAGCTGAAGCTGTAGCCGTGCCAACAAGTTTCTTTTCACCTGGCAAGCATACATCTCGTTGCAAGCCAAATTTCAATGGCCACTCTTCAAACTCTTGGCAGAAGAATGAGGGACCTTTACACCATGCGGAAGCAGGACCTAGATCCTTCGGCTCCTTCCCGCGAGTTACCCAATCCGCAACATTTTGAATGCCTGCTAGCCAAGCCCACTCGGTCATGTTACCATCTGTGGCAGCCTGTATTTCGCCGATACGGACCCCCTCATACACTTTGAATCTTGTACTGGTTTTATTGATTATGTTCAGCACAGTCTCAGAATCCACCAAATGCAAAACTTTTTCAAATTTGAAACAAGATTCTTTCTCAACTACCTTTCGTGCCCTGGCTGAAAGAACTACAGCATTCAATTCCAACTGTGGAGTACTTAGCTTCCTCAGCATGATGATCTGACTCCAGTAACTACCATCACTAACTTGCCACCTCACATAAGCAACAAACCCGTAAGCCAGATCTGATGCATCTGAAAGAATAATGAGCCATGGCGACCCATCAGCATTCTCTGGACGAAGCTTCCTAACATACGCAATGCCACTAACTTCAAACAATCTTCGAAAAAACAACATCCATTTTTGACGCAATCCTGGGGGCAATTCATCGTCCCAGCCGAGCTTCAATACCCATGTTTCTCTCAGGTAGAGCTTGGCTATCAGAGTGATTGGACTCAGGATCCCCAGAGGGTCAAAAATGGACATGACCTGCTCAAGAACCATTCGACGCGTAAGAATTTGAGGCATCGCCTCAGGAATATCACAACTTGTCAAATTAGGACCAATTCGTTCACCTCTCCTCTTCGGGGAGAAATTGACCACTGGCTTAAAGACAATGACATCGTTCCTGGAGTCCCAGTCGACCCCCAAGACTCTAGTCACATCTCCAACACTTTTCAATCCAGAAGAGATTTCAGATTCTCCACTATACAACCAACACTTGATGCTAAATCCCCCAAGATTCAGAATTCGCTCAGTTTCTCGAACAACTGACTCAGCTGTTTTCCTATTTGGGAAAGAAGATACAATGTCATCAACATAGATAGATTTAGTAATCACGTGAACAGTTTCCACTGACTCACTACCAAACATTTCAGCAGTCTTATACAAGGCTTCTGTGCATATTGCAGGGGCTGGGGTATCGCCCATATTCACGCGAAGCATGATATACACATCAGGGTCTCTTAGTTGTATCCAAATCACGCCATAGGAACCGATGACATTGCTGCTCGAAAGTTTCTAACCAAACAGAATGGAACATTTTACGAATGTCCCCCAACACAGCAACCGACTCTTCCCTCCAGCGCAACAGAAGTCCCAAGAGATTGTTCATATAACCATCAGGTCCCTTAGCTAAAGTGCTATTCAAAGAAACGCCACTACAATTTTGACTGGAATTAAAGACAATTCTCACCGGAGTTGATTGTGACTTCGGATTGTACACAGCCAAATGACTAATATAAAACCGAGGTCCTTTCCAAGAATTCAACTCCTGATCTGACAACTTCCTAGCCACACCTCTTTTCAGCATATCTTCGATTTGCTCTGCATACTTCTCCGACCACTGAGGATCCTTAACTAGAGTTTTCTCAGTGTTACGCAAAGTGGCAACAGCGACATTGTAATTGTCAGGTAATTGCCCAGGATCTACCAACCATGGATAACTTGTATACCAACAACATTCCTGCTCACTGTACCTTAGATTATCCTGAATCAACCTTAACTCTTGTTCCTCCCTAAATGAGTAAGTATGACCAACCAACGGACATTAGCCATATTTGCATCCCCCACAATTTGGGTTTGCACCATTGGCCAACTGTTCACCTTCGATAAACAGATTTGTGACATCCTGCATCCTTCTGGACACGAAGTTTACATCACAACCTTTCTTGACACTGACACAAAATCCAGTGAGACTTGGTTGCAAAAGTTGCTTATTCATGACAAAATTACAGTCAGACTTTACTCTCCGATCATGTACAACCTTGATCATGTTACAACTAATATCAGTATCCTCCTTGAGATCAGGATGACTGCCAACTAGACATACACCTAACTCACCCTGCATGATACTCAAGTTACCTTGTCTACAAAGCTCCCTCTTGGGATGAAGCGAGAAATAATCACAGCCCAAAAGCACATCTACATTTGATGACCTACGCTGAAGCACAGAAATATCTCGATCAGGAAAAATATGCGACAAGCACTCAAGATCCAAAGAAGAAACAGGACCAGTAATGGTCTCAATACCAAAAGCTTGGACCCGTATGAGCTCCCCACTTACAGTTCTAATAACAACCTCATACAACCTGGTTTCGTACTCTCTACTGACATTTCCCATGGTTGTTATGTCCAACGTGAACTTGTCCAATCTTTTAGCCCGCAACCTATCAGCAGCTCTGTGGGTTATGTAGGATGTATTTGAGCCATTATCACAGAAAACATTTGCTGATTTGCCCGAATCCACAACAAAGGCCTGCTGAATAGCGTAAAGTGACATACCAGCTGGTGCTTTCACCAAATGACTACTCCCTGAAACTACAAAGTTTGGACTAATTACCTCAGAGGACTAAGCTTGACCGTTCAGACCACGCTTACACATCAAGGTATGATGGTTAGATTTCTTACAAAATTCACATTTTACAATACTCGTACACTGGTCACGCCGGTGACACCCGAAACAACGAAAGCAAACATGAGCTTCCCTAAGAGCACTGAACTTATCATCCAACGAAAGAGCCTTGAAATCCTTACAATCAGCTGTTTTATGCTTCACGTCACCCTTATGAACAACACAAGATGAAGATGATTTACCAATCTGTTTGTATGGTACTTTACCCACAGCAGAGGAGTTAGTATCAGAATGAATCCTTTTACTTTTTTGACCCTCAGCTAACCTGGCAATGGCAGCACACTCCTTTAAGAGGAAATTCATGAACTTAGAAAGAGGTTTGATTTTATCTTGAACAGCAAATTCATAATACAACCTATTCCACTCCCTTCTCACAGTACTGGGCAAGAGATCACAAATAGCATCAACCTCTCTGGCTGAAAGAGCATCTACCTGCTTCATTTCTGTTAACTGAGAATGAACACTTTCTACTTCATCAATCAAATACACTAGACCTCTATAGTCTTCATCTTTTACAGATTTTAAACGCTTTAAACTATCTAAAGCTGCAGACACGCCTGCACTGACATCATCATAGTACTCACACAAGCGTTCCCACATTGTATCATATGCATCAGCACGAGTAACATAAACATTCTTAACCTTATCCTTTGCAGTACCTTTAAGTGAACGTTTCAACTCAAATGCAAGAGCAGTTTTGTTTTTGAAAGAATTTTCTGCCAATTCCCTCCAAACTACTTTAAATTCAGGCCAATCAGCTCGATTGCCACTAAACACAGGTAAAGTCAATTTTTGGACCTTTACATCACCTTTGGCCTCTGCACCACTCTTTGCACTCAGACCCCCTTGTGAAGGATCACTGTCATTCTGTTTGAGGATGGAAGGACTACCACTAAAATTTACAGAATGAGTACCAACAGGACCAGTAGTAACGGAACCTTGTGACTTGTGAAGAGCTAAGTTACATTCAAGTTGAATAGAGTCACATTCACCTAACAATTGATTAATATCAGTTTGTGTGTCAGTAAGACTATCTGGGTCTTGCAATTCACTAAGTTGTATCAATACATTTTGAACATCCTGTATCAATGGAGCAAACTGTTTATTCAATCCATCAAACAACTGTGAAGACATTCCAATCCCTTTATCCTCCACTAATGCTTTAGTCCTTTCACACAGGCGCGAAAGCCTGCTCTTGGAGGTGTCAAGTCGGGATAACAGAGGTGTGATAACAGCTTTTTTGCACTCTTTGAACTCAGATTTGGCCTTTTCATAAGTTTCAATAACAGCTGTTTCATATTGTTCTAAATTTAGGTCATTCACAACCTTAAAGTCTTCCAAATAGTGGACCAGCCAAAGTCCAAAAATGCTTCTAGAAAATTTTTTTCCGGCATTTCTTGTTAATACTTGGCAACCATGGTAGAAGTGGGCTATGGGGGAAGGGATTAAAGGTAGGGGTGGATGCCGGCGTCAATTTTTAATTTTAAGGTCAATTAGGGGTCGTTACAGGTAATTAAGGCAAAATTACTGAAAATTCATGTTTTTTCTCTTTCAGTAGTGTTAATGTTGCCCATGGTGCACATAATAGCTTAAAAAGGATCAGAGGGGTTGGGCTTTCACACTTGTGACCATATCAGTACCCTTTAAATCATTAATTAGGCAATAATTACTGTTTTGCAATTAGCAAAGGTCGTCAAGCAGTCCATGTATCACGAGGAAGAAAAATCACTGAAATTTAATCAGTTACTTGGTTTAGGCACTAAAATGTATTTATATATATGATCTTATATGTTTTTGCCATAGTTTTTATGAAAATTTCAAGATTTATATATATACTACAATATATGGGTTCCCCATGCATATAAGCTAAGAAGACGATCAACAATTGCAAACGCCAGGAAAATGATATGGCTGTTCAACTACTATGTTCACAGTCTTAATGATTCATTGTTCAATGGGACTGTTATACACGTTTTTCTGATGGAATTATATCATGTTAATGTTGATATCATTATCCTTAACAATTCAAATTTATTGTCCTACCAGCATCATTAATATTCACATTGAGAAAATGAAAAAATCAATTTGTTCTCATCTTGCCAATCTAGAGATCACATGACAATCATGAGATAACTCATTCCTAACCAACCAAAAAATATGTGGATGGATAGCCATTGAAGTCAATTTTCATTTGACACCTTAGTTTCCTTGTTACTACAACTTGCAACCCTCTAAAAGCTAAATAAATGTTATTGTCAGTGTCGAAAATCTCCTCGGAAACACCAAATTCCCCCATGTATTTTCAATTCCCTCTGTCCCAATCGCCATATAACTCATTCTTAACCCATCAAAATGGATGTGGCTAAATAGCCCTTGATGTAAGCTTGCAATTGGCACATTGGTTTCCTTGTTGCTACAGTTTTCAACCCTCCAAAAGCTAAATAAATGTTGCGGTCAGTGTCAAAAATCTCCTCGGAAACACAAAACTCTCCCATATATTTTCAATTTCTTCTGTCCTAATCTCCATATAACTCCTTTCTAACCCATCAAAATTGATGTACGATAAATAGACCTTGATATAAGCCTTCATGTGGCACCTTGGTTCCTGGTTACTCCGACTGTCAACCCTCCAAAAGCTAAATAAATGTTGCGGTCAGTGTCAAAGATCTCCTCGGAAGCACAAAATTCTCCAATGTGTTTTCAATCCCACCTATCCTAATCACTATATTAGGCATTCTTAACACACCAAAATGGATATGGATGAATAGCCAATAGTGACAGCTTTCATTTGGCATCTTTGTTTTCATGGTACTACGACTGTCAACCCTCCAACCGCTAAATAAATGTTGCTGTCAGTGTCAAAATCTCTCCTGAAACACGAAACTCTCTCATGTTTTTTCAATTCCACCTTTCTAGATCACTGGATAACTTATTCCCAACCTGCCATTATTAGGGTACCAAAATACTTGGTCCCATTAACTATTCATGTGGGTGCAGAGGGACCTCTCTAATTTTCCCAACTAAATCTTTGGCTTAGAAGTCCGCCTACAAATCCATGTTTAGGGAAAACTGTTATTTCTAGGTTTAACCTTTTATCTGCAACTGCAACATTAATTAATATTGAATGAAAAAAACTCTTAATTAATCAGTTTGGTCATGAGTACACGTAAGTATATGGGAACTAACGAGAATTACTTTGGCCTGTTAGTCAGGGAGCATCCAAAATATCAATTGTTGACTTCGGCAATTTCTGTTAAGTTCACCATGAGTCAATTAATTAATAATTATAGCACTTACTAATTGGTATAGATAGCTTTACTCCAGGAAAAGGCAGATGACCAATACATACTTATTAAGCAGGCATTCGGCAAGAAAATTTTCTCAGGATATTTGAACTGGAAAAAAGGATGCTTTTTGGAGTAAGCCAATCCTTATGTGTCCTTTTAAATACATCGTCAAGGGTGAAGTGCATTAATTAAGTATCAAAATAGCAAAGTTAATTACTTTGAGGTATAGTTCTGGTCTAAGCTTGTGCTTTTTAGTCATTTTAGGTCATTTTGATTAATTTTATTTTCAATTTTTGCTGAAAAATCACCATTTTCTTGGTTTGACCTTAACGACCTCTAATGAACCTTAAAATTCAATCTGGAAGTGACATGCACTCTAGTCCTTTTCTCTAACCTATTACCTATCAAACTGGCATAGATTCCTTCCATTAACAAGAAATGCCCTTTACAGTACAGAATCATGTATTGGCTGGTCCACTACAGTGTTTTATATGCATTTAATTAACAAATTACCTGTAAATCACTGATGATTGTGTTAATGTTTTTTGTGATTTGGAATTAAAAACACATAACTGAATCCATGTTTTCATTTTGCTTTGCTAAATATTCGTCTGACATTTTAAAAAAGGGTGCTTTCTAAGTTAAACGTATTTGACCTAGAAATGACCTAAAAACCTTAATTAAGGCATTAATTAAGAGTTTTATCTTAACAAGTTTTTTTTTGTTGCTTAAATATCAATTTTGACCATCAGCTATCAATTCTGTCTTCATAAGTTCAACTGAATTTATTTTAACATTGAAAAATTGGTAAAAACCTGAAATTTCTCCATTTTGACTTTAACAAGCTCTAATTAACATAGATATGCAAATGTGACGGTGGCATCCACCCTAATCTTTTTCTCTAACCTATGACCTATCTAACTGGCATGGTTTCCTTGCATTAACAAAAAATGCCTCTACCAGTACAGAATCATGTCTTGGCTGGTCCACTACTTGGAGGAAGCGGCAGGAGAAGGAGGCACTTCTGCATGATTAAATATACAGTGGGGTGCGAACTTTTGGGAACCATTTGAGAGGGGTCACATTTTGTTCAAATTTCAAACAAACCATTTGCAGAATCTTTCCAACATGGAATGAGTGAGTGAAGGATACCCATGCAATTTTAACCTGAAAGAACAATGGAAATACAAAAAAAAAAAAAAAAAATTGGGAACCCCCACAGATTCTGATCTTGATTTTTCTATAACTCTACATTAAAGCAATATAAAAGCTCTAAAATGCTTTGGATAATAATGTAAGCATCCAAAGACTTCATTTCTTGTGCATTTTTTATTGTTATCCCTAGCAGAGTGACTCCAGCCGTTGCATCTTTGTGATACCTGGTTTGTTTGAAATTTGAAAAAATGTGACCCAAACTTTCGTACCCCACTGTAACTCCGAAGCGTCCTCTCCTTGAAATTTTGGAAGGCAAAATTGGACCAGTAGAACAATGGGCAGGTGACAAAGCTTCCAATGACGTGGACAAAGCTTCTGATAAAATATCATCTGACCCAATAGCTTCCGATGAAATAGTATCTTAATAGCATATTAGCATATTGGGGATATTAGACCTTTGTCACCTTTCCAAATATCCAAATAATACTTTGGAGCCTGAACCATTATTTGGAATATAAAATATGTAGGGGGAACCGGGGCACATTGGGACGAGGGGCACTGTGGGACGGTGGGGTTTTCTTGGATCCTGGCAAAGGATATCATATGGTAGTGCCACCATATCTTGTAACTTCACATCCTGATGTTTCCTTTGTTTTATAGACAAATTACAGCCACATGCAGAAGTATGGCAAGGAAAAGTTTGTTTTCCTACTACAAAAGTAAACATGGATGGGTTCAACTTGAACCATTCTGTGGACAAACCATGAACAATGAGGCTTTCTCAGTGCTTGTATGAATCTTATATATCGTAACAAACAGTTATAAATTGCTATCCTGATAAACAAACTGGTGCCTGAGAAATTAGCATTTTGGTGTATAAGTCATATCAGGGCTCATTGGGACAGTGAATTCGGGGTGAATTGGGATACACTTGATATGGCAGAATTTAGGTGTTCAAGTTAACTGAATGACCTGGGACAGCACACAACAGGAATTCAGGCCACAGTGAATAGAGGTATAGTGGATTACCACGCTCCGTGAACAAATTTGTTGCAAAGCACTGTGCGTTACTTACATAGATGTCCGCACCAAGGACAGTTTATGTTAAATGTTTAAAACTATTTAAAGTTATTAACTATTGGCACTACAAGGTGTTGATGCACTGTATATTGTCTTACGCACTACTTATATGTAATATCTATTGCACATGGAGTGTTAAAATTATTTTTTAATTGATGTCCCAATGTGCCCCGGCTGATGTCCCAATGTGCCACGCCGGGGCACATTGGGACAGTCATTTTTTCAACTCACATTTTGCTCGCTGGCTGCAAAAGGGTAGGTGCAGTCAAATTTATTATGCCTTGCATTTAAGCTCAATAGTATTGGTGATATTCATGCAAACTTCTGAGTTCTTCAGTGCTTTCAGCATTGAGCAAAATTAGTAGACGTTAAAAGCGTCCAAATGTGCCCCGGTTCCCCCCATATATATATATTTCAGTAGTGCCAAAGACCAAATTTTTATCTGTGAAAGTATTAATAAAATGCATTTGATGTGATGACTAGACATCTACAGTGTTCAAAATTAGTAATTGCCACAACTTAGAGTCACTTATGGGTTTGTAATAGCAGGAAAAACGTCAATGTATTTTATGCAATATTCCACACCGTAACAGCTTTTAGCTTAACCAAAGCCAAAGAAATCTATCAGAATGTTTGAGAATGATATTATTTGGGAAATTTTACTACTATACTCTCATGGCCTAATGTTTTTTCTATAATGATCTGGATATATTTGGAAATAAATTAAGAAGAAGGCACTCGTCATGGTTCATGAGGTTAACTAGCCCTGGGACCCACGCAGGGTCTCAGGGCTAGAGGTAAACAAGACTTAAAGATAATTCTGTCAAATGTAAAATTCTATGTACTGAGTCATAGTTCTTTCTCAAAATTTAAGGGAAGGCTCTCATTCATCACATATTGGCTTCTGAAGAACAATTTAATCATCTGTTACGGAGTTGAAAGACTGTGTTCCGGTGTGGAATATTAAAGAATGTACACTCCTGCTCATAAATATGGAATACTTTTTTGAAAAAAAAAAGTGTCAAATAAAATTAAATTTCAGAGTGTGAATGCAAGCAAGGTCCATTGTAAAGGTCAAGTCACCTTCTCTAATCACTCTTTGTACTGCTGTAACTTTTCCTGGGTCTAACGCTGCAGCATGCGTTTTACGCGAGAGCATGTTCTTCATTTAGAATTCATTGGAAGTAGTTACCATTGAATCAGACCATCATGTGCTCCAGCAGAAGTTGCTAAAGTTATCAATTTCAAAGGAGAATGTTGAAGTGTTCCATATGAGCAATGGTGTACTGCAAGTGTTCAGGCCCAGGGTCATCTGAGGTCGGTCAGTCATATAGGTTGGTACTTTGATACATTTGCAGTACACTGCCGCCTTGCATTTTGTCAGAGTCAACATACATGCATCTCTGAGCTCATTGTGTTTGCTATGTTGGCACACCTTTTAGGATATTACATGTACATGATCACAAACCTCCACATGTCAGAGAAACCTGCCAACTTTTGCTGCAGTCTCACGGCACGTTACGGAGAACTTTTTTACCACTGAGGGGTAGCTTGAGTTGAATTCTAGGAAAAAAATGACCATCCCGGCGACATACAATGTTTATAAAACCATTACATAATTAATTAAAAGCATATCACGGCGGGGTTCTTTTTGTTCACTGCAGGGAAGAAAAGTTGTACGCCGTCCCCAAAAGTTCGCCGGGGGAAAGGAATTTCCTCCTCCTGAGGGATACTTTTATATCAGGGAACCTATAACTGCCCCTCAGGGAACCTATTTCACCGCGGCGGGATGTCAAAAACTGCCGGCGAGGCTTCAAATGTCCCCCCAGGGGCAGGAAAGGTCCCCGCAGGGGCAGGAAAGGTCCCCGCGGGGGCAGGAGAGGTCCCCTCAGGGGCAGGGGATGTCCTAATATCCCGCCGGAGATGTTTTTGAGACGTTCTCACTGAAAAAATCCACGCCGGACATCCAAAAATCAAGAAAATTTCTGGCTCTGTTCCGCAGTCATGAAAAAAAAGTTTGAACCTGTTGAATCTTTTTTGATATCCACGGCGCAGTTTTTCCATTTCTAGGAACCCCTGAGGGGAACAAAAACTTCCCCTGGGGGGATGTGAAAAGTTGACGGCGGATCACCCAAATTCATCCAAATTACCAGGAAATACTTCGACGCCGATTTAAATAGTTCTCCAGCAGCCGCCGTGAGAATGTAGCATTATTTAGATCATGCCAAGATGCCATTACCGAGATGTCAGATATGATGGTCAGATATGTTGATGAGAAATTGGTGAACATGAATGTCCCACGTCGGAGGCTTTCACAGTTTGGCCAGAATTTAAGGAAGTACTTACATGAATGGAAGGGCAGATTCATCAAAATTAACAAATGATGATAAACAGATACACGGCAGATAGTGAGGGATCAATTATAGATCAAACGATGGATTGATTTATAGACAGACTGACTACGATAGATAAATAGATGGATGAATTAATTGTGAGCAGACATACAGTCAATACAAAATTAAAAAGAAATGGTGACAGAAAAATATAATTTCAAGATATTAACTTTTCTCGGTCATACTAAGTTTATTTTGAATTTCATTTTATTAACTATTTTCGGATTTTCCCTTCATAATTTACTAAATTTTCCTTAAATAAGTACACAATCAATATTGATCACTTTACGATAGATCATTAAAATATGATCAACACTGCAAGTTAATCACACCTTTTAAGGAAACTGATGGCCTACATTTATATGTACATAGACAGAAAGTACTTTTCTTGGGCATTCTACGTAAGTATCCAAGCATGCAAAAACAGGTTGTCTGAGCTCACAGTTGGCATGAATGCTTCTTGTCATAATCTGAATAACTTGGCAGGTTGTTCTGACAGGGGACCTTGTCATGTCAGCAAGTACACCCTGGTCAAGAGCACCATTATGATATCAGGATACTACATTTTCTCGCATGAATATTACTGTTGTATAGCTTGTTCCGTTCCTAGCAAATCATTTAAGTTAGTGGAAGAGGGGGTGAAAATTGACAGGGGTGAAAATCACAGGGGTGAGAAGTCACAGGCCTTTTTCAGGCTTTTTGGCCAACTTTCAGTGACCCAATTTGAAGGTCTGCAGGGAATATGAAAATTATGCTCATTATGCAAAGTGGGTTTTTTTACCAACCTCATGCATTTTTGGTGTCCCAAACAGGTTTTATGGGTTCCGAACTTTTTCTATTATTGTCTGGTCACTGTGACATAAGAAGTTGTGCCACTGTTTCAATGTCTTTTGTACAATAGTAAGCATGCTTTGTTTTGGCCATATGGTCACAAAGTTGCCATGGTCCAATGGTCCATGTGTTGAATTTAAAAAAACACAACACTGTGATATTTTACCTTGGGGTTCTATGAAATCAGTATTCCATGCCAAGGAAAGTAAAATATTCCATACTTGATCGAGGCTCTTGGCTTACAATCTTAGGGCAATTTCTGACACAGGCTTTGCTGATGGTGCATTGTCATGGGAAGCCAATGGCTTTGGAAGGCTCACGATAAATTTCATGCCCAAGGATGACTATCAAGTCCAGGTTTGCTCATATTGTGCTGTATGTCCACAACAATTGCGGGAGACTTGTTACCCCATGGTTGTGACTTCAGGACCCTCGCACAGGGTAAAAAGTGACAATGCACTTTGCCTTAAATAACCGCGAACTGACTAAAGCCCATTTACAGCACAGCAGCTATCATGTGATACAAATATAGTCAACTATACATAAATACTGCATCATTGTGCCAAAGGTCATTCAGATCTAACAAACACTTAAAACTCGCTCTGTTCTGGAGGTTTTTCTTGCATTCTGTGGCCACTGACCCCCGCCTCCCCTCAATTTTTGAGTCTTCAGCTCATTGTTACTAGAGGTGCCGTGGCCTAGTGCATAAGGTGTTTGCCTGGTAACTGAGACGTTGCAGGTTCGACTCCCACCCATGGCACGGAGGAACTGAGCAGATCCTCCATAACTCTTTGCTTCACTTCACCCAGGTGCAAATGGGTACTTGGCTATAGGCAGTGATGGCGATTGTAGAGTGACTTAGCATTGTGTAAGCTGGAAACGGCTGCCTGGCTGTATACTCCCCGGGGAGTTGAGAAAGGCTCATGCTTGAACCGGCCTGCCAAGGGTGTAATTGTAAAGTCTGTTGAGACTGACTTCGTCGGTGTAATGGACTATAAAAAATTCTACATTTACATTTACATTTACTAAGTTGAACTATATTCTTGCGCACCATTATTCAAAACAATCAGCATTATCAATAAAAATGAATAAATGCGATTTTCTGTAGTAGCCTACAGTCAAGTAATTACCAGTGCTTACAGAATGCACAGGATTTTTCTTGGTGAGTTCATATCCCTACCCTTGCAATGTTATTCTTCAATTCATGACTCTTTTATGTCGAAAAACTTTTGTGAGGTCATATCTTTTAATTGAAAATTTGATATGCAATAAAGACAAGTCACTAACAATTTAATTGGGCACATTTGCATTGCAACAATAGTAGTAGTAGAACATTTATTGCTTACTGTGCACAAGATAAAATTTACATCCACAAACATCTGGTACATATAAAAATATTAACAAAAAATCACAAAATTAGTGTCCATAGGTTTTGAAGAAATTTGTCACATCATAGCAGTGTATCTGCTGTTGTCTAATGTGTGCTTTTGCATCCCCCATCCCTAGTTCTTTTAGGAATAGGTCATTGCATAAGGAGTTGCGGATGCCTAGCAATAATTTCAAGGTGGTAGTGAATACTGTCTCAGCTGATCGCAAATTGTTAGTCAACCAAGTCTGGCAACTGAAAAACAAGGCGCTCTTCACAGCGCTGTCCCACACTTTAAATTTTGCTTGCCAAGGGGCGTCAGAGTTTTTTGTAAGGAATGACATGAATTTCAGCACATGAGAGTTCTTAGACCTCAGGTGTTCCTGCACTTGTAGTGCCAAAGATCAATTTGTGTCGTGATTGATGATTTTAAAAAAATCCATGTTGGTTTTTTGCATTGAAATTTGGTTTTTCAAAAAACCATTTTGAATCTAAAAAACCAATTTTGTCTGAAATTTTTTACAGTGAATCTTTCTGTTTCGCCAAACATCGAATACTGGATGCAGCATGTAGAGGAGAGGATCCACAAAATTCCGGTTAAGGGGGGTGGAGCTATCCAGTTATCGCATCACGGAACACATTAACGATGACATAAGATGATTACGCGATAATACAATTAGCATGTAAATGTATTAAAAACTTAAGCGCGGGCCCAACGTCTGTCCCTGAACCTGTATCCATTTAATGCTGCTTTATTTGATTTTTCATGAATTGTTTGAACTTTGAAGAGCTAATGACTCCAATTAACCAGGTCATTGGAAGCCAACAGGAAAGTCGAGATAGATAAATAGACAGTTATAAAATGACAGCTAACCCCCAGAGGCAAGGACAAATCAGCTTTCAACTTTTCTACTGCTTTCTTAAAGAAGCTTTTTCCCGAACAACTAATTATATCAACTCATTGCAAGTTCTGAAAATAGAATTTCTCTGTTATAGTCTATATTTTGCTGAAGGCACATTTTTTTCATGATGATTGTATATATTTTCACGATTCTTGCAAAAAATTCACGATTTCTCGATCGAATTTTTGCAATCTAGATTATACGATTGATACCAGAGGAGCTTCACAACGTTTCATGTTTTCACAGGCGTACAGGAGTGGAATAACATGTATGAGTTTCACTGATCGCTACAAAAAAGGGTCTTGACAATTTTGTTTTGGAATACTAAAAATGCATATTGTAGAGATACTGCAGAATATTTTTAATATGAGAAGCAGAAGCCTAGGTTTCAAATGTGCCCGAGAACTAGAAATTAAAGGACGTCTCTAAGGTTCAAGCATTGGGAACCTGAATATGTAGATAGTAACTGTAGAAATAAGCTGTAATCATTGATTTTGACCAAATTGCCAAATTAACACCAAAACAACGACATTAATGGCTCATCCTTGTCATCCATCTGCTCCTCCTCCAAAAAAATTAAACTAGGTCAACTGGACGTGACGTAACAGACTGGGTAAGTCCATTGTTTTGAGGGAATAATGACGTCATAAAAGCTGCAGCTCTTGATCAGCTGAACAATAGGTGACAAAAAGTTGAGCTGCCTTGCAATTTATTCACTGTTCACAGCACAATTGTAAGACTTGTGTTCAACAGTGGATCCTTAGTTTTCAGTTCAAGACTTGGGGGTATCAGATGTCCTGGACCAGATGATGTTCACGCAAATAGGCCTGTCGTTAAATGAAAGTCAACAGACTGTTGATAGATCTGCCAATCTACAGATCTATCCACCTCATTTGATATGATATTAAAGTTTCACTTGCATAAAAGCAGATCTATAGATACAAAGATAGATAGATAGATAGATATATAGATAGATAGATAGATAGATAGATAGATAGATAGATAGATAGATAGATAGATAGATAGGCTAATTGAAATTATGCATACGTAGGCCTAACTAATCAGTCCCTAAAGAACAACCTTTCAAATTTAACTAACTTAAAAGTAAAGCAAAAAATTCAATTAGGCCTACAGGCCTACTAGAAAATATTATTAGTGATTCTTTTATTTAGATTTTCGAGCTCAACATTTAGGGGATGACCATTTAATATCCGGGGGGGGGCACCAGAAATTATTTATTTCAAGACTGACCAAAAATAATTTATTTATTTTCCCCACTGTCAAATGTAGGGCTAATTTAGGGACCTACATTCACTCCTTTCAACTTCGGCAATGTTTTAGTTGTTTCTTGCTTTCCCAGTTCTAAGTTGGTAGGTCTATCCTTATTTTTAGGATTTCCTGTGTTCCAATTTAGGGGCACGCAGACTAGGGGCCTAAATTGCAATCTTGTAGTGTTCCAGGAGATTAGAATTGAACTCCGCTATTAAAAATAACACTAAGCAAAATATCACTCTTTGCAAGCAAAAATCTACGAATGCACTGAAAACTCAGGCAGATGTTGATATTAAATCCAGCAAACTGCTCGTTTATGTTTTATTTTATAAATGCATTATCTTATCATCACCACACAGTGGCAGACACATTTTCTTCCTGATGACATTGATTTTTCCCTTGCCAGAACAGTAGGAGCTGGGTAATCTTTCAAGTCTTTGGGAGCCATAGGCCAAGAAGGGAAAAGTTCAGTTTTGATCATGGAGAAAGCAATATAGGCTATGATATTTATAAATTTATGATCAGCTTTCCAGATATAATATGTTAGGCCAGACATGCCTGTTGGATCTTCAGGCCAATTATTCCCGGAAAATTTCAACATGTAAAGTGTAAGAGTGAGCATTGATATTGCAACAACTAAATATAGTCTGCTGTTTATAGTTATCCATTCTCACACTCGCAAGGCAAGTATATGCACTTCTTCTTCTTCTTCTTTGTTGTGCTCACGTCCGTGAGGACTCTGCACTCTCCAATTTAGTCACTCCCCTCCAGGTGTCTCTGTTCCGTGCCAATTCTCTTGCCTCTTCTATATCTGTAATATTAAATTCTTTCAGTTCTTTCATGATGTTTCCCACCCATGTATTTGCTGGTCTTCCTTGAGGTCTTTTAACTGGTCGAAGAAACTCATCAAAGGCTTTTTGGGCAGGTGTTTCAGATGGTAGTCTTAAAAGATGGCCAAGCCAATTTAGTCTTCTCTTTTTGATGGTGATACTCCATTTTTCTTTGATTCCTGTTCTTTTGTATAAATCTTCATTTGATATTCTGTCTGGATAGTGGATTTTCAATAGTTGTCGCAGTATTAATCTTTGGAAAACGTCTATTTTGTGTTCTAAATTTGATGTTAATGTCCAGATTTCACTGTTGTAGAGAAATATACTTCCTACAAATGCATTCAATGCTCTTATCTTCATCTTCATACTTCCTTTGCTGTTGAATAGATGATTAAATTTATTCTTCGCATTTATTGCCAGTCCTTTTCTTCTTTTGATGTCTTCTTCCGTATCCAGTCTGCTCCCTAGGTATTTACAGTTTTTCCATTTTTCATTTCCGTTTCTTTCTATAACATACTTTTCCGTCTTTCCCTTGTTAACATTTAAATTTCTTTCTTGCACTTTTGATGGTACTTGATCTTCTATATTTTCAATGATGTGTTTTCCGTTTGATGCCCATCCAATGTCGTCTGCGTATTGTTGGTCAATCGTAATATTGATGTCTTTGAAGATGGCGTAATTATGATCATTTTCTTTCTTTTCTCTTTCCAGTCTTTCGTTTTCTGATTTCGCATATGAATGTTCAATTTCTGTTCTACTTCTGTTGAAATTAAGGGCTTGAGCTAGGTATAGTGTGAAAAGTACTGGGGACATACAATCGCCTTGTGGCACTCCAATGTTTGTCTTGATATTTTCACTTGTGTCTGTCTTGACTCTGACACTGTATTTGACTTCTTTGATCATGAGATGAAGCATGTGTAATTCTCCGTCATTAAGTACGTTTCTTAGATCTTCTAGTAGTGTTTTTCTTTTCACGGTGTCAAAAGCTTTGGACATGTCATGCATCAATAAGAAAATTGTGTAGTTCTTTGACGTGATTGCTTTCTCTGCTAGACATTTAAATGTGAATACATGTTCTGTTGTTGACCTTCCTGGTTTATAAGCTGCTTGTGTGACGGGTATTTTCTCATTGATTTTTGCAGATGTTCTCTTTATCATGCAGATAGCTAAAATTTTCCGAAGTGCAGATAGTAGTATAATTGGTCTCAGATTTTTCGGTGGTCCTTGAGGTTTTCCTGGTTTTGGCAAAGGTATTAAAATTCCCTCATCTATTTCTTTTGGATAATCCCCAGTTTCTGCAATGTTATTTAGTAGTCTCGCAATCTCTTCAGCTACAACTGTAGGGCCATGTTTTAGAAGTTCGCTGTTGATGTTGTCTATTCCCGGACTCTTGTTGTTTTTCAAAGTTTTTATGGCTCGCTTAATTTCTTCCGTTTCAAAAGGTGGATCCATTTTGGCTGGTTTCACATGAATGCTCTCTTCTCCATCTTTGAAGAACACTTTTTCGAAATGATCTCGGATTACTTCTACCTGTTCTTTACTGTTGTTGACCTTCCCATTTGGACCTTGAACAAGAATGTTTTTCTTTGGTTCTGTTACTCTTAATTTTTTCATAGCTGTAAACATTCTTCGTGAGTCTTGCTTGGTGTTTTCAATTTCTTTTACTAGATCTTCTATTTCTTTGTCTTCTTCTTTCCGTATTTCTTTTTTGATTTCTTTCATGATTTTGTTTCTTTCTTTTAGAAGATTTTTCCTTTTTTCGTTGTTACCATTTCCTTTGATGCTGTTTATATCTGCTCTCATTTTCTTCTGTTTCTTTGAAAGTTCTTTTATAGTTTCTACGTTTTTCTTTTCATTTGCGGCCTTGTATCCTAATATTTCTACTGCTGCTTCTTGGCATGAATCTTTAATATTTGTCCAGATGTTTTTTGATGTTTGATCTTCGTTTAAGTGTTGATTTATCTTGTTTTCCACTGCTATACTGTAGCTCTTACTTGTTTCTTGGTCTTTCAATTTTTCGATAGCGACATATTTCTTGGTGTTTACTTTCTTTAATTTATTCCACCTCAGTTCCATTTCTGTCTTGACGAGTCTATGATCAGTAAACTTGTTTGTACCACTGTATGATCTTGAGTTTCTGACTAACATCTTGTGTTGTTGTCTAACAACAACATAGTCTATCTGGTTTCTGTAAGGATTCCTTCTTCCTTCATTTATTCCTGGACTTTCCCATGTTGTCCGATGACTGATTTTATGCTGGAACATCGTGTTTGTTAGGAATAGCTTATTTGTAGCGCAGATATCAACTAAAGTTTCTCCATTGTCATTTGTCATTCCTTTTCCAAACTTCCCTACAACCTCTGGATAATTTTGATGAGACGTTCCGGTTTTAGCATTAAAATCTCCTCCGATAACTAAGATGTTCCCAATGTTTTCCTTCGAGATAAATCCATTTAGATCTTCATAGAAATCTTCTTTCTGTTTGGGATCATTTGTGCTTACTATTAACGTGGGCGCATAAGCACTGATGAAAGTTAATTGTTTATTTTCTACTTGTGTTTTCATGTAACATGTTCTGTCATTTATTCTGTCAAAGCTTGCGATGATGTCACTGCTTGCTAGTATTCCGACTCCATGGTGTTTGTTATCTTCTTTACCAGTATAGTATAATTCGTATGATTTTCCTGAATCGTCTTTAATAGTTTCACTGCCTGTGCCTTTCAGATGAGTTTCTTGAACTGCTAGTATTTGAATGTCATATTTTGTCATATAATTTGCGAGTTCTTTCTTTTGTTTTTCTTCTTGAATTCCTCTTACATTAAATGTTCCGACATTTAAACGCCTCTTTACATTCATTTCTTACTTGCTTGCTTGATCCTGATGATTAAATTGGAGATAAAGACTTGATGATTTTTTAAATCATGAGACGTCGTCAAGGCCTCAACCGCATTTCAATCTTTCATTTGTGAAATTAAAAAGTTGTAGTGAGTTTGGTTGTGTCATGAAAAAGCTATTTATAGCTCAGTTTCCTGACCCAGTCTGTGACGTCATGTCTCTTCACTAATTCAGCCTCGTTTTGATACTGCAGCTGGACAGGCAGGAATTCTGTTCTTAAAACCATGGTAACACAGTAATGAGGGTGATATAAAGTCTGGAATCAACCTTGAGTTCTCTATACCAATCAGTAGTGCCTACCTACTGCCAAAAATCGCCTTGTTTTTCTGACAATAGATGTCCTTTAAGTCAACCAAATGAGATATTGATGAGATTATCTGGAAAAAATAGCGATGACCTGACTTACAAACTATGTTTTAAAATAATTGGTATTCATATGGCCTGCAATTGTATTTTGGTGAAGTATTGATGGAGCTTTTATAGCAAAGGGGTGTGCCACTCAAATTCATGTTGAACCAGTCAGCTCGTTATTTCCAAATGGGGATAAAAGAGGGAAACAAAGTATTTATAATGCAAAGTCCAAAATTTACAGTTACGTAAGTAACTACTATCATACTTTTAAAAAAATTGCATGTTTAGTATGAAGAATTAACAACACCATTAAATTCATGCCAAATGTACTGCGGAGGAAGTATAAAGCCATTAATGATATATAAATGACACAGCCATGAAATTCGCAAAGCACTTATATGTTTTTGTAGGACTTATACAATTACCATAACTTTCATTTTTATTTCATATTCAATGTATGAAAGGCAATTATGTATATAGGGAAATTAGGATAGATAGACAAATAGAGAGACAGAGAGAAAATTAATACAGAATAAAAAGATAAAAATAGATTAAAACACAGGCTGCGCAGCAGCAAACCTTCTGGGAATAACACCATTAGAAGATTACAATTACACCATAAAGTTGGTGTGTTTACCAAATTGCATATTGGTATGCAATAATGTAGTGGTTGTTTCATGCATGTGCAAAGTATAGGTTATGAGCTTTCATTTGAAAACCAATAAACATAATGCTGTTACATTTTTCTCAAGTTTTTCCTATCATTCAAAAAGTGTTCAATACACGTGAAAAAGCATTGCTAAATTGTATAGGTGATATGTGTGGAAAATGACATTGCTGTATATGCAATAGTGGGCAAGTTTTGGCTCCAATATGAAAGAAATTATTTCTAATATTTTTTCTCAATATTACCAAATTTATAGAATATCTATCAGTCGGACCATGAAAAGGCACAACTAGACCATATAAGGCATATATGTGTACAAAACTTCATCCTTTTACATGCAATAGTGATCGAGTCTTGGGCAGGAAACAAAAAATAAATTATTATAATTTTTGTCAATATTTAAAAAGTATACAAAAATTACCATCAGACCTTTCAAAATGTACAACTAGGCTATGTGTGTACCAAACTTTATCCATGTACGTGCAATAGTGATGGAATCCTAACCAAAAAACAAAAAAATATCTATTTTTATACTTTTTAAAATTTTTGCAAAAAGTATAGAATATCTATCAATGAGACCATCAAAAGGCACAACTAGACCATATATGCCACATATTTACCATATTTCATCCACGCACATGCAAAAGTGACTGTGTCAAGGGCCGGAAACGAACAAAAATTGTTTTATATATTTTTTATCATGTATTTCAAAAAGTATGTAATATCTAACCATCAGACCATCAAAAGGCACAACTAGACCACACAGGCTATATGTATAGCATAGTTCATCGATATACATTCAATAGAGGCCGAGTGCTGGCCCAGAAACGATCTATCCACCCGCTGCCCGCCCGTCAACAACCACAACTGGGTCCGCAAACTCATGGAGCAACACCAGGACCTGAAAAGGACCATCCAGAAGAAAATTCGACAGGCCTATCAGAAATATGTGGAAGGCATCATCACTTCTTGCTCTTCCATCAGTTGGGACACAGCGCGGCTCCGGAGAACCATGACTTTTTAAATTATTTAATCAGGAAGAATGAAAGTAGCGAGGAGTCACCCTAGGCTGCCGGCTTTAATTGTTTCAGCTTTTTTTTCTACTGTAGGTCTGTTGGTCTACTGTAGGTCTGCTTGAAAGACATCATCACACCGCTAGAAGAAGACACAAGAACAGGCAAGAAGAGATTCCGGACATACATCAAGTGCATGAGAACCGACAGCACAAGCGTTGGTGTACTGAAAGAAAGGAAAAAAACCTGATGGAAGTGGAAGAGGAAGCAGATGTGCTGACAAGACAATTCCAGGGAGTATTAACCCGAGAGACTCCTATCCCAAATGCAGAAACCAGAAGACGCCAGAGTCATCCTGATGCACATGCGCTACAGATCACGGAACCAGGTGTTAAGAAGCTGCTGAAGAAGTTGAAGACCAACAACTCAGCAGGCCCTGCTTCCATCAGAACCATAGTTCCAATCAAGAGTTTTACCATGGTTACTAATCAATTAATTTTTTGTCTGTAATGTTTTGTAACTCTATTCTATGATGGATCATGCGAAGATTTCTACAATACAATGTAGCAAAATTTGCACTGTATTATTTTTGTGCATGCCAATTGCAACAAATTGTAACATTTTTAGAGCCACATTATTTTCGAATTCGAATAACAAGCCAATTGTTCGCTTTAAAGTGTAAACAAGTGAAACATAATGCACTGAAGAACCCATACTTATATGAATTTTGGACATTCTGGAAAAGTTCATT
This sequence comes from Platynereis dumerilii, assembly GCA_026936325.1. Taxonomy (NCBI): domain Eukaryota; kingdom Metazoa; phylum Annelida; class Polychaeta; order Phyllodocida; family Nereididae; genus Platynereis; species Platynereis dumerilii. The sequence continues at coordinate 27,102,149 of JAPTHN010000004.1, forward strand.
TTATCTAAAATAATAATATAACTATGTCACTAAAACAGAAATAAGCTATTACATAGATGGTCTAAATCGTTTAGTCAAAATTGTCAAAAATGGCTCAATCGGGAAAACAGTATTGCTTGTACCAAGCACAGGCAGAACAGGATTGCTTCACATATAAAACAGGAATGCTTCAAGCTACACAATGTTAAGAAATACCCCCAACAGAAGTTATTCAGTTCGTGAGTGCCCAGAATAAATATATTCATTTCACTATAACTGAGAAGGGAATTATTTATTTTAAAAACCTCCAACCCCCCCCCCTCCACTTTTAATATCTGATGCTGTGAAGATCATGTTGCATCAATGCCAATTGACCTCTCACACAGAAACTAACATGACTGTGTGTAGGGGGGAGCGGGGCACAGTGAGACACGTAGTTTCAGGTTCCTACCTTTTGCAGGTTTGGAGAAATTTTGAGTTATGTCCATGCTCGTTAATTGTCTCACTGTGCCCCGGGGGCAGGGCACAGTGAGACAGCAGGCGGGGCACAGTGAGACGGGGCATCTGCTGCCATAACCACGGATCCTCAGGAACTACGGAATTGTTCTATCAATTGTTGCTACACAAACTACTGTGCTCTAATAAAAGCAGCTGGCTAGGTGATTTTTTAGGTCCTTTTTTTGAGCATGTTTTGAAAAGTCATCGCACAGGCCACATGCACGACTTATTTAACCTGCTGCACCTGTTACATACTTGTCAAAATTCTTTCTGATGCATCCCGTCGGATATAACTCACTAAAATCAATAGTTTACAGCAGGCATTTTGTTTTTTATAGTGAATTATGAGCTATGCATTACATTCAGGTCTTTTGGAGCATCATTTGTCATGTCTCACGATGCCCCACCTCAAACTGTCTCACTGTGCCCCACACAGCTTTCATTATAAAATCTTTGAATCCTGGGGACCGAATGCCTGCATTGTGGATCATCATCTCACTAAACTAAGACAAATAATCAAGGTTTGAATCCCTGGCAACTGATTTGCATTATACCATTTTTCATGGGAATTATAACAAAAATTCATTTAGCAAAATTATATACTTATACTGGTTAAAAACCAAAATATTGAAATTCCGCTCTCGATATGCTGAATAGGCATTCAGGATATAGGATAGTATCTCACTTACCTACTTTCTGTACTATACAAAAGAGGGTTGATCTGTAAACAGTACCAGTTAGACGCTACAGGATCTGTCTCACTGTGCTTGCCGTCTCACTGTACCCCACTCTCCCCTATTTATCCATAATGGACAAATTGGACATTAATATCAATTATGTCACATTTTATTCTGTTGGATCATGAACAAAATTTAATGTTGACCTTCCGCACTCCAAAATCATGTCAGACAGCAAATCATCTCAGCTTTGTCAGTTTGGGGGCCGACCAGACAGTAGTTGGGGGTGGGGAACAAACTTTCACTTCCTTCTTGATGCGTCCGCGAACAATTTTTTTTTACATGTGCTTTCACATGCGACAAACTTTTCTTTCGCAATTTAAACATTACCGTACACCAGCTACAGGTGGAAACAAACTTTTTAATCTATTTTAATGTGCTGAACAAACTCTATTTCTCAGTGCCGAGTGCGAAACAAACTTTTGTCACCAAGGATATATAACCCTCCTGGGGGGCCTCCCCCCCCCCCCCCCCCCAAGATCATCTGGTGCGGGCTTACAGGTGAATAACATCTGTACATGTATCGAGCTACACATCATATTTGCCTGATATGAACTGAACAGCTGTAGAAAGTTGTCAAGTCTGATAAGGAACTTTTTCAACCATGAAAAGAACAGTATGGTCATGTTTTATTCAGATTTCAGGCTCGAGTCCTTTTTTTATAGGTGATTCAGTCCTAGAGTGTATTCAACGAAGTCCTTTTAAAAGTTTGATTGACCCAAAATTAACAAAATTGATGTCTGGTGATTCTCTAAAGACTCTGGAATAAAAAAAACCCACAAAAACCAAGGAAATGCCACATCTAACAGCTAAGCAGTGCTAGAGGTGCCGGAACGAATCGCGGGCGACAGGGGCGGTCAGACCAAAAAGGGCAAATCGTATGCGCGTTGATTTCGCGTGACAAAATTTAAATAGAGAGTCAATGGTAATTTGAATATATATATACTTCCTAATTCGTGCCTTAATATTAGAAAATAAGGCCTAATAATGTTTTTTTCTTTAAGATCTAGAGGGCACCCTTACCCCCCCCTGCCCCCTTGGACAAGGGCAGGAGGGGCAATTGCCCTCCCTGCCCCCCCTGTTCCGGCACCCCTGAGCAGTGCATCATTGAATGCTAGGCCACAGCAGGAAGTGTCAGGACAATCAAAGGCCAGCAAGACCCAAGTTTAACACCCCAAACAGGATTATTCTGCTGCACCTGCAGGACGTTTTCTGGCCTGCATATGCAACTGAAATTGTGCATGTGTATTTCTATCTTTATTGTGTAATTTGGACTGGGCCAGCAGACCCCGAGTGCTAGTACGCATATTTTCCAAAATTTGCAGTTATGGCTTTTCTATTAAAAAAAAAAGAATTACTGAAAGGTGTTTAAACTCCTCCCAAATGACTTGTTATTGAACCCAAGGAACCTAAACTGTAAACCTGTTACAAAGGAAGTCCTTAGTTACATGTATCTTCTAAATACAATTGAGAAACAAATTTGCTGTAGACACAGGATGAAGTTTATCCAGCTGGTAGGTGCCTCGCATGATGAAATTGTTCATATCCATTGGAAAAGCCATGGATTTTTGAAAACAAGGTTAGAATCACTAGAAGGCTCAGCCAGGAATTATGCATGAGCTATCAATACACACTCGTAAGATCGATATGCGGGGCTATAATTCAGCCAACTGTCATAAAAATCAGAGTAGGAATCTCAAGTTAACCCAAAGGGGGACTTATTTTTGTTGAACTGTTTATTTATTGTGTGTGCGTAGATACACAGACATCAAAATTCTTATGATTCTGGAGCGGCTTGCACTTCGACCCTAAAGGCCTCTGACAAAGCTTCTAAACATTGGGGCTTTAGCTCCCCTCCCAAACTTTCATTTCTATAGTGACGCCACAAGTAACAATCCATTAAAACCAATTTTATTAGCATGTCTAAGACAAATGGATGCCACTTTGTATTTCTATACCAAGAGCTACATCTGGTTTGAGGTCTTCGATAATGGGGGGGGGGGGCAGGATGCGGAGGGGGAGGTTGGCTACACTGTAAAATTTGAAATTTTGAGTAGGCTTAAATTATTGAGTGAGATGCTTGCACAACTCCTTTGAGCTAGCATAGCTTGTTGTATTAAGATATGATAATCTGTCCATTATAGTTAATAACCAACAAGCTATGTTGGCTCAAAGGAATTGTGCAACCATTTCACTCAATCATTTAATTGCGCTGACTCAAAATTTAAATTTTACATTGTAGTAAATCTTGGCACAGGCAAGAAATTTTGCAGTGCTCAACTTGTAATCCACACACCTTACAGTCCTTGTCATACTTACGTGGAATCTCAAGTTTTTTTTTCTATGCTGTTGAACTGTGATGTCAGAGATGACTCTATTCTAGCATTGCAATATATGTAAATTAACTACAAGCTGTGATGTCATTTCAAACTGGGTCAGATTCCCCAGCTTCTAGCCAATGTTGATCCTCCTGAACTGAGCATCACAGTTTCAACACAGTGTCAGAGTAAGAGTTTTATCAGGGATAGCCCCTACAACTACGTCATCACAGCTTGATAGCCAATGGGCTGACCGTAAACTACGTCATCACAGTTCAAACATTGATATATTGAAGGAAGCATTACATTTTTGATCCCAATGATTTATCACAGCAATCACCAGTCTAATCCTACCAAATGGCAGCTTGGTGAGCATTCACAGTAGACAACTGTTGTAATCCCCACAGAGTTGTTTGATAAATCTACAGACTTGCTAACTTACAACTTTAAACTTTGATGGAAGTTGGTATAAACAGAAGGCTTTGACATTTGTTTGTAAACACATGGCTTATGTTATGTATATTTGTTCTGGCAGCCCATTGGCTGAGAGGCTGTGATGTCAAACTTCCATGGGTTTTCCCAGACCCAATTTATACTCTGACACTGAGTTGAAACTGTGATGCTCAGTTTGGTGGATTCGCATTGGTTAGAAGCTGGGGAATCTGACCCATTTTGAAATGACATCACAGCTTGTAGTTAATTTACATATATTGCAATGCTAGAATAGAGTCATCTCTGACATCACAGTTCAACAGCATAGAAAAGAAAACTTGAGATTCCATGTAAATATGACAAGGACTGTAAATATTTTCCCTTATAATACAATGTCTTCTCAACTCACCTGATGAGAATCCAAACTGGTTCTTTGACATTGACTAGATAGCAAATCATGACCCATTCAAATATAGTTTCAAGCAGCATTCAAGGCACTAAATGTTCAATAATCATGCCCTACTGTTAGGGGTCGGCCATTTACTCTTCGGTGTTGGGAGGGCGGGGGGCTCGGACTTTTATTTGTAAATAGATAATTTCTTACTTAGTTTTGGTGTAAATAAATTTTTTTTTTAATGCAATTTTGAAATAAATAATAATTTCTGTTGGGGGCTTTTCTTAACAGGGTGACTGGTGGTGTTTTGGACGACGAATGCTCAAAATCAATAATTACTCACCATTACCCTTGCAGATGATTTCATATTTGTAGACTAAAGGACTGAATGTGATTTTTTTCTTGGACATGTTATTATCCTATGGGGAAAAGTGATGTCATAATTTTTTTGATGTCACTTTTTACTATTGAACACATGTCCCAGAAAAAAAAATCTTGTTCATCCCTTATGTCTACATTAAATAAATGATTTCTCGATCGAAGGTAATTTTCAAGCCTCCCCTTAAAATTAAATGGTCAACCCCTCATAAATGCCTCCTAAACCAGCCCTGCAATGGGAGGATGTTTATTTGAGGGACTCAGGGAGGCCTCTTGGAGGTGACCATTTGATATCAAGGGGCTTTAAAATATGATAATAAACTCGTGATCTTTTTAGACTAATTAAATTCTTTTTGGCCCATCTTGAGTATTTGTCTGAACTGGAATATATTACTCTTATTAATATTTACTAGCATTTACCCGTGATAGGGGATATGTGGAAAAATGGCTGTCTGACCGGTATATAGTGTAAGTATGCAAGGGTTGCCTCACAAAATGTGTGAGTGAGGTCATATATAAAAAGTGGAAGTCATACAGAAAGCCCCATTGATTTTTGGGTTATCCTTCATATTGCAATTACGGTATGTAGAAATAGCAAAGAAGAAGTGCTTTGGCATGAATGGTGGTGGTTTTGTGGGAGAACCAAAGTCTTGTGGAGAAATCAATTTAGTGTATTTAAAAACAGTTGTTGTCCATAATTCCATCGTGACACATGTTTCCAGTTCTCAGGGAATGAATTTGCTGTGTTGTGAAGAGTTAGAAGAACATTTAATCTAAGGAAAGTAAGGTACAGTTGTCTTGGTTACTGTATGATAGAATGGTATACTGTAAGTCATTGTAATATATTTGTAGAGGTCTGGGAAAAATAGTAATGGTTTGAATTTAGAGATAAAAATGTTTTGTAAATTGTACTTTAGAATGAAGGTCCTTCAATGAAAACAGCAATCCAATGAAGGTGACACTTCAATGGGCAATCAAATTTAATAAATGACAGTTAGTGAAACAGCTGAAAGGCAATGAATATTATTATTATTATTATATACAAAATTTATATAGCGCCAGTAATAGCTTCAAAAAAGTTCTCTATGGCACTTCACAAAAGAGATTATAAAATATAAATAGAATGTAAATATATTAAAATCAATTGAAAAAACATTAAAATCATCTTATAAATAGTCCATAAAAGCGTCTTTAAAAAGGTAAGCTTTAAGTTGTCTCTTAAATTGATCTAGACTGTCAATTTCTTTCAAATGCTCAGGAAAACTGTTCCACAAAGTAGCTGCTGCATGCCTGAAAGACCGGGGATCATAAGTTGCTGTGCGAACTTTAGGGACAATCAATAATGACTGGTCGCTTGATCGTAGATTTCTTGGAGACTGGCGGACATCAAATAGGGTCCAATGATTAAATTATATGTACCTTCTTTACTTGACAGTAAAAATAAAATCAGATATAGAGCTGTGCAGACAGCATACACAGAAAATATCATGATCCTGTGTATTGCAGCAGAAGAATGAGGCCTACTGGGAGGGCGGAAATTCTCTCGCTGGAAAACGCATCATTGAGGTATCATAAAAGATATAAGACTAATAAAGTGTTGTTTGGCAGTTATGGATAGATAAAATTATAATGCATCTGCAGGGCTATGTTAAAATAGACGAAAATTAAGTTTTAAGATAGAAATAAAGGGAAATCCATGAGCATGATGAGGTGACGTCATGTATCCCAGGTTCCATATTAATATATTAGATTTGGAACTTCAGAATTAAGTAAAACTGACGTTAATTTTTAAACCGAAAACACTCGTGATTGATATGTCACTGTGATAATTACATGAATAATTTCTATTTTTTTGCCGTTAAAGAAATGAAAGCCGTCATGACTGATCAAGAGTATCATTGTGATAACTGGAGGATCGCATGAATGAATATCTGTGTTTTATTAGAACTAGTACTTTGCCAATACAATTTTCTCAGAAAAGATCATCAGCTCATAATGTACAATAAACTGTCCTATAACAGTAGCTGTGTATCTGAAATAACTATTTTAAGCCTGGATCGGGAAAGTCCTATTTAAATGAAAGCCATAGAGTGGTCACGTGACTATATGACATTGGCAGTATAGTGAAAAAAAAATCTCTTTTATTTTGTGACATTCAATTACTCTGCATTTTAGCTATTATCACGAGAAAGGCAACAATATTTGATACAATGTGGCCCATTTAGTCACTGGAGTATGTTTTAGTGAGTGCATTATCGGATGCTATCATTTTGTGAAATACGACTATTCAAATTTCATGCATGGAGTCAGCTACTTTGTTGTTACAACAGTTTAAATAGACATGAATCGCTTGGGCAACTTACTACCTGGCATTTTGACTGTATCTAATCAGTTGATATAAATTTATGAGTGAGCTATTTAGTACTATCATTTTTTGAAACACAGCTCAGCACATTTTACACTAGGAGTGCTACATTCCTTTTACGGTACTTTTAATATGTCTGAGTCGCTTGGACATCCTACCATCTGGCATTTTGACTTTATCTGATTGGTTGATCATAATTAGTTCTAATGTTTAACACCTGGCCACTGAGAAAATTATCAATAAGTTAGAAAAAAAGACATTATCATTGAGTACTGATGTATAGGGTAAAAGTGGGTAATATCACGCACGTGGGTAATATCACGCACCTAAATTAATAGCTATTTAAAGAACAGCCATGGAAGAAATCAGGTATGTTTTAGGAGAAAAAATGTGCATATGAATCTGGTAACTTCACCTGATAACCGCTTATGCTTGTCTGTGCCACTGACAAACTTGTAGATAGGCTTCAAGCAATTTAGGTGCTTTCTGTTAATATTTATGCCATTTTGATACAATTTCCTGAATCTAAATGATATATAATTGTGGCTGTTGTTTAAGTGATGCACTCAATGTAGACCGAAGATGTAAGAAAGGCATGACATAGGATTTCAAAAAAAGATTATACAGAATGTTGGCATTAATGAAGCCACTGGAATGCATGAAAATGTAATGGGTACAGACCAGGGGTAATATCACTCATGTTCAGGGGGTAATATGACGCAAATTTGGGGTAATATGACGCAAATTTGGGGTAATATCACGCATAGTGGGGTAATATCACGCATCTTCTTTCAAATCTCTGTAGCCAAAGTTTCAAAATACCTCCAACCTTCATTTCAGTTGCACCCTCCCACTTTACCTCGTTATTCGTTAGTTTGAGACTTTGAGAATGAATTTATGGTATATATGTGATAAGCTGCAGACACTAACTACATTTTCTTGATTCCAAAAAATGTACTAACACAAAATTTATGGAAAAACTGTATTTTTGCCTCATCTTCATGACTACGGAAACTCACTGTATTTAATGAAAATCAACTCTCATGTATTTGATTAGATGTTGAAGGTCTTCAGCTGATTATAATCACGAGTACCAAATACATTGATACTTGGTCAATAATATGCCTAACTAATGGCTATTTAAAGTGTCTGATTAGGAAACCCCTCCCTAAAGAGAGACAATTTGTTTTTCAAATTTTAGGGAAATTTTGAAGATGTGTTGTATAAGTGAGTTTGTCTTTCATAATGCTCTACCAAATCTACCGCCCCCCCCCCCTTTCAGGGCATTGAATTTCCTTATAAACTAAAACAAAATTTGATTGTTTTACTCGAATTGCCCTAAATGGGTTAAGTTCCCTAAAATGTTTCTGCCGCCAAAAAAATAATGTTTTTACTGGGTGCAGATGCCTCCGGCCCAGTCTTTGCCGCCCACCCCCCTTAGGATTCTGATGAACCTGCGGCCCCATTTGGAATTATTTGGCCTTCAAACTTTTTTGCTTTTAATATTTCTCCCACAATATAGTTCCCATAGTTTATAAGTTTGAGATTTATTTTTACTGCAGGACAGTTTCTTCACATGATATTGATACTCAAGTCCCCATGCATGCAGAGCGCAAACCCCCAAAATGATATCAACTTAACCCCATGCATAGATAGATAGATAGATAGATAGATAGATAGATAGATAGATAGATAGATAGATAGATAGATATAGATAGATAGATAGATAGATAGATAGATAGATAGATAGATAAATAGATAGATAGATAGATAGATAGATAGATAGATAGATAGATAGATAGATAGATTAGGCGTAGGAGAGGTGACTTATTTTTGGAGCAATCTTTCTTCCCGAATTTTTCAGATTTTTGACTGAATTCAATGTCAATCTACAAGGCTGCCAGATTTTAGGGGGGGGGGCGGGAGCTGACCCTCCCCCCCCGCCTCCCTGTTTTCTAGATAGATTGATAGACAGATGGATAGAAAGCTATAGACAGGAACACAGACTGACTCTGATAAACAATTGATTGATACATGGATAGAGGAATAGATAGTCAGGAAATCTACCTGAGTCATTATTACCTCAACTTGCGTCATATAACACCTACTGCTGCGTGATATTAAACAGAAGTGCGTGATATTACCCACAGAAAATGCTAATTGACCCTAGTTGTTTTAACTATGTGTCAAGTGCTGTAAGAAGCTGTCAGTCAATGGAATTTGATATTTTCTTGACTCCTGAGTTCAATATCAATCAAAACCTCTACTTTTGGTCATGATAGTTATTATACTTCAGGCTTGGTACCCATATAGAAACACTGCAGTGTAATACCACAAACAAGGTGCGTGATAATACCCACATTTACCCTACTTTCATTTTGTTATCTCCATATCACATACTTACTAGGTGAATACTACAAGAGATCACTGATCCAAACTACACAGTTTTGATTACTGCTGACCTGTGGACAATGGAGAAGGCACAAGGTAAGTGTTAAAACGTGTGATATTTTGTTTTCTGCTACATTGTGTGTACACTGTGTATGGGAAAATATCCCTGTTATGTTCCAATGCCACTATTGTAAATTTGTTTGTTTTTGTTGAGTTTTTCTTATCATGTCTTTAACTATCTTTTCTTTCTCACTTGCTCCTGTTTCCGTTATCTTTTACTCTTTCTGTTTTTTTTTTCTTTCCTTATCTTGTAAGATTGAAGCACTGTGTTTGTACCATTCAGGCCTGCACTGTAAAAAAGAAATGTTGAATTTACAGTCAAATGGCTGTGTAAGCATAGTTTTTGGCCAACTGTTAATTTCACTGTTTTCAACAGTTACAAATGTGTTACAGCCTTTCACTTTGATAAAGAAAAAATGAGGACCAGTTCACTGTGAAAAATGCACTTCGTGACTCATAATAGCTGATGAAGTGTCATCTTCTCTACTTTCAACATGGGAAACATACAGGTTGTTAGATTAGTCATGATCAAGGGAAGGCCATTTGACTTGTCATAACTGATTTTGGATTGAAAATCAGATGCATAATCCTTTCGTTTGGCTGTCATGACCAACAAGAGGGATAAGTTTCCTTAAATCAAATTAACATTGCAAGTATAGGGCATGATCTGACAAATCATCTGTAAGACGACACACGAAGTGCCATTTTCACAGTGCAACAGTACACTCTTTTTTGAATTTCGGTATCAAAGTGAAACGCTGTATTAAGGAAACAAACACAATCACGTACACTATGAAATTTAGATTGCAAAAGTGTCATGATATTTGTAGCATTGGACAAGGCAATTAACTAGTACTGGTTATTAACCACGGGAGCGGGAATATTTGATTTATCACCGGAGGGCTTTTTTTATTGTATTTCTTCATCTTATTTTCTTGAGAACTTGCATCAATGCATCTGCCCAGGGGACAGGATCCCCCCCCCCAGAAAAAAAAGGGGAAACAGTGAAATTGCAGTTAAAGAGTCAAACAATTTCACCAAAATAATAATTTAGCATTAAAAGTAACTGAAAAGCAATAGTTATGTACAGAGAGTTTACATTTGATATGGTGATTTACCATTGGTAACAACCTATGACTGCATAACATCTGGATAATGAAATTCAGGCAAGTATGCCCTTTGTTGGGGGTATGGCAGAATCCATGCTTTTTGTGAAACAAATAATCAAATGAAGTCAGGTAGAGATGGTTTTGGTGACATGTATACTGTATAGGAATTTTGAATTATTTTGAGGCCTCAAATTACTTAGGATTATAACAGACATGCATTTAAGCACCACGTTTTTCATGAAACTTTTTTTGGTGTCTGAATGTTATTTTAGAGTGTTGGGAGACCTGAAAATATAGCAATGCAGTGTATGATTGGCAGGTATTGATGGTTATAAGGACAAACAGCCAGAAAATTAACCAAAAAGACAGCCAGAAAATGGACAGGACATGAAGGGTGCTGTTTAGATAGGTAGAACCCCGGAACCAGGGTTTGCAGCCCAACGAGCTGCCACTGATTTCACCCGGAGATAGACAGAATATATAGATAGATGGATATATCGGACATATTGAAACGCAATATAACGGTTCCTTAAATTAAGTATATACCTTTGAAATTGTGATGCATTCACCTATTAAACAACTGCTTTTACATATTGTGACCACTAACCAGAGCTGTTCCTTGTGGTCATGCCAATTTTTCTGTTTGTTTTGTCTTTTATTTTTTTGGTTAAGTGATTGCAACTCATTTAAAAAGCAGTTTTTAAACTGGATGAAGAGTAATATCTTTCAAGAAAATAAATTAGTTTGTGAGATTGGAAAGAATCTAAAAGATATTTATCATAAATAAAAAATAATGTTTTTCCGAAAATCAACATAAAGAGAAACTAGATTAAAGTAGGGTAGACCGGGGCTATTTGAAGTGCGGGATTATTTGAAACAAAGTCTAAAATCAAATTTTTGTTATTTTTTATATACATTGTTTATTAACACATGTTGTCATGCCCGTAATCATCCATATTTCCAAATGGTAATTCTTCAGGCAAGAAAGTTTGTTTTTTGGGTGTCTGTGTGACTTGTTTGCTCAGATTTCAATTGCAGTTAACGTATAGTATAACAATATAAAACCAGTTGAACTGTATAGTATAAAGATATCAAACCAGTTGAACTCATCCTGATTCCAAATTAACAAAGCCATTCCTAATTCACACCCAGAAGCCTTTTGTTATGTGCATATGAAAAGACTGAAAAATAAGACAATATTGGAAGTCAGGTGTGATGAAGTTAATTGAATTACGCTTGGTGGAGTCGCCAAAGCATTGATTTTTCTTGTTCAAATTGCGTTTCACAAGTTTGATTTATCGAAATAAGAATTAGTTCCTGTGTGCAGTGGCGTAGCTAGTGGGGGGGGGGGGGCAGGGGGCAGGGGGGCAAATTGCCCCCCAGACATTTTTTTGGGGAAAAACGGGGAAATGGGGGAAAAATCGGGAAATGAGGGAAAATTAGGAAAATCATAGAAAATGGGGAAAGAAAAGAGAAACAAAGAGGAAAAGGCACCGGACATCTACTTAATTTGATGAATAAATTCCCCGTATTTCCTGATTATTCCCTGCTTCACCGAATGTTTTCCCTGTCCTTACTCGAGCTTAGCATTGTTTAATCGGAATCCAAAAAACCCGGACTTTTTGGGATTCAGGTCAAAACAGAGAGAATTTTTTCCATCTGTACAAAAGTAAAACCAAATTCCCTGTGTTTTCTGTGAATTTCAGGTCAAAATTAAAATTCTGTGATATTTCCTTGCAGGTGATTTTTTCACCATTTTCCCTATTTTCCCTTTCTGGTGGATACACTGCGGAGGGAAAGAAAGAACAAAGGACAGGGAAAACGAAATCTGAAGATATTTCTAAGAAATCCTGTTTAAATTCATGTTGGCAATATTTTAACTTTGCAGTATTACATACGACAAGAAATTGGGAGGAGAGTTAATCACAGAAAAAATAAATTGTTATTTATTTCGCTTTGAAATGATTGAAATCTGGATGGTTCTGAGTCATTTTTGGCATATTTTCGGTGAATGCTTAAGCAAAAAACTGACTTTGTTTGAATACCAAAATTAGTAAGGCAAAATAAATGGGCTCAAATTTTCTGCCATCGACAATTGACAGTTCTATGGTACAGCTGTGATACTAAGCATTTTGCCATAAAATTATTGAATTGAACTTCATGCAACAAAGTCAGTGATATGTAAAATTTGTGAAGTCACGCCACACATTTAGGCCATTTGTGCGCAAAATTAAATTGGGGTTTTTGGGCATTTAATTATTATTAATCTAGGAGTTCTGCACATGTATGAGCATAAGGGCCTTCCTATGCCGCCACAGTGCAAAAATGGCATTAATATGACATAGGCCAAATTTTCTTTAGGCCGACAATGTGTTATTGGAGAATCGAGTAAAGCTCAGAAAAATGGTTTGTCGTACTCCCATGTCGATGATTATTTTTTGGGGAAATTGGGGGTTATTTGCCTCCCCAGAGAAAAACCCTAGCTACGCCACTGCCTGTGTGTGAAGTGTCTATTTGCATTTTTGAAAGGAAAATGGCCCAAAATGGACAAGAGTTTTGTAAAATACGGTACACAATTTTTCAAAGTATTGTACTGAAGCTGGCAGTAATCATAGAGATAGCAGTAATGCAAAAGAAACCCATTCTCACGCGGTCATTGGTTCACTCGAGCTGGCTTGCCCAGTGAGCCTCTGACCTGGATGGCCACAATGACTGTGGTCTTGAAGCTTACTTGCAAAGGACAGTGAGCGTACAATCAGAGCTGTTACAGTTTTAAGCCTGGTTATGTAATGCCATACTTTGCATACTTTTGATAACTGTTGCCTGATGGTCTGTTTGTTGTTTTAAGTTTCCTTGTGTCTAACATTAATCTTCATGATTGAGGCTTTGGCTGTTAACAGTAAAAAGGTCCTGTCTCACCTTCAGGGACGTTTTACAAAATGTGTGTGAGTTTAGATTGCACTTGACATGCATTGATTTTTGTGAATGAGTTATTGGTAATATAAGTTTTGGGGAAATTAGAAGATTGTCAGGGGTAATTAAACAGATCTGAAGGATCACGCCTTGATGCGAAGATGTCACTTCATTTGACTTCATGAGATGCATTGATATGCCACCCCCCCCCCCTCCTAACTTGAAAGGACTTGAATTAAACTTTTACATGAACCGAGACAGTGATAGCTGTGCATTGAATTGTACCAAACTCCAAACTTAGGCAATTATTTATATAAACATTGAAGTTATATAACCCCCTCCCCTCCTCCCGAGATCTAATAGTAGCCCCCCCCCCCTCCCAGCAACTTGGCAGTGAGCTTTTGTGCAGAAATGCGTTCTGAAAATGTCAAACATGGACCAAGTCAATCACTGCCCACAAAGCTTATCTTCAGAAGCAACCCAACAACCAATCAGATCAGAATTAAATATGTGGCTGATGATGCTTGACATCTGAATTGCTCACAGTTTTAGTGTTTGTTCTTAGTCGGCCTACTCATCAGTCATTTCAGAGTTAATCACTGTTTATGCATTTTTCAGCTTAGTTTCTTGTTTTCATTTTGTATGTTTTTCATTGTTGAACCTTCATGGATTGTTTTCTGTGATTTCAAGTGAGATTAGTCATTGAAATGAAAGCTGGGGCCGGGGTTATTTGAAACAAAAGAATGTGGAAGTTTGTGTCTAACTAGAATATTATTTACAATATCTCATAAGTTGATTATTGAGTTAAACACACTCACTTTCACATGCCAAAATTTGGCATGGATGACTTATGCCATTGGTTCTCCAAAGAAAGACTGAAAATGAGTGCTTCAAATAACCCCAGTCTCCCTGTACAATCTGTCATGCTCTAATCAAAAACCAGGATGAATATTCAACAATTTAGTACCTGGTACACATATTCAACATAACAAACGCTCCAGTGCACTCATATATGTCTGATATAGCTAAATTTCAGCATTTAAGATGCGATAAAAGTGATTCAGACTTTTGCAAAGATTTTGATAGGCTCCTAAACAAATTTTCGGATGGGACCAAGAGAAAAGATATATCAGAAAGTTCAAGCAGCAGAAGTGATGGAGAGGTTAGTTTTGAGAGATCCTTTGCGGAAGCATGCTCATCCAAGCCATCAATAAAACCTAAGCCCAAAGTCAGTAAAACATCTACTAGCCCTGTACAAGTCTATCAACCAAGCATGACCTCCCTGAATGCCTTGTCGGGCAGAGGGACAAACTCAAAAAACAATCAGGGCATGGCCCCCCCAGCTGCTCCCTTTAAAGAGACCAAGAAAACCCCCCCTACACAAACCACTGTAGCACAGCCTAGGTCAGAAAGATCAACCAATAGAAAACATTCAAGGTCTCACTCGAGATCAAATTCCAATCAGGATCGAGAGAAAGAGAGAAAATCTAGAGACCAGTCCCGAAGGGACAGCTCTAGAAACCATTCTGGCTCTGGATCTAGAGCAAGAAACTCTCATGAGAAATGAGTTTTCTCATGACAGCTGAGTGGATAGATATTTGTACAAACATCATAGAATATTTCATTACCTTTTTTTTTGATAGATTTAATATGAAGGATGACCACTGTCAAGTGCATCCAGGTATACAAGTGCTTTTGTGGTGCTGGAATATTCTACTGGTGATTTATAAGGTAGGGGTGATCACAGTCAAGTGCCCCCAAGGTATTATAAAAGGTATAAATGATGGTGACTGCTGTCAAGCACACCGAACAAACAGGTGTCCATAACATATAACATAGAAATATTTCCACTATTGTACTTCCCTCCTGTGCCACCCTGCTCAGTCCATTCTTCAGATGTCCATTTTGTTATTTCTCTGAATATTAAGATGATATTGATACACAGCAACCCTGTTAAACGCACATTTGTTTTATTACATGCTTTTTTGGGATACAGGGTAACTGCTCTAAAACACATCTTTCTAATATGGTATTAGGCTGATCTGGCTCTGGTGTTTAGATATGAGGAGGCCGCCGTCGAGCGCACCCAGGGTGTTTGAGATATATGGCTGATTGTTGAGGTGACCGCAGTCAAGCGCACCAACTTAGAATGCTATTTGTTAGGATTGGGGTGACCACAGTCAAGTGCCCCCAAAGGTTATAATGTATTGGTTCTATCTGGTGACCGTTGTCAAACGCACCAAACAATGTATATCTCATCCCACAATAGTCCATCCTTTTATTAAATTATCTCTGGTATGCTTGTCCTATCATTAAACGTAAGGGGTGGTATAAACAAAAAAGATAAACCATACAAGATAATCAACTTTCTGAAAGATATAGACTTTGATATTGTACTTCTACAAGAAGTTAGTAGTATTAAGCCTAGAAGTGAAAAATTACTAACAGAAGAGCTGAATATAAATCTGTACCATGACAAAGCTGCAAAATTAAAACAAAGCATCGGTGTCGCAGCCCTTGTCAAAAAGGACAGTAAAATCGTGATAAAAAATGTAAGGTACCCAAAAGACATTGGGCAAGGGAGATTACAACATGTAGAATGTAGTTATAACAATGATGAATACAACATCTTGAATATATATGCTTCAACCTATGCAGCAAATAAGAAAGCACAATGGGCTAAATTAAGTAAATATATCAAAAACCTAGATAACAGGATAATAATAGGAGACTTTAACTCAACAATAGAAAGGGATGAGAAAATGGGAAGCGTAGATAAAAGTTATGTGGATAAACTCTTAATTAATTTAATAGAAAGTAACCGACTAATAGATCTAGCCAACCACATAGACAATAAATTACACACCTTTATAGGCAATAAATCAACCACCCTCATAGACAGAATTATAATGGACGAGCATATCATGAGAAATTTCATTAAATACACTAATATAATATGCCCTCCTTCTGATCATAACTTGATAGGAATTAATCTGTATGAAAATAAAAACTCACAGCCTAGGAGATTAAAGAGAAAGCGTACATGGAAATTAAATATATCTTTATTAAAAGATCAAAATACAAGAGATGAAATTACTAAATTTTGGGACGATTGGAGGGAAGGAATGGATAATTTTGAAAGCACTCTCCTATGGTATTCAAAGGGAAAGGAGTTGTTAAAAAATATCTTAGTTAAAATTGGAATAAAAAAAGCAAAGGAAAGACATAAAGTAGAGAATGAACTACGAAATAACATGAACTTAGAATTTAGAAAACTAAATCCAAATGTAAAAGAAATAAATAGGCTAAAAAGTGAATTAAACAAAATAGTAGAATATAAGATAGAAGGCCTAAAAGTACGTTCTCGGGAATTAACTATGCCAAATGAAGAACGAGGATCAAGAAATTTCTTTAATATAGAAGCTAAGAAGAACAAATCTATACAGATAGAAGAAATATTAAAAACCAATGGAGAAGTTGCAAAAACACAGGACGAAATAACCAATGAAATATTCAGTTTTTACCAGCAGCTATATAAAAAGGAAGAACCAAGTCAAACAGCAATAAATAGATTAATAGAAGAATATGAACATATAGAAGAAATTAATCAAGATGAACTAAATAAACTAAATAGACCTTTCAGTATGGATGAAATAGAGAAAGCTCTTAACAGAATGAATAACAATAAAACCCCAGGCCCAGATGGACTCCCCAAAGAGTACTATACTACAATGTGGGATGAGATTAAATATGATATCACAAGTTTTATACAAGGAATGGACCTATATCATACACTTCCAAGTTATACAACTACTGGGATTACTAAACTTTTATACAAAAAGGGAGACCCTAAACTGCTCAAAAATTGGCGCCCGATAAGTTTACTTAATGTTGATTTGAAATTGTATACATCGTTAATTGCTAATAGACTATCAGAAGTACTAAGAAAAATTATTTCGCCAAGTCAGACCTGCTCGGTCAAAGGCAGATACATGTACGAAAATTCCTTAACAATAGAACAAATCCTACAAGTGCATGAATACATACCAAATGAAAGAGCAAGATTAAATAATAGCACTATTCTTTCTTTGGATATGGAAAAAGCCTTTGACCGAGTGGACAGACAATATCTATTTAAAATTTTAGATAAAATGGAACTAGGAAACAAAATAACAGAAAGAATAAAATCACTATATAGAAATTTGAATCAAATTGTAGAGACTCCCTCAGGTTATACAAAAGAAGTTAATTTAGAACGAGGCATAAGACAAGGGTGCGCTCTAAGCATGAGCCTTTTTACTATATCCCTTGAACCCTTACTACAGAAAATAAATAGAACAATAAAAGGAATAAAATTATTCGGTAGGACTAAAATAACATCTATGGCATATGCTGACGACACAGTAATTTTTTTAAAGGATAAGGAAGATAGAGAAATGTTAGAAAAGATCATACATGTATATGAAAGAGCAAGTGGTGCCAAAATAAATAAAGAAAAATCCCAAGAACTAATACTTGATGACAACATAAATAATGATAATAAGGAAATAGAGGTGTTAGGAGTTAGTTACAGCCAGTCAAACAAGAAAAGAATTGAAAATAATTGGAAGAGATGTATTGACAAAATCAGAGCCAGATTAGCAGGTATGAAACATAGAAATGTGAGTCTGATGGGCAAGGTCACCCTGATCAATGCCTATGTGATAAGCATAATTTTGTACATTGCCAGAGTTATGACGCCAATGAAAAAGCATGTTAAACAAATTAACCAAATTATAAATGATTTCATTAAGACCGAAAAACCATTAGGATACATGCACGCTCAGTTATGTAGAAATAAAAAAGAGGGAGGCTTCAGCCTACCCCATGTAGAAACAAAAATTGTAGCATGCCAACTAATGTGGCTACATTATAATAAAACTAAGAAGGAGACAAATTTCTGGCAAGACGCATTTAATCAACTCTTAAAACGTGGCAAAATTAATGATCTCAACAACATACATCATAATATTCTATCAATAAAAAATAAGGACAGATTTAAATGGGACAATATACAAATGAAAGATATATACAATGATTTAATGAAAAACCATATTCAATATTACGAGATAGAAAGAGTGTTAAGAAATACCTTTAATTGGAAAGAAATATGGCTGGAGTGGTATAATTTCCCAATGAATAATAAGGTTAAGATACAAGTGCACAGAGTGTTAAGTGACCAACTAAAAGCCCATTCAATTAAAAACAAAAGTGGAAATTGTGGTCTATGCGACCTGCCTTTTCCCCAGTCAAGGGACCATGTGCTAATAAATTGCCAAGGAGCAACTAAACTAATTGAATACATAAACGCTAAATATGATTCTGAGATAGAAACTGAAATCTTCTTTAATCAATATAGAAATCATAAAGAGAAAGAACTAAGCTATATATATATATACACCATCCTAGAATCAAGAATATGTCAAGTTGATAAATGGGGAGTTTTTGATTCGGTAAATATGATAAGACTATATGAGTACAATAAGGAACTATATGGCCTTAAATTAACATAGGCCTATATAATCATGCCATACTTGTATATTGTCTGCATTAATTTGACTGGCAGGGTGACCAAGGGATTAATTGCACTGCACATACATGTATATATCACTGCAAAAATACAAGAAGGGCCCCGGTACTAAAGTTAGTTAATGTAAATACACTTACTCATATAAATGCAATGTACATCCATTCATCCTTCATTCGTTCATTTCATTTCATGAACTATGTATTGAGTATGCTATATGTTTGTAACTGTTTATACTTAATCTGTTTGTATAATAGACCAATCAAAAAAAGCTGATCTTTGGATCAGGACACCGACCTGAAGATGTTATGAAAACAATGCCACAATATTACTGATCTTTAAAAACTATAGGACCCACGAAACCATATTGATTAATGGAAAGGACTAATAAATTAAATTATAGAGCATTAAGTCCACAACAGGTCATAAAAAGATTAAATATCAAATACTGCAAGTCTGTCTATATTCCCAGAAAAACAGCTTATTTGAGCATAACATTAGTGCAAACAATGTGTGTTTCCCGTGTGTAAATGGCAGTATAAAACCAAACTTATATAACATCTCAACTCTAGAAAATACAGAGATGTTGCACTTGAATCTTTCATATGCACGCTCTGTTGTGACTATTGAACTAGAACCTGATGGTTGCGATGATGACTCTATTGAGAAAATAACATCAAAGTTGAAAAGCCGCCTTTCATTTCTTAGAGTACATAGGCCTATATGATACGCCATGAGCACACAAACTGTCTGCCTTAACAAGAATCACAAGATTCAATAATAACAGCTTTAACATGATCGGATAGAAAAAGTGGCATAATTTTAGTAATATTTGAACATATGGCAAACTATCATCTGAACTCTCATTCATCTATGACAATCACACACACATACCGTGCATTACAAACACTTAGTAAGCTAGAAATAGTTTTAATTTTATGCACTGTACCGGGGTCCTAACTATGATGACATGCTCTAGTATTACCAGGGGTGTAAGGAAGTATACATAGGGAGGTCTGAGTGACCTCCTGGAGTAGAACCCGAAAAACCGGATAATGGGAACCTAGCGTCTGAGTATAAAAAAAAAAAAAAAAAAAAAAAAAAAAAAAATTTAAGATGCGATATGTTTTCTTCTCATCAGGTGAGAATTCCTGATCCCATAGGCAGTTTGGTTGGTGAGGTTGATCATTGACACAAAGATGGAACATAACATGCGCTTAGAAGCAGCATGTAGGACTTTCCGGGGGAAGGGGCAGGGGGAGAGGCGCGTGTCCCCAGTGTTGGGCCTGTGCCCCTAA
Organism: Platynereis dumerilii; assembly: GCA_026936325.1. Taxonomy (NCBI): domain Eukaryota; kingdom Metazoa; phylum Annelida; class Polychaeta; order Phyllodocida; family Nereididae; genus Platynereis; species Platynereis dumerilii. The sequence goes on from JAPTHN010000004.1 coordinate 27,122,587, forward strand.
GGTGCCCGCCCACATAGAAAGATGCTGTTGGAGTTTCAATGCTAACTGAGTTCCATTTGCTTGGCCACTTTGCAGCATGACTATCACCAGATGGCTCCCTATCTGTATCTAAATTTAGTAGTCAAGCATTTAGCATGCAGTGGAATCGAACCCTGGACCTCAAAATTAAGGCCAGCATGCTAACCACTCAGCGACTGAGACATACAACATTTAAGTGAGAAAAAAATCATGACACCAATATGCATCATAACATTGTGGAATATTTCATTGAGATTTTAGAGGAAGGCAGGAATTTGGGGGAAATGAAGTAACTTGATTATGCACATTTCAGAACAGCTGAAGAAGGTCAAACATTCTATTGAGACCCCAATTTCATGTATTGCCTGATATCAGTCTATTAATAGAGTGACCAATCAGAGACTTACATGATGACAAGTAAAATTTAGTTTTCTTGTTGCGGACCAGCATAAAATCCCAAAGAAGAGTGCACTTTCAAGCGCTACTCAAGTTCTCATTTGTTTTCAAATTAGTGGGGGGAAAATATTGCCATGTATTGGAATTGAACCCTGGGAGTCAGTATTTGAAAGCCGGTGTGCTATCCACTCTGCCACTGGGACTTCCTGTCTGTGCAATGGGAAAAAAATCATGAGACCAAATATACATCACAACAACTATGGAATCTTTATTTGAGATTTACGAGCAAAGCAGGAAACGGACCTATTAGGCAAGACTGGTTTTAGTACATTGAAACTCTGCAGAATTCAATGGTATTATGCCTATGGGGGTCCAGTTCCTGCCTTAGAAGATACAAGCCTTTTAAAAATCTCAAGGCTTAAGTCAATGACTATATGACATGATTTTCAACAGGGGGAGCTGATGTTTCCATTTTATTGCACTCTGTTGATTTCCTTAGTGCCGCCTGTGCCCCTAAGGTGCCCGCCTACAGTGCCAAGTGTAAGTAAGTGAAACGCATGATAATATGCCATTGCATCAATGCTAAAAATCCTCAACCAAACTGCTTGTGGAGGAATGAATTCTCATCTGATGAGAGGAAAACATATTGGGTCATAAAGGCTGATATGTGAGGCATGTGGGATAACAATGGCAACCAATTTTCTTTGCTGTAGTCGGAGTTTGGTACCTGCATGAGGATGTTTAGCATTGATGCAATCATCATTTCATATGTTTCACTCACTTACAAGTGGCACTGTTTGTGAACTTTCCAACTGTGGCTTATCCTATGGGCACATCTACATTGTAGCAACGTTGCAACAATGTCACCCAGTTTGGGAAATGATGAAGAATTGTATGGTAGAAATTATGTTGTCACAACGTTGTGAAGCAACATCAAAGATATGACGTTAGCATGCGCCATTGTGCGACATGTTTCACAACATTGTGAGGCAATGCCAATGGTTCCGCGTCAGTTGCGACATTGTGTCAATGTTGTAAAAAACCCCGATGTCGTGTTCACGTTGTGATAACACAATCTCTACCATGCATATCTATGTGACCAACAGACCAGCCCTCCACCAAATGGCAACGTCTACATACACAATCAGTACAGTGAGTGCCCCTCCAGAGGATCACGTGTGAAAGATAGTCAACTCAGTTTATGTGGTTGAAAGGGATGCCCCGTATATTTATTAATAGATCGTGACGTCATAACATTATAGCAATACAGATTCACTTCAGGTAAACGGAATGGTACACGAAACGGCAATACATTACAACATGCCCCCCTCCTCACTCGAGACCCCCTAGTTACGCCACTGTGTCTGAAATTAATGACTGCTAATTTTCTCCACTGCACTCAATGTTTACTATGTATAAACTGGTAAATGTCTTTGATAAATAGGTGAAACTCGAGGCTAGCATTGGAATGGGATTTCATCAAAGATTTTGGCCTCATGTAAATTTTTTTAGAGCAAAGAAAGTTGGCAGCCATTCATTTCCCGATTGTCCCATTTACCTGAAATATCCAGCTTAATGATGCAATATGTCATTTCATCAGATAAGAATCCATGCACAAGCACTTTATAAATAGTTGAGGATGCTCAGCGTTGGACTTCAACCATACAACAGCTCTTTTAAATGAAGCTGGCACACTTTTACAACTTCAACTAAATTCTGAGATGTTCCAAAATGAAAGTTATAAATCAATTCAAACAGAGTCAATTGATTCCTGAAACTATTGACCAAGTTGTTTTCCGCGTTAACCAATAAGCCTTTTTGCACATTGTTGGTAGATTTTCCCAACTAAGCAGTGAAATAGACAAGAAAACACATCTGGGGTCATGAGAAAAATGTTATTTTGGTCAATATAGTTTAAGGGGCTCTTTACCCTCTTTAAATTTTTTCATGCCTTCCTTTATGACACTTTCACGATTTTGCTGAAATTATAAAAGTGCGACAGCTTCATCTTAAAGAGTTGTACAAGCAGGTCGAGTTTAATTTGTGAACTAGGACGTCACCCCTTTGATTGCAGGGCTTATAGTCAACACAAAACCACAGTTTAATAAAACCGAGAAAAAAATACCGGTAATTTACATTTTTGGAATTCCATCATTATCTTACACTATTACATCGAAAAACAAAAGCATAAATAATCAGTGACAGAATACCCTAGAAATGCTTTCGCTTTATTCTGTATAATATATAGCTTTTAAAATGTCTCCAAATCAATATGTGGAACATGTTTATTTTTTTATAAAAAGGGTCAAGTACTTTTTTGGGAAATTCAGAATTTCAAGAGCCCGTGAGATAGCTATCGGGTCATTCCATTTCAAATCAACCAAATTTCAGAAAATCTCCCACCTGACCAGTCTCAGATTTTTTCCAAATTCCTAACGCTGAATGACTATATGGAACATGGTATTTTGCAAAATTTGAAGGGTCTGTGTTAAAAACTTTGAAAATGGCAAGCTACAGAAATATGGCAAAAATACTTGAAAATGCCAATATTGACATATTTTGTAAGGAGAATATCTCTTAAAATATAAGAAGCACAGCTATAAAAACTGGTTGGGTATATTAATATCGAATAAAACTACCAGTATATAGGGTTTAATCAAGTACGGACAGTACAGCTACTCCCACAGAATTTTTTGAACATTAGAAAAAAATTGGACTGAAAGTCGACTATTAACATTCCATAACTCCTCTTTAAAAATCGGAAGGACATTCATCGCAATTCATGTTTATTTTTTGGTATAAGAAGAAGAGATTTCAGCAGTTTCAACATTGTAAGCCATGTTGTATTCGATAAGTAGGCCCTAAATAATTGGATAATGTGGAAAATGGGATATTTTGGGGGTCCAAAAACGCCATGTGGGATAGGGTGTAGCAAATTAGAGATAGTACCAACTGAAGGTACCTGAGTGACAGCTTCATTTCATACCAGAACTGTTTTGCCCCTCGGATTCCTTCATGCTGCACTTAACACTCGAATTTCAGCCTAATCTGCCATATCCAGAATCCGCACAATAGTATAATTTTGTCAATTCAAATCCTACGTTCATCTCACTTTTGTAATTTGACAGGCCTCAATTAGACCTTCATTTTGAGTCCCAACTTCAATGGTGTTTGAAATATTAAGGGTGCATAAAATCTTCAATTCAATGCATATGTGGAGCACCCCATGGAGCAATAAGTATGTCAATTTTTCATAATGAAGGACTCTGAGGGGCAAGTTGTATCTGGTGTCAAATGAAAGGTAAAAAGCCATGCTTTAAGCGACTAAACAAATCTCAGCTGTCCTACCTATCCCACATGATGATTTTTGTCTCCAAATTACTGGAAAAATGGGCTTTTTCGTAACTTCTAGGGCTAAAACAATGTGATTTTTTCTTTATACTGCACAGAAGGGTAATATGCTATGACATGAAGTGCTGCATGCAAACATAAAAAGTTTTGCCCATTATTAGTTAAGTTACGGGACCCTGAAATATGTAATTTAGCACAAAACAAAAGCTGTTATTCTTTTTCTATTTTCCCAAAGGCAAACCATTTGCATAGATATATAACTTTCACATAACCATTCAATGACACAATATCAACCATTTTGCATTGTATTGTTTTCATATCTCTTGCCATTCCAGATTTACATCCGTTTAAAAATATGTTGATTTTGAAGATTTTCAAAAGTTTTCCGATTTTCAAAATTTCACAGCTCAGTCAATTTTGAAGATATCCACTTGAAATTTTGGATATATCAGTTTCTCACAATATGCTTACAGGGTAAAAAGTTTCGTTAGAATCGGAGATGGTGATGGTGGGGACCATTGGTTGATTTGACGTGGAATGACCCTAATCAGAAGTTATTCAGAATTTTCTTTCTAATTGAATACACTTAAATCTCAAGGACAAGACATAGACACCTGGTGCTTTCTAACCCTTAAGGAAACGAACAAAGACACTGCTTTCCTATTAAAGTCTGCATTGATTTTTCCAAACCCCAAAATGAATAACAGATTAGATTTTGGTGAAGATCTGTACACCAGATACACCACAATCACCAGATACAGATCTTCATCTTCATGTATACTAGCCAGGGTTGGGCACGAGTACACATGTACTCGTGTACTCGAGTACATTTTTCCAAGTACTCGCATGTACTCAGTACTCGTGCCAAATCATGAGTACAGTACTCGTACTCGTACTCAAGTACATTGCTAAAGTACTCGTACTCGTAGTGAGTACATCACGAGTACAATTGAAGCCTCAAAAGAGCAAAATTGAACACAAAAGCAAGTGTCTAACATGACAAAATGATTTATTTAATGCTGTAGTTCAATTTTTAAAACCCTTCAAAGATGCTTTTTAAATTATTACTCAACTAAAGTTTCATAATTATAATGTTATGTTGTACCAGTAGTTTAAAAATAGAATGATATATTGAGCAGTCCTTTGTAATCTTGGACCTATACAGTATACTTTGTGAGTCACACACATTTATAACAAGCTTTGGAATAGGCCCAAATTGTGGAATAGTCTAACACATATGTTGTCGTCTATAAAACTACTATGCCTGATTTTCGTTATGAAGTCTTAAATAATTATTCATTCAGTAACACATATTTGATCATATTTTAAGCACTTGAATGATACACCATTTTCCTTTTTTAATTTTCATTTTGAACACATAGCCGCCATTTGCTTTTTTCACACCTTTTGGCGCAAATCAAAACATCGTAACGTACAGGCTATTGCTGGCCTTATTATTAAAGATATAGTATTTTTACTTCTGCCATTGTATTCAGCCTCTTCTATATGGTATATCCATGTTTTTAAATTATGTTTCTACCCCAATTTTAACCATAACTAGAGCTGTTTCCCTTTTAACCTTGTTTTAGATAAATCGACGCTTTTACGGAAATCGGTATACAATATTTAGTTTACAGGCTCACCATGGCTTAACTTAATCCTAAAAAGTGTGATTTTAATTCAAATACTAAATATTATGATTTTATCTAACGAAAAATGTTCTTAGCTGAACGAAATAACCATTGGAATAAATTTATATCAATTGCATAAAAAATTATTTTCTGCTAAATCAGCCTTACCAAGCGTTGATATGTGTTTTTAACGAATTCTTGGCACAAAGAAAATATATTGAAATGAAACAAAACCTAACAGATAGCATCATCCTCACAGAATCTTATTGTAGGCCTAATCTTGTGAAAGCTTACCTTGATCACAATGTCATCATATACTGTCTTGTGAAGTTGTGATCAGAAAAACTTAGTGACCACAGCGGAGATATTAAGGATTAAGTTGAATGTTATCTTAATTATGTTTATAGGCTCAGTTTAGAATAGTGTCAGGATGTCCTGACAATTATTTATCAATTATTCAGAAAAAATGAGTTGACTTTAATGAAAGGCATCCGTGGCTTCAACGGAAACGTGTTGATCTCTGGTGATTTGCTGTAGCCTTGTGATGTCTGAAGTGAATCTTGCCCTTTGATTGGTCGAGCTGGTTGTCATTTTTGCAGTTTCTAGTTGTTCTGTTTACACTCGCCCTGTTAACAGACTGTACAAAATACATGTACTGAAGTTTTCTTCATTTTGCATTTGGACACCAATCTGAAAGTCCTGAAGTCCTATAGACTAGATCTCTATACAAATAGCTTCAAGGATGGATGGATGATTGGAGCTTGAAGTCCTATATTTATGCATTTGTGGGGCTAATTAGGACAGGAGGAGGACACGGTAATAAGGCAAGGATGATTGAAACAGTCGTCCAACACAGGCACCCTGATGGCAATCCGACCTACTGTGATGTTAGGGGATATCAGCTGAGGCCACAGAGCTGGATTTGAACCCTGGAACCAGCAATTGGAAGCCCAGCAAGTAACTTCAAAGGCCATTTTAAATTAACACAGTTCACTTTTAATTAACTAAGGAGCATTATAAGTAGTAGCCTTCACTGATATCCTTTATTGGTGCTCAGTTATTTTATCTGAATAATGCTTTTATTTCTTTAAATATTGCAAAAATAAGGTTCAAAACTGCATAAATGTACTCGTACTCGTACTCGAGTACATTTGAAAGTACTCGTACTCGTACTCGAGTACATTCAGAAAAGGCTGTACTCGTACTCGTACTCGTACTCGTAGATGTGGCAAGTACTCGTACTCGTACTCGAGTACATTTGCATGTACTCGTGCCCAACCCTGATACTAGCATTTTCCCGTGATAGAAGAATTTGTTACTGACTCTCACACAGAATTTGTTAGAGACATTTTTTGTTACATTAATAAAAATGTGCATGTGTGATGTTAAAAGTAATTTCATTATATATACATAGCAATAAGGCCGTGCTATGTGTAGAAAATTAGTTGGAAAGATGCATGAATCACACTGAGATGCGGAAATATAATCTGATGCTCAAAGAAAGGGAGCAAGTGGTAGAGAACTTGCAGGTGCTGCCCTCTAGTGTATTGTATATGAATTAGCTTAAAACTAATCATGATTAATCGGAGCATTTTGAGAAGTCTAATAGGCCCCAAAAGGGGAGGCCCTAGCCTTGAGTGGTCATGGAAGGTACAGGGAAAATTATATGGTGATACATTGAGTATAACTTGAGATAATTCCCGGATCTTATCATTTTAATTCATACCAGAACTGTTTTGCCCCTCGGATTCCTTCATGCTGCACTTAACACTCGAATTTCAGCCTAATCTGCCATATCCAGAATCCGCACAATAGTATAATTTTGTCAATTCAAATCCTACGTTCATCTCACTTTTGTAATTTGACAGGCCTCAATTAGACCTTCATTTTGAGTCCCAACTTCAATGGTGTTTGAAATATTAAGGGTGCATAAAATCTTCAATTCAATGCATATGTGGAGCACCCCATGGAGCAATAAGTATGTCAATTTTTCATAATGAAGGACTCTGAGGGGCAAGTTGTATCTGGTGTCAAATGAAAGGTAAAAAGCCATGCTTTAAGCGACTAAACAAATCTCAGCTGTCCTACCTATCCCACATGATGATTTTTGTCTCCAAATTACTGGAAAAATGGGCTTTTTCGTAACTTCTAGGGCTAAAACAATGTGATTTTTTCTTTATACTGCACAGAAGGGTAATATGCTATGACATGAAGTGCTGCATGCAAACATAAAAAGTTTTGCCCATTATTAGTTAAGTTACGGGACCCTGAAATATGTAATTTAGCACAAAACAAAAGCTGTTATTCTTTTTCTATTTTCCCAAAGGCAAACCATTTGCATAGATATATAACTTTCACATAACCATTCAATGACACAATATCAACCATTTTGCATTGTATTGTTTTCATATCTCTTGCCATTCCAGATTTACATCCGTTTAAAAATATGTTGATTTTGAAGATTTTCAAAAGTTTTCCGATTTTCAAAATTTCACAGCTCAGTCAATTTTGAAGATATCCACTTGAAATTTTGGATATATCAGTTTCTCACAATATGCTTACAGAGTAAAAAGTTTCGTTAGAATTGGAGATGGTGATGGTGGGGACCATTGGTTGATTTGACGTGGAATGACCCTAATCAGAAGTTATTCAGAATTTTCTTTCTAATTGAATACACTTAAATCTCAAGGACAAGAGACATAGACACCTGGTGCTTTCTAACCCTCAAGGAAACGAACAAAGACACCGCTTTCCTATTAAACTCTGCATGGATTTTTCCTAACCCCCAAACGAAGAACTGATTAGATTTTGGTGAAGATCTGTCCACCAGATACACCACAATCACCAGATACAGATCTTCATCTTCATGTATACTAGCATTTTCCCGTGATAGAAGAATATGTTACTGACTCTTACACTGAATTTGTTAGTGACATTTCTTGTTACATTAATATAAATGTGCATGTGTGATGTAAAAAGTAATTTCATTATATATACATAGCAATAAGGCCGTGCTATGTGTAGAAAATTAATTGGAAAGATGCATGAATCACACTGAGATGCGGAAATATAATCTGATGCTCAAAGAAAGGGAGCAAGTGGTAGAGAACTTGCAGGTGCTGCCCTCTAGTGTATTGTATATGAATTAGCTTAAAACTAATCATAATTAATCGGAGCATTTTGAGAAGTCTAATAGGCCCCAAAAGGGGAGGCCCTAGCCTTGAGTGGTCATGGAAGGTACAGGGAAAATTATATGGTGATACATTGAGTATAACTTGAGATAATTCCCGGATCTTATCATTTTAATTCATACCAGAACTGTTTTGCCCCTCGGATTCCTTCATGCTGCACTTAACACTCGAATTTCAGCCTAATCTGCCATATCCAGAATCCGCACAATAGTATAATTTTGTCAATTCAAATCCTACGTTCATCTCACTTTTGTAATTTGACAGGCCTCAATTAGACCTTCATTTTGAGTCCCAACTTCAATGGTGTTTGAAATATTAAGGGTGCATAAAATCTTCAATTCAATGCATATGTGGAGCACCCCATGGAGCAATAAGTATGTCAATTTTTCATAATGAAGGACTCTGAGGGGCAAGTTGTATCTGGTGTCAAATGAAAGGTAAAAAGCCATGCTTTAAGCGACTAAACAAATCTCAGCTGTCCTACCTATCCCACATGATGATTTTTGTCTCCAAATTACTGGAAAAATGGGCTTTTTCGTAACTTCTAGGGCTAAAACAATGTGATTTTTTCTTTATACTGCACAGAAGGGTAATATGCTATGACATGAAGTGCTGCATGCAAACATAAAAAGTTTTGCCCATTATTAGTTAAGTTACGGGACCCTGAAATATGTAATTTAGCACAAAACAAAAGCTGTTATTCTTTTTCTATTTTCCCAAAGGCAAACCATTTGCATAGATATATAACTTTCACATAACCATTCAATGACACAATATCAACCATTTTGCATTGTATTGTTTTCATATCTCTTGCCATTCCAGATTTACATCCGTTTAAAAATATGTTGATTTTGAAGATTTTCAAAAGTTTTCCGATTTTCAAAATTTCACAGCTCAGTCAATTTTGAAGATATCCACTTGAAATTTTGGATATATCAGTTTCTCACAATATGCTTACAGGGTAAAAAGTTTCGTTAGAATCGGAGATGGTGATGGTGGGGACCATTGGTTGATTTGACGTGGAATGACCCTAATCAGAAGTTATTCAGAATTTTCTTTCTAATTGAATACACTTAAATCTCAAGGACAAGAGACATAGACACCTGGTGCTTTCTAACCCTCAAGGAAAAAAACAAAGACACCGCTTTCCTGTTAAACTCTGCATTGATTTTTCCAAACCCCAAAATGAATAACAGATTAGATTTTGGTGAAGATCTGTACACCAGATACACCACAATCACCAGATACAGATCTTCATCTTCATGTATACTAGCATTTTCCCGTGATAGAAGAATATGTTACTGACTCTTACACTGAATTTGTTAGTGACATTTCTTGTTACATTAATATAAATGTGCATGTGTGATGTAAAAAGTAATTTCATTATATATACATAGCAATAAGGCCGTGCTATGTGTAGAAAATTAATTGGAAAGATGCATGAATCACACTGAGATGCGGAAATATAATCTGATGCTCAAAGAAAGGGAGCAAGTGGTAGAGAACTTGCAGGTGCTGCCCTCTAGTGTATTGTATATGAATTAGCTTAAAACTAATCATGATTAATTAGAGCATTTTTAGAAGTCTGATAGGCCCCAAAAGGGGAGGCCCAGGCCTTGAGTGGTCATGGAAGGTACAGGGAAAATTATATGGTGATACATTGAGTATAACTTGAGATAATTCCCGGATCTTATCATTTTAATTGTGAGATTAACATCATCTGGGGACCCTGCATGGGCATTACGTATGGATGAGCAATGAGCAGCACCTCTGCTAACCACTAACAACCACACTGCGCAAAGAGCATGGGCGGCCATGCTAATCATTGAGAGACAAAAGGTATCAGGGCATGCAAATGGCTTCAGTCCATCTACATACTAGCATTAAATTATGACAAATAAAAGAAATGCCCAAGACATGTGTGTTTTGATATATTTGTCACAGATTCCATCCATACAGTTGATTATGAAAAACATTTTCTCAAAATTCACCGTTATTGTTGGGTGTTGTTGGTTCTGCAAGTTGTAGATTCGTATCTACTTCTATCTTGTGTTTAACTGCCAAAAGCTCACATAGTAACAAACAATGTATAACAGTTTTTGATCACTACTGTTGATGAATGTTAGTTTGAATTTGTCATGTGATTTTGGAATAGGCTCCCACTGGTTATGCATTTCTTCAAAATATGCAAATACTATAAAGGAAAAGATTATTTGCATGCCGCAAAATTATCAAAATAAGTGAGATGTACAAGGTCAACTATTGCATTTGGACCATATCTGTGTGTTATTTGCAAAATGACCCTGCTTCTACAATCTCCAAATTCGAATTGCAAACGCTTGTATTGTCTTATAGGGTATTATTGGTATGCATGCCCGTGGCAAAGAGGGAGCCACTGCATGCTGAATTTACGGGACGCTACCATTTTATCTAGCAAATGATAAAAAGACACGAGTCCCCTTCCCCTTTCCTTGTGGCTGGCCTTTGCACTCTACAGAGTGCCATCCTCTTGTTTAGTTTGCAATGATGTTTATAAGGAAGCTGTGATTGCATCCTATTTTGGCATCATATATGCATAGCCCTGTAATTCGTCGGGTTTTGCATACTTTGAATAATAACAGTTACTGTTAAATATTATTGTGATGCATATATATTATGTTAAAATTGGAAAATAAATATTCTATTCATCTATCTGTCATTTCAGAATTGGCATTTGGCCTTTTGTTGCTGTCGTGCCTATCAGTAGCAGTGGGTGACCTTAAGTTGGATGTGGTGGATTACAACTCCACTTTTATTGGATTTTCTTGCAAATACCTTGGAAATCAGGTGAGGACTCCTTTGTTTATGGATAGCAAAACTACACCGCTCACATTATTTAAGGGAGCAAGGTAGTAATCTTTGTCAGTTCCAGATATGGCTGTTTCAACTGAGTTTGCAAAACTGTTGAACATAACGAACATCGAGTAGGTCGGGGCAAGAAGCCCGGGTAAGGTGAGAGGCCCCCCAGGGCCCAGGGTTATATCTAAACTTACATTTTTGGTGCATTTTCTTATTGATAGGATTGAAGCAAGAGGCTTCTTAGATGACATCACAAATTTTCAGGGCAAACAGCACCAAACCATAGTAGAAATTAAAGAAACAAAAAAATGTGCATGGCTTTTGTAACTTTGATTAACTCTTTGAAAGGGGTTGTCATATATAACTTTGGAAATTTTAAAGAGTATAATGGATATCTGCATTGCTTCACTTTATGACCATCACATAAATATGATTTGGATCAAGTTTTTTGCGTTTTAATTCAAAAGAAAAAAAAATTAAATTATGTGGGTTTTTGGCGAGAGGCCCCACATGGTATGTGGCATGAGGCCCCCCTTCACTGGGGCCTCGGAGCTGCTTCAAGAACCACTTATTGGTACTATCCCTTAAATCTTAATCAAATAGCTAATTAAAATAGAAAAAAAAATTTCCAAATTTGAAACAGGGCAAAAAATATTAAAAAATAAACATATGAACAGAAAAATTTTGAAATTCAACAAAAGTGAATAGAATGTCTTAAAAATGATAGCAGAACCCAGAAAAATAATTTTCAGGCTGAATGCGCTCACAAAAAAACTTGCCATTGGATTATCACTGGAGGGCTTCTTGCCCGATGGGTGGGGTAAGAAGGCCATTTTCTTTTTTTTTTACAAAAATGGCCATTACTCCTTTATTAAAATTGGTAGAGATTCATTTCACTAGTCATAACTTATAAGTAGAGTCTAGTGATCCCTTCCGGACTGCATAAGTATTCAAATAATCAACCATAAAAAGTAGGTCAAATCACACCTCAAAGGGGGCTGAATGCCCTATAAGGAAGTGCGTGACAGAAATAATTATAATGATAATACACAGGGTCCACACCAAAAGAATTATCAAAATTTTAACTTTATCTTTTTCAGAAAATTGGATACATTAAAATCCTTCAAGATAAAAAAGCATGCATCGACTATTCTGATCATGAGTGCAAGCCATATGGACGGAATAATTGTGACGTTTTGTGCAGGGACTCTAACGACCCTAAGATTGTCATGTTTTTCGTAAATCTGGCAGACGCATGTGATGTGAACTTCTTTGTCAGGTGTGTGGTCTACAGTTCGACAGGGCCAAAGCTGCAGGAAATTTCCTTTCCTATAACTGCTCAGAGTAAGAGTTGTTATTATTTATTTTTCACCTATGAGGTACACATCACTAGTCAAATAAATTAAGTGGTTGATCCAGACACGATATTCTAGGATTTGTTCGGCATTCGCGGGCCTGCATTATCACAATTTTCCTTCGAAGTGCTCCTATTAATCTTGTTGGTCTAGGGGGGGGGGCACTGAATTTGTATCAGGACCAGCGAAAAGTACTTGAAATTTTAATCAAAAAGTACTGGGTACTGGACTTGAGTACTTTCAAAAGTACTGGGTACTGGAATTAAGTACATTGATTAAAAAAGTACTGGGTACTGTACTGGGTACTGGAAACATTTGGAAAGTACTGTACTGGACTTAAGTACTTTGAAAAGTACTGATTAACAGCCCTGAGATTCAGGAGCGAATCACTAGCATGAGCAGGGACCGATGACGTGGTGGGGGGGGAGTTGGTGGGATTTAAGTCGGAAGCTGATCAGGATGGTAAAGTCCAATGATTCAAATGTAACAACATCCAAAGATTTCATGCCTGGGCAGCATCGGTGACCCAGGGGTGCCGGAAGGAAATGAGGGCGACAGGGGCGGTCGGTCGAGAAAGGGTAAATCTAATTCGCGTACAATAATTTAATGTAGCGCCAATAATAATTTTTAATATATACTTATAAATATTTGCCTAAATTCACTGCAAATTAAGGCTAATAATGTTTTTCCTTGGATATGAAATGGGCAATCTTGCCCCACCTGGCCCCTCCTGGTCAAGGGCAGGAGGGGCAATTGCCCCCCCACCTGCTCCCCCTGTTCTGGCACCCTTGCAGTGACCTATCTGCAACCTTCTCCAAATTGACATACGGCTGGAGCTGTTTACCACGAGGTGGCATGGTGGCGAGAAGAGTGTCATAGACTATTATTGTTTCTAAGGAATATAGGCCTAATAAGATTCTTTCTGTTGAAGCTGTGTTTTAATTTCTGGCTCGATCAACTAATTTTTGATATGCAGATTGATGTGAACATTTTTTGTGTTGGGTCTCAGGTTCGAATCCAGCTTGATCTCACTGAGTAATCTGGACCTATGTTGGACTGCTTTTTCAATCTTCCCTTCATTGTAAAATTAGAAATTTTGAGTCAGCTCAAGTGATTGACTGAGATGGTTGCACTTTTTTTTTTGAGCTGACATAGCTTGATGTTTTGAGTTATGATAATCTTTTCTTCGTTAAAACTTAAAACAACAAGCTATGATAACTCAAAGGAATTGTGCAACCATCTCACTCAATCATTTAAGCTGACTCAAAATTCCAATTTTACAGTGTTCTGCACCAGAACCGCAGTAGGTGGTCTGGTATACGATTTACACCTATTTTTAACAAAAATCATCAGAAAAGTTGGCGTAAATACTAAATCTATTTGTGTAAAGATGTTAAAAGTGCAAGCAAAAGTTAGGACCAATGAAACTAGGGGGAGTTTTGGAATCAAACCCACTGTAAATTTTGAATTTTGAGTTAGCTTAATTGATTGAGTAAGATGGTTGCACAATTCCTTTGAGCCAAGATAGCTCGTTGTTTGCAAGTAAAAACAACATAAAGATTATCATAACTCAAAACAGCAAGCTATCATGGCTCAAACAAATTGTGCAACCGTCTCACTCAATCATTTGAGCTAACTCAGAATTTCAGAATTTACAGCGCAGGCTTAGCATGCTCCTGTTGATCGCTTGTCTTTCTGTTTTCTGAATTAAGGTGATCCTCCGAAAGTTGAAGTTAACAATGGCAAGCCGGTGCGTGCGGATGGAAGGCCAGTGAAACTTGTTTGCGAAGTGACAAACAGGTGCACCAAAAATGACGTAAGACTAATAAATTATGTTATTTCTTTGATAAAGGGGTCATTCCATGTCAACTCAGGCAAGGGTCCCGGCTGGCATGATTTCGTTCTCTGACAATAGTCTCTGCTATTCCAGATTGAAATATTGGGAGACGTGCACAAGAGGCCTATTAAGATGAATCACTTTAAGGAAGGAAACAGATTCAGGACAACGGCAGAAACGACCGTGACATTCAGCGATCCTGGGGAATTCTTCATTTCCTGCAAAGAAACAGGAAAAGAAGATCACTATGGGACCAATATCAGTGTCACAGTTCACAGTGTTGAGGTTGGGACAAAAATTACGGAAAAACCTGATACCGAGGCAGGAACTGTGGAAAGGCATGAGTCTCACGAAAAAACCGCAGGAAAACTCATGGGTGATGAACGTGCAGGTAGGTGCCAGTGATTCCTATGTTGCTTGGATCCTGACCTTTTGAAATTTGTGAAGTATAGGTCCTGCAATTCTGACATTTTGTGCCACTGAAAAATTTATTGATAGGGTCATTTTTTAGTACAATCGATTTTGTTTTTCGAGGCGTTCCATCAATCCTTCTCCAAGTGAGCTTAGTCATTTTTTTTTATTTACACCACAGTGTTATTTATGGACTACAATACAACCTAAGATAAAGTGAAACAATTTTCGCCAGAAGTCCTCTGTTTACTTCTTTTACCTCCTTTCTCCTATACTCACCCCAAACCTCCTTGCAGCTGCCTTTGGCACCTCACCACAACTTTATCCCATGTTAAGAACTCTATTCAGCAGCTGACAAATGTAACTGTAATTATCAAAGAAATAAAACACAATTTTTTCAGGGGCGTAACTGTCGGGTCACGAGCTGGGGGGGGGGCACCTGGGGGAGGGGGCACATGATTCACTATGGGCACCCACTATACTAATTGTATATTCATATTATCCAGAGTTGGAAAGCTCATATATATGGGGGGCACCTGGGGGGCCACAGGTCCAATATGTCCCCGCCCCGGCCATGTATGAGTAACCTAGCTGTGCTCCTACCTACTATACCTAGGAATATACTCTTTTACCTTGAGATTTTATTTTGACAAATCATATTTCATCTGTAAGCTCTATTGCAACTTCAAAATATCTTGCAAAGATTAATGTGCAATATTTAAATGTCTTTTCCAGAAAGTCACGAAACTTCATTTGAACGGAAAAACTGGATTATAGCTGTCGTAGTATTAGTCATATTCGTGGTTGTATTGGTGGTAATAATCATAATAATCATATGGCAAAGGTAAGTTACAATTAGCACTTGCGTAGATCACGAAATCAAATTGTAAGTTGCTTGCTCAAAGGTTGATAGCTGTTGAGGTTAAAAAATAATATTCCTGGTTAGTTTATGAGTGACAGTTACCTTTTTGGAGCTGTAGAAGCTTTCGACTGCCAGGGGCGTAGGCAAGGGGGGGGGGATATATAGAACCCCACCCCCCTTTGGCCTAAAACTAAGGTCACATTTACCAGACTTTTAAAAGTAAGTCCTCATAAGTGCCAAAAGCATGTGAACTTGATCCTAAAATACAGTTTTAAAATTATATTTTTCATCACATAAGTTCCAGGGGTTTTCCCCTACGTAAGATCCATATTCACGGTGTAATGAGCGCGGATTTTACAAGAATTTAAAATATTTCTTTGACTCGTTCCATTTAGATCTAACCTATTTTAAACACAGATTCATCTGTTGTGATTTCAGTTTAATTAAGTGTGTTTTGCCATTGAGCTCTGCATAACAACTCTAATGGGTCAAGAATATAAATTGGTGGAATTTCTGCTGGTCGGCTTTGATGTAAATATATGGAAAATCAAGATTTGCGGGGCCAGTAAATTGTTCTTCTGAAAAGCCACTTTTATTTAAAAGAATTGTCTTTTAAATTTATAGGGTGATATACCGATTGGTTATGCCAGAGGATAGGGCATTTTGATGGTGATGGAAATTGGGTCATTCCGGAGGTGAATGGGAATGGAGATGGAAATGGGATAGTGAGGAGGGAGGGGGGGGGGGGGTCGTGGGTAGTTGACAAAAAACTATTGGTTTATAGCTGAAGTGAGCCAGTGGACGTAGCTGGGAAATTTTCCAGGGGGGGGGGCAAATTTTCAAATTCTCATGTACATATATATGTTCTCATTGCTTTAGGATAGAGTGCAAAACAATGCACATGCTATTCACATTAGTGTTAGGGTTATTATGAACAGTGTGTAGTACTATTTTGTAGACATTTTTTGGACACGTATAGGGGAACAAGGGGCAAAACGGACCGGCAGGGCAAAATGGTTTTTTGCGTTTTCTCCAAACGTTTTATCATTTTTGGAAATGCTGTAGTACCTCCAATGACATTCCCAGCAGAATAATTTATAGTCAGTGGTATAAGAGGACTACTAAGCTTGCTTATTAAGCAAAAACAATTTAGTCTGGTGCTTAGTCATGTGAAAGTAGCTCATTATTAATATACCCTGGATGGTTGGGGGCAAAATGGGACACACAAAAAAACAATCCCAGCCTATAAGAGTTTGAAGCTTGCCATTGGGTCAATTCAACCATGACATTTGAGACATTTGATACATTTTATGGCTGTATAAAAGGCAAACATTTGAAAAAATCACAACAGATTTGTGGAGGTAGTCCATGTCATCAATAATCCCTTGAGGATTTAGGCCTAGTGGTAAAACCCTGTATTTTTGAAACTGAAATGAATTTAACTACCTTTAAAATAGTAAAATCCAATACCAGTTTAAATCGTTGAATTATGAAGAAAACTTTGAAATCAGAGTTATGTGAATATTGATAAAAATGTTGAATTTCGATAAAATGTTACATAATTATGTTTCTTTTTTAACCTAATGTTTGTGGTTATATACCTTGTCAAATAATTATATAGAATATATAATTACTAGCATCACTACCCATCTGTAATTGCATCCTGTATTGAGATATTGATTTCATTGTTTATTGCTATGTTTACTCTCATTATTCTGCAATATGCTTACATTGCAATGACGTGAATTAATGCATTTCTGTTGGTTAACATGCTTTTTAGTTAGACTGTTATAAAAACAACTGATTTATTGTAGAACTTTTGTTACTTTATATCTTCCCATTTTGCCACATATGAAATTCCATTTTGCCCTTAGCATGGGGCAAAACGGGATAAAGCTGCATTTTTGAAAAGCGGGAAAAATCAGAATTGGAACTTTTAAAAAAGCACTTTTCTGTTTTTGAACAAGTCGTATTGGTACTTCTTCATAGATCAGACCTTATTTGGTATTCGCACGAAATACCGTTTTGGTACAGCGAGCCTTCGAAGTTAGACGGCCCGTTTTGCCCCTCGTTCCCCTACACATGAATCAGAATCTATTTTATTGTCCCTGCATTAATATCACGGTATCATAGAATGTAAAGAAATACAGGAAATTTATTAAATAGTAGGGCCTACTGCGATAAAAAGGAGACCAAAAATAAACAATAAAATGGAGTAAATAATTTAATTTAAAATAAAATCACAGTTTGTAGTTAATTTACATATATTGCAATGCTAGAATACAGAACTCTATGACATTACAGTTCAACAGCATAGAAAAGAACTTTAGATTGCGCATAAATATATAACGAGGACTGTAAAATAGTCAGTTATAGATAATGCAACTAGACCTAGGCAGCTTAGATTTGTCCAATGAATCAGTTGAATTATTTTATTTGTTCCATAAAAAGGATCAACTAAAAGACAATGCTGGGATTATAACGGAAATACGTACGACAATGACCTTTCCTTGTCATTTTTGGCCCTATATGCATTTGCACAACCGCCAGGAATTTGTCAACACCATTCATAATCAGTAGGGGAAGCCTGTGAGAGTTGGGCCACTTTTTGCATTCTTGCACCTCCTACTTAATGCATGTATTGTATCTTGAAATATTTTAGAAAAATATTTGAAGGTTTACATTGATATTTGCCCAAGAACATATCGGCTACAGCCGTATGAAAATTGGAAAAAATTGGCCCAACTCTCCCCATTAAGTGGGAGAGTTGGGCCATTCAGGGGTAGACTTGGGCATTTGCAATATATGTCAGGTTCGGTAAAGCTGTACTTTAGGCCATAATATTTTTAACCTGAAGTGTGGTGGTCATAGAAGTCATTAATCCTGAATTGAGACCTCTTGCAACTATAGTTTCCTGTCAGACATAGGCCTCGGCATGATGGCCCAACTCTCCCCTTCTAGATTTCCCCATATCTAATTTTATTAGTTCATGAATAATTATTAAGGCCTAGAAATATTCAGTGTCTGCTGAAAATTGTTCAAGGCAAGTTTTTCTGTCTTAATAAAAATAAATCTAGGTAAATGCAACACATATGAGGAGAGTCTTGGCAAAAGATCACCCCGTGCTGTATGTCTACTTCTGACCTCAACTGTATATAGGCAGGTTTTTAAATTTTGAAAATTGGACTCGTATTAAGGTTTTTAGACCAAGTTTTACATTGAGCCTGAACCATGCAATGTGTACAATCTTTGATGATGTTTCACCTGGAATTTTTATCATGTTAAGGTGGCTCGCTACTCGTGGCCAAGCAATGGCGGCGTCACCATAGCAACAGCAGCCTGCTGAGCTCTGTGGGCAGCATTTTTGTCTTTTTATAATTCCATGCAACGGCCACTTCATTTGCCATTTGCGCCACTGCTATTAGGGTTAGAGACTTCTGGTTTAAAGCATTAGATGCGCTGTGAAGAGGACTGCAATCCCATAGAGTTTCAGCTTTATAGTCCCAATAGAATATTTTTAATGGCAATTTTCGGCAAGCAGGTCTAATTTCTCAAAAATGACTTTGAAATACAAATAAATTTTTATATCAAAATCCATCGCGGTAGCAAACCTTCTCTTATGCATTTTATTGTTCCTCACAATATTTGGAAATAAATGACAAAGAAATGAGAAATCCTATCTAGCCAATTTTTTTTAGCGCCATGATTTATGAAAAAAGTTAAAATTGTCAAAATCAATATTTTTATTCCGAACCCCTTGGAGCGCCCTTTAAACTAAATATATCTCTTTGAAATTGATATCAGCTTTTCCCTGAAAGTGTCTTCTTTAATTCCATGCTTCATTGCATAACATGGGATGCATGACCACTGAATGGCAGGGCAAACTTCACAGTAAAAAAGTTAAGAAAAAAATTGAGTTTTTCAGGATTGCGTGGACTGACTTTCTTGTACATAACCTCAAATATTTTGAAAAAAAGGCTGGTTGCGACCACTTTTTTTTTACATATCCTTGCTATAAACTATATTTTGGATCATTCTAAACTATTTTTAAGAAATCCTATCTTGGAAAGTTCACGAGTATCGAGCCACCTTAATCTGGGCTACGTGGCATTTCATGACCTTAGGTAGCTACATGTAGAACTGACTTCTGCAATCTGATTGGTCGAGACAACAATGCAATCAACACCCGCTCATTCACAAACGCTTTGTGACGTCACCCACTATGTGCTTGTTCACTGATACGTGGACAGGAACGAGTCAGAATCTTGTTGAATCGATGTACTGTTAAAAATACATACATATGTAAAAAAAAAAGTGTATTTTTATTAGAAGCAAAAAAAAAATTCCTGCAAAACACTTTTAAAACAGAGGAAGTCTGTGTGATGCAGACCGAATCCCTCTTGCTCCAACTCAACTCCAAAAAAGTTACTTTCACTCATATGGATTAGAGATCTTTGCAGATTAGCGGTCCAAACAGTTTCAAAATGAACATTCAACTTGCTCTTGTGATGTCATTGGCTTAAGAATGCTTTAATGATTTTGTTTTTGTCAGTTATTTTAGGATCAGTTTATTCAACATAAATCATATCTGGCAACATAGGTGTGAATATACAAATTCATTAACTAATTTAAAGTATGTACCTAATAAGAAGATTAGAAAACCAACAAGTAACTCTCAATGACGTGGAAAAGCCAGTTTGCAAATTAAAAAGAAGAAAATCAATTTTTCAAATGGACCGCCAATCTGCAAAGAGCTCTAATGCAATCAAGTAACAATATTTATCATCATACAATCCTAGTTATTTTTCTAATTGAAATGTATTTATCGTTGTTGTAACTTGTTGAATCTTTCCAGGCGTAAACAAGACAGCCCAAGAGATGATGGAAATGCGGGGGCTCATGGACAAAGCAATGGCTACGCAATGTCATCTGAGGGAATAGATTCTGGAAGGTTAGTGCACTCTTACAGCTCTCCCAATTGCTCTGAAAAAATCATCTTTTTTCATAGTGTGGACCAATGATGTCATAGCTTGAGACTCCATTGGAACCTATGCAACTCTGATGTCATATGTGAAACTGGCCATTTCATGTTAACAACTTCATCATAGCCTTGCAATTTATGTGTTTTTTAAGATTTCGGTTTTATCTTCATTTTGACAAAGAATTCAAGAAGAATATTGATGCTACAATGTATTTCGTTAGCTCTTGTTACAGGAAATTAACAATTTAACATGATAATGTAGACTGTTTAAATTGTGATTCCAGGAAACTATGGGAAACTGCTAAATTTTCTTCGACAGTCCCAACAAAATGGACCCTGGAGACCCTAAAATTCCTTGGTTCAAACCAGAAATCAACTGATAAGTATAGGTTATTCACCTAGGGAGAGGCAATATGTGATTTATCCAGCGAGGGCGTTAGCCCGAGCTGTGATAAACACATATTGCCGATCCCGCAGTGAATAACTGGCTTATACCATAAGACAAAACTGAAACTTGTCATTTGTTGCTGTGGTTTTTCACAGCTTCACTTATTATTCTCCCATGGGAGGATAACTGAACAACAAAGAATATGGGTTTTATTGCAGTGAAATACTGGCTCATGATTGGCTGACAGAGGTGTCGAATGGTATAATGTTTCTTAGATCTGTAGAAGGAAGAATGAGAAATGTTTTCATACCGTCAAACTATAAGCACTTCACAGAAAGCAGGAAAATGAGAGAATTGGTTGCCAATTTTGAAAATGGATGCCATGGGTTAAACAGATCAAATCTGAAGTGGCTCCCTATCTAATTATATTCTTTAAGATGTTTTTAAACCGTGTGCCAAGTTTCATGCTTCTATGTAAACTGAAGGACAAAAATAAGTCATCACTTTCCAATTTGAAATAATTTAAAGAAAAAAAAAACAATTCTTCAAACTTACTGGTTGTGTTTTGATGTTTTGAACATTAACAACAATCAGTCATTCATGTTTACATATTCTTGTCATGGGTCATTGCTTCTGCACTAGTACAGGTCATGAAATGCAGTAAAGGCTAATCCGTAAGATTCACTGCCCTTAACAGCACAAAAAACGCTTAGAAAAGTTCCTTGATCTTTCCTGGGTTGGGATACGTAAAAAAAACTGCCATTGGGTAGGCTCTCCATTGAGCAATAAGACCCAGCAGTTGGGGTGCTGCCGCCTAGCATGTCCAAGAAAGAGGTTGCAAATCGGAGGGACTACTCCCAGCCATCAATCAGCAAGCTCATGACCAAGTTTGGTTCGACAGGCTAAATTAAGGACTTTCCTGCAGTCACGACCAATGATCAAGGCAGGCATAACATCTGTCAGAATCTGGATGACCATTTCAAGATCGTTTGAAGACCTCTACATCCACATCAGCTTCATGAAATTTCGGGCTCCTACAACCAAAGAATGAGTGCCAAAACAGTTATGAGATGGCTCGCTTAGCATGTCTGGCAGCCAAACAACCATGCAAAGGGCCTATATATGTGAACTCTCTTTTGTGTCTTCCTGATGTTTATTCATTATTGCAATGAAATGAGTCACCCCAAACATTGTTTGAACTGATTTCGTGAAAAAATAATGAATTAAAAACTGTTTTCATGTGACATGAAGGTATTTTCCCTCAAGGTCTTCAAACCATATTCTCCTGATGAAGTGATAACTTATGTTTGTCCTTCAGTTTATAAATGCATAATTACTTCCCTATTCATGACAAATATACCCCACTATTTGTAGTTGTATTACTTTAATGCTGTATTGCATTGTCGGATTCCACAGTACCTGATGTGAATTTGCAAACATCAGGATAAATTAACAGCTTTTGAACAGAGTGCCCCTTCCCTGGGAGTACAGTCCAACGTTACACTTGAGTTGTTGTATTATTGGCCACTCTGGCAATAATGAAACGGCAAGGCTGCGATGAAATGGTTTTTTTAAACAACCAATCAACTGCGGTGGGTCTTGCATACAACAGTTTTGTATAAGATACGTATGCAGCATTCATGATACAGCTGTAAAGTATTTCAATGAAGACACGAACCCTATTTGAAATGATACGGAGGACAAGCTCAAGAACCAATCAGGCTTCTTGTATAAGAGCTTTACCTTTATAGAGTCTTATCTATAAATTTATGATTTATGTGCATGATTGTTGTGGTTGTTTCAGCAGAACAAAGAATAACTACCACCAAGTGAAGCAGGCAGAAGGATTAGACTTGGACAATGATAGGCCAACATCTGACGAAAAAGAACCTGAAAGGTTAGATAATATAAATTGTGTTTATAGTAATAGGAGAGGACAGAGCATACTAAGCCTATATTGTATTTTGTACTGTAGCCGTTTTGGCCTATCGGTTTTTGTAATCACCAATAGGGTAGGGGGGCATATATTTTCTCAAAATGCAATGCATTTCCATCCGGTTTTTCTGTTAAAAAAGACCAAAGATCCTACTGACATATCGATGGTGAAAGTGCAAAACCTCGTAAGTCAAAAAAAGCTGTTTTTCAGAAATTGAAAAAAACTGTCAAGTGTCTTTTTTTAAGGTAATGATTATTAACAAGTGAGTTATGCCCAACTAGATACATAGAAAGTGATGCCCTGTTGTAGCAAATTTTTTGTCAGAGGTCGTTTACCCCTTGCATTGATGTTACCATCAGATGTGATTGAAAATGACGACTTACGAGGTTTTGCACTTTCACTTTCTACCCGTGCAAAACCTTGTAACTCGATCATTTATCACTCTTTAAAGCAACTTGCAGCATTGAATATACTTTCAATCTATGTATATACAGTGAAAATTATAATTTGCCTATGACAGATTGCAATAACAAATTTTATTGAGTGGCTACATTGGCAACAATGAGGAAAATGACATTTTTTTCAAATTTTCGTGGACTCTCTTTTTCGATAGCCTGCATCTACAAAACAAATATAGGGAGGTAAATTTTTTTTAATCAGGAAACTTGCTGGGAGTCATAAAAAAGTAACACAGTAATTGTTTTTCAAAAAAAGTTGAAATATCCCACAATATATGCTTCAAAGTTCTGATTTGAGTTACAAGGTTTTGCACTTTCACTTTTTGAAACATATCGACATACAAGGTTTGGTGAAATCATTCTGTTACCAGTGTGTTACAGCTTCCAAAAATAGCAAACTGGCAAGGTAATCAACTGACAACGTGTATTGGATATTAAAATAGTCATTCCACCAAAAATCTAAAAATAGCAAAATTTTGACATACGAGGTTTTGCACTTTCGCCATCGATAGGCCTATAGTAGATGAATTTACGTTCAGAAGATCTACATGTAGTAGAAATATAGCCATAATTTTCAGCGCTGTCATGTCGTGAAAAAAGTATCATTACCTTTTTACTTTTACCAAATTTATGCTCTGTACCTGAATATTTTTTCATAATGATCCAAAAAATGACTTCTTCCAGTAACATGGATCAAGATGTGCACACACAGAAAGAAGAAGACCCTCTAAATGTTGGCTATCAATTATCAGAAAGAAATTCCTCAAGGTGAGATACAATATATTGTATGGACATATCAAACAGATTGATTGATTGATTTTTTATTTGGTACTTACACATCCGTATACGGTATACCATACCCTGGATATTGCAAAAAAGTTAACTTACTTCCATTCAGTCCAGTGGTAGCATCACTACACGTAGCATAGCAGTAATTGTAAAGACATACAATGTTGCTATTTAGGTCTATGGAATAATTTAGAAAGTGTAGTAATAATTAATAAAACAAGAAATCGCTCTTGGCTGTCGTATGGGCTTGTGCTTTTAAGACTGTTCTCGCAGATTTTGTGTTGATGGTAATATTTTAACATTATGCGGTAAGTATACATGTTATGTCGATGTAATCAAAAGATAGTTCAATAAATAAAAAAGATTATATTTATGAAGATAATTCAGCATAAAATCAAACAACTACAATATACATTTTTGTTTCAAATAAAACATACTGTTGTAATAGTTTTGTTTAAAATATGAGTAATTTGAACACCTGTACAGGAACTCAATAATATCCTGTATCGAAATTCTACTGAGAAGAAACTACATGCAAGTGAAATATATGTACTACTTCCTGACAAATAATCCATTCCTATTGGTACTTGAAACTAAGAGCCTCTTCAAAAAGAATGACATATATGATTATATGAGAATAATAACTTAAATTTTCATTTCCAGTGACACCGCAGTGCAGAAAGAGACAGAAGTCTATTGAATTGGATAAAACACAGCAAGAGTTGCAGGTCAACCAGTGCTTCTTCACATGCAGCATAGTTTTTAGAAAATATTCCAAATAATTGTTATTTTTTGGCATTCAGTACTCCACATGTTTTCGTTGCATTTACAAAAGATTTCGATTCATTTACACTTGAAGAATTATGAGTACTCACATTGAGCTGTGGGTGAATCACAACATGCACTATCCCTCTCATTGAAATGAACTGTCGATTTGTCATTGGGTAACTTGTGACAAGGAAAATTCCCGTAGTATGTAAGCACTTGTAATTCTGTGATGTTGGTATCACCTGTGCATGTAAATAGTTTCATCTACCACATTTCATTTTCATCAATTACGCTTTAAAATTTGCTTCTGTATATCAAGTGTTGGTATTACAAAAAATTTAAATTCATCTTGATTAGAATAGAACATCTCATCTCAGATATCAATCAACTATGAATTTTAATTAATGGTTTCATTAACTTTGAAGTTTGAACAATCAACTTATAATCTTTCTTATGTGTACTACTGCTTTTTACATTCAGAGAACAAAGTACGAAAGAAGGTATTGTTATCACTTTGGAAAAATGTCATCTGTCTGACAGGCGGGCGGGTGGATGGGCATGCAGCAGGTGGATAGATAGTTTCTGAGCCATTCTGAAATTTTAAGAAAAAATTTGTAAATTTTTTATTATTTTTTCTGGTCCATGACTCACATACTTTATTTTAGCGTGATTGACACTACATCATAACGTATATTAACTAATATATTTGTTGTTTTCCATGGTTTTAGGTAGTACAGTTGTACATATTGGATTACAATACAATGTTGAAAGGTTATAAATAGGCCTACTAACTTTTCACATGTGTTTCATTCAAGGGGGGTATTGATTTTTGACAACACTTCCAACTTAAGGGGGGGGGTATCAATTTTTGATGGGAAGTTCAACCAAAACTCCCACCCCCTGAACGGTCCCTGATTAGATTTGGACAACAACTGCCAGTTACAGCGTACTGATATTTTTCCTTCGGACCTTTATATGAAATATCGGTAAGTCATTTACATGCTTTTGTAACATCTTTATCTCAGCCTCTGTTTATCAGCCAAATGTGTTCTGCAGCCATGGCCGTAAGTTTTCACTCAGCAGCCATGCTTCACTAAGGTGCTATAATTTTGACCAATCATAATGAAGCAAATACTCGCCCAATCTTTACCAAAATGTCAGGAATAATAGTTAGTATGTACTTGAGGTGTTCTGACAAAAAGTTTGAATGGAATAATGTTACACAATAGCTGTGAGCCAAATTAGTTGAAATTAAAGCACATGGTCAGTTCTGATCTAATATTGTCATTCACATGATAGTAATATTCACCAAAGTGTCTGGATGTGTTGGGCACACACCAAATTAAACATTCATGGCAAAATTACAATTAAATATGCAACTTTAACAAACATTGCTTGATCGGGTTTCTCTTGATGTGTTTATGAAAAATTGTTAATTTCTCATGTAAGAATAAAATAGTAAATTGTTTTTCTTATTATGAAGTTTAATTTGTTTCAAGAAGAAGTGCAATTATTTCCTACTCCTACAGGACCTACATACAACTTCGCTATATTTAAAGAAAAAAACAGTTCTAGTAAAACCTGGTGAACGAAAAATTGAACCATGTATTTTGTCATGAAAGCATAATTTTATAGATACACGACACATCCACAAACTTTGGTGGCTGTTACTACCATAAGAATAACATAGAGCATCATAATTGATTTTATGCTCAAAATTCATCTTATTCATTATTTTGCCTCACTATTTAGATCTACTGTGAAAATACAATTTAATGCAATTATTTTTACCAGAACACCTACTCTGTACAAACTATATTGCTCAAGACTTAGTGAAGATAGAGTAAGTATTTGCTTTGTAATGATTGATCACAATAAATGCACCATAGTGCAGCATTGCAGATGAGTGAAAACTTACGGCCATGGCTGTATACCTTATTTCGCAACCAAAAATGTGACAAATCCTTTAAAAGTAGTCTTGTCTTTCTGTTACCTTCGTACACTCCCCCTGATGTAATAGCACGTTCATTGTTGGGAAGCTGACGGTTTGCTGCTGTGCAGCCCATGTTTTAATTTATACAATTTATATTTCTGGTAAAAAGCAATAAGACAGAGTGACTAAAGGTCATGAGAGGCGCTGTGTGCTCACCTTTACATTTTTGTTATTGTAATTACGAATGAAAAATTGGACAACTTGCACAAGATACGTTTATTAATGGAAAAACAACTTTTTATACAATGCGTTTAAAAACACATAAAAGGGTTTATATAACGTACAACGGGGTGACTTTGAACAGTTTTCGCCTCAATTATCTTACCTTTGTAAGCTACTGGCATCCAGTCAAACTGTGCATCAGCATTTTGAGATATACACAAATATGTCAATGTTAGTGGATATGGGGTGACTTTAACAGAGTGTGTTCTAGTGAAAGAAAACCATCAATCTTAAAAAAAACAAATGTTTTATCTGTATTTATGAATTTTTTAGGGCTTGATTGCCCTTACCTAAAAATGTGTGTCTTTTTTAAATATTTTCTGACATTTTTATTCTTGGTCTACTTCTGTGCCATTGGAGCTAAATGATTGCCTACTATAAACGTGATAAAACATTCACACATTAAATTATTTGCATAGTATTATGAAATATGATACAACAGTGAATATGGTGTACCTGAAAATGTAATGGTCTTAGCACTCGCTAACACAATGCGGTGTTCAAAGTCACCCCGAAATTGTGTTGCGAGTCAAAATCATCCACTAATAATATTTGTTGTCGGTCTCTTCGCATGGCTTGCAATAAGTTTTTTGTGGATTTTGGAGCATTTGAGTGACATTGGAATGAGGCAGGTATTTATGAGGCCAGGCTTATCCAGTACTGTTGTAGGCACAGAAGTTTACAAGCTATGGTAAATAGCAAAAATAATGATATGGTGAGTTTATTTCATCAAAATCAAGAAAAGAAATATCCAGTCACTATGATTTTATGCAGATAGAAACTAGACCTTAGTAGAATATAATCAGAAGTCAAATACTTCCAGTATCTTATATAACCTTGCATTCACAGAGGATCAATCTTTTTCAGAAAAGTGTTCAAAGTCACCCCCGGCTGTTCAAAGTCACCCCGTTGTACGGTAACTAATAATTTATCCTTTACTTGTTAATACTGAATATTAAATTGTACATATATACAGCGAATTGTTTTACAACCTAAGTAAGATTTGTACTAGCATATTTGCTGTTGTCTTTTTATTTTGAAATATGTTTATGATATATAAATCAAAATGTGATTTGATGTTTATTCTAATGAAATATTATCAATTGAAATCCCATCATTTTTGCAATGCAATTGTTATTGTGAAGTGAGTTGTAAGCCCATTAGGCCTGGGGGTAGATCTTGAGCACATTTCACAAAATAAAAGATTTTCACTCTATTTTTGTAATTTGAAACCAAAATTAAAGGTGGACAGTGGACACCACAATTTTGATTGGCTGTTTACGCGAGGGGGCTGGAGTATTAGCATCAGTTGCCCCCATAGAAATACATAGAAGGGAAATGAGGCTCTGGCAGATGAAGCAACCAAATCCACCATCTTGGAACTGCCCTGTATCCTGAAACAATGGTACTGTGACGTCACCAATAACAATGGCATGACGTCACATCATAAGTAGTCTATTATTATCACCTCAGCCATGCGATAAGTAGGGTATTGTCATTAGATGACCCATGCAACAACCACCCATAACGCCCTCATTTGCAGGGCCGACAATGATTTTGAGGGCCGACAATGATTTTGAGGGCTGATAATGGTATTGTCAGCCCTGTGATGACATCATGACTCATGCTGCCTAGCAACCATGAGCATCTGAATCTATAAATAGATCGTGACGTCACCATTTTCAAGGGCATGCAAGTGGTAGCGTCACAAGTTTTGTTGAAATCTTACTGACTCAGTGTTGGTTATTTCTTTTTTTCTCAGTCCCTATTTACCTGAAGACACTGAAATTTGCACAAGATGTTGAATACAGTACAATACACAAGCACTGATAAGGACATTAAAGTGCATACATTTATTGGGATTTTAAAGCTGTGTAATTTGGAAGTTCTGAAAAGTTTTATGGCAAGTGAATTGTTTGAGTAAGAGGTAATGATAATAGTAATATCATGACCTGTGTCGGGCATTATGGGTGGTTGACAGCCCTCGGGCTTGCTTGTCAGCCCTACGATTGTCAGCCCTCGTTCCTCGGGCTGACAAGAAATCGTAGGGCTGACAAGCAAGCCCTTGGGCTGTCAACCACCCATAACGCCCTCCACAGGTCATGTTATTGTTGTATTATCATCACCTCAGTCATGAGATAAGTAGGGTATTATCATTAGATAACCCATGCAACAACCACCCATAACGCCCTCATTTGCAGGGCCGGCAATGATTTTGAGGGCCGACAATGATTTTGAGGGCCGACAATGGTATTGTCGGCCCTGTGATGATGTCATGACTCATGCTGCCTAGCAACCATGAGCATCTGAATCTATAAATAGATTGTGACGTCATGATTTTCAAGGGCCTGCAAGTGGTAGCGTCACAAGTTTGTTGAAATCTTACTGACTCAGTGTTGGTTGTTTCTTTTGTTCTCAGTCCCTATTTACCTGACGACTTTGAAATTTTCACAGGATTTTGAATACTGTATTATACACAAGCACTGCAAAGTACATTAAAGTGCATAAATTGATTGTGATTTTAAAGCTCTGTAATTGGGAAGTGCTGAAAAGTTTTACTAGTCCAGTTCTTAGTGTCTACAGATTTTTTACAAGGAATTCAGGAATTGTCCTGTAGGCCTATAATCAATGCTGGCCATTGCCAGGTACCCTAATCGCTCGGTTGGAAATTTTTACAATCTAATTTATTGAGAAAAAAAAATTGTGATGGTAGTTAAAAATCGAATTTTTATCACAGATAGGTCAGGGTGGCAGATGAATTATTTGGGTAAGAGGTAATGATAATAGTAATATCATGACCTGAGTCGGGCATTATGGGTGGTTGACAGCCCTCGGGCTTGCTTGTCATCCCTACGATTGTCAGCCCTCGTTCCTCGGGCTGACAAGAATTCGTAGGGCTGACAAGCAATCCCTTGGGCTGTCAACCACCCATAACGCCCTCCACAGGTCATGTTATTGTTATATTATCATCACCTCAGTCATGAGATAAGTAGGGTATTATCATTAGATAACCCATGCAACAACCACCCATAACGCCCTCATTTGCAGGGCCGACAATGATTTTGAGGGCCGACAATGATTTTGAGGGCCGACAATGGTATTGTCGGCCCTGTGATGACGTCATGACTCATGCTGCCTAGCAACCATGAGCATCTGAATCTATAAATAGATCGTGACGTCATGATTTTCAAGGGCCTGCAAGTGGTAGCGTCACAAGTTTTGTTGAAATCTTACTGACTCAGTGTTGGTTATTTCTTTTGTTCTCAGTCCCTATTTGCCTAATGACACTGAAATTCGCACAGGATATTGAAAACAGTACAATACACTAGCACTGATAAGGACATGAAAGTGCATACATTTATTATGATTTTAAAGCTCTGTAATTGGTAAGTTCTGATAAGTTTTATGGCAGGTGAGTTGTTTGAGTAAGAGGTAATGATAATAGTAATATCATGACCTGTGTCGGGCATTATGGGTGGTTGACAGCCCTCGGGCTTGCTTGTCAGCCCTACGATTGTCAGCCCTCGTTCCTCGGGCTGACAAGAAATCGTAGGGCTGACAAGCAAGCCCTTGGGCTGTCAACCACCCATAACGCCCTCCACAGGTCATGTTATTGTTATATTATTGTGACGTCATGTCTCAGGGCAGTTCCAATATGGTGGATTTGGTGACCTCATCTTGAGGTGGCTTCATACAGTCTCATGTCCGTTCTATGTATTTCTATGGTTGCCCCCAACCTTTTCCAATTTTGATGTTTATGTGATATGTTAGGAGGTTTGGTGTCCTGAGCAGTGAGCATGCACACTAAATTTCAGGTTGATATTCCTATGGGTAGCTGACCTCCATCGCACTACTTATTTCATCAATGATATTTCAATGAACATTTTCAGCTCAAAATTCTGATGGGAAGCATCAATAGTGCGTTTGTATCGGGAATGCTGCTGGCACAAATAATAGGCGAATATAAATACGGACATTACAAACATTTTGAACCCAAAACCAAGTCGCCAGGCAATGTGGTTCCTGAGATATTGAGATTTCTTAGGATACTCGAATTTTGAACAAACTGGAAGTGGCTGTTTCCCATCAGAATTTTGAGCTGAAAATGTTCATCCATGTTTTGATTATCCAGCCTCCAAATATATCACATAGACATCGAAATCTGAAAGATTAGGGGCTACTGATGCACCCTAAAGTATGTATATATATATTTAAAAAAATTATAGAGTAGGTCGGGGCATGCGGCCCCCCTCAACTTCGAGGTGCGATTTGACCTACTCTTTATGGGCGATTATTTGAATGCTTATGCTGTCAGAAAGGGATCACTTGACTCTACTAATAACTAGAGAAACAAATGTCTACCAATTTTAATAAAGGAGTTTTTGTAAAAAAATTAAAATTTCCTTCTTACTCCACCCATCGGGCAAGAAGCCCCCCTATTATAATCCTATGGCAATTTTTTTTTGCGAGTGCATTCAGCCTAAAAGTTATTTCTTAGGGTTCTTCTATCATTTTTAAGGCATTCTATTCACTTTTTCTGAATTTCAAAATTTTTCTGTTCATACTTTTATTTTTTAATATTTTTTGCCCTGTTTCAATTTTGGACCCAATTTTTTTCTACTTCAATTAGCTATTCTATCAAGGTTAAATGTAAAGTAGGGGAGACCGGGGCTGGTTGTCACAGGGGCAGGTTGTCACACTGTGTAGAATTTAAACATGCTCTATTTCTGTTTAAAGCAAGTAGGGGCACAGCCATTGTATATGAAAGTCAGTACAGGAGTAACTTAAATCTATCTGGTTAATATATACCTATGTCATTCGAAATCTTGATGTCATATTGGACATTTTTTAAAAATTCAGCACTCGGGGCAGGTTGTCACACTTTCGGGGCAGGTTGTCACACTTTTGGTTAAGAGTTTGAATGCAGGCAGTGAGACTCTGTAAGTCAAATCCTGAATGAGACAAGTGATTTTGGACATGTCAGGAATCCCCTACTTGCCCAGTGCAGACCTTAACAATCATGTGACTCTGTACAAGGGTGCTACAAATTTTGACTTATCAAGGCAGCAGAAATGCATTTTGATAAGGAAAAGGGTGAGTGCAGACTGTAGAATTGTTCTGCAAATTCCTTTTGAAAATTTGAAATAGATCTATTTAGACGCTATGCCTGTTCTGCTTACGTCATCAATCATCAGTAGAATGTACTAAGGATATGACAATTTAATTTCATTAGAGCGTGACAACCTGCCCCGAAAGTGTGACAACCTGCCCCGAAAGTGTGACAACCTGCCCCGAAAGTGTGACAACCTGCCCCGAAAGTGTGACAACCTGCCCCGAAAGCGTGACAACCTGCCCCGAAAGTGTGACAACCTGCCCCGAAAGTGTGACAACCTGCCCAAAAAGTGTGACAACCTGCCCCGAAAGTGTGACAACCTGCCCCTGTGACAACCAGCCCCGGTCTCCCTACACATTATTAATGGTTCCTGAAGCAGCTTCGACCCCCCAGTGAAGGGGGCCTCATGCCCCATAACATGTGGGGCCTCTCGCCCCAAACCCACATATTTTAATTTGACCTCTATATTTTGAACTAAAATGCAAAAAACATGATCCAAATCATATTGATGTGATAGTCATAAAGTGAAGCAATGCAGATATCCATTATACTTTTAAAAATTTCCAAAGTTATTTCTGACAACACCTTTCAAGGAAATAGTCAAAGTTACAAAATCCATGCACATTTCTTTCTTTCTTTAATTTCTACTATAGTTTGGTGCTGTTTGCCCTGAAAATTTGTGACGTCACCTAAAACGTTTCTAGCTTCAATCCTATCAATAGATAAACGCACCAAAAATGTAAGTTTGGATATAAGCCTGGGGGGGCCTCTCACCTAGCCCTGGCTTCTTGCCCCGACCTACTCTATATATATACATACACTGTATATATAAAATGTATTTATTCCAATACAAAAATCTAATTATATATTTGGTTGCCAATGAATTACATTCATCGTCTTCATTCTTCTCTGGGTGATATCCCAGGCCTGAGGTGGAATCTTCTATTTTAGAAACAGACTCTATTTTAAGAAGATATCTATATAATAGCTTGCAAAGTATTGTTATAATAAGCTGTTCTGGAATAAGCTTCTTTCACACAACTCACAAGAAATTAGAAGCTAAATTTGTCATGGCCTCAGGAGATTGGCACTGGGTGGAGATTGGCTGATATTTTCATAATTTGCAATATGGAGAAAATCAATCTTGAATGCAGGCCTGCATCGGCTCAAACTCCTTTGTCTCTGAGCGGCACATGAAAAATATTTTCAGTGGAACTTCAGGAGCAAAATTTCATCTGAAAATAATTGACAACAAAGGAAAAAAGCCATCTGAAAAAGTGTGAAAACCAAATTGCAATTATAGCCTATCCACTAATTGTGCAAAAAGAGAGGACCCATTCACTGTGAAAAATGCACTTTGTGACTCATGATAGCCATTGAAGTCTCATCTTCCCTACATTCAATACGGGAAACATAGGGGCTCTTTGATTAGTCATAACCAAGTGAAGGCCATTTGATTTGCATAATTGATCTTAGAGTAAAAATCAGATGTACAAGCCTTTCATTTAAATTAACGTCGAAAGTATAGGGTACGGTGATGACAAATCATCAGTGTGGTGACTCATGAAGTGCCATTTTCACAGCGAAAAGTCCACTTTTTTGCATATCAAATTGTCAAACTGCAACAATGACACTGGCCACTTGAAAGTTCAATGCAAATTGGACAGTGCATGTTTTGTAGTTTCAAAGGTAAACTGCCATTGAGATGGCCAATTCTCGCTCATACCAAGCGTCACGTAGACGCTTGCAGACTTAGGAGCTCCCTGTTCTCTGATTGGTCAGCCTCAGTTCTGTTATGGAAGAGCAACGTTGTTGGAAGTTGGGTTAACTGAAGAGCAGAGATACCCTAAGCTGATTGGCTGATATTTTATTTGACACATGCGCATCTAAACTGCCGACAGAGACTTTCTTCACTTCTTGGGGAGTAACTCCTGGCAACTTCTGATAACTCCTGGTAACCCCTGACAACTCCCATAACATCACTGACTACTTGTAACAAATGTAGATATAAAACATATTAATATTGTCACATAATTATGGATGTCAGATGTATCATGTTAATTGGCATCTCAGATTTATAGAAGGTATTATTTTATGTAACTGTATGTAGGAATGTACTTTAACCAAAGTGTAGATAGGGCTTAGTAATTATATTGATGCAACTTAAGCTCAGCTCAAACTTAAAGATAAGTGTTATCAAAGCCCACAATTGTGGAATGCCACGAAGGCCTAATGTCCTTTGTGACATAAGCAGGTTGTATAATTTATTGGCACACCTGCCACCTGTGAAGCAGGATTAATTGTAGAGCAGATTGTACCTCAAAGAAGTGTCAAGCCTAGGGAGACCACCCTAATTGCACTGCCTACAATTAGTGAGTCAGCCCTGATAGCCAATCTAAATATAAAAGTGCTAACTCTCTTGGCTCCATGTCTCAGGCATAACTCTGTCACAATTCTCAGAACTCCTATCAAACTTTACATGTGTCACATCACTGACATTTACTTTGTTTTGCAATAGTCACTGTACTTCAACCATTACTACTTCCTCTGAAATCCACCTTCACTTAACACCTTCTGCACCAATATTTCACCAATTTGCATAAATGGCTCATAGGCTTTCCACCTAGCCCCCCAGGTGGCAACATAGGGCAGCCGTTCCAGACAACTCATGCAGGTGCTGCCACCACAGCATGCTCATGAATACAGGTTGTTCTCCAAACCAAATTTGCATGAACAAAATCGACTGCGTTTTCAAATAATCTATCAATTTCTTGAGAGTTTATTACTCAAAGGACACAACAGTTTATATAATACTGTCACCCTTTATGATTGTCAGCAGCATGCGCTTATATTGCTATTTCCACGGGCACACAATCCACTCTAAGTGGCTCAAATACCCGATTGCAACGGGTTTTCTAGTGTATATATAATTGCTTAACTTTGTATTGAAGTCCACTCAAAGTGGCATGTGTGTAGAAGCTATTAATACTTAAGTAGCTTGGGGTATACAATCCTTAATTGTATGCAGGTCAATTGTGTAATGTATGCCAGGAAGAGCCAGCAGTGCCACCTGTGAGTAAAGAATGTGAATGTAGTGTATACTGGTTGCCAGGCAACCAGGCTGGCCCTCTGTGGTAAAATGTAGGAACTAATATGTGACCAACAGGGACAGGCTAGCAGAGCCCCCTATTGATATTGTGAGTATCATGTGTTTATGTGCTGGGGCATGACCCAGCTGTCAATCAACTTGATGTATAACTGTTACTGGCTTGTGATTGGTTGAGGAGGTGGGGGCCCATAGCCAGGGGCCGGATTGCTTGAATGAATGTTTTGTTGAATAAAGTAATTTTAGTCTTGAGAAATCCTTCTACTGAAAAGTACTACTTGTCTGGAACTTATTACTTATATATATTTTAGCAGAGTTAAATAGCTGGCTTGGAACTCAACATCTATGGTTATTGGTAAAGTAGACCAGAAGCACAATTTGGGAAGCACAGCCATGGATCATGAGTGCTCAGATTAACAACTTATCTGG
This sequence comes from Platynereis dumerilii, assembly GCA_026936325.1. Taxonomy (NCBI): domain Eukaryota; kingdom Metazoa; phylum Annelida; class Polychaeta; order Phyllodocida; family Nereididae; genus Platynereis; species Platynereis dumerilii. The sequence goes on from JAPTHN010000004.1 coordinate 27,158,660, forward strand.
GAAAAGATAAGCCGGTTATACTGGTGACCCGACTTGAATTGAACATTGCAAAAGGATTATTTTAAAAACAAGTGTACTCAAAGGATACAAAATTTTTTTCTATTCAAAAATTTTGAACTGTCAAGAACTCACAAAATTTTATGATGGCTAATGTACAAGGCCACCCACTGGGCCCCAGAGCTGCAAACCCGGCAGCAGCCCAAGGACAAATACCAGCGGGAGCAGCAGCTCAGCCGTTGTCCGTACAGAACTTTGCAAGCTACCTCGACCAAGAGAGGAGAATTAGAGAGAAAGAACATGGCGACCTCATGGCAGAAATGATAAGAGACCGTAAACAAAACACGGCGTTCTACCAAGAACGTATTGATCAGGAGGCGAGTCTCCTTGATCGTCAGCAGGAAGAAGCTGAACAGAGACTAGCAGCCGAAATTGCACAGACAGTCCCGAGGTGTGATGGAGCCACACCAGATTCAGTAAGAAACTGGCTTAAAGAAATAGACATGACGGTGCCTTACACAGACAGAACAGTTGTCGTAGCATGCAAATCAGCTACAGGATTATTAAAAGAAGAAATTGAACATCATTTAGGACCAAATGCCAACAGAACGCGAGCAAGTTGGCCCCTTTTAAAAACACATTTGCAGCAGTCATTTCTCACACCCGAAGAAGCTGAGCGTTATAAGTGCGAGGTGGAACACATGAAACAAGGCCCATATGAAACGACGGGTGCATATGGAAGACGCTTCAGACGTACAGCAGATGCAGCTTACCCACGATTTGCGGGCGCACAAAGAAATGACACCGAAAAGCGATTGCAGTGGAAGCATTATGTAGGAGGCCTCAAAAACACCAAGATGGCAGACAGGATCATTAATGAAGGCAAAGACACTGACTACGAAGTCGCAATCAAGCAGGCAGAAAAGTTTGAGGCCAACCAACACAGAATTAAAATGGTCCGTGGCAATGCCTTCACAGACACTGCCAATCAAGAGAGAGACGAGGAACCGATGGACGTAAATGCAGTGACAGATCCCAACTCGCAGACGACTGAATTTAGAGACATGAAGCGTCAAGTCTCAGGCATGGCCAACCAGATAACGAAAATGACCGCCATGATGATGCAGATGCAGATGGACCTGGCACAGTCAAGGCAACAGCCATCGCAGCCACCACACAGGGCGTCATATCAAGCGCATGACCCCATACCCCCGGCGCAAGACGCCCCACGCCACCCGCTCCGATCAAGTAAGCCTCGCCACCAACAAGCCCCGACGCACGCCCGGGCTAAAGACGGACAATGGCCCTCGAACGATTATGCCTATGCAGAAAATGGAGCGCCGGTGTGTAGCTATTGTAACAAGATTGGCCATACAGTCAAGATCTGCAGGATGAGACTTCGTCACAGAACCCAGCAACAGCAACAGCAGGCCCCACGTAACCAGTCGTCATCGGGGGAATACTGAGCGCCGCAAATCCTGACAGCCTCGTGTATGTATGCTTGCATTTATATGGATGTCGCATTATGGCATTAATCGATACCGGGGCGTCAAGGTCAATTTTGCGGCGCAACGAATTTGAACAATAATGCTTTATTACTGGAAGGGCAGTGCTAGACCTGTTCAGAATATGCTTTTGACACAAATTTGTAGCCTACTGCACTGATTCCCATGCTTTTAGGTCTAAGAAAGCCAAAAATCACAACCATTTTGATCTGTGATCATGGGAACCTTTGCCTCAAAAGCCCTGAAGTTATAATGTTGATTTCCGCCGAAAACGCCCAAAATTGTAGGATGGGGTGTTGGTTTTTCTTCTCTAACTTCTCTGTAGATTAAGATACAAAAATGAAACTTACATCATGTGAAAGATAATAAAATTACCTTTCAGCAGGTATCAAGAATAGACATTTTATTGCTTAAGCAAATACTTTTTTGTAGAAAAACCCTGAAAATATGTGCTTCGGAGGTCTAAAATTGAGCAATTTATCTGGTTTTGAACCTCTTGGGTGCAGTTATCACATCTAACTTTGCGAAATCAAATGCTGAAACACCTTTTCAGAACATAAGAACATCATCTACATCAGTAGCAAGTGAGAGTGAAAATATTGCAGTTCCACAACACATACCTAGCATCAACAATACAGGGAATTTTACTGTTTTTTATCTACAGCTATATCAAGTTAACATTATAAACTAAGCATTTATATAGGGGTGTTTAATTAAACAATGCTACGGGATGAGACGAGGCATGGAACATTCCACAGCATGGAAAGCAAGGAATTGTCAGCTAAAAGTCATTACTTAAAATGTTTCGTTGTATGCTGCACGTAATTGTCAATAACAGGAAACATCATTCTCCATCTAATAACTAAGAATCCTAAAGTTGGATTTTTTTTCAAAGACATGAGAAGATGATGTCATGATGAGGCTGCTTTTGGCTCATCATTATGTTTGCTAATCAAAGATCACTAAACAGGACAATAATTACAGGCTTAACAATAATTTTTAATCCTATTCGATATTTATAACCACGGCCGGGTTGGTTTGGTGTTCTTCAACTGTGAATTGCTAAACACAAGGATGATCCATAAACAGCCTCAGCATGACATCATGCTATCAAACAGTGTAGAAAATGAGAAGGTTGCATAGTAATTTGATGGATAATAAGACACATGCAGTAGATAAAATTTTTACCTAGTGTGGACATTTGAAACTTTAAAATTTCCTTCTATGAAGTTCAACAATTCATTTCTCTGTTCCTGATTTTTGGTTATCACTGTTGCAAATCAGTCATCATCTTGACTCCGCATTCAGCCAAGTAATTACAAATTTTACTGAGTGTACATATAGTTCAATCACCTTGCAACTCCTGTATTATATGTCTGATGATGCGAACATTTGGTACATGGGATATTATGAAGGAGTACCTGCACCTTTTAGCTGACCGGACAAGGGAATGGATTTTCTATGAATGGCAATACAGATTTGCTTCTTCAAAAATCTGTCAGGTTTCTCTGTACTAAGCTCTCAATGGGCTTACTGACCCTTCATAAATTGGTCAAATGGGGATTTCTACTGAACAAGAAACATGAAACTGTCTCTTGTGCCAGATACTACGTGCAATTCTTCATTTTGTTCTCTCATTGGCTATGCATCATTTTTTAAAATTGTTATATGAACTTTATAAATATATGGTCATATTAATGGGGCATCCATTGGAGTCATTCAGGACATTCCAGCAACCCAGGTGAATGGTCGGTTATATTTATTGCATCAACATGTTCTTGTTCAGCCATGATCTGGATAACTTCAATAAATGAATCTGCTTCATCACCAATGACCTTCTCTTTATGAAAGACATGTTGAAGTTCCACCCATTTGGCAACAGTCATCCTGAACAAAATGAAGAATCAAATAAGAGACTGTATCATTTGTCTTATTTAATAGACATCCAATTTGTGCAATTCAGTGAAGGAACAGTTCGCCCTGAAAATAATTAGAACAGACAGGTTTTCGAAGAAGCTGTTTTCCCAAGTGAAAATTCAGCATCTCTCCCTAATCTGGTTGACAAAGGGCCTCACTTTACATTGGAACACTGACTTGCCTCATCACTGAGTTGTCAGTCAGTTGAAAATGGGCAGACATGAAGGTTTCAAGAGGATTTTACAGTGTACAAAGTACATTCAGTCAAAGTAGGAAATGATGTGGCCAAACATGGCATCAAAGTAGCCAAATGGCTGATTTTGCAACAGTAGTAACCCCCAAAACAAGTAAAGCAAAATCAATTGTTTCAGGTTGTTGAAGTAGGGAATATGATAGTTTTGAAAAATCTTAAACACATATGCGATTCTGACATTGTGTCCTCTTACTTACTGTTAAATGCAGCATATAACAAATATTTTGACTAAGTGACTTCTAGTTACCAATTTTTTTATTTCTAGGCTTACAAAATGTCGATTTGTCATACCTAGTATTGTCCTGTAGCATTGTCATTGCTACATGTTGACTCTGTTGTGCTTGTAGAATCAGATGTACTTGATCCTTTGTGTCATACATAGTATAGTAGTTTTGCTGTGCAAGAACATGCTTCTGCCCGTTGATGTACTTGATGCTTTGTGCTGCAGATAAGTGTTGTAGTACCAATAAATTTGGACTGTTGTGTTTGTTGATGTACTTGAAGCTTTTTGTTTTACATATGTGTTGTGGTGTTCTCACACCTGAACTCACCATTACTTGCAGATGTATAGAACACCAAATTATCCGTATTGAAGATACCAAGCATGAGGCATGTGTTGTGGAACTGAAATATTTCCACTCTCTCTTGCTGCTGATGTAGATGATGTTCTTATGTTCTGAACAAGTGTTGCAGTATTTTAGATTGTTAAGTTAGATGTGATTACTGCACTCAAAAGGTTCAAAACCAGATAAATTGCTCAATTTTAGACCTCCGAAGCACATATTTTCAGGGTTTTTCTACAAAAAAGTATTTGTTTAAGCAATAAAATGTCTATTCTTGATACCTGCTGAAAGGCAATTTTATTATCTTTCACATGATGTAAGTTTCATTTTTGTATCTTAATCTACAGAGAAGTTAGAGAAGAAAAACCAACACCCCCTCCTACAATTTTGGGCGTTTTCGGCGGAAATCAACATTATAACTTCAGGGCTTTTGAGGCAAAGGTTCCCATGATCACAGATCAAAATGGTTGTGATTTTTGGCTTTCTTAGACCTAAAAGCATGGGAATCAGTGCAGTAGGCTACAAATTTGTGTCAAAAGCATATTCTGAACAGGTCTAAAGGGCACCCATTTTGAAAAAGACTGTGCAACTTGTGGGTGTAACTGGACATGATTTAAAAGTACTGGGTAGCACGGAATTTTTGGAAAGCCAAGTGGGCAACATCGAGCTGATTGTGGTTGAAGGCATGGGACATCCAATGATTCTAGGCAGAGATGTCATGAGTGTGGACGGAGCACAAATAGATTATGAACCAGGAAAGCTCAGGTGGCGAAATTTTGTCTTCAACATGCTTCCTAGACTCGAGGAACTACAGTACAACCCAAAATAAAGTAAGAAAATTTTCTGTCAGAAGTCCTCTGTTTACCTATTTTGCCCTCTTTTCTCCTCTCCACCCCAAATATCCTTAATACTCCCTTTGACTCCTTTCAACAACCTTAGCCCTCATTAAGAACTCTATTTAGACAGCTACCAATGTAACTGCAATTAGCAGAGGTGCATAATATCAAGTAAATCAAACACAATGGGGGTGATTGAGTTTAAATTGGTGTTGTTTAAATATGATTTTAATGCAATTTTAAAAGGTAGTTTCAAGTAGGTAAAAGCAGGAAGTGATTCAGAGGTAGTCAAAAGGTGTGAAAGGGTAAAGTAGTGGCTGCTTCTTCCTTCCTGCTGGGGGTAATCATACTTTATTTTGGGTTGTACTGTACCTGTTGACTCGTTGGGGGAAAATCCACCCAAGATCAAGGACAATATAGTCGAGCAATTTGTCAGCAAACATCAGGACATATTTGCGGCTAAAGGGGAAAATCTTGGTTGTCACCCAGAAATCATGGTGCGCATCAACACTACTGGAGGCCCTATAAAACGACGTCCGTATCGAATACCCCTGGCAAAGAGGCAAGCGCTCGACGATCACATTGACAATTTGCTGAAGCAGGGTATAATTACACCCTCGTCATCGCCTTGGGCATCGCCTGTAGTCCTAGTGCCCAAGAAAAATTTGGATGAACCCCCCCGCTTCACAGTTGACTACACTGCGTTAAACAAACTGACAAAGAAGGACGCATATCCCATCCCATTAATCAGGGATATCTTTGATCAGTTACAGGGAGCAAGGGTATTTACCACACTCGACATGAAATCAGGATTTCACCAACTGCCATTGCATCCAGACGATCGTGAAAAAACAGCCTTTATATGTCATAGAGGACTGTTTGAATGGACCAGACTCCCGATGGGCCTCTCGAACAGTAGCAGTCAATTCCAAAGGGCCATGGAGGTTGTCTTACATGGATTAATTGGATCAATAGCCTTGATCTATATTGACGACATCGTCTTGTATTCACGTAATGAACAAGAACACGTCAAACACTTGGAAATCGTCTTTGAACGCTTCAGACAATTTAACTTGCGACTGAACCCTGCGAAATGTGTATTCGCCATGAAACAAGTCAAGCTGCTAGGATACATAGTCAGCGAACATGGCATAGCAGCGGACCCGGACAAAGTTGCAGTGATCAAAAACATGAAGGCACCGACCAACGTCTCAGAACTGCGTTCTCTACTGGGCATGACTAATTACTATCGCTCATGCATGCAGGACTATGCGAAGATCGCGGAGCCTTTGATCAACCTCACGAAGAAGAAAGTACCGTTCGAGTGGACCGAGAGGCATCAAGCAGCGTTTCATCACCTCAAGATGCAACTGACCAGTGACAATGTCATGGCCCATCCACAGACTGACAAGCCATTCCACGTCTACACAGATGCATGTCAATACGCTGTGGGGGGCCTATTATGTCAATTAGATGATCGAGGGATCGAAAGGCCCATTGTGTATTTGTCAAAGCAACTCTCGGATACACAACGTCGATGGTCAACCATAGAAAAAGAAGCATTCGGAGTTTTCTACTGTCTCACCCAACTCAGGCACTATTTGCTAGGTAGTGAGTTCAGGACATTTGTTGATCATCGTCCATTGACCAGCCTGTTCACCAAAGAGATCAATAACAGCAAGATCCAAAGATGGGCCCTCTTACTGGCAGAATTTGGGTGTAAGATCGAATACCATAAAGGGAAGCTTAACACACGGGCCGACATGCTGTCAAGACTGAAGCCAGACCAATCGATCAACACGTTTGACACAGGATATTGGCAGCTGGGCGACGAATTGCCAGACGGCCCTGATGGCATCACAGGATTGGCGGCACATGGATTGGATCTTAAGCAATTAGCTGAGCAGCAGAAGCTTATGACACAATGGACGGAGCTAAACGATGATGACAGCGAGTATGAGCTTGTAAATGGCCTACTATATAGCAGCAGAAAACCATATAAGTCAGCCACGCACCATCTACGCTTAGTCGTGCCCTCGGAACAACGTCAGCAACTCATCAGGCAAGCCCATCAAGAAGTTGGCCACCTGGCGGTGCACAAGACGATGAGGAAGCTGCAGGAGGTGTTTGTATGGCCGAACATGAAAATTGATGTAGCCAATTTCCTGAAGACATGCCAAGCCTGCATCATCCACAACAAGCGATTTCCTAAAGCGCCCATGGGTGACATGCCCATTGCCGACGCCCCGCTCCAATATGTGGCGATGGATCTAATTGGACCACTCATCAAGACTCCTGATGGCAACCAATACATACTAACCATCATTGATCACGCCACTGGATGGGCTGAAGCATTTCCCATACCAAACAAAACTAGCTTTGAAGTATGGAAGAAACTGACGAGAGAATATTTTCCCAGACATGGCTTTATGGACGTGCTGATATCTGACAATGGCTTAGAATTTGCAGCTAACGCACTGAAAGAATACCTAAAAGCCATTGGCATTGACCATCGACACACCACTGCATATAATCCGCAGGCAAACGGCAAGTGTGAACGATTCAATGGAACACTGAAGCACATCATCACACGTCTGATTAATAACTCTCGCAGCTCATGGGAACAAAAGTTAGGGGAAGCATTGATGTGTTACAACAACGCAGTATCGGAGGTCACCAACCACACCCCATACTTCTTGATGTACGGCAGAAGAGCAAAGCTACCGTTGTCACGACTGCTGCCAGACCAACACATGTTGGACGGACGCCTGCAGGACCTGTCAGACTCACTGCGCACAGCGGCGCACCTGACAAGAGAAGCAAGGCATAACAACAGACAACGTCTTGCTAAACAAGCAAATACAGGCGTTATTAACGTGGGTGACACTGTGGTATTGAAGGCAAACGACCCATTGAGCATGACGTCTAAGTGGGATCCACAATGGCTAGTGACGAGGGTCAGGGGCAAAGTGATAACTGTCAGGCATCAACAGACCAATACGCAAAAGAATGTCAATATCAACAAGGTCAGAATCGTTGATCCAAACATAGCATGGGATGAAATTAACCCCCGTCCTGTCAGGAACAGCTATAGGAGCAGCAAGTTGCCAGAACAGCGTCAAGACCCCCCTCAGCCACCCAAGCAGAACAGTGCGCGTCAGCAGACCATGAAGAGGAAACGCACGCTATTGGACACTCCTGATGACAAGGCGCATGCGCGTCCCCCTCTACAGGGCGCGCAAACAGGGCCAAAACGTTGGACACAACTGGCACAGCCACAGGAGCGATCACATCAGCAGAAGCGCCTCAACCCTGCAACTCGCAACGCGCACACCAGGGGACCACAGCCGAAGCGTCTCAACAGGCAAGCTCAACGCAGACTTGCACAGCAACAGCTAAGTCGTCCAATTAAGCAAAGCAGGAACCAGGGACCAGGTGGAACAGTCAGACCTGCCACAACACAGCTGAATCATCCAGCAAAACGGGCTCGCAGGTACTTGGCCAGGGCAGTCAAGAGACAAATATCACCAGAAATCACCCCTGATCCAGAACAGCAAAAACGCCAGCGCCTCGACGCCATATCACTGTTGAAGGCGCATCTTAAGAAGACAACACAATGAGTATGCTACTATTGTTAATGACTTTGATGCTGTGCACAACACAGGCCTATGTGCCTGCCATCGAGGTTACATACTTGCCGGACGGCATCACAATCTCAGGAGGCCAAGCTCTACGTCAAGTAACAGCAACTTGGGACGTCTATGTAACTCTCGAGAAACCCCATTATCCAATAGAACTGGAACAACAACTGAAGCAGTTGGATAAAACCTTTGATGAAATCGAAAAGTTAAACGGACACGGCATCACAGTCGAATTAGAAGCCCACTGCTCACGCCTCAGGCACTTAGTGAACATGCTCACTAATGCACAAAATCACCGAGTCAAAAGAGGACTTCTCGACATTGGCGGATCGATATTGAATGCGTTATTTGGTGTCGCCACCAACGATCAACTTGACAGATTCAAGGACGCCCTATCAACTGTGGCATCAAATCAAAAGGAGGTCTCACATGCTCACAACCATCTAGTAACGATAGTCAACAAAACTAGGACATACGTCAGAAAAATTGGGCAACGCCAGCAGCAGATGGAGCAGCACTTGAATCAGCTAAACAAAGCAATCGTGGTGATAGCCAAGCAAGTCGATCAACAGACGAAACGAATAGCCCAACTCGAGATGGTAACTGAACTTGACCGGTATATGGACACTCTGGAGAACGCCACAAGCGATTATGTGAATCAAGTCAGAGTATACCAGAGGCAACAGTCGGAATTGGAAATGGGTAAACTCAACAGGGACCTCCTGTCAGAAGATCAACTGTCACAGATACTCGCAGAAGCAAGCAAAACGCATAAGCTGGTATGTCATCTCTCTTGGTATTATAGATATTTAACTGTGACACCCATGTGGCATCCTGGTACTGGTCTTGTATATGAACTTGAAATACCACTTACTACAAATAACCCATATTTACTCTATGAAATTAGTGCACATCCAACCCCTGTAAATAGCTCAGATCTAACTGTGAAGTTGAATTTGGGATCTGCTTATGCATTTGACACCATGACAGGTAAAATCTGGGAACCTGCAAGATGCATTGGATTTTTCCCAAGTCTATGCCAGGCTCAAGCTGAGTACTCAGGTCCCAATAAACAGTGCGCTCGGGGCATAATCACCAACAGAACAGCGCTTACCAATCAATGCAAAGCCATAGTGGAACATACCACGGGTGACACCATCATAAACTCAGTGGCTACTAATCAGTATATTGTAACTTCATGGAGTGAAACCATAGTGACTCGGTGCGCACGTGAGCCCGAGCATCATGTAACTTTACCCCTGGGCACATTTAATATTACATGTAGACGCCCATGCCAAGTCAGTGGTAGAGGCTGGTCCTTTACGTGCATTGATAGGCTATATCTCAACCGCCACTATACCCTGCCATTGTTAAGCGTACCGGCGCACTTTAATTTCACAACAAGATTAGATGCACAAGCATTGCATGATGTCATGCCATTAGCGGCTGATCAGTCAGCCATGCCCACGCTTGAAGCAGATGTCAACTACTTACTGACCACCAACCCAATAAAGCATGACACACAAACCCTAACGTGGACTAATGTATGGATTAATAGTGCATTAATCGCAGTGTTATGGATGCTGGTCATTTTTACCTTGCTGAAAGGCAAACATCTGTGGGCGAAGTTTAAGCATGTCATGAAACGTCAACAAAATGCCATGCCCAGCAGGGCTACAACAAAAGACATTGAAATGTCAGACGCCCTCGCTCTTAGACCCCTAGCCCCCTCTGTCAGTCCAACTGCTCGCAGGCCTGATCTCCCTGCGATTGCAGATCCAAATGCACGAATTTGGCCTTTAATTCCCAATATAGCAGAATGCATGAATCATTACCAGTAGGCTAACATGGAGTGCACACCTATATAATACCTTGAGAGTGACAAACAGGCTTTAAAGAAATTATTGTAAAATTAACCTCAATTATCATTACTATATACTATTGACTGTTAAATAACGGACCAGTGGCTGCCAATAAGTCGCATGTATCATTAATTGAAGCAGCATTTTAATATTAGGCAGTCACTGGCCACATGTATTGCGCATCTTCTAAGATGGATGCTATATGCATTCGCGCACCCACAGACACTTGTCGAAGCGCACTCCAAAGATCGATGCTAAATGCATTGGCGCTTAAGTCGCTCGCGAAGATCAAGTACTGAGCTCGCGAAGATCAAGTCCTGGACCAAATCATTGTAATCATTGTATAACATATAGTAAATTAGATAATTATAAGGTTGTTAAACTGACATTTGATTAATATAAATTAATAATATTTAAATATAAAGGAGGTAAAATAACTATATACACTAGAAGAGAATCATATATAATTAGTAATGCTTCTATAAAAGGTATCCTATAATAAGTATAACTAGATGAGTCGCAAGACGCCTAGCAATATTATGACAGTGACATGATTTTTAGGAGTGACTCTCGACTGGCTGCAGAAGTCAGCACAGCTATCATACGCACAGTATATAATTAATGTCAAGTAACAATCATAGCATCTATCACAAATTGTCAGATCTACTAATTGCATTGGATAATAATATATTTAATTGTCTTAGTAGCCATCACATGGTGGTGACATTGTGTATTGGACACTTAGCACATGGTGTAGCTTACTTACTTAGTTTAGAGAAAACCCATTGTTAAAAGGGCAAAATATTTTTACTTTTCACAGGACGGGAGGCTCTCTTACCAGACCTTTAGCCGGCTATGTTTAATCTGTGATTAGGGTGGTTAGTTATAATTATCATATAAGCACTTAATATTTTTATGACATTTGTTATGATTACTTACTTATAACGTGCGGTGCTAAAACATAGCACCACACTACTCTGGTGGGGGAGGAGTGTAACAAATGTAGATATAAAACATATTAATATTGTCACATAATTATGGATGTCAGATGTATCATGTTAATTGGCATCTCAGATTTATAGAAGGTATTATTTTATGTAACTGTATGTAGGAATGTACTTTAACCAAAGTGTAGATAGGGCTTAGTAATTATATTGATGCAACTTAAGCTCAGCTCAAACTTAAAGATAAGTGTTATCAAAGCCCACAATTGTGGAATGCCACAAAGGCCTAATGTCCTTTGTGACATAAGCAGGTTGTATAATTTATTGGCACACCTGCCACCTGTGAAGCAGGATTAATTGTAGAGCAGATTGTACCTCAAAGAAGTGTCAAGCCTAGGGAGACCACCCTAATTGCACTGCCTACAATTAGTGAGTCAGCCCTGATAGCCAATGTATATATAATTGCTTAACTTTGTATTGAAGTCCACTCAAAGTGGCATGTGTGTAGAAGCTATTAATACTTAAGTAGCTTGGGGTATACAATCCTTAATTGTATGCAGGTCAATTGTGTAATGTATGCCAGGAAGAGCCAGCAGTGCCACCTGTGAGTAAAGAATGTGAATGTAGTGTATACTGGTTGCCAGGCAACCAGGCTGGCCCTCTGTGGTAAAATGTAGGAACTAATATGTGACCAACAGGGACAGGCTAGCAGAGCCCCCTATTGATATTGTGAGAATCATGTGTTTATGTGCTGGGGCATGACCCAGCTGTCAATCAACTTGATGTATAACTGTTACTGGCTTGTGATTGGTTGAGGAGGTGGGGGCCCATAGCCAGGGGCCGGATTGCTTGAATGAATGTTTTGTTGAATAAAGTAACTTTAGTCTTAAGAAATCCTTCTACTGAAAAGTACTACTTGTCTGGAACTTATTTACTTGTATATATTTTAGCAGAGTTAAATAGCTGGCTTGGAACTCAACATCCATGGTTATTGGTAAAGTAGACCAGAAGCACAATTTGGGAAGCACAGCTATGGATCATGAGTGCTCAGATTAACAACTTATCTGGGAAAAGATAAGCCGGTTATATCCTGATAATTCCCATCACTCCTGGTAAGTCCCGCTAACTCATGTATTTCCTTAAAACTCCCTGAAGCCCCAAATGGAAGTTTGGTTCGGGATTTACATGGTTATATGCTGCCTATGAATGGCTAATGACACACAGCGTTGTTATGAAAACTTGCAAGCGCCTTTTCTATACACTATCTACAATGTCCTTAGCCAGGTTACCTCTTCCAAATTACAGCCACAGACATTGAAGTGACATTGTCCTAACATCAAACTAGTCTTCTATCTTTTCCCCATCGCCTCTTGTGTCTTCACGGGTGTTATGCTATTAAAGTAAATGTACTTGAGGGTAATACCCTGTGTTCTTGAACTGGTAAGTAATGATTTTATGATTTCTTATCTCATTATAGATTTATTTGTCTCAAAAGGGGGATCGAAATATCATCAGGATTGAAATATATCTCATAATCGCAAGATATGGAAATGACAGCTAACCCCCAGAGGGCCGGAGCAACTCAGTTTTCAATTCATTGATATTTTGGCTGATGAAAGTTATTCCAGGCAACTCATTATGTCAACGCCTTACAAGCTCCAAATCTGATCTGGAAATAGCATGTTCACTGTCAGGATCCACTGTCGGAGATTAAGATAATAAGGTTGAGAGGATGCTATTATCATTTATAGCCTCCAGGGGTTGTCGAAGTTTTCTTCCACAAGCTGTTCCATTTTGCAAAGAAAAACTTGTACAAACACATTGATGAAGCTTCATCTTTGCAATAAAAAAAATAATGCATACATTTATAAAACTTTACAATCGGTTCCTTTGTTACAAGACCTCTTGTAAGACCAACTCGACTTTTGTATCTGCTGCACAAAATACTATTTTTAATGCATTTGAACACCCGAGGCTTACCGACCTCCTGCAATAGACTGTTAAATTACAGCAAAAGGGACTCGTCTCATAACAAAGAAGTCAACACAATGTCATGTCATCACTAAATTGAAGCACAGATGATTGTCTTTTCCTATTTAGATACTGAATGTCTACAAACATAATAAATTTAACTTTTTTGGTAATAAGCTCTTTCAGATGATTTCATATTTGTAGACCATAGGACGAAATGTGAATTTTTTTCTAGGACATAGTATCCAATGGCGAAACGTGATGTCATAAGTTTTCTGATGTTATTTTTCCGTATAGAATACATGCCCCAGAAAAAAATCCATTTAGTCCTTATGTCTACAAATATGAAATCATCTGTAATTGAAACTTCAGCGTGCAATTATTTTCTAATGCTTCTTTTTATGTTTGATAAGTAGATTTTTCAATGCAATTTAGTGGGCTATTTATCAAAGAAGTTGCATTAGCCTCTTGAAATGTGAAAGGCTGATCTTTGAAACAGCAAATTCAACTGGTTTACATGTAAAAGGGTGTAATTAACTTTTCATATGTGCGACTCGATCATGTGAGTCCAGTATAGGGCATGGCAATATAACATCTATATATCGCAAAAATATCGAAATCACAATATTTATCACAACTTGCAATATCCATGAATAGCAGTAATCGTTCACTGCATGATGCAACATTTAAAATTACCAAAACATACCTTTTTAAGGGAGAGATGGACATCAAAATCAGGAAAATTGTATTTTCTCAAAGTTATTTGTCCCCAAGTGAGTAGATAGGCCCCAAATTTAAATAAAATCACATGAACTAAAGTCAGCTAAATCATGCTATGTAATTTTGTGGTAGGCCCATACTATACCTCGCATGAAGGTTTTTTATTAATTTACGAGGGGTGTCCCAAAAGTTCTGACCAATTTTTTTGTCAGACCTTTCTATTTGAAGTAGCTGTATGAAATTTTCACAGAATCAATTTCAGGTATCTCCCTATCCATTTTGAAAATATGGCACCTGTTCGAGCATTTTAAGTAACTTTTCTGTTGCCATGGAAACAGAAAGTCAGTGCGCCCAGCGCAGCTCAATTTTTTTAGGCCAAATCCAAGTGTCTAGGCTTGTGAATAAGCAAGGAAGTTACTGTAAAAATGCAATGGACGATCATGAGAAATATTATTTGGAAACCTAACAATATTGCAAAGTTTTTCATTTACATTCAAAGTCACTATGAATCAGTTTAACCCATTTGCTGAGGTGATCACCTGGGTCCTCCAAACTGGGCTGTTCCTAAATTGTGGAATTTCAGTGTATGTGGAGACTGCTTCATTTCTCGTTATGACTATTATTTCTTTAATTTTTGAACTGGTATATAAATGTAGTATCACACAAAGTTACAGAAGGCCAAATCTGGTAATTAAAGCAGATGAGATTGGGTTTTGAACCTAACGTTCTTGAGCACTGCCTCTTGACAGCGGATTGTTTCTGCCAAACCGTCTCGATCGCTATTAGGCAACTGCTGGAAAACGCCTTTGGTAATTGCCTCAGCTGATCAGGTAGAAATATAAATAAATGTTTATAATCTAATGGAAGATATCTTGAAAGACTGCAAGCTTATCGGGAAATACATTTACTTTCAAAGTCTCTGACTTTTAACACAGCAAATTTGCTGAATTTCGTCTGAGAAATTGAGCTGCGCTGGGTGCACTGATCTCTCGTAACCATGGTAACAGAACAGTAACTTAAACACTTCTTACAGTCTTGATTTTTTCAAAATAGATGGTCATATACCTGAAATTTATTCTATGAAAATTTCATTTAGCTACACTGTAAAACCGAAACCGTTGGTTTAACGGCATTACCGGCAGCAAATTAGCCGGTAACTTGCCGTAAAATCAACGGTAATGCCGTTATTCAATTTACGACAAGTTGCTGTAAATTTAACACTCTCATGCCGTAATTTTATACAGACGGCAAATTGCCGTAGCTGTAATTTTATGCTAACGGCAAATTGCCGTACACTTTGCCTTAACAGTAAGCTGCCGTAAATTACAAATTACGCCGTTACGTCATGTTACGGCAATATTGCCTTAATCTAACTACAAATTTTCAAAGCTACTGCAGGGATGACAGCAAGATGCTGTATAATGGTATGTGTGATCAGTACCTTCATATAAAGAATTTAAGCATAATACAGATTTTAATTTCAGTGAATATCCCTTATGGATCATCAATATGTATATTCATTGCAAGGTAATTCAAATTAATTGGCCGGCTATCCTCACTAATGCTATTGTTCGCCTGTGATTGCAGTTCACCAGATGTCACCTTCGCTCTTTCAGGGAATTACAGTTAATTTCTGCTTTATGCATTGATAATTTTTAGCCTCATACTTTATTGCAACATTATCATTTGAGAAAGAATCAAACACAAAAGAAAGCTTGTCATAAGAACACATTTATTAGCGGATATAAACAAAAAAACAATTATTAAAATAAATTTTATATTTTGATTTTATTTCTCATTCATCCAAAAATCTAAAAGAATATTTATCCAAGTTGAAATTGAAATTTTGTCCATTGGATCTTTCCTGGGTCAAAATGGATTTTTTTTCTTCTTTTGGTTTGCCTGCAAACTTCGAAGCAATGGATCTCTCTTTTTTGTCACCTGGTTCCTGAAATGTGCAAACATAATGACAAGTAAATGTACAATTTATATGCATGTAGTTTTTCATTCTCAGAAAAGTGACACATTCCTCTTAGGTCAATTTTATAAGAAGGGTTCATAATTGATTATATAATTAGCAGGAGATAGTGCATGTTAAACCATATAAAAATTTAGTATGCGAGGGGTGCTCATAAAATTTAATTATTCTAAATATATAATAATGAATTCTTCACTGGGTAATAGTTTTGATATGCATTATGCAGTTGTAAAGTATTGCGTAATTTGGAAATTTTAAAGTTACGCTTGTTTCCATCAAGGAAAAATGCTCAAGAGAGATTCAGGACCATTGACATTTGAGACCAAGATAGCTGAAGACCGTAGCTTTATTACTTATATGCATAGGATTGACAATGTCTGATTTATCTGAAAAAAACAAACAACAAGAACTGATGACTCAATGTGCAGTACGAATGCGTATTACTGCCAATGATATTTTTTATTTTTGGTTTATTCCAAAAACTTCTTGTTTAAACCAAACATTTTTTTAATTTATGAAATACCTTTTGGTTTAATCCAAAATTGCTCGGTTTATTCCAATAGCTTTTTGGTTGAAATTCAAAAGCCTTTTTCATTTAATCAAATAAAAGATTTGGTGTAATCAAAAAACCTTCATCTAATTTAAAGAGTTTTTCATTTGAACCACAAAACATTTTGATTTTTATCGAAATATCTTTTTGTTTAATCCCAGAGTTTTTTCTTTTGAACCAAAAATCTTTTTTATTTAATCTATAAAAACTTTTTGAGTAAAATCCGAAACCCTTTAGGTTTTATTCAAGATTAAATTTTTCATATAACTTATAGTCTTAGCAAAAAAACAGGAAGAGTCAGGAGAAATGAGTTGGGAACAGTCATGAGGAGGCAGCTGGGGAGAGTCAGGAGGATGCAGTCTGGGGTTTGGTAATCGGGAGGATGCAGTGGGGGAAAGTTGAGAGGGAAGTCACATGGAGAGTTGGGAGGGGCATCAGGAGAGGAGTCAGAAGGCGAGTTTGGAGGATGGATTTGGGGAGAATCTGGGAGAGTCATAAGGAGTTTGGATTGAAGGGCAAGTCAGGAAGAGCGAGTGCAAGAGTTGCTAGAAGGGAGTAGGGGAGATTCAGGAGGTGGGGTATCAGGAAGAAGGAGTTGGGGAAAGTTGGCAGGATATAGGGGGAATCAAAAGGGGAGTCAGTCGCGGGAGTTGATAAGTCGGGGGGAGGAGGGAGTTGGAGAGTGTTGGGAGTAATCAGGAGGAGGAAGGCAAAATTGGGAGGAAGGGAGTTGGGAAGAGTTTCATGGAAAGTCAGGAAGGCAGTCTGGAGGAGAGAGTTGTTGAGAGTCAGACAGTGATGGAAATGGAAAATATTTTGTCAGGGGAGCTATCAGCTGTCGCGGCACAGGCGCGCCATTCCAAATTTTTAAAAGGGAGAAAAATTCCAAACCAGGGTTTATTTTTGGCTAAATTTAGGCCTACCTGGAGGACCGAAAAAGTGAACATGATAATTATCTCTTTCTTCTGGTGATTGGGGGAGCTGTAGCAGGTCACAGCTCCCCCTGTTTTTTTTATCAAGGGAGCTCAGCTCCCTTGAACTCCCCCCCCCCCAATTCCATCACTGGATTCAGATGAAGGAAACAGGGGAGAGTCAGGAGTATGGAGGTTAGTCTGGAAGAGTGAGTTGTGGAACGTTGGAAGAAGGAAATTGGGGAGAGTCAGGAGAAATAGTTGAGGACTTTGCAGTCAAACCTTTCTCATATAAAATAATTTTTAAGTAAAATCAATAACCAAAAAAGGGGTTTTGGTTCAAATGAAAAACTTTAATCCAAGAAGCTTCGGTTTAATCAAATTTTGGCTTAGTTCAAAAACCTTTCCATCTCAGCAAAAAAGCAAAAGGGATTAAAGGAAGTAGAGAGTCGAGCAGAGTCAGAGAATGTAGGGATGAGGGAGTCAGGGAAAGTTTGGAGGAGGTTGAAAGGGGAAACAAGAGGAGAGTCAGAAGGAGAGTTTGGAAGAGGGGTCAGATAGAGTTGTCAGGAGAGTCTGGAAGTGAGAGTTGTGAGGAGAGTTGGGAGAAGAGGGAGAGTCAGGAGGAGGGATTTGAGAGTTGGGAGGATGGAGTTAAGAGTCGGAGTTGGAGAAGGAATTTGAAAGAGTCAGGGGCTAGGGGAGAGTCGGGAGTTGGGTAGAGTCAGTAGTTGGGATAGTCGGGAGGGGACACCAAACTCAAAACTCCCAACTCTACCTGATTTCCTTCTTGCGAATCAATAACTCCCTAATCCTGATGCACCTCCCAACTCAACCCCAACTCCTGACTTCAAAAATCCCCTCTCCCCTACTCGGTTCTCCAGACTCTCTTACCAACGATGCAGTCAAGGTTGAAACATCCGAGACCAAGGCCAGGCCAAGGATTCGGCATCCGAGAGCGAGCCAAGGCCGAGGCCATCAAAACATAACCCAGAGACGGGTCTTGAGGATGAGTCTTCTCGAGGCCTCCAACATTGGCCCAAAGACACCTGAGACTGAGGCAAAGCCTGTGATTTGGCATCCAAGACCCAGCCAAGGCCAAGGCCATCAAAATATAGCCCCGAGGCTAACCTCGAGAACAAGGCCGACATCGAGACCTCCAACAATGTCCCTTTCAACTCTCTTCTTGACTCCCTTCTTCCACCTTTCCATGACTCCCTCCTTCTGACTCTCAACAATTCTCTATTCCTGACTTCCCTCCCAACTCTACCTGAACTCGCCCAAACTCCTGTCTCCGACTCCTGTTTTTTCCCAAATTCCTTCCCTGACTCTCCTTCCAACTTCACTTCCAACTCTCATTCCATCTTCAATTCCTAATCTCCTTCCAACGCTCCTTCCAACTGCCCATCCAATTCTCAACTCCACTTCCAACTTTCCCTGACACCAGACACTCGGATGAAAAGTGAAAATTTCTTTGTATCAAACCCGAAATAAAAAATCTTTGGCGGTAATACCCTTCCACTGTCTGAATATGAGTCTATAGCACGGCCGATTTTTGCATGGCAAGTTCAATGTGTAAAGATTGAATTGGCATTTCACATTCCCACATTCTATTTTTCGATTTTTTTTCTCCCATTTGCCTTATTCATTTTGCTTATGTTACTTAATTGTGGGTGCAAAAAGTTATTGAGTTATGATGAGATATGTTTAAAACAAGCATGCCAAAAGAAACAAAAACTTCACACGTCTGATCTCCAGTCATTTTCTTTGCATTTGCAACCAAAAGCCATACTATTTATCAGCGCACAGCAGCTGTTCAATATCAGTCACTGATTTTGCAACTGGATAACTGTATAATATCTCATATTGAGATTGCCTTGAAAAAAATTGTTTTATTTGGCATACAGTATCAGCCCAAGGCAAACAGTGACACAACTTACCATTTTACTTTTTATGATGTCATATCGTATAATACATTTGGGCAATATCTCTGAACCAAGTCATCACAATGGCATCCAAATTTAAAGCTGTCCATCCTGGTTTCAGGCAGCAACCTTACAATTCTCTTTCTGGAAAAATAAATAAATATTCTTATTCAGTGTTCTTCAGAAAAAATTAAGTTTAAAATATCTTATACTCTGACATGATGTTTATATAAATGACTTACACATTGTTTGTATGAATATTGCTGGTCATTGGCAGAGGTGAGAAAGTGTGGGTTGAAATGCATTGGTGATATTTCTTGGAGTTGTTTACTTCAGCCAGGAACGACGATGTGTCTAACTCATCAAATGGAATAAGATGACTTCAGTAGGAGAGTTTTGGATGGTACTGCATCTTGACTGGTTGCAGAAGGACAACATTTTGTAGTCACTTTTACTGCATTTTATAAGGTTCCCTGCAACAAAAAGAATTGTTATAATATGGCAGCTGTTTGCTGAAAACTTAATGACATCAGTAGATAACATAGACTAAGTCGCTGTGAAGGAACCTAAATCTTTTAGGCAAACCGCAAATTTTTTAAACTCTCAAAAAATATTAAACCTCCTCAATTACATTGAAATAGCTTTGGAGTACTGTCGATCAATAACTTTAATGTATAACGGATACTGGGGGTAAGTTGTGCCAAAGGGCAACTTGTGTAGCCCACTTTTGGAAGAATTTAGTAAAGAAGGCAATGCCATCCATTTAAAGGGCTCAGAGGTAATGTTTGGCCTACTGACCTCAGGGACACTGGTTCGATTCTCAATCCAGGCAACCCTTGTCAGAGGGATCTTTCATCTTGTGCAATGGTGCACCTTGCCTCATTGCTGTAGTCCCTAATCTAATATTAAGCTAAATAATTGCACATATACAGGATATAAACCTGAAGGATCCTTCCCTTGAAATGGGTGAAACACAAGATTTTTTTGGAATAAAGTTGGTGCTACAAATTGCCCCATCAAGTGACAAAATGAATTGTACCAGCGACTTACATGTAGTTGTGCCACTTTACCCACTTTTCTCTAAGGCCTACCATCATCATCCATATACATGTATTCCAATGTGCTAAAAATAACTTTCCCCAGTCTTCCTTCCCTATCATTAATAGAAACACCCTCATCTAATGACAAATGAGGGCAGTGAGCCCTCATTAAGGCTGAAAAATATGTAATGATTCCATCTTGACAGACTTTTTTGAATCAATGGATTGATTTTTCAGGGGCAGGAAGATCAACTAAAGCTGTGTATTATTCACAGGCCCGCATGCCCAATGAAAGGACAGAGCGAGTTCTAAAGGCAGATCCTACAGAAATGCCAAGCTCTGCTTTTGGATCCACGGATTCTTGTTTAACATAATATTATAACCAGTATTCCAAGTGCATTTGCAAATCTTACTATTTTTTGTTACCCAATGACACTCAATATGACTACATATAAAATTTTATGTCGTACCATTCCTGTCGAATTGCACTTTTACAAAAAAAACTTAGGTTTTAGTATTGTTCCTTAATGGTTGGACATTTTAAATAGCTTTACAGTAACTGTGTTATTAATATATTGTATGCCAATAATTTATAATTTATGAAAGGCTTACAGGGTGAGCATAAAATTGAGCTGTGTCGGGAGACCATTGTATGTTGTGCCAATTTTTGCTTCAGGGAGATTCCCAAAAAACCAAAGCTTGATCATGTAATCTGATAATTAGATATCAATGATATAACAAATTGGCCAGAATCAAAGCGAGTTTCAGGGCGACCAGACCATATAAAAGATCATGGCAAGTGTTTGAAAAAAGTAGGTCAAGTACCCAAGTGCTGGGGTATGTTGTGCCAGATGATGGTGAAAATTGTTCGATTTAGTTTATTCCATAAAAACCTATCATTCTGCCAATTTCTTCCGATATAGCATGAGTTCAGCATATGTCTGATATGCTACATGAAACTTATTAAACAATTATAAGCCTTTTTACACAAAAATTCAAAAATGCTGCAAAATCCAGATTATTAATTGTTAAGAGGGAGATATAACACTTTCAACATTTCTTCTCAGTGTAAGTTGTTTCAAAAGATGTCTAGGCTTTGAGTAAAATTAAGAGAAAAATAGGTTAAAAAAAATTAAATCCTATGTCATGCCATTGGCACAACTCAGCCCACTCCAAATTACAGTACTTACCCTAAATTGATTTTCTGAAGAAAACTGGTTGTAAAAAATAAACCAACAACGGAGAAAACTGGTTGTCAAAAGTAAACCAGCAATGCAAGATTTCAAAATCTGACTACACAAATATATCTAGATATACACCTTAACTCCATCCTATCAGAAGGACATCATCTTATACCAATACCAGATGACTGAGAACAAGAATGTCAGTCCTCCGTACTTCCAAGTTTTCAATAACAAATTTGAACTTATGAGTGTTGCTTTTCGTAGCATTATATTTGGCAGTTTTTTTTTCCATGGCTCATAATGACATTCACCAAATGTGAATACATGAGTGGGATTGCCTTATTCACCCAGATCTTCAATTCACCCCAACGATAATGCTTTATTGAATCATTGAAAATAATGAAACTCATTTGATTTACAACAGTGGGTGGTACAACTTATCCCATGGTGCAACTAACCCCATTCTCCCCTACTGCTCATAAAAAGACCTCCAGTGAGTAGGACAATTAACCCAGTACCTCCTATTAGACTCCTGCACATAAAAATATTGTAAAAGGCTAGCTATTCATATTAGTAATGCATAATTTCACAAGAAAATTAATTTGTTTATATATAGCACTAATATTGAATTAATTATTTTGCAGTCAGCCCCACCCACCTCTTTCACTTAATACAACATTCTCTGGGTAGGTTGATACTCCTATGCTAATAGGCACATGTATATTTTAAGTGATATTACCTTGAAACTTAAAATTTCCTTGTGAATACAGATCCTCTCAAGTCTCTCATACAGTGTTCAACCGGCAATATAGTTGACAGAAAATATCATTAAGGCAGACTTAATTTAAGTTGTCTACATTATTGTTATAAATCATAAACAGCCAAGAGTCATGTTTGCAGAAACAAACAAACAAACTGCTTTGACAGCATTGTTTGTGTTGTGGTTCAGAACAGTTGGCCTGCTGCAACAAAATTTCTACGGTAAGCTGCTGTAGTGCATAATTAGGCCTATACGGCAACTTCGTAAAAGTAACAGTTACCGTAAAATCAACAGTAATTGGCTAATTGCCGTTTTCTTGATCTTACGGCACATTCCTGTTGGTTTTGCGGTAGTCAATGTCACATTTACGGTTTACTGTTGAATTAACGGTAATTTACCGTTCTTAAGGATTTACGGTAAGATCAGCGTCAGTTTTACGGCACTTTTTCAACGGCACCTACGGCATGGGTTTACAGTGTATTTCAAATAGAAAGGTCTGTCAAAAAAATTGGTCAGAACTTTTGGGAAACTTTTCACAATATTGCCAAGCCCTATATAGTCCAGTGCATTTCTCAAGAATAAACGCCAACGACAATAAATCTTCACATGAACGACATTTAGAACGAATTTTGCAAGTGAAATCTCTGTAATTGAAGCCTGTGATATTTGCTATAAAAAACATTGAATCAGCTTTGAGAAAAAGTCTGTAATTAATCGGCGAATAAGAGGACAAATGTGACATCTAGACAAAGCTGGAATTTGAATGCTTGGTGCGTGCATCCTTTTGAACCTTTTGAGTTTTGACCTGTTGTTCATTGGTATGACAATGGGTCCTCAATCTGAAACTTCAATTGCACAGGAGGTCTAAGCTGATTTCGTAGAAACATAATATTTGCTGTTTGTTAGCGTGTGCATGACCAGATAAATTTTACTGCCGAAGAATACTGCATGAAAATTGCCGCAAAAGATTTAAGCTTTGTGTGTGCAGAATTATTATTGATAAGAGATAAGAAAAGCGGATCACCTCAATAATTACATGACAATTTACGATGTTTTCCCTTCAGTGAAAGATGTGTGAAGGTGATCTAAAAAAATGAATTCCTAGTTCTCACAATCTTTTTCCAGCCCTGTGCAGGTGTGATAACATGGCAGTTTTACCTTCAGCGAACAAAGTTTTCAGTGGACCTTCATGAGCAAAATCGCAGCTCGATGTCTTTCGGATGAGACGTTAAATTGGTGGCCCCTTGTATCAGTGTCTGTGCTGGGCAAGTAAAAGATCCCTCACATGGGATCAATGTCTAACATATTATGAGGACTCCAGCACTGTCCACCACCTCATCAATCAACCTCTGTCAGCACCCAGTCCTGGGCTCCGAGGGCTGCACTTACCATAATCTATTTATCTATCAATCTTTGGAAGTCAGCCTAAGCACAACTTGAGCTGTGTAGTCAACAGGTAACAATTGCTGGCAAACTGGAATCCCTTATGGCATTTTCTCAACTTAATTTGTCATCTGCAAAGCACACGTCTTTCCAAGGCAGCCAGGGCAAATCATCTCATAATTGATGCAGAAATCCGTTTTACTTGCTTTGAATTAGCCATAATTTGACAAACACGAAATGCGGTGTTTTTTTACTTTGAGAAATTAGCTTTAATTGTTACGTGGGCCTTTGGTGAAGTTACAGAGGAAACTTGGGCAACAATTGCTTTTAGTATGAGAATTTCCACATCAAATGTCCTTATTCTAGATACTTCTGTTCAATGAAGAGACAAATTGTTGATTCGGACAATGATTGTTGACAACTTGCACAAATAAAACATTTTCAAGCCAGTGACATCACAGGACAAAGTTCAAAGTTGATTTTGAAACTGTTTGTACTGCTACGAGGGGTGTCCCAAAAGTTCTGACCAATTTTTTTGGCAGACCTTTCTATTTGAAATAGCTAAATGAAATTTTCACAGAGTAAATTTCAGGTATATGACCATCTATTTTGAAAAAAATCAAGACTGTAAGAAGTGTTTAAGTTACTGTTCTGTTACCATGGTTACGAGAGATCAGTGCACCCAGCGCAGCTCAATTTCTCAGACGAAATTCAGCAAATTTGCTGTGTTAAAAGTCAGAGAATTTATAGTAAAAAAGCAAATGATTGAAAGTAAATGTATTTCCTGATAAGCTTGCAGTCTTTCAAGATATCTTCCATTAGATTATAAACATTTATTTATATTTCAACCTGATCAGCTGAGGCAATTACCAAAGGCATTTTCCAGCAGTTGCCTAACAGCGCTTGAGACGGTTTGGCTGAAACAATCTGCTGTCAAGAGGCAGTGCTCAAGAACCTTAGGTTCAAAACCCAATCTCATCTGCTTTAATTACCAGATTTGGCCTTCTGTAACTTTGAGTGATACTAAAAGTTATATACCAGTTCAAAAATTAAAGAAATAATAGTCATAACGAGAAATGAAGCAGTCTCCACATACACTGAAATTCCACAATTTAGGAACAGCCTGGTTTGGAGGACCAAGGTGATCACCTCAGCGCATGCGTTAAACTGATACACAGTGACTTTAAATGTAAATGAAAAACTTTGCGATATTGTTAGGTTTCCAAATAATATTTTTCATGATAATCCATTGCATTTTTACAATAAATTCCTAGCTTATTCACAAGCCTAGACACTTGGATTTGGCCTAAAAAAATGAGCTGCGCTGGGTGCACTGACTTTCTGTTTCCATGGCAACAGAAAAGTTATTTAAAATGCTCAAACAGGTACCATATTTTCAAAATGGATAGTGAGATACCTGAAATTGATTCTGTGAAAATTTCATACAGCTACTTCAAATAGAAAGGTCTGCCAAAAAAATTGGTCAGAACTTTTGGGACACCCCTCGTAATTTGCTTACAGCTATAAAGCAAGTTATCAACAAGTTCTCCCAATGACTCCCATCAGAATGTTGTCATCGTCCTGTTGTTTCTAAGGGAGGGCCGACTCGAAACTTCAAGGGACATGTTTTAGAGGCGCCAACAAGACTTAGTTTTGGCAACATGCTGCATTTATAATTCAAGACAAACAGATGAATCTGAATAGAAACATTCTTTATTGCATTGTTTTTCAGTCCCTGTGATATATGAATTGATTGTAAATAATATTGTTCTTTCATTTCCACCAAAGTTTATAGTAAATTTGCCAAATTTTGTATTGTCACCATTACAGTTGTTCAGTAAGTTTGGTGTGTTTGCTTATCAAAATTCGAATACAGTTCACCAATTTTTGTTTCATTTACATAATTATTTTCAGGAGTCAGTTGTCACCAGATTATTTTTGACCTTGAAAACCAATTTGAACTGCGACTCCGTCTGAAAACCTCTGACTTTAATACTCAGACTCCAAATTTCTGGTTGAAACCTGAAACCTTGTAAGTTGTAATAATACCTAATCACACACCTGTAAACCATGATTTGATTGATATAAGATTCAACTTGTTGGAAAGTGTCGTGAATTTTTGGGATGCAGAATAATGGTCCGCCACAATCGTGTGATGAATTGCATCAACGTTGTTGGACGACATTTGTTTGCAGCCAATTTCAGAAAACCAGGAAACCGATGGCACGGAACATCAAACGTAGAAGGCCATTAAAATTTCTCCCCCAATAATTAACAGAATTTCTCAAAGGACATCACAACTCAATTTAGAATTTTGATATTCTCAATTAAAATGCAAAGAATGATTGATGAAGGTCGTTTTTTATATTTATGCGTGGGGTAACAGGCTTGTATTTCTATATTTTTCAAACGGGGTGAATATAGGCTAATTTGACAAAAGAGTTTATGTTTAGGTAACTTCAAAACATAAAATAATAGAACAACGCAACTTAGCAACTATTTGAATGATGTTATCAGCTTTCATGTCCATGAACCTCGAACAATGCGTGAGATACTAATACCTAGGAATGATCATTTCAGAAAAAAGAAACATGGAAGAACACCTCAATGAAACAAGAAGGAAGACCGAAGCGGCCTTCAACACAATATTGACATGAGAAGAATTGAAATGAAAACGATCTGGATTACGCTCTCAGCATGTGTCACCCCTATCATAACCTATGGTATGGAAGCAATCACCCTGACAAAAAAAGAAAAATCTGAGCTAAAACTCTCAATGGACAACCTCCTAAAAAGGGTAATAACGACACCAAGATCCACTCCATAGGAACCCCTGTACCTGGAATCGGGAATGCTGGACATAGAGAACACTATACTCGGAAATAAAATAAACTATAAAGAAAGATACTACAAGGAAAAAATTAGACCATGAAAGCAGTCACAGAGAATCTAAACAAGGATAGCTGGGGAGAGAAACTCCGAAAAGAGAAGGAAGAAGTAATCGAAGGACCATGGAATCCCCAACAAAGGAAGAAGGAAAATCATGAAATATGGTGCACAGAAGACAAAAACCAAGTTCTACCTAGGCAACAAAGAGAAAGTAAAAGTGGGACAAAGAGCACCATATATGGATTAATTACCAAGAAGAGAGTCCAGCACTATATTTACAGCCAGGACAAGAATGCTTGATATATAATCAAACTACAAAAACAAATACATCAACCTAAAATGCAGGTTATGTGACCAAAATGAGGAAATGCAGGAACACATCCTGGAGGAATGCAACAAGATTGATCGCAGTGAGATTGGAAAAATCACAATAAGGGAAATATTCACGGAAGACATAAAACAACAACAGAACACCGCAAAAAGCATCGAAAAAATAAAATATATTCTAAAAAGTGCTGCTCCCTGATATGTATATATACATTTATATATCGGGTGAGCAACCCGGATAACCCGGAAAAGCACACAGAGAAAGAAAAAGAAAGACACTTGCATGATCGAAGATGTTTTGGCCTCAAAATTGACATCAAAGTGATTGGTCACCGATTTTAGGCGTGCCAACAAAATTTCTAGCTGTCCTTATGACACAACACTCTAACTCAGAGGGTTCGTGCCAAATAAAAATGGAACCAGCAGTAAGGGACAGTTCAGAATTTATGACTGGGGGGGAGGGGTGGGAGTTTTGCTCGAGGGGATACTAACTTATCACATGCGTCTCAAGGGGGGGTATTTATTTTTGACAACACTTCCAAGGGGGGGTACGAAATTTTAACAGAGAAAAAATGTTAAAAAACACGCATAAACTCATTTTATTTGGACTTTTTAACGCGCAAAAGTCCGCAAATGACACGAATCTGTATGCGTGACAGCGTATAACAGTATATATGTGTGTATTGCTTTGTATGTCCAGAGGGGGGGGTACTAAAAATATGCGTGAAACCAAAGGGTGGGGTACTAAAAATCCGCATGAAACTCAAGGGGCGGGTATCAATTTTTGACGGGAAGTTCCAGCAAAACTCCCACCCCCCCAGTCATAAATTCTGAACGGTCCCTAAGATATATTTAAAAATTGAAAAAAGCACTTCAAGACCTAAAAAAAAAAAATTAAAAAAATAAAATTGGGCCAAAAAACTGAATTATGTGTAAAACATGGTTGTCAAGTCTCAGGCAAGTTTATTTCGAAAATTTCTGAAGAATGCAGGCTTTTGCTGAACTTTCTTAATATCTTAGAAAAGCCAGACCTGCTGATGTATGATCTACAGAATTCAGACTTTAACCATGGCTTAATAGAGCCTGTTCGATTTTTTTTTTCCTGACATAACTAACAAGTTGATCAACAAGTTCCCCCACCAATTGAATGTGTTTTTGCCCTCCAGACATGACCATTAGAGGTGTAGGTCTGGAAACGCAGGTCTGGGCCAACGCCATCTTTGCTTGAGTGAAATAACATAATCTTTAGGGCATGATTTCGGGGTGATTTATGCCTTTGAAAAATCTAAAAAAAAATATCAGTATCTACCTTTTGCCCTTAGGAAACCTGTTGAATACTTGAAATATTTTTATCAGGCCGATTAAGGGAGAATTGACAGGAAATATAACATGTAAACAAAACTTTGGACATCAACCTCGAGTGCTTCGAACGCATTTTTCACATTGGAATAATGGTCGTACAGAGCCCAAACTTGGCTCAAAATGTAGGAAATTAAATTTCCAAAACAATGATTTGAGTAAGAAGTTGCTGCGCCCGATATTAAAGGCGCCAGACTGCCAGAGCGTGCTGCGTCAATTGCACTAGGAATTTGCACGAGGAAAGGTTGGATGGATACTGAGCCCCGCTCTGCTGATCTATTAGAGGTGCTGCTATCTCCAACATTGAAATAAGCTGTGTTTTCATTGGCTCATAGGGCACTCAGTGATTTATATAAACCCAGTGATGTGTATCAGTTGAACTCACTTCTATGCAAAAAGATAGAACAGGTAGGATGTGAATCAGAAGCAGTGCAGTAGATGTGTCATAATTCTGATAAAAGCTTGTTGGACTGGTACAGATTTTGTTTGTGTGTTTTTGATATATTTTGCTGGTCGAAAAAAGTCTCTGTTTTTTGGGGGGGCAGGGCTGCGGGGTTGAAAGTGTGTGTTTGTTTTTTTGAGGGGAGGGGGGCGGGGGATTTTTTGCGGGTTAAGGGGGTGTGTCTTTACGGGGGCTGGCTGTGAAAATTGTGCATTTTTGAGAGGGTTGCTTGGGTTGAAAGTTTTTTTCAAAATATTATGAGGGGGGTCTGGATTAAAATTATTTGCCAGGTTGGACATATCGTGATTAAATTTGGCATTTTTGTTGAAGATGTCAGATCTCAAATTGCTACTTCAAGCCATCTTACAACAATTCTCATTTCTAAATGTGTGATTCCATTATGGCATCATGTCAATTTCAAAAGCTCATACGAGGGGCGTCCCAAAAGTTCTGACCAATTTTCTTGGCAGACCTTTCTATTTGAAGTAGCTGAATGAAATTTTCACAGAATTGATTTCAGGTATTTTACTATATATTTTGAAAAAATCAAAGCTGTTCGAAGTGTTTAAGTTACTTTTCTGTTACCGTGTATACGGAAAGTCAGTGCACCCGTCGCAGCTCAATTTCTTTAACAAAATTCAGCAAAATAGCTTAGTTTATAGTGAGAGAATTCACAGTAATAAAACAAATGATTGCAAGAAAATGTATTTCTTGATAGGCTAGCAGTGTTTCAAGATATCCTTCATTACATTATTAACATTTATTAACATTTCAGTCTGATCAGCTGAGGCAATTGCCAAGGACATTCTCTATCAGTTGCCCCACAGCTCTCGAAATGGTTCGGCCGAAACAATCTACTGCCAAGAGGCAGTGCTCAAGAACATTGGGATCCAAACCCAACCTCATCTGCCTTATTTACCAGATTTGGCCTTCTGTGTCTTTTGGTGATACCAAAATTTATATACCAGTTCACAAATTAAATAGATCATACTCATAATCAGAAATGAAGCTGTAGCCAAATATGCTGAAATTCCACATTTTAGGAACAGCTCAGTTTCGAGGACCTGGGAGATTGCTTCGGCACAGGTGTTAAACTGATTCATAGTGACTTTAAATGTCACAGAACAACTTTAAGATACTGTCAAGCTGCCAGTTAATATTTTTCATGATTTTCAATTGCATATTTACATCAAATTCTATGATTATTTACACATCTAGACACTTTGATTTGGGCTAAAAAATTGCGCTGCGCTGGGTGTCCTGACCTTTTGTTTCCAGGGCATCAGAAAAGTAATTTAAATTCCTCTAACAGGTACCAAATTTTCAAAACAAGTAATGATATACCAAATTAATTCTGCGAAAATTTCATACAGATACTTTAAATAGAAAGGTCTGCCAAAAAAATTGGTCAGAACTTTTGGGACGCCCCTCGTATATAATATGATCTTTTTTCTGCCAGTAGTTTTGTAAAATTTCCCATTCATCTTGCTGATGCTTCTCTTGTGGGAAACCAGAAGCAATAGATATAATCCAACATGTTTTACTGATTATAACAGTTCTGTAAAACTGTGAACTGTTTGGGATTTTGTTTGCTCCCATACCCTGATTGAGGAGCTTGTGAGGTCATTGGTGAGACAAATTATTTATATTGCTAAAATATTGCATAGGCTATGAGTCAGTCACACTTTTATCAGTAATAACAAGAATTGGAATTTGGCATGCCAAGTATAGGGACTTATATTGATCACTGGCAGTGCTCATGAAAGAGCATTTCTTGCAGCACTTGACGTTCATCTACTGTATAAATTTATCAGCGAGGACCTCTTCAAAACATCAATGGACTTTTTCTGATGCACCAGTAAGTTTTGGCGGCCATGTTGCATTGAATTTTATGATTTCAGATAATCTGAAACCTAAATCTTTCGATCTTGATGTTCTCTTTTGTCTGTAATGAGGTGAACCAGGTTGCATATTTTAATGTACCCATGCAATTTGACTCATTGAGTACAGCATAAACGATGGATTACACAATACTAATTAGAACAATACAAAACAAAGCCCCGAGTATTGCAACACATCATTTATTAGACCTCTTGATAAACTTTCATAGACAAACCTTCACGTCAATTAATTTACTGGTAATTATATCAACACAATAGGTTTATAATATACAACTTGAAAATATTAACAATATAGATAACAATGCCTTATGTTACAGGACTAGTTCATAACACATGATGATTGTCTTCTTCTGACTAGATTAAACATTACAGGTCTCAACAAGTTTTCAAAAATATTCATCTCAACATTTTACAATGTTTATGACAAACAATATAATACATCAATGCCATAATTAGACATGACCATATCCACAATTGAGATCAATGAAATACCGAGATAAGTACACAAAACCATTGAAGCATTCTGTTCTGAACACACGGACCTCTTCAAGGTTATTTATAGCAAATTATATGCCGTTTAATCAACACCTTATTTTTTCACTGACCTGTCAATAAATTATGAGCTGCTTGTGGCTCTATCTATTAATGAACATTGGCTACTGGTGGCTGTTCATTGAACGTTAGTTATTGCTGGCTCCTTCTATGCTTTGAAAGTTTACTGGTGGCTTCGTCTACCACTGAATGTTTGCGACAACACTATCTATACTTTGAACGTCAATTATTGGTGGCTCCATCTACGTGTAGAATGTTAGTTACTTGTGGCTCCACCTATATCTTGATCTTAGTTACAATCTGTACATTGAATGCGGCTGCTTGTGATTCTATTTGAACATTATATTGGTCACTCTATCTCTCTGTTTTTGTTTGTCCAACTTAAAAAATTTTTAATAAGACATCGTGCGCAGACAGCACAGCATGATTTTTGGTCATCAAAATTACGTTTTCCAGAGTAAGGAAAAATCAATACAATTCTCATATCAACATCACTCATACATCATCCAGATTATTAGTACAGCTCTTTGAACCCTCACTTACTCCATTAAGATATAAAATTTCATGATCCTTTTAAATATTACTCAGTGGTACGGTTAAGCCAGGTTAATAGATGGAGCTTTCAAAGTCAACCGTATTTGACATCATGCATTTCCAGCACAACTTATAATCTCTCTTATCAAAAGAAATAGCTCCAGGAAATGTTGACTTTTCTGTTCTTTATACCTAAAAGTTTTAAGAGCCATAATGTAAAAATACACAGCACGTATCCGCAGTGAACTATGTCATTTTTTTAATGCCTTATTATGCCTAACTGCGAAGTCCAATTTTGAAGTTATGCCCCCAGGGTCTTTCTTGATGAACAAGATGTCAACAATTGCGCTTCGACTGTGAGTTTCCAGTTATTTTTGGTCTTTCGGCCTTGAAACAATTTGTGGCACACAAAAGTACTCAGAGTAGCATATCTGGATTGTGGAGCAGTTTTCTGACTCAAATCGTTTTAATTGATATTGAAACCTAATTATTACTTAAGATAAATTGTGAGAAAATAGTGAATGGAGCTTTTGACCATCATAATATTTTCCAAATCAAACAAACAATCTCATTTCTAATGGGAATAACATGTACTGCGGGTGGCAAGAAAATTTAGTTAATGACAAAACATTGTGATGTAAAAACCTGGCATATTAACTTCTTTTTTTTTAAATTCACGATAGCTAGGTAGCATGTCCTTCATGAAACTGCCAAAACCAAGCTCTAGTTACATCTCCAAAACATTCCTCAACTCAACACCTTGCTGTAAGTTCTTTTTGAAGTTCTTGGGTGCATGCTTCTTCTTTCCTCGTCAAATTGTTTTTAGCTATCGTTATGTTATACATTTCTTCTTACAGAGGAGATAACCATTTAATTTCCGGGGGGGGGGGGAGGCTTGGAGTTTTTTTTAATAGATGATTTCTTGCTCAGTTTTGACGAAATAAATTAATTCATTCGGTCTTGAAATAAAAAATAATTTCTGCCATGCAGGGGTATTTCTTAGTAAGGCGTTGCTTGATTTAGGAACAAATATTTGGGGACTTCACGTGCTTGAAGTAAATAAAAACACTGTTGCCGTATACCGTGAAATAAATAATTTCTAACCTAGAAAAACTACAAGTACATTTACTCCCCTGGAAATTAAATGATCGCCCCTTTAGCTCTATTTCACAGATAAAACTAAATTTTATTGTTATACTTCTTTTGGTTGAAATTGGCTCAATGCCTGAATTAGCAAACACCTTTCACCTGATATCAGGAGCTTTATAGGCCAAGCTGTAAATACCTGGATCTGATATACAATATAGATGTTGTGCATCATTGGTCCCTAATTGAAAATCCCTAAAAAATGCCCTGTAATGTAATTCATTCCACATTGACGACTTTCAATACAACATTATGAAATTCCCCATCGATGGACAATTAAAACATCACAAAAGTCTGTCATTCTTTTGGCACGTATGTCCAGGAATAAATACACTGTTACAACAATGACGCGTCTTGAAATGCCTTCTTTTACAATTTGGTTTGAAGCTAATCCAGCTGTTGAAATAAGTTGGCAGAGGCAATAATTATGTTTGATGACACTTACAAAATCCATTTCACGGTAATCCTATGTTCTGGCATTCGTACGCCTCTGACTGGGTGAATGTTGGAAAAGCACATGAAGAGTTCGATAACTGTGAAACTGGATTCAGTATACAATTGAAAAAGATGTATACAGTATCCTTTGGAACTCAGCTGCTCAGCATTTTCGAAATAAAAACTTCAGCTAAATTCAACCTAGCTGTAACCTTGGACGTGCTCCAGAAACTATTAGTTATCCACATGCAGGTGTGCTTTAGGGATTTAGTTTTGATATCCCTGACATCTTGTCCACCCAAAATCACAAACACCACACCATGTATGCACATAAAAATTTGTGAGTATACAGTGTACAGCAAGTGGTCTGAAGATGTCATGCTTGACTTCAATCAACCAATTAGGATCACATTGAGACTCCCCAGAAGAATTCAAATCCTGCCGCTCTACGCTGGTTATGAGTGGAGCAGTCTGCCACTAAGTGAATGGCGGACATCTATCAGACAAACAGACTGATAGATACATAGATACATTCTGGTGTGCGGGGATTTTGTATACTTTGTACGCTTGTTTTCATGGCTTTTACTCATGGTCTAGACAGGATTAAGGCTCGGGTTCAGAGCAAAGTAAATTTCTCCTGAATATTCTCTGCAGCTCTTGGTCGTGTCCGTTCAGAAACTAAAGGAACATCATGTTCAGGTGATTTTTAAATCTGCTCAAACACCTTCACGTCCAAAAACATCCAATGCATTTTTCCTGCATCGTTGATAATACATATGTCATCAGTTTGCCGTATGAATGGCTTAATTGTTTTTGTCTGTACTCTACATAGAGAACACTTCTTTGTGAAAACACACAAATGTGCCATATTTTTTATGTATCTGTGACACAAGATTTTAGTTGGAAACTTGGATTGTCCGGTTAAACAGCTACTCCAGTGGCACGGTTGCGAAGAAATTATTCAAATGATAAAACAATCCGTCTCTACGATGAGTTTGAAGCAACACTCAAAATCCCCAAAAAATTGATTCTCTGGTTGACTGATAAAGTGATCCACGGTAAGCTTTGCCATGACATCAATGATGATGCCAGGGAAAAATTGTACATGCAGTTACAAAAATCCAGAGTACAGTTCAATGATGTCATCCGTATGCAATACATCTGTCATGAAAGAAGGTTATTACTGAGTTAAAGCAAAACACGAACCACAAAAGAAGATTTGATTAATGTCTCAGGTTTCACCATTAATAATCATTCAGGTTAATGTTGTATCACTCTTAGTGTTCCTCCAAATTTCTTTGAACTTCTTTCATTCTATGCACTCATCATTATGGTCCTGTCTCTTAACTCGAACCAATGCTGGGGTTCCTACATATCGATACGCTTACTTTCATGAAATCTCACTTATCTTGCATTGTTTATATCCAGTATTTGGCACAGCGACAACACTATTATTGAGAACCTCAAAAACAGAAGCACTATAAATATACTCTTCTTGATTATTACGTTGCAGTTTTCAAAGAGTTCTTTTATATTGTCTTGCTTGTGAATTGATCCTGCGAAAGCTTAGTAATCGTCAAGTGTAAGGGAATCGTTGTTTTGATTGCGCAAGTGCAATGTTTTTACTCATGACATGACCAAGTTCCAATGGCAGTTTTGTTAATGTTGCAAAACATGCCTTTTATAACAATAAATCAAATTGGATTTAAGCTGCAATCCTGGCTCATGTTGATGTTTCATGGTGTGATATAAATGGAAATCAGAAACATAAAACACCAGGGGGAGCTTGCGCATCAGTGCTGGCATTGCAGCTCATTGATGCCTTTGTCCAGGTTTTAACAGATAATGTTCTCTGAGATGAATTTCTCACAGTGCTTTTGAAAATGACTTCCACATCTTCTTAAGTTTGTCGTTGAGTGCATTGTGTCTAAACGAAGGTTAATGAGTGAAATGGTATCTCCATCAAGTGCAAATGTAAAGTAAATGTAAGTCAGTGCAACACTTATATATATGAATCTTTTTCATATGTCTTCCAGAAGCATTTATAGTAAGTGCATGTGACACTAAATAAAAAGTCCAATGCCCAAGAAATGTGAGTGCGATGACAAACTTATCCAATTCAATATTATTCTAATCCAGTGTAATGATTTTTATGACATCAATTGATCTGAAAATAAAACATTTACGTAGTGCAATTTGAAAATAAGTCCAATAAATGTATTCACGGGAGAGTTAGTGAGTGCAGTGGAATTGATGATCAGGTGCAGTGTTATTATAATTCAGTGCAATGGTTATGATATGAGTTAACTAACTGGAGCCCACTGCAGTGTCAATAAGTATTATGATATCCAATGCAATGGAATTCTGATCCAGGGCAATGTCATTGTTGTCTTGTTTAATGGTGCTAATGATATGGTCCTGCTTCTTCATCGAGTAAACAGGAATTATTTAAGAAAGCAATGTCATTATATCAAGAGCCATTATCTAAAGTGAAGTCATTTCACACCTTAGTGGTCTTTAACTGTCATTGTCAAACGAATGTATTTGTCGTATTACTGGTATTCCTTGACAATGACGGCTTTGGGTTCAAAGGATGAGACCTTCGTCTGTCACGCTTGTCATTATTGAAGCATCTCCTCGGGCAACACCATAACATTACGAATAAGTCCTTCATGGCAGATCTGAAGTGTACATTCAGGATATAATAGAGGACAAAATTGCAAGCAAAGTTCACAGTTTGAAAGATGTTTGTGATTTCAATTCCCATCGACCAGGCAACAATACGAGCTTTGGAGTAGCGCTTGTCAATGAATCGAGTAATCTCACATGGAGAGACCAGGAGGATGTACATAACAACAATTGTGACGAGGATGCTAGTTATCCTGTAATTTGAGTCAACATGAGCGGCTGGGACTCTGTACCTCTTGCGCAACTTTGACGACTCTCGCAGTGCTTTGACAAGGCAGATGTTGCAGAAGGCAAGCATGGCTAATGGTAAGAAGATTCCTATTGTGAAATAGACCCAGATGTAAGCCAGATGAACAGTCTCATGTCTATACATATAACCTCCTAGGTTGAACATGTAGTGTTTTGCTCCCCTGTTTTTACAATCGATCACTTCAATGTTATTGTAGAATATTCTTGGAATGTTGAAGATTACCGATCCAACAAAAACTGTCGCTATGGAAACTCGGGTTCCTGTCAAGCCGATCAAATGCCTCGCTCTAAAAGGATGACAGATGGCTAGATACCTACTAGTTGCCATAGTAACAGTCAACCATGTGCTTGTGAGAATGAAAGTATTAACAAAAACCTCTCCATAAGCTCGGTAGATGATTTCAAAGCTCAATGTGGGGTAGGTTATCATTCTTTCCTTGCCGAATAATCCAGGAGGTAGCAGACACAGGCAGCAAAGCAAATCAGACACTGCTAGAGCAATGAGACCGATGTTGACTGTCCTCTCAGTGCCATCGCAGGATGACTTCAGTCTCTTCCTTGTGAGGACAACTAAGGTTAGCGAGTTTCCTATCAATCCGAAAATACAGATGGCAGGAACGAGAATAGACCTCAGGATCTCTCTGGCGGTCTCCAGCGAGGCATTGGGTGGATATCCGGACGGATGGCGACTGCTGTTTAGCCCCGACCCATGACCTAACATGCCCATGTCCAGCAAAGCATCACTCATGTTGAACCACGAACCATTTCCACTTGTGTTCATTGCGTCAATGTTTACTGGCCATTCGTTTGCCGATCCTCGTCCCAGGTCTGGGAGGCAATCCATGATGATGGTTTAAGGATATACTGCTTTTTAGTCTATTAATCTAATCGTTTTGTTGGCACTGTTACGTCATTTGAAGTCTGAAACTGTCATGAGGAACCACCTGAAATTGAATAAAAAACAACAGTTAATTAGTGCTTCAAATAATACAAGTCCTCATATTTGCTGCTCATCACTGAAAACAAGTTGCAAAATAACCACAGTCGTATTCTTCAGTGCCACCGGTGGTGAAGTCACTTTTCTGGCCACCTCTAGGAACTAAGATACCAACATTTTATGGTCAAGCAGTGAGCAGTATAGTGTACCGTTTGTTCTATGCCAAACAACCTATACATTGTATAGTTTAGGCCTGGCATAAAATTTTATATTTTAGACCGGAAACCTCTTTATAGGAGAACTCATGTAACGTCCTTAAAAATGTTTAGGTCACTTGGTGAGTAGGTACACGATGTTGAGAGAAGTGAGAATTTTTTGCATGACTCCTGATGACCACATTAAGCTAATCCTCTATTCTCACATAAATATTTGTAAATGTTAGTGAATCATAGGCTCTGCCATCTTCCTGCTTTGGCATGATCATTATACATCATATCATAATTCTCTAATCGCTAACTGTTTAGATAAGAGGAGGTCCTATCAATGTATAGAATCTATGGGACTCTGATGAATTTGCCATCTTAATCCATTTGTTATGGCATGATTCTGCAAATGAGTCTAATGAATATCTGATTAGCTCCTGTCGTCCCAATTTACTTGTAATTAGTAACAGTAGAGCTATGAATTTAATTCAGCGTAATTGAGATTGGCAGTGCATTTGTCGTCAAGGAATTTGTTTTGCTCAAAATAGTGTTGATATCACAATATATCCCTGATTGACGCCATAATGGAATTAGAGCTGTTACAGCCAATGACAAAAAAAAAATGTAGCTATGGTTTTCACCATTAATGCCCTATTTTCAAAAGAAAATAGAGGATGAATGGGCGATTCTTATTAATAGGTAAATTGTTTTTAGGGCGAGTGGTTCATGTCCTATTAAGTTTGATTGCACTACAAAATCATAAACTGGATGGTAAAGGCTACATAGTGGCTTTTTTGTTTTGAAATTATTTATTTTTTTTACGTATTGTATCCCTGATTGGATGGGCCCGTGGCAGCTGCCACTCTGCAACATACAGTGCTGCCTGAAAGTAAGTGAAACGCATGAAATGGTACCATTGCATCAATGCTAAACATCCTCAGCAGAAATGCTTGTGGAAGCATGAATTCCCATCCGATGAGAGGAAAACATATTGGGTCACAAAGGCCGATATGTGGGGCATGTGCAATGACAGCCAATTTTCTCTGCTGTAGTCGGAGGTAGGTATGGGTCAAAGTCTTTGATAAGTAAGTGAACCACCCTTCTATATTCCCTATTAAATAACATTGGGCCTGTGTTTCACTTACTTATCAAAGACTTTGACCCAAATTTAACTCCGACCCCAGCAATGAAAATTGGCTGCCATGGTTATCCCACATGCCTCACATATCGGCCTTTATGACCCAATATGTTTTCCTCTCATCGGATGAGAATTCATGCCTCTACAAGTAGTTTGGTAGAGGATGTTTAGCATTGATGCAATAGCACAATATCATGTGTTTCACTTATTTACAGGCGGCACTGTTGGCCACTCCACCCTTGCCTGTGAGTGGAATGGGTGATGTTTTGCTATTGGTCCTATGCTAAACATCCCCAACCAGCTGCTTATTGAAGTATGAATTCTCCACAATGAGATAAAAACATGAAATTGTAAGGCTCAAAAGTACAGTATGAAATACAATATTACAACAATTCCCATAAGTGTAATTCCTATTTGAGTATCTTTTTGAAAACGAATTCCAGGGGCAGTGATGTTTCTGTTGGTGATAGTGACTGTCAGTGAAAAACAGAAGCACAATTAATTCATAATGCATGATTGAGAATCTCATAGCAGATTGAGACAGAAGACAGAATATAAAGTAAGCTTAAGGAAAATGTATTGAGTCGGAAAGACAATCGAGAGTTACTTATATTACCATTTACCAATACCTAGAGGGGGGGGGGGCAAAAAGCGGGGGGGGGACAAGAATGGTTAAGGGAGGGAGCACTTGCCAGCCCCCTCACTAGCTATCCCACTGCCCCCTTCCCCAGTAATTGTGGCAACCGTGGAGTGGTGAATATGTCTGAGTAAGACAATCATTAAGACTGCATTTGTACATCTGGTTTTGATTTTGAACAGGTTACATTTAATACAATGCAGGTGTGTAGGTATATATGTATACGTATCAAAGTCATGTAGAAGGGATTCTTGGCAATGTAGAAAGGCCACCTGACCTCAGTGACCTACATTTAGGCCTCAGTATTTGAAAGAAGTCAGCAGGCAGGTAGGGGAGACCGGGGCTGGTTGTCCCAGGGGCAGGTTGTCACACTGTGTAGAATTTAAACATGCTCTATTTCTATTTAAAGCAAGTAGGGGCACAGCCATTGTATATGAAAGTCAGTACAGGAGTAACTTAGATCTATCTGGTGAATATATACCTATGTCATTCGAAATCTTGATGTCATATTGGACATTTTTTAAAAATTCAGCACTCGGGGCAGGTTGTCACACTTTCAGGGCAGGTTGTCACACTTTTGAATAAGAGTTTGAATGCAGGAAGTGAGACTCTGTAAGTCAAATCCTGAATGAGACAAGTTATTTTGGACATGTCAGGAATCCCCTACTTGCCCAGTGCAGACCCTAACAATCATGTGACTCTGTACAAGGGTGCTACAAATTTTGACTTGTCAAGGCAACAGAAATGCATTTTGATAAGGAAGAGGGTGAGTGCAGACTGTAGAATTTTTCTGCAAATTCCTTTTGAAAATTTGAAATAGATCTATTTAGACGCTATGCCTTTTCTGCTTACATCATCAATCATCAGTAGAATGTACTAAGGATATGACAATTTAATATCCATGAGAGCGTGACAACCTGCCCCGAAAGTGTGACAACCTGCCCTGAAAGTGTGACAACCTGCCCCGAAAGCTTGACAACCTGCCCCGAAAGCGTGACAACCTGCCCCTGTGACAACCAGCCCCGGTCTCCCCTAAATGTTTTATAACTATCAAAGAATGTTAAGTGCAAATGTGATTGACCGATTGCAGAAAAGAATGATGAGAAAAGGCAAGTTTTAATTTTAAGGGGTTTTCTTCCGAGAGACTATTTTTTCCTTCCTATGCTTTATATTTACCAAAAGACAAACCATAACAGGTAGCATGTTTGCATATTGGAGATTATTGGTCATTTTGAATCCAAAAGTCTATGATAAAGTTTTTAAATCAATGGATTTAGATTCCAGAAAATCACATCCTTGCAAATTTTACATGTATTTAGAATAAGGGCTGATGTAGTATGGACATTTATGTATTCGTATGGGAATCTCCAGTGCTGTCTCATTATCCTAACAACCCAAGAATGAGAGTTTCACAGACTCCCTTGCAACTTGACAAATATTCCCATCCAATCCAAAGTACAAAAAATAAAAAAATTTGAAAAACGTTATTGGACACTTTTGCCACATCCTGATCATGGTGCAGAGTAAGGGGGGATTCTCAAATGGTTTGTATAATGATACTATCAATGACACCTAATTTTGACACAGCTGAATTCGACACTCACCAACCTGCCTGGCAAGCGATCCAAATCAGTCCAGCAAGTTGTTGACATTTTGGCGGACAGTACAACGAATTATACTCCAAGTGGTGCACATATAAAATGCACTTGAAAGCTCCCCAGTGCGCAGGTCAAATTCAACTGTCATGTCGAAGTCAGAAGTCATCAGCGGGAACTGACATAAAAGTTTTGAAAAACTAGAATTTTTAGCTTTTCATACCAGACCTTCCATGAAAAAACAACCTTATAACTTCTCAGAATCAATATCAAGCAACATAAAATCCATTGGCTCCTGGGGCCGCTTTAGGCCCCTAGACACCCCCCCCCTCCCTTATAGACTTCGGCCCTGCTGGCTTCGCCAAGATCATCTGCAACAAACGCGTCCCCAATGCTGGTCTCTGGCTAC
The DNA here is from genome assembly GCA_026936325.1 of Platynereis dumerilii. Lineage (NCBI taxonomy): Eukaryota > Metazoa > Annelida > Polychaeta > Phyllodocida > Nereididae > Platynereis > Platynereis dumerilii. Next base: position 27,200,041 of record JAPTHN010000004.1, read on the forward strand.
GCCCCTGCATAGACTAGATAATCTGTTGAGTGTTACACTGCCCTTATGAAATTGTAAACTATTATGTTGTCCTGGTTAATCTATCTCCTCGAATAAATAAAAATTGGTGTCACAAAGCAAAAACTGCGGCTTTATATTGCCTTCTGAATGACATGAGTGAGAGAGCATTCCTTTGTGAAACTTTTCGACCCAGGACAGGGTGTGTAAAATATTCAAAACTGTCAGAGTTATTGGCACCACAAGGTGTTAGTACATGTACACTGTATATAGTGTTATGCACTTCCTATAATACCTCTAGTACACATGGAGTGCTAAAATGATCTTTTAATTGATGTCCAAATGTGCCCGGTGATCATGACTCACATTTTGCTGTTTGGCTGCAAAAGGGTAGGTGCAGTCCAATTTATTATGCCTTGCATTTAAGCTCAATATTATTGGTGATATTCATGCAAACTTCTGAGTTGTTCAGTGCTTTCAGGATTGAGCAAATTTGGAAGATATAAAAAGCATCCCAATTTCCCCTGGTTCCCCCTAGTATTCTGCTGCCACTTGTCAGTCCTGAGCAGGGACAGTAGAAACAACTAGAAATGTCATAACCGGAAACCGGTGAATGATGCGCTGCCCGGACTGAGTCTTAAGGGTGAATCACACATGTATCCGTAGCTAGTGTATATCCCTCTGTGTAATATTTCAGTCAAATCTTGGCTCACAGTATCAATGCTGTCTTGGCTAAATACACATTTCCTGGCCATCCCACTGACCCAAACTATCCACCTGTCTTTGATTTTACTCTCCTGTCTTTCTGCCCAGGAGTAATTTACCAGCTTGTTATTGCTCTGTCATTTACGATTGGTAACGCTGCTATTCCTTTAAAAAAAACGTGCAAGCACTTTTAAGAGTTTCTTGCATCTATCTATCTATCTATCTATCTATCTATCTATCTATCTATCTATCTATCTATCTGTCTATCTGTCTATCTATCTATCTATCTATCTATCTATCTATCTATCTGTCTATCTGTCTAGCTGTCTATCTATCTATCTGTCTGTCTGTTTATCTATCTGTCTATCTATCTATCTATCTATCTATCTATCTATCTATCTATCTATCTATCTATCTATCTATCTATCTATCTATCTATGTGTTTAGCTGTCTATCTATCTGTCTATCTATCTCGAGGCCTTCCCTTCCTTCCCCCACTACATTCCTCCCTTCATTCATTTGTTCATTCCTTTGTTCATTCCTTCCTTCATTCCTTCTTTTCTTCATTCCTTATTGCATTCTTTCTACCAAATTTGTAAACACTGGATCTAGCTGGCACCAGGATGCTTTTAGGACAAATTTAGTATAAGCAAGTTGTTGATAACAGCTAACTTTTACAGTTAACATCAAACAGGACTGGTACAAGGTGTGACATGTTTGTAACACAAGTTGGTGTGACCTAGTTCCATGTGATAAATGGACATTCTTGAAGTATAAAGTATATGCTGACCTGCTTTTTTCACTTCTAAGGGAATACTTGATATGTGAACAGGAATTAAGGTATGTTTTTCTTTAGGCTTTCTTATCATTGTCAGCTAATAGTAAATAACATGTCACATGAAATATTGTCCATTCGATTTTTGATATGATTAGCCATAGTCTGGTGACCTGCTATGTGAATGCATACAGGCCAGAAGACCAGGCTAATGCAGCCATAGCCATGCTTGGAGAGCAGTGTGTGTAGAACTGTGGAAGAAATACTCCTAGGGAAATACTTTCAAAATGTCACAATAAAGCCACTAAATGTTAGTTTAAAGATCCGGGGACAAACTTTATGACAGTAACGTAACATACAGTGAAGAAGGGCTGTGAAAGTAGTGGCAGGTGCCCAGTAGCTGTTACATAAAATTAGGCCTAAATGTTAACATTTCAGTGTGTGCAAAAAATCTCCCTTACGAAATGGAGGCACTGCCATGCCACCTAGTGGGCAGGCAGCGCAATAAGCAAGAACAACTCTGTGGAAAAGTCAACTTCAATGAAAGACCCTGCAAAAAATGCACTGTGACATTTTTGAACTGTCGAACGTTACTACTTGTATTCCCCCCGCTGCAAATCAAGGTAAAGGGTAAAGGTAGACATTGTTTAACATGCGTAACCAGACTATGTCAAGAGACTTATTACAGCTGGGCCCAGGGCACCTCCAATTAATGTCTGATGCGAACGACAATGCCGTGGAATGACATGATGGCGGCTTTCCTGGGGATTGAGCCCTGGTCCCTCGCTTGTGAAGCGAGTGCTCTACCGACTGAGCTAACAATCAATCGGGTTATGAAATGGAATTAGCAAGATAAAGTCAAAAATGATTCCCTGCGCATCGCATATAATAAGTCTGGCATCATTCCTACTCATAATTGATTTTGTCAATTAGAAACAAAATGTTTTAAATAAAAATATTAAAAAGATGCCACAAAGTTTTGAGTCTGAATCATGTCGAAGTAATTAGTAATTTTGAAATTTCGAATCTTTTTCTGAATATTTAAATTACAACCATGTAGCTTTCAAGATCCTTTTTTCCAGTGCTTGAAATGTTAAAAGGTATCACATTAGGAATGACTGAATATTTCGACTTTGAATTGAAATTAATTGGAAATTTTATTTAGTTATATTTTCAAAGCTTTATGATTATCTTGTCAAATAATTTTAGACTATGAATTTAGTCAGGACACCAAATTAGCAACTATTTCGCAACGATAATAGGATTATAGTCTGACTGACATATCGAAATGTTTGTCAGTTATGCCTAGGTAGAAAGGCTACAACTAATTATTAAAGACATTTCAACAGGTTTCGACCACTTGGAATAAGCCTAACTTTGTCAGATATAAAAGATCTCATCCTTGGTAATAAGAATGACCATAGAAGTGTTAACATATATCCCATACTTGGCAGTGATCCTCATGGAAAACCCATGAGGAACAGCCCATGGGATATAATTTTGTGATCCACCATCCCTAATTTAAATATGATCCACCATCCCTAATTTAAATATGATCCACTATCCTTGATTTGCATATTGTATTTATTTGTGGCACTACTTCAGATCACGCATGAGGTCACAATTACTACACATGACTTCACAATAGCAGCTGAACCACTATAACATCATCAGCATTGGTGACGTCACCAGCAGTCATGTGACTCTGTCGGCTTTGTTTATAGCAACCAGTCAGACTCCACCCACGTTGTCATTTGTTTATGTTACAGTTTGATCTGATTGGTTTGGCCACCATCAAAACATTAGATCCATCCACCAAAGTGATTAGGTCATTATAATTTTTAATCATCCATATTCAAGCATTAAAATGACCTCATGGGTTGTCAAAATAGCAGAAAATAATGTGGGTTTTATTATAATACTTGGATGGACCTTCAAGAGAACACTCCTTCAACGGTGTCGATCCGCTGAGATATTTTGAACCAGCAAGCAAAAGTCCCTCACACATGGTAAATGTGTGATATGTTGATGACTCTTGCTCTCTCTCCCATCTCTTCAATCAACCCTCAAGCACCTAGGACTTATTCCAATTATTAAACTTTTAAAGACATTTTTTTTAAATTGCCATTGTTTACTTGAGTACCTTAATATGTGTTGTTGTTTTTTTCTTCCAATTTCTCGAATATTTCCCACGTCAATCTACTTAGTTAAAGTATTAATTCATCAATATGGCCCGCAGCAGTGACAAACGCTTTTGGTCTACACTAAAAATAATCAAGCCAAAGCATGACATGACCATCAATTTTGTTTCTATATCCATGGTGGTAAAAGGAAATCTAATGGATGGTGACAAAGGTCATATCCTCTGAGTCTCTGATGTCTCTCGGGGAGTCTTACTCAAAATACAACAAATATACAATGAGCAAAACGGCAATTTTCTAAATTTTGCAGCAATATATTTTGAAAAACTTCCATATTTTCACCACAGTTACTATTTCCCTCAAAAAATATTTCACTTGTCTTATGTTATGCGTATGTACGTGTGTGGGTTTCGAATGAATAAATTCCACTGAAGTGAGTACAAACCGATAGAAGAGCAAATGATGATAGAAGTGTGTTTCCCAAATAAAAACCCTGTTTTCAGCAAAGGTGTAATGCAAAAGTAAAAAAAAAAAGTTCAGTTTTGAACAAAATCTATTTGATATGCATCATCAGTAATGGCTGGATGAAATATTCAAGAAATTGCAAAATTGAAATTTGTATTAGATATTGCCCTTGAAGACACACTCTAAAACATTTCGAGACAAAACTGTGTTTTTTTAACGGAAAATGTTATTTTGAAAAACCAAACTTCCATCAATATATACATTTTTTTTGTATCTTGACTAAGGAAAATTTGATTGTTTATAATTGTCCATGATTTATGTATTTTGCTAAATAATTATTTTCCAATGAAGACCTTGAATTTGAACTTGAACTTGAACTTGAGCCATTTAGGATTTTTAAAAACCGTTTTTGTTCCGAAATTTTTTAGAGTGCAAATAGGTCGAACATTTTTTGGATGGCTGCACAAAGAGCAATATTTTGATAATTCAAAATTGAAACATAATCCAACTTCTTTAAAAATATCATGGTGATGATCATAACAAGTAAATCTCGAATGATTGCTTAACTCTTTGCAGGAAAACAATGAAAATGTGAACAATATTTTCCATAGCGTTACACTAATTGCTACAAAGCCGTTGATAATCTCTGTATTTTGGTACCAGAAACCACTTGCCGACCTAGATTCTTGATGAATTCTCAAAAATTCGCAGATTTTGCAGTATTACAAGCCAAACCATGTAAAAAACGGAGCTTTTTTTTTATAGCTCTGTGTCAATGAAAAGTATTCTCTTGCGACACATTCATCTGACCGGCTATTCAGTGGAATTGCTCTATGAACTAGATTTTCAACAACCATGAAAAGCTCCAAAACAGCTAAGTAAAGGGTTCAACAAAAATAAGTCCCCCTTTACGAAAACTTGAATATCTCAAAGACCTCTATTCCGATTACTGTTAAAGTTTTCGTATTTGTAGGCCTGCATATTGACATTATGCCTGTGTATGTGTAATTGAAGCTCGATTGCTTTATTTTTGTCTGAGCCAGCAGACCTTGGGTGCACATACCCCTCTTTTCAAAAATTTGAAGTTTTGACATTTCCATTTTTTTTTTCCAAAATGTGCTCAAACTCCACTCATATTATTTCTAATGTTACCCAGGGAACCTAAACTGTGAAAAGTTTACTAAAGAAGTCCTCATTTGTCCACTAAATATGATTGAGAAACAAGTTTTTCCCAGTATCATGATGAAGCATGCCCCAGCTGGTGGCTCACCCGCTTGGTCAAATTGTTCATATCCATTGGAAAGCCAGAGATTTTTGAAAACAGGGGTAGCCTCACTCGAAGGCTGCTTGGTCAGCCAGGAATAATGCCACTAAACTACAAATACACACATTTAGGGTCGATATATAGGCCTATAATTCAATGCAATTTTCATAAAAATCGGAGAAGGAATATTAGAGATATTCAAGTTTATCTAAAGGGGGACTTATTTTTGTTGAACTGTTTAGATATAATACTTGGACTGAAGGGCAAAAAAATTCAACTGATGCATGTCAAAAGGAAACTTAGGTATCCCAGTTCAGTAAGCTTCAAATTTGGCAGAATTTTTCTAAGGCAACCTTTCATCTCAAAGAACCTGATAATGTCAAAACAGGCAATAAAAATCCTTTGATGGATTTATGAAGCCTAGCTGGGGATATAGATATTCCAAAAAGTGATGGAAAATGGAACTAAAATATGCCAGTTGTAAAATTGAACGAATAAAAGTGGTAAAAAATTGTATGTCACACCAAATTAGTGCAAAATACATGTTTTTAGAAGTAATTTCAACTCAATTTCGTTCACTACAAACGGTAACAAACCATTTGTATGATTTCATGAAATTTTCAGGAATTTGGCCCGAGACTGTATGTAAAGCATTAGGTTGCCAGGAAGTTGAAACATACAGCAATTCTCAAGTCTGGAGAGCCTTAATGATACTATGCTGTAGGAATTATTTTCTACAGAAGATAATAATTGTCTATGTACAAAATTGATTACACGAAAGTTGCCCTCAAGAAACTTGACCTAACATCACATGATCCCAAGAGACCGAAGCATATTTTATAATTGACTTTTTTTAATGCAGTGTTAAATTTTCCAGTTCTGTAATCAAACATCCTATATCCCAAAGAAGAATGAAATATGTGAAGATAAGATACTGTCAATTACATCTACTACAATTATTTTATATTGTTTAAGACAGAATGATTTCGCCTCAATAGACCAATAAAACAAGAGTAAAAGCCAGCTTCGGTTTTGTAATTAAACTTCTTAACAGAGGAGAAAAATGTCAATAGAAAATATTGAAAATTGATAACACATTTTTGATTTTGGACAGAATGTATCTTTTAAAACTCTTTTTCAGTCAGGCATAAACAGCAAAAGAAAACAGAGTAATAGCCAATGCCTGTTCTGTTATTAAAAAATCGTCACTGAAGACAAAACTAATAAAAGTCATTGAAAATAGAAAATATTGAAAAATAGCAATAAATGTTTCAAATTTAGATTTTTTTCTCTGGAATTATCAGTTTAATATAAATATCCTAGTAAAACAGAGTAACAGTACTGTACCTTCACACAACTGAATATCTAAGTGTTAATATCCAACTGTTATATCCAACTGATAGTATCCAAGTATTCCACCCAAATGAGGGGACTCACACGGGCTGCCAGAAGCCTATCAGAGTCTGCAGCCACTGTCTTTGGCAGTGCTGTACTGCAGTGACACCTATGGGAATAAAATGTGCTTTGCTGTGGGGGCTCAGAAGATGCAGCTGGCCAACCTGAGCCATTCTTTAGCCAACCTTCAGCTGTGGTTGAATGTGATCAAGACTGAAAGGCATGGGCTTGTTGTACATGGCCTGCCCACTGCTATGATGCGTGAGTTGGCCTATGTAGCAGTTAGTATTAGTATAAGAATCAGAGATCAGAACCAAAATTTCTTTATTTTGGTATTGGAGAAAAAAAAACAACAACTGTAAGGATTGCACATTTGTCAGATAGATCTCATCAGGATTAATCTAAGTGATAGTTAGGCACCATTTTTGAGGGATCTAACTTAAACTTGTTATTTATGTTTGGGGGGGGGGGTCTAACTGACAAAACTGCATGTCAGAACCAGCTTAGTCCTTGCGTGCTTCTTTATTATCCATCAAATAAATATGTATCTTTCAATTTTTTTCACACACTGAAAAGCTTGGTGTCAAGCTGAGACTGGATGGCTATTGGTCAGTTGAGGTGTGAGTCAAAAAACCATGTGTCATGCTTAGCTTTTTTTGTGATGTCAAGTTATATGTACACTCTCATTGGTTGGGAGAGTCAGCCACATGACATCAAGCAGTTGCTCTTAAATTGTACTAAATTAACATTGTGAAGGCTCCAGTGTAATTATCATTAAGTAAATGGAGACTCAAAGCATGCCATGTGATGCCAGGGTGGCTTGATTTGGAATATTATTGGAAGAAGATGGGAAGTAGAAGAGGAAGGTTTTATAATATGTAACAGAGAACATCTGATCCCAATATCTGTCCTCAATATGCATCAACTGAATGCATGCCACTCAAATGGGGGAGGAGTTTAGTGAATAGCTGTAAAACACAAACAAGACTTGCACCAAATCTCACAGCCTTTCGAATCCCAGCTTGAGGGTCAATGCAGTGTAACGTCATGCTCAATCACCAGGAACCCAAAACCGTAGCTGACTCTTGACCAGCTGTTTGGATACTCTGGTGCAATGAATAACAAAAACCAACGAAATTCCAATCACCAATGACATGAAACTGTTAAGGATTTGCTGTATCTGTTGTTGTTGCTAATCAATATTATTTTTTTGTCAGCATGTTGTCATGCTCTTCAGCTGCACATCATACAGAGCTGCCAGACCAATAGCTATCCTGACATGTGTAGGTAAGGTGGCACTGTTGTTGCACTTCCTGTTTGATCGTAACAATGTCTTGAGAAAAGCACATGTCTCAAAAAAAGCCAAATTACTATAAATCTAATTGTTGTCAGCAACATAACACCATGCAGAACTGTCTATGTAGTAATTATTGGCTATATCTATGCAAAAGTACACCTTCAGATTTCTTTGTTACTGAATTAAAGGGTTTCAAAATTGCCAGGTGAATTGGCAAAGTTTTCTGTGTCTACATGGTTTTGGGAGAATTTCAATCTCTTACCTTGCATTTTATCATCTACGGGGCAATATGTTTAATTTGCCCTCTCCAGGTATATCCCTTGCAATGAAGGTTTAGTAAGTAGATAGTCCCATGTCAATAAATGGATGTTAAAATGTCCAATTAAGATTTTCTTTGGAAAAAAGTTCATGTCTCTGACACATATTCTTGTGTTCTGACAGTGTTTCAAGAGGCCCTGTTACAAAATAGCAGGCCGGATAATCTTGTTTAGCATTGTTTGGCATTGACTGTTTGTTATAATCACCTGTTTTGCACCTCAGGTCAACAGAGTTCACACTTGAAATGTGATTGCCAAAGCAATAGGTTGTGTGACCATGCCTGAATCAGCATGACATCCTGCTGTCGGTCTAAGGAAAAAAATTGAAGGATACATAGTTATTGGATGGATAATAACCATGCCTTGTAGAATAGAATATTGGTGTTATCATCCAAAACCGTCAGTTGACGTCCCGGTTTTCACAGTTTAGTATTATTTATATTATATTATATTATCATTGTGACGTCTGGCTGATAAAAATTCATGCTGTAACCTGAATAGGATGTTTTTAATTAGTTTTGCTCTCACCTACCACTTATTCGATTTCAATTATTGGAATAAGGAAACTTTTAGTGATTGAACAATTTCCGCACCAACGACAAAACTTTAAATCTGTCCCCAATTAAACCACCATTCCGGGAATTAGACCTCATCATGATACTATTACAGTTGGATGCACCTGACAATAAGTATTGTTCATGTTATTACAGTTCTCATATGAGTGTGCCATGTCCAATGTGAATGTATGCAGAGATAATGTTAGTATCTCAATACTGACATCACTATCTGGGCACTTCCTGTGAGCATTTGAGACCACAGCTCAAGTATTGATTCCAATTGCTAATAACAAATTGGGCTACCTGGTTGAATAACAACTGATTGATCTGTTTTCATATATGTTATAATTATTGTACAGGATGGTATATTCAGTTGGAGCATGTCAGCAGATATTAGAAACTTTTGGATGTTTTGAAACAATCAAACAGAATGAACAGGGCTCACCAAAATTTCAGCAGTTTCTTGTAGATTTATAATGATCTGATCCGGGAAGGTTCCAAGTAACACAGCTGAAACTGTGAACATGCCGCTGTGACATGGGCAGTTTTACAGTATCTGACATCAATATGCTCATACTGACATCACATGAACACTGTGGCAGTTGAAAAGAACATGGCACACTAATATGAGATCTGTAATAACGCACTGCTCAGATGGATTATCAGTAAATATATTATAATTAATTTAACAAAGATTCTGAATTATATGAGAATGTTCAGAATATATGACAAGGAGGTAGGAGTTTAGCCCAAGGGCCTCTCCCAAGACAAACAATACCTTGGACATTTGAGCAGAAAGATTAGCAGACTTTTGACATGCTTTACGGTTTTTTTTCCTATGCTCAAATTTCATGTCCACCTTTTGAAATTATGTAAAAAAAATAGTACTCTCCTTTAAAACACTTGTGGTAAGTCAGTACCGGTACAAAAAATGGGCAATGATCCTAAGGGAGGTGCTAAAAATCTGCTTGAAACCGAGGGGGGTATCATTAAATTTCTGTGACAGACATCCGGACATATTAATTATTTTTTTACTGTTTTTACATATTTAGTTGAAACAGCCATAACTGGAACTGACAATGGCTACCTGCTTGCTCCATTATTATCCATTCACTAACTACGACATTGTATCCTTCAATTTTTTTCACATAGGCCTACATGATTGCATTAAACTTTGATGGAATTGAGAGGGAGTTCAAGGGAGCTGAGCTCCCTTGATAAAAAAGCAGGGGGAGCTATGACCTGCTACAGCTCCCCCAATCATCAGAAGAAACAAATAATTATCATTCATGTTCACTTTTTCAGTCCTCCAGGCAGGCCTATTTTTAGTCAAAAATAAACCCTGGTTTCGGAATTTTTCTCCTTTTAAAAATTTGGAATGGCACGCCTGTGCCACGACAGCTGATAGCTCCCCCGACAAAAAAAAATTCCATTTCCATCACTGGTATTAAAGCATGGTGTCATGCTGAGCATTCTGTATGCCTGGGTGTGATGTCAAGCTATGTATATGTTCTCATTAGTTGGATGAAAACAAAATTGTGCACTAAATTATGCTAAATTAATATTTTGAAGGCTGCAGTGGGTATCCTGAAGCAGCATGACATCATGCTGTCATTGTGAGAAAAATATCGAAGGATACATATTATTGGATGGGAAAATAATGTTAGCAGCATATATATATGCCTTGGAAATACACTGTGCTGTGACGATTTAGAGATTTTAAAAAGTCTTTGGTGAAACAACTGAATAAAAACAAACCAACAATTATATCATTATAAGAGTTCAAAGCAGTCCATCCACAAGGCTCTTTTTAAAGTTTAATAAACCTTAACACAGCACAACACAGTCTTCTTTCGTGTTCAGTTCTATGTGCAGCAGACACATCTGAGTTTTCTCTGAAAGATTCGACTTCAAGGGAAGAACTTCAATAGACATTCGTAACACGTATAAGATAAAACAAACCAAAATGCAAAAAACCATTTAATCCTCCAGACTGTAAGTAACATCACAAAAGACTTGGTGTTGTACCATTAGTCCTCAGAAGATGGAACCGTTTCGAGAGATTTGTAGTATTTCGGTTAATGCAATTTTCTGGGAAAAGGTAAGTTTTCAGAAACTTATCGACTAAAAAAAGATGGATTGTCTGACTGTACGGCAAGGTGATTACAGACACTGACAGTCCCACAACAATCCTGTGTTTAGTACTTCTTTATTGTGTCATGTAATTGTTGAGGTTGACCTGCAGACACTTGTTTATGGCATAATGGTTAGTGCTAATCCTTTGGCACTTGAGGACGCGGGTTCGATCCCAGTCCTGGAACACGATCAGAGTGAGTTGGTTGTGGCCACTTGCATAGGTGGGAGTTCATCCTCCTGTCAGATGTGAGCAGCAACAACTCCAGCCAGACTCCTCTGGAATGGATGACTGGACAAGCAATGTGAAGTGAATACTGCAACAAGGAAAAATCAGTCACCAGGAGGCAGGAGTGCTGAAGATCTCCAGTCATCATAAATTGCAAATATTTTAAACTACCCTAGATTGATCTGGAAGATTATATGTAGCGGTTCAGAATCAAAAAATGAATAGAGTGGAATAAAAAATTAGGTAAGACAGACGCTGTATTCTGTATGCAGAGTAGTAAAATGGATATCCATTATTGTGGTTGATTGTCATTCGCTCTGCGCAAGCTTACAGCTCTTGTAATTGCTCTGAAGAATTTTTTTTTTCATAGTGTGGACCTATTATCAGTGTTGGAGTCGAGGCCAGGTACATCCGAGACCGAGACCGAGAACGAGGCATGAGCATCCGAGACCGAGACTGATTCATTGACCCTCCGAGACCAAGTCCGAGACCGAGGCATGAGCATCCGAGACCGAGACCGAGGCAGGCTGGACAAAAATTATGGTTCACTGCCAAACTATTTTAGCTTGGTATATTATCGGAATTCAGCCATCGCTTACAATAAGACTATAACAGTACAATTAAAGATTCACTCAATGACTCAAGTAAAACTTTGAAATGAAGACAATAAGGGGGTGACCATTATATTTTTAAAGAACAGGGCATGGAACTCATGTTACTGGGACTTTTTTTTACGGAAACAGTGACAGATTAGATTTGTTTGAGTTTCTGACAACCTAAATTATGTTTAATTATTGCAGACTGACATAGCCCATCCACCAGAAATTAATTTCAAGACTGCTGGGAAAGAATTAAAAAAATCTGAGGCATCTCATCACTTTCATTGCGGGCTTTACTATAACTGATTTAAAAAAATCACTTTCTAGATACATGTAGATAGATATTCTGAATTGCTGGGTTCCAATTAACTAGGCAGTGACAAATTTGTGTTATATCAAAGTTATTTGGAATATTTTTTAGGCATGCATGAGATTCATTCACAAATTTTGTCCCATTCCATTTTGCTGAGTTGTGTTTTTTAAAAGTCAGACACTCTGATGTGTGAAGTTAATGATCAGGTACTAACGCATCTTCCATAACATGTAAACAAAAACTTTAAAAACTTCAAATCATTAGTGTCGAAATTTACAGGAAATATTGTTCAATTCAATTATAGTGGAGGAAAGTAAAAATTCAAAAATATTCAAATACTGTCGGTCGATTTATAATTTCATATCTATCACAAAAATGGCACCGCTTATAACTTGGCACTCAGCCTAAAATAAGCCTAGATATAGACAGTCTTAAAAAACGAGAAGAAAATTATTCTATCAGATTCTAATAATATATAGGATAATGGGTTCCTTATATTAAATAAACTGACAGATAATTACTTAGCTGACAGGAAAATTTTGTTTGACTGTTTCAGCAAAATTGAACTTTATTAATTTCGCTGGCCTCGGACGTGCTTCGGACAAATATCCGAGGCCAGAGGGTCCGAGACCAAGGCCAAGGCCAAGGATTGGTCATCCGAGACCGAGGCCATCAAAAGTGGCTCCGAGGCTGTTCGAGGATGAGGCCGGACTCGAGGACGAGGCCGGCCTCGAGGACTCCAACACTGCCTATTATGCATAAGTAGTTGGAGTCTCTCCCTCTGTCTAAATGATATAAGAGTAAATAACTCAGATGGTATTATGACTGACATCTCAAATGACGTATCATCGACTATTCATATAAGATAAGACGTGATTGGTTGTTGACCACTTTTGACGAATTCAGATTGCATTTATATTTTTAAGCCTCTATCTATGTAAAGTGTTCATCAAGTTATATCTCTCGTTTTTCCTGTGACGCATACTTTACCCACTTTTAGAACAAAACAGCAGCCATAGAGATAGATAGATAAATGGTTTGCTGATTGGGGTTTTACGTCATGTATATATGCATTTGGGAGGCTAATAAAGACAGGAGGCGGCGACATCAATGAGGAGAAGGATAATTGAAACAGCCGGCCAACATTGGCCTGGGAGTGTGGGACCCAGCGATTAACAGCCTAGAATGCCGTTACTAGAAAACTAGACCAACCCCGTCCTGCCCAGATAGATAATAGATCTATAGATAGACAGATAGATGGTGAAACCAAACCAGAAATTACATTTTAATTCCATGTGCAGATATTGTTTGCTCACAAGTGATGGTAACTTCCGCAACTACTTTTAATTTGTGGCTCCCCATTCAAACAATTCAGCTTAAACTTGATGACCACTTTTGTTGCTTGTATTTTGCAGTTTGTCGTTTTCTGTTAGTATTCTAGTTTGATTGCTTGCTATCCATACCTATTGCTTTCATTTTTTCAAGAGTTCTTAGGGGCTGACCAGACGATAGTTGGGGGGGGGGCTATGGACTTTATCCCCGGGACAAATTTTTTTTTTCGTTTGCGGTGCGTCGATGAACATTTTTTTCGCATGCGCACTCGCGACAAACTTTTTTATCAGAATTTTAACATTACGGTACCCAAGCTACAGGTGGAAACAAACTTTTTTTTTCATTTCCATGTGCTAAACAAACTTTTTTTTTCAGTGTCAAGTGGGAAACAATCTTTTTTTTTTAACCAAATATCCCCCCCCCCCCCCCCCCCAAGGTCATCTGGTCGGCCCCTTAGAAAATTATAATGATGTCCTCAGTCTACGTTACTTGCATCAGCGTGAAGACTGTGACCTCGGTCTGAGTAAATGCTCTTTGAGAAAGTGGTACGAAACATCACAGAAAGAACTACATACACAGTGAATAGAAGTATATGGTCAGATAGTACATGATACATAATACATCTGTATGGCTGTATCTGGTGACGTCTGGCAAAATATGTCACCCACTTTTTAACTGCACTGCCAGTGCCATAACGGTCTGGAAACATGAAATCTGAATACTCTTATATATGCTGGTGACTCAGTTTATGAAACTGCTCAGTGGTGTAGTGTTTAGTACGTTGGACTGTTGCCTGACCACTGCTGAGTTCCCAACTGACAGTTCAGTGCTTGGTGATTGCTTAATTGGGTACTGTTGCCAGCAGTACTATAGCCTAGTCTGAATGTCGGGGAGGTAAATGACACATATGCTGTGGGCTTAACTGGAAATAAGTTGTCACATCAACTCTCAGTGGGGACTTTCATTAGCTACCCACATTAAACAAGAACACCTTTACCTTTACCTTATTACACTTCTCATATTAGTTTGTCACATCCCATTTCAATATAAATTGAAGAGGTGATTTCAGTAATTCAATCCTGACACTCGAGTTACTCGATGAAGCATTGTGAGGCCACAGCCCAAGTGTTGACTACACCTGAACTTACAAAAATAAATGAAGCTTACTGACTGTCTCAGTGTGAATAACAACAGATTAAGGTGGCTCGCTACTCATGCAATGTGGTAGTTAGCGCACATTGACGTGCAGCCCTACTATCTATCGTAACGTCACCATTGCTGCTTGGCTTTGATGGCACTGTTTCTGCATCTTTGAGAATTTCATGCGTCGCCGCTTCGTTTGCAATTTGCGCCACTTCTATTGGGGTTAGAGACTTCTCGTTTGCAGCATTAGATGCGCTATGACGAGTACTATATACAGCCGGTGTTTCAGCTTGATACTCAGAACACAAACTTTTTTACAGGCGATTTTCGTCAAGCAGGTCTAATTTCTCAAAAGTGACTTGGTGATATAAATAAATGTTTATATCAATTTTAAGTATGGTAGGAAGGCTTGTCTATATCATCATATTATTCCCCACTATTTTTGGAAGTAAATGACAAAGAATTAAAAAATCCTATCTCGTCAATTTTTTTTAGCACTCAGGTTTATAAAAAAAGTTAAAATTTTAAAATGAAAACTTTTATTCCGAGCCCCTTGGAAAGTCCTTTAAATTAAATATATATCTCTGAAATTGTCTTTACCTTTTCCATAAAATTGTCTTCTTTAATTTCATGCTTCATTGCCTGATATGGGATGCATTACCACTGAATGGTAGGGCTAACTTCACAGGGAAAAAGTTAAGAAAAAACTAGAGCTTTTCATGTTTTGCGTTAAATGACTTTCATGTACATATCCTCAAATATTACGAAAAAAGTCTGGTAGCGAACAAATTTGTTTACGTATCCTTGCTAGAAACAATATTTTGGATCATTTTGTACTATTTTGGCAGGCATTAAAAGTGCAAGAGGATATGGGAAAGCTCGAAAGCGCCTAAACATCCAATGGCCGTACGAGAAATTCACATCACTCTTGACTTGCAGGTTATAAAATTCATATTTACATGCTATATCTCCATTTCAGCTGGTACTGTTTGTGAATTTGTTATGCAAAAAGAGTGGACTATTGCACTCTGAAAATATGCTTAGTGACTCTCGATAGCCGATGAAGTGTCATTCAACACGGGAAACATAGAGGCTGTTTGATTAGTCATGATCAAGAGACAGCCTTTTCATTTGTCATAGCTTATTTTAGAGTAAAAATTAGCTGCACAGTCCTTTATTTCTCTTGTCACCAACAATCTGGATTAGTGTCCTTAAATCAAATAAAGTAACATTGAAAGTATCAGAATGATCTTGAAATTCATCAGTATACCACCAATGAAGTGCCATTTTCAGAGTGCAACAGCCAACTTTCTTTCATATTAAATTGACGGACCGTAATGACAGATGTGTACCCAATTTCTGTCCTTATTAAAAGTTGAGTATCACCTGTGAAGCTTGGAAGGCACACTTTAAACTTTCGAAGAAAAATATCTTATTCCACTGCAACCCACTTTCAACAAGATGAAATTTCAGAAGTCCAATTAATTGCTCGAAATATAACTCTTTTCAATTACAACATTTAATCTGCAGAGGCAGGAAAATTGTCACTAATGACTTCATCCACATTTCCAAGATGCAAGATCTTCTTTGCAACATGTGGTGTTTTCCCACATTTAGTCATCCAGAACAGCCTTTAAGTTTAAAAAATGATAAATCATGCTGTACAACCCAAAATAAAGTGCGACTACCCCAGCAGGAAGGAAGAATCAGCCACTACTTTACCCTTTCACACCTTTTGGCTACCTCTAAATCATTTCCTACCTTTACCTACTTGAAACAACTTTTTAATATTACATTTAAATTACAGCAATTTAAACTCCATCACCCCAATTTTGTTTGATTATTTGATAGTGTGCCCCTTTGCCAACTGTAACTATATTGGTAGCTGGCTCAAAAAAGTATGGGCTAAGGTAGTTGTAAGGAGATTTGGGGTGGAGAGGAGAAAGGAGGGCAAAATAGGTAAACAGAGGACTTCTGACAGAAAATATTCTTACTTTATTTTAGGTTGTATGGTACGTACCCCAAGTAGACCGATATTCCAAAAACAAAGCATCAATCATGCATATTTGCTTAACTGATTCTAATTCGAGTATGCTCCAAACTTTTAATCTGATAAATCCAACTCTTTTACAACTCACTTTCCACGAGCAGGAAATCCAGAATCAAAGATAATTGCTCTCAATTACCTCTTTCAATTACAACATTTAATCTGCAGAGGTAGGAAAATTGTCACTAATGACTTCAAGGAATTTCTTATCCACTTTCCAATGATGTAAAGTCTTCTTCGCAACATGAGGTTTTTTCTCTCATTGAAGTCTTCCAAGAACTAGTCTTCAGGTCTAGGGAAAGATTTAGTCTTTTGCGAAATAGAGATCCTCTTTCTAGATTGACATATTGAATCTTATTAACATTGAGATAAATACCTGCTATGGAGAGTTGCAATACGTTTAAGAGAAAATTAATTTAGTATACGTTTTCATGGATAGTGTTCCCACTGTCTACTTCACATTTTAGTCTTGTCTGATTGGTCGGTGAATAATAAAATCTCGAAATCTGTAAATTGAATACTCTAAACACAGGGTGGTCAAAATTAGAACTCTAGAGTGGTAATTCCTGGTGCCTAAACTATCAACTCCCTGAGTCAAAATTACTACAGCTTTGTCAGGCATTATCCTGGATTTGCCCCCTTGAGGGTTTAAACATTTTATAGGTATATCCATAGATATTGATCAACAAAAACTGAAACTGAAAAATAACTCAAATATGTTTCCAGTCTGTATATAACAGAATAAATACTGTAAAAGTGTGAAGGGAGATCATTATCATGAATACTCACATTCACTGTATAAGCGTCATCTTGTGTATAAACATAATGACGTTTATACAGTAAAATTTACCACCACAATTTCCCATGAAAAAAGGGCCTAAATGTTTAGACCCCCAAGGGGGCTAATGTAGGATAATGCCCTTTGTCAATATCACAAATAATGAATTAATAATATGACCACTGTTGTTATCGAGCTACCAGATGGTGATCAAATTGACTACATTTCCGAGACTTGCTGAGGCAACCTAGTCATTTTGATTGCAACTAAGTAGTCAAAATCATTTTTCATGAAGTCACTACCAAACTTATCACCCATTACTACCCTAAAATAGTCATGATTTGGTCAAAGTGTCAATCCAATGTTTAGAGTGAACTTGGGAAGATGTAAAAAATAGTATAATTTATTTCAGAGAGCAGCTGACTTTGGTTCATAGAATTGATGAATATTCAATTTGCTTCACTTTGTTAATCTTTATCCTCGAAGTCATTATAATTATAGAGTTAAGTCACATCCCCATCATGTATTGCACTAGGGGCCAATATCAGATCCTCAAAGATTTTACTTGTCACCAAGTCTATTGAATCACGACTGAAGTATCCAACATAAATGTTTCTCCATATCTCATCCATGAAGCAATATGATACATGTATAGTGCTTGACATCAGTCGGGCAAATAAACCAATTAGGTTAATAGTATGGGCTACATCCTGTGTCCTCAGGTATCTTACTTGTAAGGTTGATGTATGTTTTACTTGTATGGGATAAAAGCTTCATCTAAGAAGCTTCTTAACTTCAGGGAGTTATGTTGTACCTCAGTATAGTAATGAGGCTACTAGTACATAGTAGTATAGATATTAAAAGGCATCACACATTTTTGCATAAGCATATAAGCATACCAGGGCGAAGACATGTCTCCACTTCAAAAATAAAAATCAGCTGGCTGCCAAAAAAATTGGCTGGCCGCAGCTGGCCGCAGCTGGCCGCAGCTGGCCACAGCTGGCCGCAGCTGGCCGCAGCTGGCCGCAGCTGGCCGCAGCTGGCCGCAGCTGGCCGCAGCTGGCCACAGCTGGCCGCAGCTGGCCGCAGCTGGCCGCAGCTGGCCGCTCAAATAATGAATTTTGGAGTTGTTGTTTCAATTGATCTGATGAAAAATTTGGTTAAAACTTTATATTTTGTTTTTCTGACTTACCTTTTTGAAAATTACTGCGAGGAGATCTGAGCAGCTAAAGATCAATTATATGTCTGCTTGAATTGAATTCCTTTTTGCAGTACATACATTTGTAGCAGAAGGTAAAAGTTGAGGAGTTTGCGTGCATTGTTGATGATTACATCATTGGTCATACATATGTATATCTGTCTTTGGGCTTTATTACAGCGTGTAATTGTGAATTTGTCTGCGTTTCTATCGTTTAGTGTGCAGCCACTATTAAATTTTAAATATCATTACAACAACATGTGTGTATATATGGACAGGATTATTAGCATTCATGGCACTGGCTGATACCTTTCGACAGTATTTTTCTGCAGCTCCTCTCCATATCTTGAAGTATATGATATACTGTTTGACACAAGCGGGGAAACTAAACCAACTAGGCTATATCCTCCATTTATCCTCAGGTATCTTGTACCAATTAATCTTGCTTTCATAGTTCTAGGGTTGATGTATGTTTTACCTGCAGGTTTAAAACTTCTTCTGAGACCTACACTCTAAAAAAAAACAGCCTCCAAAAAACCAAATTTGGTTTTTGAGCTTGTCCCGCATATTAAACCACCTAGGGTTTGTTGAAATACCAAATTGTTTGGTTTTAACAAAAACCAAATAAAACTGGTTTCATTTGGTTTTAACAAAAACCATATAAAACTGGTTTCTTCATAAACAAAACAGATACGGGGGCTGTTTGGATATCTGAGATATCAGTAGTGGTAGTATGTAATCTCATATATATAATTGGTCCATGGCTGGCCTGATTAGCCTATCAAGTGCGGATGCATGGATGGATGATTGAGGCTTTACGTCAAGGATTTATGCACTTGGCAGGCTGAGTAGGACAGTAGGACACAGAAATCAGGCATTGCCAAACAGCTGTCCAACATAGGCTGTATTTCATTGGGGGGGGGGGATTTTATTTTTCTATCTGGGGGGGGGGGAGGGATATCTATGCGGGGAGGTGCTTTGATTCTTGTTTAGATCTGCAAAGAGAAAAGACAAGAAAACAGAATAGTTAGGCCTATAGAGTATAATAAAGAAACACAGGGCAGAGAGAGTGAAGCTACACACCCAGCAAGCACTGGAGCTAGCTCTAAAATCAGTAGACTTTTCTTCCTTGTTTTACCAAGCAGTCTACAGTCCATTTACGGACTACCAAGATAACAAAATGTACTTACCTCACAGAGAAATGCCACTGCAAAGCTATATTACCTATGGGACATTCCGAGAACAGTTGCCTGTGATTGTCCGAAGTTTGGTCTTGAATCATTCTCATGTTGGAGTTGTTGGTTGTAATGATACTTCTACGAAATATTTAGCCCACCTACTCTTCCACATGTTAAAAGATATTCATTTATGATTTCTTGCAAATTGTGCATGTACAATTTTGTAACACTATCATCTAATCAACATGCCAGTGCATCAAGCATGGTCTTTATAACCTCAAAGTTACAAAGTAAATTTTAAAAAGTATAGTTATAGATGGCGCTACTCGGCTCACCATTGCTCATTCATGATTCTTTGACAAACATGAGACTCAATCTACTTTTTAAGTCAACTGTGATATATGTAAGCTGGGATAGAGCCACACTTCGAGATAATGCACTGTTGGTTTGTTACAGCTTAGTTATGCTTTCAGTGTTGATAGGTGCAATGATTCGCTGCTGTGTTTTTATTAATCACTTGTTCCTTGTTAAATTTGAACTTCTGTTTGCCAAATGCATGCCAGTATAGATGGCGTTACGTGTGGTACCGAAGGAGGCTTTGTTCTCTGGGGAGCTGATCTGTCTCAGCAAGCACAGTATCAAGGTTGTCTATGAGGTCCATGAAGTTCCTTATACGTCTAAACTAGTACTAGGTTATTAAATATCACTAGATAAATGAAACCCATTATCTCTAAGCAATTTATTTATGTATGGTAATCTTGTTGATCATCAACAAATTTTGTCATATTGACACATGGACCAATAGTTATCATGGCATGAAAAACACTAATACCAGGGTAGACTCATTCCAACAAGAGGCCTTGGTTTTTTTAGAAACCATTTTACCTCAGGAGGAGACCAATTCCAAAGACAAAAACCAAAAATGACCTGATAAACCAAATTTCAATGCAAAAACCAGCATGGTTGTCAAGCTCATAAAACCGCTTGATATTTTAAAAAAATCGCTTTTGTCCTAAATTTTTTAGAGTGTATCGTAATATATTGCTTCAGGGAGTTATGCGGCATCAGTGTATTTAGAATGCTTTGAAAAGCTGTGTACATCCCACACAGCATAATTATCCTGCTAAGCTGGATATAGTGTTTGTACATCACAGAAATTACACACTGTGTAAAATTTCCAGGCAGCGCTGCTTCATACTGCCTCCACTTCCAATGTTCCCCTTTCAATATGTTTTCCAGGACACCATTCTCCAATGTGTAAGGCCTTAAAATATTATCAGAGCCCCACATTTCCATAAATGAGTGAAAACTGTCATATTTTCACTGTATTTATCCACTGTCATTATGGTCCATGGCTCCATGCTCCTAATTCTACTCCCCTCCTTTTGGTACACCCCCCCCCCTTGGCCCTTCTTGCACCAGTGCATCTTGCAGTTTTAACTGGTGCGGGCACAAAAACATTTTTGGTGAATTCGGAGGGCACTATCAAAAATGATTTAATGAAATTTAATAAAAATGTATTTCAAAAAGGCAGATAAAAACACAGTATAGAGTACAAAGTAATCAAAAACATACATTGTGATTAAAGGAGGAGAGGAGGGGAGAGGAGTGCGGCACTCAGCTGCAGTGGATTGCACATTGCTGGCATTTTGTATGGGGGATCCTCTGATTGAACATATAAATTGCTCACACATAAAAACACACACTTCTTAAATTGGAAGACACTATAGACTTCTCAGGAGAACTTGTTGTAACTCTCAAATCTTGCTTATTAACGGCTTTGTTGAAGATAATGAAAGCCTGAAGAAATTCATGGGTTTTTCAAAGGCCAGACACAATTTGCAGGACAATGGCAAATTTGGGATTTGCAAAGTTGAATAAAGATAATCTACACTCAAGATTGAATAAAGATGTTATGAGTAGAAACCATATTCACATATTAATTTGATTTTTAAAATTTGTCAACCAAGATTCATTGTCAAAATTGCCATATTGATGTAATTGTCCAAGCTTATTATAAAAACACCAATCAACAAGGCCCAAAATTCCAACCAAAACCAACATAATTTAATGTAATTACAATGCTTTAAGTTGTCAGGGGCACCCTTTCACTATCTGTAAACTCCTGATATTGGACTTCATGAAAATTTTGATTACGGCTTAATTTTTATAGGTTGAGACTCGAAACAGTCTCATTTAAAGCAGTTTTTTTAAATTTTGCGGACCTCAATACTTGATATTCAGTGATATTCCATGACGGTTACCGTGTTTTAATCAGAATTTTTTGGCTGCATTAAAATTGTGTGTTTTTCAAGTATTGGTACTGTATACCATATGTTATTTTTACAGCCAGGAAATTTGATATGCAAAAAGAGCGGACAGTTGCACTGTGAAATGACACTTCGTGAGTCATGATTGCTGATAAAGTGTCATCTTCTCTACTTTTAACATGGGAAACATAGAGGTTGTTTGATTAGTCATGATCAAGAGAATACTGATTTTTATTGTTTAAAATAAGTACATTTTAGAGGCCATTATTGAAACATTGACTGAAATGCATCGTTTGTTGCAATTATGTTTTAGATAATGAAATAATGTGTTCATAGTTATTACATCGAGACATCTTTCTATGATCTTATGGATAAATTGTAAAGAAAGAAACCCACGTCTCCAGTGGCGGAACTAGGGAGTCACAAGTGGAGGGCACTTCAAGGGGCATGCAATTTTCTTGGGGGGGGGGGATGCAATTTTCTGCAGGGAAGAACTTTCTGTACTTATTGTATATATTATAACTATATATACCTTAGAACAGGGTGACTTTGAACAGTTTTCACCGCAATTCCCTAATCTTTAAAAAGTATATAAGATCTATGTAGTATTTCATGGAGAGCTGGGGTTTGAACAGAGTGTCAGAGTTTCAATGAAAGAAAACCATCAATTCTGATAAAACAAAAGTTCATCGGTATTTACGAATTTTATAGGGCTTCATTGCCTTTCTGTAGCAATTTGTCACTGTTTTGTTATATTTTTTATTCTTGACCTTCTTCCGTTCCTTTGGTGCTAGATGATTGCCTAACATCAGTGAGATATGTGTTCACACATTGAATTATATGCATAGTATTATGAAATATGATAGGGGGAACGGGGGCACATCGGGACGCTTTTAACGTCTACTAATTTTGCTCAATGCTGAAAGAACTTTGAGCTTAAATGCAAGGCATAATAAACTAGACTGCACCTACTCTTTTGCAGCCAGAGAGTCGTAAAAATAACTGTCCCAATATGTCCCGGCGTGGCACAGCCGGGGCACATTGGGACATCAATTAAAAAACCATTTTAACACTCCAAGTGCAATAGATATCACATATAAGTAGTGCGTAAGATAATATACAGTGCATCAACACCTTGTAGTACCAATAGTTCATAACTTTAAACAGTTTTAAACATTTAACATAAACTGTCCTGGGTGCAGACATCTATGTAAGTAACACACAGTGCTTTGCGACAAATTTGTTCACAGAGCATGGTAATCCACTATGCCTCTATTCCCTGTGGCTTGAATACCTGTTGTGTGCTGTCCCAGGTCATTCGGTTGCCTTGGACACTTAAATTCTGCCATATTAAGTGCGTCCCAATGTGCCCCGAATTCACTGTCCCAATGAGCCCCGATATGACTTTTACACCAAAATGCTAATTTCTCGGACCCCAGAGTGTGTTTATCACGATAGCAATTCAAAACTGTTTGTTGCAATATATAAAATTCATACAAGCTCTGAGAAAGCCTCATTGTTCATGGTTTGTCCACAGTATGGTTCGAATTGAACCCGTCCATATTTGCTTTAGTAGTAGGAAAACCAACTTTTTCTCGCCATACTTCTGCATGTGGCTGTAATTTGTCTATACAACCATGGAAACATCAGGATGTGAAATTACAAGATATGATGGCACTACCATATCATATACCTTGCCAGGATTCAAGAAAACCCCACCGTCTCACAGTGCCCTGCATCCCAATGTGCCCCCGTTACCCCTATACATCAGTGAATATAGCATACCGGAAAACATGATGGTCTCTGCGCTCACCATGACAATGTGATGTTCAAAGTCACCCGGAAGTGTGTTACAATTCAATATCATTCACTTATATCACTTGTTGACAGTCTTTCTGAAAAGTCTCCAACAAGTTTCTGGTGGATTTTGGTATTTGAGTGACATTGTAATAAGGCAGGTATTTATAAGGCCAGGGTCACTCGGTGCTGTTGTAGGCACAGAAGTTTACAGGTTATGGTATCTTGCAAAAAGAAGTATGCTGAGTTTATTCATCAAAATCAAGAAGAAAAAAATTCCGGTCACAATGACTTTATGTAGAAACAAACTATAGACTTTAGTAGAATATAATCAGAAGTCAAACACTTCCAGTATCTCATTTAACTTTGCATTCACAGAGGATCAATCTTTTTCAGAAAAGTGTTCAAAGTCACCTCGGCTGTTTAAAGTCATCCCGTTCTACCGTACCTATTAGCGTGCTTCGGCGGTCCAACGTCGGCCCGAAACTGGTCCGATGCTACTCACATCGGACTGACGCTGGGCAGATGTTGGACCGCCAAGGCATGCTGACAGGGGTACTATATATTGTAACTTTTTTGGGTGTACACACTGAACCATCCATAAATATTAAAGTAGCTATACTTCACAACAGGGATATTTAGAAGGAACAAATCACATACAAGACGAATATGTCAGAGATCTCCTTAGACAGAAAAGCTGTATTTCGATGCTAAGTCCATATAAGGAAGCAATTCCATCATATATGCTGCCACTAATCCCGGTAGATTGGTAAGAAGTTATATGTGTCAGACTTGCATGCGTATTTCCATAATCTAGAAATGAATACGCTAATGCCCCAAGCTGTAAGTTAGCCCATATTTCTCATCTTGATTGATAGAGTGGGGGTATTCAGTTGGTTAATTTGCTGCTTACATCAACTTAACCTATATGGAGATGCTATATCCATCACAAAGATGAAATAAAGATTACTCAGTGTCTAATGTATTTTGATTGCTTCTTTCCTTAAAAATCCATAATAAAACTCCAGCATTGTGTTTGTCTGTTTCAGAATTAACACTCACCCTTCATATAATATATGTATTTGTGTTGTCATCGAAGAATTAAAACTAATTTTATATTAAGCTGTTAGGGGAAATTTCATCACAACAGGCCCTATCCATCTCATTCAAATGAATTGTCAATTATCATTAGGTAACCAGTGACCTCAGCACTTGATGGTAGATATGACTCATTCAGATAGGCCTTCGACCTTACTAAAGTTATAAGTCATACAGAATAACATGCCAAGGATAGTGATATGACCTCACAGGGAACATTCCAGTGCATTTCTGTAAGCACTTGTTATCCTGCAACTGCACTGTTATGGAATTTATTTATAACACAACTGGGTAAGTAAAGAAATCATGTCTAATGCAACATTTGATTGTCCTTCATTTTGCCAAAATATATCACAATGACATCAATGCCCTTGATATAGCATCACTTCAATCATATTTGGGAAAGTTTTTTAGATAGGTACTTGCCGTGGGAACAAAATTTAATGCATTTCCCAAAGTTTTTTTTTGGGAGCTGAGGCAATTCTTGTCCGGAAAGTCCGAAGGAAGCATGCCGAAACCTTTACCCTTTGTCAGGCTCGTAACTATATTTTGGCCATTGTTTGCTTGAAGTCGCTCTACTAAAAGTAATTTCATGAGTGATATTGATGTAATGTTAGCTTGATATAGAGTGAAAACTGCGCATATTATTCAAAGCTCACTTTCATGCATCTTTTGTGATATCATCATATTCACACCCCATTTTTACATGTATTTAATGTAAAGATGTAGTATGATTTATTTCATTGAGTTTACAAGGTTGTTCATTTCATAGACAAACTTTCCATATAACAAATTGACCAACTGTAATATCCTTTTATATGTTACCCAGTTTATTTGGCTACACTATAAATGACCCTTTGGCCTTTGCATCAAGGAGCAAGCAGCCGCAAGCTGGGGAGGCTGGGTGAGTGCCACACAATCTAAGTGTAAAAGTGTGAACTGAAGGGTGCAGAAAGCTGGGTTCATCTTCTGAATAGTGTCAACACAGAAAATCCTGTGAGTTTTCTCCAACTTCCAGCATTGTAAACATGAGATTATGTTGTGATATTGTGTGTGTGAGAGAAACCATTGCACCTTGTAGTCTTGGACCATATGCCCAAACATTGGCATTGATGCATCCAGCAGATCATAACAGTGACTTAATGTTGAATGGCTGCTCCAAACAGTTACACTGACCCACTCAACATTAAGATATAGGTAGCAGTAAGACAGAGATGGAAATATCACATTGGAAAACCATTTCGTGATTATATGCAAAACTCATTTTCTTGTAATCAAAGGATAAGGACAGGCCAAAACAACTTTCTTTATCTGCTCTATTGTGGTTACAGCTCTATAAAAATATATGAATAAAAATATGATTGGAAGAACGGCGGATGGACAGACATAGGCTGTGTGGGTATATTTTCTGTAATCTATAGATAACCTTCCACAAAATTTGTGTTGAGATTGAACCATGTACAATATAGAGCTGTGTTACAGTAGGATATCATATCAAGCTAAATGAAAAGCAACCACTTCAATACATGTGACAGATGGATAGACAGAAAGATACATGGACAAAAAGATAGAGATGCATTTGACAGATTCACAGAAAGGTAGATGGATTATTTCTCGATGATTGTTCAAGTGACAGACTAGCTAGCTGATTGAATTATAGTCATGGTAACATTTAATTGAGTATTTATTATTATGCAATTCGGGTCTGAACAACTTCAGCACATTTGAGAGGTGTTTTGTTGTCTTTTCAAAATGCAATAAAATAACAGGACCAATCATGCTACCTGAGCTGAGTTGTCCAAAATATCTTCTCTGAATGATTGTTGCCCATTCAAGTTTCATCAACTAACAGCCCAAATACATGAAGTTCACTCATGCCAAACAACACACAAATTGTCGGGCAAAACAAATGCCTGATAGGACAAAGGAATTAGCCTTCTGCAACTGCCAACATCAATTTATTTCAAACCAATTGTCTGTTAGATGAGCTTACATCATTCAAATCCTTCACAGGATTATTTTAACTCAATGATCAAATAGCATCTGCAAAATTGTATGAAACTGCTTCGAATAAAATTGTAATTAACAGTTTATTACACTCTCCTGCTCAGCACTGTAATATCACTGGCTTGATATGATTTGCAAAGAATACAACTTATTGTCCTGTAATGTTGCACTGACAAGATTTCTTTTAGGTTAATGCAACTGTTGTAGGCGAGCACAGCCATATGTCTTCAAATGCTACTCTATAATTATGTAAAGTCTTCAAGTAGCCCTATGGCAGATTTCACGAAAAAGCTGCAAAATGACTTACCACAACTTGTCCTCAAGTTACATTAGCACAATAGTGATAAGGCCAGACATAATCAATTCATAGATTCTCAGATTTTCTCAGGGTGCATCTTCTGAGGATAGCTGGCAGGACAAAAAAAAGCTGAAATCTAAATCTTTTATTGTGTCAATTGATTAAATAAAATCATGGATACACGATCTTTTCTATTGGATTGGTAGGTCAGAGTAGTTAAAAATATGGCCTTGTGCTAATGTAACAACGATGAATGATGGAGGACGGAATTTTTTATGCTGACCCTACTGCAATATAAATGAAGTCACCAGCAGGGTACCACCCCTGGCCTGCTCTTGGGAGACCAGGCTTTCAGTTCAGAAAAAAATTGAGATCTAATCATGTGTTTTTTAACATAATTTTTATGTACACATTTTGCTAATGTAACACTATGAAATGGACGGATGCAAAATTGCAGTTACATTAGCAATAAAGAAACAGGTACCACACCCAGTCATTTATGTTTTTGGTGATGTATATAGGCAAATCAGACACGTTTTTCAATAAAATATTATAATTTCATGTTTGAAATTGGCATAAGTGGCGAGAACACAAAAAAATTTCCATGTAAAAGTTGCTAATGTAACCTCAATGTCCTGAGACGGAATCGAGTTACATTAGCAGTCTTTTTTTACTTTTCATTTTTTTCAAGTTTTATAATGACCAAGACAATTAAAAATGGTTCCAAAATAATTTTCAAGATGTTGTTTATCAATCACATACCATTACATTTTCCTGAATTGGTTTTAGCAGATTCCACAGAGTGCCAAAGTAAGCATGTCTGATCACCAGTAAGTTTGGCCGTCCAAAATTGTCCTCATGAGGCATAAAAAAATATCTTTTTAAGAGGAAAAAGCTACATATTTGAGGAATATTTTATTGATATTTATTCATTACCTCACAGATGTACTTAGTAATAGGTTTACTTGCTTCAGGAAGCAACAGAGAGATAACAAAAGGGTTGGAAAGTTTAAGGTACATTTTAAGAGCACTTTTCGTGAAATCTGCCCTGTGCACTTTTCATCAAAATGTTCGACATCTGGCACCTCAGAAAAAGAGAGAAATTTATATCCATTACAAATGACATTATAATTGCTCTATCTAGCTTGAAATAAATAAAAGATACCGATTATTTGATGTATTGCAACAGTTACTCGGGACAAAGTAAATTGATGCGCATTACACAGGGACCATTAGGGCATATTTACAAACATAATACATTGGAACCATTAGGGCTTATTGGCTTAACATTTACTGTACAGATATTTCTCAGTCGTCCTGTTAGTAGATACACCCTAATGGTCCCCATGTACATACATTGCCTGGTAGCATATTCCCACAAAAAATGTCCATAATACGATTTTATGAAATTGACAAAAACAATGACATTAATTTTAAGGCATGCATACTTGCATATATATTATATAAGAACTTGCTTGACAGGAATTGCCTAAGCTCATAAAATTTAAACGATTGCAAATGCATTCAGATTGGCAGGTTTCTCTGTCATACCGAAATTAACATGAAAAAAGTCTTCAACTCTCACTTGTACAACACATTCTCTTGAACTGTTATAATCCATTGAAGTGATTTAAAAAAAAAATGGTCTGATCAAAAATCAATGCATGTACAAAAGATATTAAGTACTGAATTTTCAAGTTTTGAACTAATCATGCCAGCATGAGACAAATCATAATTTTCTTACAGGTTTAGCTTTTTTGATTGGTTTGTGTGGAGCATATGAATTATTCAAAATATTTATCCAAATTGGCTTTTAAAATTTCCAGAAAAAAATACCCATATGTACAATAACAAATTCATTTCTTTTTAAATCTTATTCGTCAAAATAGCAACCACTATCATTTAAAGTGCACTTGTTACCTTTAATGTTGTGTCGCTGGCCTTTGAAAAAATTATTTTCGTGTTTACCTGGAGAAAGATAAAATTTGTTTAGTTCATTGGCTTCAATAAGAACAACAGCTTTAATGGTGAGGAGGTAATGCAGAGCCTCAAATCTATTCCAGCTTTTGTTTTGTTTTTCAATATATATTGGATCGTGAATCATGTTTTGTAACCACGAGTGTTTTCAAAAAAAAGTTGTGAGCTTGTGATGTGTGTCTATATTATTAACAAGGGTATGAATGATAGGCCATATTGAAAGATTTGTTTATAAAATTTAGTGTGCTGATTAGTATCTATATAAGGCATGACCCACCTGAAAAATGAATTGAACACCATCCTTGTGTATTTCTGCAATGATTTCATCCATTTATGGGTGCCAGCTTCATAGTTATAAACAGAAATCCTCCTGTTGAAGGAGGCAGTCAACTCATTTACCATTTCATGTAGGGACATCCAACTCACTGAAGCAGTCCATGCATCAATGGTTTTGCAGCTAATAAACAAATGCTGTGATTGGATGAAAATGATTTGTCCAAAATAATCAATTACTTGGTTGCAAATCATTCAGGAATTGTGGTAAAATTATTTCATGCCTGATGATATTTTTGTTATAATTGTCTGCCTCATTATAAGCAAAGTTTAAGCAAAACACCTGTCAAACAAGGCCAAACCTGATGATCACTTCCAAACCAAGTGAACTCACTGTCATCAACAAAATCATTAATTAGAATAATCTGATATTACACTTGGAAAAAAGGATTAGATAACACACAACACTGATTTTGTACAACATAATGCCAGCTGACATTCCATGGCTTCACTTCATGCACTGCACTGAAATATGGTCCTGGTAGCCTGAAGACCTGTGTAGTTGCTTGAAGATGTTTCTAAAAAACAGGTTCATGTGTGCTTCTTTTGGTAAATGATAATATTTATGATATTACTCTTAGGTCAGCATACTGAAAGTCTTTATTTCTATTTTCTTGCTCTGCATGGTTGTGAGACGATGGGCCTTCTTTTTTTTCATTTTTGCTCCTGAGTTAGCAAAGAATAGATACTTTTGACTTTTTTAGAGTTTCCCATCAGCATGATCAGATAATTAACCCTTGATAATGTGCGGGCATGTGTTATTGTATATCCGGTGTATTTTGTAAAATCACAAACGATCACTCAGATTACATAATTCATTCTTCTGTCACAGAAATTTAACCAACATGGCAACCTACCAGGTTTGGAATGTTGGAATTTTAGTTTTGGGTGGTTAGTATATTACAGGAAGGCATGCAGTCAATATGCTAGACATACAAATGGAGTGACACAACACACATATTTCCACCAAAGGCAGCACCTCATAGTAACATTTTCAGAGTGATAGGTCTAGATCTGTTTCGCCTGAAACTTCTTGTACTTTAATGCACATGACATTTGTAAATGAATGGGAAGCTTTTAAGTTTCTCCTGGACCACTTTACAGTCTTTACTTACTGTCAGCTGAGTCTTAGAAAAATGTCATGGTCTCTAAAAGTTTGGAAGAGGAGATTTTTTAAATTTCTAAATGGAGCTTTTCCATCTGTCATGATTTTCTTTATTGCTCGTAATAATTCATGTTTGCAAGACATTGTAATAGCAATTTCTCTTTATCACATATCTAGTCACAGTAAAGCAATTGATCCATTGCAATGCAGCTGTGGATTGTAATTACGTTTCTCACCAGGTGCTGTCATGTCTAGAAGTGATTGACCCCCTGTTGCAAAATCTCAGAATTCAATTTTGTCCTTGGCTGTTGTTTTGATTATCACTGTCAGCCATTGTTGGCTGAGGCCAAAGACCCTATATAGCTGTGTTAGCTTTGGAAAGAGGTGGTTTTCATTAAAATACAGAGGTGACAACAACCTTTGGCCTGCCCCATACAACAAGGCAGTTGCATGGAGCAAGAAAAACATCAGGTAAGACTTCGTCAATTCTTTAAAATGTGTCAATTTGAGGATAAACTAGCCCATGAAAGTAGGTGAAATGCTAGTTTCACACTCTGTATATCTACTCATCACAAGCTCATCACAAACAAAAGGTGACTCCACTCGTGTTTGTTACTGGCCTTTGAACACAATGTTCAACACATTATTGATGTATCAGCAGGGAAAGATACCGGCTTCGAGTGATAAAGCTTTTATGATGACATGATAATTTAGATCCTCAAATTCA
The DNA here is from genome assembly GCA_026936325.1 of Platynereis dumerilii. Taxonomy (NCBI): domain Eukaryota; kingdom Metazoa; phylum Annelida; class Polychaeta; order Phyllodocida; family Nereididae; genus Platynereis; species Platynereis dumerilii. The sequence continues at coordinate 27,231,516 of JAPTHN010000004.1, forward strand.
TTCTGGAATAGAGAGGGGGGGGGTTGTGAAATTAATTTTCCCCATCTGCTGTAGGGTGACTGTATGTCTGCATTATGTACTTTGGTGTCATCTCTCCTTTCCCTCGGCCTTCTTGGCCTTCTTCTCCTTACTACTGTAGGCCTGGTTGTATTCCTAGAAATGCAAATTATAAATATATAAATTGTTGAATCAACTAATGCTAAAGTTATGTAGCTAACAGTCTGTTTCACATAAATTTTGCAAAAACAAGAAATCCATATGCTTAGTGACAACTAAATCACACCTGGGCCATTGGTGTTAAACTGTTGTTGGATTTCTTTGATAGACCAAGGGCTAAGAAGTAAAACCCTATCTCCAAAGATTTTAATTCTCGGGACCCCCCTGCTTATCCTCATGGAGAGGTCCTGAGTATGTTTCATGTTGTTTCTGGGGGGGGGGGTGGGGCTTCACATTATGGCCGTTGGTCTAATGGTGCCTCACACCTGATATTCATGAACATGGTTTTGATAATTTGAATGCACACCAGTTCTATAACAAGCAATGGTTTTCAAAAACACCACGTTTTACGGAAAGGTCCCGCGAGATTATCCAAAGACCAGTGTTTTTTTGAAATTCAACTCTCACTCATGGTCATGGAACTCAGTTTGATGCGAGCCTATAGAACATAAATTGGAGGTGGGTTGTATCAAGTGTTGTGGGCTGAGGCAACTTAAAGGTAATGAGTGATTAATGGATACTTACTCTGGTAAACTCTGAAAGATTATATAAATGTAATGTAAGTAGGAGTATGCATAACATATATCAGAATCCAAGAATATAATCCCACACATCCCGACAGGTATTGAATCATTGAAATGGCTTAATAGACACAAAATGTATTACCCATAGGCGTATCGGAGGGGGGGGGGCAGGGGGGGGGGGCGATTGCCCCTCCAAAAGTTTGGGAAACAGTAAGATTCGGGCAAAAAGGCCAAAATTTGGGCAGATGATTAAATAATCACTATTGAAAATTAATGATTTCCAGGCAATTTTATTTGAAATGCTATTAATTCTAGATCTTGAAATTTGGCCAAATGTCGATCGCCCCCCCAACAATCGCGGGGCCATACTCCTATGGTATTACCCTTCAGAAGTTGATTCTTCTTGAGCTACAACAATGGAGATGAGCAACAGTCCGAGGAGCATGAATATGCAGATCCACTTTTGACCAGCCATGATTGCGATGCCACTCACCAAAACTTCAGATGAATTGATGATATTTGATGCTGTGAACCACAAACCTCCGATGGTATATGCTGCTCACCAAAACTTAGCACAAACAGATGATACTGTGGAGCAACAACCTCAGAATGACACAGTTTGAAATATGTGGGTATATTCACATGACCACGGCCAGAGTAGACACGTGTTGGCACATAGCCTGTTACTTTTTTAATTAGCATTATTTATGATTCCTGTGATCAATCCTGACAAATTGCAAGCTTTTGAATGTGACCATCATTTTTTTTTTTTCATTATCGACTTGAGTTGGAAGCATCAATGTTCAACCCCTACACAAAACTGACAACTGTCACCATAAAATAAATTATAAATCCTCTTTGCTTACACGTAATCCCTTTTGTATATCAAGGAATTGGTTTTGAATCTTGCAATATGACAATCAAAGCATTTTAAATAAGCATGCAATTTTCTGAAATCTGGATTTGTAACCTCAAAATGACAAACAATTTTTTTTTTGCTAGAAAAGGGGGGATTTGGGATATAGTGCATATTTGAGGATATCTAGCTCTTTGTTGATACATGCCATAGCCAAAATGTAAACTAGGTTCACTTTCTACCTTCATAAATAACCTTTTTGCCAGGTTCTACATTTCTTATTGACCCCCACTTCCCAATATATTGGCAAAATCCTTGATGCTCTAAGAAAACCTCTCTTAATGTGTTTCATAAGAACTCATTTGTTTAGTTATTCCGTATCCGCATACTCGTGTGAGAGTTAATAGAAATCGTATCCTCATCATATTGCATTTGGTTCGGGGGCCAATTTCAAGTATCCTGAGAGAGCTACCAGTCACCATGTCCACCGAATTGCATACAGCTACGAAGATCTAATATCAATATATCTGCTTCAGACTCCTTACCTCACCCCTGAAGCAATATGATATAGCACTTGACATAGCAAATAAACCAACTGGGCCAATTATAGTGGGATATATCCTCTGTGTATCCTCACATATCTCTTGCCTATTAATCTTGCTTTTCATATTTCTTAGACAGATGTATACTTTACCTGAAGGCTTAAAGATTCATTTAAAAGCTTCTTGGCTTGAGGGAGATACATTCTACCTCTATATTGAGGCAGCTAGTACATTATTAAAGAACTTTTAAAGGCTAAACACATTTTTACATAAGCATATCAGTAAAGAGGGAGCAACTACCCCCCTCCTCAAAGTTTCATTAGCGACAAAAACCATGGCAATTTTTAAAGAAACGGTAATTGAGATATGCCACTTGAAATGGTATGAAATCTGCATCATGAAATCCAGGCAAATTAGGGTCACTACCCCCCCCCCTCCCAGTGTACTTGGCCTAAGCCAATACATTTTCAGTAGTACAAAGATTTGACTCTGCAGCTAAATAAAGTCCTTACTGGGTACAGTATATCACTACACATAGCATGATTTTGCGACATGGTGTCACTAATGTCATGAATGTGCAAATTAATTGTTTCCAATTACATCCTTCAATTACAACATTGAATTTGGCAAAGCAGGGAAAAAATGTCTCACAAATCTCCAACAAACGTTGTGTGTGTTGAATTTTCTTTGTCATGTGGTATTTCAATCTTTAAAGTCTTCACATTGTTGGGAAGACAGGACTGCTGCCTTCGATTGTCATATTTAGTCATAAGAAAATTATCCCAATTGCATACAGCATGGGCGTAATTTGGTGGGGGACGGGGGGACATGTCCCCCCCACTATTTTTACCCCGGGGGACATAATATGAAATGTCCCCCCCCACTTTTTTGTGTGAAAACAAAAAAAGTAGCAATGGCCCTTGGGTTCAATTTGATATTGAGCAGTTCTAAAAGACTTGTCCCACCTTTCTGCTTGGGCAGGTTACCATGCCATACACAACTTTGAAATTCATGAATGTAAAAAAGCCTAATTGACTTTGTTTATTCGCGGATTTGACGGCCGATTCTGACCGTGTCACCGTGTGTCCCCCCGCATTTGCAGTGAAAATTACGCCCCTGGCATACAGGACTATATAAGGGAAAAAGAGAGATTTTAGGAGAGGGTCTGCACTGAATAATACTGTGGAATACTTTCTTATAATCAATTACATTGGACCAACAGATAACTCTGAGTTCGGTAAAGAAAATAGTCAGCCATGGTATTTCACATACCTTCTTTCTGATCCAAGATGTTTTAATCTCATTTTAATTGTGTACAATTAGCTGCTTTTAGCAGCTATAATTTTAGTATGGCATGAAATGTATCATTCGTTGAAGTAATAATAATAATAATATTTTACTTGATATAGCACCCAATCCAGATAAATCTGCTCACTGGCACTCATGATACTGTATGGCAATCATGCCAAAGTAGCTTTGGTCGATATTATAATATTTGTTTTTCAGTAGTTACCACATCAAATGTTGTTTTTATGAAATCTTATTAAAGCAAATCCTTGTCTACAGTCGTGTAGCTTGGAGGTCTCAAGTGGGGTGGGCCCTAGGGGGTGGTCATTGTATTTATTGTAAATTCTAGCTAAGACAAACATTTTCTTATTGGGCCACATTAGGGTAGCTACCTCATGGTAGCGAGACCTACAAGGAGCAAATCACATGCAATTCTTGCAAGATGGATACGTCAGAGATTTTCTAAAGCCGAAAAGCTATATTTCTGTGCTAAGTCAATATAAGGAGGCAATTCCAGCATATAGTACCACCACTAATCCTGGAAGACTAGCAAGAAGTTATATATGGGTGACTTGCGTGTGTATTCCTATACTCTAGAAATGAATACGTTAATGCCCCAAGCCACAATTTAGCCCATATTTCTCATCTTGATTGATAGAGTGGGGGTATTCAGTTGCGTAATTTGCTGCCAACATCAACTTAACCTGTATGGAAATCGGCCACAATTATCACAAGGATGAAGTTGGGATTATTCTGGGAGTTTAATGCATTTGGTCTGCTTCTCACCTGTATAAATCTGTTAGAAAGATATGACAGAAAATTGAAGACCATTCCAGGGGGTGTATACTTCAGCAACCCACTGTAGTTTCCCTTAAAAACAATTTCTGAATCGATAATAAGAGACCACTTTAATGACATTTCCATGGTTACAAGGAGGTCATTATAGTGGAAGTTATATTATGGATGTTCAGGAGATAATCTAACACTTGATCATCTCTGTATGACTGTCGATAATTTGCCATCATGGCTGTTAATTTGAGGGTTTTAGATATTTTATAGGAATGCTCAGCACAACCCAAGATTTTCCAAAATCCACACCCCTCAGCTCTCACCCTCACCAGAGTCACCACTGAATGGCCTTACTTCCCAACTCAGCTTAAATGTTGAAATCTAAAAGCACCACCCGATTCTTAAGTGTTCATTGCTTCATTTAGGTTGAACGACATATCTTTAACAGCATATGTCTTAAAATTCATCCGTATGAATTAACTGGTGAATGAATCTTACTGATAAGTGGGTGGAAGCGAAGGCTGGGGAAATTGATTGTGTGGTACTGCAGGGAGCAGGCTTACTCCAGGAGTGAGATTTGAAATTTTGATCTCCTGTAACCAAAGAGAAACTTGTTGATGTGAGGGAAGCACCCTGCCACCGAACCATTGCGATATATATGAACTTGACTTTTATCATTATCTTGTTTTGCATTACCTTATTTTGCATTTTGCACTTTTATTATTATCTTCTTTGCTATTCTGCAATACACAACTGTTATTAAGATTATAGTCATTACCACTTTTGTATATATGCTAGTACTTATCAATGTTTTTTAATTTATCAGTATCATTATTAACTTCTAGATCTATTTCCTATATATATTCATTCATTGTTTCAAAAAGATTGAGAAATTATATTGTGAAATTGCTAGGGAACATATGCACATTCATTGTGTCAGTTCCTAGTTTTTATTGGTATTTTAATTCTGCTATTTGTTATGTTGAAGTGTAATTGTATTTTGCTTGCCAATGCAATTCTAATTCTAAAAAAATCCTTTCAACCTGCTATAAATTAACAGGACATATCATTATGCTATCTGAGTTGTCCCTAATATCCAGTCTGAATGATTCCTACACATTTAGTTTTCATCAACTAAAAGGCTGAAGACCTGAAGGCACCCATGCCAAACAAATCACAAATTGTCTCGACAAACAAATGCTGGACAGGACAAAGGAATTAGCCTTCTGCAACTGCCAACATCAATTTCTCTCAAACAAATTGTCTGTAAGATGAGCTAATATCATTCAAATCCTGCAAGGTCACCTGGGGTCCTGGCCCTATGTTGGATGGCAGTTTCAATCATTCTTCACCCTTGTCCTTATCCTGTCGTAATTAGCATGCCAATACGGTAAATACATTATTAAAGCCCCAACCACCCATCGATCCATCTTGGTCTCACTTTTTTTTAACGTTTTTTAAAACCATGACCGAACTTAGCATTCCTGTAATTTCATTAATCTTATTATTGGCCTATACTGATGCAGCTCATTTTAGTCTGGACTAATTAAATATGAAACCGTGGAAACTGATACATAGAGCAGCCTGAGAAGGTGCAGTTTGCACACCTTGTTGCCTCTGTATATGTATATAATACCAGCACTGGGACAATGAAATACCATCAAATGAACGTGGCCATATTCAGAATCAAACACGTAGAAGTACAGAGTCCTAAAGATCATCATTACAGTCTGTTCAATAGCTATGGAAAAGAGGTAACCAGTTCACTGTGAAAAATGCACTTTGTGACTCATGATAGTCGATGAAGTGTCTCTACATTCAACATGGGAAACACAGAGGCTGTTTGATCAGCCATGATCGAGAAATGGTCATTTGAATTGTCATAACTGATTTCAGAGTAAAAATCAGATGCATAATCCTTGCGTTTGCCTGTCACCAACAAGCAGAATTAGTCTCCTTAAATCAAATTAACATTGAAGATATTGGGTATGATCATGAAAAATCATCAGTATGCTGACTCACAGAGTGCCATTTTCCATGTATATATTTTTCATTATTTGACATGTTCACGAATTCGTGGAGCATGGACGAATTTGTGGACCTGAAAAAACGAGCATAGGTGCTCGTGTGCATGTAACAACTAACGTTCGTGAATGTGCTTTATTATTCATTCGTGGATATGCTAAAACTAGCATTCCTGGAAGTGCTATATCATTAGGGTTTAGTGCTGAAATTAGGTTTAGAGCATGTTTTAGCCAATTTTCTGATTGCAGTGTTCGTAATCACACATACACAAATTCGTGAAAAGCAATATTTGGCATGTACACAAATGCCCTGGTCGTGTATATGTTCGTTTTTACAGGTTAACAAATTCGTCTACATGCCAAATAGTGAAAAATATATACCTCCATTTTCACAGTGCTACAGTCCAATTTTTTTTTCATATCAAGTTTACAGGCAGAGAGCTTTATTTGTCAATGGTGCAAGTGTTCCCAATCTGGTTAAGCTACATATGTAAAGTGATATATGGTAAGCTGAAAAGAAGCTCATACTTATTGCTGCTGCAATATTCACACAACTTAATCCCATTTTTATTTGAAATAAAAAGTTTGTCATTTTGAGTATACAAGTCCTCCACAGTGTTATTTCTAAAAAAAATTATTTTAATCCTATCTTCAGATTATTCGGAATTTTATGTACAATAGAGATTAGATAAAGAGGATTTAAATATACTATTTTTATCATGGCAGAAAGAGGATGAATATGGATTCTTCAGAATCAACTCGTTGAAATAGCAACAGTCATATACAAAGCCTTGCAGTTTGTCAGGATTGATCATAAGAATTATGCATCGTGTTTAAACCTCTGGCTGCATATATATACCCACAAGAACACCAACTCTGTGCATACCATTCAGAAGTTTGTGCGTCATAGCATCAATTTTAATCAGTTTGTGTTTGGTGAACATCGTCACAACCATGGCTGGTCAGAAGTGCATCTGCATTTTCATGATCCTTGGACTTTTGCTTCTCTCCATTGTTGAAGCTCAAGAAGAATCTACTACTGAAGGGTGATATATATTTGTACTTATCGAGCTCTTCCATACCATGATACCATATGACCCAATACCTGGCTGGATATGGCAGGTCATGACTATATTATTTTCAGAATCTGGTGAATTTCTTGCACACGCACATTTACATTATATAAAGTCCAGTTATTCTATTTTGGCAGTAAGTTTTTAGCCAATAAAACAAACCATGACAAAGTCTGAGGTTTATTTTTTGGATTATTAGGATGAGCACCATGACCAAGCATGACTTGGATTAAATATATATGTCCTCTAATCCCCCAGCTGTATCATACAGGCACCTACAATGCTAAATTGCTCCTGCTCTTCAACACATTTAGAGCTATTTTTAGCCTTCTGTTGTGATTTCATCAGCATTGTTGACCATAAGGGAAACAATGGTGACATCAAAACAGCAGCAATAATTGCAGTAGAAGAAAATGGCTTCTTGAGCTGTGTTGACAGCAATGTTATTCCAATGGGCTACTTCAAAACCAGGGCTACACATGCCAGTACTTCCAATATTTGTGAAACTGTTTGGTCATGGTGTCAGGAACAGAAGGAGTCAAATGTTTTGACAAATTCCAGGTATGTTTTAAATTATCAGAGGTAAACTTACTGCCAAAATAAAATGTCTGGATTTTAATATTATTATACTTTTTTAGAGTGTTAAATAATTACCACAATGAGAAGTTGTTTTTGTTACAGGTTCAGATCATTTTTCTCATGATAAAAATATGAACACAAAAATATTGTCAAGTGTGTAGTAGAATTTAATTACAGCGTTACAAACGTATTGTTTAGTTGAAGAATTTTTCAATAACTGCATGTGGATACAGGTTGTCAAGATTGATTTAAGTGTGGATCAAAGTAAAATATACCACTACAGTCTGTGTAATGTGTAGCATGCAAACTAGGATTTAGCACTTGTTCTACAGTCTATTTTTAAAAAGCCAATGCATGAATTTGGTTAAATGCAAAAGGGTAAAACCAAAACTGGAACTATGTCAAGAGTATGTGTATTTCTGCAGTGAGACTTGTACATGCTGAGAAAACAGGCCAAACACCAGTTCGCATGTATACATGTTGATGAGACAAACTGTATAGAGCATCTTTACACATGATTTAATCATTTAATATTTGGGCATTGTCATTATCTTTTTGCCTTGCTCAGACACTGTATGTCATGTAAAATAATAACCACGTACCTCTAAATCTTAAGCGAATGCGCTGAGTTGTGCCTCATAAAAAAAACTGTCAAGTTTTTTCTTGACCATCCTGAATAAATCTTTTAATTATTCATAATTATTTTATATTTTAGGAATGAAGGCCTCAATGAGACAGATGCAGAAGGAGGAGGACGGAACCATAGAAGATTAAGATTGAGGAGACTGAGATTAAAGAGGGATTCTGTCCTCAACCGTTTCCCAGATTTTGAAGATGAATGAAGATACGAATGACATTGTATAAGAAGCTCTGCATGATCCTTGTTCCAACAAACTTGTAAAACTATACAACATTGTATCTTATGTTGAGTGAACCATCAGTTTGTGTATTCAAAGGTCTGTAACAGATATTGACAGATATTGCCACACTATATTAGCAACACTTCAGACCAGCTGTGGTTTGTTGTCAATAAATTCACAACGATTATACAATTATTTTTGTATTTTTTTGCATGTCTTTGCTTTATGTTTCTGGTGAATCAAAATTGCCTATGGAAAATATATATATTATCAAACAAAACAGTTGTGAGCAGACAGATAGACCAGTTCAATCACCAGTTCGTGACAAAATATTTACCTCTCTGTTGTCATGAATAAAAATTATACGATTTTTCTCTCCAGTATCTCAATTATGCCATGGCCTGGTTCAGACATGACGGTTGGTAAAAAAAACAAAGATTCTTCGAAGGTATTGAATTTAACATTGCTTTGTGGAGAAGAACTTATATCGTAATGTACAAAAGATTTTATAATGATATCTTCATTCATCTACGAGAAACTCAAGGTTTTGTTCAAAAGTTAAGAACCTGAAAATTGTGAAGGCGGTAACTTAAAAACCTATTATAGGCAATTTATTTGTGTTAGAACTGCAAACAAACTTATTTTTGATAATTGAACAAAGGCCACATTTATACACTGATTAGGGGTAATACAAGTTATTGATAAATTGAAAAACAATTAATTTTAATAATTACCTCAATGCTTTAAGCTGTATTTATATATAATTTGCTGATTTCGGAAATGTATATACTGTTTATGTACATTAAGACATATCATTAGACCAAGCTTATATTCATCGAATCAAAATACTTTCTAAACTCATTATAATGAATGCAGATAAATCCCCCCCCCAAAAAAAAATGACTTGGACATTTCGAATAGTCCTTTACCAAATGTTATGAAGTAAGATTGGTTATCGTAATAGTAGACCCTTGGATTGAGTACCCATCATTTAGCCTCGTCCCAAAAATTCATTGGCGAAAGCTTTTCAAGCAACACTCAAAATGTTTTTTGGATCAGGAAAGGCTTGCTGAATTTGATATATAAACCAATTTTAAAACATACACTTTGTTTTCATGGCCTTCGTAACCGCAGAAAGTGATATGAACTTTTCAATGTCTCATGCGATTCAAAGGCATACGCAATTACAGCTTTCACTGAGAAACAGAGCCTTAATGATCATTATATCAAAAATTGTTCAGTAGATCTTGCAATACATATTTGCAACAGAGATTGACATAATCATAGCAAACTTAAGATTGCATTTTGGGGCGATCGTAGTGCCAAGACCATTTGTGTAAGTGATTTCTAATTTGATATATTTCAATAAGAAATATCTATCAATGTATAAACTTTCAAATTGATACTGGCACCCCTTTCCCTTATAGCTTAAAGCTGTAAGGTGGTCCACTGGAAAAATCATTTTTCTTATTTTCAATCTGCAAACTGGCTTTGCCACATCTTTGACAGTAATCTGTTGGTCTCCTAATCTTCTTTTTTAATGAATACCTTAAGTCATTTAATCAGTTGTTTATTCTCACCTATGCTGCTAGATACATGGTACTTCGGACTCGTGTTAATTCAGAGCAGACCTGACACTCATGATGTTCACAGCTGTGAACTACACCGTCATGGGGTTTTATTATAGAATGAGACATCAATAGTGTTCGTAATTCTGATGGATGATAGATTTGTACCGAATTTAAAATACAATCTAGCAATGGGCTTCGACAGATCATTCTGTCGGGTGTTTTCAGCTTGAGGAAATTTCAGATATATACCATTTGAGTAAATTGTAAAAGGCTACAGACAACTCTACCGAGTGTTGTGTATTGATCTGCGAATGTCAAAGGTGCTCATGTTGGATGTATCATACATAATTAATGTTCATTGGCATGAATTTATTAAAGAATGTAGTGGTCTCTGGAGATCTTATTTTAGCTGCTACTTCTGACCTTTCCAGTCTGGATTGGTAAATCAGCTGATAATTGATAGCCAGACAGCAGCACCTTGTCTGTGGCCAGAGCCCTTTGGCACTTGAGTTCTTGCCATCACTGCCTTATTTGTGGCTTGATGTTTTAGTCTCATAGTTCGCAAGTTGGGTAAAAGCACTTGGCAAAATATCTTGGTCTTCTCATTTGAATGCTGGATTTGATATGTTCAACGACTCAATTCTGAAACGAGACTGCTGCCTTCCCTCCCCCTCCCCCTTAAATATTTTTCTTACAAAACAATGACATTCACCCAAGACAAAAAAGTACAGTACAGACCCCTAAAATATTTTGAGAACAAAGTGAGCAGTCTGGAAGAATTTAGTATGGAGTACAGTCTGGGGGAGGGAGGACAGGATGCTCTCGACTACTCAGTTGATTTTCAACAGTAGCGTAGCCAGCGTGGGGGGGGGGCAGTGGGGGGGGGTGGGCAAGTTGCCCCCCCCTGAAAGGATATATTGGCCAAAATAGGAAGAGAAATGGAGAAATGGTAAGAAAAATGTGGAAATGATAAGCAAAATGGGGGAAATGGTAAGCAAAATGGGGAAATGGTAAGCAAATATGAGAAATGACCAGAAATTGGGGGGGGGACAGTTTTCTGATTTGAATTTTTGCTGATTTACACCTTATTTCCTTTCAATCTGCCAATTAAAAAAAATTGTTCTTTCAAATTTCGCAAAAAATAAAGCTACACCTCAACAAAACGGTTATCTGAAATGAAATCTCCGTAATTTTTGCAGTGATATGTCTGCGTGCTGCGTGCAACATCAGTTATTCTGAGTTTTTCTCCCGGATTTTCTTATTTTTTAAAGAAATATTTATATTTTTTTGTCACTGTTATATATCTTCCTTTAGTTACCAAATACCAAAAAGAGAACCAGGGGTGCCGGAACAGGGGGGGCAGGAGGGGCAATTGCCCCTCCTGCCCCTGTCCAAGGAGGGCAGGGGGGGCAAGGGTGCCTACTAGTTTTAGGCACAAATTAGTAAGTATTAGTAAGTATATTATTAGTGTTTAAATTTTTTCACGCGAAATTGGCGCAAATATGATTTGCCCTTTTTTACGTGACCACCCCTGCCGCCCGCGATTCCTTCCGGCACCCCTGAAGAGAACACATTAATTTCCTCTGTTTCTTTTTTTTTTTTAGACATTTCACTATTTCCTTGCAACATTTATTTCCCTGTATTTTAGATCTTAGATTCTTCTATTTTTGTAAAGAAATGCTTAATTTTTTCAGTTATCTCTTTCGTAAATTTCTCTGAATTGCCAACCAAGAAAATATTTTCCTTGGCTATTTTAAACTTTTCCCAACTTTTTAGCATTTTCACGATATTATCTAGACATTTTCACCATATTATTCAGACATATCACTGAATATAATTTAATAATTTAGGAACAACCGCAACGGTATTGAGATTCGGAAAGCATTTTTTAACATTGTGTTACAATGTGCGACAGCGAAATGCGGTTGTTTGCAATAAAAATTTTGGGTAAATTTGTCTTGGTGGTTTCCCCGGGTGACAGTAATGTCGTCAAAGGTGCAACTCGCCAGTTGGTGAAGTCGTCCCATGCTTGGTGAGGTCGTCAAAGGAAGCTAGTAAGGTCGTCAAAGACCATAGTGAACTCGTCAAAGACTGGTCAAAACTTCCAGGTCATCAAAAATGCTAGTCAGGTCGTCAAGAGAGCTAGTAAGGTCGTCAAGAGAGCTGGTATAGTCGTCAAAGAACTAGTTTTTGATAGCTATTTTAATAAGATAAAGGCTTAGATAGATAAAGATTCTGATTTACGCTGATATCTCAATTTATGAACTGAATGGTTTATTGGTCTCAAATATAAATATTATGACATTTCAAGACCTTTTTCAATACTCGTTCATATAGATAGATAGATAGATAGATAGAACGATAGATAGATAGATAGATAGATAGATAGATAGATAGATAGATAGATAGATAGATAGATAGATAACCCTGGTGAATAGCCAGATATCCCTTTTAAAATTTAATTTAAATGATATAAGTATATTCACCCAACAGTCTTTTTGCAATTGCAATTATCAGATCTGGTTTAGCCAATGGTGTGTCGCTATTTTGAATTTTGTGCCTTTGAATGTAATTGCAATTTCCCAATAGACAATTATTTGCCAAGACTAAAACATGCTAGAATTACTGAAATATATTTATATCCTTATTAAAAAAATACTTAGATTGTAAGTTTTGCAAAACCTCACACAGCGCTATGCATCTTTAAATTAATTAAGTGTTATTTTACAAAATTATGTGGAATTTATTGTTGTTTTATTTATTATTTTATTTATTTATTACAACTGAATTGTTCAAAGTTTAGATATACTAATTCCGCTACTAGCCCTATATGGGAGGCTATGTTAGACCACAGCTGTAAGTAGCAAAAAGCCTGAGATCATCTAACTATAGCACTTTTATTGCACACAAATATGACGACTTCACCATGGTCTTTGACGACCTCACCAGGTAGCCTGGCCAGTTTTGACCAGTTTATTAAAATTTTTGACGAGTCCACCAGCTCTTTTGACGAGTCTACCAGTCTTTTGACGAGTCTACCAGGTCTTTTGACGAGTCTGCTACCTCTTTTGACCATTTTACTTTTTTTTTGACGACCTCACTAACTGGTGAGTTTACCTATTGACGACTATACCAACATTCGTTTCCCCCACCTGGAAAAAATCATGGATACGCCACTGATTTTCACACGTGCACATGTGAATGAATAAAGTGATTTGATATTTATAGCAATGTCACTCATTCACTTACATGATCTCACAAGGTGTGTGGTTTTGGTAATCATTCATATTTACTTTGCTGTCACTAAAAAGGTTTCTAAAAACATTCGAACATGAAGCAGTGACCTTGTGGCTTGTTACAGCCCCTTTCGTTATTGTAGACACTCAGCCTGAAGGGGTTTTTTTTCTCTGGAGAAAGCAGTAATCAAAAAAATTCATGACATATATAACTCTGCTCTTTAGAATGACAACAGACGTCGCGGAAACAATTTCACATTCAGACTCAGTGTCTACAATTATGTAATCGGCACCGGAGCAAGTTGTGCCACTTGACCTACTTTTTCAAAATGCCTTCCATGATCTTCCCAATGGTCTGGTTACCCTGAAACTTTGGCCGATTCTGCCAAAGGTATTATATTCTAATAACTGATTTCCAGGTTACATGATCAAGCTTTAATTTTTTTGTTTTTTGGAAAATCACTCTGAAGCAAAAATTGGCACAACTTACCCAGTCTCCCCGATGCCCTTGACAATTAGACTGTAAAATTTTTAATTTTTAATCAGTTAGGATGATTGAGTGAAATGTTGCAAAATCCTTTGAGTTAACACACCTTGTAGGTTTAAGTTCTGATAATCTGTCTGTTATCACAACTAAAACAACAAGCTACGTCAGCTCAAAGGAATTGTGCAACCATGTCGCTCATCCATCTACAGTGACTCAAAAATCAAATTTTACAGTGTGGAATAGTTCGGAACTGTTCTGACTGTTCAATTTCCTATTGGAAGCCGTCTCTTGAAATACAAATAATGCTTCCCACACACAAGAAACAGGTGAAAAGTTTTGTTTAGGCTGTGTCTCATTTCCAGGTTAATTAAAGACTAAGGAACTAATCAGAGACCAACAGAATTCAATTAGAAACCGAATGCATACCATTGACCATTGCCAACCTCTAATTCATGGGGGTGACCGTCTCCCTGGCAGAGTGTCTCCTGAATGTCACCTTCCTTCCCTTCAGCTGCTTAAGTTTAACAATTCATTCCCTGCATTAATTGTTACTCATTCGAAGCAGCTGCAATTTATCCACTAAGAGGGAATTGAATTGGTATCGTGGAAGTATCACAAACAATAGCCAAGGACACAGGTCATTTTAGTGTGAATCATTTAAAAGTTCAATGAATCAAAAGGGAGGGGGAGGATTGGTCTTGCGGCAGCATTCTAGACTGCCAATCGCTGAAACCGTGGTTCGAATCCAGCTCTTGCCTGGTCACCTGGGCCAATGTTGGACACCTGTTTCATTCATCCTTTGCCTTATTGCCGTATCCTCCTCCTGTTCTAATTGGCCTACCAAGTGAATCCATCCATCTCAAAAGGGATGCCGGTCATTTTAGTGTGAATCATTAAAAATATTCAATTAAACAAAGTGTATCAATCTAATACACAAATGTTCAAAAGGAATAAAAATCATAATTATGAGGACTCGCATCGGAACAATCATTGGTTGATGAATCGAAGAATATTTTCTTGAGCCTTCACGTAATGGACAATATGTTAAATTGTTTGCTCCCTGTATCACATTGTATATATGTCTTTAGTGCAATTTACGATCTCTGTTCTTTGTTGTAATTGGCCTAAGGCCTGTCTTCACACTATTGCGGGACAAGAGCTAGTAAAGCACGTAATGCTTTAATGCTACAGGTCGAATGTCATGAGTTGGTAAAATTTCAGTTTTGGCCCAACATGGACATGCATTTCGGGTCATATCTCAGCTTTCGTTTAGAATTTATGCATGTATTATGCATCATGTGAAAGGCAGTGATGTCCCCTTTGATGTAAATAGCAGGAAATGTATCCACTTCTCATAGCTTTTAAGTGGTAAATGATTGCATATGCGATCAATTTTTGGCGTCACGCTGGACACTGCATGTAAAAAATTCAGGTAAATGCAGTTAAAATAAAATTTGAAATTTGTTATTATGCTCTGGTTAGCTGAGCATATTATGAATACAGAAAAAAGGCAATAACAGAGTTTGTGGTCACACAAACTCATTTTTGTGTGGAAAACCAAATTTCAACCATCACTTTTACAGTGACATCATCCTGCTGATCTCTGTGTGAACCCCTCAGCTCCCCAGTCTCTCACATTCAATTGGAGCACAAACATGTTCTGTATTTTTATCTTTTATTTTTGCTTTTTTTTGCTTTCTCCCTGGCTTACCTGTGCTTCTATTCCATGGATATTTTCATTATGTTATTCAATACATTTCTTTGGATCATTGTTCAATTGCCAGGCTTCAGGTTTGAAATGTTTGCTGTTTTATTTTTCCTGTGCCATGCACATTTCATGTCTGTGACCCATTTTTTTCCACACAAAGCCAGTAACAGGTCCCTGCTCTATAAATTCCCTTTCCCATTCCCTTCAACCTCCCTGGATATTTTGTATATGTTTATTTGTACTTTCATGTTATAACCTCCTCCTTGCCACCACTCCTGCTACCCATCATCTCATACCTTATTAATACTGCTACAGGGACAGCCAACTTGGAGCACTGTATGACCTACTTTAGCAGAATGTACATCTCCTGCTACTCTTCACTCTAAAACTAGGGCAAGACAACAGGGGCCTACAAACCCAAATTCCACAGGGGGGGGGGCACTTTTCACACATCTTTTTCTTTTTCTCATGATACATTAACAATTGCTTGTTATATCTGCTTACATACTTTGCCTACTGTATATACTTATATTCTCCAGTGATTATTTACATCAATTCTTAGCTATGTTTACTTTTTTCACTGTTTCATGTCTATGATCCATTCAATGTGGGAGACTAGTTTTTTTTAAGCAGCCGTATCCATCTACACTATAATATTCCTTTCCCATTCCCTTCTACCTCCGTGGATATTCTAAATATGTTTCATTTGTTATGTTCTCAACCAGATTTTTCATGTTCTCAAATGATATAACCACTTCTTTCCCATAACTCCAGCTACCCATCATCTTCTAGTTACTGCTTCTGGCTGACATATATTTCCAGCATGTACCATAGAGCCTATGCACTTCATCTACTTCTCCTGCTGCTCTTCACCCTTTACTTTAGATCCAGGTCAAGGCACCAGGGGCCTACTATTTGTTTGTCATGATACACCTACTGTTATTTGTCACATTTCCATAGTTCCTCTACTACCTTATTTGTAAAAATAATTATTATTTGCATCAGTTGTAGCTACATACGCTGATGATACAGCACAACAACATTTTACTACTGTATTTCACAGAGTAATGTTAATTACTTTGTCTTATATTTTCTACAATCCTCCATGATATATAAGTAATATTCCTTTTGTTTTTCCCAGGAATATTTCCATATTTTTCACTCTGATTTTCTATAATATACATATTTCATTCTTTTTTTCTCTCTGTTATTCTTCACAACAATATTTTATCACAGGTCATTTCACTATACTCTGTCAATGCTTCTTCATTAATATAATTTATTCTACTCCACTATTTATAATCACCTGTTTACTTTTCCCCATATCTTTACCATTAACAATAACCTGTTCACTTATTAGCCATATCTTTAGTAGATCTCCCCCTATTTATCTGTTTATTATTATTTTTGTTTATTCCAATTATTTCGTTCACACAAATAAAAATATCACACCATCTTCCTTTCACCATCTTTATTTTCCATTCATATATCACTCACTCGAACATTACATCATCTTACTTTCCACATCTTTCTCTTCCAATCATTCTTCACTCAATATCCTTTCCATATTTGAACATAACATTTTTTATTTTCTCATTATTTTTACTTTCTCATTCTTATTACAAATAATGTCCCTATTCACTCAATTTTCTGTCATGAAACAAAGGTATCCTAATCACCTACAGATTAATTTCTCTATCCATATATGCATGTATATATATAATAAATAGACCAATCATTAGCTATTTCATATAATAAATACATCCATTATCAACTATTTTCCTTTCAAAGTTCAAACCCACTTTCCTCCTAATCCTACTTTCAATATTCAATTTATATCCATGTTCATTTTACATTTCTGTTTCTACCAACTTCTACTACTCCAATCATTCTTTCTCCCATTATTAAAAAATAAATAAATAAAAAATAAGGGAAAACATTCAAACATGAAGCCTTTGGCTCAGTGCAAGCTGGCCATGCAATTGGCTTCGTGCAAGCGGGCCATCCTGCTGGCGGTCAGTGCAAACTGTCGCAGCATGCACGCTTAAATAAGTATATAAATAAATAAAAATGATAAAAAGAGGTTCAACTACCTGGCTTAGGGCACGCTGGCTAGTCAACTCTCAAATACTCACATTATTTTCCTTCATATAGGTCATTTCCTCTCTCATATCTGACTTTCTCAGATTTTACAGTTTCATATCTTACTACATTCTGTCCTACTTTGCTCTGACATACTTTGTTCAATCTGAACCTCTCATTCTTTTGTCTTACATTTTCTACAATTTTCTCGATTTATCTCCAAATATTTTACCTTGTGGAGATATTTCCTATCTTTCTATTATTTTCTCGGATGGAGTTCAATCTCCACATATTTCTCTCAATATATTATACATATATTTTTACTCTCAGTTTCTCTGCGCAGCTCTTTACTTATTATATTTACTGAGACATTCTCAGATTCTATTCTCAGACTGTTCTTTATCTTGACCACTTTATCTATCCCTCTATCCTACTGCAGCTATCTTTATGCTACACAGACTTAGCTCAGTGCAAAACTGGCAATTGGTGGTCAGTGCAAGCTGCCATCAGTTTCCCATTTTTCTTAACAGGCATATACCTGATTTAGCTCAGTGCAAACTGGCAAGTTCTTGCCTATTAATTCCAATTGGCGGTCAGCGCAAGCTGCCGCCAGTTTCTTAATTTTCTTACCTGGCTCATACCTGACATAGCTCAGTGCAAACTGACATGTTGGGTGTCCTTTATCTCAAGCTTATCTTCTCATACAACTATATCTTTCAAGCTATCTATCTTTGTGCTTCTTGACTTAGCTCAGTGCAAACTGGCAAGGTCTTTTCTCGAAGCTGAGGGTCAGTGCAAGCTGCCGTCAGTTCCATTATTTTCTCAATTGGCTTCGGCAACTTAGCCAGTCAATGTTATGTTTCCTCAATTTCTTTTCTCGCTGCGCAGATGTACATCTCTACTGATTACCTTCACTGAGACATTCTCAGATGATCTTCTCATACAACTTTATCTTTTGATCTATCTATCTTTGTGCTACTTGACTTAGCTCAGTGCAAACTGGCAAGGTCCATTGCACATTCCTTGCAATTGATGGTCAGTGCTATCAATTCCATATTTTTCTCTGCTGCTCAGATAAATTAGCCAGCCATATACTCTCAGTTTCTCACTGCTTATGCAGATATATATTTTAGTCAAATATTCTGAAATTATCTAATTAGACCAGTGCATAGATCCTAGCTGCGCTACTTTATCTGTCTTTTTGTGCCAAACACTATATTAGCCACTCAATATCAGGCACTCTCAGTTTGCATCCTCAGTTTCATCTCACCTGATTACCCTTATTTAGTCCTCAGATTTAGCTGTCTCGCTGAGACAACTGTTTGCTATACCATTTCCACATACCCATTCACCAAAAACATAAAATGAATTCTTCAGTGAAAACTGCTGGGAAGCAGCACACACAGACAAGTCAGTGCAAACTGCTTGCTCCATTTCATAATAAAACAACAATAACACAATCAGAGGCAAATCGTTCAGTGCAAACTGGCTGCTTCCTCATCCTCCATGACAAAACACTACAACAATGCAGCTGTCAATCCTACAAGATTCACGATTTCCTCCATGGGTTTCCAACAAGGCTCAGCCAAACAAAGTCAGTGCCAAGTTCATGGATATCTGGTTATTTATTATGGGTCAGTGCAAGCTGACGCGTCCTCTTCATGCTCCGCATGCTCCGCATGCTCTTTTAGTTCAGTGCAAACTGACTACATCATTCAAAAACCTACCTATTGATAGGTTCAGCGCAAGCTGACGCCGCCCTTCAGATACCCTTCTCATTGTTTTGGTTTTTGGTTAAGTGCAAACTGGTTACATCCTGTGCATACCCAGCTTTTATGATTCAGTGCAAACTGGATACATCCTTTACATACCCTGCCTATAGTTTGGTTCAGTGCAAACTGACCACATACCCCTTTCCAGCTATTTATGGTTCAGTGCAACCTGGATACATTCTTCCCATATCCTGCCTAGAGTTTGGTTCAGTGCAAACTGACCACATACCCGCATACCCACCTATTATGGTTCAGTGCAAACTGGATACATTCTTTACATACTCTGCCTATACTTTTGGTTCAGTGCAAACTGACCACATATCCCTTACCAGCTATTTATGGTTCAGTGCAAACTGGATACATTCTTTATATACCCTGCCTATAGTTTTGGTTCAGTGCAAACTGACAAAAAAAAAAAAACCCGCATACACAGCTATTATGGTTCAGTGCAAACTGGATACATTCTTCACATACCCTGCCTATAGTTTGGTTCAGTGCAAACTGGCCACTCTCCTGCAGATACCCTGGTTCAGTGCAAACTGGCCTGGTAGGAAGCTGCTCTCTTCTTCTTCCCTCTCTTCTTAGGAGACAGCCCAGTCACTTGCCAGTTCCTGGTCTTTGGGCCTGCTGTCTCCCCATTTACCACATAAAAGACGATATCAAACGGACTTTCATGATCATCAATTCATCATTGTTCTTCAGAATCCTGTTATGCTTACATTCATTTTTCCTCAACTTTTGGTATTCAATGTACTTGTCTCTTTTTCATATTTCAGTGCACTCGTTTATTCATTTTCCTCACATATGTTATAAATACTCAAGTTTCTATACCAATTCCTATTGTGTTCCAAATGTATAAATCAAATCAAATTTTAATAAACATTTTATTACCCATATCTGTGTTTGGTTTTACGCACAAAAAACAGAGTTTGTGGTCGCACAAACTCATTTTTGTGTGGAAAACCAAATTTCAACCATCACTTTTACAGTGACATCATCCTGCTGATCTCTGTGTGAACCCCTCAGCTCCCCAGTCTCTCACATTCAATTGGAGCACAAACATGTTCTGTATTTTTATCTTTTCCCGCCCAGCCCACCTCAATCATATGTCTTACCCTGATTGGGCCTGCTGTCTCCCCATTTACCACATAAAAGACGATATCAAACGGACTTTCATGATCATCAATTCATCATTGTTCTTCAGAATCCTGTTATGCTTACATTCATTTTTCCTCAACTTTTGGTATTCAATGTACTTGTCTCTTTTTCATATTTCAGTGCACTCGTTTATTCATTTTCCTCACATATGTTATAAATACTCAAGTTTCTATACCAATTCCTATTGTGTTCCAAATGTATAAATCAAATCAAATTTTAATAAACATTTTATTACCCATATCTGTGTTTGGTTTTACGCACAAAAAATATGTTTCTGTATTTCAGAATGACATGTTTTGCAGTATAAGGTTGTCATGTCACACGCAAAGCCAAAATGGACAATGTAATTTTTGATGCATCAAATACACCATTCACTGATTTGATTTTTTTAAAATTTTACATCAATCTTTTGCTCATGACCTGGTCTGTCAGGAAACAGTTACAAAACTTTGTAGAGGCTCTTATTTTGGAAGCTGTGAGGGTCTAAGTGAGACTGACGAAAAATTGACACCCTCTTTTTTAGTGAGAATTATGTAGGTACTCTATTGTTCAGATGGTGTCTGATTATGGCTCAGTATGGGAATTTTGCTATTCTGGATGGTTCCGAGATGCGCATGAGTCTGGCTTTCCATTGGTGTAGAGAAAGTGGTTGTAACTCTAATCCTTCATGGTATTACAGCCCTGTTTCTTAGGGTGCCAATGAAATGCCAAATCTAGAAATGTCAAGGTCTTACCCCCTGAACTTTTTCCTTTTGGTCTTGGGATAAACTGTGCCAAATTTCTGGAAAATTAATTGATATTTAGAGGTTGCTCAACGGCACTGAAGTTTATAGTGCAAATCCAATGGGGTCCGGAGTCAAAAATTAACTTACAAGTCCCAGCAGAATCACCAAAGTGAAAGTCTATTGGGATTATTGGTTTTGGGACCCTAATAGTGTCCTTTCATCAAAACAATCTTATTTCCGCAAAAACAATAATGACTAGGGCTTATATGGCAGCCATTTTTAAAAATGGCTGCCAAGACCAATTTTCGCCCAGATTTTTTACTTAAATTGTCATAAGACCATCATACTTTTAAATAGAAATATGTTTTTATGTATATTAACCACAATAAATATGTCTTTGTGACTTTGAATAAAATTGTTATTGGTCCATGGCCAGTTGGAGCCTAAAATATAGGCTTTTTCAAAATGGCTGCCATTTGAAGCCTATGGAATAAAACCGGTCAATTGAAAATGGCATTTTGATAAAAGGACACTATAAGATCCCAAAACCAATAATTCCAATAGATTTTTATTTTGGTGTATATACTGGAACCCGTAAGTGAATTTTTGACTCCGAACCCCATTGGATTTACATTATAAAATTCAATGACATTGAGCAACCTCTAAAAATCGATTGATTCTCATGAGATTTGGCACAGGTGACCCTAAGATGAAAAGGAAAAAGTTCAGGGGGTAAAACCTTGACATTTCTCTATTTCTATTTTTCCAATGCATTTCATTGGCACCCTATTGTTTCTGAGACTGACGAAAAATTGACACTCTAAACTTTTGTAAAATTTATGTCAAACTCTCTTGTATAGATGCTTCGTGATGATGGCTTCTGATGGAATGCTCATTATTTTGATATTTTCTTGTTGCTTGTGTGTCTGGCTATTGATTAAGGTATAATATGTGGTTATAAGTCTGACCTATTAGGTATTAGAGCCCTGTATTTGAACCTGACAACAAAATCAATATTCTTGCCGATAGTAAAATTGTGTGTCTGGACTGCTCTTGTTCCGATGCTTCTGGAAAAGGATTGATGCTAGAATGGCTATTATCTTCATACCATTTCGTTGCTCATGACCATGGCTTTCCATTTCTATACACAATATTGTTGTTTGTCGAACCTATCTTGGTATTATAGCCCTGCCTTTGAGACTGATAAAAAAATATGGTGCATTCTTGTTCTACAATAACTGCCAACTGCCATAAGAAAGGTTAAGTGAGGGAAATATCTTAAATGATAAAGTAATTTTATAAATGATATCATTTTCCAGATTTTGTGTTAATTTCATGGTTATATCTCTAAAACTTTACCCTACAAGTCCTTTTGAATGAAGTCAGAACAGTTTCGCAAAAACTGCATTTTAAGTTTGTAAATCCTTCATATTTATCTTTAAAAATGATGGCATTATCTAGCCTCGTTTGCTTAAAAATGCATTTACCACTTGTAACTTTTGCATTTTGGAATCTACTAATACATAGGGAACATATCTGTGATTATCCATTTTTTGTCCTGAATGATCAAAAATCAGAAATTTTACCAACTTGTGACATTGGTATTATCAGGAATGTGTAGACAGTTTCCTTGCAGAAACGCTACAGAGGATGGCATAAGCATAATCTGAAAGTATTTAATTAAATTATCTTTAAAACTTATTTTTGATGGACGAATTGGTGTTCAAAAATCTATTTATGTCATAATTTCCATAAAGAAGAACATCCAAAGCTGAAATTATGTTGTTGCTGACCTATGGTATCCCACAGATGAAAAAATAAAATATATGTTGGTCTTTATGTGTTAATAAAATGTTGTTTAGTTACGTTTCCAAATCAGACTCAAAAGTAGTTTTTCTGTGTCTCGAAATGATATGGTTCTATTTTCTTTATGTACCTATTATATGCACCATATTTCATTAAAGTTGCTACCTTTAGTTGCCCAATAGTCAATCCTTGCTGAACATACGAGGGGTATCCCAAAAGTTCTGACCAATTTTTTAGCCAGACCTTTCTATTTGAAATAGCTGAATGAAATTTTCACAGAATAAATTTTAGATATTTGACTATCTATTTTGAAAAAATCAGGACAGTAAGAAGTATTTAAGTTACTGTTCTGTAACCATGGTTACGAGAGGTCAGTGCACTCAGAGCAGCTCAATTTCTCAGACGAAATTCAGCAAATTAGCTGTGTTAAAAGTCAGAGAATTAAAAGTAAAAAAGGAAATGATTGCAAAAAAATGTATTTCCTGATAGGCTTGCAGTCTTTCAAGGTTCTTCCTTTAGATTATAAAAATCTATTTATATTTCAACCTGATCAGCTGAGGCAATTACCAAAGGTATTTTCCAGAAGTTGCCTAACAGTACTTGAGATGGTTTGGCTAAAACAATCTGCTGTCAAGAGGCAGTGCTCAAGAACCTTAGGTTCAAAACCCAATCTCATCCGCTTTAATTACCAGATTTGGCCTTCTGTAACTTTAAGTGATACTAAAATTTATATACCAGTTCAAAAATTAAAGAAATAATAGTCATAACGCGAAATAAAGCAGTCTCTACATTCACTGAAATTCCACGATTTAGGAACAGCCCAGTTTGGAGGACCCATGTGACCGCCTCAGCCAATGGGTTAAACTGATTCACAGTGAATTTAAATGCAAATGAAAAACCTTGAGATACTCTTAGGTACCCAAATAATATTTTTCATGATCATCCATTGCATATTTACAGTAAATTCCTTGGTTATTTACAAGCCTAGACACTTGGATCTGGCCTAAAAAATTGAGCTGCGCTGGGTGCACTGACCTTCTGTTTCCATGGCACCAGAAAAGTTATTTAAAATGTTCGAACAGGTACCATATTTTCAAAATGGATAGTGAAATACCTGAAATTGATTCTGTGAAAATTTCATACAGCTACTTCAAATAGAAAGGTCTGCCAAAAAAATTGGTCAGAACTTTTGGGACACCCCTCGTACCGTCTTATGTGAAACAGATTTACATATGATCAGCAAAAACCAATATGAAGTTATGTTTTTTTATTTCTGTGTTGAAGGTTTTAAGAAACAGTGGTTTCTAATGCTTAGAAAAGTGTGTTACAATGGGCTATCAGCTTCTGTCATACATGTACACTCCTGGGCAAAAAAAATGGACCTTTATAGAATTTCACTTTGTTTCAATACAAACGGCAAGACCGATTTCTTGTCAGTCGATCAAAAGCAATTTTATCTTGGTATAGAAATGCTTTTTCTTTTGACTTTTGATGTTAATGTAATAGTACAGAAAATCAGCAACGCAGAGGAGCCTTGGAAGGCAGTGAAATATGAATGGAAAAAATGGACATTTTCCGGTGCACAAAGTTGTCAAAAAGCATAGCCAAAAGACTGTGCTGCTTAAAAATTCAAAATAAAACACAATTCCACACTAAGATAATGTCGTTATTGATTGAATGACAGGAAATGAAGCTTTGTTGCTGTGTATTTCCCATAAAAATCAAAGCATATTGAAATGAAGTAAATTCTACGAAGGTCCATTTTTTTTGCCCAGGAGTGTACATGTGCTAACTTGTTGTTCAATTGCAAATCATTGTGTGCTGCTTTGGTTTTCTGTGCTTGTTTTTTCTGCTTTATGTAACCGAGTTAAAATGTGTCCCATCCCATAAGAAACGCTTTTCACTATTTGGTCTCCAGACTCAGTCAAATGACATGCAAATGATACATCAATTGTGTATTTGGTAAAGATAAGTGATAAGTTATAAAAGCACAACAAAGATAATAGGACAAACCAAATATGTGTAACTGCAGTTTTACCGTGCATGCAGGATACTCAAGTTTGATCAAGATATCACAAGATACCAGAATTTTTATATATCGATGTCTTAACCTATAAAAAAAACTTAAATGTATGTATTCTTAAGAGTTCATCGATTCATCAAGGTAAGGGAAATCAACAGGCGAATTTTTTTCCGTGTGAAACGTCATAAAAAAATTGTGTACAATTTCAAGAGCTAGGGGGCTCAATGCAAAACTTGGCCTAAAATCCTAAATAAACGTCCGATTTTCAAAATTTAAAAACCTGCATATATCAAGTAAACTCCTCGGAATTCAATGCACTTATTCATTTTGCTCTATTTACAATACTTACTTCGCAAAAAGCTTACGCTGCAATGATGCATAGTTCCGGTGACTACAGCAAACCAGTGGCAGATTCATTATTTCTTTTTTGTGAGGGGGGGGAAGGGTATCTTTGAGGCCTGACATCACACACTATTAAATAGTACTGAATAACATGTGCACTGTGCATGTAGCAATTAATAAACTAGGGGAACATGGGGACCGACGGGCCATGGGGACCGATGGGCCATCCTCTTTACTCCACATCAAAAACGTTTCATAACATCTAACTTGCATTTTTAGTATTGCTTATCACATCTATGAATACCATATCGACCACTGATCAATAAGTGATAGCATAAGGGTGTAGGAGGCAAAATGAAATTTTCAACATCTAAAACTTTTTTTTCTGATTCAGAAGAAGTTTAATATCTCAAAAGTGTGTAGACTCGAAGCAATATATTTTTGTATCTACGTCTTAACCTGTAAGAATTCTTACATGTAAAAAGTTTGTACAATTTAAGATACTACCAAATTGTTCAATGCTCTAGCGTGAAACTTTTTCCGTGTAAAACGTCATGGATACGTGTGTAAATATGCCTCAGAGCCCCTGATAAATATTCTGTAGGTGTCTCTGGCATTGAGACCTTTTCAGAATCAGAGACACCTTGTGGACTGTAATAACATCGTCGATCCGTGCCGCTACTTTGAGCTCAAATTTAACCAATTTCTAATTAATACTCAACCATAATATACATATTTCCGGGTAGAAGAAGCCAATACCTTCAATATGCAGGTATTTTCAAGTCTGTCAGATATATAGTTATTTCACAAAGTCGAATTTTGCAAACGAGGATTATTGGAAAGGAAATCAGACAGGCAGGAAATAGTTTGAGAGATGGAGTGAAGATTGCTGCTCTGTGATTGGTCCACATGCAGATTAACAAATTGCAAGTCAAGTTATGAATAATTCGTTCATTAAGGCTGCGTTTGTTTCAGGTCATCTGAGTGATCTGGATCCAATTCTGTGGATCTGTGATATGGAATCAGATCCGGATCAGTGCTGAAAAAAATGTGGATCAGTGAATTGGCGTTTGTTTCAGACAGATCCAGATGGATCCTCAAATTTTCACTGCCAGATCCCAAAGGATCTGGATCACTGATCTGTGGATCCTTCTCCAGAGCAGGGTTCAGATCAGATGGATCCAGATCCTTCAGATCAGCTGAAACAAACAGGCCCTAAAAAGCGTTTTTCGTTAGTTTAGCAGACGGTTTAACGAAAAATGCTGTCAGATCAACGAAATAGTTTTTCCATTCACTATGGACTGCCCAAATTAAAAAAATTAGGCTGAAAACTTGTCAATATGACCTTATACATATGTAGATCTGAGCCAATTGGGGTTCTAAATTACTCTTGATAAATGCTGAAAGCCTGACACTAAGGTGTGAATCCAGATTGCACTTCAGATAGTCTTGTCCTTCTATTGGAAACATGATAAAGGAATGGTGACACTTATTACTGTTTGATTGTTGAAAACTTGAAACTGGGATTTGTGTGTATCAATTTACCATTTTGAAGCTATACAAATCTGATAATTAATTATTATTGCATTAAATGATGTTTGAGATCGCGAGGGGTGTTTACGACAGAAATACTCATGTAGTGTTTTTTTTTAAATATTTATGTAACCATCAAACATCATACTGTGTGTATTTCATGCATTTTATGCCAAATAAAACTTCTTGAGTCTCGTATTATTGCTATGTAACTATCAATAAATGTGTCTTCAGATAAGGCCGTAGGCCCTGTAACACTGCCATAATTGTATACCTATCAAACTCATTAATAAAATGTTTTCCGCTAAAGACAAGGGAGAGCACATCTATAGGAGTATTATTTCAAAGTGGTGGGGCAAATCAGGTTGGACTTGAAGTGTCAAACAAGTGTTACTTAGACACCGATTTTTAAGGTTTTAACATGCATGCATTTTTATTAGGTAGATCAACCAGAGGTGTAATGAAAATATGTTTGCCATTTAAACATGTTTCGTTTTCCCAAATACTCCCATGCATCCACCTTTTTTTTACCATGGCTTCTATATTCATACAATTACTTTAACAAAGTCCCAGATCTATTAGATCTTGGGATTTAACGAGCCACTTTCTCAAAATGTATCTTCCCATAAAAGTATCTGTTACTGTGAATAAATCCAGCAATTTCTTAAAAAAATTGTCTTAATCTCCAACAAAAATATTTTCAACTAAGCCAAATATACATCGATCTTATCTATCTATATATCTATTCTATCTAATAGTATCTATCTTATCTATCGGGGACAAGTTCACTTGAAAAATGCATTGCGTTATTCGTGATATATAGCTGACGAAGTTCAATCATCATGCATTTAACATGGGAAACATAGAGGCTGTTCAATTAATGAGGCATGATCAAGAGAAGGGTGATTTGTCATTTAACTGATTTTAGAGTAAAAAATCAGGTGCAAAATCCTTTTGTGTTCCCGTCACCAACAAGCAAGATTAGTTTCCTTTAGATTGGAAGTATTGAGTATGATCATGACAAATTATCAGTATGATGACTCACGAAGGTGCCATTTTCAAAGTGAACAATCCACACATGAGTAAGATTAATTTCACCGTTTCAGTTTTTTATCAATTTTACTTTTTCACTTTTAACAAATCTATAATGACCGTTATGGATCATGATAATTATGCATTCATTTCCAAGCCACTCGTCACACGTCCACTTGTGAAGCAACAAAATCAATTATAAAAAATATATCATTTTCTGGGTTTACTTTGCCGTTCAAAATAAACCTTCTTGGATTTTGATAAAAGTAAGCTCTAGGCTCTCAAATAGTACAAAAAGTGCACTTTAGTGTGACTTTTTAAAAGTTTTCTTGACAGTAAAAAAGAAGAAGATTGATAAAGATAAAAATTGCAAACATTCACAATATGTCAATGTCTGCCGCCTGTCATAAAATAATACTTCATAATGGGGACTCGGCTGTTTTTTTCCTGAAACTTCTGTGAAATCAAAAGCGAACTGGTTGCCAAACACATTATTGCAACACTTTATAGACCAGTTTTTTAAATTAAGTTACAATGCCTTCAAACTTCATTGTATCATCTTAAAGTTGAATCCCACAGAATACAGCTGCTCCACCTATCGTACACCACAGTTCAACAAAAATACCCCAGCTGGTGGCTCCCCGACTTTGTCAAATTGTTCATATATATGTATTGGAAAAGCCACAGAATTTTGAAAACAGGGTGGGCTCACTCGAAAGCTGCTGGCTCAGCCAGAAATAACGGCACTAAACTATAAATACACACATTTTGGGTCGATATACAGGCCTATAATTCAATCCAACTTTCATAAAAATCTGAGAAGGAATCTTTGAAATATCCAAGTTTATTTTAAGGGGGACTAATGTTTGTTGAACTGTTTTTCATGATTTTCACATATTGTAAACCACGTAACTCTCAAAAAACATTGGTAACCCCCGTTCAACGACTTGTTTTTCAATAAAGTGTATTTTCAGCTATATTGCTTTAATTTTTCATAAATATTTCATGAATATTGTTCGAGTGACGCTGCTTTTCGTTATAAATACCACACCCTTTTAGTATTTTACTGCATGTTTTAATGTAACAACATAAGATTTTGAAAAGATCATAGTTCGAAAATTATGTTGGATAGCCCCCCTATTTTTTTTTACGTTGGAAAGCTTCCTTTTTGAAGAACTTTTTGGCAAAGTTTCATGAATATCTCATGGATTTTAGATTTCTTGCTAAGTGTGGGATTCAACTTTAAAGTAGATACAGTACCCTTTTTTAAGGGTACTTTTCTTGTTTATGATGATTTGTCCTATATATTGGTGACAATTTACAAATTGAATTTTAGGAACAAGAACCATATTTCACCAAAAACGAGGGGTTTAACTGTTCAGATAGCTTTTGGGGACCGATGGGCCACCCGACATGGGGACCGATGGGCCACTATTTCTTGAGATTTTCTATAGGTGGCGTATTGGCATGGGGCTGGATATTAAAGTTTTTATGGGAAAAAGCACTATATAACTTCAGCTTGCATCTCTAAATGATAAGTTTTGACTTAAATGAATGCCCTCAAATTTACAGTGATAGATTTGCCTTAGTAATGGCTTCAAACACAAAATGGTGGAAATTTAAAATATCCATAATTACAAATTTTCAATCTAGGTAGTATTTGGGATATAATAAACATAAGGACCCCGTTAGACGTTGATGCAATATTGAGTGTAAGTTATATTTTCACCAAAATATGAGCTAATGGAGAGTTATTGATGAATTTTATTGTTTTGATTCAAGATTTGTCCTGCAGGTGGCATACTAGTACAGTATCATTGGAAAATTTTACTTTTCCCCTAAAAATCTATAGGATTGACAGAAGTGATTCATTGACGGATAAAAAATTAAAATATTCTCATTTCTTAATATTCATCAATTTGAGGTATTAGATAAGATTTTGATGATCACGGTGGTAGCCAAACTTCTGCATCGACCAAATATCAAATATATTTTTTTTCTTAGTAACCAATGAACCAATCGTTTTGGAATTCTCCAATATAGTTTTTAATGCATCTGTTCATGTACTGCTAAAATATCAGCTCAATAGATTGACTATAACTACAAAAAAGTAACTCATGACATTTGTGAAAATTGAGCTTTTTTTCAAAGTGTAAAATTCCGTTCATATCTATATTCTTTCGATCTCTCATTGTCCTATACACTCAGATGGATCAACAAAAACATATCGGAGACAAATTTTGAATTCTTTATCTACTCTTTGGCAAGTTATTAACATGGTCCATCGGACCCCATGGGATGGCCCATCGGTCCCCATAGTTTGGGACCGATGGGCCACCATCTCTGTAGACAGAAAATGTGTTTTCTAATCTTTCTTCCTAAGTTGAACTATGTGAATCGTATATCATTTTAAAGAGAATTACACAAGCTGATAGGGTGCACAGTATGAATCCTTTATCTGAAGCAGATATGCCTCCATGGTCAATAATTTGTCAAGCGGCCCATCGGTCCCCACTCTCCCCTAATAAGCAAACAGGAAGTTTTACATAAAGAAGTTTCTTTTTACACATCCTTGGCTATGTAATATTTTCATGAAACAAGGGGAGGGGCTTTGAAATTTTCCAAGGGTATTTATTTCATAGAAATGCCTACTTTAAGATATTAAAACGTTTTATTGCATGCCACATACCCTCAGGTTCATGTTAAGATCGATACAGTACCCTTTCTTAAGGGTACTTTTCTTGTTATGTTAGAAATAAGCTGTCTTGGGGTCACTGAACTACTCGAGCTTTGTATTTGGGATATTTCAGTGTTTAGAGAGTTTCCGAATTTATTCCTACTGTAACTCAAGCCTGCAGAAACATGTGAAACAGCTGGAGATGGTCCAACGAAGATCAGCTAGATTTGTGAAGAGCAACTACCTCAGAGAAGAAGGATGGATGTATGGATGATTGGGGCTTTACGTCCTGTATTTATGCACTTGGGAGGCTAATTAGGACTGGGGGAGGACACGGCAATGAGGCAAAGGGCTGGATTCGAACCCTGGACCCAGCGATTGGCAGCCCAGCATGCTACCACTAGACCAACCCTCCCCCCCACCTCAGAGAAGAAGGAACAGTAACATCATTATTAGACAGGGTTGGGTTCAATTACGTTTATCAAATACAATTACAATTACCAATTACAGGGCACCTCATCTGTCAATTACAATTACAAATACTATTACAAGTAGCTTTAAAACCCTCAATTAAGTTACAATTACCAATTGCAATGGTCAATTACAATTAAATTACAATTAAAATGTTTGACAATAAGCACATCGCAGCCAAAGTTCCGAGCCTGGACTTTATCGATATCAAAAAGTATTTTGTGTAGACCGAGGTCACAGTCTTCACGTTGCTGTAGGCAACGTAGACTGAGGACATTACCTTTGCGTAGCACTCTTGAAAATCATTGCAAGCAATAAGTGATAATAACAAACAATCAAACAAGAATACAAACACAAAACTGTAATCTGCTAAGTTGCAAACAGAAAGCAACATAAGCAGTCATCTGGTTTTGTCGCCAGTCCTGAGGTGTTTTAAACACAAAGAGCAGTCAAGATTTCGAAAAGTTGGCGGGAACATGTATTTCTGTATGTCATTTGTAAAAAATATCAGAATATGTGGTAGTTCATCACTTGTGAAAATTTTTTTAAAAAAGCATAAATTAAGTTAAAATGTGCTTTCCTGCTTTGGTTTCAGTATCAATTATCTATCTATCTATCTATCTATCTATCTATCTATCTATCTATCTATCTATCTATCTATCTATCTATCTATCTGTATTTATATCTATCTATCTATCTATCTGTCTATCCAAGTATCCATCCATATGGGTCCCTATATATTTTTATATCTAAGCCAATCTATTAGATTTTTTTAAATATACCTTGATTACAATAACACTTTAGGCCTATAAAGAGGGCTGGAATTAAGTATATTCCAACAAAATGCGATCTGAACTTGTCAAATGTGGTCTAAGTCAATCACTGTTCAGCAAAGTGTATTTCAAGCAACCAATCACACAAATCAGATAAATGCAAGTTTGATTGACTGCTAAAAGTATCAGTCGAAAGCTGTTCATTTCAAAACATAAAACACAAACAGAAAAAGTCAATCATGAACAACATACTGATTAGCAGTTATGTTTGTACAACATTCTAATAATAGTCCAGTCTATATACAGTTTAACCCCCAAAAAATTGCTACAAAAGGTTTTTCAACTGATTCTGTTTGTTTTAGGTGTACTTTGTAACATACTAAAAGTTTACCAAATTCGGACCATCGGAAATGTGTTTTTTTCAAGATGGCGTCCAAGATGGCCGACGAAACCTTCAAATGGCTGTAACTCGAGAACTATCCACTCAAATTTGATGATCTTTGCATCTAAACCTAGGTTTTTGGGGTCAAGGAACACATTGAGAGCATAAAAAATAACATTGGACCATTATTTAATATTTACAACCCTAATATGGTGCACAACATGGCTGCCGACACATCAATTAAGTCGACTGTTCACTCAGATTTGGGCATCTTTGTGTCCATTGCCAATTAAAAGGAACACATATTTTAAATGTCATTGAGTTGTTGACAAATGGTTTAATGCATAATTTTTCAATTAAGTTTCTAACAATCAACTGTATATAAATCACCAAATGCACGTCTGTCCAGGGAGTCTGTTTACATTGTTCAATTGTCCGGTACCGTCATTGTCGTCCGTATCGATCTCTTCAGTCTCGGTTGGACTGTCATAGTTATCAGTTTGGTATTGAGCACATGCTGCATTGGGCTACTAGAAAGCGACTATGACTACAGCTTGATCTGGAGGATTTGCATCCTGATGGTGTCAGTACAGAAATAGATGGCTTAATTATAAATTTTGGCGTACTCAATAGGAACAGGATCAGCGAATCGATATTTTCGCCAAAGTTTTGGTGCAAAGACAGACATCTATGCTCAAAGGTGCCTTAACAATGTTAACATCTGCATTGCCAGGTGAATTGATGACGTGATATATATCCTTTGTTGGTGTAGTGCTGATAAGAGCAATCATGTGTGCCTTGTTCTTGTCAAGAGACAAGAGGTCTTCCCTGTTGTCTGAAAACTCTGTTTCAGTTGTTAAGTTTATACTAGGGTGTCAGTTCATAACTCAGAATATCATCTGGGGAAAGATTTCCTGATCTTGACACCAACTTTAGAAAGAGGAGTGCAGGATCAATTGCACAGTCAGGAGCAGTCTACAAGGCAGAGATATTCTTAAAAAGTTTTTGCCTGGTCTTTCCACATGAATTTGTTGGTAAATAGGCTGTGATAGTGGAGCTCTTCTTTTTACTGCTCTCTGACGTCGCCGAACAGAAATAAACTTTTTCTGGGAACCTCCGCCATTTTGTAGGTCTGTACAGTGCAATGGGGCCAGGTTTTTTTGAGGTCCATAACACTGTTTAATCTGTCTGACATCACTGGATTAGCCCAAACTATTCGAGTTCTGTATCTAATCAATGGATCCTGCTAGTTTTACGAGACATACCTGTGATTAATCCGGATATTTCGTCCGATGAAGTCCGTCAGGCCGATTCCCGCCACATTTTTCTACCTTCGTCGGGCCCTAACTGAAGAAATACGTCATCAATCGACTGGATAATGGTCCGAATCCATGGTAAACATTCCACATAAGGCTCGGCGATACTATCCGGATTGTTTTAGTGGTTTTACAAGTGTCCTGGAGCCTGGAATCCAATCGTCCATCGACTTCGTAATGGTACAAAATGGCGGTATGTTCCCGGAAATAGTTTATTTCTGTTCGGCGACGTCAGAGAGCAGTAAAACAGAGAGTTCCACTATCAGCGCCTATACTGACTTTCTGACAATATCTTCAATGATCTCTTTCCCAATCCATTTAAAGTTATGCACAGTCACATCTGGCCAGGCTAATAGTCCTTTGACAATATTTCTCAAGGTAGTACCCAAAGTAAGTCTTTTGATGCATGCTTCAAATTGTGTTTTGGACTTATCCTATATATAATAGGTCTGGTCTGTGAAATCTTGCATTGTACTGTTAGATTTCTGTTATACAATTCAGAAGGTGCGGATTATGTCCAAAGGTTCTGCCGGGCCTTGGCCATCCCACAGCTTCCAGTTGGACAACCATGCAGTGCTCTTTAAAAACCTCATTACAATTTCTGCTGTTACAATTAAGGTTACTATTTAGTCCTGCCCACAGTCCCCAGCACTGTTTGCTTTATCAAAAACCACGAAGACAAGGAAAACATGTAGTTAGAAACTCCACTGTAAGCAGGTTAACATCAAGATGTGTATTCTCAAGGTTGCTCATCGATTGCAGTTAGTAATGAGCACATCTCAAGCAGTTGAAATCACCTCCTGCGGCAAATATACATGTAGGTAAGCAATCTGAAATCCCGGCAAATGCAGGAACCAACCCAATACAATTGCCTTGATTATCAGCCATGTCAACCATTTCTGATAATTCAGCCACATCAGATGGTTTCGCAAATTTTATTCATTCCTGTTCCCTCCGTCAGTGTCCCAAAAGTACCCAGAAAGTTCATACTAGTATGGAAACCCCTAGACAAGATAACAATTCTTATTTTGGTGGTGCATCAACAATTTCAGGTGATTTCCAAGTCAAGGGCTGGTCAAAATTTACTATAGTGGGAAGCTTTTGCTTCATCAAGAGGTTACGAAGTCTAATATGGACAAAATGCATGCCTTGTATCCTGATGACATATTTATGAAGAATGCACCCGAGGATTGTAAAGGATTTGAGCAGCTAGATGGCTGAGTTGTTTTAAAAAGGTTCCAACCTGCTCTGCTGAAAGTCTTTGCTTGCATGGGTTCGAACCTTGGTTGGAGAACCCAAAATCTTCAATGGTCAATCATTAGCAAAATCCTGCATGTATGTCATTGACCTAACACATCTATCTATCTATTTTTAAAAGGATGTTGTCTGTCCTGATAAATGATGTATGTCATCGCCTGCAAATTTGATGCTACCTGTCTGAAGCCTAGGGATATTTCCTCAAAAATACAAATCCTCCAGTCATAGCAAAATAAAACTTGGAAAATCCTCAAAGAATACCTTGTTTCAAGCATGCTTTGTAAACCTGTATTCTAAGATAGGAGATTTTGTCATGTTTTCTGATGATAGTTCCAAGATGTCCTTACAGGCAAATAGAATGTGGAAAAGTTGTCTAAATAAAAGTGTCTGAGGCCATATTGCAGTTTAAAAGCTGTTATAATTGTCAAATGTCTCAATGTGTTCTTGCCCCCTTAAATCTTCGTCTCAAATCTGGATACAAAGATCATCAAATTTGACTTTCTTGTGGGCCCACTGCTATACATATTGTCAATTCCAAACTGAAAAACTGATAATCCCAACAACACTTAAGAGATTTTAGTGACAAAAATGGTGGACAATTGTACTCTTCAGAACAGTGTAAACTGACTTAATGAACAAACTCAAGGTGTTTTCATATTTACTAGTATAACACCCGTGAAAGCATGCGTGTGAGAGAAGGGGGGGGGGAGGGTGTTGTGCAATGGCCCATAGCTAGATCATGGGAAAAGTTCACTTGAATATATGTGACTGTAATTTGAAGATCAAACTCGTCTAAGGACATTGTAGAGAATACAGAAAAGCAGCTTGCAAGTTTTCATAACTGAGTAATGAATAGTTTGGCTGGAGTAGCGTAAGGGGTCCGTGAATTAATAGTATGATGATGATTGGTCATTTATTGCCAATTGTTGTGAACTGAATTAAATAATGATGCAATGAATCATTTCTCTATTTCACTCAATGAAATCTTAAGTAGCTGCATTCTTTTAATTGGCAATTGATACAATGATTGTCAAATCTGAGTGAATGGTTGACTTTATCGAAGTGTCGGCAGCCATATTTTACACCATATTAGCATTGTAAATGTTAAATAATGGTCCAATGTCATTTTTGATGCTCTCAATGTGTTCCCTGATCCCCAAAAACCTAGGTTTAGATGCAAAGATCGTCAAATTTGAGTGAATAGTTGCTGAGTTATTGCCATTTGAAGGTTCCGTCGGCCATCTTGGACGCCATCTTGAAAAAAACATATTTCCGATGGTCCGATTTTGGTAAACTTTTAGTATGTTAAAAAGTACACCTAAACCTAACAGAATCAGTTGAAAAACCTTTTGTAGCAATTTTTTGGGGGTTGAGGGGTTATTTTCCACAAATAGACTGGACTATAAACAGTTATCTTTTTGTACAAAGCCTCCCTCCATTCAGCATAAAACTTCTGTCATTTTTAGTGGTAATTTTGTTGAAAATCGGCAGATTTTGACACTTTAAAGTACAGGAAAATTCTGAAAATCGCACACAATACATTTTACACCATTTCCTATCAGCCCATACCTTTATTTTTGATGGGAATAGGCCCTAAACTGCCGCGACACGATCCTTGTCGCGGGTGTATAGTTCTCAACCAGTGATTTGTCTCCCATCCTTCTCAGCTAACACTGAGAAGGTGGGTCTTCCTATCTATATTGTGTGTACATAAATGTAATATACAGAGGTTTGAACGAGGCGAAATACTAAAGTGAGTTTTACAATCCAGAAATATAGATTTTGTTTTTTATTTAGATTGTTTATGATGATTGTGTAATTGATTTGTAATTGATATGTAATTGATCAATTACGGCTCTAAATTCACTCAATTACAATTACAAACACAATTACATTAGATTAAAAATCCTCAATTACAAATACAATTACAATTACTTTGTAATTTTAATTAATTACACAATTACGCAATTACAATTATAATTGAACCCATCCCTGTTATTAGAAGATCTAAACTGGAAGACAGCACAGAAGACAACAGTTAAGATTACTACTGATGTATACAAGATGGTCTACAATCTCATCAGAATATCCATCCCTGGTTATGTGCCCTCATGCCCAGTCAATATTTGTATGATATTTTATCTTTATTATATTCAATTAAATGTCTTCAACGTTTTTTCAAGTCATTAAAATCCTTCACTGCTGGCATTGATTTTGATTAAACCTCGACTCTTGGGAAACACAAATCTAATGAAATTATATTCAAAATTGGATTTTCAACTAATGCCATTAACAAAGACCTTGAATGGGGAAAACAACTTTGTAGTGTAACATCTGATTCTTTGAGTTTCCGTAATTTTGAATTTTTGCTGAGAAATAATCAGAACAACATTCACCAGCTTCAAGCTCTAAAAGAAACCAGTGACATAGTGATAATTCACTGTAACTTTTAAAGAATGATAACCACACTCTAAGAACGAATAAGAACGAAAAGCATGCACACCAGAAAGGTATTCCAGCTTGTCACTAATAGGATACCCCAGCAAGTTCTTCCCAGCAAGTTCTTCCCAGCAAGTTCTTCCCAGCAAGTTCTTCCCAGCAAGTTCTTCCCAGCAAGTTCTTCCCAGCAAGTTCTTCCCAGCAAGTTCTTCCAAGTACTCAAATGCAAGGTGTTTTCCAAATACGTTGCAGTGAGAGAATATAGGAATTATTGTATTGAAATACTGGCATGTTATTGGCTCACAGAGATTTCCTGTTGTAGAAGACCAAGTAACAAGGCAATTGTGTTCACAGGCATAGTCACCGCCTGTGACCAGCTGCTTGCGCCTCTGCCTGCAACCGCCGATCGCTGTGATATGATATTTTTGCAAAAATCTCATTTCAGCGAAGTTGGTGCACTCTTGATCAAAATGCTGAAATAATTTGGCATTTCAATGAGCCAGGGATTCAAAGTTCTGAAATTGGTCATTGAATTTGTGGAAGTCCTAACATTTGAATTATATTTGAATAATAAATATTATAAAATACATAAGCATATTTCAAGGTTAAAATATACAACTTGTAAAATGGGTGCCCTCTCAAATAAGTGCCAGTTTTTGCCACATTAAATGCCAAATGAAACAGTTTGTATAAGGGACTGCACACTAATTAAAGCTCAGGACGGTTAATAGTACACATGAGAAGGACAGCAGCTGCAACAAAATAGGAACAATCCAAGAACAAAATGGATCAATCCAAGAAGACCTTTCTGTCACTAAGGCATCCATTCTATTAGAAATGTCCTTCTCTTTTGGCATTGACACTTTTCTAATGAATTCATCAAACCTCGACCTCTTCGAAACATTAAAGAAGATTATCTACTAAAGCCATTAACACAGGCCTTGCAATGGAATAATGGATTTGAAAATATTAAATTTGAGTTAAAATCAAAATAACATAGCACGCCTGTTTTTACATGTATAAAATATAAATATCCAGTTCATTAAGCAAGTCACTATTGGAAACATTAACAATAAGTTTTATTTTTCAAAGACAAACTGACACAATGATGACACAAGGAAGCCAAGATTTGGCTAAATTGGTGTCCCTCACCCCAACTGAGGGAGCCATATCAATGCTATTTTAGGAACTCATTGAGCCATTAGGGGGCAACCGTTTAGTAGTCCGGCTTGGAGTTTTCAACGGCGGATTATAATCTTAGTCACAGTATAACAGTGTAAGTAATCAAGCATTGCCTTGTTAAGAAAAACCCCAACCAGAAATGATTTATTTCATGACAGCCCAGAAAGAATTTATTATGTCACCCAGACTGAGCTAGAAATTATCCATTTACAAAAAACTACCCCCCCACCGAATATTAAATGGTCCCCATTATAATCTTGGTGAAATAGCAAATCCCCAGGCCACTATGACGGTTCCATTTCAGCCGTTGCAACTCCTTGTTTGGTTTATTTAGCCTGATTTCTAACTATTTCCTGCCATAATACCCCTCTGTGATTGTTTGTATTGAATCATTTACTTTGTGGAGATAGATTAAGCAGGACAACTGAATAGTTTAAAATTTTGTATAGGCTGTGTAACATTCAACAGAACGTCTGGTCAATGCCACAAGTGGCCCCATCTTTACTGTGTTGATTTTGTTTTTACTACAATGTATACATTATCCATGATGAAAATTGCTTCAAAATTAAATTGGTTTTCACAAGCTTTCTGCTTAAAATTGAAGTCAACCAAAGTCAGACGAGACACAACAGAGTTTTTGGAAATAGACTAGGCCTTCAGCAAATGCTTGGACTGTCCTGGTTTCTTTCAGACAAAGTTGTGTGAGTTCCAGATGATCAGTGCCTGTTGACCGCTCAGGGGAGCACGTGAATTTGGCCCCTAGGTGCAGCAAAAAAACTTGTAGACAGAGTAGGTGGTTACACTGTAAAATTTGAATTTGAGTAAGCTTAAATGATTGAGTGAGATGGTTGCACAATTCCTTTTAGCTATCACAGCAACAACGAAAAGATTGTCATAACTCAAAACAACTAGCTATATTAGCTCAAACAATTTGTGCAACCATCTCACTAAATCATTTGAGCTGACTCAAAATTGCAAATTTTACAGTGTAGATGGAGGGAGAGGCATGGGGAATGTGGGAGTTGGTCCAGGGGGAGGGTGTAATTTGTATCAGGGAATAATATCAATGAGAGGGGTAATACCTGTGATGAGGCTTGTTAAATAGAAAAATCCCTAATTGCACCCCCGGATATTTAGACATACCTGACTGTTAACAAATTAAATATCTTATCAACTTTTTGTTATAACAGGTAACAGCACAGACGTGTACAATGTATCGCAGCATAAAAATTATATAACAATCAATTTATTTTGTATAGTGTAAAAATCCACTTTGCTCTAAATTTGTAATACGAAAACATATATCACTGCATCTGGCTCCCCATCTATCAGTCATCTCACTGGAATAGAAAGAGCCTGTCTAAGAAAGCTGTATATTAAATCAACTTGCTTCATTCATTTTTATAAGTCATTTTTTATGATTACAGATACAAAGGTTGGAAGCCAGACTGATGAGATATCCTTTACACCATAGACTGTGATGCTTAGTAGAACATTGAGTTGCCTGCCACTAAAGTGGTGTCTGAGACACAGATATTATTCCGGGAACTCCAGCTGAAGAACAAGATCTGGCTCAAAAACACATCCATTGTAGCGAACAGGAAAACAACCATGACTCTTTGGGAGTTTTTATGATGGTCAGAAAAAAAAACCACTTTATGTATAGACATATGGTCCGCTTTCACTCACAAACAAAATGGAGAAATCTACAAAGAGTTCAACAATGTCAAATGATGTGGAACGAAATTTTCATTTTGTATTTTATATTTTGCAAGCAAAGTGAGAATTCCATTGGGCAAATCCATGTTGTGTTGCACCAATGTTGTCACAATGTCACAATACTTGTGAAAATTGCGTGGAATTGCAAGGTCAAAGATATGACGTCAGTATGCAACATTGTATGTTGTGAAAGTAGCACCTAAGCCCAGTCCTGGGTGCCCAGGAGTGTTGATTGATGAGGTGGGAGAGCAGGAGTCCTCAACATGTTATACATGTATCTCATGTGAGGATTCTTTTACTTGCTTGGCACAGACACTGACAGAAGGAGCCGCCAATTCAATGTCTGATCCGAATGGCATCCAGCTGGGATCTTGCTCATGAAGGTTCACTGAGATATTCAGGCTGCCAATCTGGGATTCGAAACCATGCAACAAAGACCTTCAGCGGAGCAGACGGGAACCTTAATCCATCCAGCTGCTTCCTCATTGGTGATATGCGGGTGCCATCAGCATTGGAGATGCTTAGTTTTGACATTCCTATTCTTGGTAAAATTAATTTGTGGTTAATTTCCATGAACTGATCAATTATACATAAAAAATATATATTTTTCTGATCATTAAGCAACAAAATTGTTTCTTTAAAAATAAGTGAGTTTGATTGATTTTATTACTTGAGGAAAGCCCTAACATTCACACTTGAGTAGTTTCTACAGAAGGAGATTAAAACCTTTGCACTGGACTATGTACTATCTTCTGAATGCTAAACACACTGACAGAAGTGTATTCCGACAAACTGCAACTTTTCAAAAAATTGATTCAATACATAATTTTATTTCCTTACATCCATAATGAATTACTCCGCTTCACTTTTGACTGCTTCTGCAGTTAATCCTCTTTTCTTAATCTTTTTTCATTGATAACATTCATTGTAAATCCTTTTTTACCAATCTCTTTCTATATCACGGAAAGATGACCAGATTCTGTGGTTGTTACTATATTGATCACAGGATTAACAATGGATTTAATCTTGAATTTATGTGATGTAAAAAATGTGGTCCTCATCTGTCTTTTTGGAGTCGCTTCTGCCAATGTGGAGAAATTGTAGCCCATCAGCAATCAAGTTGATGATTTCTGGCTTCGCCACAAAAGCTGTTTGGTCTACAGAGTTGTAAAAAATGTCCACTAATGTTTGGTTCAAAATCATCTTATGCTTATGATCACCATGCAGAATTAAACTTAAACTGCAAGGGACCTTCAGAATTTACAACTGAGGGGTGGGAGGTACTACTAAGTAATACAAACTGAAATACCCAGTACTTAGACAATACATGGTAATAGGTTCAGATCCATGATCAAGTATCAAAACATTTGGCCCCCAATATACAAAACAGAATTCCCTAAAAGCAATAGCAACTGTCACTGGTTGGCCCCTAAAGGTACTCATAAAGTTATGAAAGAAGAACAAAATGATGCACCAAACAACAAATTTATCTTAAATTTACTGTTAGCTTTATTAGTTGAAGCAAGCAAAACCACAGCTAGTGAGACGTTTTACGTAATATGATCTGTCTGCCATTTTGTGTTGCTGGACTTCGAAGTCATCGGCTGATGGTTCAA
The DNA here is from genome assembly GCA_026936325.1 of Platynereis dumerilii. Lineage (NCBI taxonomy): Eukaryota > Metazoa > Annelida > Polychaeta > Phyllodocida > Nereididae > Platynereis > Platynereis dumerilii. Next base: position 27,273,573 of record JAPTHN010000004.1, read on the forward strand.
CCCAGGTAAGATGAAATGTAGTAAATCAATACATGTATGTGGTTTTCTAATTTTCCCAGGCAACAGCTCTGACGGACAGACAACAATTACAAAGGTCCAGATAAGAAATTCTTCCAAAGTGGATTTGGATAAATTGGGGGAGAGTTAATGACATCATCCCTCTTTGTTCGCCTTCTTCTTTTTTGTAATATCCGTCCATTGCTAGAAATATACATGTAATAATGATAAGAGTTCACAAATTTACATACCGATATGTTCATTTCCAGGGATTCACAGGAATATGAAATCATTTTTAAAACAGACTCAAGAGAACGTCAGAAAGATGATAGGTTCAACATAGCAAGTGTCTGCACTGCATTGGAATTTGGAAACACACTGTAAACTGAATGACCAAAATTGTATGGTTTTAAAACACCTGTAACTAGGGCTCTGGAGTTGGAGTCGTCGAGTCTGAGGTTTTTGGGTGGCGTCAGAGTCAAACTTTAACTTTCAGGTGGAGTCAAAATCCGAATTTGAAAATTAAATTGGTGACTCCTGACTAAAAATAATTAATGTAATTTATAAAAACACAGTTACAAAATTGTACAATGCATCCCAAAATATTACACAAAACTTCTCAAAGAAGCATTCATGTAAAAATCCTATTAAAACATTGCAAAATTGCTCTTTCTCCCCTGTCAGCCATGAATATTTGTGTGCAATAATGCAGATAAGCGGAGTCGGAAGTCGGAGACGTGATTAAGGAGACCTAAGGAGTCGCAGTCAGAGTCGCTTTTCAAAAAGCCAAAGGATTCAGTGGTCAGAGTTGGTTCACTTTAATAATACTAAACACCGAATCCCTACCTGTAGCGGTAGGTCCTCTGTATCAATGGTATGAGGCAGAAGGGTAGATCAATCATCAATGGTGTCTTAATAAATACTATTTACTTGCACACTTCTAGGTTTCAATGGCTCAATACACCAAGCAGTTTACTGAATGAGGCCCTGCGTGAATTACTTGTATTACTATTATTATTAGGAAAAATGTGTTACCCTCGAGCAGCAGCTGTTTCTTCTTCAGCTTCAATGGAGAGAAGCAAAAGTCCAAGGAGCATGAACATGCAGATCCACTTCTGACCAGCCATGATTGGGATGCTGTTGGCCAAAACTTTCTACAAATGTGATGAAATTCTGTGTGCTTGAGCACAAACTTCTAAACACTATAGCTTTGAAGTATTATGGTTTTTATATGACCACATACATTGAGAGATATGAGACCTAGTAATTTAAATCATGCATATTTTTTTGCAATCAATCCTGACGGACTGCAGCCTTTTATTTTTCAGTTTTACGTTGCCTTTGTACGTCATGTAAGTTGTTGACATCCAACTGATTTACTTAATTCAATTTTACAACTGGTAAATCCTCTTTTCTTTATCACTATTGTCAGTTAGGGAAGGAAGTTTTGTTTTTCAATGCAGCTGTCTATAATAAAGTATGATTAACTAGAATTTACCCATTATAGGGGACTGTAAAAAGACCATAAGATTAAGAAAGGGGAAGACATGCATGGCTGTCCATTTGAGTGATCGATGAAATCCCGGGGATGAAATGGAGTTTAAGTGCGTAAGATTAACCTGTGTGTAAGGAGCTGTAAGGGGGGACGCGTTATGAAGAACTTGTTTATTTCAAAGAAACTGCAAGGCCCCCTGGACATTAAATGGTAGATGTGAATTCTTATAAGTGGCCAGGGTAAAGTCATGTACATACATTATACAGGAGGTTGCAGGAAAGTCTATGTTATGTGTGAATTGAGGGCTGCCTGTCAAATCAATATTGACAACTTGGTTTGAAATGACAATCCATGATGTCCATTGCATGTGTAGTGAAATTAGGGCGTTTTTGTTTGGTGATATGTGGAAGACGTGAGTGGCCCAAGTTGAATGAGATGTGAGGCCAAAAAAAACGCATTTACAGATGATTTTAGGCTTGTAATTTGATTGAAGTTGGGCTTTCTTCCCTTCTGTAAGTTGTTTCAATGGACTGGAGAGAGAGAGACGATGTTTGCAGTATGCATTTGTAGTTGGGCGAACACAGACGACGCAGTACACTGGAGTAATGCGGAATAACGGTAATCGAATACGGCCCGATCGGCGATTTTAGATGAATTTCTGGTCTTGATGGCGAGAGGGATGACGTGAATGGTCATTTGAATCGAAGGGAAAGGGAGACCAGATATTGGTTAGGACGTTGATTCATCAGAAAGGCATGTTTGAAAAAAGAGGGAATGTGCACATTAGATGGACTGAGGATTGGCAGGGGTGTTGAAAGTGGTGGACAAAAAAAAAAGGACAGGGGCTGATCCAGGGGTGGTGAAAAGGGGCAGTGTTTGAAATGCTAAATTTGGGTGATTTGGGTGAGTAGGTTACAGATATGAGTAGTATGAAAGTTGAATGAATGTTTTTGATGCATATAGGGATGGCAAATGAGAAGGAGGTGGAAATAGGGTGATTTTGATAAGGTTGGAGGTGGGACCCCAAGTGGCGAATGTGCCACTGGCGTTACACCCTTATTTAGATAGATTTAGATAGATATGATGTAGTCGTGATTGTGCGGACCTCATGTTCACATACAGCAAACAAACAATTATCTACAGTGGCATATTTATGGGGACATTGGGCTATGTTGTGCCCCTCAGGCCATTTCTGGCTGTTTTGTTTGACTACAATTGATAATAATATGAATATTTAGCATATCTATGAACATGCATAAGGTAAGTGTGATTTGCTCCATACGATTTTCTGAGACATTAGTCCTCTCTTTTCTGTGTGGATGCTTTCAAAGATGTTGCAGAAGAGAGACATTTTCCCGAATTTCAATATCCATAATACAGGTTATTTCACAACCAGTCAGAAGGCCTATTAAGCTGTTACAATCCAGTTAAATGCCTTCAAACCATTACATGCTCAGGCTCGCAATACAGTCAAACTTTGGTTGAATCCGTCCTTTTGACTTCAGCTGTAATCATCTGATACCAAATTCATAAAAGTACAAAGTAATTGGTGGCGTCCCTATGGGGGGAGCATTGGGGGCACGTGCCTCCCCCCACCCATATTGCAGTAATGTTCCTTTATGTCACAAAAGTGGCCCTGTAAAATTTTTTTTAAAAATTCCAATGTCTAAGGGTGGCACAACAGGCTTGAAATTTAAGCATAAGGTATTATTTTGCCGTTTCGAGGTTGTCAATAATATTTTCAGTTTTTATTTGATTGACTTATAAAAGGTGCAGTTAGATTTCTTAGTAAAAGAGCTTCAATTTGAATACCAACATCAATGGTTTCCGCTTAGGAGAAGTTATGTTAGTGCAGCAATATTTTCTTTTTGAATTGTTGAAATATGATAAATCTAAAAAACAATGTTAATATGACTATCGCAACCCAAAGAAGTCTCTAAACTGAGGGAGTGATCTACCACATCATTAGTTAGGCCTAAAACCTTGATGGAATTATAATGTAGTAGAAAAAAAGGACATAGAAGAATGATGTTGTATTGAAGTGGTTTATTTTTCTCATATTTACATGTATTTGATGTAAATTTGTATATTTGGATATTGTTGAATACATATTTGAAAAACATGTTGAAATTCTAACTTTCTTCACCAAAGTGTGCCTCATACTTTATTCCAATGGAGATGTGACACTTATGCAAAACTTGAACTTTTAAGCAGTTCATTTCAAACATTTTTTAACCATAGTCCGAAACTTTCTACTTTTGGAAAGATTTTCATGATATAGCGTTCTACCATTCAAATTGAAGCTTATTTTCTTCTAAGAACGATGGTATATTAATCAAATTCCAAAATCAAATGATAAGCTAGATAATTGTAACCGCGATTATACAAAAAATCACTTTTTGTAATTTTTGGACCAAACTTTAGTGCCACCCTAAGGTCACGACCGATCTTTTTGAAATTTTGCAGAATGTCTTTTTTCTGGCAATGGAATAACATGGCAAAAGTGCAAAAGAATACAACAATTTAAGGGGCAGACGATGCACCCTATTGCGGATTGGCGTCCACTGGAAAAATCAGTTTTGTCATTTTCAACTTGCAAACTGGCTTTGCCGCATCATCGACAGTTTTCTGTTGGTCTCCTAATCTTCTTTCTGATCAAGTACCTCAAGTCATGTAATTAGTTTGTTTATTGTCACCTATGCCACTAGAAACGATAAGCACTGAATCATCTGATTAACCATAACTGACACAAACAAATCGTTTTTAAGCTAGTGACATCACACGACCATGTTGAAAGATAATTTTGAAACTGTTTTGACTGCTAATCCGCACAGATCTAACATAAGATAAAGGTAATGATGTGCTGGCATGTGTAGTTTTATTAGTTTCGCATGGAGGCTTTCACTTAAAATTGGGGCCAAAATTGAAAAGGTCACTGTATGAAAGTGCATTATCAGATTTCCTTTTAATGTATCTTCTAAAAAAACAGGAACAGGACCTGCGCAAAAAAGCAATGATCATGCATTTCATCGACATCGAAAAGCTTTTTGATTAGATTGGTTAGACATTGGTCTTAATTAGCTATTTTATTTTCAAGAATCATGCAATTTACTACCGTAAAACGAGGTGACTTTGAGCAATTTCATCTCAATTTTATCACCTGTCAAAATATGTAAGTTCCACTGAGTATGCAGTGTTCAAAGTTACCCCAGTATTTTTGCCAATTCAACACCTTCCACTTTCACAATTTCTGGTTGATCTCTTTCAATAGCCTGAAACAAGTTAGGGGTTGTTTTTTAAAGTATTCGAGTACTATTTGTAATGGACAGGTATTTATTTGGCCATGGTTAATCAGCACTTTTGCGGATGTTTATAGATGAAGTGAATGAGTGAAACAAGTATATGGTCAATTAATTTGATCACGAATCAGAAAAATAGAATCTAGTCATAACCCCTTCTTGTAGTATGAAAAGTAGACCTCGGTATAAAACGGATAAAAGTAAAACATCCCTTCTATCCCATTTATCTTTGTGACCTGGCAAGAGCTGGATTCGAACCCTGGACCCAGCGATTGGCAGTCCGGCACGCTACCACTAGAACAACCCTGTCCCTTGAATATGCATTAAGAACAACATTGCAGAAAATAGACAGAAATCCAAGAACATACCTTATTCATGGAAACAACAGTGCTAGTAAAAACCAATGAAACATTTAAAAAAAATATAAAACCCCTAAAAATAGCTGCCAAAAAGCCCCCCCTCCCAATGAAATTGGGTTCAGCAATCTGGATGACCCACTGCAGTCTGGTGACTTTCACTTTCACTGTGACTGCGGCGACTAAATAGTTCTTAGCATGTTTAGAGCAATGTTGCAAATTTCAATGTTACCAACCTTTGACAATCTGTTATGACACTCATTACTGTGGCTCCGGTGACTGCATAATATATTGTCATAGTGTGGTTAGGCGGCGACCATTTGTCTTGGTCTTGGTCTTCTTCTTGGAGGTTTCCTCGGTTGGTAATTATTTATTTCACGTCAACGGCAGCAGTTATTATTTATTTTGAGTGCGCTAAGTCGCCAAATATTCATTCCTAAATCAAGCATCACCTTGTTAAGAAATACCCCTGCCAAAAATTATTTATTTCAAGACTGGCCAAAAATATTTTATTTATTTCATGAAAGCTGAACAAGAAATTATTTATTTCTAAAAAAACTCCAAGCCCTCCCATCTTTGATATAAAATGGTTGCCCGCTTAGAATGTGACTCAGTCCTAGAGACGGTTTTTTGACTTTTATTACTGTTACTGTGGTCACCGAATAGTATCTTGCATTTTGACAGCAATGGTGAAAATTCAACTGTTACTAAAACAATGTATTGTTCATGAATGGCAGTTACAAGTTAACCAGACAAGAGAGGTAATACACAAACAAACAGCAAATCAAAATTTCGATTTTATTAGTCGAGGCATCGTGATCATGATGCCGTGTGTTAATAAATTAATTTGTTACTGCAGCATTTGGAAAGACAGAATAATCTTATGACCCAAATATATTTTGCCATGGCAAACTGTATGGTCAGTTATCTTTGCACTTAGGACAGGACATGGCGGCTTCTCTCTTTCGTCTTGCTATGGCAGCTTCTCTTTCTATGGTCTTACTTTGGGTGTCCGTCTTGGTTTTGGTCTTCTTCCTCTTCTTCTTGGTTGGTCTGCACTGCCCGAATCGTCATTTCTAAAAATTGAAATACAAAGTGTTAGCACCGCCTTGGAGTCAGGAGTTGTAGAGTCTGCGATTTTTTGGGCGGAGTCGGAGGTAAAAGTTAATCCGGTGACTCCTGACTCCTAAAATGTAATTCACTAAAACACATTATGAAACAATGTGAATTATGCTATATTTTAAAGACCGAATTAAGGGAATTCCTTGCGTATTTGTGGCTAAATGGACAACTGCAAGTTCGCTCACCCAAGCTGGCAGGAGAGATACCTATGGGGTTTTGCACCACAAGTCCTTCCACTAAAAAACTGTGACTATGAGATTATGAGTAGGATTTTGTGATTGATCCTTTGTCGTAACTTTTGCAGTATATTTCGCACACAACAATTTAAATCATTCAAATATGACTTTTGAGTTCTTGAGAACAGAGGTTTACAAATGAATACCATGGGAAATTATCAAAATCAGTGAGATGATGTTTCGCCAATCGCCAGTAATAAATATGTCATGAATACTAACATTTAGCAAGCAATCTGCCATAAATCTTTTTCTTGTAGTATGATTGCGTTTCTAGTAAGATTTCACTTCTTTAAATGAAATTATTGATCGTTATTGTTCTTCAGAAAACAAAATGACATTGATTTAATTTACCACAATCACACATGTATCTTCCTGATAATTCGTTGTTGATAAAATGATATAGGCCTATATAAGCGGGATGTTCTTAATCATTATTATAATTCCCAGATTTTTTCTTTTAAAGTTATGAGAATCCAAGTTAAGTATAAAATTTGCCGTTGCACTCAGTAGAATTATTCAACTCAAAACACCTTACCCATCTGGAGCTGGTTCTTCTTCAGCTGGTTCTTCAGCTGGTTCTTCAGCTGGTTCTTCTTCGGCTGGTTCTTCTTCAGCTGGTTCTTCTTCAGCTGGTTCTTCTTCAGCTGGTTCTTCAGCTGGTTCTTCAGCTGGTTCTTCTTCGGCTGGTTCTTCTTCAGCTGGTTCTTCTTCAGCTGGTTCTTCTTCAGCTGGTTCTTCTTCAGCTTTAATGGAGAGAAGCAAAAGTCCAAGGAGCATGAACATACAGATCCACTTCTGACCAGTCATGGTTGTGATGCTGCTCACCAAAAATTTCTATCACTGAGGTGATATTCAAAGCTGTGGAGCACAGACTTCTGAATGCTGTGCACACTACATGTGTTTTTATATACATAGAAATTTTCAAAAAGGTCAGACTATCCTATTTGAATTATGTATTTCTGTTATTCATCTTGACAAAATTTAATATTATCAAATCTGTCGCTTTTTGTGTTGATACATATGGTCATAATTATTTTTCATTAATTTCCAGGAAAACCTGGAAGTGAAAAGAAGTGAAAAGGGACTGACGCATGTTTCAATTTAAAATCACATGCACCTACTCTCATTGATTATTTTTTATATTGCGTGATCTTTATCGACACTGTTTTTTTTTTCTACATTGCTACAGCACAATATTTGATTGAGTTGCATCCTTTCCCATTTATTCTGTTCATAACTTGTACAGTAAATCCTCTTCCCAAATCTCGCTTTTGTATGCTTTTAAAAAACGAAAGTTAAGCCTTTCATTAAAATATTCACAACTAGTCAATACTGAAGTTGTTTGGCGTTTCAGTTTTGAAATAAACTGCTTTGCTATTTTTTGGTTAAACTTTCAATAATTTCTCTGGCTCTTTATCCGTCCATATGATACACTAAAGATTGATCAAAATGCTGGAATAATTCGGATTTTCAAGGTGTCAGAACTTCTAAGTTCTGTAATTGGTGATTGAGTGTGAGGAATTGCAAATAACTGTTCCTAATAAGACATTAGATATAATAAACCATTTCTGGGGGCTGAGAATTATTTAAAAATTTTCTTCGGGTGACTCAAAAAAATTTATCATAAAAAAAAAAATTATCAAAAATTGCATCATGGCTCAACAACATAGAAACGAAATTTCAACATAATCAAAAAATGCCAACTTAATCTTGACATGTACAACCAAAAACCATCACAATCTCATGTTGAATGCCATACTCATTGACCTCTGCCTTCACTTGACTTGACGTGGATTCAACTTGTTTTTTGCTTCTTTTAAAAATGGTTTATAAAACACTATTTATATATAATCTGAGGTGTGGGGAAAAAATCTTGCAATTCCTCACATTCAATCACCAATTCTAAAACTTTGAACTTCTGAAACCTTGAAAATCCGAATTATTCCCGCATTTTGATAATGAGTGTAGAAAATAAAAACAGTCCAGCGCCATGAAGGGACCCAGTCTATGGTGCTAGGGTCAGTCTGTGTTGACAGGGCCTAGTCTACATGGTTATATGGCCGGTCTTCGTGATGTTCACACTGTAGATGTTTGCGTACGCCGTACGGTCTCATATAGCATGACAATCACTGTCGGTTGTCTTTGAAATCCTTGAAATCGACAATTGCAATAGATAGATGAAAGGCAGCACAAGTATGAACCTTGAATAGAATGTCTGAAGGCCAAGTGTCTTGACCTGTTCTCAGTGCCACTATCTCCAATGCCATTTGCCAAATTCAGCATGTTACAATGTTCCTCATTTAAGGTGGCTCGATACTCGTGAACTTTCCAAGATAGGATTTCTTAAAAATAGTTTAGAATGATCCAAAATATAGTTTATAGCAAGGATATGTAAAAAAAAGTGGTCGCAACCAGTCTTTTTTTCAAAATATTTGAGGTTATGTACAAGAAAGTCAGTCCACGCAATCCTGAAAAACACAATTTTTTTCTTAACTTTTTTACCGTGAAATTTGCCCTGCCATTCAGTGGTCATGCATCCCATATTATGCAATGAAGCATGAAATTAAAGAAGACACTTTCAGGGAAAAAAAATTGGCTAGACAGGATTTCTCATTTCTTTGTCATTTATTTCCAAATATTGTGAGGAACAATAAAATGCATAAGAGAAGGTTTGCTACCGCGATGGATTTTGATATAAAATTTATTTGTATTTCAAAGTCATTTTGGAGAAATTAGACCTGCTTGCCGAAAATTGCCTGTAAAAATATTCTATTGGGACTATAAAGCTGAAACTCTTTGGGATTGCGGTCTTCTTCACAGCGCATCTAATGCTTTAAACCAAAAGTTTCTAACCCTAATATAAGTGGCGCAAATGGCAAATGAAGTGGCCATTGCATGGAATTATAAAAAGACAAAAATGCTGCCCACAGAGCTCAGCAGGCTGCTGTTGCTATGGTGACGTCGCCATTGCTTGGCCACGAGTAGCGAGCCACCTTAAGGAAATGAAGTGAAAAAAAATTTGCTCAACATTGAGCAACTGGCAAATCGTGCAATCTTTTTGCATTCTGAAATGAGAAATTGAACGGTTAACTTGTTGAAATGCAAGAAGGGGAAGTTATGTCAAGTAAATAAGCTGACATATCAATATATTGTATACATATATATACAAGATAACGTGGGGAGAGTGAAGATTGAAATAATCACGAATGTTTATTTTGCCCATATCACAGGAGTTACAGTGGTATCTGCATCTTTAACGGCTTTAGAGAATAATGGCTGTGGTTATATTCTTCAGAATATAAAATCATAAAGCGAGCCTGAATATGGGGCAAAGTGAATCACTGATTCGGATATTATATCAGTCTTTCGACTGAGTGGCCCAACCTATAAATGCGCAATGTGACTGTAAAAAATGGTTGTTTTCAGCTTCAGGTCAGCAGAGAAACATCACAGAATGATGTCATGTTACTCTCATTAGATTTTATATTTTTGTTTAGGAACGTACGACGAAGGTGGAGCTTAAGTAAATTGTGTTTCTGCTACTGGCATTCATTTTATCTACTGTATGTGCCATTCAGCAGGGGCACCAGATGATCTGTTATACCAATTATCTGTTATGCAGCAGGTGTCCGGCTGGCTGGCAGACTGTCAGCTAGGATTTTCCCGGCTGGCAGAGTTGTCAGCTGGGAGTTCATTTTTGTCGTTCAACTGATGAAATTTGCAGTCAGGTAACGAGAAAGCAGTTGAGGCAGCTGGCTGGGGAAAAAATTATTCATATCAGCTGGCTGGGTGGTGCTGAATGACGCTTGGGCTGGCTGGCAACCCAGCTGGCAGCATAACAGATATTTTCTCCCAGTTGCATACAAAAATGAAACCAAGTGTCACAAAAAGATGTGCAACCAGGAGCTTACACAGATATGGGCATTATAATAACACATTGTCATGGGGTGCCCCCGATGCAGTCTGGTTCGTACATCGGACATCCTACAGAAACACCAGAATAATCATCAAAGATGTCTTCCATCAAGTCTTTTCTCTTTCCTTCCCCTCATGACAATTTTATAGAATCCAATTTGGAGTGCTACACTGTCCTCACATAAACTGTTTTCCATTATACATATATATATATATAATGAACCTGGAACTCACTCGACTGCATTGTCATCTGATACCCAGTACAGGAATTTTTCTGCATCTTCAAGAATGTCCCTATCGCATGCACAAACAATATTTCCACAAACACAGGCCCCATTCTGTTTGCCCTATAAACACTACATATTTGCTGCAACAGGAAGTCCAGTGTCATACTGGCTGGACATAAGGCTTTCTAAGCTATTACTGATATCTGAAGGTAGGCTGTAAAAATAAAGACAGTATATGTTGACATGCATAAGGTTCCTTGGGGTCACCCATCAGCCAATGGTTTGTAATAGTAACATTTACCTCAACTAATCCAACCTGGTTCACTCTAATCAACTGTAAGTCAATCCAATCTAATCAAATTCAACCCAATTTTATGCAATCTAATCATATCTAATCTAATGTAATCTATTCCAATTTATTTGACTATCATATACGTTTTATCTATCCTATTTCTTTGATCTGTATAGATCTGTCTACTGATGTATCTGTAGATCTATTAATTTAAGGAAGATGAAAGAGTGCTCTGATTTATTTTTTATTTTTTTTCATTAAAGATTCAATCAGCTAGAGTTGGAGTCAGAGTGAGGAGACTGAGTGTTGAGGAGTCAGATGTTTTCAGGTGGAGTCGCAGTCTATATGAAACTGATTACAATGTATTCCCTTGGTTTTGTAGTATGAGTCGGAGTCAGGAGTTGGAGTCGTGAAATACATGTAGGAGGTGTTTGGGTTGAGTCACTGTAGAACTTTGATTTTCTGGTGGAGCCAAGAGCCGCAGTTGAAAATCCTGACTCTTAAATGATTACCCATTTATATAATTTACAAAAACACAGTTGCAACAGTGTGGTATGTATGCACAATTGTGCACAAAACTTCCTGAACATGTAATGTATATTAAAATACTAGGAAGTGTTGTAGACTTACTTCTCCTTGTAAGTCCGGAGACCTGAGGAGTTGGAGTCAGAGTTGAAGTCACTTTTAAGAAGGCCAGTCAGAGTTGGTTCACTTACTACCTGACTGTGGTCTAGAAATTATTTAAGATACAAAACTAACAAAACACGTAGGCCTAGTCATTAACAAATCTGATGGTAAGATCAATAGCGGAATTAATTTTCATTAATCTGCTAGTCACTTGAAGTTTGTGTAAATTAAAATTTAAAAGGAGTCAGGAATCAGAGTCGGAATTCATGAAACCCGAAGAGCTAGAATTGGAGTCATATTTCAAGAAGCAAGTGGAGTCAGAAGTCAACTGTGAAATGTGAAACCAAAATGAAATAAATTGCTCCAAGGTTCATTTTCCCAACATTTGCTTTGGTGATTACTTCATCTGACAATAGTGGCCTTGAGGTACATTGCATCATAAATATGGACTTAAGGGATCTCCAAGGTTAATGCCTTGACAACAGCTGCAAAATAAGAAAGGAAGAGAAAGAGAGAAAGAGTATATATCATATCATGATATCTTTATATAAAGACAGCTTTGTATGTGTATTCAAAAGACCTTTAGGCCAAAAGCATACAGTTCGTTTTCATTTATATTGAGTTACATACACCAAGCATAAAAAAGTCAGTCAAAATTCTGCAGATATATGACTATAATTATGCCTACAATGGCTTATAGAAATATAACTTAAACCATGCCCTTCCATGTTAATAATACCTCTGGAGGGACAATGACTCATGTTCTCCCCCAAAACACATTGCAAACAAATGTTTTAAGTCTCTTTCGTATGCTGCCAATCATTTTAAAAGTATGTCATACTAACTAATCACCAAATCACACCTTCTATGAATAGTCTTTGACTTGGGCAACATGTGACAACCACAGACAACATTTTGTGTTTGAAGAATGAACTCTGTATAGTTGGGTCATATATCACAATTCCGTGACCGTTGAGAGCGAAGTAAGGTTTTGTGATGGATTTGTCATCTATAAAGGTTTATCTAAAAATTGAACGGGGGTGACCCTCCCAAAAGTGCGGGCTAACTCCGTGAGAGGCCTAAATCCAAAATGGCCGCCTCCGACACCTTCGGAAATTAAATTTTCAATGGTTTGACCTACAGTGATGTGCAATACATCAATTTTGGGGTTTGTTGGGTCAAGGAATTCATATCTGGGGGTATTTTGGTGATTTGACCTATATTTTAACTAAAAATCCAAGATGGCGGCCAGTTTTCGCTAAAAATTGTATTTTTTCAATGTTTCTCATATTCCTTCAATGTGAGCACTTCTGGATAGGTTGAACTATGCAGTTATTTGGTGCTTGACTGTGTTTATGACCTTTTGAGTCATTAAGAAGGACAGGAGATTAATAATGACAGGTAAATGAGGGCATGGTTTTGGACAAATTTCGTGAAATTTGTGCTTTTCAATGGTTTGGGCTACAATGATGTTCAATACATGGATTTTGGGGTTATATGGGCCAAGGAATTCATATCTGGGGTTAGTTTTGATGATTAGAAAGTTTGTAACTGAATGAATCCCAAAGTGTTCCTAATATTGCATGGAAGAGTGTTTGTTTTCAACTTAATGGTGTGTTACCTTAAATTGTATCTCCCAACGAACTGACGAGGGACAGATTATAATCTAATGAATTCAAATATTAGTTTAAAAGTCATCCGAGAGACCAACTCAATGGCATGAGTCAATTAGTGTAGTTGTTTGGTAGAAATGGCTGTAAGTTGTACTTTGAAAGTTTTCATAATTATGCGGTTCCTCACTTCTCGGTTTGATTGTTATGCCCTATTGACCAAATGACAAGGTCATAATGCCCTTGGAACCATTTATTAAACAAGCTTCAATTTGAGTTACTGTGCTATTGATATTTCATCAACACAAGGGATAAATTCTGAAACAAAATGAGTATGAGTAAAATAAGTCCTCCTGTTAGATGTCATTTAAAAAATGTGGTTGCAGGAGAAGTATTTGCAACGAATGACTCTATAAATATTGAGTAAAGATTTTCCTAAATATTATGTTGTGTAGCACAAAACTATGGACATCATCTATATCATGGTTATAACCTCAAAGTTCATGAAGTAGTTTTTTCTCAAATTTACATTATATTTATGAAAGATTGTTTTATATCCAATTCTGCATCTGGAACAATCGCTGGTCAATTACGTTCTCTTCCTCTAATGGTGCAGTGAGATTTTTAAAGACATAGTGGCATCTAAATTTTAATGAACTGGGTTGCTGGAGTTTGTGGATGGGCAACTTATTCATTGTAAATATGGAAGAATTATTTGTGTTCTTAGAAGACACACAAAAGTAAAAAAAAAAGTTGGCCAAATGCTGCCAATTTCACACAAATTTAGGTTCATTTAATGTAAACTATAATTAACACCATGCCAAATGATATCAAAGCAGCAGAAACAACTGAACTCTTTAAAAAGATAGTAAAAGACATTCTTATTTATTCAATATTTAATGTCATGCACGTCTCCCTGATTTTGACTATTTACATGATTTAACAATCTTATTTCTCATGTTCAGCGCTTCTGAAAATGATATTCAATGAAGGTAGATGGTGCTATATAAAATAAATGATTTTTCAATTTTCACAGACGTTGATAGCAATAAATGGATAATATCACCAGAATGAGATTTACAGCCTTTGAAAGTTCGAAAAATAATAGTGGAAGCAATAAACTAACCAAGGAGCATAGGCGTATCGGAGGGGGGGGCAGGGGGGGCGATCGCCCCCCCCAAAAGTTTGGGAAACAGTGAAATTCGGGCAAAAAGGCTAAAAAATTTGGGCAGATGATTAAATAAAAACTACTGAAAATTAATGATTTCCAGGCAATTTAATTTGAAATTTTTATAAATTTAGATCGTGAAATTCGGGCAAAATGTCGCTCGCCCCCCCCAAAAATCGCGCGCGCCGTACGCCTATGCCAAGGAGTAATAGGAAAATTGACAGTGTGACAGTGCATATATACACAGGTTAAAGTTTGGTTGTAGGAGGCAAAGTTAAAAATTCCTTAAACAGAAGAATATTGTAGCTGCTGTCACCCATGCAGTGGCCAAGTAGACAAGAGGCAGTTAGAAGGGTGGACATTTTATGTCTATCCAAAAGTTTCAAAAACTGAAATACATGTATTTTACTGACTGGTGGAAGTTGGAATTTGAACCAGAAAAGTTTATAGGGATCTCAGTTGTTCATCAGTACATCCATTACAGATGGACCAGTGCATTACAATATTCATATTCACCTACCACGTTCAACTCCCATGCCTTACTATTAAATACAGAATACTGCCAGAAATCTTTAGCCTCTTGGTAAAGATACTGGTCAAAAATGTCAAAATTGCTCTGGAAGGCACCAACTTGCTGTTGGGGATCAAGTTCTCAGAGACCTGCAGGAGCATCATCACATTCATGCCACATTGAGACGAGATAGATTAAATGGTAGACTTGATATTATTATCATGAAAATGGTGAGACATCTGCCTGTCAATGGGTCACCACAAATGTTCATGACTAGTCACAAATGTGAGAAACATTTGGTGGCTATCAATTGGCAAGCCTGCAACCCGCTTTTTTCTAGCATTAATGGTCTCTAACTCTGATCAGCAGTAAACCTAGTTAAGTATTATCTTAAAGGTTTTGAAATACAGATTATGAAATAAAACGAATTTCTGAATGGCTACCATTGATACGAATTTCTGAATGGCTACCATTGATTTTGTTCAAGAAAATCCACTGAACTGAGCCATTGCAATGGGCAAGAAGAATTAATAAGTTATGCTGTAGTTAACTGTAATCCTGATGAACTACAAGTAGCTTAGTAGCTCAAATAGAGGCATGTTTAATTGTTAATTCTACATGGTAACCACATAATTAAGTCAACAGAGCATGACAACCAAACCGAGAAGTGAAGAACTATATGAAAACCTTTTCAGACATTAGCCATCTCTATATAACAACAACATTTATTGACTCATGCCATTGAGTTGATCTCTCAGATGGCATTTGAAATGGCATCTGAATTTGTTAGATTCTATAATCTGGCCCTGACAATCATCAGTTTGTTGAAGGATACAATTTCAGGAAACGCACCGTTAAGCTGAAGAAAAATACTCTTCCATGCAATATTAGGAAACACTTTGTGATTTATTCAGTCACAAACAATCTAGTCATCAAATTAACCCCAGATATGAATTCCTTGGCCCATAAAACCCCAAAATCAATGTATTGCACATCATTGTAGCCCAAACCATTGAAAAGCACAAATCTTACGAAATTTGTCCGGAACCATGCCCTCATTTACCTGTCATTATTAACCTCCTGTCCTTCTTAATGACTCAAAAGGTCATAAACACAGTCAAGCACCAAATAACTGCATAGTTCAACCTATCAAGAAGTGCCTACATTGAAGGAATATGAGAAACATTGAAAAAATACAATTTTTAGCGAAAACTGGCCGCCATCTTGGATTTTTAGTTAAAATATAGGTCAAATCACCAAAATACCCCCAGATATGAATTCCTTGACTAAAAAAAACCCAAAATTGATGTATTGCACATGCCAGTAGGTCAAACCATTGAAAATTTAATTTCCGAAGGTGTCGGAGGCGGCCATTTTGGATTTAGGCCTCTCACTGAGTTAGCCCGCACTTTTGGGAGGGTCACCCCCGCTCAATTTTTAGATAAACCTTTATAGATGACAAATCCATCACAAAACCTTACTTCGCTCTCAACGGTCACAGAATTGTGATATATGACCCAACTAGTATTGAAGGTACAAGAAATGCAAGTTTAAAATTGATCATTCAATAATTTTATGCAAATTCATTCTACTTATCTATCTATCTATCTATCTATCTATCTATCTATCTATCTATCTATCTATCTATCTATCTATCTATCTGTCTATCTATCTATCTATCTATCTATCTATCTATCTGTCTATCTATCTATCTATCTATCTATCTATCTATCTGTTTCTTTCTTTCTTTCTTTCTTAATTGTTCGATCATAATCTTCTATCATAATCTTCTATCTTTATCTTCTATCTTGCTGTAGATTTACAAATCCAATTAAAAATGTTTTCTCAGAAGCTCACATCCCATAGGCATACGGCGCGCGCGATTTGGGGGGGGGGGGGCGAGCAACATCTGCCCGAATTTCAAATCTAGATTTAGTAAAATTTCAAATAAAATTGGCTGAATTCATTAATTTTCAATACTGTTTATTTAGTCATCTGCCCAAATCTTTTAGCCTTTTTGCCCGAATCTTACTGTTTCCGAGACTGTTTTCAAGACAGACCCCTAGCCCCCCTGGGGCGACCGCCCCCCTAGCCCCCCCCCCCTTCTCCGATACGCCTATGTTGATATTTGTGTTTAGCAGCTTAGATTAATAATTAGAATGGACAGTGCTTTTACCACACATCATGTAGGCTTCCATAATTATGTCATGTAATGTATTTTTCAATTTGCAATTACTAATTTATTTTCAATTTCTGGACTTAGTTTTTAGGTGGTTTTGTTTCTTAAATAATATGCCCCATTATCAGGGTTAAAATTTCGAGATTTTATCTTCATAGTTTCAACTCAATGTTGAAAATACAAATTTTGCTTGAGCAGCCCTGAATGAAAATCTACAAGTCTACTTCATAGCGAATTCATGTAGAAGGTAAATATGGAAGTATGGGCAGGCGAGAGGGCCGCCGAGGCCCCTGTGGACCGTTCGTACCGATTTTTTGTCAGCTGCATTTTACACTGGCCATACAAATGGGATACTTATGATTAAAACTGCGTTTGATTTCTTTCCAACTAAGGAAGGATTACAGGTGCCAGCAAAACTTGTCAGTCAATTTATGTTTCTAAGACAGAATATCAAAGTTAGAGGGGGGGCTTCCGAGGTCCCTGTGGACAATAGGAGGGTTAAAGCACATAATTTTTTTTTGGCAAAAATTCATAGGTAGATATACATAAATTCATCTTTTCTAGCAAATATATGGACATGGCTTGTCGTGGAATAAATATTCTGACGTCATTATGGCATGGATTATTTTGCATTGACCCACGTATTCTCCCAACAAGCTTATATGTTCCCGAGCGACCCTTGGGTTGATACAAATATAACAGTATAACTACATATTCAGTGGTCTCTGCATAATAATAGCCCTTGTTGTACGACCAACAACAGAACCCGCTTCAGTTAGTCTTAAAATGCAGAGACACCTGTACTCGTGGTGTCTTTAAAGTTCAAACCTAAGCCAAATCTGGCGACATCTCACTTTCGACACCTTCTGAAATATCACTACATGTAGTAATTTCAAAAGGAGATTCATTAAGGGAAGATAGAAACCTTTCAATATCTCAGAATTTCAACATTATGTCATAGACTACCTTGCAATAACATCATGTTGGAACAAGTGCAAGCCGCAAGGTCAATTGAGTTAAAAGCTAAAGCCACTCATCTCCCATTTTATGTGATGACAAATGCGGATAAAGTAATCTGTTAAAGTAATCTGTTAATGGTCTTTCACCTGCATTTCTTTTAGATTTTGGGGCTTTACAGACTGGAGATAAGTTTGGTCCCTCAACAAAAAATTTTTAATTCTTGCAAAAAATGTTCTTGAGGCTTTAAAGAGTGATTAGAGAAGATAAAAAAAAAGTATTCCATATTTATGAGCAGGAGTGTATAACATAGGATTCAGTTTTTTATTAATCTGTTTTTGTTTGAAAGTTACACTCTGCCTAAACATGTTGTGAAATATCTCACACTGAGAAGAATGTGGGTTTTAAAGTATATTATACCACCCTCTAAACAATAAATAATTCTAGTTTTTTTTTGCATTGTGAATTTTGTGGTGAAATTCCGCATAAATGTTTGATAAGTTTCATGCAACGTATGTCAACCACATGCTAAAAACAATTCATAGATCTGAAGAAACATGCTAAAAACAAATGATCGATCTGAAGAAACAGGTGAAATACAAAGCTTTTTTAAAAATAAGCTGAGCAGCACATCTAATTTTACCCCGGCACAGGAGCAATTTGTGCCTACAATGATCTTCCAATAGTCCGGTTGCCCTAAAACTTGGCTAAATTCTGGTCAAGGTATTATATTTTCATATCTTATTTTCAGACTACATGACTAAGATATGTTTTTTTTTTTGTAAAATCACCCTGCAGCAAAAAAGGGCACATCTTACCCCGGTCTCCCCTAACCAAGCTTTTAATCCCTGGATTTGCATTATCACTGGGGCCAAATGGATGGGGCAACATCTTTCAATATGGAGGATTCAAATCAAGGAGAACTAATTCTGCATCATTCTCTCATGAAATGTCTTCAAATTCCTTTAAAATTGTTTGTATATGGTCTAAGATCCATCATATTTGGGCGAAGGTCTGGACTTTTTGGTAATTGAGCCCCATTGTCCAAACAGTGCAACCCCCCCCCCCCCCCGGTTGTTAAATTATATATAACGTGAATAACATTTCAATTAAAATGTCACATATCAATCTATCTATCCATCTATCTACCTATCTGTATATATGTCTTTCTATCTATCTATCTATCAATCTATCTATCTATCTATCTGTCTATCTATCTATCTATCTATCTATATGTATCTGGCCGAGATAGACAGACAATCTGTGTATGTCAGACTTTCTATCACACACAATTTGTCGCTATTGCAATCGACGACAGGAGATAGAGTCTCTATCAGATTTTTTTTTTTTTTTTCACAGGCAATGGTTCTAGATTGGAGTTTGTCAAACACAAACAAATGTATCTTCTGCCCATGGGAGCTGCTGTTGTGGCTGCCCTGAGCTGGAATCAGTGAAAGGTTCACTGAAAAAATCCCCACGCAAGGGACCAAGAAGGTATATGGGACAAGTACAAATTTTATACATTTTGAATTATGTTTCCATAGAATTGACTTTTTCACGGTTTTGTGCCAACTTGAAAGGAAAAAACGATAAATGAGAAAAAAAAATCCAATAATATATTCCACAAAATTATCTTAGTGAGAATGATATATTTACAAATTTGGCTCTAGGCAACATAATTACTGATGCTTGCATTGCTTGGGTTACGAATTATAGGATTTCAGTCAATGTTATTGAATAAAACAACTACGCACCACATAGAACAATGAGGTGGAAGTTTCAATGCTAACTGAGTTCCATTTGCTTGGCCACTTTTGGGCATGTCTAACACCAGATGGCTCCCTGACAGTACTAAATTTAGCTTTCAAGTACTGCCATGCAGCAGAATCGAACCCTGGACCTCAAAATTACAAGGCCAGCATGCAATGCACTCAGCCACTGAGGTGCATGCTTTACTGTGTGAAAAAAAATCATCACACCAAGGGGGATCATAACATTATGGAATCTTTAATCAAGATTTAAGAGCAGGGCAGGGAATGGACACACATAGAGTAACTTGATTATGCACATTTGAGAACAGCTGAAGAAGGTGGAATTTTCTCTTGAGGTGTCCGTTTCCTGCTCTGTCTGATATCAGTCATTTGACAAAGTGGCCAATCAGAGACTTTCACGGTTGCAAGTAAAATGTGGATTCCCAGATGCAGGCCAGCATAGAAATCCCACAGAACGTTGTCCTGCTACCCAAATTCGTGTTTTTTATCTACTACTGTGATTCAGTTCATTGCGGTGTATTTTAGAATGTCTGCTGTGATTCAGTTCATTGCGGTGTATTCTAGAATGTCACACAAAGTGATTGTGCAACCCTTTTGAATCAGCATAAATGCAACGGAACAAAACATTTTGTTCCTAGAAATGTGGTAACTATCAGCTTTTGATGCCGTGAAAAACCCCACAAAGATCAATTTTGAGTAGTGCAGGTATTGCGTGTTGTGTTAAGGTTAAACTGCATTATGGCAGATTCATTTAGTAAGTGTTTCTAAGGCCAGCTTTCTCAGTATACAGGTAGTATTTTCAGCTTGTCTGATTGGTCAATGAGCAGTGAAATAGCCTCAACATCTTTATTTTGAACGTAAGAAGCGACAAAAAATTTGATATTCTGCTTCAGTGAGCAGCTTTGTTTGGAAAGAAAATAAGATTAGCAGGGAAACATATTACAGCAGATTCACTTTGTATTATTTGCTACGGATAGTTTTATCACTGTCTACATAGTATTTTAGGCATGTCTTGTTTTTCCATGTGCAATAAAACGTCCTCCAAATTCTATGTTGAACAAAGGAAGCTACATGAATAATATAACAATTCTGCTATGTACGTACTACGGATCAGCTCTTTTTCGATTTTCTCACATAGAATTTACGTATATAATTCGTACGCTGCACAATTGCTAGTGTAGCAGATAAAAGCAGGTAAACATTAATACCACCAAACATGTCAGTGGACTTGATGCCATTGTCTCGACCATTCAAATGAACTAGATTTGCTATGTTTTGCTGCCCTGTTGCAGAAACTCACACTTGTTGAAATTGCTGTAATTATATAGAGGTCAGTTCTCTGACTTAAAGTTTAATGTGTTAGGTAATTCAATCCATGAATCGAAAATAAGAGGATAATCTCTCTTTAAACAGCTAGTGCCTCACGCTACACCTTGTCATCCGATAAATCAAGTTTGCCTTACCAGCTAGCTCATATCTCAGTGAAACACTGGGGAAATATTTACACTTGTGAATTGATGCTTGACAATGAAGTCACACAATATTTTGTTGTTTATATAAACATTCAGCTGGGAATTAGGTGTTATCTTTATCATTTGTCTCTTTCTTTTGTAAATCTCCTCAGACCAATTATACGGCTTCTTAAAACTTTCTTCTTCTTTTTATTCTTTCTTATTCCACGAGATAATCACCTGCTTGTCAGACAGACTGACAGTACATTCACAGGTGCAGAAATATTCAGTTTCATAGCAGGTGCATCTTTATTCAGTACTATAAACAATACTTGTATCACCAGATTAGGTCTACTTTTGATGCAAACATGGGTATGAAGTTCCAGAGTGAGCAGTATAATTTTTTAGAACTGAATGGATTTTTGACCTGTCAGAGTGATTCATTAAACTGATTAGGCCTAGTACACTCTTGATGAAAATGCTGGAATAATTTGGATTTTCAAGGTGTCAGGATTTCAAAGTTCTAAAATTGGTGATTGAATGTACGGAATTGCAAAGATTTTTTCCTCAGACATTAGATTTATGTATATATGATATCATAAACCATTTTTTGTTGCTGAGTATTATTTGAACATTTTCTTTGGGTACCTCGGAAAAATTTATCATTTTTAGTAAAAAATCATCAAAAATCGCATAGTTGCTCAACAACACAGATATTCAATTTCAACATACGCAAAAAACGCCTACTTAATCTTTTATGTGTACAACCAAAAAACATAACAATGTCATGTTGATTAAACATTCATTGACCTCCACCTCCTCTTGACTTGACATGGATACCACCTATCTGTTTTTTGCTTCTTCAATATGCTTCTTCAATATTGTCATTCTTCAGTGGAAGTCATCTGCACCTGGGCCAGCGTAGTTGGCTGGACCTCCATTTTGTGTGCAGAATAGTCAAAGACGTCCCTATAATGTTATTTAGGTTCATATCTCGTGAAGTTGCCAATAACGTTTGGAAGGATTTGTGGTGCCCTGCAAGCTTTAGCATTGCCATTAATGAATAAAATTTTTCAACAGAAGTGTTTTCTACACTGAGGTACCATTTCGTCTTCCGGCAAACTTAGATAGGTGACTGGCGGGCCATTTCTATACCACACTACCAGACACAAATTTCCGTCATAATGGTTGACACACAAAACAAGCATTAAAACGCTACCCTGAGCCCTAGCGGCCATGAGGCGGTTTTCAGACAGTATCTGGCCACCTTCCCATCACACAAAAATTTCTCCATGAGCTCTTAGAAACATGTGCTAGGATATATTGACTGAGATGGAATTTACTTGACAAATTCGCAAAATATTCCAGCATTTTTTTTTAGAGTGTCACAGGTTTGCGAACTCCATGTCAAGTCAAGTGAAGGCTGAGGTCACATCAAGATTAAGTTGGAATTTTTTGCATATTCATTCAATTGAAGAAGAGAGGCAATGAAAGCACCAGTCAGGCAGTGCTATTCATGGGATTTATGCCACACAGTCTGCACATTCTACTTAAATGGTCCATCTTAATAAGCATATATAGCCCTGGAAAATAAGCCTTTATTTAGGTTTATATTATAGTCTAATTTATGCATATCCATCAAAGGAATCTTGGCCAGTCCTGACTATATTTTCTTAATTTCTCGGAATTGACCTACGCTGCACCGTAAAGGTCTCAAGGTCGAAAATTGAGCCAAAAATTGTATGATTTTTTTTTTCACATTTTTCAAGGAAGGCGTTATTTCAATTGGCCATACCTCCGGTTCTAATTAAGTTACAGAGAAATTGAAAACAGATTTAGAAAGCCCAAATTCTCTTCTAGTTTAGAATTACCGAAAATTTTGTCGCCGCTTGAAATCATCATCAACACATCACGTTTGAAAGGCAAAAACGACAGACATACGTGCATTGTCTTGTTGCTATGACAAAGTGTGAGTTGTCCCTGATTTTTCTGTCTAACTCCGAAATTGTGGCACATTATTAATAAATGGAGATGTGAGGACTTGACTGGTCATTGTGTGCCACCAATCTCTCCTTGTATAGATAATCACTGAGGATGCTTTTATCCAAGCATTGTCATGATATTGACAGAAAATATAGTTGACATACTACAAAAACCAAAAAATGTTGTCTTAGGACCATATGCATTGTATTAATGGAATTTGGGCAATTATGACCCTCGTAGTTGACGGCCAGCCACATATTTCATTATACGTAAAGGAGCTGATAAAATATATAGTCAACCTGAATAAATAATACATCAAATCACAGCTAGAGGCGCTAAAACTATGTTCTGAACATAAATATACATTCCAACCAGCTTAAACCCACTGTGCACTGTAGCTTAGTGAGCAGGATCTCAAAAGTGGTCACTTAAATTTTGGTAAATTTCAATCAGAATAATCTGTTCCCACCAAGCCTTGACTACCCGCAATATGACTAAATATCAATGGCATATATAGATGGCATTACCTTCAAGACATTTTACCCATCAGCTGACTTCTAAAAAAAATTTTATGCAAGAAACAGACGAAAACGTCAAAACACATGAATTTCAAGGATATAGGTTACATAAAAGGTCACTGTGAGATCAATTTTTTAACTAGGACAAAATAACTTTAACAGTGTTTTTGCAATATGTAGGTACATCACTGTGTGTAATTTCATGAAGATTGTGCACTTTTCAGCTGCAGTGTGCATTGGTAAAGTTCATTTGCACAATTTTTTTGGGGTCACCCTGTAATTTCAATCTGCCGTAACTCTGGTTCTGATTAAGTTACAGAGAATCTGAAACCAGATTTGGAAAGCCCAAATTCTCCTCTGGGTTTTATAATGGAACATTTTCTTATATCTCTGATGGTAAAAAAGATCGCCGGACCCTGACAGATTAATTTTTTCAGAAATGGCAGTCATTTCCAAATGATTCCATTTACTGGTACATTGTACTGGTACATTGTACTGGTACATTGTACTGGTACATTGTACTGGTACATTGTACTGGTACATTGTACTAAGATCGGATGTGATCGTGTGTAACCATTGACCCTTACAGTCAAGAGTAATAGATGATTTATTCCGTATCGATGGCCCAAATGGCAAGATCAACAGAGATTTATAAAAAAGATATTATGGTGCAGGTAGATAGGAATAAAATAATGGAACACACAATGCCAGTAGCAGCTGAGTGGCAAGATATTATAATCGATCACAAAAGAGGGTAAAGGAGAGAGGATAAACATATAGTTGATCACAAAAGGAAGTGATCTCGGAGAGACGACATATAAATGATCACCAATTGTCCATACGGTCAAAGGTGGTGACCTGGGATAGGTGTTGGAGATGGAGAAGAAAGTAATGAACAAACGAAGATCTTTAATGTGTTTAAGGACCAGTAGTAAAGTGGATATGCTAAAAGTTAAATTAGGTCAGGTATAAATATATAGTGAGGTATAAATATATAGTGAGGGAGATGGGAAATATAGTCATGAATAAGAACTTATCCTATCAATTAATCAGGAATATATTATAGGTGAGTGAAGTCTTCCTGTGGCATTACACCATGAGGAAAGACTGAAAGGGTTTTGTCTTTGTTCTGATTTTTTTTTCTTCCTCTTTTTCCCAGTCTTTATTCCTTGGTTGTAACAATTGGATGAATTGAGTCTTTGCTTTGGCATATCAAATAGGGCTGTATGGCTTGCTGTTACGCCTTCTTCAACTCCAGACTTCCTGGTCACTTAAATGTAATTCTTTTTCTGTGATGTATCAACGTAACAAATTTCACCATGTGACCAATAAATGAATCTTATCTAATCTAATCTAAGACATCAAATAGGGCTGTATGGCATACTGTTATATGTCAAAGCAAAGACCAACCAGATGTTCTTCAACTCCTGGTCACTCCCGAATTACCGCCAGAACACCTGCAGCCACCATAGTGAGAACTGAATGGGGAGATTTTTTGATTGATGAAACAAGTCAACAGCTGAGACCTTGAACATGGAGACCACAGGAGGCTGCAAAAATTCTTGCATGGACAACCAAACTCACATTCCCCTTGCTATTCCGTAGCTGCTCCAAGCTCCAAACCTCAACCTGCTCCTAAGCATTGATGTGTCCCAATTCTGTCTTGGCAGAAACACGTAGTTCAAATATATCATGTTTTAGTCATTGCTCAAGTGAGGTGTGTCAATTTTTAATAATTATTCTTATCAATGAAAAAAAAATTCGAAAGCTTATTTTTGCAGGATTAGACATTCTTTAACAATTTCTTTTGTAAAAGGTGCAGGCCAAAGAACCAACCAGAGGTAAGATATTGTCCTAGACCATCAATGTTGGTATGCAAAATGAAGGTCTTTTTTAGAGCTTTCCAACTATGCATGGCAATTATAATGCTGTATGAATAATACTGACAAAGTTATAGAGAACCGCGGATTGGCGAAAATGGTGGAAAATTTAAAAAACATTGAAGCTTTAAGGCCTTTGGGAGACCCCTTCCTCTTGTTGGATTTTCATAAAATTTGAACTGCATTGTTTTTGTGCCATTTCTCACAAAATATAAGGTGTGTGAATTGATATTGAATAAAAAAGTTTTTTGGATCACTCTACTGAGGCATCACTACCGCCTGGTGGAATTGGCAAATTCTGTGTGTTACAGAGCTTTGGCTGTCTGCAGCATGTATCTATCGTGTTTCGTATCTTGGCTACGATGTCGAGGTAGGCATCGTATCGTAGGATAGGTGTAGGGGAGAGTGGGGACCGATGCGCCGCTTGACAAATTATTGACCATGGAAGCATATCTGCTTCAGATAAAGGATTCATACTGTGCACCCTATTAGCTGGTGTAATTCTCTTTAAAATGATATACGATTCACATAGATCAACTTAGGAAGAAAGATTAGAAAACACATTTTCTGTCTAGAAAGATGGTGGCCCATCGGTCCCCAACCATGGGGACCGATGGGCCATCCCATGGGGTCCGATGGACCATGTTAATAACTTGCCAAAGGGTAGATAAAGAATTCAAAATTTGTTTCCAATATGTTTGTGTTGATCCATCTGAGTGTATAGGACAATAAGAGATCGAAAGAATACAGATATGCACGGGTTTTACACTTTGGAAAAAAAAGCTCCATTTTCACAAATGTCATGAGTTACTTTTTTGTAGTTATAGTCAATCTATTGAGATGATATTTTAGCAGTACATGAACAGATGCATTAAAAACTATATTGGAGAATTCCAAAACGATTGGTTCATTGGTTACTAAGAAAAAACAATTATTTGATATTTGGTCGATACAGAAGCTTGGCTACCACCGTGATCATCAAAATCTTGTCTAATACCTCAAATTTGTTGATGAATATTAAGAAATGAGAATATTTTAATTTTTTCTCCATCAATGAATCATTTCTGTCAATCATATAGATTTTTAGGGGAAAAGTAAAATTTTCCAATGATACTGTACTAGTATGCCACCTGCAGGAGAAATCTTGAATCAAAACAATAAAATTCATCTATAACTCTCCATTAGCTTATATTTGGTGAGAATTTAACTTACACTCAATATTGCATCAATTTTTAACGGGGTCCCTATGTTTAATATATCCAAAATACTATACCTAGATTGAAAATTTGTGATTATGGATATCTTAAATTCCAACATTTTGTGTTTGAAGCCATTACTAAAGCAAATCTATCACTGTAAATTTGAGGGCATTCATTTAAGTCAAAACTGATCATTTAAAGATGCAAGCTGAAGTTCTATTGTGCTTTTTCCCATAAAAAAACTATAATATCCAGCCCCATGCCAATACGCCACCTATGGAAAATCTCAAGAAATAGTGGCCCATCGGTCCCCATGTCGGGTGGCCCATCGGTCCCCAAAAGCCATCTGAACAGTTATACCCCTCTTTTTTGGTGAAATATGGTTCTTGTTCCTTAAATTCAATGTGTATATTGTCACCAATATATAGGACAAATCATCATAGAAAATATATTGCGTCGAGTCTACACACTTTTGAGATATTAAACTTCTTCTGAATCAGAAAAAAAATTTTTAGATGTTGAAAATTTCATTTTGCCTCCTACACGCTTATGCTATCACTTATTGATCAGTGGTCGATATGGTATTCATAGATGCGATAAGCAATACTAAAAATGCAAGTTAGATGTTATGAAACGTTTTTGATGTGGAGTTAAGAGGATGGCCTATCGGTCCCCATGGCCCGTCGGTCCCCATGTTCCCCTACCATGACACTCCTAATTGCTGCATATTTGTTGTCAGAGTGTCCAGGCAATCAGTGTGCAGTACTTTTCTCTGAAACCTAACAACTATCATTTTAAAGCTCTCGAAGAGATCTCTCTATTGCTGTGAGAATCATAGCTGTACGAGTTATGTGCTCGAATCAGCAAATTCACCTCACTTGCATAACATATATGAAGGCCCGTTCATTGGCTATCTTCGGGGTAGTGTCTGACTTATTCACTGAAGGCTTTGCTGAAATGTACCCAACATTTCTATTTTTTTTAAAAAGATACTTCTGTGTGCAATAAAAGGACAGCAATTCTAAACAAAAATAACCTAAAAACCTTTTTCTAGACGATCCTTAATTGCCTATCTACCAATATATACCATAAAAAATCCTATATGATTTGAGGCTTAACAATTACAAGCAGCCAACAAACACTTTAATCCAACTGTGACTAAAACAGGCAAGGCTTTGGAATTAACATAAAATGAGATAAAAAACCAACATTTTCCTTATTTTGGGGGGTCATGAAGAACACAAAATATCTTATATAGGCCTAAACCAATTCTTCTGCTTTGGACAATTTCGATTATGGAAAATCAAAAATCAGGTCGTAGAAAATCACGGAAATTTGACCATAAACTTTTGTGCAACCGTGTCCCCCCCTAAAAAGCCCCCCACCCCCAGTTAGGGTGACAGTTATTTTTTTATTTTGAGTGGCAACAATATTTGTTTCCCAATCAAATAACATAATCTAAAGAAATATCCGCACCAGAAATTACCTATTTCAAGACTTCCTATAAATAATTAATTCGTTTCATCACAACTGGGCAAAATGTATTAATTAAAAAAAGCTCCAACCCCCCTCCCCCTTAACGATTAAATGGTTGCCTCCAGACACATCATGACACATTATGCAGGTATCAATTGATTAAATTACATTTTCCCAGATCATTACGTAACAGTCATAGCACCATGGATGGTATTAATAAACACGAAATAAGCTTTAGTCTATTGCAAATGCAACCAATGTTGAGACTTTTTTAAAGAGCAATGTGAAATGTTTGATATTCAACATATATATTCTAGAAACTTAAATTACCAAAGGAATTAGAAAGAATACATAGACAACAAATGCAAAGGTTAGTGTTATTTTTATTAGTCTTGGTCACAAACCAAAGCTCTTCTGAAGTTTTATTTATGGTTTCATTGTTTGTGTTGTGTCACAAACCTTTGAAGATATCAGATGTTAGTTCATTGACCTGCTGTTTTTAGTTTGTGAATTCCAATTGTATATCCATTCAAATTCATAAATTGGTGGATGTGCGCAGACAACCTTTTTCCTTCCTTCTCCCCCTTTTGACGGTCGTCTTCACTTTCCTATCCTCACATTGTGAAGTCCCAACAGCACCTGTACTCCTGGAAATTGAAAATTTTATGATTAACAAACTTGTTGTTCAAACCGGAAAAATTTTCCCTTAAAAAGCTTATATTTTGTGTTTATTGTTTTATTGTCACCACCGACATTGAATGAAATTTTATCATAGCTAACCCAACATTCTTCAGTTGTTGTCCTGCATGTCACAAAGAATGATGAAAAGATATGGCTACATGTATTATGCGCTGTAAAATTTGAAATTCTCAGTCAGCTCAAATGATTGAGTGAGATGGTTGCACAATTTGTTTGAGTTGACATAGCTTGATGTTGTGAGTTATGATAATCTTTTCGTTGTTATAACTTACAGCAACAAGCTATGATAGCTCAAAGAAATTGTGCAACCATCTCACTCAATCATTTAATCTGACTCAAAATTCAAAATTTACAGCGTGGATATATGTGTATAACATAAAATTTCTAGAAAAAGCTATTAAATAATAATTTTTAATCAATTTATTTATCAAGATATTGTGTCAGATATTTTGTCATTTCCTTCCCAAAGTCATAGCTAAAGCCAGAAATGTTACATAGTGCTTGTTAAATACTTATCAATATGAAATTGAAGTTTATCACACACATTATAAAAATGTGACTTTTCCTAATAATTATAACATTCTGTATTTCAATGGTTATTTAAAAGGCAGTAAAATATTGTTTTGAAGTTCAATCATGTGAAATTGTAAATTTTCATGCATATTTGACGGAATATTACCAAAATAAAGGAATGTGACAAACAAGAATAATATTTAACAAGATGGCGTCAGGTGAGCTGCCAGGTGTTTGAGAGCTCCCTTGAAATTGTCTGTTTTGGAGTTATTAGTGATCTACTGAAGTTTGGATAAGTTGTCTGAAGTATTGTAAGTAGTAATCCTTTCGTTTTCCAGCACTTTAGGGCTGCTAGTTTAGTTTCATATTGTTTTATTAGCACTTTTGTGCTTATGCTTCGTGAGACCTGGCAGCTCACCCCTGCAATCATGCGTGGTGTATTATTGATACACGGACACTGATGCTTTGAAAATGTTCTGATATTCTTTATTATCCCATGTCTAGGCACATTTTCTCCCTGATACTGTGTTTTTTACTGGGCCAATAGAGCAGGGAAAAAGTCAGTATCGGGGAGAAAAAACAGTATACGATCAGCTGACCAGTATTTGCCAGGGAGTATACTGACTTTAGATTCATTAACAAATCATAGTGCAGCAATGTGACACACCCACTTTCAGCTCAGCCAGACTAGCCAGAGTTCATGCATGACTGCACAGAAGAAAAAAATCAATAATCCACCACTTCACCACTCCACCACTGTGCAAAGAGTTTTCCTGTGTTTTCATTGTTGGGATTAGACTTCTTGGAGCATGGTAACATTGTTTAATTTAATTAAAGCAACTACAGTCACCAATTTGAATAAAAAATGTATAGTTAGACTTAATTTTAAAATGAAACAAGGACTCTCTTACTGTATTATTTTTAAAAGTTATAAAATCAATTTAAAACTCACTTATTTCTGAAAACACACAGTTCTGTTGTTTGAAAGTGTATAATATACTTTAATTTATCAACTTCTGATATTTATTGAAAGTTGAATTTTACATAGAATTGGTAATAAATATAAGCCTGATTTTTAAAATACAATTTTAATGTTATAGTAAAAATAGCGGGCAGTTCAGCAGCACTTTATTTTTCATAATACTAAATCATAAAACTATTAGAAGATTTACATAATTCAATCAGCAATCAACTTCTCAACCTGTCAAACAGCCAATCCTATTTTTGAATATTAATGCTAACAGTATAGCTGGACAGCTGGACATCTAGATAGATAGATAGATAGATAGATAGATAATTAGATAGATAGTTAGATAGATAGACAGATAGTTAGATAGATAGTTAGATAGATAAATTAACTGATAGATAGTTAGATAGATAGATAGATAGTTAGATAGTTAGATAGATAGTTAGATAGATTAATTGATGATTGGTTGATTTATCAATGTATATTATATATAGGCTATGGAGTTGCTATATATAAGATGTATACATGTAAGTCACAGGCTGGTTCAAGGCATTTTGAAAGACAGATGGATGACTTTTTATCGTGCAGTGTTACTAATTTCAATTAAATAGAAAAATGTGCCTAGACATGGGATAAAAAGGTCATACCATGGGTAGGTGCAGTACATCCCAGTATACTCCCCTCGACCCCAGTATATTCCCTCGACCCTTCGGGTCTCGGGAA
Source organism: Platynereis dumerilii (assembly GCA_026936325.1). Taxonomy (NCBI): domain Eukaryota; kingdom Metazoa; phylum Annelida; class Polychaeta; order Phyllodocida; family Nereididae; genus Platynereis; species Platynereis dumerilii. The sequence goes on from JAPTHN010000004.1 coordinate 27,304,745, forward strand.
TATACTGGGGTCTCGGGGAGTATACTAGGGATGTACTGCACCTACCCATGATATAACCTCATAGGGTGCACTTGGCATGTTGAAGTGATGATGTCCCTCTTGCTTTCCTTTGAAACATTACGTGAAATTGTTGAATGTAATTATTTTGATTGATTTCTGACCTTATAGTTGATGTTGTTTCTATGATGTGATGCAATGTTTTTTTTTGTTTTTTTTTTGTTTTTTTTTATTATATTTATTTCATTATTATTGTTAATAACGTTAATATTACTGACACAAGTTGCTCAAACATGGTCTTGTTATTATTTTATGATAGTGAAGGACAATGCACATATCCTGTAGTAAATTTCACGTCATGTTCACTCTTCCCCAATTATTTCAATTTTTAAAATATAAATACATCAATAACATATAAATATTCAATTACACTGTATTTTTAATAATTTCATGTATTCCGGTAATGGCAAATATGCTATCAGCATCAGCCAATCATACAAGATGTTTGAGACTCTTATGTGTTGATTGTATGAAATGTAGGCTATAAATGTGTTTATATATTATGGTCAAATAAACTTAAACTTAAACTTAAGAAATTGAAAAATTGAAATATCTCAAAAAATTCCCAACAGATTTTTTTGTTCTTTACATCTGCTTATTCGTCTGACCTTAAGCTATGTAATGGCGCCTATGGCACGGAGGAGATGCGACGTTCAGAAGTGTGTTTTCTGTGAAAGGATGTCTTCCTGCTGCAATGCATTCTGGACAACTTGTCCTGTGACATCACAGATCAAACTGTCATAGGTTGCTTCGGTGACGACAGTCGTGACGTCACCTGGTGTGAAGTCTGCACCAATCACAGAGCAGTAAAATTTAAACAGGAAGCAGCTAATGTACAAAATGAGAATTCTGTGAGGCACGTTGCACCTTCTCTTAGTATATTATTTTACCATTACCTTCAAGCGCATGGGATCTTCGTGGCCTATGGCTATGCAGGGCCATTTTTTTAACCCCACAATTGATTTGGGCTTGCTCTGCCTGTTAGTGTGAGTGTGCGTTTAGCTGAAATATCTCAAATTTACATGTAATTAGAATAGAAGTTAACAATATAGGGAATTATGTCAAGGTGAAATAAATGATATCAAAGTGTTACTTTCCAAGTTAGAGCCCCTTACATGTGACACTGTGAAAAATTTTGTCAATCTCAAATGTGCATTTTTGCCTCTTTTCGGACATATTTTGCCAAAAAACATGAAAAAGGAGTGATATCTCGTCATTTCTGATTCCTTTATTGGAAAGTAGACAATTTTTGCCAGAAGGTAAGTTAAAACCTTATTAAAAAAATTAAAAATGAGCCTTCAGGATTTTTTTCAGTCAAATTTCCCAAATTTGTGACTCAAAGCTTAATTGAACCTTGTCATATGCATCTCACTGAACGTCTAAGGCAATCGGGAAAGATAGAACCTTTTACTGATATTGCCTTACAGCTTAACAATTAACAACTAAAAAATAGTGATGCCGGCTATGATGGATATTTCAGTAGCATTTGATACAATCTGTCACTCAACGCTCACCCGTATGCTTTAGGAAGAATATACCATCACCTGGTATCAGCAGATTGGACAACTGCAACTCTTGCCTTGTTGACAACACACAAGTTCTACTGATTAAGAAGCTTCAACATATCCAGATGCAACACCACCTCCTCGCAAACTTAGTTGGTTCCCAGTAGTACTATTGCATCAGCTTCAAAATTAGTGTCCTAGTCTTTAAAGTTCTGAATGGAACAGCTCCCAGATACCTTGAAAACCTAGTTCAAATTTATAAACATGATAAAAGGTTGTGCCAACTACTAATGAATGATCTATGGCCCAGTCGGAGAAGAGTAAAAGATCATCATTTCAAGTATCAGCCCCCCCAATCTGGAAACAACTGCATGCAGAAATTAAGATGGAACGTGTACTGCACAAGTTCAGGAGGAAGTTAAAGAAACGTGTGTGGCGGCTCCATTTTAATTGATTAAAGTTTTTAATTGACTATTTTAATTATTACAATGACCATTTTTATTTATTTATTTTGATGTTTAATTGCTATTTGAAATTTATGTTTATTTCACATTTTATTTGAATTTATCATCCAAGTGTGCTCAATGCCTTACTGTGTTTTTGCAATAAATATAATAATAATAATTATTATTATTATTATTCCCAGATTTTTGCTTTTCAAGCTATGTGAATCCAAGTTAAGTGTAAAATTTTCGTTGCATTGAGTAGAATTGCTTGACTCAAAATATCTTACCCATCATCAGCTGGTTCTTCTTGACCTTCAACAATGGAGAGAAGCAAAAGTCCAAGGAGCATGAACTTGCAGATCCACTTCTGACCAGTCATGATTGCGATGCCACTCACCAAAACTTCTGATGAATTGATGATATTTGATGCTGTAGAGCACAGACTTCTGAATGCTGTGCACGCTACTTGTGTTTTTATATACATAGAAATTTTCAGAAAGATCAGACTATCCAATATGAATTATGTATTTCTGTCATTCATCTTGACAAAGTGTAATCTTATCAAATCTGCCGCTTTTGTGTTGATAACAATAGTTATAATCATGTTTCATTCATTTCCTACTTTCAAGGGAAATCCTCTTTTGTTGAGCTCTTTTGTATATCAAGAACGGAAGTTAAGATTAGAAATTGTGACAATCGATCAATAGACTTAAATTTCAATCTTGAATTTTGGAGAAGTGAAATGGGACTGACAGATGCTTCAATATAAAATTACCTAAGCTGATTGAATTTTTAAATATTTTGTGATCTATAATGACAATGTTGTTTTTTCCCATTGCTTTAGCACAATATTTGATTGAGTTGCATCCTTTCCCATTTATTCTGGTGATAACTTGTACAGTAAATCCTCTTTCCCAAATCTCGCTTTTGTATAGTTAAAACAAAAGTTAAGCCTTCCATTAAAATATTCACAACCAGTCAATACTGAAGTTGTTTAGTGTTTCCGTTTTGAAATAATCTGCTTTGCTCTTTTTTGGTTAAACTATCAATAATTTCTCTGGCCCTCTATCCTTCCGTATGATACACTCTTGATCAAAATGCTAGAATAATTTGGATTTTCAAGGTGTCAGAACTTCAAAGTTCTATAATTGGTGATTGAATGTGAGGAATTGCAAAGAATTGTTCCTCAGACATTAGATAATTTATTATAAACCATTTTTGGTGACTGAGAATTATTTGAAAATTTTCTTCGGGTAACTCAGAAAAATTTATCATTTTTAGTAAAAATGTTTCAAAAATTGCATCATGGGTCAACAACATAGACACGAAATTTCAACCCTATCAAAAAATGCCAACTTAATCTTGCCATCTACAATCAAATAACATCACAATTTCATGTTGAATGCCATATGCATTGACCTCTGCCTTCACTTCACTTGTCATGGATTCCATCAACTAGTTTTTTGCTTCTTTAAAAAATGGTTTATAATATCATTTAGACATAAATCTAAGGTCTGGGGAAAACATCTAGCAGTTCCTCGCATTCAATCACTAATCTCAAAACTTTGAAGTTCTGACAGCTTGAAAATCCGAATTATTCCAGAATTTTGATCATGAGTATAGAAAATAAAAACAGCCCAGTGCCATGAAGGGGCCCGGTCTATGGTGCTGGGGTAAGTCTGTGTTGACAGGGCCTAGTCTAAATGGCTACACGGCCAGTCTTTGTGATGTTCGCACTGTAGACGCATGCGCAAGGTCTCATATAGCATAACAATCACTGTCGATCCGTGAAATCCTTGAAATCGACATTTGCAAAGGATAAGGAAGAGCAGCATAAGCATGAACCTTGAACAGAATATCTGTAGGCCAAGTATCTTGACCTGTTCTCGGTGATACTATCTCCGATGCCATTTGCCAAATTCAGCATGTTACAGTGTGTCGCAATTAAGGAAATGAAGTGAAAAAATTTGCTCAACATTGAGCAACTGGCAAATCGTGCAATCTTTTTGCATTCTGAAATGAGAAATTGAACGGTTAACTTGTTGAAATGCAAGAAGGGGAAGTTATGTCAGGTAAATAAGTTGACATATCAATATATTGTATACATATATATACAAGATAACGTGGGGAGAATGAAGCCTGAGGTAATCCGGAATGTTTATTTTGGCCATATGACAGGCGTTACAGTGGTATCTGAATCTTTAACGGCTTTAGAGAATAATGGCTGTGCTTATATTCCTCAGAATATAAAATCATAAAGCGAGCCAGATTATGGGGCACAGTGAATCACTGATTCGGACGTATATCAGTCCTGAGTGGCCCGTCGTATATGTGCAATGTGACTGTATAATGTGGTTGTTTTCAGCTTCAGGCCAGCATAAGTACACAGAACACTATCTTGTTACTCATATTTGCATTTTGTTTGCAAATTTATCCAGAAGGTGGAGCTGGAGTAACTTTTATTTCTGCCACTGGCATTTATCTTCATGCCATTCAGTCTGATCGGAGCTTGTACATCGATATCCAAAATCAGAAGAACGTCTTCCATTTTGTCTTTTCTCTTTTCTTTCCCTCATAACCATTCTATAAAATCCCATCTCCTCATATAAATTATGTTTCATAAATTATGATAATACATATATATTATATATAATGAACCTGGAACCCACTCCACTGCATTGTCATCTGATACCCAGTACAGGAATTTCTGCATCTTCAAGAATGTCCCGGCCGCATGCACAAACAATATTTCCACAAACACAGGCCCCATTTTGTTTGCCCTACAAACACTACATATTTGCTGCAACAGGAAGTCCAGTGTCATATTGGCTGGACATAAGGCTTTCTAAGCTATTACTGATTTCTGAAGGTCGGCTGTAAAAATAAAGACAGTTTATGTTGACATGCATAGGATTCCTTGGGGTCACCCATCAGCCAATGGTTTGTAATAGTAACATTTACAACAACTAATCCAACCTGGTTCACTCTAATCAAATGAAAGTCAATGCAATCTAATCCAATCCAACCCAATGTAATGCAGTCTAATCATATCTAATCTGATCTAATCTATTCCAATCCATTTGACTATCTTATCCGTTTTATCTATCCTATTTCTATTGATCTAAATAGATCTGTCTCCTGGTGTATTTGTAGATCTATCAAAAGGAAGACGAAAGAGTGCTCTGATTTCTTTTTTATTTACGTTTCATTAAAGATTCAATCAGTAAGAGTTGGAGTCAGAGTGAGGAGTCTGAGTTGAGGAGTCGGATGCTTTCAGGTGGAGTCAGAGTCTAATATGAAACTGCTTACTGCCATGGCTTTGGAGTATGAGTTGCAGCCAGGAGTTGGAGTCGTGAATAGGGGGTTTTTTGGGTGGAGTCGGAATTACAATGTATTCCCTTGGCTTTGTAGTATGAGTCGGAGTCAGGATTTGGAGTCGTGAAATACATGTAGGAGGGGTTTGGGTGGAGTCACTGTAGAACTTTGTTTTTCTGGTGGGGTCGCAGTCGCAGCCGAAAATCCTGACTCCTAGAATAATTATTAATTTATATATATTTACAAAAACGCTGTATGCAAAATTGTACACAAAACTTCCTGAGAATGTATATTAATATACAAGGAAATATTGTAGACTTACTTCTTGTAATTCAGGAAACCGTTGGAGTTGGAGTCGCTTTTAAGAAAGCCAGACAGACTCGGTTCACTTACTACCCGACTGTGGTCTAGAAATCAGTTAAGATACAAAACTAGTAGGCCTAATCAATCATTAACAGAATCTGATGGTAAGATCAATAGTGGAATTAATTTTCATTCATCTGCTGACCACTTGAAGTTTTTGTAAAAAAAAATAACGATAAAAGGAGTCAGGAATCAGAGTCGGAATTCATGAAACCCAAAAGAGTCATATTTCAAGAAGCAAAGTGGAGTCAGAAGTCAACTGTGAAACGTGAAACCAAAATAAAATAAATTGCTCCAAGGTTCACTTTCCCAACATTTGCTTTGGTGATTACTTCATCTGACAATAGTGGCCTTGAGGTACATTGCATCATAAATATGGACTTAAGGGATCTCCAAGGTGAATGCCTTGACAACAACTGCAAAATAAGAAAGCAAGAGAAAGAGGGAAATAGTAGATATCATATCTTATACAAAGACAGTTTCATATGTGTATTCAACTGACCTTTAGGCCAAAGGCATACTGTTCGGTTTCATTTATGTTTAGTCAAATAGTTATACCAAGCGTAAAAAAGTCAGTCATAATTCTGGTGAGATATATGACTATATGCCTACAATGGTTTATAGATAGAAATGTAACTAAATGCCAAAGACAATTGAATATGGTACATTTGTATTGGCCCCAGTAACACCAAATCACAACATGCCGATGGAAATAGAAAACTCCGGGGGAGTATAACTTGTTTTGAATATTCTCCCTCAAAGGAAGTTGCTTACACCTTACAGTGCCCTCGATCATATCTCTTCTGTGTTAACCCTCCTATGGTCCACCACATTTGTGACATGAACGGTCAACAGGGGCCTCTGAGGCCCCCCTCCATTTATGCCAAGAAGCACTATTTAGATTCCAGAAGATGAAATACTATTCTTTTGATTCATGACAACTCAGCCTCATTATTTAAAATCATTGGAAAACAGTAGTATAAAGACGCTTTAACATTATTGTAAAATTACCTGCTTTAGCTCTTGATTTTGCATGGTATCATCCAAATAGATATTACTAGATTGATACTAATTGTGTTTTAAGGCTTATTAAATTGAATATGTACACACATCTATTATGAATCTTTGTTTTATTAGTCGTAAGGATATATTTTGAGCCATTATCAGTGATCAGCAATTTTAAAAGGTGCATGAACATGGAAGTATGTGCAGGGGAGAGGGCCTCCGAGGCCCCCATGGACCATTCATGCCGAATATTTGTCAGCTGCAATTTACACTGGCCATACAAATGGGATACTTTAGATTAAACTGCATCTGATTCCTTTCCAGCTAAGGAAGGATTACAGGAACCAGTAAAACTTGTCAGTCAATTTATGTTTCAAAGACAGAAGATCAAAGTTAGAGGGATGGCTTCTGAGGCCCCTGTGGACCATAGGAGGGTTAAAGCACAGAATTTTTTCTTAGCCCAATATAACTACATATTAGTGGTCTCTGTGTAATAATAGCCCTTAGTGAAGTTTTTCAGGATAAGGAACTAAGGTGGCTACCAAGAACTCATGTCCATTAAGGCTTAGTGGAGGTCACTGGGTGGGGGTAATCAAACCATTTTAAGCGAATGTTTTTAATACTCTTATTGAATATGTGTGCAAACATATGTTTCGCTTGAGCAAACCTGCAGTGTGATTATTACGTAGTGCATTACAGAAATCATAACATAAGCATTTAAGGGGACATTCTTAGTAGCCGCCTCAGTTTCTCATTGATGCTTGACATGTCCAAAGCTTTTGACACCGTGAAAAGAAAAACACTACTAGAAGATCTAAGAAATGTACTTAATGACGGAGAATTACACATGCTTCATCTCATGATCAAAGAAGTCAAATACAGTGTCAGAGTCAAGACAGACACAAGTGAAAATATCAAGACAAACATTGGAGTGCCACAAGGCGATTGTATGTCCCCAGTACTTTTCACACTATACCTAGCTCAAGCCCTTAATTTCAACAGAAGTAGAACAGAAATTGAACATTCATATGCAAAATCAGAAAACGAAAGGCTGGAAAGAGAAAAGAAAGAAAATGATCATAATTACGCCATCTTCGAAGACATCAATATTACGATTGACCAGCAATACGCAGACAAAATTGTATAGGCACCAAACGGAAAACACATCATTGAAAATATAGAAGATCAAGTACCATCAAAAGTGCAAGAAAGAAATTTATATGTTAACAAGGGAAAGACGGAAAAGTATGTTATAGAAAGAAACGGAAATGAAAAATGGAAAAACTGTAAATACCTAGGGAGCAGACTGGATACGGAAGAAGACATCAAAAGAAGAAAAGGACTGGCAATAAATGCAAAGAATAAATTAAATCATCTGTTCAACAGCAAAGCAAGTATGAAGATGAAGATAAGAGCATTGAATGCATTCGTAGGAAGTATATTTCTCTGCAACAGTGAAATCTGGACATTAACATCAAATTTAGAACACAAAATAGACGTTTTCCAAAGATTATTACTGCGACAACTATTGAAAATTCACTATCCAGACAGAATATCAAAATAAGATTTATACAGAAGAACAGGAATCAAAGAAAAATGGAGTATCACCATCAAAAAGAGAAGACTAAATTGGCTTGGCCATCTTTTAAGACTACCATCTGAAACACCTGCCCAAAAAGCCTTTGATGAGTTTCTTCGACCAGTTAAAAGACCTCAAGGAAGACCAGCAAATACATGGGTGGGAAACATCATGAAAGAACTGAAAGAATTTAATATTACAGATATAGAAGAGGCAAGAGAATTGGCAAGGAACAGAGACACCTGGAGGGGAGTGACTAAATTGGAGAGTGCAGAGTCCTCACGGACGTGAGCACAACAAAGAAGAAGAAGAGCCTCAGTTCCCATATCCTGAAAAACTTCATTGTAAAACCAACAACAGAACCTGCTTAAGTTAGTCTTACAATGCAGAGACACCTGTACTCTCAGTGTCTTTAAAGTTGAAAACTTAGCCAAATCTGGCTACATTTCACTTTCGACACCTTCTGAAATGTCACATCATATAGTAATTTCAAAAGGAGATTCGTTAAGCAAAGGACGATAGACAGAGGCGTAGATCCTAGGGGGATGGGGGGGATGCATCCCCCCCTAGGATGAGCCTGGGGGGGATGATCATATGATTATCCCCCCCCTAGAATTTCAAATTATAACTACTTGCTGTTGACAATTATTAGTCATATTAAGCTAATTTTCCATAATACCAGTTGGTTGTTATTTAGAAAGTACATGCTAAAGACCTGTATCTAAGAACTTACTTTAGATAATAAATAATCTAAAATATTTTGGCTTTTGGAACCCCTAAATCCCCTCCTCATACGATTTTCGGTCTGTTGGGCCGCGCGCAAATTTTGCTTTCGCGGAAATCATCCCCCCCTACAAAAACGAAAAATCTAGGCCCCTGACGATGGAACGCTTTCAATATCACAGAAATTCAACATTATGTTTTAGACCTACCTTGCAATAAGTTCATGTTGGAACAAGTGCAAGCTGCAAGGTCAATTGAGTAAAAAGCTAAAGCCACTCATCTCCCATTTTCAAATCTTATCTGATGACAAATGCAGATAAAGTAATCTGTTAAAGTAATCTGTTAATGGTCTTTCACCTGCATGTCTTTTAGATTTTGGGGCTTCACAGACTGGAGATAAAGCTTGGCCCCCGTTGAAAGTTAACACACTTCAGTCGTTAAACTAACCTCTGTGTAACAATGAAATAGCTGAGGTGTAACGGTAGGGCTGCACAAGCTGCCATCGTGTCAAATCTGTAAATTGGACTTTACGGAATTGCCAAGTTTCAACCACCTCCAGAATTAGTCTAGTAGGAACGGGGGGTTCCCATGCACCCGAAAGATATATTTTTTTAACTTTGGCTTTCGGAATCCTCATAATGTGAAGAAAATATTTTTTTATGTTCCCATCGCCAATTATTGTCCCATGTCATCCGTACGGCGGCCATCTTGGATTAACGTCGAAATTGCCATCATTTTGACGAAAAATCACTAACTTCTAAACTACTGGTCACAAATAGGCATATGATACCATTTTTTCAGGGTAAATCCACCTGGAGAGTTGATTAAAGAGGTCTATTTTGTGATTTGTTCAATTCTAAACATATAAAGGTGAATAAATAGGCAAAAATGGTGAATTTTTCACCAAAAAATCAATGTTTTTTAAAATACAAATAAAGCCAATCTCTTCAGACACATTCTGATGGACAGATCACTAAAAAAAGACTAGCTGTGCATAGATCTATGCAAGACGTTTAAATGGACACCAAAATGAATACCACTTTTTCAGGGTAAATCAATCTGGGAAGTTGATTAATGAAACCCATTTTATGATTTATTCAATTCTAAGTGCATTAATGTAAAAAATTATTCAAAAATGGTAATTTTTGTTTTTGGTCTTAACCAACCGTGCAATTCAAGAAACATCGATTTCTGCAGGCACCGCAAATGGACAGCTGCACTTGAAAATGTTAGATGTATTTGTATTCCATCCAAGAAATTTAAAATGAAACTGAAATATATAGCATGCTATTTGTAGTAGGGATTCTAGATCTGAATCTAAGTTGGTAAAGATCATCCATGGTGGCGCTGTCATCAGTTTTCCTCGAAGCCACACCCAGGTCTGGAATTGTTGGTCTACATCAATGGTTGGACACATGTAAATAGAAATTTAGAGGATTTCTGGAAAACGTAATTGAATTGGTCTTGAAAATCAGATATGCAAATTAATGGTAATGATTGAATTTGGTCTTGAACATGTAAGGAATTTACTTTCTTGATTTTCAGACAGCAGCCTGAATCGTTTTTGGAAAAGGAATGTCACAAAGGCCTATATACATTATACAAAACTAAAATTGAAAGATCAGAAACTTGTGCTCCCCGAAGGTAGTCAGGGTTGCAGGTAATGGAGAAGTGTGATGTTTGCCCAGGTGGAAGTCCAGAAAAGGCTTGTTTTTTGTGGAGTAGGTCAATTATGAAGTCAACATGAATTTTGTTGATTTCTTAAGATGTCACTAAATCTGAAAATTGTCCCCCAGGATAAGATTCCTTGAGTCAGACATCTTGAAACAGCCAACTTACCTGCATTGCCATTGGTTACCTATATCTGGATTTGGTACCAATCTTTTGCTTAAGACTTCCTCTATCCATTAAATTTACCAGGAAACGGTGACAGCCTGTTTCAGTGCCGCTGACAGCAACTGGAAACGGTGAGGCAAGAACCAACCAAGCCTGCATGTTGGTAGGGAGCCTGAACTAGGTAGGCCAAAGAAATGCCATCAACAGAGCCACTGGGTTGCCGCCACTTATGTAGCATGGAGGGGCAACAACCTGAGCTAGGCAGAAAAACAGGGAACCACTGAAGCGTCCCCCAGCTACAGATGTCAAGGCACATCTGCCGAAATAGGCCGAAGACGAACTGAGGATGAGGCCAGGACCCGGACGACAGGGCTAGGACGACCATGGCCAAACCTGCACTAGGTCCGTCCTCTGCAGCGCGTCTATAGGACCCTGGGTGCTCTATCCCCTCCCAGTGTTGGAGGCCCACAGTCTGGGGTAGCGGTCGGGTTCCAGTCTTCGATATCCTGCTGCCCTAGTATGCATACTCTGTAGTCAGTCACTCTTCAGCTAGAGGTCCAGTCTGTGCTTGGGCACTTCTGGGTGATAGCAAGAGGTGGCAGACCAGGGCCCCTGTCTCCCGCCTCCTGCTTGTTCATGCCTTGTTGTGCCCTGGGCTTGAGAAGGGGGGTTGGAGCATCCTTCTGGGAACCAGCCTCCAGAAATGCCTGGAGTACACCTCCCTTCTGGGGCCTCCGGGCTTGGTCATGACGTATGGGTTTGCATCTGTTTCGGGCTTCTTCGCTCAGTTTGCTTTGGCCATTCCACCCTGGTGCCACCTCTGAGATATGATGTGCTGGCCATTGGGAAGCCACCCGAGTGCCTCATCAGTGGATGTTCCTTTTCGGGTCCCTCAGCACAGCGAGCTTGAACAAACTTTGGGGTTAAAAAAATTGACCAAGAGAACGATTAGCGCAGTGATGTAGAGGAAGATCAGACGAACATTTTGATGTATGAAACGAAAAAATCTGTTGGGATTTTTTTGAGATATTTGAGTTTTAAACTGTTAGCATGAAATCTTCATCTAAAAATGATCAAAACTGTCCATTTTTCCTGTTAGGTAATATCTAGGATAAAAGTCATTATTTAGAAGTAAAAATATGCATTCATTGCCACAACAGCAAGAAAAAACCCCTGATTCAGACTGACTGAGTGTGATAAACCTATAACAGTAAACATTTCTCAGAAAATTTATAAGATATGAAGGTTCATCCAACACTTATCCTCTGGATAAATGAATTTCTCACTTGTAGACCACAATATGTAAAATTCCTTGGTACTAAATCTGATCTGTTGTATACTTTTACTGGTGCTCCACAAGGCTGTGTCTTATCACCTATGTTGTTTACGCTGTATACTAGCAATTGTAGAACTGTCAACAAACAATGTCAACTCTTTAAATATGCAGATGACACTGCTCTTGTCGGAAGGTGTGTAAATGATGACTGTTCATACCTTGATGAAGTTGTAAGATTCACTGATTGGTGTGACGAGAACTACCTAGAGTTAAATGTCAAAAAGACAAAAGAAATGGTAGTAGATTTCAGAAAATCGGCTGTGGTTCATAGACCTCTGTACATAGCAAATGAACTTGTAGAAAGTGTAAGAGAATACAAATACTTGGGAACGATAATTGATAACAACCTCACATTTAACAACAATGTTGATGCTGTCTACAAAAAAGCTCAATCTAGGACATACTTCGTTAGACAGCTGAGTAAGCTAAATGTTGACAATACGATAATGGATATATGTTCTACTCATCTGTTGTACAATCTGTCTTGTCCTTCTCGATAGTATGCTGGTTTGGAAACAGTTCGGCTGAGTCACATCAAAAGATCAGCAGAGTGATCAAAACATGTACAAAACTAGGCATTGGAAATGCTCTATCTTTATATGAACTGTACAGGAAGGGTACTAGAAAAATGTGTGATGTTATCCAAAATGATGAATCTAAGGTCAGCCAGGAGACTGAGGTCTATAAGATGCCGTACAGCCAGGTACCAAAATTCATTTGTGCCTGCAAGTATCAGAATGCTTAATGAAATGACTGTGTGATTGTGATGATGTGTATGTCTGTGTTGTATGTGTTGTATGTGTCCGTGTGGTTTTGTCTATATGTGCAAGTGTGGTTAATTTTTGTGGATGTGTGAATGTTGTGATTGTACAAGGCAAGTTTCATGCACTGCGTGAATAATAAAGTATTTATTATTATTATTTATTATTATTATTAAAATATGTTTATTTGCCAGCTTGTCCTCAGTTTCATCATTCTGGTGAATAATTGTAGTAGAATCTACCTCACTTTTGAACTCTATGGTGTATTATTGAGGTTTTTATGTGTTTTTAAAGAAATTTCACCACTGTGAAACAAGTACTTTTGCAACCATGTAAAGTGTAGCCAATGTTGAGTGAATCATCAGAAAACACATAGATAGAATGTTTGGAAGCATTTAATTAAGTATCTAGTAAAATACTTTGACATTGCAGTCTTAACGTGCAATAGTTGTACGTGTTTGTATTAACTACATTTTCACATAATTTACTGAATTTATGCTATTTTTGTTGTTCTACACAATTGAAGATTGGTTGATTTTGGATGCCAGATAACCTACATCAACATTAAACACCCAACATCCATTTTAAGTACTCAAAATACATTAAGCATGAATATTACTGTTTATTTATAGCTTTTAATCTTATTTGTGTCTTTTGCCCAATTGCAAAGACTTTTTATGTAATATCAGGGGATTCAACTTCATAGTGAAACAGATACTTACAATAGGGGGGGTGTTATTTTAAAAATTTCAGAAAATCATACCTGTGTGGATGGAATATGAAAATATAGGTCAAAAGAAACCCAAAGGTACCTCAATTGCATTATTTGGTTTTAAAAACCCATATGGACGGAGGCTTTGAAGATAACGGCTTATGCGCCGACTGCAAAATTACCCGAAAATGCCATATCTCGAGAACCAATGCACATACAGACTTCAAAATAGGCTCAAATTATTCGTAATCCCTAAGTTTATATTCGTCTTTCATAGTAAATATATGCCTATCTACCTTATTTTTTAAGATATAGCCCAAAAACCTTTGATTTTGTGCAAAACCTTATATTTTCGATTTTTTAGGAACTTCATAGGCCTAATATGAAGAATGTTAGCTTTTAAAAATTTCTGCTCCACTTGCTCTATATCCAAAAATTAAAGTATCATCCTAAACATTGAAGATTGATGTTGCAGTTTTAGCCAAATCAGTCTTTCTGTGTAACAGTGTCTATCTTTGTCTTCAAAAGGTGATGTATGTGTTCTGGTTTTATCCTCGTCAGCACTATAATGACTTGGGATTTATTTGTCTTCAGACATTTCCTCATATTTTAAAGTAAGTGTGTGTTTGGTGAAGAAATGTAGGCCTAATTTTGTTTACCAATTTTCATGTAAGAAAATGTAAGGAGTCTCCTAGGGACAGCACATTTCACCCTATTTGTAATTTTACGTTTTGGCTTCAAAATTGGTTCTTTTCTTATCGAGAGGACACTGACAGGTTTTGCAAACTGAAGCAGCATTATCAAGTTGAAGCTGTGAATGTGTGGCTTCTTATGGTGGTGATGGATCAGATATTGTGATATACAAAGGTGATCTTGAATTTTCAACCTAATATTGGTAAGCAGAAATATTTAGTTCTCGTTCACAAAAAAAGCCTTATGTTTATTCCACCTTCTGTAGAAACATGTCACAAATTCTAGGAATTGAGAAATTTAGTATTTTTGGCATGTTATATCTCAAATTTTACAATCTGTCTATAATTCTATACATATGTGTTACATTTTTCTCTTTACTGTGCAGCCACATCCACTTTAAAGTGTAGCCATTTTTCAAACAGACTTGATTAGACTAAATAAATAACATAACCTGACAAGTAAAACTTTTTTTTTAATTTTTAGTCTACTTTACAGAGATTGTTAACATCTCTATTGACTTGCATGGCTAACTTGTTACAGAAGAAAGATTCTCAACATCCCAGTTTCATGCCTGAAATTGTTTCTGAACAAGAAATTCATTGACTTGTTCTCCTCAAGTAGTACTTCCTGGTCATCTTTTGTCTTTGGTTACCTGTTCATTGGTCAAAAGTCAGTTGGTTCAACAAGACAAGGAGTACTAAAACAAAGTGCTCAGTCACAAGATGCTGGAGAATTCAATATCACTGAAGGCATTCACCACAGAATTAAGCAAGGGGGTGTTGGAGAAGAACTGCATTTTTTAAGAAGTCCCTGGGATTGGCACAAGGTCACTTGGCAGAGGTAGATGTTTCAGCTTAATCTTTCTCTCCTCAGAGAAACAGCTTACTCTATTTTCAGAGCTATATGCAAACCCAAACTTTGAGGGTATGGACCAATAATCCTGATAAAAAATTTGTGCATTAAGATGTCAGACACAGTCAATACATTTTAAATTGTTTTGTTTAGTCGTACTACTGTTAAAAATGATTAGATCCTGTCTCATCTTCTTGTTTCTCTTAAGACTTCTTGAAAAATCCTCTATTTTCTTCTTATAATATATCATTACTGCACAGTGGCGTCATTGTAGGTGGGGCTTTGACCAAAGTACACATGTTTCTGAATCAAAATGATATATAATTTTTCCGCTGACATCTTCCACGAAGATGTGACGGCTACTTGCCCCACCACATTAAAATGAAACTGACGCCTGTTACTGCAAGATGAGCATAGGAAACAAATGAATGTGATTAACAATCAATTTTAGAGTTACTTGTCCTTCAGGGATGTCATTTTCCAGTATTGGACTTTTAGTATTAATAGATTCATTATTTATGCTATCCTCTTCAAGTTAATTTTATGCCATTACTGGCATTACTGCTGTCTCGCATGTGAAATAGAATTATTATGGTGTTGTGAATGTCACTTGTTTTATAAGCTTGTCAAAGATCTTGTCAGTGAACCTCAAGACTTTTAAGATAGCTCCACACAGAGTACCAGGCAGTTATATGAAACTAAATATTAATGTTATTGTCATAAGTAAATCAAGTATCTCGCTGATCAAATCAATTTAGGCATAATCTATGCACGGTATACAACAACTTGGTATAGTATGATTCAGTAATTAATAATATGGAATAGAACTCTCAAATGCATATATATATTAAATGTAAACATAGATTGAGTAATTTTTGCAATTATTTAGGCTCTAACACTATACACACAGTCTGCAATGCGAGTTTACGCTTGTATACTGTCGGAAAAGAGCTAAAAAAACAGTTTTTGTCCAATAACAGAAAAATTATTGCACTTAGGCCTATAGTTACTATGAAACACTGATATAAAAGTGAGGATTCCAGTAAATTTGAGCCTATTCACAAGTCTCTAAGACCAATAATTCTCGAGATATGATTTTTTTTTGGTAATTTTCGTCATTATTTCTTCGCGTCAACCTTCAAAGGCTCCGTCCATATGGGTTTTCGGCTTATATTGACAAACGGGGGCAACCGTGTTGCCTAACTAGGTCCAGGTCACACAAAAAACGCCACACAGAAACATTTTGGAATTATCACCCCCCCCTACTTACAAACATTCTATGCATGCATTGTCTAATAATTTACTCAACTTTGTCTATCCTTTTACATTGTTATGAAATGCTTGTTTCGTAGTGGCAAAATTTGTGATAAAATGTATAAAAAAATCAACAAAGCCTGTTACAATGAGATAATGAGACCAAATTTGCTAAAGTTATTTACCAGAATTATGTAACTAACACAACCTGGTATTGCAAACATTTTCTCAGGCCTTTAGCCAGAAATGTTAGCTGTTATAGGTTTATCACACCCTGTCAGTCTGGATGAAGTGGTACATACTTTCTGCAGAGACAATGACTGCATATTTTTGCTTCTGAATAATGACTTTTATCTTAGATATTACCAAACAGGAAAAATGGACAGTTTTGATCACTTTTTGAAGGAGATTACATACTTAGAATAGGGTGTGATAAATAAAAAATCTAAAACTCAAATATCTCAAAAAATTCCCAACAGATTTTTTCGTTTGATACATCAAAATGTTCGTCTGACCTTCCTCTACATCATTGCACTAATCGTTTTCTTGGTCAATTTTTTTAATCCCAAAGTTTGTTCAAGCTCGCTGTGTCAGGGAAGAAAATTCCGAGAGCCTATAAATTGGCTGGGACGGGTGGCCTGGGATGTCCTCACAGGAAGCAGGTATGCCATCCTTGGGGCATAGTGACCACAGGGAAGTCTGAGGAAAGAGGAATTTGGACAACCAAACAGACCTAGCGGTGGTCCTGGCCAGAAGGGTCAAGGTCACACACCAGGAAAGTGCCACACTCAAGAAGAGGAGATGTCATGTACCACAACGAAACAGAGGTAACAAGGACTATCACAGAAGGCATCCAGGAGTGGCACAAGGGCCACCAGTCTTAGTCCCATGGTGGGCGAAGAGGCAACTGACCATTGAGAGCAGAAGGACCACCCACAGAACAACCGTCAGAGAGACCAGCCCCAGAACGGAAGAGGCAGGGCATTCTGGAAGGATAGTCTGAGACCAACTCCAGTGCACCAAGGAGACTCCAGGAGATCCCTGCTGCCAGTGAGGCCCCACCAGACAAAGGGCGCTGGCACACTTGCAGCAACAGTGGCCATGGACAAGCAGGGAAATGAAGAGCTCAAGAAGGAGAGGAGTGGATTAAGAGACAACAGGTCAAAAGAGGCCCCACCCAGGGCAAGTCTACAGCGTCAGAAGAAATCTCCCTACCCAGGCAAGGGAAAAACAGACAGGGCTTAAGTAAAGGAGACTTTCAGCAGCTGAGCATGCCAGCCATCAGGGCCTCGCAGGCCATCGGGGACGCTCTGTGAGACACGGAGACCAGCTGGTCATGCCGCCAGGAGGGCCAGCATCTAGGGGCACCATCTGACTCGGGCCATGGGAGAACCTTAGATGGACTAAGGAGAGGTATTGCATGATAGGTCACATATAGGGGAGGGGTGGGAGGATTTCGAGGCAAAGTCACAATGCAGAAGGGCCAAGTGAGGAACAAGCCAAACAAAGGCCACCAGGCCACCCTAACTATCACCCAGGAGAGCAATGCCAGAGCGAATTCTAGGTCCAGGGCTCCACTTTCCAAGGGAAGGCTGCCCCGGAGCAGCTCAAGGGTGTGGGAGGCCGGAAAAAAGCACGAAGCTCAGGTCCAATGCTGGGGGAGAATGGGCTGAAGGGCAAGGGAGAGTACTTGCCCAGGCAGGAGTCCAGGCCAAGGTTGTGAGGGTCGGAGAACCTACCGGAGAACCTACCCAATGCAGTAAACAAACCCCAGAGGGACAGAAAAGTAAGATGTTGAGACAGGGAGACATCAGGGGGAGCCTTGACAACCCACAACAAAAGCAATCGAGTCGGAAGACAATAGCCCAACACTCAATGGATATGAAAGATGACTGAGAAACCGTAGCTGGATGAAGAAGCAGCCAAGGAAGAGACAGCCAGACAACCAGGCAGCCAGCGAGGGGCCCTCACCCGATGCACCAGCGGCATGTAAAAGACCATGCACAGGGTAAAGCCACCACTGGCAACCCAGTCATATGAGTCGTATGAGGAGACTAGGACAAGGACAAGACATGCCAGGGCGAGATTGGAAATTTGAGGACCAGCCAGGATGCTAGGACAGCCTCGACTCAAGACAAGGAGGGATATGAGGGCAGCAAGAGAAGTTCACGGAAGAGGGCCAGCTTCACAGGAAGGAGACCAAAGTCCCCAGGGGCGATCACGTTGAGTCTAGGTTGGGAGCCCACCCAGATACGCAGAGCAGCCGCAACTCCAGGAGGAGCAAAAGGGCCAAACAGCCTGGCAAAGAAAGAAGATGAGCCTTGTCAGGAGAGAGGACCTGAAGTTGAGAATCCTTGCAGCTGCCGAAGCCCACCTCCAGAGGTGGCACCGGGGGCCCTTCGACACCCTGAGCAATGATGCCCAAGGCAAGAGCCAAGCAGAACAGTCAAAGCCGTGGTTTAATGGATGTCCCCAAAGCCACATTGGACCATGAGGGTGGGGGGACTCCCAGCCTGCTGAGGGATGGAGGATTCCAGCCAACCAGGAGGCAAAATTGGGTAATGAGTAGCGACAGAACAGTGGCAGGGGCAGCCCAGAGCAGATTCAAACAGAAGGGCCAAGGACAGGGAAAAACCCTGGATAGGGATCTCCCCTAACCTCCTCCAAGGTGAGTCAATGTCTTGGAAGGCAGACAGAGCCAAAGCAGCATGGGGCCCTGGCTAGCCAGGCAGGACCCAAGATGAAGAATGGTGATGACCACAAAGTAACCTGCAAGCCATAGGACCCGGAGTCTTGCAGAGACCGGTCCCAAGGCCAGAGTCCCCCGGAACCCAGCAAACAGGGCAGCAAGGAATCCACAGAAGGAAGGTTTCATGTAACAGGAAGCAGGTTGCGCTGGCACCAATTAGCACAATATTAAAGAATTAGAGCAAGTGCAATGTCTAGAATTACTCAAAAACCGACGCAAATGTCAAAATTCATTCAATCGGCAGAAGCAAGGGGCTGTCCAGCACACGTCCGTCACGTTGAACAGCCGAGAAGAAAGAGGAAGGTTAAATGCAAGGGACTGTGGGTATAAGGAGGTATGGCAATGGTGCCAAATTTTAAATCTTGGCTTTGAAAAAGTGTGAAAGCTTGTTCGAGAAAATATACGCACAGGTAAACGTTGTCACTCTCTTAGACGAGTGACAATAAAGCTGTTGGGCCATGAGTAAAGTTACAGATTACCATTTTTGTAAAATTTTTTACATTTATGCACATAGGACTGAATAAATCACAAAATGGGGTTCATTAATCAACTTCCCAGACTGATTTACCCTGAAAAAGTGGTATCATATGCCAATAAATGACAAGTACTTCAGAAGTGGCGTCCAGGTGAGATTTAAAACTGTGCCGTCAGCGACGCTACTGAATCGCTTCCATTCAGTTATCTTGACCTAGAATTGCTTCTACTCATAGTAAACTATTCATTTTGGTGTCATTTTAACCGTGTTGCATAGATATATGCACAGCTAGTCTTTTCTTAGCAATCTGTGCTTCAGAATGCGTCTGAAGAGATTGGCTTTATTTATATTTTAAAAAACGTTGATTTTTTGGTGAAAAATTCACAATTTTTGCCTATTTATTCACCTTTATATGTTTAGAATTGAACAAATCACAAAATAGACCTCTTTAATCAACTCTCCAGGTGGATTTACCCTGAAAAAATGGTATCATATGCCTATTTGTGACCAGTAGTTTAGAAGTTAGTGATTTTTCGTCAAAATGATGGCAATTTCGACGTTAATCCAAGATGGCCGCCGTACGGATGACATGGGACAATAATTGGCGATGGGAACATAAAAAAATATTTTCTACACATTATGAGGATTCCGAAAACCAAAGTTAAAAAAATATATCTTTCGGGTGCATGGGAACCCCCCCGTTCCTACCCAACTAAATACACACACTTTCAACCTCCCCAAACCCTCCGATTTTTTTTTTCCATTCACAGCTTCATCCACTGCACCCAATCCTCCCAAAATAAAGATACAATTAAATTTGAACTTTCAACCCTCCGAACCCCGAAACTAAAGAAAATAAAACAGCACTTTTAACCCCCAATCCTGATCCCTTAACCAAGATTTCAATCCCTGGATTTGCATTATTATATATCCCATCTTGGGAATTATAACAAAAAGTAATTTGTCAAAATTATTTATTTTTACTGGCTAATAACCAAATTTCGAAATTCTGCTCACCGTATGCTAAGCACAAATTCAGTGTATAGGACAGTCCTTTACTCTCTGACTTTTAGTATGATACAAAAGAGACTTGTTCTGTAAACAGGTATTAGTTAGACGCTATGGGCTTAGTCTCTCTGTGCCTGCCGTCTCACTGTGCCCCGCTCTCCCCTACTGTGATCCGTAATTAGAGGCTCTTGCCGGTCTAATATTAAAGTTGTTTGTTGCCAAAGTACTGCATTATATATCTTGAGTCTTGAGTTGTATCTTTTCACATAGAAAATCTCTGCTTGCATATGAAAAATAGTTTCTGACCAAGTCAGACCAACTATATATGTGGTTTATTTGCATTTATAACGCTTCTTTCTTTCCCTCTTAAAGGCATAGATGAGCAGGAAAATGAATCTGAATATCGAGAAGAGACAGACTGGAAAATATTGTTGTAGTTGGAGATATATCAAGTTTCATGCTCCCTTTGAATAGTGTTTTTTTTTTACTTTGAGGCTAGTCACAAAAAGGTAAAAAGGAGAAAGGTTGTTATACTAATAGCTGGCCTTTAGTATAACACAAAACACTTCATTTTCTAAAAAACTGCAACATAGAATTCCTAATTGAAAACTGACTCCCGACAAATTTATAGCCCTGCTCATCCCAGGCAAGAATAAGCTACCGCTGGCTGACAAATCTGTCCATTCAGGCTGTCAACTTGATCTGCAAAAAGAGTGGACTGTTGCATTCATCATGAAAATGGCCCTTCATGTGTCATCATGCTGCTGATTTGTCATGATCATACCTAATACTTTCAATGTTAATTTGATTTAAGGAGACTAATTCCGCTTGTTGGTGACAGGCAAAGAAAAAAATTGCACAATCCGTTTGGCTACACGTATGACAAGTCAAATGGCCTTATCTTGATCATAACCAATCAAATAGCCTCCATGTTACCCGTGCTGAAGAAAAAGAAGGTGGCACTTCATCACCTGGTCATGAGTCACAAAGTGCATTTTTTCACTGTGAACTGGTCCTCTCTGTTTGCAGATCTAGCGGATAGGCTGTAATGCATTTCCAACACAGCGCTGCATGTATGTTTCCAAGGTAAATAACAAAATTAATCATGCGATTTAAATGGATGGCCAATTTAGTACGGTTTAGCCCGCATTAGCAAACAAAGAAAACAGACATTTTCAAACAGAGAAGATGGAACATTTCGCAATTAAACATCCATTTAGCAATGATAGATTGTGCAAAAAGTCCAGCGAAAGCTGCAGTCAGGAGCAACCAAGAGCAGCCGTACTGATCGACTTTGCAAATCTGTTAGAACTTCCATGTGATTTACGTAACACTGCAGTTTCCTTATATATGTTCTGTGCCAAACAAGGAATGGATATTGTTTTAATATGTAAATGCCACAGCATAGAGCGAGCACCCAGAGAATGTATACCTGACGAATCCTTCGGAAAATCTTTGTTATCATAACTTTACGCCATGGGCGCCACGAGCGTCATATCCAGTCAGCGTGCAGTAGGCCTATATATTTCAGGTGTTTTCAGAGACATGCGGTCTTCATGGCCTATTGGTCTGCACTTCAAATGTTTACTTCAAATATTTAGCGGCAGCTGAAGTGACTTAGAAGGAGCCGACCAAACAATAGTTCGGGTGGGAGGCATGGCTTTTACCCCTGTAACGATCTTTTCTTTCCATTCACGAAGCGTTGACGAACAATTTTTTTTGCTGCAGACGCGTGACATGCTTTTTTTGCACAATTTTTGTGTGATTATGAGGGGCCGACAAGACAATAGTTGGAGTGGGGAGCTATGGACTTTACCCCGGTGACAAACTTTTTTTTTCGTTTGCGGCGCGTGGACGAACAATTTTTTTCCATGCGCACTAGCGACAAACTTTTTTAATCAGAATTTTAACATTACGGTACCCTAGCTACAGGTGGAAACAAACTTTCTTTTTTTTCCACGTGTTGAACAAACTTTTTTTCACCAAATGTCCATAGCCCCCCTCCCCCCCCCCTCAAAGATCATCTGGTCGGCCCCTTACATATATTTCTGAGATAATTGTACACATCTTTTAGATAACCTGTTTAATAATATCTGAGATTATCCGAGAAAATTTTTACCAGAGGCAGAGGAGATTCATAGTTGTTCAAGGGCAGCTGGCCCCTTGTGACAACGGTTGTGACACAATGATTTTATTGAGTAAAAGGTCACACTGGAACTTTACTTCTCAGGATATGAATATTGAACTAGAGCCCTTCATAATTACAATTCCACACCCTTGAGTTCACTAGGTGAATCAGAATGAGGCTCAAGGCAAGGGTTGCTATAGTGACGCTACACAGCCTCACACCAACTCTGAAGCTGGTATATATTCAGTCATAAAAAAAAACAGATGTCATAAAAAAAAAAAAAATTAGGTAGTCATCAGTCTTATAAAAGATTTTCGTATAGCTATTTCAGGAGCTATGGATTTTACCCCCGGACAAATTCCTTTTCGCAGGCGAAGCATCCACAAACAATACTTTTTTCATGCGATGATGCGATGATGCGAGTGAGTGACTTTAACATAATCCGTTACCCCAGCTACCGGTGGAAATTAACTTTTTTTTTTGTGCTGAACAAATTTTTGTCATGATTATGCGATTGATACCAGAGGAGTGTCATAGCTAGCTACATAGGCATAGGGAGTGGGATGGCAGGGGGCGCAGTCGCTCCCCCAAAACATCAATTTGAGAAAAATTTGGGCAAAGGAGGCTAAATATTTGGGTAGATGATCAAATAAATATTGTTGAAAATCAGTGCTTTCCTAGCAGGTACATGGCATAAAATTTGGTTCGTAAAATTCGGGCAAATGTCGCTCACTCCCCAAATGCCTATGAACACAGGCCCAGGTCTGTGAACACAGGCCAAGGTCCACAGGAATTTGTCCAGAGGGTAAAATCCATAGCCCCAGAAAGAACTGGATTCGAACTCTGGACCAATCAATTGACAGCCTGAGACCCACTAGACCACCCCTCCCCGCACCAAAAAGTTGGGAAATTTAAAAAAAAATAAGAGGGAATTAATGTTTTGATCAGTAGTTCAGAAAATGAGAACTTCTTTGCAAAATAATTATTAGGGAAATCTCGGACAATCATTCTGCTGATGTAAGGCCAGACAAATAAGCAATAAATTGTTAACAAATATCTTAAGCAATGAAAAAAAAACTATGGAAATATATAAATAACGAAATCCCTGAACCAAATTTACCAAGAATTTTTTATCTTAAAGACAAGGTTTTGTTAACGTTTATGTCAAATATGGAGAAATTTTGTTTAAATTCTGAAAACATTTGTGTATTTTTTAGATAGAGAAATTTAAGTGAGATGGTGTGCAATTTTATGAAAATTCAATCTTGAAACCGGAAATAAGTGAAATTCAACTGGATTATTATGCCATTGTCCAAAATATTTTCAATTACCCACAGGTAAGACCTGAATAGTCTTGTCTTTTTTTTTTATCACTTAACGATTGAGTATTGACAATTAAAAATTTATTTCAAACTTAGGCCTGTGAAATACGAAAGATGAATATATATCGGAAAAAGTTGTAGTGAAATGCACCAATGCACCAAAAAAGTTTGTTCAGCAAAAGAAAAAAAAAGCTAGGAGTTAAAAAAAACTGATTATATAAAAAAAAATTACATGCATGTGTTATTGGGCCATTCTACCATGTGCAAAGGGAAAGGGTAAAGAAGATTGTTTGGTGCAATAGAAACAAAATAAGAAATACACAAATAACAGTAACAGTAAAATACTTTTAGGCCTATATTTGTAGTCACAGATAAGGGGTGCATTATAGTAGCATGACCTGATTATGCAATGTACTCATTATTATGTTTATGAAATAAAAGTAATTTGGTTAGCAGAAAACCGCATCATTCTAGCACATCAGGTTGCTGAGATCCATTAATTCTGTATTTGGTAATGAGCTTAGATCAGCACAGGTATTTTCTTTAATCATAAGGTCATCAAGTTTAAGAAAGTCAGGTGATAATCCCAGTCACCTGCTACAAAGGGCTATGTCTGGGTTTTTTTGGAACAACAAAAAGCTGACAAGAGGTCAGTCACCTGTGAAGCAGTGGAGGGGGCCATGTGCCTTTGTCTTGGCCTGCATTGTGTTGGTGGGAGGAGTCATGAGGCAGGCCACAGCAATGCTCAGCTGTGATTGGCTGGTGTCAGCAGGCCAGTGCAGGGAGATTGAGGGGAATTCCCTGGAGGAGGGACAGTGAAGGAATGCTAATGAAGTGGTGTTTTACTATTGGCCAAGGGTTTTGATTGATAGATCACTGAAATGAGGGAAATGAGATAGCTGGTTCTTGATACAGAGAGGATGCATGTGCATAAGGGGCCAACCAGATCTTTGGAGGTGGAGGGCTATGGACTGTTGGTGAAAAGAAAAATATTGTTTCCCACATGACACTGAAAATAAAAGTTTGTTCAGCACATGGATATAAAAAAAAGTTTGTTTGCACGGTAATTGCACCTGTAGCTAGGGTACATACCGTAATGTTAAAATTCCGATAAAAAAGTTTATCGCGAGTGCGCATGCGAAAAAATTGTTCGTCGTCGCGCCGCGAACGAAAAAAAAGTTTGTCCGTGGGGGTAAATTCCATTCTCCCAACTGTCGTCTGCACACATTTTTTTTTCATAAGTACTGGAAATCCTGCAATGTTGGCATAAATGCTTGAAAATTAAGTCAACAAACGAGGATTTTATTACTGGTGATATCAAGGACATGGTCTGATTTGCCCTAGCTTAAATAATCTCGTAATTATATATGTATTGAAAATTGTTTGGCCTATATATACCATCTTTTCATTAGCCTACTTCATAGGTACCCCCCCCCCCCAAGATTATCTGGTCGCCCCCTAATTATAAGTGACCTTTATGTTTGTGATTGTGCACTTTTTACTCAAATTGAAAATAGTTACATTTTATTGCAGTAGAATGAAAAGTGACGTTTTGTTGTCAGCTTGGTGCAAACTTGTTATGATGTTAGTAAAAACGTCTGGGTTTTGTTGATAGGTGCCTGGACAAATGTAGCAATTAGCGGGAGTCAATGGCATTGGATGACGTCAGCAAAACGAATGTTTGTCAGTGTTACTTTTTCGGTCAGAGCAATCTGACGGAAAAATGATTTTGTTTATTTACTCTGCATTCACACTGGATGTACCTTGGTTTTCAATTTTGTTTTGCATTGAAGCTAAAAAAGGTTGGTGACATCTATTTTATATTGACATTGTAGGTATTGCTTTAGTTGCTGAGCAGTGAATTACTTTAGCAAACAGGCCCTGAAGTGCATTTGACAGGTGCTCAACTTGGAAGTATAATTCGTTGTTGTATAGGCCAAAATGTCAACAACTTGGAAGACTGATTGAGTCATTTGCCAGGCAGGTTGGTGAGCGTGGAATTCAACTGTGCTGTAAAAATTAGATGTTGTTAATCATGTTGATGGTAAACTGTAGGCTACACCAGAGACCTGTCCCTGGCTAGGCCTACACCTTGCTTGTTGGGAAGAGCTGGCAGCTCTGTGCGCGGCACAGACACTGTGGTGCATGGCATCATTATCAAAATTTCAATGACCTGTTAGGCTCTGCAAGCAGGGTTAAGTGTTTGAATTAGCTATCCTGGCGAATTTAGGTGTTGTATTTTAGGGGCTGCTGCCCCCAAACCCCTGCCGAATTTCCATTATCTCAACCCATAACCTGCTGATAACTATATTTTGTGCAAAATTTATACAATTTTAGTTTGGCGAGTTGCGCCACGCCACAGTTGAGCCAGGAGCAGGTTGGCGTCATCACCGTGGTAACCCAAGCATTTTCGGCAGCTTATTTTTTAGGTCAGGTTGACATTTCATACGATCGTAATTACTTTTCATCCTGGCCAAACAGCATAATGCTTTACATGACAAAATGATTCTGTTTTGAGATTGTCTTGTGAGGTCACGCCCCATCGAGATTATCGTAGGATTCAAATGACGCAACGCCAGCTAACGCCAGTGCGCTTGCCCAGATGTACAAAATTTTTGAGAGAGTCCCTTTTGACAAAAAGGTCACGTGTCAGACATAGACGCTCGCACTCGGCTCGGCTGCTTCGCAGCCGAGCGAGCGAGTGCTCGCTATAAGTACGGATGTTGCTATAATTATATGACCACTGATATAACAACGGCATTTTGCTCCAGGGGAGTGACAAGGGCGCCAGAAGGAAACAGGGGCGGCA
This sequence comes from Platynereis dumerilii, assembly GCA_026936325.1. Classification (NCBI taxonomy): domain Eukaryota; kingdom Metazoa; phylum Annelida; class Polychaeta; order Phyllodocida; family Nereididae; genus Platynereis; species Platynereis dumerilii. Next base: position 27,331,673 of record JAPTHN010000004.1, read on the forward strand.
GGGGCGGTCGAACGAAAAAGTGCAAATCATATTTGCGTTATGCAATTTAAATTGAGTTGAACCCATAAAAAAATGCAGAACCTTTTTTCGGCAGTGGGTTCTTTACATATAGCTTCAAGAACCTTTGCGTTACGAGTGTACGAAATGCCTCTTTGTCATCAAGTGTCGGGCCAAAGGCATTGCAAACATCATTCAAAGGTATTTTTCATCAAACAGTAAAGCAACTAGTTGCTCCTGATCAATTTGATTTGTAAATAAGACCACTATGATCAGAAGGATGTTGTTTTAGCTAAATTTACATTATCATTTAATATACATCTTTTCTACAGACACAGGCCTGCGTTAATTCTATCATTTTTACACAAGCTTTTTAAGAATGCATTGCATCACAGTCTGTTGCCTTCAGGCAGAGCAAGAAACTGCAGATTAAATTTAGTAGACCTGCAACTCGGCACAATTTTTCAAGCAGCCAATTTAGCTAAGTAAATATTATTTAAAGCTGCAAAAGCGTACAATTGCCTGTTTCTGCATTTGACAGGATATAGTATACTGTATTAGAATTTTGCCGATGAAAAGGCTTTTTATTTGTGTACTCAAGCAAAACTAAAATCTCACATATATAAAATAACATGCAAGCACCTGAAGCAGCCCATGTGCACTTTCCAATCACTGATAGAGTGGAAATAGAGTAGGTCGGGGCAAGAAGCCCGGGTTAGGTGAGAGGCCCCCCCAGGGTTATATCCAAACTTACATTTTTGGTGCGTTTATCTATTGATAGGATTGAAGCTAGAGGCGTTTTAGGTGACGTCACAAATTTTCAGGGCATACAGCACCAAACCATAGTGGAAATTAAAGAAACAAAAAAATGTGTATGGTTTTTGTAACTTTTACTAATTCTTTGAAAGGGGTTGTCAGAAATAACTTTGGAAATATTTAAAAGTATAATGGATTTCTGCATTGCTTCACTTTATGACCATCTCATAAATATGATTTGGATCGTGTTTTTTGCATTTTAGTTCAAAATGTAGAGGTCAAATTAAAATATGTGGGTTTGAGGCGAGAGGCCCCACATGATATGAGGCATGAGGCCCCCTTCACTGGGGGGTCGAAGCTGCTTCAGGAACCATTTAATAATGTGTACTTTACCTTAAATCTTGATAGAATAGCTAATCAAAATAGAAAAAATTTGGCCCGAAATTGAAGCAGGGCAAAAAATATTAAAAAATAAGAGTATGAACAGAAAAATTCTGAAAATCAGAAAAAGTGAATAGAATGCCTTAAAAATGATAGAAGAACCCTAAGAAATAACTTTTAGGATGAATGCGCTCACAAAAAAATTGCCATAGGATTATAATAGGGGGCTTCTTGCCCGATGGGTTGGGTAAGAAGGCCATTTTAATTTTTTTACGAAAATGGCTGTAACTCCTTTATTAAATTCGTAGACATTTGTTTCACTAGTTATTAGTAGAGTCAAGTGATCCCTTCCTGACAGCATATGCATTCAAATAATCGCCCATAAAAATGAGGTTAAATCGCACCTCGAAGTTAAGGGGGGCCGCATGCCCTGACCTACTCTACCAACAAAGGTGTAGAAACTAGGGGGCTGAAAAGCTTTCAGCGTTGTAGGCCCGTATGGACATCATATTTGGGCAAAGGTCTGGATTATTTGGTAATTGAGCCCCATTGGCCAAACATTGTGATTAATAAATTAAACAGGGGCACCCCATGATCTGTTATACTGAATATCTGTTAAGAAGCAGATGCCCTGCTGGCTGGCTAGGATTTTCCCAGCTGGCAAAGTTGTCAGCTGGGAGTCGATATTTGATGTTCAACCAATGAAATTTGCAGTCAGGTAATGAGAATGCAGTTGAGGCGGCTGGCTGGGAAAAACATGATTCATATCAGCTAGCTGGGAGGTGCTGAATGACACTTCGGCTGGCTGGCAACCCAGCTGGCAGCATAACAGATATTTTCTCCCAGTTGCATAAAAAATTAAGTGTCGCAAAAGATGTGGAACCAGGAGCTTACACTGATAGGGGCATTAAAATAACACACTGTCGTGAGGTGCCCCTGATTAAAGTGTCATCTATTATCTATCTATCTATCTATCTATATATCGATATATAGATTGGTATATCTATCTATCTGTATATCTATCTATCTCTCCGTCTATCTATCTATCTATCTATCTATCTATTTATCTACCTGTCTATTTGTCTATCTATATGTGTCTGGCCGAGATAGACGGACAATCTGTGTATGTCAGACTATCTAATAGAGCCGTTTTATCACACACAATTTGTCGCTATTGCAATCGACGACATGGTATTGAGTCTCTATCAGATATATATTTATTTATTTCACAGGCAATGATTTCAGATTGGAGTTTGTCAAACACAAACAGATGTATCTTCTGCCACTGGGAGCTGCTGTTGTGGCTTCCCTGAGCTGGAATCACTGAATGGTTCACCACAAATATCCCCATACAGGGGACCAAGAAGATACAAAGGTACAAGTACAAATTCTGTACACTGTTGCTCATAAATATGGAACACTCCATGATTTTCCATTGAAATTGACAACTTTAGCAACTTCTGCTGGAGCACACGGTGGTCTGATTCAATGGTAACTGCTTCCAATGACCGTTGCAGGGAAGAATAAACTCTCATTTAAAACGCATCCTGCAGCGTTAACACCAGAAAAAATTTCAGCAGCACAAAATATGGAAATTCAGGGGGTTTTTAAAGGTGCGGTGCTTTCAACCAAAAACTTGAAATTCTTGCAAGAAATGTAGTTGAGGCTTTCAAAGCGTGATTACAGAAGATAACTTGACCTCAACAATGGACCTTGCGCACATTTACACTCTGAAATTTACTTTTATTTGACACTTTTTCTCCAAAAATGTATTCCATATTTATGAGCAGGAGCGTACAAATTGTGGTCTTTAATTATGTTTCCATAGAATTGTCTTTTTTCATGGTATTGTGCTAACTTGCAAGGCCAAAACGATTAATGCAAACAATTCCGAAATAAAAATTCCACAAAGAATATTTTAGTGAGAATGATATATTTTACAAATTTGGCTCTAGGCAACATATTTTACTTATGCTCGGGCTACGAGTTACAGGACTTCAGTCAATGTTATTGAATAAAACAATTATGCACGTATTCCTTGTTGGAAATTGGGGAGATTCAAGACCACGTGTCGGCCCAAGCCCATTTGGATGCTGATGCTCTCTGATATTCATCTCTTTTGAAAAGTGAAAGAGCTTCAAGAATGGCCCTGGTGTGATCCAGTGCATTGTTGTGTATTCAATAATGTCACACAAAGTGATTGTGCAACCCTTTTGCATCAGCATGAATGCAACGGAATAAAAAGTTTCGTTCCTAGAAATGTGGTGACAATCAGCTTTTGATGCCGTGAAAAACCCCACCATGATCAATTTTGAGTATTGTGGATCTCTCGTGTTGTGTTTAGGTTAAACTGCGTTAATATGGGAGGCCAGTTTTCTGACTTAAAATTTGATATTAGGTAATCCATGAATCGAAAGGCTTCGACAGGTTGGTAAAATAAGAGCATAATCTCTCTTTAAACAGCTGGTATCTCACTCTATACCCTTTTTATTGTGTTTATTGTGTTTATTGTTGCTAGTATTGAACATGTTGAAGATTCTACAACAAGTTTATCAGCTCCTCAGAACTTCGTGGCATTTATAGGAATGTATATCAGTTACACTTTGCCAGAAAAGCCTCCTTTACCAACACAAAATTGAGCTGAATTGTGAATATGAAGTTAAGGATGTCAGAAACCCAGTCTATTAACTGCACAAGTAAGTTCTCTCGGCAGACCAAGATTTGAGGTATATATTTTACAATATTTGCATGTGGGCGAATCAGCAAACCTGCAAAAACGAACATATAGAAGAATTTGACATATTATTGTCTTTCAAAAATTTTTTGCACGTGCAATTACGATCATTATAACACTGAACTTGCCTAAAACTGACTCTAAACCTAATTTTGAGCCTAAAACTGAAGCCCGTAACACCTCCACGAATGTTAGAATTGGCAGGTGCACAAATGAATAAGGAAGCATATATTCATCTGTTTTAGTTATTGCATGTACAGAACTTATGCTCGTTTTTCATGTCCATGATCTCAAACATGCTCGATTTTATACCTCCGAAAAGTTGTGCACATGCTAAATAATGAAAAAAATATATGCATGAAAATGTGATATTTATATCAATTTATTGTAGCGCAAAAATTCCAAAGCACAGAGGTTCAGGCACTTTAAACGATTAAATGATCCAGTCAAAGTAAGTTGAGTTACAGGCCTGCAGTATATTGCTCCATAGAAATGAACACAGTAGGGCAAGATTCAAGTTAAACATTAATTTTGAAGGTGTCTCCTTAATTCAGTCAGGCAAAGTAACTGCTAATCAATTAGCCAACCTATTACCCCCAGGTGATGTTTTTGGTACCAATCATTGGCTTTCGACTTCCTTTATCTGTTCAAAATTATCAGCATTAATATTAACCAGTCACACTGTGTTTTTCGTAGCGCTAAAGATAGTTTGAAATGACCATTCTGCTCAGGAAAAGTGCATTTATGTTCAATCATGCAGATTCCAATTGAAAGATCGTTCACGGGCTTATGGTAATGATGTGACTTCAGTTTGTATAAACATTTTTTTTTAAATTATGCTCTAATATTGGCTTTTCAATTTGGGATTTTTATATGGGCAGGTAACTTTTTCACAGCAATATCTTTCATTCCTTTTTTTGTTTCTGAAAATAAACTCAAATATCAATACCTTGACAATGCGTTGTCCAGGGTATATTTCTCATGTCCAATTTGCTTAACTATCAAAGGTTTTTTTAATCTAACCCCCTCCCCTGCTGATTAAATTACCTTTACCCTATTGAAAATCTCACCAAATTAAAGCATCTGCAATATGTAACACATTACCAAATTTAAATTTCACTCTCAACTGCAATAGAATAAACACAAGCAAGTTTCTTGATTTTAGAGAGCTGAAATCTGCAAATAGGGCTTTTATTTTGAAGACAATCATTTCCGTTACCAAATTCCAATATTATATTTATTGAAAGTATGAGTTAGTCTGCTTGATATCACAAATCAGTCCCTTTGATATGGAATTTGACTGCATCATCCAGCGTTTATTTTGAGTGTCCTTATCACTTAAAATGTACTAGTTTTGCTTATTATCTCTCTTCCCTGCTGTCATACTACCTTTTACCCCATTAAAGTCGCACCAAATATAGGTTCCAACAATCCAGAATATATTCCCTTTCAACATTTCACTCTCAATTGTAACATAATGAACATAGGCTAGATTCATGATATGGTAAGGTGAAATCTGCAAAAGGCTGGGCTGTTATTTTGAAGATAAACATTTCCGTTACCATGGTAATAGTAATAACATAATGATATATTTCTTGAAAGCTTGGCATTAGAGCTATCAAATAGCAATACCTTGACAATGTGTCATTAAACTGCGTCGCCCAGTGCCTATTTTATTGTTCATATTGCTTTAAAAACTGTCAGTTTTGGCTATTTGATCCCCTCCCCTACCGATCATGTGACCTTTTACCCCATTCAAAATCATACAAGACCTAAGCAACTACAATGCAGCATAAATCATCATTTAAAATTTCAATTTCAACTGGAAAAGAACAAACACTGGCCAGAAACATAATTTTAGTCAAATTAAATCTACAAATACGGCTGTTATTTTGAAGATAAACATTTCTGTTACCATGGTAACAGTAATACCATATGATATATTTCTTGAAAGCATGACATTAGGGCAATCAAATGTCAATGCCTTGACCATGTGTCATTAAACTGTGTTGTCCAGTGCCTATTTATAGTGTCCATATTGCTGAAAAACTGCCCGTTTTAGCCATTTGACCCCTCCCCTACTGGTCATGTAACCGTTTACCCCAATAAAAATCATACTAAAGCTAAGCACCTACAATACTTAATAAATCAACATTCAAATTTCACTTCCAACTGTAAAAGAACAAATATATATCAGAAACATAATTTTAATTAAATTAAATCTGTAAATGGGGCTCCTATTTTGAAGATAAACATTTTCGTTACTTTTTGAAAGCATGATATTCCATCTCTCATATATCAATAATTTGACAAAGTGTCATTGAATTGCATTGTCCAGGGCAAACTTCTAAGTCTGTTTTGCTTAAAAATTGCTAGTTTTGCCTCTTTAACTCCCTCCTCTGCTGGTCATGTGACCTTTTACCCCAAGGTCATGTGACCAAATAAAGGGGGCCTGTCCATAAAATGTATTTCAAAAGAAAAATTACGCGTATCTAAGAAAAGCACTCCGTATGAGAGCGTTTTATTCATTTTCTTTTCATCAAATAATTTTCTGACTTGGTTGCCATGGTAACCAAATTAAAAAAACTCTCAACTGATTTTTCACTGAAACAGTGAGTTTCTAAAACTACTGAATTCAGGGATTCAAACGGTATATAACTTATGTGGTCCTCTCTCGGGGTGAGCAAAATCCTTAAATAAAGCACTTTTTGAGGTCTGGCTCCCTGCCTATGTCATCTTATTATTAAGGGGAGCGTGGAGTCTTGCATTGTAGCCCCCTCTGGCTGTTTGAACGTTTACTAAAAACATGTGACGTCATCGCACCAGCCACCGGACTATTTTCTGTGACGTCATGACTACAAGGTCACTGACCTCATGCTGCATAGGGTCATCAAAGATTGGCGTCTTGTCAGTGCTCCCATGCAGGTCAGTGCTCAGCACTGTTGCGGATACTGCATTGACTGCTGATATATTTCCACTTGCCAGTCGCTGCCAATACAGCCATATAACATAACCAGTTAGCCACCGTCAATTCAGTTTCAGCCGATTGCCGCCTGAATTTTGCTCTGTTGACACTGGTCAACAAAGCACAATATTCTGGAGGGTTGTTATTAAGCTTTTGTTTTATCTTTAGGTTCCTAATTGCCATTGAGGAAGGAGCAAATGCTGATCGCACTTCGCAATGCAAGTTGATTATGCAACTTTGATGTCTTTGGGCCTTTGCCTATTGATCTGAAGTTCAGGTGTGCAATGTGCATGCATGCATGCTTGCAGTTTAAACAGGCCCGTAGCCAGGATTTTTTATGGGGGGGTGTGTGGAAAGCAATGAAGGGGGAAACTGAGGCCCGTAGGGCCGAAACTTTGCGGCGGGGGGTCTGGGGGCCGCTCAAGGCCCCCAGAAGCCAACGGATTTTAGACACTCTGAGACACATTCTGAGCATTCTAGAGAGTTAAATTTGATGGAAAAATTCCCAAAAAAACTTCAATATGGTAACATCATTTAAAATGCCAAAGAACTTAGTCTTTGTGAATTTTGACCTTTTCTTATAGCCTGGTCTATACTGATGATCTACTCATACAGCAGAGAAGTTTCATACAATAATATAATATTAAAAACCAAGTGTTTTGAGCAAATAACTTTTCAAATCACTGCGTTTTTAATATATATTGTAATGAAAATTCTCTACGATTTGAGAAAATCATCCATTTGGACTCTTTAAAAAAAGTCAAATTATGATTTTAACATCATGAACCACTTTTGGAGAATTTAATTTAGTATGTGCACTGAATTTGCGAAAACACATAGACATACAGGGTTATTGGCAGGTAAATTGGAGAGGCATTGACTCATGCAATGGTGGGGGCAGTGAGGGTCCTGTAAGAGGGGGTCATTGGAGGAAAACAGATTCTACAGAGGGATGCTAAGCCATACTGAGCAGGCAGGGCATACTGAAGAGGCAGGGCAGGGTGCATGTATCAGTTATTAGGTGGGAGGTAGAGAAGGAGAATGCAGAGAGGGTAGAGGAAGAGAGTTTAGAGGCAGGGATGGAGAGGGTGAGACACAGGGAAGAGGAAGAGATGAAGGGGACATAAAACAATTAGGGTGGGGGTAGAAAAGGAGAGTCACCAAGGGAGGTGCAAGAATGGAGGTGACAAGAGCTGGGGAAAAGGGAGTAGCTATTGCTAAGCGGATGAAGAAAGGGAGAGTATGAGTCAGACAGATAGAGGACTAAAGAGGGGGATGGATGGATGGATGATTGGGGCTTTACGTTCTGTAGTTATGCACTAGGTAGGCTAATTAGGACAGGAGGAGGACACGGCAATGAGGCGAAGGATGATTGAAACAGCCGTCCAACGTAGGCCCAGGTGACCCGGCAAGAGCTGGATTCGAACCCTGGACCCAGCGATTGGCAGTCCAGCACGCTACCACTAGACCAACCCTCCCCCTCTAAAGAGGGGGAGGATTGATACTTAAGAAGGCTAAAGCTATCAGGGGGCGGCAAGGCAGCCACAAGAGCTTGTATACAGAAGTAGTCCAAACATTGCTTCTGACTCCAGAAATGTAGTAATGGAGAATTTAGAGAGGTGCAAGTCAGAGAGATATAGATGACTAGGGAAGGAGGAAGATGAATAAACCAGAGAAGGTTTGAGCTAACAGGAAGAAGCAAAAACTAGGCAGGAGTTAGTCTTAGCATTGCTTCTGAATATAGAAATGCAGACATGTAACAGAGGAGGTGGAAAGCAGAGAGATGCTGTAGGTAGAGAGTGAGGAGACATAAGCTAGGGAGAAACCATTGAGGAAACTATTATTACTAATTTATTAGGAGCCCCAAGAACTATGGAGTAGCCAGAAAGGCATACAGAGAGAACGGAGTAATAGATGGAGAAGGCATATATGTCAGGGAGAGGGCAGACAGGGAGGAGGGAAGAATTGTTGTGGAGGAGAGAAAAGCTGTTGAGGAAGAAGAAAGGACAAGGAGGAGACAGATAGGAAGACTAGATGTGGCTGCATTAGGAGGCGGCAGCAAGAGAATAATTAGAGAGGCCCAAGAGATGGAGGAGGGGTGCGGAGACACAGGAAGCAAGAGCTAAGGAGGAGGAAAGAGCTATTGGGGAGGAGACTAGAACTGGGCGGATACAGAAAGGGATAATGCAGGGAGGGGAGTGTCAGAGATAGCTAGAATGAGAGTAACTGGAGAGATTGGAGGATAACATGGAGGAGGGAATGGCTAGGGAAGAAATGCATGGAAAAGGAGAAACCCAGAAAGATAGAAAGGAAGAGTGGAAGGAGGCAAAAGCAAGGGAGGAGGCAACGAGGGATGTCTTGACAGGAAAGTGACTGAAGACGGAGGAGGCACACAGGGAGGAGAGAATCATTGTGCCCCCACTAAAATATTCCTATTTAAGGGCCTGATCTTAAAACACTTTCTTTTGTTTTTGCAGTTTTGCTTCCCCTTTTCTTCACTTTCCCTTTTTAGAAATTGCAGGAAGTTCTGGTATATATCGGGCAGTGCAAACACACCCTTCATACCCCCTTGCCATAATTTTATTTTGAAATTTCATAATTTAGAGTATAGAGCCACATGGACCTTATGTTTAACAGCAATACAACTTTGCATGCTGGTACATGCTCTGTCCCTCAAGACCATTCAGGGTTTCTTTGTGAGGGGAGGCCTCATGATAATATACACCCCCTGCTCCCTTCTCTTATTCCCGCAATATCAGTTATCCCCCATTTTGCCCCCCATTTTTCCCACTCTTCCCCCTTCTACCCCCTCTTCCCCCTTCTTCCCCCCCGCTTCCCCCTCGCTTCCCCCCGCTTCCCCCCTCTTGCCCCCGCTTCCCCCCTCTTGCCCCCGCTTCCCTCAATTTACTCCCCCTCTTCCCCATTCTTGCTCCCGTTTTCCCCATATAACCTCAGGCTCCTCATTTCCCCCAATTTCCCTGCCATTCCCCCTCACTGCCTCTAATTAAATGTTTTTATCTTAGCGTTATCCGATAGGGGGGGGGATGGTGTTTCTTCTCAATACCATTGCCTACTCCAATTTTAAATGTAAAGTTTCTTCAGCCTCATTGCCCAGTGCCCATTCAAACAAAAACGTCTCCCATATATGGATGTCTCACATTGTGTAATTCTTTTCTTGGCAAAAAATACAAAAAACCTCTTGAAATCGAAGAAGAATATTCTTATAACCCCTCTTTAAAAAATAATACAATCTAGGCCTATTTTAAGAAATTCTGATTGGTCCCTCAAATGGTTGCTGTGTTTCTTGAGCAATGCATACATTTATTTTTGCTTGGAATAAATCCAATCAGAAAGCATATTGCAACTGCGTGAACCGACATTCGCGGATTCTCGTCAAAAACGCGTAAGATCATTGTGGATTTTAGGGGGAGGTTGGGCTGTGGGGGGGTGTGTACACACCCTACACACCCCCCCTGGCTACGGGCCTGAGTTATTGCAGTGAATCCATAGATCTGCTTAAAGTTCTACTTGATGTTACTTTGCTTATATTAACCAAACTGAATCTACAGAGCCGTACCCATGGGGGGTGTGGGGGGTGTGACCCCCCCCCCCATATTTGGCCAGAGGGGGCCCTAGATAAGAGGTAGCTAAAACACGTTTTGGACTAAAAATTACCGCAAAAAAAAACTTAACACAGCATCGTGGACTAAATTTCAGAGGCCCCCTCCCCACTGACTCGATAACTTTATTTCAGACTGACTGACCATGGAGAAATTCATTAAAGAGGGCCCCCCTCACAGAAGCCCCTCAACTGTCTTCAGAAATCTATTTCAGAGGGCCCCCAATGCACTCAAGAAATTTGTTTCAGAGGCCCCCCTGCCTCGATTTACTTCAGAGGGCCCCCCTCTCAGTAAATAAATTAACTTATTTCAGGAAGCCCACTAAGGAGAAATTTAATTCAGAGCCCCCCCCCCCCACTGACTTGAGAAATTTATTTCAGAGGCCCCCCGGACTGACTCCCAGAAATTTATTTTAGAGGGCCCCAAATACACTGAGCATCACCAATCAGTAAATACTCAACATTGCAAAATGGCTTAAAATTTTACTTCCACTTTTTATCGTTTTCATAGCTACGTGTTTTTTTGAAAACTTCGTTTTGCAGTTAAACCGTGACATCATTGGGTATCTGTCAATGTGATTGGTCTAATCTTCAATCTGTGACATATCAGTTCTGAGTTTGACATCACAGTTAATGACAAAGGAATATAAAACTGTCAGGCAATGTTACTATTTCTGTACAACCACAACAAACAACGCATGTCTAAGCTGAGTGTTGCCCCTCATTGTTTTCCAAAAAAAATGTGTTGCTGTTTTTCACAAGACACCAGTCATCACAATTTCAAACATACATCATCCATGTAACACTGCACTTTGTCAGTTTCCTGAAATCTGTGCTTGTAATAAACGAAATTATTTACTAAATCCCTGACATCACAGTTTTGGAATGAAGAAAATTGCAAACTTGAAAAACACGTAGCTATGAAAACGATAATAAATTATCAAAATGAAAGTTCATGCATGCCTTGTACTTGCTATCAGGTATTTCTGTGTCAAATTAAATCATTGTCACTAATGTCGAAAATGCAAGTCACAAAATGTCAAGATCCCTTTTTCATTAATTACAATAACTTTGCTCTTCTTTTATTTGAATGTTTTCCTTTGATAGATTAGGAAAGTTTGCCATTTTACTTGCTTGATGGGATGGGCAAAAGGACATAAAACCTCCCATACTGCAGAACTCCTACAGAATGCAGAAATGTTTCAGAAATGCTGCTGGGACAGACAACACAAAAACACCCGACCACCACCCAACAAAAAACCCCTCCCCCAAACCAAACCCGGCAGTGGCGTAGCTACAGGGGGGGGGGCAGGGGGGCGGTCGCCCCCCCTGGCTCCATCCTGACTGGAAAAAAATTCACTACATTGTCACCAAACATTGCATTTTGCCGATGTGCAGCAGTGATAGTAAGATCTATAGATTACCTGACATGTTTTAAAGATTATTGGCTTCTTTCTTCTCAATCGAGAGTGCACTTTTTCTGTCATTTTTTAACTTGCATGCTGGCTTCTATGGGGTGCGTCAATTTTAAAGTTTTGTCAGGATAGTGACTTTAGACCTCTGCCCTTTACCTTGTCATCAGCACTGTCTTTTTACCAGGCCTGTAGATCACTTAGTAAGTTAATTAGTCAAATTTTGCTAAATATGTCAAATTTTACAAATGAGGAACCACGTGTTCCACATCCATTGCCTTTTATGAGAATTGTTCCTCAGTGACTTGTTCCCCCAGTGACTCCAAAAAGCAATATGTCAGCATAGGCGTACGGGACGCGCAATTTTTTTTGGGGGGGGAGCAACATTTGCCCGAATTTCAAGATCAAGATTTAATACCATTACAAATGAAATTGCCTGGAAATCATTAATTTTCAATAGCTTTTATTTTAACCATCTGCCCGAATTTTTAAGTCTTTTTGCCCGAATCTTAGTGTTTCCCAAACTTTTGGGGGGGGGGCGATTGCCCCCCCTGCCACCCCTTCCCATACGCCTATGTATGTCAGGGCCTGAAGACCTTTTGCGTCTGAAACGTCCACTAAATCATTGAATATTAAAAGACAGTTGAAAGTGAGATTTTTTTAGTGGATATCAAAACATTGTCATCTGTGTGGCTGAGCAAAACTTAGCAGTTATTGATATATATGGGCAGGATTTTTGGGGGCATTGAAAATGAATGAGTGACTTGTGTATTTTGTATGGCATTTTTAAACAACTAATTATGACTGTTGCTATCAGTAAATTGAATAACTTATTTGCACCTCTTCAGTCTTTAATGGCTAGTCGATATAGCTCAGTAAGGTGCTTCAGAGGCGTAGAACAAACTTTAATGGCTAGTTTGGTAAAATTCAACTGCATGCCTTCCAATTAGGGGGCCAACATTTAATCTCAAGGGGGGGGCTTGGAGTTTTTGCCGCCGCTGCCGTGAAATAGATAATTTTCCACCGAGGAAACCTCCAGGCCCCCCTCCCCTGGATATTTAATGGTTGCTCCCTTTTAAAATAAACAATTTAACAATGAAATACACTGTCTTGTAAAAATGTACGCTGATCCTATTGTAAAAAAGACACCAATAAATATTTATATGACTTTAAAATTTTGCCCCCCCCCTGGAAAATTTCCTAGCTACGCCACTGCCAAACCGCTCCCCCCCCCCCAAAAAAACTGACATAGTGGTAAAGATCTTGTCAGAGTTCTGAACTTTGCAGATCCATTGCAACAAGCTGGATGTAGTAACAAAGGTTCGGATAGCCTGCAGTAAGCTGCAGAACTGCAGAATTCTTCCTGCAGAATTTTAAGAAACTGCAGACAGCTGCAGAAGTGCATAAAACCTCCCTAGCTGCATAACTCCTACAGAATTACCCCCAAACCGCTGACCCCCAAACCGCTACACCCCCAAACCAACGTGACCCGGGTGGCGGTAAGGGGCCGACCAGATGATAGTTGGGGGGGGGTTATGGACTTTACCCCCGGGACGACCTTTATTTTTCGTTCGCGACGCGTCAACGAACAATATTTTCGCATGCGCACTCGGGACAAATCGGAATTTTAACATTACGGTACCCTAGCTACAGGTAGAAACAAACCTTTTTTTTTTTTCCAATTGCTGAACAAACTTTTTTTTTCAGAGTCAAGTGGGAAAGAATCTTTTTTTTTCACCAAATATCCATAGCCCCCCCCCCCCCCAAAGATGATTTGGTCGGTCCCGAAGATACGTACTTGTCAAAGAGGTGCATTGCAAGCTTGAAAACTCCTGCAGGGAGCTGCAGAACTGCAAAATTCTGCAACTTCTTGCAGAATTTTAAGAAACTGGAAAATTCTGCTGGAGGGACCTGAGAGCTCTTTCTACAGTTCCACTGAGCTGGAACGGATTTTGAAGCTTTGACCAGGTCGCCAACTCACTACACAAAACAAGCGCCGAGGTTTGGCGACCTAGAGGGCTCTGGGGCTACTCCAAGGACCTCAACTAGTCTCTGCAATGTCTCCACTACGTCTCTAGCTAGTTCTGTGAGACCATACTGAGCTTATAGCGCGTTTTAGATCGTAGTAAGAACCCCCTCCAGGTTGCAGAGCTGCAGAGGTATTCTATGCCAAAGTACATGGATGGTGGCGTCATCTGTAGTCACCTGTTTTTGATGACGTCAAAGGTGACGTCACAGCCCGTAATGTTGCTGGAATGATGTGAATGACCCGAATAAAATAGTTCCTGGTTCTGCTCTAAGAATTACACTGGAAATATTTTGTTGACCTTTAGTGAACAGTCTCACCGCAAGAGCTTGTACACATTTAAATGATTGAAAGTAATGCAGGCAGTTTCATCCTTCATTTGGGATTTCATGAAATTGGCACAGTAACACAAACGTCACAGCTTGTGTGAAGAGGTCTGACGAGAAAAAAACAACAAAAATGGAGACTGACATCATTTCGTAGGCTGCAGATTCAGAAGAATTGAGACTTGGGTAATTATTTCCAGTTATTGCAGATTAATTTTGACAAAATTTTGTGCAACTTAGTGTAAGGAATTTTTATTTTTTGGCCTCAGATAGAAGATCCAAGTGCTTGAAGTTGACCTTCTGCAAAATTGAACAAAAAGCATCTCATGACAGCTGAAATTCAGCCGAACATTCAAGTTCAAAGTCCATTTACTTGAAAAGTAGGCAATTAGAAAAATAATCCTTACACTAAGTTGCATTAAATTTTGTTTTCTCCCATCTGGTTTATGTCCTGGGGACAGAAACAGCTGCTAACTTCTCAATTTTGCAGCCTACGAAACATTGATGAATTTGAAAAATGACTGTTTTGAAGGACATTTTTGCTGATTTTTTATCCAACTTTTTTCAATTTTTGCATGAAAATCTTTTCAAGTGCATGCGAATCTACATCACCAGTAGTCAGTTAAGGCTTTGAGTTGTCTGAAATTTTAATGGCACTTGTATCAGTCGGATATTCAGATAAATATACTGATGCAAAATGGTGAAGCCCTGGTTTTCTCTGTCAAAAATAGTTCCCAATTCAGCCACAGGTGGCAGAGCAATGCAAGACACCATGCTCCTAGTCCAGTAACTCCGTCCAGTTTCCCGCTTAACATTTGTTAGTAGAATCGCCAAACACTATGACGGCGCACGATTCGGCGGTATCAGCACACATCAATCGATCAGAAATTGTCTAACTAAGCGATCAGCACGGGTCTGATCAAAATCAGCTGAGTCGTTTCTGAGAAATTAGCAGACGAAATCTCGAATCGGAAAGTAAACAAACTTGGCTTCGACGTCATTGGACGGCCTGCCAGCAAGTGCCCGGATGTTGCTCTAAAAATAGCTGACAGCTGTCAGAGAGTCAGCAGGCGCACGTGGGTGGCCATTTGCAGGATATTTATGAGTTAAACAGGACGATTTCTATTGAAAACTGGGATACAGACTGCTATGTAAAGTGTTGATCAATGCCTGTGCAAGCTACTAGACCGCTGGCCGCTCCACGAGCGTCATGAACAGCCTGCTGCCTGCAGGATAACATTGACAGTTCAGAGTTGAGTGAACTATTAAAGTTCACTGACAATGATGACAGACTCTCAGAAGCAGGTGAGCATTGCAATTAGGCTTGAATTAGCACATTAGTACTAACTGTACTAACATCCACTTGAACCTTTAATTGAAATTAAGATCTTTAGCCTAGGCTACATTCGTAGGTGTGAAAGTCAATTGCTATTCTTGAATTCAATTGTGTATTCAGAAGTCATGCTGATTACTGCATGAATCATAAATTAATCATGTTATTCAGTTACTGAGTTAGGCCTAATAGCTCGTAATGTATACATGTCAATCAGTGTCATCAGCAGGTTCAGTGTCATTTCATTGTCTTGTCCAGGGGCGTAGATCCTGGGGGGGGGATGAAACTGGGGGGGATGATCATATGATTATCAACCCCCCCCCCCCCCAGAATTTCAAATTATTACTACTTGGTGTTGACAATTATCTGTCATATGTAGCAATTTTCCAGTTGATGTTGTGTGGAAAAAACAAGTCTCAGAGCTAACCTTCGATAATCTGTAATATATTGGCTTTTGGGCCTTTAGAAGATTATAGGACGTTTCACCGCTGGGACGTTTCACCGCCGGCAGTAGTGGGACATTTCACCGCTGGTTAATAACAATGTTAGCCAAGTAATCATTGCCTTGTATAAGCTTGATAAACCATAATTCAACAAAAACACACAAAATATTGTCTGTGTTGCTAATCTATCTACATGATCTATGATTATCTAAGTTTTTTGTTATTTTGTAGCAAAAAGACGTAACATTTTGTTATGTCTAAATTAAATGTTACAATGTAGCTAAAAGTGTGGAAATTAACAAGAAAACATAACTAAATGAACAATGTGGTTACCAGAATAATGAAGGATAACAATATTCACTAAAAAAATCAACTAAAGTAATACTTTAATAACCAAATAGTAAAATTAACTGGCGGTGAAACGTCTCACACTGCCGACGGTGAAACGTCCCAGCGGTGAAACGTCCTGCTACCCTTTAGAAAGGCCCCCGAAATCTGCTGCTGCGCAACTTGCGGCCCGTTGAGCCTCGCGAGAATTTTGCGATCCCCGAAATCACCCCCCCTACAAAAATTTAAAATCTACGCCCCTGGTCTTGTCGGTGACAATATACATACATTATACAATACCATACATGTATGTAAACGGCAGAGAGTTACTCAGACAGACAGTATCACTGACACTGACTGTTGTGATGAATTTGAACTTGTCAAGAGCACACATATGTTCAAGCACAATTTAATTTAAATATGGAGGCACAAGGTCAAGGGACCATTCGGCAGTTTAACAATATCAACTGTTATGACTGGGGGAAGGAGGGTGTTATCAGAAGTTGCTGAAAGAAAAATTATACTCCCCCCCCCCTTATGTTTATGCCAATTTTTAGTACCCCAAAGGGTCAATTCAGATTTTTAGAACTTGAACTCTTTCTCAGTAGTGTGTATATATGGTTATAATTGCAGTTTAATACATGAAGATCTACATTTCGTTGGTGGTGCAAGTTACTAAAATGTGCTTTTTTAAATTACAGGCCTGAAAATGTCCCACGCGTCCCTTGCCAGCATCTTGACAAGTAGACAACAACCAGAAGTTTAATTGGCCAGGTGCTTGACAAGATGTATCTCCTTTTCAAGGACACGGTGGGATTGAGTGAATATCCCACAATAGGCAGTGTAGTTCTGGCAAAAAACCATGTGATTCACACCATGTGGTTCATCATTGTGAACCACATGAAAGAAGTCCTGACGTTGCTATGTAAACAATAGACAGTAATGTGATGACGTCACAATGTTTTGAGGCTCTGATTGGTCCATGTGGTTGCTAGGGATATTTTTGGCGCCATTCAAACAAAATAGTGCCATATGAAATCACTCTATTTTTTTTACTGGAGGTTTTTTTTTATTGTGGGATATAAATAAAACTCAATGGGAGTGTGGTTCAAAGCAATGAACCTCACTCATGTCAGGTCTGCTGCAGAATAAACACTCGTCCTTCGGACTCGTGTTGTATTCTTCCGCGACCTGACATTCATGAGGTTCATTGCTTTGAACCACACTCCCATTGAGTTTTATCATAAAGTTTATTAGTTCAAGTTCTAGTTTTTCAAGTTCAGACAATAGTTAAAAATGTTACATCATATGAGAAACAACTTACATCCAGATACTAAAATGTATATAAGGATGATTGAAATTTCATTACATAAATCTTTGATTAAATTAAGGAAATTTATAGGGAGCCATTACTTAGAAACCCAAACAGTTAAAAAACAAGAAAAAAAAGAATCACAATTTTCCTTTAAAAAAAAAAAAATCATTGCATGTAAAATGGGTGTTGTATTTGTAGGCTTATAGGCGGAATGACTAATAAACTAATATTTGATTTTGCAGGGCTACACTCATTGCTCAGAAAAGCAAGGAGCGATATATATTGCGGAGGGATTCGAAGTTGGACTACAGCCTCAACTGATGTTATCCAGCCTCGATTAGATGATGTGGATGAACCAAGAAACAATAGTAAGCAGTTTGGAAAGAGAAATTTGCATTGAGTTAATTGTAAAAACTTTAAATGCGCTTCAGCAGTGACGTAGCTGGGGGCTCTTGAGCAGGGGGCACCTGGGGGGCATGCGATTCTCTGGGGGGTACCCACTGCACTAATTGTATATTTTAGCCAGAGTTGGAAAGTTCATATGGGGGGCACGGGTCCAATATGGGGGGGGGGGGGGTACGTGCCCCCTCCCCCATAGGGACTGTCTCTGTTCAGCTGCTGAAGTGTCCTGTGTAATATTAGCAAATATCCAAAAAGTTCACCTGCATGGCTGTCTTAATTTTTTATTTATGAATTTCCATGGTTGCAAAGTATGATCAGAAGGAAATGTGCAAAAAATGGTTTGAGTTGCTACACTCATGATTATGAAACTTAATATTGAAAATTTAGATCCAGAATTTGCACCAGACAAAAATTCAGGCTTTGAAATCTTCAATCTCTGGAAGGTTTTTACAGAAATTTTAGTTATGGATTTTGGAGAAATTGAGTTAAACTGGGTGTCTCGGAGAATGTCATGCGGGTTGTCTCCATGACGTTCTTGGAATTGCCTGAAAATGTGCACAGGGACCTGGTCAACTCTTAAACTGGGAAAACTGAAGTCAAAATTGCCAAATTCAAAGTACTCTTACCACACTGGACCTCAAAGTTAAGGTGTTCAAGAGCGTATTTTTCACCAAAAACACATTTTTGCAATGTAAAACTTGTCTATGTTGGACCTACTCTCATTACTGAATGAAAATCCTAAAAAAAATTCAAAGTGGCTTAAAATGGAGGTTAGTAAGTACTTTTTTGAACAATACAACTACTTAGTTTGGTAATTTCATAAAAAAGAAGAAAACTTAACTAAATGTCAATTTATCATCATAGGAAATCTATTTTCTTTATATTATGACATAGGGCAAATAGTGCAGAATCTTCAGGGCAGTTTTCATTCCAATACACTGAATATATTGTGAGAAACACACAATTTTTGACAATTTTTCAGCAATATTTTTTCGAAAAGTGATAAAATTTACCTCAGAAACAATGTGTTCCTTCAAAACGATTTCAACTGTCCTATGTTATGGGTCTGATGTTGGCTTCAAATTAATACCAAATAAGTCATAATATAGTGGAAATAATTATTGAAAATATTCAAACGCCTTTATTTCAAGAGTGGGTCCTTTTTGCAGGTTTAGGCAAAGACCCTTTGCTTGACTTTAATATCAATGCTCCATCTCATTATTTAAAAAAATATACCTATTTCTAGATTCATTCTCATGTTAATGATACTGAGCAGTGAGCCTACCCTTTTCCTTGATTTGATGTCTTAACACTTGAGTATGTGAAAATGAACTAATGTTTAATCCCAATCAGTGCAACATTTTATAATGTACACTTAGGTGATCTCATAAAATGCATCATTATAGAGACACTACTAGGAAGAAAATAATCTTGTAGCGGAATTAACTGAAATGCAGAGTTAAATGCAATAGATTTGAAATACAAAACAATGCCAATGATCAGACCTATCAATGTTCAACTATTCATGACAAGGTCTGTCTGGAAATCACTGGAAATAATGAATCACAGCCCAGTTATAAGTGATAATTATTAACTTTTATTGAAGTTGAAAGATTGAAGATTCCCTTCCTTGCAGTTTTTTTTATTGAGTCTCAAACAAGCCCATGTATAAGTACAATCATATACAGCTGTACACAGATTTTATATTAATGCACATTGTGACATCATCAAAGTGTCTTAGTTCAAATGTTGAGTTCCTTAAGTTAAATAATTTTGTTTCCAATATACTCAAAATGCCTGGGAGTATTAGTGCAAAAATATTAAATCATGCTATTGTTAACTTGATCATGTATCTCAATGGCATTTATTTTAGAAGTAATGATCCTGAAATAAAAATGAGTGAATGAGGTTTTTGCTACTGAATCAGTGAAGCTGTTGCGAAAATATAGAAGAATGAATCCCTCTTATTAACTATTCTGACTATCATCCCAATCCCCAGCAACTGGTGTCTCATACATTGAAGAACTTAGGTATAAATTATATCTAGCACACTTGCAAGATATCTTATTGAAACCAATTTTAGCACTAAAATGGTAATTATAGCAATTTATGATATTCGAAAACTTTCAGTTCTGGTAAAACGAAATTTAAGAAAACATTGAGCAATCAATTTTCTTGCAGACCCATCATGTTACCATTCAAATGAAAGGCCATTTCAAAAATGGTAGTTAGAATTGTGTAACTTTAAAATTGACAGAGTTATGCAAAACCGCGGATTCGCAAATTAACAATTTTTTGCTGTTTTGGCGAAAACGTCAAGCTCTGTGAGCATCCAGTTCTATTCAACTTAGAAATCCAAAATTTTGCATGGGTACATTATTTGGCTAATGGAACAAAATGAGGGGGTGTCTTGCCCTCTTCGGTGAAATTAATGTTTTTTGAACCACCCTCGTGAAACATAGCCTTAAAATTTTCAATTTTTGTAATTCTTTTTACATTGGGTTGCCCCAGTGTAATAGAGAGAGAATGGGTCAAAGTTCTTTTCTGTACAATGTTGTGGAGGTAAACTGGGAGGTTTTAGGGGCTTAAAAACCAACTGGGGACCTTAGTATACTTGCTTTCTGAAATGCATTTTGTAATTTGGTGCTGTATGTGCTGGGTTATTCAGAATTTAGGAAAATTCCAAAACATGTCTTTTTCCTCTTTCAGACTCTTTGGCAGCAAATTGCCACATTTTAAAGTGTCTATTGTGAGCTTAGTATTTCACTTAAGAGTTATGAAATTTAGTATAGGGATTCGTTTGAGGGTTTGAATCAGGAACATTTTGAGAAATTCTAGATGGCTGCAAAAATGGCCGTCACAAAATGGCTGCTATTCTTGATTTGCCCACTGTGAGTTAAATTTTTAGTATTGAAATTTGGTGTAGAAATTTGTTTGAAGGTGTGAATCAATATTTGGGGAAATTCAAGATGGCTGCCGAAATGGCGATCACTCTTGAGTTGCCCACAGTGAGCTTAGTATATATTAGAGGTTTGAAATTTGGTACATGTATAGAGATTTGTTTGAGGGTATGGATTAATGACCCCGTAGGATTCCAAGATGGCTTCTACAAAATGGCTGCATTTCTTGATTTGTCCACTGTGACTAAGCCCCCCCCCCTGTGACGCCACTGAATTTAAGTGGTTCACAACATTTAGTGGTATATCTGCAAACCTGACAAGGCTTTCCTATTTCAATCAGTAAAGTACAAGCAAAATTGGGAAGTGCATTAAGTCTTTGCAAATTTTTTTTTATGATTTGTGTGTACAAAGTTAAATTTTAAAAAAGGTTCATGTAAAATGAGTTTAATAAGCTGGTAATTGAGCAATTTCTTTAACCCTCGGAAAATAAAGTCTATCTATCAATAAATATATACCATCTTTAAAAATGTTACTTATAATAATGATCATGCTAAGATTACTAAACACAGTGTTTGAATCCTCGGATTCTTGTTTTTGGGTTACTTTCAATTCATCAGATTCGTGTTAACGCATATGACAGTGTTTCTCATCTTAAAATAATGTATAGATGTATCATTAAAAGCTGATAAGTCTGTATTTATTTGCAGTTCCGACTCCCGCGATGGTTTCTTTCTTGCTGATGTCATGGAGTGGAGAAAATGGTCCGACTCGCAGATCTAATGTGATGGAGACAACTACTCCACCGCCAACAGTTTGCTGTTAGACTGTCATACAACCTTACCAGTAAATAAATTTAGGAAAACTTGGCGTGCTTATAAGTTATAAATAGTCTAGAATATGTATTGAGTATGTTGCAAATGCATTAATTCATTTCATCAACCTTCAGTTTTGTTCTTACATTACACAACTGAAGTGATTTTGCTGTGATTTTCAGGAAAATGCTCCAAAATGAATTATGCCTGCTCTGAAACATCATTGAAACACCTAACCATCTTCGGTCTATTGATGTCCCGGAAAGTGTGATGAACTAGTGAAGTCAGATAATTACCAAGGTATGTAACCTGAATGTGTAAAAATAACTTTTAATAAAGTTCCTCACATGAGATAATGAACATTTTGAAACATCAAGAAATAGTTAACAACATTTTAGAGGGAGAACCTAAAAGCCGGGACAAGCGTCCGGGACGACACGGGACGCCCGGGACGAACTAATTGCCGGGACAGAGTTCCGGGACAGCAAATTTAATGACTTTTTGCTGAAAGAGGGACAACCATTTGAGATACAGAAACGGCAGACCACTTTTTAGAAAGCTGGGGTCATGTTCTATCCACAGAGAAACTTTAATTTTTGATCTGAGAAAGTTTAGTTTTTGATCTGAGAAAAGAGGTTTGGTTGGTTACCAGTTGGTTTGGTTACCAGTTGGCATGGTTACTAGTTGACTTGATACCTTTTTAAAACCTGCTCTCAGTAACTTATTATATTAATTCTCAATATTCATGTTCCTTTTCATAGATATTCAATATTATTTGTCATTGAGTTTGAATTTATGCAATTTTTTCTAAGTTATCCATCTATCTATCTACTATCTATCTATCTATCTATCTATCTATCTATCTATCCATCTAACCATCTATCTATCTATCTATCTATCTATCTATTTATCCATCCATCTATCTATCTGTGTAAAACTGGATCTCCGGGAGGCAAAGTGAATCAACCTTGAAATTTAAAATTTCCCAAAAATGGCAAAAACAGTTTTGACCATATATGTAATGCTCTTGGTTTTGAAGCTATTTCAGTTACACAATTTACAATTAGAACAACCGGATAAGGGCTTTTGAAATTAACTATTTTAAAAAATAGATTGATGATCTAAATTTTTTCTACACGGAAAACGGCCATTTTAATGAAAATATCCGTCGCAAGGCAAAGTGAACCAACCCATATTTTGCTTGAAACTGCTGATGATTTTGGGTCAAATTGGCCAAGTAAATAAACAATTGCACTAAGCTTAGTATCTTTCATGACCATCACAACTTCAGTGTTACAAATGAATTAAATAGCCTCACTCTGGGGGGCATATTCTTCAGAGAAATTTCAAAATATGGTTTGGTTCACTTTGCCGCAAAATAATGGTTCCTTGGGTTGGTTCACTTTACCGTAATACTGAATCCTAGACCCAATGAGTGGCAATGCTGGTCAGCCAGATGGTTGAAAATGACCCAATACCAACCAGGCAGGGTACTTTTAAAAAGACTTTGGTTGAAAATAAATTAATCAACCTCATTCTGAGGAGTGGAATTGCTGCAATAATGATCAAAACTTACTTGGTCTGGTTCACTTTGCCTTGAAATGTATGGGTTGGTTCACTCTGCTTTGAGATGTGTGGGTTGGTTCACTTTGCCTTGAGATGTGTGGGTTGGTTCACTTTGCCTTGCAACTAAACTGAGTTTTGGCCACATTGGGTTGGTTCAACCCCCTATAAAAATAGCATTGCTATTAGAAATTAAGGTAGGTCACCTAACCATCAGATAGAGGACACAATTTGATGCCCAAAACCATTGAAACATGGAAATGCCAAAATTCAGGGTTGGTTCACTTTGCCTCCCGATGATCCATTACTAACATTTTGCAACAAATTCCGACTTTTAACCATATTTTTGTAGCGGGATCTAAATCTATAGCATATGGCTATATAACAGGTCTGTTGAGAATCCCGGTACACTTAGATCCCAAAACTCCCCATGGCAGCCTGGGTTTTACCATTGCCACTTCAGCAGTTTCCGTGTGGTTCAGATGTTCTCCTAAAAATAGGCCTTTAATGTTTCACTCTAAATTCAAGTAGGCCTATTTCTGCTCTAACATGACATAGTAGGGGAAGCGGGGGCACAGTGAATCGGATAGGTTTAGATAAAGAATAACAAGATTCCCAAATTTGCAAACTTGTAGACTTTTTATAGGCCTAGTTATTGTCTATTACAATTTGGTTTCTCCCACATACAATATCTATTAACAGATATCTCAACTTAATGACTGGTTGTGTATTTGTTGCATATATATATGACAAGTAACAGCCTACCATTTAATCACATAACAGATGACTGCCTATTCCTGGAAAGCTTGTCTGAGTCTTGGGAGTTGCATGTGAAAGAATAGTTCTCTATGCAAGACTCACAAGAAATTACTTTTAATCCCTTTGAATTCCAGTAGAGAAGCCATATATATAATATTTTATGTGACATTGTGACAAATTGTTGTATTTTCATGGAAAAACGTTTGTCATGCTTATTTTTTTCATTCACGTCGATAGGTAATCATCTCAGCTTTCCAAAAAGTGGTCTGTCATTTTTGTGCATCAAATAGCTATCTAACTATGACCAATTATAGTCAGCAAGGGCTGTCCCGGAACTATGTCACGGCAATTAGTTCGTCCCGGGCGTCCCGTGTCGTCCCGGAGGCTTGTCCCGGCCTTTAGGTAGTCCCCATTTTAGATACACTATGGGAAAATTGAGTTAGAGTCAGTGTTTTTACAGCCCCTAAGAGGATATATATCATGTATATAGAATTTTAAAAATATATATCGTCATGTTCCCTAGCAAGGATTATCACATTCTCTCACTATTTTTCGCTTTCCCTTGCACTTTCTTCCTTCTCTCAAGATCATTGCGTTCCTTTGCAAAGATTATAGCGTTGCCCTCGTACCCTTGCGATCTTTTGTATTCTCTTGCATTATGGCAATATCACATTCCTTCGTCGATCACAAAGTTAGTGATCTTTCGCAATCTCTTGCAATCTTTCGCATACTCTTGCGATCTTTCGCGTTCTGTTCATGATCTTTCGCATTCTCTCCTGATCTTTTCGCATTTTACTGGATCTTTCGCATTCTCTCACGATTATCTCTGTGATGTTTTAACCAGTTGGATGTTCAAGACTAGTTGTCCTATATCGTTTTGGATTAGTGCAACGTCTGAAAAAGTACTGCCACAATGCCCTCCATCATGGTATTGTAAGGATATTGTGCTAAAGCCAGGGAACACTCAGGTTGGTTCATGCACTTTCGAGCTTTTTGAAGGCTACACTGCCATTTCTTTAAATTCTGCTGTCTTAAATGCATTTTCACATATTTCATTCAAATTTTCAGCATCAGTCATCTGATATAATAGGTCAAGGAAAAAACAATTTTTGGGGGGGGGGTCACTGTATAGTTTAATGGTGAAAAATGCTATTTTTAGCTTAAAATGTGAAAAAAAAACTTTAAAAAAAGGCCGAGGGATGAATTTAATGGTAGAAATGCAAACAAGGTGTCTAATGAAAAGCAGAGAAACAGTACTAGAAGATGGTGGAGGCCCTTTTTTTAATTTTTGATTTTAATGCCTGTTCCATGGGGTTTTTAGTTGAAATTGAGCATCATATAGTGCTACTTCTCTGCTTTCATTTGATACCTTACTTGCATTTCTACTGTTAAAATTCATCCCTTGGCCTCTATTTTAGTGTTTCTTTATCAGATTTTAGGCTAAAAATAGCATTTTTTCCAATTAAAAGATACAGTAACACTGCACAAATGCCTTTAATTGAGCATCATTTGAGGGCATTTCAGTGCTGTCCAAAAAACACGAAAAGTGCATTAACCAACCAGAGCACAATGATTGATCGCGAGGGAACACAATGATCACAAGGGAATCCGGTGATCATGAGGAAATGCGATGATCGCAAGAGAATGTGATGATCGCAAGAAAACGCAAAAGATCGTGAAAGAACAAGAAAGATCATGAGGGAACGCAGATGATCGTGAGGGAACACGATAATCGTGATGAATGTGATGATAGCCAGAGGATGTAAAAGATCATGAGGCAATGTGATAATCTCTGACTGTGAGGGAACGCCAAAGATCATGAGAGAACGAAAGATTGTGAGAGAACGTGAAAGATCGCGAGAGAAAGCGAACGATCATGAGAGAATGTGATAATGATAATCATTGCGCGGAACACGATAATATGTATTTTTAATTTCCTGGTCTTAGGGACTCCATAGTTTTTCCAGCAAAATTCCAAATATTCATTTATAATTGTTGACCGCACCGACAAGTATCAAACGTTCTCGACCATATTGTCAAGTGTCACACTCAAACTCAGAACTTTTATATTTTATTCTGCAGAACACTCCTCTCATCTTCCTCTCTCTCCTTCTTTTTACCTCGTCCTTTTCTAGAAAAAAGCTTTATGAGATCTAATACATTTCTGAAGTTGCCTGAGCTAATCTGTCTAGTTGTCAAATGAGGTCACTGTGACCTAGAGGAGTGTGGAAAAGCTATCAGCTCAGATTTTATTATGGGATGGAGAATCACAACAATGAACCACATGGTGTGAATCACACGGTGTTTTGCCAGAACTACACTGCCAATTGTGGGATATACAAGCAAACTCTTTTTTTCTTGACTCGTCTCAGACGAGTGGACGATTACTTATCTTTGACATTGGAATGAGTGAGTGGAGGTGCGGTAAGCAGCCTGGCTAATATGTTATTGTGCAACTTTACATCTGCTACTCTCCCTCCTCAACTCTCCATCTGCTACTCTCCCTCTGCTACTCTCCCTCTGCTACTCTACGCCAGCTACTCTACCTCTGCTACTATCCCTCTACAATCTTCACCTGCTACTCTCCACCTGCTACTCTCCTTTTGTTACTCCCCTCTGCTACACTCCCCCTTCTACTCTCCATCTGCTGCCCTCCCTCTGCTAGTCTCCCTCTGCTATATGTCATCCTCCACTTTCAATCTGCTGCTCTTCCTCTGCTACTTGCTATCTGCTACTGTCCACCTGCTACTCTCCATCTGCTACTCTTCACCTGCTACTCTCCTTTTGCTACTCCCCTCTGCTACTCTCCATCTGCTACTCTCCCCTGCTACTCTCCTCTGCTACTCTCTTCTCCTACCTCCCCTGCTACACTCCCCCTTCTACTCTCCACCTGCTACTCTCACTTTGCTGCCCTCCCTCTGCTAGTCTCCCTCTGCTAGTCTCCCTCTGCTAGTCTCCCTCTGCTAGTCTCCCTCTGCTAGTCTCCCTCTGCTAGTCTCCCTCTGCTAGTCTCCCTCTACTACTTTCCATCTGCTGTTCTCCCTCTGCTACTTTCCATCTGCTACTGTCCCTGTGCTACTCTCCACCTGCTACTCTTCATCTGCTACTCTCCTCTGCTACTCTCCATCTGCTACTCTCCATCTGCAACTCTCCCTCTGCTACTCTCCATCTGCTGCCCTCCCTCTGCTACTCTCCCTCTACTACTCTCCCTCTGCTACTTTCCATCTGCTACTCTACCTGTGCTACTCTCCCTCTGCTACTCTCCATCTGCTGCTCTCCCTCTGCTGCCCTCCCTCTGCTACTCTCCCTCTACTACTCTCCCTCTGCTACATTCCATCTTCCTCTTTCCATCTACTACTCTCCCTCTGCTACTTTCCATCTGCTACTCTACCTGTGCTACTCTCCCTCTGCAACTCTCCATCTGCTACTCTCCACCTACTACTCTCCTTTTGCTCAGTACTCCCCTCAATCTGCTACTCTCCCTCTACTACTCTCCCTCTGCTACTCTCCATCTGCTAATTTCCCTATGCTACTCTCCCTCTGCTACACCCCATCTGCTACTCTCCATCTGCTCTCCATCTGCTACACTGCATCTGCTACTCCCCTGCTGCTCTTCATCTGCCACTCTCCTCTCCTACCTCCCCTGCTACGCTCCCCCTTCTACTCTCCACCTGCTACTCTCCATCTGCTGCACTCCATCTCCCACTCTCCCTCTGCCACCCTCCCTCTGCCACCCTCCCTCTGCCACTCTCCCCTGCTACTCTCCTCTGCTACTCTCCTCTCCCACCTCACTCTGCAACACTCCCACTTCTACTCTTCATCTGCTGTGCTCCCTCTGCTACTCTCCCTCTGCTATATTCCATCTGCCACTTTCCATCTGCTACTCTCCCTCTGCTACTTTCCATCTGCTACTCTCCATCTGCTACTCTCCATCTGCTACTCTTCACCTGCTACTCTCCTCTGCTACTCTCCTCCTCTACTACACTCCGCCTTCTACTCTCCACCAGCTACTCTCCTTCTGCTACTCTCCATCTGCTACTCTCCCTATTCTACTCTCCCTCTGATACTCTCAATCTGCTACTCTCCACCTGCTACTCTCCTTTTGATACTCCACTCTGCTACCCTCCTCTGCTAATATCGTTATGCTACTCTCCCTCTGCTACACCCCATCTGCTACTCTCCATCTGCTCTCCATCTGCTACACTGCATCTGCTACTCCCCTGCTGCTCTTCATCTGCCACTCTCCTCTCCTACCACCCCCCCCCCCACTACGCCCCCCTTCTACTCTCCACCTGCTACTCTCCATCTGCTGCGCTCCATCTCCCACTCTCCCTCTGCCACCCTCCCTCTGCCACCCTCCCTCTGCCACCCTCCCTCTGCCACTCTCCCCTGCTACTCTCCTCTGCTACTCTCCTCTCCCACCTCACTCTGCAACACTCCCACTTCTACTCTTCATCTGCTGTGCTCCCTCTGCTACTCTCCCTCTGCTATATTCCATCTGCCACTTTCCATCTGCTACTCTCCCTCTGCTACTTTCCATCCGCTACTGTCCACCTGCTACTCTCCATGTGCTACTCTTCACCTGCTACTCTCCTCTGCTACTCTCCTCCTCTACTACACTCCGCCTTCTACTCTCCACCAGCTACTCTCCATCTGCTGCTCTCCATCTGCGCCTCTCCCTCTTCTACCCTCCCTCTGCAACTCTCAATCTGCTACTCTCCACCTGCTACTCTCCTTTTAATACACCGCTCTGCTACCCTCCTCTGCTACTCTCCGTCTGCTACTCACCATCTGCTACACTCCGTCTGTTACTCTCCATCTGCTACTCTTCCCTTCTACTCTCCTCTCCTACCCCCTCTGCTACACTACCCCTTCTACTCCCCCCTTCCACTCTCCATCTGCTACACCCTGTCGGCTACTCTCCATCTTCTACTCTCCCTCTGCTACTCTCCATCTGCTGCCCTCCCTGTGCTACTCTCCCTCTGCTACTCTCCCTCTGCTACTCTCCCTCTACTATTCTCCCTCTGCTATTCTCCCTCTGCTATTCTCCCTCTACTACTCTCCCTCTGCTACTCTCCCTCTGCTACTCTCCCTCTGCTAATCTCCCTCTGCTACTCTCCTCTGCTATTCACCCAATGTCCCTCTGCTACTCTTCTCTGCTACTCTCCTCTGCTACTTTCCCTGTGCTGCTCTCCCTCCGCTACTCTCCCTCTTCTACTCTCCCTCTTCTACTCTCCCTCTTCTACTCTCCCTTTTCTACTCTCCCTTTTCTACTCTCCCTCTTGTTCTCTCCCTCTTGTTCTCTCCCTCTTCTATTCTCCCTCTGCTACTCTCCCTCTTCCACTCTCCTCTGCTACTCTCCCTCTGCTGCTCTCCCAATGCTTCTCTCCCTCCACCACCCTCCCTGTACTATTCTCCCTCTGTTGCTCTTCTCTGCTCTTGCCTCTAAATAGCCCACACTGATGCTGATGCGACGTAAAACACAAAATCACTCCCTCACTCACTCTCCTCTGCTCTTCCTCTTCTACTCTTCTCTGCTACTCTCCTTGCTACCTTCCCTCTGCTACTCTCCCTCTGCCACTCTTCCTCTGCACTCTCCTTCTGCTACTCTCCCTCGGCTACTCTCCCTTGGCTACTCTCCCTCTGCTACTCACTATTGTTTCTCTCCTTCAGCTACTTTTCGTCTGCTATTCTCCCTCTGTTGCTCTCCTTCTGCAACTGTCCCTCTGCTACCCGCTTCTGCTTCTCTCCCTCTGCCACTCTCCTTTTGCTACTCACCCTCTGCTGCTCTCTCTCTCTGCTACTCTCCTCGGCTATTTTCCCTCTGCTACTCTCCCTCTGTTACTCTTCCCATGCTGCTCCCTCTGTTACTCTTCCCATGCTGCTCCCTCTGCTACTTTCCTTCTGCTACTTTCCCTCTGCTATGCTCCCTCTGCTACTCTCCAAATGCTACTCTCCAAATGCTACTCTCCCTCTTCAACTCTCCCTCTACTATTCATCCTCTGCTACTTTTCCTCTTCTATGGAGAAGAGAGGGAGAGTAGAAGAGGGAAGTAGCAGAGGGAAAGTAGCAGAGGGAGAGTGGCAAAGGGAGAATAGCAGTAGTACAGGAGTGTAGCAGAGGGAGAATACATTGTAGCTGAGGAGTAGCACAGGAGAATAGCAGAGGGAGAGTAGCAGAGGAAGAGTAGCAGAAGAGAGCAGGGCGAGTATAAGAGGGAAAATAGCTGAGAGGGCTTAGCAGAGGGAGAGTAGCAAGGGAGAGTAGCAGAGGGAGAGTAGCAAGGGAGAGTAGCAGAGGGAGAGCAGCAAGGGAGAGAAGCTGAGAGATATAGCAGAGTGGTTGGAGGCCCAAATTTGGGCTGTGACTGCCCCCGCTCTGCAACCTCACTAAATGGTATATCAAATCGATCCTTATGACCCAAAGTTTAAAAAAAACCCATCTGACGTTGAAAAAGTAACCTGGCACTTTGCCGTCTCAGGGGTCAAAGGTCATGACCTCCATAGAAAAATGCCAAGTTTCAAGCATGGACATGAAATTCACTTTACAGGCTCTCCTGTGTGATCTGATTCAGATACAGAGGCGTATGATACATCAAATGAAAGGTCACATTGAGCTCAATAATTTGATTACAGCCACTTGACCTTTGACCTCATTTGCATATCGTAGGAGTCATAAATATGTCAAAAATTAGTAAAAAATTACCTAATTTTTTCAGATGGAAAGAAAGAAAGTTTCTCTACTATGTTATTTTCACAGGTCCAACCCCTAAATTTCATGTGCACACATCACAGGACACTCTGATGCATATTTATGCAAATTTATTAACCATAGGTCACAACAAGGTCAAAGGTCACATAACTCAAACATAGCTCCTGTATTTCTCAATATTTCAGCAGAAATGCATTATTTCAGGCCCATTGTGTCATAGGCAATTTGTACATGGTCTTATTGTACACCATGTGAAAGGTCTCAATGAGTACAATAATTTTGTGATACTCAATTGACCTTTGACCTCATTTGCATATCGCAAAAGTCATAAATAGGTCAAAAATCAGTATAAAATTACCTACTTTTTTCAAATGGAAAAAAAGAAAGTTTCCCTACTATATTATTTTCAAAGATGCAGCCCCTTAATTTCATGTGCATGCATCACAGGACATTGTCATGAAAATTATGCAAATTTATTCGTATTTCCATAGGTCACAAAAAGGTGAAAGGTCACATAACCCAAACATAGCTCCCATATTTCTCAAAATTTCCGCAGGAATGCTTCTTGCACTTTGTACTTGGTCATATTGTACACCATATGAAGGGTTTCAATTAGCACAATAACTAGGTGATACTCAATTGACCTTTGACCTCATTTGAATATTACAGGTGTCATAAATGGGTCAAATATCAGTAATCATTTACCCATTTTTTTCAACAGAAGCAAAGTTTCCCTTCTATTTTTTTTTTTCATAAATGGTACCCCTAAATTCCAATAGCATTCTTTACAGGACATTGTGATACAAATTTATGCTAATTTATTCAACATAGGTCACAATAAGGTCAAAGGTCACAGAACCCAAACATAGCTCCCATCTTTCTCAAAATTTCAGCAGAATCGTATTATTTCAGGCCCATGGTGTCATATGCATTTCCTGTACGGACTTGTACACCAAATGAAAGGAATCAATGGGTACTATAATTTGGTGAAGCTCAATTGACCCGACCTGTGACACTAATCTTTGTTGAATGACAGTATGGCATGAGACCGGCAGCATCCCTAGTCGTTTGTTGCTGAGGATGTCCTTTGATACCTATCTTCGTTGAATGACAGTGTGGTATGAAACCACTACCGTCCTGGCATACTTAGCTTTGTTGAATGACAGTATTTTCTGAAATAGCACAGTTTGTATTAATCAAGTGCCAGCATTTTGGGTTGTTTATAGTTGACATGACTTTGTGATACATCTTGATTGATTTGACTTCAAATAGCACTGTTTGTTTAATATTCAAGTGCTAGCATATCTTGCACATCTGGCTGCATATTACTGAGATGTTTTTGTAATACAAATTAATGCAGCATGAAATGGCACTGTTGTATTATCCAAGTGCCAGCATCTCTGGTCGTTCATTGTTGATATAATTTTGTCATACAACTTAGTTGATGTTAATAGCACTGTTTGTTGTGTTATCCAAGTGATAGTATCTGGTTGTTTTATTCATTGTTGTGATGATTCATTGGTAAAACTTAATGGCACTGTTTGTGGTATTATCCAATTGCCAGCTTATCTTGCATATCTGAATGTTTGTTATTGATATATCTTTTTGATACAACGAGATGTAACACGAAATGGTACTGTTGGTTGTTTTATCCAAGTGCCAGAATATCTTGGATATCTAGTTGTTTGTTATTAATATATTTTTGTGATACAACTTAATGTATTATGAAATGGCACTATTATCCAAGTGCTAAATTTGTTGGTTGTCTATTGCTGAGATGATTTTGTGATGCAACTTAATGTAACATCATGTTACTAACATGAAATGGCACTGTTTGTGGTAGTTCCCCCGTGGCCTAATTGGTAAGTGCGCTTGTCAACTGGCTTTGTGGGCGTGGGTTTAAATCTCACCCCAGGAACTCACTTTAATCCGAGCACATGGGAAATTAAATGGAGGTGGGTTGAATCCAGTATTCTATGCTGGGGCAACTGAAAGACCCTGGGCATCCCTGAATTAATAGGGTATGTGCCAGACTCACAGTCTTCTCATCTCATCATCATATGGCGGTCGCCTGCCTCGATATAGCCCACTAAGGTGCTGCAGAGGCGTAAAACACAAACAAACAAACAAAGAAACAAAGAAACACTGTTTGTGGTAGCATAT
This sequence comes from Platynereis dumerilii, assembly GCA_026936325.1. Lineage (NCBI taxonomy): Eukaryota > Metazoa > Annelida > Polychaeta > Phyllodocida > Nereididae > Platynereis > Platynereis dumerilii. The sequence goes on from JAPTHN010000004.1 coordinate 27,364,617, forward strand.
TTGGTTGCATATTGAAGTTTCTTTGTTTGTTTGTTTTTGTTTTACGCCTCTGCAGCACCTGAGTGGGCTATATCGAGGCAGGTGATTGCCATATGATGATGAGATGAGAAGACTGTGAGTCTGGTTCATACCCTATTAATTCAGCGATGCTCAGGGTCTTTCAGTTGCCCCAGCATAAAATACTGGATACAACCCGCCTCCATTTAATGTCCCATGGGCTCGGACTAAAGTGAGTTCCTGGGGTGGATTTGAACCCACGCCCTCAAAGCCAGTTGACAAGCGCACTTACCAATTAGGCCACGGGGGAACCATATATTGAAGTACCATAGTCCGAAATAGAAAAGATGATGTTATTGTTTTTACTTGATGAGCAATTGAGCATATTACAAAGCCTTGAAGTTAAACTGCTCTTAAATCTGTAAGGAAATCTCAAAAACAAATTCTGCCTGAAATTTCAGGAAGTATGTGCTCTCTGGCTTGTAGCATGGTATTGTGTACAGTGGCATTTTTTTAAACTGGAAAGCTTGTTATTTCGACATGATATGTCATTTGGACATGGCATGTATCTGATTGACTAGAGGAGAATGTGTGGTTTTCAGAAATATATGGTTTGCTATGTGTTGGTTGATTCGCCTATCCCCATAAATCAAAATTCTGCTAAAAAAACTCCTTTTTTTCCTTGTTTATAGCTCATTCACAAATAGTACTGCTTATAAAGGGTGACGCTTTTGATATTTTAACACTTTTCGGAATGAAATAATTGGTTCAGTATCACAGACTGAAGCACAAAGAACATATTTAGCTAAAAAAATTATGGTTTTACAGTGTTAGCGTTCGCCAAGGGAATTTTTTACATGAAGATGTCACATAGTTTGAAAACAATTAATTTTCTTACATGCACTTTTGACCTCTCCTGAAATATATATGCTTTATATATGGAATATAGCTAATGGCTGCGTGGAAGCCCCATAGTATCCCTCTTCTAGACCAACACTTCTTCAGTTCCTGAGACCGTTATAAGGGCACATTTAGGATGCTTTTGCATTGCTTATGCAAATGTTCACAAGTACGTCGCGTTTTACAAATTCGTAGGTTCAGATGTCAAACTTTTAGGGCCAAGCTTGAGATTTTTTTTACAGATATTTGTGCATCAAACTGTGATACTGGACAAAATATTGAGTCTCTAACCATCATATTGGACTTGTTAGAGCTGATCTTAGAGTGTTCACAAGTACGTCGCGTTTTATGAAACCGACACTTCCTGCTGCTAAGTCACCTTGGTTGTGCCAATAGCATGGATACTTGTGAATAGTCATTAGAAAACATATTTAGGAAGCAAAAAAAAAAAATTTGAGAGAAATCTGAACTCAATTATGCGCAAAATTAGCATATTTTTAAAAATATGATAAATGAGAGAAAATTTTCAAAAACCATATTTTTCTCCTAATTATACTATAGACAGGTAATTTTGGATTAAATCCAATATCACTACCGCCAATTTGAATTATTTTCTTCAATGGAACATGCATTTATGTTGAAATGAAAAATACTTCGGATATTTTGGGGAGAGTAAAAAATCTGCTATTAACTTGGAACAGAACCCAAGACCCAACATCCAAAATCAAGTGCTATGTCTAATAATCTGGTTCCCTAGAACTATTTCTAACTGATTTGGAACAGAATTTCCTTATTTTGATACATTCATCTCAATATTATATCGTGAACATGATTTCTTGTTAATTTCAAAGAAGTTATCGTTATTGCAATATATAGTGTTTAATCATCATTTATCTATTTTAAAAGGTTAAATTGATTTTCCACTACGTTTTAACCACGTTCATTATTAATTTCATATTACTTGACCCCCAATTTCATTTTTTGTGCATTTACTAATCATTTACTTTCATCCAAAGATAAGACTAAAATTGACTTTGGCTTGGTTTTTGTTGAGCATAGTCAACGCTGTTATGGCTATGGTTATCATTTTTTCCAAAGTTGGTCAACACTATATCATGAACGTTTCCTGGTGGTTTGGTGGCTTTAATACTTATACTTTTTTTGGCACATGTGTTTTGACCAACTGTGGGGAATTCAATTTTTGCAGGGCTAAGCTTAAGGTGCAGCTCCTCACTGCCTGCAGTTAGAAATGTAAAACCCTAGCAAAATGTACTCCAGTATGTGTATTATAAGTGTTCCAAAAATTAACTTCCTGGATTAAGTGGGATTTGTTATTTTTTTGAAGAAATAAACCATATTCCAGTTCTGTCACGATTCACCCCAGTGTACCGATTCACCCCATATTATGGAACAACGAAAGCTCATTAAGCTCCATCCTTCTGGATTTAGTTTCCCTAATATATTAGCTATCAAAATATACGAAGTACTTAATTGTGCTACAACTTTCATTTTTCATCATCGGTGGCCAAAATGTGTACACAATAGTGTGCTACAAGCCCTCTCTGTTTATCCTGTAATAAACTTTTGTAATAACAACCATGGAAACCCTGATTCATATTTTTATTAAGCAATATGCCAATACCGTCAAAGATATAATTAATGCGTAAAAATATTATATGTTATTATATTTAAGTCAAAATTAGTAGTATGACAAGTTTATAGGTAAAAAATGTTCAAAAGAATCACAGTGCTCATTTAAAAAAAGAAAGGTAGATTTACCAAATTTATTGATTCTTGCGATTTTCAGACAGGGGTATACCGTCAATCTTTCACCTGTTGTACAAGAAACCAAGGCAGAAAATGAATACATGTGACATGAAGGGCCTGAAAAATAAGCATTTTTGTTTAGATTTAGAGAAATACTGGGGTAATTTTTGGGTCATGCGACCTTTGACCTTGGTATGACATATACCGAAAAAATTAGCAAAATTTTAGATGACAACATCACATGAGCATTCGCACAAATCTTCTAAAGGTGTAAGATCTATGAAAATAATGTAGCGTTCGTGGCTTTTGAAACTTTTATCACTCTTGTAATATGCAAATAATGTCAATTGTCAAATGAGTATATCAAGTAATTATAGAATTTATCTAAACCTTTCTTTTGGTGTACAACAAGTTCGTTCAGAAAATGGATATGGCACAATGGGCCAGAAATATTGCCTTCCTGTTCAGATTTAAAGAAAATCGGGAGTTATAGTAACACAGGAAAGTTATTCTAAACGAAGTAGGTATGGGAGATACATTTCGGTCATGTGACCTCAGAACGTTGTGTGACCAATATCAAATAAATTTGCATAAATATAAGTCACACATTCCGTGTTGAATGTACATCAATTTAGGAGGTAAGGTCTATGAAAAATGATATGGTCGGAGAAACTTCCCCTCTTCAAATTGGAAAAAATAATTTTTTGAGACTTTTTACCTATTTCTAACTTCTGTAACATGCAAATGGGATCAAAGGTTAAGTGAGCATCATTCAATTATAGTACTCATTGACACCTTTCATTTGGTGTTTGACAAGTGCATACAGGAAATGCATAATTGTGACATCATGGGCCTGAAATAATGCACTTCTGCTGAAATTTAGAGAAATATAGGAGCTATGGTTGTGTTATGTGACCTTTGACCTTGTTGTGACCTATGTTGAATAAATTTGCATAGATTTGTATCACAATGACCTGTGATGCATGCACATGAAATTTAGGGCTAAAATCTATCAAAACAACATTTAAAAAGGGAAACTGTGTTTCTTACAAATTGAAAAAAATTGGTAAATAATTAGTGATTTTTGACCAATTAATGACTCCTGTAACATGCAAATGAGGTCAAAGGTCAATTGCATATCACCAAATTATTGTGCTAATTGAGACCCTTCATATGGTGTACAATATGACCAAGTACAAAATGCCTATGACACAATCGGCCTGAAAAAATGCATTTCTGCTGAAATTTTGAGAAATATGGGAGCTATGTTTGAGTTATGTGACCTTTGACCTTGTTGTGACCTATGGAAATATATGAATAAATTTGCATTTTTTTCATGACAATGTCCTGTGATGCATGCACATGAAATTCAGGGGCTGCATCTATGAAAATAACATAGTAGGGAAACTTTCTTTCTTTCCATTTAAAAAAAGTGGCTAATTTTTTTGTGATTTTGACCTATTTATGACTCCTGCAATATGCAAATGAGGTCAAAGGTCAATTGAGTATCACAAAATTATTGTTCTTATTGAGACCCTTCATATGGTGTACAATATGACCAAGTGCTAGAATGCCTATGACACAATGGGCCTGAAATAATACATTTCTGCTGAAATTTTGAGCAATATGGGAGCTTTCTTTGAGTTGTGTGACCTTTGACCTTGTTGTGACCTATGGTCAATAAATTTGCATAAATTTGCATAAATTTGCATCACAATGTCCTGTGATGCATGTACATGAAATTTAGGGGTTGGACCTATGATAATAACATAGTAGCGAAACTTTCTTTCTATCCATCTGAAAAAATTAGGTAATTTTTTGCTGATTTTGACCTATTCATGACTCCTGCAATATGCAAATGAGGTCAAAGGTCAAGTGGCTGTAATCAAATTATTGAGCTCAATGTGACCTTTCATTGGATGTATCATACGCCTCTGTATCTGAAATAGATCACACAGAAGAGCTTGTAAAGTGAATTTCATGACTGTGCTTGAAAATTGGCATTTTTCTATGGAGGCCGTGACCTTTGACCGCTGAGACGGCAAAGTGCCACGTTACTTTTTCAACGTCAGACGGGTTTTTTTAAAACTTTGGGTCATAAGGATCGATTTGATGTACAATTTGTGAGGTTGCAGAGCGGGGGCAGTAACGACGAAAACTAAGCCACTTTTTGGCCTCCTGCCACTCTGCTAATAGGGTAGCAGAGGGAAAGTAGAGGGAAAGTAGCAGAGGGAGAGTAGCAGAGTGAGTAGCAGAGTGAGAAGCAGAGGGAGCGTAGCAGAGAGAGAAGCAGAGGGAGAGTAGCAGAGAGAGTAGCAGGGGAGAATAGCAGAGGGAGAACAGAAGAGGGAGCGTAGCAGAGGGAGTAAAGCACATTAGCACAGAGAAAAGGTAGCAGAGGGAAAGTAGCAGAGTGAGAGTAGCAGAGAGAGAGCAGCAGAGGGTGAGTAGCAAGGGAGAATAGCAAGGGAGAGTAGCTGAGACAAAGGTAGCAGAGCGAAAGTAGCAGAGGGAGAGTAGAAAAGAGAGTAGCAGCGAGAGAGTAGCAGAGGGTAAGTAGAAGAGGGAAAGTAGCAGAGGGAGAGTAGTAGAGGGAGAATATCAGTAGCACAGGAGTGTAGCAGAGGGAGAATACATTGTAGCTTAGGAGTAGCACAGGAAAGTAGCAGAGGGAAAGTAACAGATGAAGAGTAGCAGAGGGAGAGTAGAAAAGAGAGAGTAGCAGAGGGAGAGTAGCAGAGTGAGAAGTAGAGGGAGGGTAGCAGAGAGAGAAAAAGGGGGAGAGTAGCAGAGAGAGTAGGAGGGGAGAATAGCAGAGGGAGATTAGCACAGAGGGAGAAACAATGTGATTGTATTTAGATTTTTTAGGATTTTTTCATGTATTCATGTATAAAATCTTATGTAAAGATTATGGAATTAAATTGTCTGCTAACTAAATGATGTTTATGTGAAATAATGCTGTGTCCACGGTATTAATAGATTTTCAAAGTTTCTAATTCATACCATTGCTAAATTTGTTTCAGATTTGTTTCTTTCTTTTCTAGCAAGTACAGAGATTCAACAGTGAGTTTTCGATGCTAAATGCCATTTTATTACACTACTTGATTGACAAGTTTTAGCAAAACACTGCTTCGAGAACTCCTTCCCTAACAGATAATGCCTGCGATTCTCTGCAAACCCTCAGTTGGTCTCCAAGAAGGGTTTGGTACTTTCAACATTTTGTCTTGGTAAAGTATATTGATCATCAGTTGATTCATCACATAATTGAGGTTAACATCTATTTGAAGCTTAAGAAAAGTTTCATGTGTGTCACATTTGTCTTTTTCTAGGCGACAAATACTTGTATGAGACATTTTGTATATATATGTGTACCATGGTGTGTACATTTGTTAAATTTCAGACAGTAAAATTATCAACAATTCTAGAGGTTTTCTAATGATGTAAATTAAAACATCAAACTTATGCTAACGGACTGTTTTGTAAAGATGGCCATTCTGAATGATTTATTAATATGTGCTGGACTTATTGTAGGCGGCAATTCGAGATAAATTAGGCAATGAATTTAGGCCGTATCACACTGGAAATTATTGAGGATTGCTCATTGTTGTTTGTAATCCAAGCAAGTTCATTGCATTAGGCGTACAAAAAATTGATTCAAATGAGATGGTGAGAAAAGAAACGTTATAATTTTGAGATTGACAAGTTACAATGTGCAATTGCCCTAGTTTCTGTCCATACTGTAAATTACACCAAAAAGGATATTTAGTTATCAGTAATCGTACTTGTCAACTTGCCATAGGCCTACTGTTGTCAGATGGGGTCAATTGTGTCTTACTTTTTTTATACCCTCCCCCCCACCTCCCCCCCCCCCTATTGGTGTAATCTGCTCATTATTTACATTGATCACACAGATGTTTGTATTTTACATTACTTGCCATGTTTTGTATTTGAGATCTCGATTTTAATTTTATGTGTTCTCAAAAATACACAACTATATTCTCATCCCATGCATTGATAATACATAGGTTCTCCAGGCTGAGACTCCAGCATTGTACTTAATTTTTTAGATGATTGTTATTTCATATATTATTGTTGATTTAAATTCTTGGTATTATTCATTGTTGTGCTAGTGCCATATGTTTTGCTTTTGCTAGAAACTATCTCACCATGATATTAAACACCGAAGTCTTGATTTGTGAAAGTAAACTTGATTTATGTCAGTCAGTTAAAGTTGTGCTTGCGATAAAGCGTCATGTGCATGTTAACTTCTTCATTGATTATTTTTTAATTCTTGATCAAAATGTTCTGTATTTTAGTGAAATTCTGTCCGATTGATGCATGGACGTTTGGCTGGCCAATGGCATTCATTAGACTTCAGGGGTAAAACTGATAGAGAGACAACTGTCCTACTCAAGGATACCTCTCTGCTTTTTTGTCACAAAATTTATCCTGTATTCAGCGTTTTTGTTACACAAATTGTTAATGTTCTATTAAAAGTTGCAAAAACGTTTAATTTGAGGCCCTGGTTAATAGCCTATAACACTCAGGCCAAGCCGAATATCACTTTCTAAAGATGTCTAAAATCTAGTTGTCCAAATCAAGGAAGCTTATCCTATATTAAATGTAGATTTTCAAACATTTTATATGAAAAATTAATTAAAGCAGAATTACTGTGTAATAAGATAGCTAGCTGGTAATTTTAAGTACATGTGTATATTTGTGACCTGCTGATATGAGTTAAAAGTAGGCAAGCTAGATTGCTCAGAAATAAGACAAATTTGTCAAAAAGTAACTTTTTTTTTAATGTTGATAACTAGTTTTTTGCGAATAAGGGCTATTCCATATAAAAACCTGGGGGTGGGGTGGTCAGGTTACATTTTTGACCCCCCCCCCATGCATCTAAAGTGAATTATTTTCGACCCCCCATGCATTAAATGCAAATTTTTTACCCACCCCACATGCATCAAATAAAAATTGTATTATTACAATGTGTAAACCTTCATGGAGCGATAATGCCCCCCCCCATACATCTGAAGCGATTTATTTTGCACTCCACCATACATCTGAAGCAAATTTCTGCCGATCCCTACATCCATCTTACGAAAAATAAATCAACCTGACGACCCCCCTCCCTCCAGGTTTTTTAATGGAATAGCCCTTAGGCATTTTCTTCAAATATTTAAAACATTTTAACCAGAAAGTGATAAAATTTCGAATTCAATAGTGTCATCGATGATTGTTTGATGCCTTTCCAAGCAAAGGCAGGAAATTCTTTAATAAAAATGTAATTTCCTCAAATTTTGATGTTTCGCACAGGTAGTATACGAACATTTGAGGTGCTAAATATTAGGATACAGTCGACATATCCCAACGTATAGCCATAATTTTAAAGCCTAATTCCAGCAGATTAAAGTCTTCATTGGACAACTTTAAACTCATCTTAGTGTAAGCTGACAGACTCCTCTTTAATCTTATCAATTGTATGATTAGCACACAAATGTCACACATTTGGAAGGGGAAAAAATATTCCCCAATGTGTAAATATAATTTTATTTAAATAAACTATTTTTGATATCAATACAATGTGTTAGCAATTATATGTATGCAACTAAAATATTTAGTTATGTAAAATAATATACTTAATATCATTTATATCAAGTTTGTTTAGAATTTGACTGATGAGGCACAATTGGTTATGTGCAGTATCCGCTTGTTAAACCCATTTTGGTTGTCCTGATCCTAGTATTCTGAGCAGTTTTAGATGGTATAATTTAGAGTACAATTACCAAGAATTGCTTCTGATCTCAGAAATACATGATTGACCTTCACGACCTGAGTCGACCTCCCTGGTATCGCGACCAAGCTGGGTGGGCCAAGGCAGAGTGGTTAAGGTTCCCGCTTGTTCCGCTGGAGGTCTTTGGCTGTATATATATACGGGTTCGAACCCAAGGCAGGGAGTGCAAAATTTTCAATGGACCTTCATGGGCAAAATCTCCGTTGGATGTCGTTTGGATGAGACATTTGGCGGCCCCATTGTATCAGTGTCTCCTGGGCACGTAACGATCTCCAACATAAGTTTTCCTATATTGTCAATGCCAAATAATTTTGGTTTTTATAAAATTTGCAAAGCAAACCATGGCTTAAAGATGTTGGAATTCACTCAGGAAATATGGAGACGGCTCTTGTTTCCTGACCTGGAACTTGTCTTGACTCCTTCAGAAACTACATAATTTTGTGTTGTGCACTGCATGACATAGAAATTCAACTGTATCTTTTTTTTATGCAAAAATCACAGACTTTGCTAAGATTGGCATAAGCAGAAATTGATCGAAGTGGTGGTACGAAGTTTTTTAGGCCTAATTTTCAATTTATTTCTTTTTAATTCAACCACATTATTCAATAGGCATACAGGAAAAAAGTAATGGTTATGTTAAGGGGGCAACCAATGCTGACCATAAATATAATCAGAGACAGGGGCGGACTGGCGGCATTTCGGGCCCCGTGGCAAAATAAGCCCGGGGGCCCCCCAAGTTCCTACCACCGGCGTTATTTCAAAGAGCAAAGGAAAATATAACAGCACAATATAGTTTAGTAAAGAGTTATTAGGATGGGGCCCCATGTAAGAGGCTTTTGTCCAATTCAGATAATTTTGTTTCGTCACAAAATCATAAATCTGATGGTAAAGTTTCGTTTTTCAGTTTTTTTGAGGAATTTTTAATTTTTTTACATCGTGAATGGGCCCCCCTGAGTGGTTGGGCCGGTGGCAGCTGCCACTCTGCCACATAGGCCAGTCCGCCCCTGATCAGAGAGGAGGCTTGGAGTCTTCCTCGACAGGAAATTATTTATTGTACATAACTGCGACAGTATAATTATTTATTTCAGATGTATGACGTCTCTAAATATTCCTTTCAATTTAAATCAAGCAACATCCTATCAAGAAATACCCCCATCAGAAATCATGTATTCAAGACTGCCTAAAAAGAGTTGATTTATTTCACCAAAACTGAGCAAGAAATTATTTATTTAAAAAAAACCCTCCTTGAGATTAAATACTGGCCCCCCTAAAAAAATTATTTTTTTATGCACCTAATAAAAGTAAGAAGCCCTTTAATGTAATATTATATTAAAATAATGATTTACAGGCCAAATTGCATATTATCCTGCAAGTTTGGAGGACATACAATGAACTACAATGGCATATAATTGTAACTCAGAAAGTCTGAAAAAACTGAGTGCAGTGACCCAAGTGTGGAAATTAGTATGAATTTAGCTTTAAAAGCTTAGCTTTATCTATTCCCTGTACAGTCCATCAAGCTGTACATGTCACTTTCTCCAGGGATACTTCCCGCCAAATCCATCCCAAAGGATCCCAGATTGATCTCACTGCTGCCCCCTGTGAGCATTGCATGTGAACGTCAACAAACAAAATGGCCGCAGGGCTCAAGTGCCGTGAATTTCCAGTGGAGAAGATCAGTAAACAAACAGCAGACAGCTCACTTCTGACAAAAAAAAGTTGATAAACAAGGACATTTATTAATTCTGGACATTCTAAGACAAACGTGAGTGTTGTAGCTGCTTTCATAACGATTTTTTTCGTTCTACCAAAAAAGGATTGGCGGGTTACAGAACTGTGTTCTGCTGATCTACCATGCTCCCCTTAAGTCTGCCTTACATACTAGCTCATATGTCCTCAGTGTAACACTGAGGACATATTTACACCTGTGAATTGATGCTTAACACTGAAGTCACACAATAATTTGTTGTTTATGTAAACCTTTTCCTTCAGCTAGAATCAGGTGTTATCTTTATCATTTGTCTCTCTCCTTTGTAAATCTCCTCAGACCAATTATACTGCTTCTTGAAACCTTCCTTTTCATTTTCTTCCTTAGGGACCGTTCAGAATTTATGACTGGGGGGGAGGAGTTGGAGTTTTGCTGGAACTTCCCGTCAAAAATTGATACCCCCCCTTGAGTTTCATGAGGATTTTTAGTACCCCATCCCTAGGTTTCACGCGTATTTTTAGTACCCCTCCTCCACATACAAAGGAATACACACATAGATGCTGTTATACACGGCCACGCGCACAGATTTGCATCATTTCGCGGACTTTTGCGAGTAAAAAAGTCCAAATAAAATGAGTTTATGCCGATTTTTTAACATTTTTTCCTTTTTTAAAATCTCTTACCCCCCCTTGGAAGTGTTGTCAAAATTAATACCCCCCCTTGAAACACGTGTGAAAAGTTAGTACCCCTTATAGCAGAGTGGCAGGAGGCCAAAAAGTGGCTTAGTTTTCGTCGTTACTGCCCTCGCTCTGCAACCTCACAAATTGTATATCAAATCGATCCTTATGACCCGAAGTTTCAAAAAAACCCGTCTGACGTTGAAAAATTAACGTGGCACTTTGCCGTCTCAGGGGTCAAAGGTCACGACCTCCATAGAAAAATGCCAATTTTCAAGCACAGTCATGAAATTCACTTTACTGGCTCTCCTGCGTGATCTATTTCAGATACAGAGGCGTATAATACATCAAATGAAAGGTCACATTGAGCTCAATAATTTGATTACAGCCACTTGACCTTTCACCTCATTTGCATATTGCAGGAGTCACAAATATGTCAAAAATCAGCAAAAAATTACCTAATTTTTTCAAATGGAAAGCAAGAAAGTTTCGCTACTATGTTATTTTCATAGGTCCAACCCCTAAATTTCATGTGCATGCATCACAGGACATTGTGATGCAAATTTATGCAAATTTATTCACCATAGGTCACAACAAGGTCAAAGGTCACACAACTCAAAGAAAGCTCCCATATTGCTCAAAATTTCAGCAGAAATGTATTATTTCAGGCTCATTGTGTCATAGGCATTTTGCACTTGGTCATATTGTACACCATATGAAGGGTCTCAATAAGAACAATAATTATGTGATGCTCAATTGACCTTTGACCTCATTTGCATATTGCAGGAGTCATAAATAGGTCAAAATCACAAAAAAATTAGCCACTTTTTTTAAATGGAAAGAAAGAAAGTTTCCTTACTATGTTATTTTCATAGATGCAGCCCCTAAATTTCATGTGCATGCATCACAGGACATTGTCATGAAAATTATGCAAATTTATTCATATTTCCATAAGTCACAACAAGGTCAAAGGTCACATAACCCAAACATAGCTCCCATATTTTTCAAAATTTCAGCAGAAATGCATTATTTCAGGCCCATTGTGTCATAGGCATTTTGTACTCGGGTCATATTGTACACCAAATGAAGGGTCTCAATTAGCAGAATAATTTGGTGATACTCAATTGACCTTTGACCTCATTTGCATGTTACAGGAGTCATAAATAGGTCAAAATCACAAAAAAAATTAGCCACTTTTTTGAAATGGAAAGAAAGAAAGTTTCCCTACTATGTTATTTTCATAGATGCAGCCCCTAAATTTCATATGCATGCATCACATGACATTGTCATGAAAATTATGCAAATTTATTCATATATTTCCATAGGTCATAATAAGGTCAAAAGTCACATAACCCAAACATAGCTCCCATATTTCTCAATATTTCAGCAGAAATGCATTATTTCAGGCCGATTGTGTCATAGGCATTTTGTACTGGATCATATTGTAAACCATATGAAGGGTCTCAATTAGCACAATGATTTGGTGATACTCAATTGACCTTTGACCTCATTTGCATGTTACAGGAGTCATAAATAGGTCAGAAATCACTAATTATAATATTTACCAATTTTTTTTCAACTTGCAAGAAACGAAGTTTCCCTTCTATGTTGCTTTCATAGATTGTACCCCTAAATTCCATGTGCAATCTTTACAGGACATTGTGATACAAATTTATGCCAATTTATTCAACATAGGTCACAACAAGGTCAAAGGTCACATAACCCAAACATAGCTCCCATCATTCTCAAAATTTCAACAGAAACGCATTATTTCAGGCCCATTGGGTCATAGGCATTTCGTACTTGGTCATATTATGCACCATATGAAGGGTCTCAATTAGCACAATAATTTGATGATACCTAATTGACCTTTGACCTCATTTGCATATTACAGGAGTCATAAATTGGTCGAAAATCACTAATTATTTACAATTTTTTTTCACTTTGTAAGAAACACAGTTTCCCTTTTTAAATGTTGGTTTGATAGATTTTAGCCCTAAATTTCATGTGCATGCATCACAGGTCATTGTGATACAAATTTCAAATTCATTGTGATACAAATTGCAAATTTATTCAACATAGGTCACAACAAGGTCAAAGGTCACATAACACAACCATAGCTCCAATATTTCTCTAAATTTCAGCAGAAGTGCATTATTTCAGGCCCATGATGTCACAATTATGCATTTCCTGTAAGGACTTGTCAAACAGCAAATGAAAGGTGTCAATGAGTACTATAATTGAATGATGCCCACTTAACCTTTGACCTCATTTGCATATTACAGAAGTTAGAAATAGGTAAAAAGTCACAAAAAATAATTTTTTCCAATTTGAAGAAGGGAAGTTTCTCCGACCATATCATTTTTCATAGACCTTACCTCCTAAATTGATGTACATTCAACACGGAATGCTGTGACTTATATTTATGCAAATTTATTTGATATTGGTTACACAACGGTCAGAGGTCACATGACCCAAATGTATCTCCCATACCTATTTTGTTTACAATAACTTTCCTGTGTTACCATAACTCCTGGTTTTCTTTAAATCTGAATAGGAATGCAATATTTCAGGCCCATTGTGCCATATCCATTTTCTGAACGAACTTGTTGTACACCAAAAGAAAGGTTTAGATAAATCCTATAATTACTTAATATACTCATTTGACAATTGACATTATTTGCATATTACAAGAATGATAAAAGTTTCAAAAGCCACGAATGCTACATTATTTTCATAGATCTTACACCTAAGATTTGTGCGCATACTTATGTTATGTTGTCGCCTAAAATTTAGCAAATTTTTTCAGTATATGTCATACCAAGGTCAAAGGTCGCATGACCCAAAAATTACCACGGTATTTCTCTAAATTTAAACAGAAATGCTTATTTTTCAGGCCCTTCATGTCACATGTATTCATTTTCTGCCTTGGTTTCTTGTACAACAGGTGAAAGATTGACGGTATACCTCAGTCTGCAAATCGCAAGAATCAATAAATTTGGTAAATCTACCTTTCTTTTTTTTTAATGAGCACTGTGACTCTTTTGAACATTTTTTACCTATAAAGTTGTCATACTACTAATTTTGACTTAAATATAATAACATATAATACTTTTACGCATTAATTATACCTTTGACGGTATTGGCATATTGCTTAATAAAAATATGAATCAGGGTTTCCATGGCTGTTATTACAAAAGTTAATTACAGGATAAACAAAGACAGCACATACTTCCTGAAATTTAAGGCTGAATTTGTTTTTGAGATTTCCTTACAGATTTAAGAGCAGTTTAATTTCAAGGCTTTGTAATATGCTCAATTGCTCATCAAGTAAAAACAATAACATCATCTTTTCTATTTCGGACTATGGTACTTCAATATACAACCAAATATGCTACCACAAACAGTGTTTGTTTGTTTGTTTGTATATTTGTGTTTTACGCCTCTGCAGCACCTTAGTGGGCTATATCAAGGCAGGCGACCGCCGTATGATGATGAGATGAGAAAACTGTGAGTCTGGCACATACCCTATTAATTCAGGGATGTCTAGGGTCTTTCAGTTGCCCCAGCATAGAATACTGGATACAACCCGCCTTCATTTAATGTCCCATGGCTCGGACTAAAGTGAGTTCCCGAGGTAAGATATAAACCCACGCCCTCAAAGCCAGTTGACAAGCGCACTTACCAATTAGGCCACGGGGGAACTACCACAAACAGTGCCATTTCATGTTTGTAACATGATGTTACATTATGTTGTATAACAAAAACATCTCAGCAATAGGCAACCATGCTGACACTTGGATAATACAACAAACAGTGCCATTTCATGTGACATTAAGTTGTGTCACAAAAATATTTCGATACCAAACAACCAGATACGCTAGATATGCTGGCACTTGGATAATACAACAGACAGTGCCGTCGATACTACATTAAGTTGTATCACAAAAACATCTCAGCAATAGGCAACCATAATACAACAAACACTGCCATTTCATGTTACATTAAGTTGTATCACAAAAATATGTCAATAACCAAAGACCAGATATTTTGCAGTTATCATAATACTGCAAGTTACATCACAAAATCATCTCAGCAACAGACAACCAACAAATCTAGCACTTGGATATTAATGGATAATAGTGCCATTTCATGTTACATTAAGTTGTATTGCAAAAATGTATTAAGGGCTATTCCATTTAAAAATCTGGGGGGGGGGTGGTCGGGTTGATTTATTTTTCGTAAGATGGATGGGGGGGTCGGCGAAAATTCACTTTAGATGTATGGAGGGATGCCAAAGAAATCGATTTAGATGTACGTAGGGGACCCGAAAAATTCGATTCAGATGTATGTAGGGGGTCCTCCGACCCTACAGACAACTAATAAATAAATTATTGCTACATACATGCTACAAGACTTGAAATAAACCGTCATTTCAGACGAATTGTGCACCATCGTGCCCATGTTTTTGCCTCTTTCATGATCGCGAGATCATGCAAATTCTCGCCAGATGGCACCAGCAAACACACGTCCACCTGACGGAAATTTGAGGAACTAATTTGCCGTGAATTATTTTTGGCTGAGATGACTTGCACAGGCTGGGCAACAGCCACAGTAGTGCTCACGGTAAACTGACAGAGCATGTGGCATAGCATGTGGCAGAGTGGCAGCTGCCACGGTCCAACTACTCTAGGGAGCAGCTGCCACGGGCCCAACCTTCTTCTTCTTCTTCCTCCTGTATGTACCGCCTCTTGTAGGCGAACCACCCGGTGAAAGGGTGTGTTCAATAGTCAATATGATACAGCCAGTAAAATGATCCAGTAAAATGATATGGTAATAAAAGTTCCAATAATAATAATAAGGCCAATAAAATTCCAATAATAAGGCCAATAAAATCACTCAGGGGGGCGGCTTAGATCCGGGGGGGGGGATGGGATGCATCCCTCCCCCTAGGATGAACCTGGGGGGGATGATCATATGATTATCCCCCCCCCCCCCAGAATTTCAAATTATTACTAGGGCCTACTTGGTGTTGACAATTATCTGTCATATTTAGCAATTTTCCATGAGCCAGTTGCATGTTGTGTGGAAAAAAAAAGTCTCAAAACTAGCCTTCTATAATCTGTAATATATATTGGCTTTTGGGCCCTAGAGTGGCCCTCGAAATCTACAACTGCGCGACTTTCGGCCCGTTGGGCCAGGCGTGAAGTTTGCGATCCCCGAAATCATCCCCCCTACAAAAATGAAAAATCTATGCCACTAGCTGTGTGCCAGATTGTATCAACGCTTAACACGTTATCCTAAAGTGGTTAACTCCTATACCTTTACTTTTACCAGACTTTAAGTCTACTGGGAAAATAACTAAGCCATGTTTTAGGCTGACTAGGCTTTAGCTGGCCATTAGCCAGTCAGCAAAATGATAAATTGAATCCAAATCTGGCTAAATAAAATTTTGAAAATACCATTGTTTTTTTTTAGTAATTTTAAACAACCAACATTGCGAAAAAAATTCTATTTTATTGCGCAAAAGATGTCGCTGAAGTTCCAGCAGGATCTTAGAAAATTTTGTCCAAGGTTTTTGTCATCCCTGTCGCTCTCCTGCTTTACCCTGGTGTTAAACACTGATTCCCTGTCATGTCTTCATCAGATGCTGCCACTTTCAAACCTCTTTATTCCTATACCAGAGCATGACACATGCAAGGGCTTCTGCATACATTCAGCAATACCTCCACCATTGCAGTGGGTCCTTTCTGCTGAATTAATATAAATCTGACAACTCTTATTATTCTTCATTCCTTTCTTCCATTCTTAATAGGTATTTCCTGGTAGTATATAATTATAATATCTGACAGTTATGGTGGGATCAGCTATTGATCTTGTGCCGGATCTTAGGAGGCAATACATAATTATGTAATTGATGTTTCACATGTGATCTTATGACCTGGACTCGAAAGAGAAGGAGCTCTGCCTCAAGACAAGTTACACTAATACAGAAATTGCCAAAAATTGAATAAAATGACTTTTCTTGAGGAAGTCATCTATTGGATGAATGGAGCTCCCTGGAATAATTTGACTGGAAACAAAATGGGGAAATTTTAACTATCTTGTGAAATTTAAGAGTTTTCCCTGCTGCCTCCGTCATATCACAGAGAGGCCTCCGTCCTATCACGGAGAGGCCTCCGCACAGAGAAGCTTCTGCCTCAGTATGGAGTCATCAAGACACTACAAAATATAGGCCAAGAAAAATGGAAGAACTAAGTCCCTTCTTAAAATAAATATTAATTTCAAGAATTTTGGAGGATTTGACTTCCTCCTCCATCATATCACAGAGAGCCTTTTGGAAAATAAGGAATAAATTCAAGAATTTTGGATAGTGTCGCTTCACCTCCGTCATATCACAGAGAACAGTAAACCTTGCTTAAGTCAGAGTAAAATAGACTGTACTATTCTGTCCGAGTTAAGAGAATATCTAGCTGTCAGGCCCAGACAAAGAACTCTTAGTTAAATATGACGCAAGTTTTCCAATGACCATTGTTCGAGATAGGCAAAGACCCAACTTTAATATGCAAATCCTCATGGCCGTGTCCTTCCCCTGCTAATTAGCCCACCAAGTGCAAAAATACAGGACGTGATAGGCTAGGATCTGAAGTTGATATGTCATACAGTGCAGCCAAAGATATATTCAACACATTGATGGAGATTCTTTCAAAAATGCATATATATATGTGGAGTTGAGATTTTTTTTTTTTGTCTAAAAATTAAAAAAATTCAGATGTATGTAGGGTTGAGATTTTTTTTTTGGGGGAGGGGATCAAAAAATGTTTTTCGCGGGAGGGGGTCTAAAAAAAATTCGGATTTGATGCATGTAGGGGGGGGTAAAAAATTCGCATTTGGTGCATGTAGGGTCTCCAAAAATATCGAAGTTGACGCATGGAGGGGTCGAACTTAATTCACTTTAGATGCATGGGGGGGGTCAAAAATGTAACCTGACCACCCCCCCCCCAGATTTTTAAATGGAATAGCCCTAATAACAAACAACTAGATATCCAAGATATTCTGGCACTTGGATAAAACAACCAACAGTGCCATTTCGTGTTACATCTCATTGTATCACAAAAATATATCAATAACAAACAATCAGATATGCAAGATAAGCTGGCAATTGGACAATACAACAAACAGTGCCATTAAGTTTTACCAACGAATCATCACAACAATAAACAACCAGATACTATCACTTGGATAACACAACAAACAGTGCTATTCACATCAACTAAGTTGTATGACAAAATTATATCAACAATGAACGACCAGGTATGCTGGCACTTGGATAATACAACAGTGCCATTCCATGCTGCTTTAATTTGTATTACAAAAACATCTCAGTAATAAGCAACCAGATGTGCAAGATATGCTAGCACTTGAATAATAAACAAACAGTGCTATTTGACGTCAAATCAATTAAGATGAATCACAAAGTCATGTCAACTATAAACAACCCAAAATGCTGACACTTGATTAATTCAAACTGTGCCATTTCAGGAAATACTGTCATTCATCAAAGCTAAGTATGCCAGGACGGTAGTGGTTTCATACCACACTGTCATTCAAAGAAGATAGGTATCACAGGACATCCTCAGCAACAAACGACTAGGGGTGCTGTCGGTCTCATACCATACTGTCATTCAACAAAGATTAGTGTCACAGGACGGGTCAATTGAGCATCACCAAATTGTAGTACCCATTGATTCCTTTCATTTAGTGTACAAGTCCGTACAGGAAGGGCATATGACACCATGGGCCTGAAATTATACGATTCTGCTGAAATTTTGAGAAAGATGGGAGCTATGTTGGGGTTATGTGACCTTTGACCTTGTTGTGACCTATGTTGAATAAATTAGCATAAATTTGTATCACAATGTCCTGTAAAGAATGCAATTGGAATTTAGGGGTACAATCTATGAAAAAAACATAGAAGGGAAACTTTGTTTCTTACAAGATGAAAAAAATTGGTAAATGCTTAGTGATTTTCGACCCATTTATGACACCTGTAATATTCAAATGAGGTCAAAGGTCAATTGAGTATCACCAAATTATTGTGCTAATTGAGACCCTTCATATGGTGTATAATATGACCCAGTACAAAGTGCCTATGACACAATCGGCCTGAAAAGAATCATTCCTGCGGAAATTTAGAGAAATATGGGAGCTATGTTTGAGTTATGTGACCTTTGACCTTATTGTGACCTATGGAAATATGAATAAATTTGCATAATTTTCATGACTATGTCCTGTGATGCATGTACATGAAATTTATGGGCTGCATCCATGATATAACATAGTAGGGAAACTTTCTTTTTTCCCATTTGAAAAAAGTAGGTAATTTTATATTGATTTTTGACCTATTTATGACTTCTGCGATATGCAAATGAGGTCAAAGGTCAATTGAGTATCACAAAATTATTGTTCTCATTGAGACCTTCCACATGGTGTACAATAAGACCATGTACAAATTGTCTATGACACAATGGGCCTGAAATAATGAATTTCTGCTGAAATTTTGAGAAATACGGGAGCTATGTTTGAGTTATGTGACCTTTGACCTTGTTGTGACCTATGGTGAATAAATTTGCATAAATTTGCATCACAGTGTCCTGTGATGTGCGCACATGAAATTTAGTGGTTGGACCTGTGAAAATAACATAGTAGGGAAACTTTCTTTCTTTCCATTTGAAAAAATTAGGTAATTTTTTACTGATTTTTGACCTATTTATGACTCCTGCGATATGCAAATGAGGTCAAAGGTCAAGTGGCTGTAATCAAATTATTGAGCTCAATGTGACCTTTCATTTGATGTATTATACGCCTCTGTATCTGAATCATATCACACAGGAGAGCCTGTAAAGTGAATTTCATGTCCGTGCTTGAAAATTGGCATTTTTCTATGGAGGTCGTGACCTTTGACCCCTGAGACGGCAAAGTGCCACGTTAATTTTTCAACGTCAGACGGGTTTTTTTAAAACTTCAGGTCATAAGGATCGATTTGATATACAATTTGTGAGGTTGCAGAGCGGGGGCAGTCACAGCCCCAATTTGGGCCTCCAACCACTCTGCTATTAGACCTAAACTCCCACCCCCCGTCATAAATTCTGAACGGTCCCTTAGATAATCCAATCCATGAATCGAAAATAAGAGGATAATCTCTCTTTAAAAAGCTAGTGTCTCACGCTATACCTTGTCATCTTATAAATCAAGTTTGCCTTACCGGCTTGCTCATATCTAAGTGAAACACTAAGGACATAATTATTTACACCTGTAAATTGATGCTTAACATTGAAGTCACACAATATTTAGTTGTTTATATAAACCTTCAGCTAGAATCAGGTGTTATCTTTATCATTTGTCTCTCTCCTTTGTAAATCTCCTCAGACCAATTATACGGCTTCTTGAAACCTTCCTTTTCATCTTCTTCCTTGTCCCATGAGAAATTCACCTGCTTGTCAGAGAGACTGACAGACTGACAGCACACTCACAGGTGAAGACATATTCAGTTTCATAGCAGGTGCAACTTTATTCAGTATAAACAATACTTGTATCACCAGAATAGGTCTACTTTTGTTGTAAACATGCATATGAAGTTTCAGAGTCAGTAGGATAATTTATTTCGAACTAAATGGATTTTTGACTTGTCAAAGTGATTCATTATTTTATTTATTTATTTTATTCACCCCCCCCCATATTTGGGGAAAACTTAAAAGGATAACATACAAAAACTGATTAGGCCTAGTAGATAAAAATATTTAGTACTAATTACTGTCCCTGAAAAAAGATTTTTCCCAATTTTTTTTTGATAGAATCACAGACAGCCATAGTGGTCCTTCCCAAAATATTTGGTGAGCACCAAATAAGGAAAAAAAAACACATGATCAATTACATGTTACCAAAAAGCAAAGGTTCAAAAGATGTGTCAGATGGAATAGTATAGAACCTGCATCATGAAATTTCGGGAAATTACTCGCACCTTTCAAAAATGTCCACTTGTGGTACACCTACAGTAGCGGACAAAAGTTTAGGCCACGTCAATTTTTTGGAAATATTAGGGAAAATAGGTGCTCAGCTGAAAAATGTCTGCATGGATTTTCTTGCCTATGTGTCAGGGAAGTTCTACAAGAGAGAAAACTTGATCTATTTTTAGCACTTCCTTGAATATGTGTGATAAACCAAAATTTCAGGTGGTCTAAACTTACGTCTGATGCTTGCTTACATCCACAAAGGCCCTTAATGGCATTGTACATTAGCGGAAAGGTGGCTAAATTATTCAATGTTATTTTAGACAAGTTATTCAAACATGTTTCATGTGATTTAAAGGCAATTAGTCATGAAATAGGAAAAAACACATTTTTTAATAATTTTTAAAAATTTCAACTTAAGAGGTAATAATGGTGATTCAATGAGCCAAAATTGTTAACTTTTGTCCGCTATTGTATGCACTATGCAGACAGTTCCCTCAGTACTGAAGTTTGAAAAGGGCTTACACCTGTGAAATATTTCTCATTGTAGTTTCTTCATCAGCAGTGTAAGCAGGTTTCGTATTTGATTTATGAACATTGAATTAGTTATACTATCGGAAGTGAGACTAGTACATTTGCCATAACTCCATGGAATGAGAATGTTACCAAGGCTGCTGATCTTTTCACGACACATTCATGAAACACAGTTGTACATAACACTGAGGCCTCTTCAAATGCTTAACTTTTTCAGTAATGTGCCCTAATCGTTCATTATTTAACCCTCATGCAATCATTGAATGGGTTCAGCTATATAATGTTTTGTAAAAGAATCACCTGCTGCCTTTCATAGAAATAGAAAATTTACAGCTGCTCAAGCTCAGTGAAAAATACAGAAAGCAATTAGGCAGCTGAAGACACCACAAGGTATCACTAGTAAGGTTGCAATCTGCTCCAGAAATGTCATTCGGCCACTAATTCCAAACACATTCAGCTTTAAATTAGTTCCATGGTCTTCAACTGACCTGGATACTGCACAAGCCCTTTGGGGAAGTAATGAAACTAAGGCACAAATCTGCTATACACTGTATTCCTTGAAATGATTTTAGAGCCCAAGACGCATTTCTTGGAAACTGGTTATCCAAGGTCACAGTAACCTTAGTCCTAATAATTTCATCATTCATGCTAGAAGCAAAATACATTTGTAAACATAAATTATTACAAAACTCTTGGGGACCGACTAGACAATAGTCGTGCACTATAGATTTTACCCCAGGACAAACTTTATTTTTCACTTTCAAAGAATTTTTTTTCATTTATGTTGGAGTGCTTGCTAGGAAATTTTTTTTTCATGTGCTGAACAAACTTTTTTCTCGGTATCAAGTGAGAAATAAACCTTTTCACAAAAATTCCATAGGCAATCCTCCAAAAGACCCCATCACCTGGTCAGCCCCTTGCACCTCAACATTTTGGGGAACATCATGAAGTTACATGACAAATAGACCAGCCATATGAATGAGAAGCTGCCACAGCTGAATGACAATTATCATATTCAATAAGCATTTTATTGACTTGAACAACTCATCAATTTGAATATTAATTTTTACTGCCGAAAAGCAAAGAAAATATCTACATAGATTGAGTGAAATGAATAAAGAAGGCAGACGGGTTGTAAACCTTCAAATGTTTGCATACACCAGTCTCTGCCGGAATAACATCTGGCAAGTTGCATGTTAATTTATAAAGTTTTATGACCCATACCCATTGTGAAGCTAACACCGTCTGACTGACATTGAACGAAGCTAATGTCATGAATTTGATTATCTATTGATTTTATGGTTTAACATAATAGCATTTTGAATCGGTCACAAGCATCTACTTGGAATGTGTTTAACATGGATTCCTTACATTGGAAATAACCAACTGCATGCAAACATTGAAATTGCGTAGTGAAATGAAGTATTTTCAGCTCTTCTTAAAGTTGGCCACATAAAAATGTCAAGACGAATGTTAGCTTGTGTCCATACCCAATTTTTGAATGTACCTGCATTATAAGACCCCCTATTGTAAGACCGATTTGCCTTGTGTGACTGCCTTCCACCTGTACTGAGTAGACTGCAGAAGGGGTGGTCTTGTAAAACAGGGACCACTGGTCTACGTCATGCAAAATAATCCAACAGCTGTGCAAATCATCATTCCAGATAACTTTGATGCGCATTACAATCAATTGTTACAAACTGGTTTAGCTTTTGTTTGACTAACATATGACATCAGTATGGACACCAGCAAGAATTTATTTTGTGTGTTTCACACAAACTTTGAAAACAGGAAGCTGTACAGACATAATTCAGCAGATTTGCAACTTTTGTGTGTGTACTGCAGTGGTCTGATCGTGACGGGGAATACACTGTATTTAAATTTTGCTTGTTAAAAGCTTTTTAATTGTGTCATTGGGTACTCAAACAATGCTAAAAAGAAAAGTATTGATGTCTAACATGAACGCTTGTCTCACGCAAAGGAAGAAAAAAACCAAAAATAAGCATTTATTTGTATCATTGGCAATGGCATTACTTTGATGATGGTCTTAAAACCTATGAAATATGGTTTTGAAGAATGTTTCTATGAAAAACCTGTGCTTGCATGGTACCAACATTTTCATGATGCTGCATGATATTTCAAAGCCAGAAAATCATAATAGAATAAAAGTAACAATGACAGGTTCCAGAAATTTTTAGTCAGTAACAAAACTCAAGGCAGCCATTCTGTTTTAGCTTTGACACATTTTAGCAATTCTTTTATCAGGAAATTTTAGTCAGTTTTGCGATACACATTCAGACACAGCAGAAAACTAAAGCACTTCTTCATTCCAGAAAAAAATATTTTTGGCCCAGATTCAAGACGACACGTCCATTTGAATGTCGATGCTTCCTGGCATTCTTTACTTTTAAAAGACAAGACATTCGAAAAATGGCATTGATGTGAAACGTTTCATTGTGGACAAGGAGTAATCTTGAATGTCATTCGAAGTGATTGTGTAACAACCTTCTTGTAATTCTCAAGACTGTAATCAACTACTATGTTGTTTTTCGACTTTTCCTTCTGTTGGCAGTAGGTGTCTAAAGCATATTTTTGTACTTTTACTATTTGTCTCTGTACTTTATAAATCTCCTCAGACCAATTATAAGGCTTCTTCACATCTAGCTCTCTTAACATTTTCTTTCTAACCAGTCTGAATCCCAGGAGAAATTCACCTGCCTCCTTGTCAGACAGACTGACAGTACAGCCACCTGTGAAAACATATCAAATTTCATAGCAGGCACATATTTATGCAATAACAACATTTTTATTACCACTGTTGTCAACTTTATGTGGAAATGTGCGCATCAAGTTTCCGAGTCTGCAGACAGATTTTTTTTGAGAACTGCGCGAAGCTTACTGGCTGACAGTTGTTACCAAACAAGATATCAAAAACGGTTTAACTTGTAACCTCCCTTTAGTTTCTCTAACAATTTCTTATCAACAAAAATGTGGCAGATTGCAAGCTATACATACGTGTAGAATACAATTTAACAGGTAAACTTAAATCTGCTCCTCCACTTGGGATGCTAAACCGCTCTACAGCATAAAATGTGTTCAGTGACAGACCAAGGTAATATGTTTTTGATGAGTACATTTCTTCCATTTGAGGCACATTGTTTTCCGAGCCTTTTGTTACCTTGAGGACCAGAAAAACATGCTTGAAGAAAGGTATGTTTATCATTCATTTTGAAGTAATGAACAGACTCTGGCCATACAGTGTAATATCGTTAAAGGTAGCACCATAACAGCTGGATTGACAGATATAGTTAATGTGACCCTCAAATGCCTATTTCTCACGGCACGTTACGGAGAACTTTTTTACCACTGAGGGGTAGCTTGAGTTGAATTCTAGGAAAAAAATGACCATCCCGGCGACATACAATGTTTATAAAACCATTATATAATAATTAATTAAAAGCATATCACGGCGGGATAAGATCGTAAATCGGCGGGATAACATCATATCCCTGTGGGAAAGATCTAAATGTCTGGGGGGCAAGATCTAAATGCCTGTGGGATGTCAAAGATCATCGGCGGGATGTCAAAAGACCGTCGGCGGGATGTCAAAAACTGCTGGCGAGGCTGCAAATGTCCCCCCAGGGGCAGGAGAGGTCCCCGCAGGGGCAGGAGAGGTCCCCTCAGGGGCAGGGGATGTCCTAATATCCTGCCGGAGATGTTTTTGAGACGTTCTCACTAAAAAAATCCCCGCTAGACATCAAAAAATCAAGAAAATTTTGGGCTCTGTCCCGCCGTCATGAAAAAAAAGTTTGAACCTGTTGAATCTTTTTTGACATCCACGGCGCAGTTTTTCCATTTCTAGGAACCCCTGAGGGGAACAAAAACTACCCCCTGGGGGATGTGAAAAGTCGACGGCGGATCACCCAAATTCATCCAAATTACCAGGAAATACCATCCAGCCAACGCCTAAAGCGCTCCGTAACGTGCCGTGAGATTGTAGCATTAGGCTATACACGTAGTTCTGGTTGCTAATGAGAATTGGTTGATGAGATGAGAGAGAGAGCAAGGGTCACGTAATATGAGCAAAATTCAAGTAATGTGAGAAAACTGTCCTAATGTCATGTAATGGGAGTGAGACTCAATGGGTGGTGTTAATAGTAACCATCCAAAATATTATCCAAATAGTCCATACATAGGGCAGTTTAACATCACGTCTGAGGATGTTCCTTTAATTTACCACCAAGATATGTATTTTTTTGTAATTTAACATCAACAAACCAAGCAAGGGCCACTTTTTATTGACTTTATTTGGTTGAATATTGTCAGATTGGAAATTGAAATATATCTATGCCATTAGTCATTAAATATGAATATACAAAGGCTGCTGCCTGATCAATAAAAAAAATCATGTCTTCATAGTGCATTGGCATCACTGACTTTTGTTCTCTTCTCAGACCCATTTGGTCTAATATGGGCTCTTCATTGTTGATTATGGATACCACGCTTAACATTATTCGGAAGCCTCTTTAAATGATTAATTAACCTTCTATTGTTCTTCCTATATCGATCAATACAACCCTAATGCAATGTGCTCAGCTATATAATGTTCTTTATTTGAAGAATCACCTGCTGCCTTTCCTAGAAATTGACCGGCTTACAGCAGCTCAAGCTCAATGACAAATGGAGAAAGTAGTTAGGCTGCTGAAGAAACCACAAGGTGTCATTAAGGTTGCAATCTGCTCAGGAAATGTCAATTAATGGTTAGCAATGGTCAATGGTACCTTTCCATGGTTTCCTTCCATGGCCATTCAGCCACTAATTCCAAACACATTCAGCTATAAATTAGTTCCATGGCCTTCTACTGACCAGGATACTGTACAATTCCTTGATGAAGTGAGTAGTGCAACTCTGGTACAGTTCTGATATATACTTTACTTCATGGAATAATTGCATGGCTTTATCAAGTAGATTTCCTGGAAACTGGTAATCACATATAGATAAACATGTTGGCAATATTCTGTTTGCATAAATCTGCTATTGATACAGCTGGTAAAAAATGACCACTCTTAGATCTGGAGAATTGATACAGTACCACAGCCTTTATCCTAATGGTCACATGATTTATGCTAGAAAAATCTATGACCCACTGTCACACCTTCAAAATCCAGACTGCATCATGAAGTTTCAGGAGAGGATACGAGCCCATCGAATTTGAATCCAAAAATAAGGCTTTATCAGATTTCTGTTTGGTCTTTGAGCCTGCAATTACTAATAGGCCCATAGCATGTCATGTTAGGTCATGCTTTAGATCAGATTAGTTTAATGCTTAAAAGACAAACACACAATTTTAACACTATTTATGTTTATGGCAGCCTGAAGGTTTGAAAGTAAAGCAACGGTTTTAATGGATGGATGCTGTTTCTGTTGGATAATAAGCTAATGGGGCTTCTCGATACTACTGGCTCTTAAACAATTTCAGCTTACAGCAAGCAAATTTGTTATGACGAATGACACGACCGTTTTCACATGCATGGAAATGGCACTTTTTATTCAGAATGCTGAAAATATGTCACGATCAAACCAATAACTTTTGGAGACTGATGTACTGTAACTGATTATCAGAACTGTAGACCAATGAAGTACTTCATCGATGAGCTGTGCAAATAAGTCTTGCAAAACAATTTTTCTTTCAAAATTGTTTGATATCAAGTTGTTCTCATTTTGACAAATAAACTTCTTGTATCCAGATGTTTCTCAATGTGAGAAAATCAATGAAATTAACAAATTCAACCTGATATAATATTATTTGTAAAATATGTTAGGTTATTGATAAAACTGAATAATTGGGAACACATGGACATAATGTGAATGAACTGATTTAATATAATCTCTAGGTCCTTCTGGAAAGTTTATTTGAGAAGTCTTAGGAACTTAGGAACTTTTAGGGTTCAAAACCCCCTTAATGGCCCTTTATTTTGAGCACTGCATTTAAGTTTTAATTAGTTCCGTGTCTCGAAGGCCTTCAATTAACCCAAACACCAGGCATCGTGGAGATAATTATACTTTGAAACTCGCGTGTCTTCACCCGTTTGCTTATGTCAAGGCATACTCTTATGGGAAAAGGGGAAGCCTTGTTTTCTTATAAAAGAGGAATATGGAAAGTGTTTATCTTATTTAAGTCTGTCACAGAATGTTTAATTTTATGAATTTTCTGCAACTGGCATAATGGGTAATAATCCTTCAAATGTTTGCATACACCAATCCCAACCGGAATACCCTTGGACAAAGTTCACGACCCATACCCATTGTTCTGACGGACGTTGAACAAAGCTGTTATGAATTTGATTATGTTAAACTATATTTTATTGTTGACAAAAGAGCATTTTGAATCTGTCACAAGCATCTATATGGAATGTGTTTAACACGGAGTCCCGTGGAAAATAACTAACTGCAAGCAAACATTGAAATTGCAGAGTGAAATAAAGCATTTTTATCGCTTCTCAGGCCTGACCAATTTTGATAACCACATTTTATAATTGTGGTTATTATTATTTTTTTTGTAAAAACGTCAAAACAAATGCAAGCTTGTGTCAATACACGATCTTATATTCATCTGCATTATAAGACCATACATGTTGTAAGACCGATTTGCTTTATGTGACCACCTTCCTCCTGCACTGAGTAGTATTTTTGTGCATTATGAACCCACCTGAGAGATCCCACCCCATGAGAGACTCATTCTTGACTGCAGAAGGGGTGGTCTTAGAATACAGGGACCACTGCTGTACTTCATGCGAAAATAATCACTCAGCAGTGCAAAATATCAGTCCATATCTCTTTGATGTGTATTACAATCAGATGTTATAAATGGCTTTATTTTGTTTGACTAACATATGACGTCAGTATGGACACCAGCAAGAATTTATTTTGTGTGTTTCACACAAACTTTGAAAACAGGAAGCTGTACAGACCTAATTCAGCAGATTTGCAACTTTTGTATGTGTACTGCAGTGGTCTGATCGTGACAGGGCATACACTGGGTTTTAATTTTGCTTGTTAAAAGCTTTTTAATTGTGTCATTGTGTACTCAGACAATGCTAAAAAGAAAAGTATTGATGTCTAACATGTCTCACGTAAATGAAGAAAAAGACATTCAGAACAAAAATGCACATTTATTTGTTTCATCTGCAATGGCATAGTTTGGTGATGGTCTTAATACATATCAAATATGGTTTTGAAAAATGTTTCTATAAAAAACCTGTGCTTTGCGTGGCATCAACATTTTCTTGATACAGCATGATATGTCAAAGCCAGAAAATCATAATAGAATGAAAGTAACAATGACAGGTTCCAGAAATTTTTAGTCAGTGACTTTTAAAAGACAAGGCATTCGAAAAATGGTATTGTTGTGAAACATTTCATTGTGGAGTAATCTTGAATGTCATTCAAAGTGATTGTGTAACCCTTTTGAATCCGTACCAATGCAAATGCACCAGAACAAAACAATTATTTCCACAAAATGTACTTTGGTAACGAAATTTTTTTTAACACTGTGGGAAACCATATCACTAAAATAAATTTCTCAATTTCCTTAGTCTCCTCATACCTTCAAAAAAATTTTGGATGGATGGCATGTAGAAAAGCAACAGTTAGAAGTAAATTTTGTGACTGGAAGTTATTAGGTAACTAAAAGTGATTATTAGCTAGAAATCAACCAATAGTGATACTACAGGTGATGAACAACCTTCTTGCAATTCTCAAGACTGTAATCAATACAACTGTGTGAAGTAGGTGTCTAAAGCATATTTTTGTACTTTTACACTCTTGATCAAAATGCTGGAACAATTTGGATTTTCAAGGTGTTGGGTTTTCAAAGTTCTAAAATTGGTAATTGAATGTGTGGAATTGCAAAGATTTTCTCCTCAGACATTATATTTATGTATAAATGATATTATAAACCATTTTTAGTTGCTGAGAATTATTTGAAAATTTTCTTTGGGTGACCCCGAAAAATTGATAATTTTTAGTAAAATATCATCAAAAATCGCATCATGGCTCAACAACACAGACAAAAAATTTCAACATATGAAAAACATGCTTTCTTAATCTTGATGTGTACAACCAAAAAACATAACAATATCATGTTGAATGCCACATACATTGACCTCAGCCTTCACTTGACTTGACACGGATGTGCCAACCTGTTTTTTGCTTCTTTTTGACCGATATGATCATTCTTCAGTGAAAGTCATTTTCTCATGAGTCAGATCAGTTGGCTGAACCTAATTCATGCATGAAAGATGGTCAAAGATGTCCGTATAATGTTATTTAGGTTCATATTGGGTGAAGTTGCCAATAACGGTAAATTCTCAATTTTCTCAATTTTCAAGGTTTTAGGGGATTTGTGGTGCCTGAAAGGCTTCAGCATTTTTATGAATTAATGAAATGTTTCAACTAAAGTGTTCTCTATACTGAGGAACCATTTCCTCTTCAAGAAACGCAGATAGGAGATAGCCGGGATGTTTCTATTCCGCACTACCTGACACAAATTTTCGTCATAATGAGTGACACTCCAAACAAGCACTGAACCGCCACTCCAAGCTCTTGCAGCCATGAGGCAGTATTCAGACAGTATCTGGCCATCTTCCCATAACACAAAATTATCTCCATAATCTCTGTGAAACATGTACCAGAATATATTGACTGAGATGGAACTACTTAAAAAATTCTCAAAATATTCCAGCATTTTTGTAAAGAGTGTACACTTTTTGGAAGAGAAAAATGATACCTCAGTGTAGAGAACACTTCAGTTGAAACATTTTATTCATCTATGGCAATGCTCAAGCTTGTAAGGCACCACAAATCCTTCTAAACCTTGAAAATTGAGAATTTGCCGTTATTGGCAACTTCACCCGATATGAACCTAAATAACATTATAGGGACATCTTTGACCATTTTGCATGCAAGAAGGAGGTTCAGCCAACTGATCTGACTCACGTGAAAATGACTTTCATTGAAGAATGGTCAAATCGGTCAAAAAGAAGGAAAAAACAGGTTGGCGGATCCATGTTAAGTGAAGGTTTAGGTCAATGCATGTGGCATAAATCTAATGTCTGCGGACAAAATCTTCGCAATTCCACATATGTAATCACTAATTTTAGAACTTAAAAATCCCAACCCCTTGACTATCCAAATTATTCCAGCATTTTGATCAAGAGTGTACTCTTTGTCTCTGTACTTTATAAATCTCCTCAGACCAATTATAAGGCTTCTTCACACGTAGCTCTCTGAACGTTTTATTTCTAACCAGTCTGAATCCCAGGAGAAATTCACCTGCCTGCTTGACAGACAGACTGACAGTACAGACACCTGTGAAAACATATCAAGTTTCATAGCAGGTACATATTTATACAATAACAAAATTTTTATTACCACTGTTGTCAACTTAGTGTGGAAATGTGCCCATCAAGTTTCCGAGTCTATATATAGACTTACTTTTTTAGAACTGCGCGAGGCATACTGGCTGACAGTTGTTACCAAACAAGATATCAAAAACCGTTTAACTTGTGACCTCCCTTAAGTTTCTCTAAAAGTTTCTTATCAACAAAAATGTGCCAGATTGCAAGCTATACATACGTGTAGAATACAATTTAACGGCTAAATGAAAAAGGCAAGTCAGTCTCCTACACTTTGACTCAAATCTGCTCCTCCACTTGAGATGCTTAACTGCTCTACAGCATGGAATATGTCCGGTGACAGACCAAGGTAATATGTTTTCTGATAAGTACATCTCTTCCATTTGAGGCACATTGTTTTCTGAGCCTTTTGTTACGTTGAGGACCAGAAAAACATGCTTGAAGAAAGGTATGTTTATCATCCATTTTGAATTAATGAACAGAAAGTGGACATACAGTGTAATATCGTTAATGGCAGCACCACAGCTGCTGGATTGACATATATAGTTAATGTGACCCTAAAAGGCTATAGTTCTGGTTGCTAATGAGAATTGGTTGATGAGATGAGAGAGAGAAAGAGTCACGTAATATTAGCAAGATATAAGGAATGTAAGAAAACTTAATATGAGTAATAGTCATGTGATGTGAGTGAGACTCAGTTGTGGAGCTAATAATAACCATCCAAAATATTATCTAAATAGTCCATACAAAGGGCAGTTGAACATCACATCTCAGGATTTTCCTTTACCACCAAGATTCTTTTGTAATTTCTTCATCAACAAACCAAGCAAGGGCCACCGTTTATTGACTTTATTTGATTGAATATTGTCAGATTGGAAATTGAAATATCTATGCCATTAGTATATGAAATATGAACATACAAAGGCTGCTGCATGATCAACAAAAAACTATTATCATCTCTTCATAATGGACTGGTAATATTGACTTAATTCTCTTCTCAGACTCATTTGGTTTAATATGGGCTATTCTTGTTGATTATGAATACCAACCAAACATTATTCCGAAGCCTCTTTAAATGATTAATTAACATTCCACTGTTCTTCCTTAATCGATCAATACAACCCTAATGCAATGTGCCGAGCTGTATAAAGTTCTGTAAAGAATCACCTTCTGCCTTTCCTAGAAATTGACCGGCTTGCAGCTGCTCAAGCTCAATGACAAATAAAGAAAGTAGTTAGGCTACTGAAGAAACCACAAGGTGTCATTAAGGTTGCAATCTGCTAAGGAAATGTCAATTAATGGTTAGCATTGGTCAATTTGGCCACTAATTCCAAACACATTCACCTTTAAATTGGTTCAATTGCCTTCTGCTGACCAGGATAAGGCCACACATAATTGATTCTTAGCTTCGCGGACCCGCAGACACAATAGATTTCCTGCCGATGGAAAAAAAATTAATAAATTTTTTTTTTGACATTATAAAGATTTTTTTTTTGTCCTACCGACCGACCCTAGAAAAAGTGCCTTGAGAGGAATCTGAGAAGCTAAAGATCAATTATGTGTGGCCTAATGTACAATTCCTTGAAGCGAGTAGTGCAACTGTGGCACAGTTCAGATAGATACTTTACTTCATGGAATAATTGCATGGCTTAATTATGTAGACTTCCTGGAAACTGGTAATTATAGATTAACACATTGCCAATTTTCTGTTTGCATAAATTTGCTATTAATAAAGCTGGTAAAAAATTCCCACTCCTTAGATCTGGCGCATTGATACAGTACCACAGCCTTTATCCTAATCATTACATGATTTACGCTAGAAAAAATTCAAAGGAGGTCTATGACCAAATGTCACACCTTCAAAATCTAGACTGCATCATGAAGTATCAAGAGAGGATAAGAGCCCATCGGATTTGAATCCCAAAATAAGGCTTTATAAAATTTCTTCTCAGTCTTTGAGCCTGCAATTACTTACCCTCCATGCGAAAACGGTCCTGTTTCTGTTGGATGTATTTCACTTGCTGCTTCATGCCTATTCCTCCATAATACAACATTAAAAGTATTTGGGAGGGTTTTCTCGATCAGGACCCCCTCTTGGTCCTTATGGAAAGTGTATTTGAGAGGTCTTAGAGAACTTGTTGGGTTCCAAACCCGCTTAACCGCCCTTTATTTTGAGCACTGCATTTAAGTTCTAATTAGT
Organism: Platynereis dumerilii; assembly: GCA_026936325.1. Taxonomy (NCBI): domain Eukaryota; kingdom Metazoa; phylum Annelida; class Polychaeta; order Phyllodocida; family Nereididae; genus Platynereis; species Platynereis dumerilii. The sequence goes on from JAPTHN010000004.1 coordinate 27,397,620, forward strand.
TCTGGGTCTCCAAGGCCTTCAATTGACCCAGACACCAGGCATCGTGGAGACAAATATACTTTGACACTCACCTGTCTTCACCCGGTATCTTATGTCAGGGCATAATCTTCCTGGCAAAGGGGAAGCTTTGTTTTCTTTTAAAAGAGGTATATGGAAAGAGTTTATCAACTTTATCTTATTCAAGTCTGCCAGAGAATGTTTATTTTATGAATTTTCTGCAACTGGAATACTGGGTAATAATCCTTCAAATGTTTGCATACAAAAATCTCCACCGGAATACCCTTGGACAAGGTGCATGACCCATACCCATTCTTTTGACGGACATTGAACAAAGCTGATGTTATGAATTTGATAATGTTAAACTATATTTTATTGTTTAACATAAAAGCATTTTAAATCTATTACAACATCTATATGGAATGTGTTTAACATGGAATCCCACAGAAAATAACTAACTGCAAGCAAACATTGAAATTGCAGAGTGAAATGAAGCATTTTCCTAGCTTCTTAGGCCTGACCATTTTTAAAAACCACATTTTAAAATTCTGAGCTTTTTTTGGTGAAAAAGTTAGCTTGTGTCAATGCACGATCTTAGTGTGTACCTGCATCATAAGACCCCTTGTTGTAAGACCGATTTGCCTTATGTGACCACCTTCCTCCTGTACTGAGTAGTATTTTTAGTGCATTTTGAACCCCGCTGAGAGATCCCACCCCCATGAGAGACTGATTCTTGACTGCAGAAGGGGTGGTCTGCTAATACAGGGACCACTGCTGTACTTCATGCAAAAATAATCACGCAGCAGTGCAAAATATCAGTCCATATCTCTTTGATGTGTATTACAATCAGATGTTATAAATGGCTTTATTTTGTTTGACTAACACATGACGTCAGTATGGACACCAGCAAAAATTGATTTTGTGTGTTTCACACAAACTTAAAAAAACAGGAAGCTGTACAGACATAATTCAGCAGATTTGCAACTTTGTATGTGTACTGCAGTGGTCTGATCGTGACGGGGAATACACTGTATTTAAATTTTGCTTGTTAAAAGCTTTTTAATTGTGTCATTGTGTACTCAGACAATGCTAAAAAGAAAAGAATTTATATCTAACATGAACGCTTGTCTCACGTAAATGAAGAAAAGACATTCAGAACACAAATATGCCTTTATGTGTTTCATTGGCAATGGCATTAGCATGATAATGGTCTTAAAACATATCAAATGTTGTTTTGAAAACTGTTTCTATGAAAAACCTGTGCTTTGCATGGCATCAACATTTTCCTGATACTGCATGATATTTCAAAGCCAGAAAATCTTAATAGAATTTATGTAACCTTGATAGGTAGCTACCAGAAATTTTTAGTCAGTAACAAAATCAAGAAAGCTGTTCTATTTTGGTTTTACAAATTTTGCCAATGAGTTTTGCGATACACATTCACAGACACCGCAGGAAAGAAATCAAGCACTTTTTCATTACGGAAAAATGTATTTTAGGCTGAAATTGAAGATGACATGTCCATATGAATGTTGATGCTTCTTGGCATTCATTATTTTTAAAAGACAAGACACGCGAAAAATGGCCTAGTTAAGAAACAATTCATTGTGGAGTGATCTTGAATGTCATTCGAAGTGATTGTATAACCCTATTGTATCAGTATCAATGCAAACCCACAAGAACAAAACAATTGTTTCCTCAAGATGTGTTTTGGTAAGGAACAATTTTTATGAACATTGCGAAAATTTTAGAAAAATTCTTCTTCTTGTAATTCTCAGGACTGTTATGAATACAACTGTGTTATTTTTAAACTTTTACTGTGTTGTTTTTTTAAACCTGGAATTAGGTGTCTAAAGTATATTTTTGTACGTTCTCCAGTTTGTCTCTTCACTTTGCAAATCTCCTCAGACCAAACTTTTTCTTTCTAACCAGTGTGAATCCCAGGAGAAATGCACCTGCTTGTCTGATGGGCTGACAGTGCAGTCACAGGTGAAAACATCTCAAGTTTCATGGCAGGTGCTTATTTATTAAATAACAGCACTACATTGCCATTGTTTTCTTGTGAAAATGTGCCTATCTGGTTTCAGAGTTAGTAGACAGATTTGTTAGAACTAAGCAACGCATAATGGCTGACAGTTGTCACGAAACAAGATATATAAAACGGTTTAACTATTGACCTCTCTTTAATTTCTCTGATAGTTTCTTTTCACTACGAGTACAAAGGTGCCAGATTGCAAGCTATACACACATGTAGTAAACAATATAATAGCTAGTGACAAAGGCAAGGAAGTCTCCCACACTTTGACTCAAATCTGCCTCTCCGCTTCAGATACTAAGCTTCACTAAAGTATGAAATATGGTAAGTGACAGACTGAGCCTATATGTTTTGCGGTTGGTGAATCTCTTCCATTTGTGTTGCATTGTTTTCTGAGCCTTTTGTTAACCTTGAGGGCAAGAACAGAATTCTTCGAGAAAGATATGTTTATCCTCCATTTTGAACTAATGAACAGACTGTGACAATTTAGATAAGCGCAAGTGAGCAGTTGATGGAATTAGTTCTATATAAGAAGCAATTACATGTATATCAGCATGCAGTGTATTTGAAAAAATGATGATATCATTGAAGGCAACGATATGAGAGCTGGAATTACAGAAATGGTTAATATGGCCCTCAAAGGTAGCCCCAGGTGACCTGTTGTTGCTGCCAGCATTGGAGTCATATTTGGGCTACTTCAAGGCTAGTTCTGGTTATTGATGAGGATTGGTTCATGAGATGGGAGAAAGAGCAAGAGTCACGTAAAATGAGTAAGAGTCACATAATCACCAACCAATTGACCCAATTAAGGATTTTCTTTGTTTATATTTTGATAGTTTTCATATATAGAGGAAGCAATAAACGTTGCCATATAGCCAGTATGCTGCCTTATAGTATACACAATACATACATACAAAATTTGGAATCAATCAGTTAAGTTTTCTGGGCGATTAGGCATTTTTAGTAAATTTTAGTGCACTTTTTACTAGAATCACCAAATCTTTTGATTGCTAAATATTTAAAGCTTGATATTTCACATCAAGATTTCTGATACATGAATACAGCATACAGGCTATGTTATATTGTAATCACATTGGTTTCTGGTCTAAAATTTAAGATTTTATGATGAACTAAGTCGCTTCGCATAGAGCAAACGTTACACAGTGTAATGTGTGTGACAGTGTGGGAGTCGCTAACCTGAAGTGAGCAGAGTCACGTAATATAAGTGAGAGTCATTTTAAAGCATGCTCAACGGGTGTGGTTTATTATAACCATCCATAATGTAATTCAATAATCCCTACAAATGGCAGTTAAACAAAACATTGGTGGTTGTTCCTTTAATCTACTGCATGCCTAAGGCATTTCCTTTTTGTCATTTCTCCATCAACAAACCAAGCAAGTGCCTCATTTTATTGACTTTATTTGATTGAATACTAACACTAGTAGAATCGAAATTTAAATATTTTAACATATCATAACACACTCATGAGCAAACCAAGGCTACTGATCAAGACAAAAAGGATGCACATATATTTTAATCATTTCTTCATAGCCGCTTGCTATCATTGATTTTTTACTATAAATATTCTCTTCTGAGAATCAATTGGTCTAACACTGATCATTGAAAGCAAATTCTTTAAAGGATTAATTAACCTTTTCATTGCTGTTCCTTAATCAATTATTACAACCCTAATGCAATGTGCTAAGCTTTATAAAGTTCTGTAAAGAATCACCTGCTGTCTTTCATAGTTCTAAATAGAAAAGCTTACAGCAGCTCAAGCTCAATGACATATAGAGAAAGTAGTTAGGCTGCTGAAGAAACCACGAGGTGTCATTAAGGTTGCAATCTGCTCAGGAAATGTCAATTACTAGTTAGTAATGGTCAATGGCACCTTTCCGTGGTACCCTTCCATTGCCATTCAGCCACTAATTCCAAACACATTCAGCTTTAAATTAGTTCCATGGCCTTCTACTGACCTGGATACTATACAAGCTGTACAATGTGGACTGTAGTATTATGAAACTCTGATACAAGCAGGTTGTAATATTAACAGTATCAAAATTCACTTCTTACCTACTGAAAATCCAATGCAGGTTATAAGAATTATGTAAATATACTAGCTTATTACGAAACATGATTAAAAAACATAACACGCCAGGAAGTTTCTGTCTGCAACTGCCCCAGACACCTGGCAAAAGTCACAATGCCTAAGAGCCAGATCATTGAGATACAAACCTTTATCCTTATAATCAGATCATTCATAAGCTCGAAAGATGTTCAACCTATATTGAATTTAAAATGTCTCAGAATGTGGCAAATTGACAACAAATCAATTTAACATATAATTAGTGACAATAACCCATTTATTTGAATCCCAAAATATCAAACTGATTATGTTGCTTTGATGGGCTGGGTACAAGCATGTAATTACTTATAGACCTATATTAGGCTATAACATGTCATAGTGGACCATGCTTTTCTGCCAAATAAGTTCAAAGCTAAACAGAAAGATGCGCAATTTAACACAATTTAAGTAAATGACAACCTGAACGGTTTTGAAAGGGAAAGCAATTGCGGTAATGGGAAAATGTTGTTTCTGTTGGATGTGTTAGCTGCTGGGCCTTCACCTGCATGAACAGAACTTCGTAGAAATGGTTGACTGAGAAAAATGCAGTCAACCGTTCTGGAGGTGAAATTTTACTCTTATTTTATTTTGTAGTTCAAACCTGAGAAATTGGAAGTTTCACCCTCGGTGTTTGTAACTTTATGGATTGTGAAGTAATCACATAATGTTAATTCTCCCAGTTCTGCGGGATGAACCACCTACACACACCAAGGATTTAATGTAATTTAATGTATCAATGTCACTGGCTTTGGAGCCATTTCAGCTTGAATATTTCATAAATTTGAGTAGAGTAGGTATTACTGTCTAGCACAAAAAATATCAAGATTGAGTGAGATAGCACTTGATTTTCATGACTGTTCAATGTAGACCCAAATTTATATTACCCCTATGGATTGGTAAAATAAATCTTGAGAAAAAATCTTTGGACAAGCTTTAGACATACAGCCATTCAAAAACAATATCATATTCAGTGATTTTGTCTCAGCTAACGTTTTCGATGGATGTTATTGTATGAATGGGGTTCTTTTAATTCATCCTAGAGTAAGGTTGCAAGAATGGCAAATAAGTCCAAAATTAATTTTAGCATCTTGGATCGACCGACCCAAAATATTTTCTTCATATGAAAATAAGAAAATAGAGTTTACATACAATTTTTATTAAATTGGCATAATAAAAAATTCAGATTAAAGCTTCTGTTTTTTATCCTAGACTGACCGACCTCAGAAAAAGCTTGAAAAGATCTGAGAAGCAAGGGATCAATTATGTCTGGCCCATTTAATGTGTTTGCACGGTGCTGTTATTCAGATGGTCAGTTTGCCTAAAAATATCTCTTCAGACCAATTATACACCTTCTTCAATCTTTCCATTTCATTTTGTGCTTTTTTATATCAGCAAGAAAAATGAACCTACTCTTTTGAGAGATGACAGAAAACATATCAAGTTCCATGGCCAGCCCATCTTTGAAAAGTGCCATATATTTTTCACAGTAACAGTGTAACAGTGTGGATGATTGGAGGTTTACGTCCTCTATATACTGATCACTTGATAGCAATAGGCTAATTAGGACTGGAGGAGGACATGGCAATATGGTGAAGGATGATTGAAACTGCAGTCCAGTAAAGGCCAAGATAACCTAGCTGAAAGAGCTTGATTCTGCATAACAAATTCAAAATCAGAATATAGAACAGGATACTTTTAAAATAGGCTACAACTAATTCATTTTTTAGTAGTAGTCTAACTGCAATACAAGCAAGGCTTTATAAGGCGATTCTATGGAATGCCCTTCAACTGAAACTTGCCTCACACCAAACAGCCTTACTACATTTACTTGATGCTGATTAAAGGATAGAATTGTCACATTCATTTACATGAGACGATAAAACACAAGTGGTGACTTTTACATGGCCCAGAAATGTGTGATCTCTGGTTTAATGTTTTAGTAATTGCTGAGGAAAGAGAGCTTTAGATTTCATGTTTCACCATTATAGGTTTTCTGCCACAGTCTCTTGAATTTCCATCAGAAGAAGTGTGAATGCAGCTTTTGTTAGCCAAGAAAATTTCCAAACACAAGTATAGCTTATTCACCACAGGAAAGGGAATATGTGATCTATCACCCAAGAGCTTAAGCCCAAGGTGTGATAAACATACATTCCCGATTCCATGGTGAATAACTGGCTTACACCATAAGACAAGCACTCAAACAGTCAAGCAAGAGACGGTAGGTTGACAACAAAGAATAATCACCCTTAAATACTGGCATGTGATTGGCAGACAGAGGTGTTGAATGGTATAAAATCTGATACCAAATCAATGTTAACTCACCATGTAGAAATCTACATCTATTTTCGGCTAAGTGAATCTCTAAATTGTGTAGGCATATATATGGGTCAAAATTTGGTAAAGCTGAAATTCTTGTCTCTAGTGTCTTTTAAAGAGCAATTCACACAGAAATGAATGTTCATACAAGGTTCATGGTGGTCACTTATTTTAGAGCAACATATAAGCAAAAAATACGGCACAGGAAATGTGCGGCAGATAAATTTTATAACATGTGTCATCAAAAGCGCTATCACTATGTACAAAATGTTAAATGAATTATCTCTGCTCTTTGCAGATTGGTGGTCCATTGAAAAATTGTATTTTCTTCTTTTTTAATTTGCAAACTAGCTTTACCATGGCATTGACAGTTACTTGTTGGTCTCCTTATCTTTCTATTAAGTACATACTATAAATTGGTTAATAAGTTTGTTTAGTCACACCTATACGGCCAGATATATGTTGAATAAACTGATCCTATATCATAACTGACACAAACAAACCATTTATTATCGTTTTCATAGCTACATGTTTTTCAAGTTTGCAATGTGCTTCATTCCAAAACTGTGATGTCAGAGATTAAGTTGAATAGTTTTGTTTATTACAAGCACAGATTTCAGGAAACTGATGAAGTGCATTGACACATGGATGATGTATGTATCACTTGTTTGGCTTTCCCTGGCTGAAAGATGCTTCAATGAACTGTAACTGAACCAAACAGACTACTTAGCCTCAAAGGAGATTTGCAATTACTGACAACAAAATTTGTTTGAAATTGTGATGACTGGTGTCTTGTGAAAAACATCAACACCTTTTGTTTGGAAAACAATGAAAATCTTTTGGTGGTGCAACACTCAGCTTAGACATGCATTGTTTGTTGTGGTTGTACACATATAGTAACATTGCCTGGCAGTTTTAAATTCCTTTGTCATTAACTGTGATGTCAAACTCTGAACTGATATGTCACAGATTGAAGATTAGACCAATCACATTGACAGATGACCGATGATGTCACGGTTTAACAGCAAAACGGAGTTTTCAAAAAAACACATAGCTATGAAAACGATAATAAACATTCTTAAGCAAGTGACATCACAAGAGCAGGTTGAATGTTCATTTTGAAACTGTTTGGACCGCTAATCTGCAAAGATCTCTAATGTTCAGTTCTTGCTAAATCTGCCTGATTCTGATTAAAGGAGAGAATTGTGGGATTTAGTTACATAATGTAATTATAATGTGGGAGGCCAGAGAGTGTGATTTTAATTTGGCCCTGGAACGTGTGATCTCTGATTTAATGTTTGGTAATTATTTGGAAAGGAGTGTTTCAAAATATTTTCAGGAGTTATATCCAGCAAGTGAGTCATATCCTATACTTGCCATGTTATCTAGACATTCAAGTTGTGTAGTGAATTAGTCATCAGATTCACCAACATGAAGGTTGATGTATAAAAGATGTGGGCAAAACTGAAAAATATTATATTATTAAAAGACATTTTTACAGTGTACTTGTGTTTTATTTGAATGTTTTTGGAGGTGTGATTATTTCTTTCCCTTTTTGATTTAGGTGTCAAAAGTGGGAGGAAATCAACTAACCTCAAATGTGTTTTATGGCTGTCAGTAACAGTAAGTTTGCCCAAAGAACTCTTCAGACCAATTATCAGGCTTCTTAATACTGCATGGGGTAATAGTGCTGTGCCGTGGAAGGTTACAAGACAGCATTGGTCAAGGTTCCTGTGAAAATATTGGATATATTGTGGATGATAAGGGCTTTACATTCTGTATTTATCCTCGTTTCTATACTAGTAGGACACAGAAGAGGAGGTATATTTTTATCCAAATATGACATATCCACGCATGCTCCAGAGCGCACATACACGCTTTTGGGACGCGTGGATGTGCAAGATTTGACACATACACGCGCGTGGATGTGCCATGACGCGCACGCGTGAAGACTTTGGATTCGTGTACATGCTTTCCAGCGCATGAGTGGACATGCTTTACAGCGCACAAGTGAACATGCTATACAGCGCATGAGTGGAGATGCTTTACAGCGCATATGAGCAGTCTAAATGCAACGTATCCATATTGGAGACAGGCCACAATGCTGAGGCAGTGGTGTAGCTAGAAATCTATCAGTAGGGGGTGGGGGCCACTGGGGGGACCAGGGTCTCTTTAAGATTTCTACAGCTGCTTGTTACAGCTGTTTGTGCAGCCTGTATTGCAGGAGGAATCTTCGGGGAGCTTCTAACCATATAGGAGGTCAAACTATTTCACCTATGACTTTAAAACTTAAATAGATAGATAGATAGATAGATAGATAGATAGATAGATAGATAGATATCTACAAGCTGCTGTTAAAGTGCTTGCACGTTATTTTTCTTATTTCTGGTTGGGGGAGGGAATTCAGAGAAACCAGCAAGGGCCTCCCCAGCTCCCCCACACAATAGATACGCCACTGGCCTGAGTCAACCCTACAATGCCTAATTGCATACATGCAATACTGCGCTGGATTGCATGTCCAAGCTTGCGCTGGATGACATTTCCAAGCTTGCGCTGGATGCCACATCCACGACCGCACATACACGCGTGATCGTGAATGCAGTTCCACGCATGCGCTGAATGACATGTCCACAGGTGATCGTGAACACACATACACGCGCAATGATGCGCGCAATTGCATGTACACGCGCGTGTATGTGCGCTCACTACCACGCGTGGATGTGTCATATTTGGATAAAAATATATATGCAAAAGTGATGAAAGAATAATTGAAACTGCGGAACATCCTGGTAGCCTACACATTATATGGGGTATAATTCAATGAGTGCATGTTGAGCCCTTCTGTGTCTCAAGATACTCCTCTCTCAGGCAAAATGCTGTTTAACTTCAATAATATTATGGCAACTCTCCAGTCTCCATGCTAAATCTGCCTGATGCTGATTAAAGGCTGGAATTGTCACATTTAGTTACATGAGGTGGAAAACTGGTATGGTGAATGGTGACTTTTATGTGGCCCTGAAATGTGTGATCTTTGGTTTAATTTTTCAGTAATTACCGAGAAATAGGTGCTTCAGATTCAATGTTTCGCACTGATGGATTTTCTGTCACAGTTTCTTTAATATCTATGGAGATTTCTTCATCCTTCTAGAAAAGTAGAACATTTTTAATAGAAAAACCAATGCCAACTCATTGCAAGATTAATAATTTTTTCAATGTCAGGTTGCGATGTACAAATATTTTGGTAAGTGTCAGTATGTTAAAATTAGATTTGTATTATTTTCTCTTTGATTAAAAAAAAACTTGAATATTGTACAGCTATTGGGCCGCTACCTGATCACATTTGACAGAAGGGTGACCCCTGCTGACACAAGTGGCCACCTTCCCCAGCCATTTTTTGAAAGTAAACTGTATAGACTTTTGCCCTTCAGAGTAACAGATATAAAATATTAAACAATTTTTTAATTAAATTTGAGATGAGCGTATTTGAGTTAGAGTCAGGTGTAAAAAATGGGATGAAATCAGTATTTGTATATGTGTGAGTTTGCCTCCAAAATCTCTTCAGACCAGTTATATGGCTTCTTAAAATCTCTCTCCATATTTCTTGCTTTTTCCTGTCGGCAAGAAAAGCCAACCTATAGCTATTAGTTAGAAAGGCAACAAAAAGGCCCCATTTAAGCATGTAACTCCCAAACGGAGCCTCCATTTGGGACTTCAGGGAGTTACGGGAGTTGACAGGAGTTAGCGGGAGTTTTGGGAGTTAGCGGGAGTTACCAGGAGTTACGGGAGTTAGCAGGAGTTCTGGGATTTAGTGGGAGTTACCGGGAGTTATGGGAGTTGACAGGAGTTAAATGGGAGTTACGGGAGTAATGGGAGTTAGCGGGAGTTAGTGGGAGTTACGGGAGTTAGCAGGAGTTAGCTGGAGTTACGGGAGTTAGCGGGAGTTACGGGAGTTAGCGGGAGTTACGGGAGTTATTAAAGGGAGTTAGCGGGAGTTAGCGGGAGTTGCGGGAGTTAGCAGGAGTTAGTGGGACATAGCGGGAGTTGCAGGACGTCAAGGAGTTCCGGGAGTTACATGCTTAAATGGGGCCTGTCAAAATGCATTAACTTCTTGTTTTTGAATAAAATTGAAAAACAAAATTGCCCGAGTTAGGGTTAGGGTTTAGGGTTGGGGTTAGGGTTAGGGTTGGGGTTAGGGTTAGGGTTTATTGAGTTAAGATTCTCAAAAAAGAAACTTATCTCAGCCCATCCCCCTAAAATCCCAACTTAACCATGCACTGGCACAGGCAAATGGAAAATGTGGCTGGATAGCCTATTTAGATCTGCCTACAACTATTTGTAGGCAAAAAGTAGTCATATAATGAGGCAAGGTAGCCTCCAGGCCCCATACATGTAGGGACTTATTTGAGCAATGACCTGACCAAAGTTTGAGACAAATTCTTGTTTTTAGCATTTGCTGTTATTAATGAAACTGGGTGTTTTTTGTATCTAGAGTTATTCTGGCAGAATTCTTCTAACCAATCTTTAGCAATATTTGTAAGTTTAGTTGAGAGAGGATTGTACTGTAGAATAAAAGTACAAAAATCCTTTTCAGGGTTGCCTGCATCTGAATTCAGGCCTGACTGAAAAGTATCAAGTTTTGTGATCCATTGTCTTTCAAGTTTATCTAAAATTTCTTGCTTTTCTGATTTAGGAATTTCTAAAACTGTTATAGTTAAATCTTCAGATGTGTGATTCGGAGAGTCAAAGTGTTGATGTACTTTTTTGTCACTTTTTCTTCTAATTGAACTCATGTGTGCGATAAACCTATTTCTCAAGTTAATTGTTTGTCCCACATAGTACTTTTGAGGACATTGTCTGCAACCCAGCAAATAGATGGCTGTTTTGGTATTGCAGTTGCCATTGGCAAATAATCTAATCTGCTTGGAATTTATATTCACAGTGCGATTTCTATTCACGTGTTTACAAATGGAGCAACGGTTATTTCTACAAGGGTTCATACCAGTATACTCCTCTGGAGGGAAATACTGTCCTTTGATTTGGGATTTGATTTTCCTCAAATATCGCCTAGAATAGCCCCTTCGATACAAGGCACTGAATAAAATACCAGTTGCTTCATCAAAATCTTTCTCCAATCTACAGATTCTGCCAAAACGTACCAGTTGAGATTTTATAATTCCTGAAAATGTATGTTGAGGATGGAATGAATGTTTATGGAGTAAGGCATGAGAATCAGTTGGTTTGAAATATACCTTAGTATCAAATGTCCCATTCCTTGCAAAGTTATCACCCTTATAAACCAAAACATCTAAGAATTCCAGTTCATTTTCTTGAATGTTTGACTTAAGTTTAATACTAGGACTGGCATTGTTTAGAATCTCAAAAAACTGATCAAAAGTGTCCCGCGGATGGGGCCACACCATGAAAATGTCATCTAAATATCGAAGATAAACCATGCATTAACTTCTTGTTTTTGAATAAAATTGAAAAACAAAATTGCCCGAGTTAGGGTTAGGGTTTAGGGTTAGGGTTAGGGTTAGGGTTGAGGTTAGGGTTTCAGATAATTCTTGCTATTCCAATTTTTATAATTAAGTTTTCGCCACTTATTTAGCATGGAAATTACCTGAATTTGGACTATTTTGCCTTTCTACAGCTAGTTGACCACTGGAGTTTCAGCAGATACCTGTTTATCATTGGCCAAAATCAGCATTTGAGGGGGGGGGGGTGGCAACCATTGGATAATCACTGGTTTTCTGTAAGTGTAGAAGTAACATTAGTAACACTGGTAGCCAGCAACCACAGGGCGGTGACAAAACTTCACCATCCGTTTGCGGGCCAGTATTGGTGCAATGTAACTGTTGTGTGGTAGAGGGACATGTGCCCGAACGCTGGAAATCTTTCAGTGCCACTTTCGGGCCCCTGACCTAATTTGCCGTGACGGGGGTCATTTTTCTCAAAAAGTGCGAAAACGGAGGTTTTTGGCACTTTTCGGGCTGAGAAATGATGCGATTTTCATCATTTTTGCAGGAAATGCTGCTCTACTAGTTTTGATAAGTAATATATCAAGACATTTAGCCAGGATACCTCCGGGTTTATTCTGACCGGAGGGCCTGTTTTCTTATCTTTTAGCATGCAAATGCCATAATGGGCCACATAGGCCTATGCAGAGGTCAAGAATCACAAAACCATGCTATTCGATGGGCAAGGCATCCAGAAAGGCATTAAACTGCCACCGGCACCCGAACAATGCAGTTTTCCAGCTTTTCCCGCCAAAAATCTGCGGCTTTTCTGCTGTGATCTGTTACCGGAGCAATCTTAGCCCATGTCACTGCCATAGTAATGCTAATCTACTGCATTTTAACCAGTTTCCATGGTAGTTGCTGGCCTGCAGCGTGTATTTCAAAGTTCACCTGCATTAAGTCAACCAATCAGAGCACAGCTTTCTATTTTCTCCCGGCCTTAATCCTATAAAACCAATGTCGTCTGCTAGATATGTGCTTTCTGCATGCAGTTTAGCTTGCGGGATACTAATGTAGCATACAGCAGTGACTAGAATTAGAATATTTTGGCCTGTTGTGGCACCTAGACTACTGCATATCAGTTAAATGCCTGTCCTTGCACTTTTGCCACTGTTTATTGGGGTAAACGTGATACAAACATAGACAAGGTTGCTTTCAGGCTTTTTTCTGTATTGCGGATCCATGAAAGAGCTTCAGAAGGCTTTGATTGGGTGACTGAAAAATGTTGAGTTGAAAAGGTTTTGAACCCAGGACTTCTCAGTTGCTGGCCCGACGCCTTAACCACTACACCACAGAGGATTGTTGCTAACATGTCGCTCGGATTCCACATAATTTCAGACTCTGCTGGAATAAATGTCAACCATTTTTCGTACTGTGGCAGCTAAGCAGCGGGGGATAGGGGGGGGGGGGCGGTAGAGAGAATAGCACTTTACAACCTTTATTTATGAAGTTACCTGGTTTTACGTTCTGAAAATATGTTTTTTAGGTTTGAAGTACAACTTCTTTTTTTTTCCTGTTTTAGTTCTGTTTAACAAAAGATAATAAAAAATATTTTTTGGCCAGAGAGGCCCCATTTAAGCATGTAACTCCCAAACGGAGCCTCCGTTTGGGACTTCAGGGAGTTACGGGAGTTGACAGGAGTTAGCGGGAGTTTTGGGAGTTAGCGGGAGTTACCAGGAGTTACGGGAGTTAGCAGGAGTTCTGGGATTTAGTGGGAGTTACCGGGAGTTATGGGAGTTGACAGGAGTTAAATGGGAGTTACGGGAGTAATGGGAGTTAGCGGGAGTTAGTGGGAGTTACGGGAGTTAGCAGGAGTTAGCTGGAGTTACGGGAGTTAGCGGGAGTTACGGGAGTTATAGGGAGTTAGCGGGAGTTAGCGGGAGTTATGGGAGTTAGCGGGAGTTAGCAGGAGTTAGTGGGACATAGCGGGAGTTGCAGGACGTCAAGGAGTTCCGGGAGTTACATGCTTAAATGGGGCCTACAAAATAGTTCATTGATGAAAGCATCAAGTTTCATAGCAAGCAATCCCTTCATTGAGTGGTGCTGTGTTTCTTGCAGTGACAGTAAACCTGGCTGTAAACTGAAATGAGCATATGCATTTAGAATGGATAACTGAAAAATCAAGTTTCGCTGTTACTGAGGCACACAATTACCTCCTGTTTTCTTCGATTCTGTACATGGCTATTGCAAAACTTTGTCAGAATTTTGATATGCTTGACCGATGCAATATGGAGCTACAAAAAATTATATTTGGTGCTTAATAGTTACAATGATCTTGTGCAGCTGGCTTGTAGTGAATTAAACAAACATCTCTTCCAAATAACAAATTGACCTTTTCCGCTGAGTACCTCGATTAATAATTAATCACACCTAATCAATCCAATGTCCCTGGTCATTGTGTCGTGCATAAAGTCTCCACCTGACTTTCTCATCAACAGAATTGAGCTCTAATGTCAAATTTATACATCTTTCAAAAATAATTCAAGTTTGGCAGCTCAAGACAATGTGCAGAGTCATTATAGGGTTACATTCAAGTCCAGATCTGTTGAAATAATCGGCACCTGTGTCAATTAAGACTTAGAATTGGCTAATTAGATAAATCCTCTGTTATTCAATCACAAAATATAAACATATATAGGATTTAATTTGTCACCATGGCCTTTGACTGACGTGGGCAACAGGTATTGTGGAGGTAATTAAAATTTGATGAACATCTGTTTGTGCCTGGGGCTGCTTTCAGCTCGATTTACTTTCTTAGAAATGGAGAAACCTGAATTGTTCAGTCTCTCAGTCTCTTTGCAGTATAGGGGTCCAAATTTGCTAAAGCTCGAATTCTTGTCGCCGTTGTTTAACATTAATTCACGTTGACAGGGTGATAGGTGCATGATTTCTGTTGTAACATGTCATAGACTAGAGCATGAGCAAAAATAATAAAATATGTGGCATATAACATTTTGTCCTACGAAAAATGGTATTGAAGGGGCCAACCCCCCCCCCTTAAAATGGCCCCCGCCTGCATTTTTATTGAAAGATCCTCTCAAAAAACATCGTGCAGGATTTTGTTACCATTTTACTCCCTCTTATATAGTACTTGGAAAATTGACCATTACTCTTCTAAAATCCAGTCACTATGGTGTCTGAAATAATATTCTGAATAGGAACAAAAAGCTTTAGTGTCAATTTCTCCAATATTGTGTCCTTAACATCACACCAGATTAGTTTTTTCTTAAATAAAAACGCAAAGGACACACAGCAAAACTGATGTGTGATGTTGTCTGAGAACCCCAGAAGCTTGCTGCATTGTCTGCAACAATGCATTAATCATGTAAAGCAAAATGTTCTAGTATGTCTTGTGGCATGTCAGTTGTCCTAAATTACAACAGCATCTCTCCCATTGGACAATATTTTGTGCAACTGCTAAATATTGTACTGTATAAGATATCAAATAGATCCTACATAAACTCAGCAACATTAAAAACGCACACTTTTAAAAAGGCTAAAAATAGTACTTCCTCTAAAGATATCAAGATGAAAATTTGCACACTTCTAGAAGTTGCCATCAGGTGTATTCACGAAAAATTTTAAATCTCTAAGTGCAGTACTTTTGTGTCAAATTAAATCGTCGTGGTCACTGTCGAAAATGGAAGTCACAAAACTTCAATTTCCTCTGATCATTAATTTAAACAACTTAGCTGTTGTTTCCACAAACTTGTTTGATAAGCCAGGAAAGTTTATATTTTTCCCTGCTTGATGAGTTAGATAAAAGGGATATTTGACCCAACCACAATTAAAGAGGATGAATTTAATAAAAATTAAGTGTCAATGCTGACACGCCCCCTACTGGAGGCTTTTGTCAAAACCTTAAAAAATGATGTTTTATTCAGATTTTTGAGACAATTGATATGGAATGATTGTCTGTGTTTCTAACCTGGGCATGCAAAAACCCCCCATTATTTGACAGTTCTGGTTCACATGCTTCATTTGAAGATGCAAACTCGTAAATTTAGAGTTTTTAATTCAAAATCTGCTTTGTTATTGACTTTTTTGTACAAAAACGTCCGTGAGACAGCTTTTGGAAGTCTGTGCCTGTTATGGGAAAATTTCATAAGATTAGTACCATCAAGTATGCCACAATACCAATATTTCCAATTGTGCATTTTGTGTTGAAGTGCAGTTTGTGACTTCCATTTTCGACAGCGACCACGACGATTGGATTTGCCACAAAAGTACTGCACTTAGAGATTTGAAAATTTTCGTAAATATACCTGATGGCAACTACTAGAAGTGTGGAAACTTTCCTTGTCATGCTTTTAGAGGGAGTACTATTTTTAGCTTTTTTGAAAGTGTGCGTTTTTAATGTTGCTGAGTTTACATGACAAAATTTCGAATTTCGAAAGAGCACTCTTATGGAAACATAATACCCAGTATATATGACAACTTTGGTTTTATTTGGAAATGCGAAAGTCCTGTTTATGCTTTCCTAAAGATTTGTCTCCAACATTTCCTCTATGGAAAAGAATTCTTTAAGAAAAAGTGAACATCCTTTCACATTTTTCTTGTTACTTTCTTTAAGATTTCTTTTCGTCTGTTGGCCATACATCTCGTATTGCAAGTTGCTGAGCAAAGTGCCCAAAGGAATATCTTTATATTTCACACACTGTGAGTAACTGACAAGCAGAGATTGTGAGTACCCACTGGAATCCTATATTATATAAGAGGGATAGGTTGTGTCCAGATGATTTGCTCTGTTGGCATGTTTCTCATCAATAGGGGGAACCGGACACATTGGGACGCTTTTAACGTCTAATAATTTTGCACTGTGCAACTCAGAAGTTTGCATGAAAAACACCACACCATTGAGCTGAAATCCAAGGCATAATAGATTAGACTGCACACAGCCTTTTGCAGCCAGATAGCAAAATATGATTCATTAACATGATTGTCCCAACGTGCCCTGATGCGGCACATGAGGACATCAGTTAAAAAATCATATCAAAAAGCCATGTGCATTAGATATTGCATATAAGACGTGTGTAAGACAATATATGCATTGCATTAACACCTTGTAGTGCCAATAGTTAATAACTTTAAACATTTTTAAAATTTAACATAAACTGTCCTGGGTGCAGTCGTATACGTAAGTCACACAAAGTGCTTTGCGACAAGTTTGTTCATAGAGTACACTGTATAGCAATCCACTGTGCATCTATTTACTGTGGCTTGAATGCCATCCTAGGTCATTCAGTTGACTTGGACACTTAAATTCTGCCATATATAAATATAAAGTGAGTCCCAATTAGCCCCGTGGCCCACGTCTACTGCATGGGGTAATGGTGCTGTGTCGTGGAAGGTTGCAAGACAGCAATGCATGGCCAAGGTGAAAATATCGCAGATATGGTGGATGATGTAAGGCCTTTATAAACATTATTTATCCTCGTTTGTATACCAGTAGGACACTGAAGTGATAAAAGAATAATTGAAACTGCGGAAATTCCTGGTAGCCACATTATATGGAGTATAACTGAATGAGTGCATGTTGCGCCCTTCTGTGTCACAAGATACTCCTGTCTAGGCAATTCAGGCTATAATCCTGTTTAACTTCAATTATATTAAGCAACTCTCCAGTCTCCATGCTAAATCTGCCTGATCCCTCATGCTGATTAAAGGCTGGAATTGCCACATTTAGTTACATGACTTGGGAAACCGGAGATGGTGAGTTTTATGTGGCCCTGAAATGTGTGATCTTAGGTTTAATGTTTCAGTAATTATTGAGATACAGGTGCTTCAGATTCAATGTTTCACACTGACAGATTTTCTGTCACAGTTTCTTGAATATCTATGGAGATTTCTTCTTCTTACGAGAAAAGTAGAACATTTTTTAATCGAAAAAACAGTGCCAACTCACAGTAAGATTAATTATTTTTTCAATGTCAAGTTGCGATGTACAAATATTTTGGCAAGTGTGAGTATCTCAAAATTAGATTTGTATTATTTTCTGCTTCACTAAAGAAAACTTGAATATTGTGAAGCAGTTGGGCAGCTACCTAGATTGAAGAAGCTAGCATAGAAAAAAGGAAAGTATTATTATCATTTTATAGGATTTTTATGGTGCCATATTCTGAGAGACTCCGTGCTCTATGGAACTTTAAAATGCATATATGCAATTCAATGTGACTGGTCCAGCCACCAATCCTGGGGAGCCTGGCAGGAGGTGTTGCTGATCACATCTTACAGGAGGGTGAACCCTGCCGACACAAGTGGCCACCCTCCCCGGCCACAGCCACAACCAACTCACTCGAGGTGAGTTCCAGGACGGGGTGGACCGGCATCATCAAGTCCCATCGGATTTGCAGTCAAGCGCTTGAACTATTAGGCCATGGGAACTTTATTTTACTAATCAATTATCCCACACAAAATATCTGTCTCAAGATTCTCATTTATTTTTGGACGAGCTTCATAGAATTTTGCCAATCACAATTATAGATATAAAATAATCAATGATTTTTTAATTACACTTGAGATGGGCAGTATTTGACTTGCGATTTTCTTGATTTAGGTTTTAGAGTCAGGTGTAAAAAATGGAAGGAAATCAGCATTTGTATGTGTGAGTTCGCCCCTAAAATCTCTTCAGACCAGTTATATGGCTTCTCAAACCTTTCTCCATATGTCTTTTTTTTAATGTCAGCAAGAAAAGCCAACCTTTGTTTGACAGACAACAAAATATTGTTCATTGATGCAAACATCAAGTTTCATAGCAAGCAATCCCTTCATTGAGTGGTGCTGTGTTTCTTGCAGTGACAGTAAACTTAGCTGTAAACTGAAATGAGCAACTGCATTTAGAATGACTGAGAAATCCTTTAAGATTCACTGTTACTAATTGCTTCTTCTTTTTTGCATTTCTGTACCTGGTTAATGCAAAACTTTGTCTAAATGTTGATATGCTAGAATAATATGGAGCTATAAAAATTATATTAGTTGTTTTAAAGTTGCAATAGCCATGTGGAGCTGGCTGATGGTGAAGTAAACAAACATCTCTTCAAAATAACAAAATGATTTTTCTACTTCAATTAATTTTTAATCAGATATAAGTATTCTGACATCCTCAGCCAAAGTTTTATGCACAAAGACACTTCGAGACTTCGGGAGAAATACAATTGCACCCATCGCAATGACAAATACTTCTTAATTACTTCAAGAAGTTTAGCAGCCCAAGACAATGTGAGGTGTCACTAGGGTAACATTTAAACCAGGATCTGATGGTCATGTGTCAATTAATGTTTAGAATTGGCTAATTGGATAAATTCTATGCTATTCAGCAGCAAATAGAGATCACCTCAGGTTTTAATTTGGTGCCATGGCCTTTGGCTCACATGGACAATAGCTATGTTGAAGGTTTTTAAATCTGCTCAGAAGTAGGTCAAGCAATTGGCTACCATGCACCCAGAGGATGCCAGCATGCAGTGATCATTGATATTAACAGATTAAGTAAATTAAATATACAGACTTGCAGTGATCAGATGCTTATTGTGTAACTACAGGATTTGGACAGGTACTACAAATTTGGTAGTTCCCCCGTGGCCTAACTGGTAAGTGCGCTTGTCAACTGGCTTTGAGGGCGTGGGTTCAAATCTCACCCCGGGAACTCACTTTAGTCCGAGCCCATGGGACATTAAATGGAGGTGGGTTGTATCCAGTGTTCTATGCTGGGGCAACTGAAAGACCCTGGGCATCCCTGAATTAATAGGGTATGTGCCAGACTCACAGTCTTCTCATCTCATCATCATACAGCGATCACCTGCCTCGATATAGCCCACTAAGGTGCTGCAGAGGCATAAAACACAAACAAACAAACAAACAAACTACAAATTTGGTGGAACAATGAATTAATTAATTACATAGACTGAAGACTCTGTAAGCAGAGTGGTATGTGCCATTTCTGTTCTGAAATGTATGGTGACTGGATGCAAATGGTTTCAATGAAGTGGAGATTAATAGCATCCTGCCACTGAATGTTGTTCTGCCAATATCAAAGATGTACTATAGGTTATACAACGAATTTGAGGTGTATAACTACCACGGCAAAAGGCAATAGAAAAAACTTGGTGGAGTATAAGTCTTTTGACTGTATTGTAGAGTTAAAGCTCATAGGGTCCTGGGACATCAAAACCGATGACACGTTCATAGCACATGTACTCTTAATCTGGGGATTTCTTGTGTGTGGGTTGCCATTTGTCACCTTTCTAGTCTTATGAAGGTCATCAGCTGGTAATTGGTAGCAATTCTGTGAACGTGATGCACTTCCGCGGCATCAGTACCTTATTTACGGCTTGAGACTATTGGTCGTTGGGTTGCCAGAGTGGTGAAATAAAAAGACCTCCTTCTGAAATTATATGAAGTCCTGAGACTTTTCAAAACTTTAAACACAGTTTCTTTGCACAATTATCCATTGATACCTATTCCGGCAAAGGAGACAATGACATTTCTACACCACATTTCTTCCAAAGTAAAATAACCTAAAAAGAACTAGATTATCATTAATTTCATTCATAAATGTTATCAATTTATAGAATCCTTGCCTTAGAGGACAATAAAATGTTTCAAGCAATTAGATTTTAATGATTCCCACAATTAAAGATTTATTTTCATGTCAGTAATTTTCTACAATTATACCTGCATAAAGTGTCCATCCCTCATGCCTAAAGCACTTATCGGTGAAAATCTGTACTTAAGCCACTCATGCAAATTACTTTCAAGGTTAAAGCAAGAAATATGCAGAGTGATTAGGAATTAAAGTTGTAAATTACAAAAATCAGAATTTACGAGAAATATCGAAGTTACGAAATGACGTATTTCTTGGATGGTTTCTTTGTGTTCTCATTCTACTGATGGTATTTGGAGAAGTTTTAACATAAAATCTGTGATATGAAACACAGAGTCTAGTGGACTCATTATTCAGCTATTCCAAGTTGATTTTAGAGATCACACATATAAGGACTTAAAACTGAACCATATGTGATTCACTGTAAGAAATGACCGTGTTTTTCTGGCTAAAAGAACCGTAAATTTATTGTTATTTTACCAGTATTTTTTTATTACAGACTTTGTCTGGGAATTTACAGTTCTTTGTCAGTTACAAAATGGCTCCAAGATAAATTTACTGCAACATGTCATTTAACATTCAGTTCACGTTAATGAACAATTACTTCAGCCGTTAATTTACTGGCAACTTGTAATATGCAGACAAAACATTTGAATTGGCCAAACAATCAATACACCTGGTCAGATTAGGAACTATAAACAAGAGATTGCATGGACTTCAACCACGGAACATGTGGTGCCATCTATAACATATGCTTTACACAGCTGTTAATCAAACTTAATTTATAACCTATCTGAAGGTAAGGGAACATCCTCATTCATATGATCTTAAAGATGCTGTCATTATGCAAAAGTTGTAATATTTATATATGACATTGACATTTGTGTGAGTCTTATGATGTGATCTAAAGAATGACACTATTAAAACCAAAATAATCCAGGCGCAGTCTGCATCAATACAACATACTTCGATAATCTTGACACCTGGTTCTCTTGGAAAATATCCATCAATTTTATGGTTTGGGAGCAAACGTGTGCGAATTATTTGCTGGGTATAACTGATGGACTTACTTCCCTGCTGTCAAGCAAGAGATGAGCAAGGCCGATCCTGGAGTCAGTGGCTCTCTCAGCTGACTCCACCTTCGGTACATCCCTACAGCTATGCGACAGTTAAATCACGTGCTTAGTCTGTTGTTTCACACTTGTGCAAAAAGTAAGAATAACACATACTATCCATATTTTTACAGTAGATTATACAGCTCCTTGCATTCTTTACATTCTATGTTTGACAGTTGATATAACTGTAAAATATACTTTAAATAAACTGTTTTATATATGTACATTATGCCGTAATATCACTTTGTTTAATCTGCAAAATTACAGTTCAATGTACCAATCTGCATTTTACGGTTTATTGTCCTGTTCAGGTTTATTAGTACTGTTACAGTTCTTAGACCTGGAACAAAGTTGCCAGTTAATTTAACTGTCAAATTTAACGGGAATTTTTTGCAGTGTTGATCTCACTTTCTAGCCAACAAGTGTCACCTTTCGAGAACATCAAGCAGATTTATAAGAGGATTAGTAACACTTAGAGAGCATTAGATGTGAATTATGGACCTTCTCTGTAAAATATCCGAAATGTTGGGTGCATTGTCTAAAATTAAAGCACTTAAAATGATTTTATTGATTCCTAATAGTATTGCCCAACTCATCCAGAATGTAGATGTTCAGATTGATTGACCTGATGAATGATCAGTTTAAAATAGGGCCAATCAGAGGAAGTCAAAATATTACCGAGCAAGTGGCCTTCCAACTCATACTAATTGAAATTACAGAAATGAGCTTTGGTGTAACTCTGATTCGAATTAGATTTCATGAGGGCTGTCTCCTGGGATTCAAGGTTTAGTCAATACTGCTTCCCAAAGTGAAGGACTTTCCTATTCCTTAAAATATTTTGGAATGATTTTTTATTGCATCTAAAATGTTCATGTTAAAAGGAAAATACCATACAGCCATGGCCACAAGTTTATGCTCAGTTGCTATGCTTCACTATGGGGCTGTCATTGTGAACAATCATGACACAAAAAATACTCAAATGCTCAATCTTCACCTAATTGTCAGTGTTTATAGTCTGTATACAGTAGCAGGGGTTCTGATTAAGAATGGTGACTGGAACAAAGTTACATAATAACTGTGAGGCAAATTACTAAATTAAATGAATTTTAAAAAAAAATTCGATCTAATGCTATCTCATTTGCATGATACTTATAGTCAACACAGTCTCTGGATGTGTTGGGCACATACCAATTTAAACATTCATGACAAAATCACAATGAAATATGCAGCTTTAATATTGGTTCATCGGGGTTTGCTTGAGGCGTTTATAAGTAGAAAAATGGTTTATTTCTCAAGTAAGAAAAAAGTAGTAAAACTTTTTTCTTCTCAAAAAATGTAATTTGTTTAATTAAATTCCACATCAATGGAAAGTATTTGACAAAAGTTTCTTTAAGATAAGAAGTACTGTATCTTCCTGCAACCACCTACAAATTCATCATATTTGAAGAAAAAAAATAGTCCAGGTAAAAACCCGGTGAACCAACAATTCAGCCATGTATTGATTATAATTTTGTCATGAATGCTTACTTAGATGTGTACCCAACACACCCAGACACTTCGGTGACTATTACCATCAGGAAAATAACATATAGCATCAGAATTGATTTTATGCTTATAATCAAACTAATTCAGTATTTTGCCTCACCATTACTATATGGAATGTCATTTAATGCTACAATTTCTATCAGAACACATGCCACTGTGTACAAGTTATAATTCCTGACAATATGGTGAAGATTGAGCAAGTATTTGCTATGTTGTGATTGGTCACAATGATAGCCCCATAGTGAAGCATACATGTAGAAACTGGGCATAAACTTACGGCCATGGCTGTAGTGTATCAATCATGGCGGTTTCGTTTCAGAGGATCCTCTCCTATTCATCTAAATTGGTTGCATCACCCAATCCTGAACCTGATCTTGAAGTTTTGCTTCTTGACTTTTTTCTTGAAATTTTTATTTTTGGGCAATTTCCATATCCAACCCATCAGCGGTAGATGGTCCGGTGGCAGCTGCCAAACAGGCCAGTGCACACCCGATCTTTTCGGAAAACAATGCAGATGGCACGAAGGTGTCTCAAAACAATAGCCAAGGACAAAGGAAGTTAAGTTTGGAAATTGAAAAGGTCAATTAGAGTACTGACCTTTCTCTAGTGAGTGAATTAAGTGACTAAAATGAGTGTATTAGATACAGCAAGCACTACAAATAAATCATTTTTCAGCTCATCGATTATAGTGCTACTGGTGAAGTTAAGATGTCTTTCTTTCATGAATATTTAAAATTCAATAAAAGGAAATAGGTTCAATAAAATTCTTAAATATTTGATATTGTCAGAATCATAATTATAATGTTTCCAATATTTATCATTCCTAAATATTTTAAGGAATAGGAAAGCCCTTCATTTTGGAAATCGATAAACCTTGAGTCCCAGGAAACAGCCCTCATGAAATCAAATTTAAATCAGATTTAGACCTAAGCTCATTATTGCAATTTCAGTTATTATGAGTTGCAAGGCCAGCCACTTGCTACATAGTATTTTAACTTCCTCTGATTCCTTAACTGATCATCAGTCAGTTAGAGGAAGCTTAGAAACTACATAGCAAGTGACCTAAGTAACTTATACTTACTGGAATTGCAGTAACAAATGCCATGCAAGATGGAATTAAAAAAGGAGGTAAAATAAATAATTGAATTTAATAATGTCCATCACTAGGCATAAATTTGTAGTTACATCACAATAAGAAAATCCTTTAAGAGCCAGTTTTTCTAAGATTCAGGCAGGGTGTGCTACTCAAGCGACTCAGATTTTGTTCAAAATATTTTGCTAACTGACTACTAAAAAGTGGGGAAAAATGCATTTTTAGACCTCCAGGCCTTTTAGGTAATTTTTGAGGGCCTTTTGAAATATAGAGCCAAAATTTGGATTGTGTCCAAGTCCAGATTTCAAATCCCATTATCCCAGTATCTGCTTGATGTACCTCTGTTACTGTACTCACCCTCCCATATTCTTCAGTTGTCACCATCAAAAGTGCAAGTTATGTATTGAGATTGAGATCTTTTCAATTATACTCACTTAAGCATGCAAAATCACTATGCAAATGTGGCATTCTAATTTGGCAATAATACACAAGTCTGCAAAGTGCAAATAAAAACACAGGCTACCTCAGTTCTGTCTCAGACTGTTCTAATTTTGATGCCAGTCGTATCTTGGAATCGGCAAGGAACTTTCTGAGTTTCGTTGAATGGCGGGAATTCCCTGCGGTCCTGTTTTGCTTAATTCCCTATTGACAGAGCAGGCTCAGCTGGCTGATAAGGACGAACTACAAGACAAATGTTTTCACAGTGATTGTCACTGCCACTGTTAAATAACCAACTGCTTGTTTCACTGCTTAAACAACTATCGACCTTTAGAAATGTCATCACTCCAAAGGACATCTTTGGATTAAAGGCATCTTTTGGTTGTCAACAGATTAAACGTGTTAAACTAATAACTGCCCAAACATAACAATCATAAAAGGGTGTAAACTCAAGTCTATTAGTTACATTCAGTGATTTTGTTGAGTTTGTAAGGATCCATTTAATAACAAAAGCATGATCATCGTCCTGCTCCTCCTATTATAGGCTCAGCCAGTGGCGTAACTAGGGGGTCTCGAGCGGGGGGCACCGTGGGGGGGCATTCGACTCTGGGGGGGCACTCACAATACCAATTGCATATTTTAGCCAAGGGTGAAAAGTTCATATCAGGGGGCACCGGGGGGGGGCACAGGTCCAATAGGGGGGGCCCCGTGTCCCCTGATAGGGACGCCACTGGGCTCAGCTAGTATAGCCCTTTGATACCGAATCACCAAGTCTCAGATTTTATTCCAGCTCTGACTGCACCTGCTGGACATATTTTGAACAGCATTTTCAATTATCAGATCATCCTTCACACCAGAGGCTGACTGACCTGTGCGACAGAGTGGCAGCTGCCACGTGCCTATCTACTTGGCGGGGGGGGGGGGTTTGTCTAAAATAAAAATTACAAGAAAAAAGCCTGAAAGCAAAACTTCAACATCAGGTTTACAATTGTGTGATGTAACCAAATTAGATTAATAGGACACGACCCTCTCACTCGGGACTCCAACAATTTATACACTGGCATTTTGTTTTTCTTGTGTGTAGTAATGCCAGTCCGCTCAGGCTTCACATTATTGTTAATGTAATGTAATTTGGTGAGTTTACAGTCTGCATCTATGTCGTATAGACATACTCTGCCGACTTTACAATTACATCCTTGGTAGTCTTTCTCAACTCCCTGGGGAGTATTCAGCCTTGAACACAGGGTTAACCGCAGGGGATTAAGAGCTCATTCCAGCACCATCACTGTGGTTGCCTTATTGCCAAGTACCCATTGCACCTGATGGGGTGAGGCAGCGGTTTCAGGAGGATCTGCCCAACTCCTCCATGCCATGGCAGGGATTCGAACCCACGACCTTGCGCGCGTGAGCCAAGCACCTTATGCACTAGGCCACGGCATCCACATTAAAATTGGCCAACTAGAGGTCACAAATCCAGAATGTACAGCCCAAATCATCCACAAGTAACTAGATTACATTTAAACTTTTTCATTACCATGCCAACTTAAATATACCATGGTAATGAAAAAGTGTAAATGTAATCTAGTTACGTGTGGATGATTTGGGCTGTACATTCTGGAATTCACTGAATATTGGGTGAATTCCCTGAAACAGAAAAAGGCAGGGGGTATCCCTGAGTCGGAGAGTTGGGTCCCCAAAACAAGACATTAGATATAATATACTTTTTTATAGCTGCAAAATAACTTTTTCAATCCCTTGGAAAAGCGCTTTTAGAGCACAAAATAGACTGAAATCCTTCCTGACTATGTGCTCAATAAATTGAAGTTAAATCAATACCATAGGCCAGCAAAGGATCGTTCAAATCTTACAAAAATTCACTAAAATTTAGACATTTATGACAACACATAATAAGAAAAACATATATCGTCGAGGGCAAAAACCAAAGGTTGTGGCATATGGATCAAAATAGTAGATTGGATTGTCTGCATTGAAGCTGTTTGTAAGAAACAGCTTTTCCTGGTATCTCTAGCAGAAGAAAGTGACTTCTTTTTGTTGTGGAGAACAGAAAGATATCTGTCAGTCTATGGCCAAGCAAGTGTTTTTATGATGATTGGAAAACAGTACCTGTCTGTACGCCAAGATTTACCTCCCCCAAAGCATGGTACTTTCCTTGTTATCTATACCATTGCCACTGCCCTTCAAACAGCAACTTTTCTGAAAGGAAGAAACATGCAACCAAAGTGGCATATGTACATTGCTCACATTATTCAAGGAGCAAGGCCGGATTCATGGTCAGTTCCCTTCATAGATGTTTCTGTGAAATATGCATGAAGTGTCAAAAGGAATGTAAGGATGTCTTTTAAAGAAAATTAATGACAAAACACATGGTCAGCACATCAGATGCGAAAAGAGGCCCAAGATTAGGTTCAAAATAAGTGCTAAAATAAGAATTGGATTTTGGTTAAGGATTTATACCGGCAGAGACAGACAGGAAAATTAATGGTTTCAAAAACATCCAACAGAACCCATGACTAACACTTATAAATGACATCCATTGAAGTCGACTACATAAAGTCCACTAGTCAAGTCATAGTTAGCTTTCCAAGCAGCAAGCTACTGTTCAATCTAGTCAAGTCAGAGTTGAGTCAGCTCAAGTCAAGTCACTGTTGCATAACCAATTTTTCTACTCACAGAAATGGTTTTGGTACCATTCTAAACAGCATAAAGAGCATAAGATGCATTCCACATTCTTTAAGAACTTTTTAAAATTCTCTGCAACATAAAATCTCCCTAAAAAATTGACACATTTGGAACCTACACAATTTCTGCAAGCAAAAGTTATAACATATCATTTAGCGGGGCAGATTTGTCATGAATACGGAAGAAATATTGCATTTATACATAGAAGCATAAAACTTGGCACACAGTTAAAAAACATCTTAAAGAAAATATTTAGATAGGGAGCCACTTCAGATTTGACCTGGTTGACCCATGGCAGCCATTTTCCATAATGGCAGCTAATTTTCTCATTTTCCTGCTTTCTGTGAAGTGCCTATAGTTTGACTGTGTGAAAACAGTGCTAATTATTCCTTCTACAGATCTAAAAAACATTTTCAATTGATTTGTGAATTGAACTAAGGGATTTTAGAGTGGTCAGGGTCCATTTTGTCAGAAATTTTGAGAAAATACAGCATTTTCGCGGTTTCGCATATTTTCGTGGGAATTGATATTTAATCAGACTACATATTTGAATTCCTTGCAAAAAAAGCTTTCAAATGAATGGTAGCATCAATAGTTTTAGTGAATTTTTTGTCAAGATTAAACTGAAACTGAAATCTTCAAAAAACATTTAATTTTCATTTTTTCCATTTTCACACCAAATTTTCGAAACCCATTGATGCGGGTACTCATTTGAAAGCTCTTTTTGCAAGGAATTCAAATATGTAACTAATTTTGAGATTGAATTGGCGTAACCTTTGAATCAATATTTCTTCCAAAATGGATTCTAATAAGCCGGAAAATAGTCCTGGCTACCAAAAAAGTTTATAGTAATGTACTTAATACCTAGAGAAGGAATAAAAAACACAATTTGCATGTATTGTAATTGTAGGAACTACACAGAAAGCAGCAAAATGGAAGAATTGGCCGCCATTTTGGAAAATGGCTGCCAGTAGCCACATAAGCTAAATTTGAGGTGGCTCCCTATCCAAATATATTCATATAGATGTTTTTTAAGTTTGTGCCAAGTTTCATGCTTCTATGTATAAATGCACTATTTTTTTACATATCTGCCCCGCTAATTGAAGAATGTTTAAGAGAAGGGCCCAATGAGGTTAGCTGAAGTCAAGTGAGGTCAGAGTTCAACAACTTAGTTGACTAGTCAGTTGAAGTTCTTGCCAAGCAAGTCAGGGTTTCAACTCTGACTGACTTCGGGGTCTACCATTTAAAGCAATAAGATGCGGCTTGTGAAAGTGCCTACTGTCTCTCACTATGTATATGTAGATCACTGCTCCTTATTTGATCAAGCATAGGTTTGATTTTATTTCAGGTTAGGGAACGTAGAAGTGTAATGTCTATAATGATAATGCTAACACAGACCAAAGAAAAAAGCCTGACAGAGAAATCAAGTAGACCTGGCTGGATTCGAAATTTCGAATCCAGGATCTCAAACATATATGACACCCGTCACATTGCAAAAAGATGCTCTTCCCTTACTTAGTGAGCTATCTCAACCTCCACAAAAATGGGGAAAAGTGATATCATAATCTTTTTATGTCACTTTTCCCTATAGAATACATGTCCTAGAAAAAAATCACATTCAGTCCTTTTGTCTACAAATACCAAATCATATGTAAGACGCACTACCACCTATTCATATTTATGTGTTTGGTGACACAATTAGACCTTTCTGTGATGTGCAATTAAAAAAATGAATTTAATGTTGCTACGAATTAGCGAAATTTCAAATTTTAGTGATGCCCAATAAGCATTCTTTCTGAAGATGATTTCAATCAGCCTTCGTCAAATTTTGGTGTCCTCCATCTGATTGCCTTACCGGAGAGCTCAGATACTGAACCAAAAATTACCAGTCATCCATTTATCGTTAGAAACTTCTGAGAATAGGCGTCAAAAAGAAAGTTGATGTTCACTTCCATCATTAAAATTGATAAAATCACATGGTTTTTTTTATCCACTATTCTGCAGACTGCTATTATGGGAAAATGTTTCGAAATGTTACATTAGAGCCACCCATTATGTCTTGATTGTGTTTGGAGCTGATAGTTAATAAAGCCTCATAAGGACGAAAATGTAGCTTAATTTGGAGTCCCTTTTTTCATAAACATAATTAACTACTTAATTTTACTTTCTTTTATTCTTTCACATATTGACAATCAATTAATTTCATGCCAAAGCCATTTAAAGCTAGACAATAACAGTAGCTGAATCTAGGATAAGTTTGGAATGATAAGAACTGACGGAAATCAATTTGTTTTCTATGGACTGTTCCGCTATCTTCCTTCTATCATTTTATTACCTTCAGCGAACTTGTTCGCAGAAGGTATTGTTATCACTAGGGCAAAATGTTGTCTGTCCGCCGGGCGGGCGGGCGGGCGGGCGGCGGGCGGATAGATCGTTTCCGGGCCAGTACTCGGCCCTTATTCAATGTACATGGATGAAATTTGGTACACATATAGCCTGTATGGTCTAGTTGTGCCTTTTGATTGTCTAATGGATAGATACTCCAAACTTTTTGAAATAATTAAAAAAATATATAAATTATTTTTGTTCGTTTCCGGGCCAAGGCTCAGCCACTATTGCTTGTACATGGATGAAATTTGGTACAGCTGTGGCCTATATGGTCTAGTTGTGCCTTTTGATGGTCTTATTGATAGAAATTCTGTACGTTTTCAGAAAATATAAAAATAAATTTTTTTTTGTTTTCGGCTAAGACTCTGTCACTATTGCATGTACATGGATAAAGTTTGGGACACATATGCCTTATATGGTCTAGTAGTGCCTTTGGAAAGGTCTGATGGAAAATATTACATACTTTTTGAAATATTGAAAACCAAAGCAATTATTCTTTGTTTCTGACCCAGGCCTCAGTCACAATTGCATGTACAATTGTAAATAGATTAAGTTTGGTACACGTATGGCGTACATGGTGTAGGCGTGCCTTTTCATGGTCTGACTGATAGATAGTCTATACTTTTTGTGTAATATTGAGAAACAATATTTAAAATACTTTTTTTCGCATGGGAGCCAAAAGTTGCCCACTATTGCATATACAGCAATGAAATGTTCCACACATATCACCTATACAATGTTGCAGAGCCTTTTAATGTGTATTTAACTCTTTTTCGAATCATTGGAAAATATTGAGAAAACTATAACAGCATTATATTTTTTGGGTTCCAAGTGACAGCTCATAACCTATACTTGGTATGTGCATGAAAGTGTACCATATATGCATAAATTAGCCTAATCATTTTCTCTTCCTCGTTTTACAAACTCTGGCAAGCAGATAGGCAGATGGCAAATCGACATTATTGAAGGCCATGACTTCACCACTATTGCTTACCAATATGCAATTAGGTAAAAACATCAATTTTATCGTGTAATTGTAATCTTCTGAATGTGTTATTCGCTGAAGGTTTGCTGCTGTGCAGCCTATTTTCACATTTGCTGCCTATTTTCTAATCTAAGCACACAGAATGGCAAATTGTTGGGCTTTAGTAGTTCACATCTATACTGTATGACAGACCTCCCCGTGGCGGATCCAGACACGATAGTCGTGTTTCGGCATTCGCGGGCCCGTGTTATCGCATATTTTCTTCGAAATGCTACTATTAATCTTGGTGGCCCTAGCCCCCCCCCTGTATCCCCAGAACTGAACCCTGGACTTGGTGATTGAAAGCCAAGGGAGCTACCCATTAGCCCCCTTCCAACGGTGAAATCCAGGGCTTCGGAGTTGGGTAATAAGTGAACCGAGCCTGATTCCTGACTCCTTTGGCTTTCTGAAAAGCGACTCAGGCTCTGGCTCTATAGGTTTCCTGAATTACGACTCTGACTCCCGACTCTGCTTTTCGGCATTATTGTACATAAATATTACCCAATTAACAGGGGGAGAAAAATTGATTGTACACTCTTGATCAAAATGGTGGAATAATTTTGATTTTCTAGGTGTCAGAATTTCAAAGTTGATTGGTGATTGAATGTGTGGAATTGCAAAGATTTTTTCCTCAGATGTTAGATTTATGTATAAATGATATCATAAACCATTTTTGGTTGCTGAGAATTATTTGAAAACTTTCTTTGGGTGACTCGGAAAAATTGATCATTTTTAGTAAAAAATCACCAAAAATCTCATAGTGGCTCAAAAGCACAGACATAAAATTTCAACATACGCAAAAAATGCCAACTTAATCTTGATGTGTACAACCAATAACCATGACAATATCACGTTGAATGTCATGTACGTGACCTCAGCCTTCGCTTAACTTGACATGGAGTCCGCCTACCTGTTTTTTTGCTTATTTTTGACCGATATGGCCATTCTTCAGTGAAAGTCATCTGCAACTGGCCCAGAGTAGTTGGCTGGACCTCCATCTTGTGTGCAGAATGGTCAAAGATGTCCCTGTAATGTTGTTTAGGTACATTAGTAGAGGAACGTGCCATAGGTTCCGTGACCAATTTCTCCGACTCAATTTTTCGATGCAAATTCTGTTAGAGGGGTTCAAAATAAGAAAATTTAGCGAGGGTACCCCTCTCAAAAGTTCGGGCTAACTCCACCAGCGGCCATTTTCCAAAATGGCCGCCAAAATTCAAAATTTGCCATAATTCCACTTCTATTTGGCCTACAGATTCAAATTTTGGGTCAAAATATAGGTTTTAAGGGTCAAGAAACCCAATAAACATATTTCTAAAGGTGTCTGCCCAACCTTAGTGGTCATAATCCAATATGGCAGCCAAAATTGCCGAAGAAAATGGGTAACTCACAATTCCTGTATCACATGCTCAGAATGCGGAGTTGGAGCTTCATACAATATGTCAACATGCCTCAGGGAAGTCAAATATTGTGATTAATAATTTGTGTATTCAACCCCTATGGTACCATGTCCAATATGGCCACCAAAATGGCCATTCAAAATGCCCTAAATCTCAGTTTTATCACAACGTAGCCAATATTTGGTCTTTTATTTTGAGAAAACATCAATATATGTACTTTAATTGTCCAAAACAAGTGAATAGTAACAATTCATAAGATTTATAGACAAATCTGTTCTAATAATGTAATATGGCTGCCCAAATGGCTACCCAAATTACTAAAAATATCACAATTTTACATAAATAGTTGGTCTACATTGATGATATTGGCATTAATATGAATGTTTTAGTTGCCAAAGAGTTCTGTTTTCAGTATTTGACAAATGAATACGCAACCCTATGGTTAGAAATCCAATAAGGCTGCCAAAAGGCCTCCCAGGAGGTTCAAATGTGATTTTTTATCATTATTATCATGTTAATTTGCAGTAATGTGGAACTTTCTATGAATTTAATTTAAATTATCAATATACAGATTGTTAGCACTTAACTGATTGGCAAAATTTAAGGCTTCTGCCATGGTTCAATGCAACTGGACTGTACATTTGCAATAAAGATTATTTTTTAATAGCAATTCAAAGGGTCATGTCATCAGTTGAATACTTTCTACCTTTTGCGGTCTCAGAGTGCATGATCCTTCAAGCACTGCTAATAAGATACTGACCACTGTAGTCTGCCTGTACTTGACATAGGCTGTATTATTGTATTTATGACAATTTGTTGTATTTTGGTAGACTTGTGGTCTGTGGGTGCTAGGCCATGTAGTGTCTTGCAGTAAAAGGTCACTGTAAAACTATTATGGAGTAACAGTAATATCGCTCATGGGGAATTGGAGAATGTAATATCAGCCTTACTGCATGATGAGAACCAATTATATGGCCTTCATGTAAACCAACAAAGAATGATGAGATTCCTGAAGGCCTAATTCGGTCACCACATACAAATAATCATCAATTTGTGGGTTGTAAAAACATATTTTTTCATTGACGATTTAAAGTGAAAGATTATAACAAATTATATAGGCTGGTATTGTCAAAGAATGGCAATGCCAAAGCCAAAGTTTCAAATCCCAATACACTCCAGCTTGATATATGAGGCAAATGCCACAGTTAAAAAGTTCAAATTTGGAAGGAAGATCACTTTTCTAGACGTGTGACTGCTGTACCCATTGGAGAAACTCAACAGTTGAAATTACTATCAAATTCAAATTCTTGATTTGGCTTCCAGTCAATAATAGCTGTTTAATGTAAATCATTGTAAAACAGGAAACATGTTAGCACATTGTTAACATAATTCTTTTGATGACTATTCAGCAATGGTCACATCTAAAACCTGATTCGATAAGAGACTGCAGCTTGTCACCATTGGAAATGGTATAGGATGTTGCCTTTGGTGTAGCTACAGCCCCCTGATAATATATTTAAGTAGCCAATTATATCCTTGTAAAGGATGCATGTAACATGTTTTCAGTAGAGGAGGGTTGCAATGTGTGCAGCAACATCTTAAGAAACTTAAACCTATATGCAGGTTCAAGTTGTCGGGGAATTTCTTGGAAGAAAACTCAGTCATTTAAGTCCAAATTTCTGGAAGGGCTTGCTGACTAGGAGACTGGGAAATAGTTTAATAAATTCTTGCACAATCTGAAAATACATTTCACATGTTGCTAGTGACATATCAGGAATTGCAACAATCCTGTACTGGAATTCAAGGATAACGGCTGCTTATAATATATCAGGTGGCTATCATGTTTCAGATATTTGACCATAGCTGAAGAGTCCTCAAAAGAATCTGTTCTTGTTAACAATGTCCTAACGTCCTGTTTTGTTTTCCTGTTTTACGACGCTTTTACATTAACAGGCTACGAGTAGCCGGAAGTCAAGTCTGGGAATTTATATTTGATAATTTACAGTTTTTTCTCTCAATTTGGTACAAAAGTCAATTGTACAGAAAAGAGATTTTCCTTCCATAATTTTTACTTTTTAACTTCTGTATTTGCCTTATAGCATTGATGTTCTGATCCAATGTGCCATTACAATATTAAGGGAGGAATGTGTTTGAAACTACTGCGTTGCCAATCTTTGACATAGTTATACATTTAGCTTGATATTCCAATTTTTAGAGCAACTTTCTAAAAAGAATTTCACTTCAAATTGTCCTTTAGAGAAATAATTAAAAGAGTTTTTGTTTGTTTGTGGTTGCTTGGATTCCAGAGACCTGACATGTCTATTCATAACAGAATTATAGGAGTCTCATCATTCTTTGTTGGTTTATGTGGAGGCCATATTTTGTTCTCATCATGCAGTAAGGCTGATATTACATTCTCAAATTCCCCATGGGCGATATTACTATTACACCATAATAGTTTTACAGTGACCTTTTACTGCAAGACACTACATGGCCTAGCACCCACAGACCACAGGTCTACCAAAATACAACGAATTGTCATAAATACAATAATACAGCCTATGTCAAGTA
Source organism: Platynereis dumerilii (assembly GCA_026936325.1). Taxonomy (NCBI): domain Eukaryota; kingdom Metazoa; phylum Annelida; class Polychaeta; order Phyllodocida; family Nereididae; genus Platynereis; species Platynereis dumerilii. The sequence goes on from JAPTHN010000004.1 coordinate 27,432,480, forward strand.
CAGGCAGACTACAGTGGCCAGTATCTTATTAGCAGTGCTTGAAGGATCATGCATTCTGAGACCGCAAAAGGTAGAAATCATTCAACTGATGACATGACCCTTTGAATTGCTATTAAAAAAATAATCTGTATTGCAAATGGACAGTCCAACTGCATTTAACCATGGCAGAAGCTTTAAATTTTGCCAATTAATTAAGTGCGAACAATCTGCATATTGATAATTTAAATGAAATTCATAGTCTCACATTAATACGAATAAACACGATAATAATGATAAAAATTCACATTTGAACCTCCTGGGAGTCCTTTTGACAGCCTCAGTGGCGTCCCTATGGGGGGGGGGGGTACGGGGGGGCACAGCCCCCCATATTGGACCTGTGCCTCCCCCCCATATGAACTTTCCAACTCTGCGGCTAAATATACAATTAGTGTAGTGGGTGCCCCCCCAGAGAATCACGTGCCCCCCCAGGTGCCCCCCCGCTCGAGACCCCCCAGTTACGCCACTGGACAGCCTTATTGGATTTCTTACCATGGGGTTGCGTGTTCTTTTGTCAAATACTGAAAACAGAACTCTTTGGCAACTAAAACATTTATATTACTGCCAATATTATCAATATAGACCAACTATTTATGTAAAATTTTGATATTTTTAACAACTTGGGTAGCGATTTGGGCAGCCATTTTGGCAGCCATATTAGATTATTAGAACAGATGTGTGTATAAATCTTATGAATTGTTATTAGTCAGTTGTTTTGGACAATTAAAGTACATACATAGATGTTTTCTCAAAATAAAATACCAAATATTGGCTACATTGTGATAAAACTGAGATTTAGGGCATTATGAATGGCCATTTTGGTGACTATATTGGACATGGCACCATACGGGTTGAATACACAAATTATTAATCACAATATTTGACTTCCCTGAGGCATGTTGACATATTGTATGAAGCTCCAACTCCACATTTTGAGCATGTGATACAGGAATTGTGAGTTACCCATTTTCGTCGGCCATTTTGGCTGCCATATTGGATCCTGACCACTAGGGATGGGAATATGTTTATTGGGTTTCTTGACCCTTAAAACCTATATTTTGACCCAAAATTTGAATCTGTAGGCCAAATAGAAGTGGAATTATGGCAAATTTTGAATTTTGACGGCCATTTTGGAAAATGGCTGCTGGTGGAGTTAGCCCGAACTTTTGAGAGGGGTACCCTCGCTAAATTTTCTTATTTTGAGCCCATCTAACAGAATTTGCATCGAAAAATTGAGTCGGAGAAATTGGTCATGGAACCTATGGCTCGTTCCTCTACTACATATCAGGTGAAGTAGCTAGTACCGGCAAATTCTCAATTTTCTCAATTTTCCAGGTTTAGTAGGATTTGTGGTGCACCACAAGCTTGAACATTGCCATAAATGAATGAAATGTTTCAACTGAAGTGTTCTCTACACTGAGGTACCATTTTCTCTTCCAGCAAACTTAAGATAGGAGACTGCCGGGACGTTTCTATACCACGCAACCAGACACAAATTTCCATCATAATGGACGACGCACAAAACAAGCATTGAACCGCCACCCTGAGCCCTTGAGGCCATGAGGCAGTTTTCGGGCAGTGTCTGGCCACCTCCCCATCACACAAAAAATTCTCCATAAGCTCTGTGAAACATGTGCCAGGATATATTGACTGAGATGGAATTTACTTGAAAAATTCGCAAAATGTTCCCTCATTTTTGTTAAGAGTGTACACTTGTTGGATGAGGAAATAATACCTCAGTGTAGAGAACACTTCATTTGAAACATTTTATTCATTTATTGCCATACTCAAGCTTGTAGGGCACCACAAATCCTTCTAAACCTGGAAAATTGAGAAAATTGAGAATTTGGCATTATTGACAACTTCACCTGATATGAACCTAAATTACATTACAGGGACATCTTTGACCATTCTACACACAAGATGGAGTTGCCGCCAACTATTCTGGACCAGGTGCAGATGACTTTCACTGAAGAATGGCCAAATTGGTCAAAAAGAAGCAAAAAACAGGTTGGGGGACTCCATGTCAAGTTAAGCGAAGGCTGAGGTCACGAATGTGACATTCAATGTGATATTGTTGTGTTTATTGGTTGTTCACATCAAGATTAAGTCGGCATTTTTTGTGTATGTTGAAATTTTATGTCTGTGTTGTTGAGCCACTATGTGATTTTTGATGATTTTTTACTAAAAATGTTCAATTTTTTAGAGTCACCCAAAGAAAGTTTTCAAATAATTCTCAGCAACCAAAAATGGTTTATGATATCATTTATACAATAATCTAATGTCTGAGGAAAAAATCTTTGCAATTCCACACATTAAATCACCTATTTTCGAACTTTGAAATTCTGACACCTTGAAAATCCAAATTATTCCAGCATTTTGATCAAGAGTGTACAAAGTTTTTTTCTGTACATGAACACTTGTTTAGGAAGCTTTGTGTAAAATTTGGGATACATTTCAAGTTTTAGAAACTGTGTTTTTGTTAATCATACTGATTATTTTTAGGAGTCATGAGGTTTGACTCTGACTCCGACTGCACTCAAAAACTCCATGACTCCAACTCCATGACAGCAACTCCTAGACTCCGACTCCTGACTCCCACTCCAATGCCCTGGTGAAATCTGAATTTCAGTTATTGGTATAGGTCTAATGATGCCGCAAATTATAATCCAAAGAGTTTATGAACGTATCGATCGTCTTGAGTTATTCGGCCATAATAATTCATCTTGTGACATACGTATATCTCTGATCCCTATAATCACATCTGTGTCGATTCTTGTGACAAGTTGGTTCCTTATTGACCAATTATTCAGAATAACTCTCTGCTGAGCTTGCAGCTTGTCACGGTAAATCATGTCAGGCCAACACGATGCATATCAAGCAGTCAATTTACTAGATGCCAAAGAAGGTCACAGCTAAAGAGCAGTGTGAACTGTCATGGATTAATCAGGAAACGACAGAAGCTCAGAGGTAATTGATGTTATTTTGTTATTTATCAAGGTAATTCTGTTTGCATTGAGCCATTTTGAAAAATGGTAGTCACTCATGTAATTTACTTCTAGATAATATAAGGGCAAATGATCATATTTATTTCTATTGTCACTCGCATCACAATGTCAATTTTTAATCATCCAATTATTTAATGTATTTTTGCTCAATAGAACAATGGGAAAGAGGGAGGGTGGGATTTGGGAGGTGTTTGGTGTGCACTAAACGTTTTGGCAAAGAGGCTAAATCATTGGACAGGTGATCACATAGATTTTATGGAAAATCAATGGCCGCCTTGTCCGTCCCTAGATAGACCAATATGTAATTTTTGCGTACATTTATAAACTTAGGCTTACTCAGAGAAAATGTCCTGTTACCCGAAAGGTGCCATTGACTCAGAATTCTCCATATAATTGGATAAGAATGTATGAAAAAGAGGCACTATTAGTTACTTTCAATGCTTTTTCGAAAACAATGTTAACTTTATTTTAAAATTGCTCATTCAGTAGAAAGTTGAAGAAACACAAAACAACTGAAGAAAAAGTAGAAAAACAATACCATAATCTATTGTTTTTTTAAAAACATAGATTGGTAATGCAAAAGGCATCCTTTGAAGCCGTAAGACATCTGCCCCATTGACCTGCAGTGGACAATACCCTGACCGCAATATCCTGCAATTCTGATTTATCATTTGGGGACCTTTTATCTGGCAGTTGACTTGCACTGCAGGAGTCCATGATTACTTTTGTACAGCAGAGAGGCGGGACACGTTGGTGTAAGAAAATGTCATGGTGGAGATTTATTACAGAAATAATGCCACAGATAAACTGGATCAGTTGAATTCAATTCACTTTACTGCTGAATAATGGCCAGACGATAAATCAAAATAAGAAGAACGGTAGAGCAATTTATGGGATCCATTTTAAAAAAACATCGTAATGCTGGAGGGGAAGGCGATGTCCCATGCAGTGTGTATATTCCTGATCTTTCTCTATTAAAGTCCTATTTTTGCCTCATGTAGATTTTGAATGGCTCCTGAGGATGGGAAGTTATCAGATCTCAGGAAAACATTTTGCTCTATTTCAAAATGACTCAATTTACAGGGTGAGGAACCAAATTTTTCCTTGAGATTCCTAGTGCTAAAAAAGTATGTCAGATCTACAGGAAAATTGTGAAAACAATACAGCATAATCATTGAGGTACCAGCCATACCTGCGGAAGGTTAGAATGAGCTGTGACTAAAAGTGACTCCTCAGGAGACAAAAAGGAAGAGGTGGTCAGATTTGCTTCGTGCACAAATGGTCAGAGTGACCTCACGATCAGAATACAATGTCATGAAGGCAACCAATAATGGGAAAGGAATAAGAGGGAAGTCTTGGAGTTTGTGGACTGACGACAAAACTGACAAGGTACCTGCAACCTCAATGAGAGAGGTGGTTGTAGAGCTTCAGGTGGACTTCAACACTGCCAGAGCGGCTATGCAAAATGATTTTGGCCTGAAATTATTATGTCAGGACCAGAATGACACCTATTTGCTGATTCCATCAACCCTCGTGAGCGCCCAGAACTGGGCTTAGAGGGCTGCACTTACCATATCTATCTATCTATCTATCTACCGATCTATCTATCTATCTATCTATCTATCTATCTATCTATCTATCTATCTATCTACCTATCACAAGTTACTACAGGATGCAGTTCATTAGGGACCCTGAAGAACCCCCCCGCCCCTTACCTGTTTAGAAAATAAAATTGTTATTTCATGTCTTGGCTTGAACATTTTAAGGGTAATTTTCATTTCATAAGCCCACAAAGTTTAAAATCGTGATTTTCCCGATGTTTTCAATGCTATATCCAACGACAAATTGGGGTGCATTCAAGTCTCAGTAGTTCCTAAAAAGTGTTGGTGACACCCATTTTAATTTTTTTGGTGTATTCCTGATAGTCTAAGAAATCTTCTCACAAAATTTTGTTCATTTATCATGGTTAGTTCTGAACTGTATAATTTCCCTTTAATACAACTCCATGTATTTAATAACAAATTTCAATTAGAAGGACTTCTGTGTTTTTTTTTGTCCTTGTTTCATTGTCGTGTCATACATGAATGTACTCTGTGAATGAAGTGCTTTATGGCTTATAAATATGGAGCCTGTAAATAGTAATTTGTTGTAAATTGGTTATTAAAGATGATTTCATATTTGTAGACTTTGCTCAAATAACAAAAAATTATGCAAAATTGTTGGTCTGACATCAGAAAATCCTGCCAGTGATTGGTCAGGCTGCAAACAGTGTGTCACTTTTTTTCAGGTTGTTTCAAGCAAGTGAAGTTGGCTGGAAAAATTAATGATGTCATAATTTGGACTAACAAATTGCAAAGGCCAACTTGGTATTGTGGCAGTTGTTCACACAATGTCAAACTACAATCCACATGAACTCATTAACAGTAGTATTTCATGCTCCTGTGTAAGTGTTGATTGCTTCAACTGGTATTATATCAGTCTCAAGGTTTCTCTGAATGGTTTCACATCCCTGAACGCTAAGGGACCATCCAGAATTAGATATTATGACTGGGTTGAGGGGTGATGGTTTGTATGGATTTACTTGTGTGGGAACCACCTTTTTGCACATGACTTGGGGCAATGGGAATTTTTCCTGACAGGGTACCAATTTTTCACACATGTTTCAAGGGGTTACTTGTTTTTAACAACATACTTAATTGTCAAATAAAATTCTAAGAAAAGAAAAGGGAGGTACTACAAATATTTGTGAAAACAAAGGGGTGTATAACTTTTGACAGAGAATTCCATCAAAACTTCCTAACCCCCCCCCCCCGTCATAAATTCTGAATGGTCCATTAGGACAGGAAGATGACCAGGTTATGTAGCCAACACTCATCAGAAAATCACAGTGGGAATCAAACCAGGGATCAAGCAATTGGTAGCCCATTGTCAAGTCATTTGAGCAGAGCCCTCCTCTTTGAAAATGTTCCAGTCATGCATTTGTTTGTTTCTGTAGAAATGATCTTTATGTGGGTCATGTAATCCCAATCATCTAAATTGCAGAGTATTGGACTTTGAGAATGTATGTACTTAACGTATGTCAAACACAAACAGAAACACTCACTTGAAACAGCTAGAGTCAGTTCCATTGAGGAGATCAATGGATTAGAATGCCATGGTTACCCATGTAAATCGTTATATCACTTTTCAGGAGAGAGTGTCATGCCTTCTCTCAACCAATGAAAATTGAAGGAAAAATGATGTATTTTCTACCACTGATGTCTACAAATATGAAATCATCATTAAGTCCCCTATTTTCACCAAAATTAATATCTGTCAAATTGTGCAAGTTTCACATCCGCGCCCTGTATAACTACAAAAGTATATGATATGATGCAAAACAATGTACTTAATTCTGTGATATATTCAATTGCATGAATTCCTTCTTATTTACTCATTGTCTCTTTTGTCTCTTTCCTGTATATTATAACTTTGTGCTCTATGAGTGAAGTGCAATTAAATTTTCCAAATGAATAAACTTTGCTGACTTCAATAGATGAAATTTCTTATTTTGATAGATGCACTTTTCTAACTTTGCCATTTAATTATTCAACATTTCCTAAGCACACTCTTCTTTATTCTTAATTTTTCTTTTTGCATTTTTTTTAAGGAACTGAGAAAGTCTCTTAAATCTTATTGAAGGTCAGAGAGCGAGAAGCAAGACCACATACGTGATAGTTGAAGTGGCTAATTACGCATACTCATTGATCACAACGATGTCTTTTACATTCTTGCTCATGAATATGAAATATATCAGCATTTTAAATTATTTTTCTGAGAATTTGATAACTTTGGCAACTTCTGCTGGAAAATTTTTTTATTACAAGCAATGCTGAGCACCTTGGTGCCTGTGTACCAAACAGTTATTTTGATTCAACATTTTTGTAATTCTGAAAGTGATCTTTCCAGGAAACATTTTGGAACCCACTTGAAAGATTGCGATTGAAAACTCCTGTGTTCTAGTAGCTTCGAAACGTCCTTGTTGAAAGTAGAATTCATTTTCAGACAAATTGGTGTCAAGAAGTTGGACAATTGACAAATCAAGATGATTGGTGACATGTAATTCAGCTGAACCAATGACACTTGTTTCACCGGATACAATGCATCACGGTTTGCTGATTGGATTCATGTACAAATGCAATTTTACTTGTAATCATAATTCCTGTAATGGGCCATTCATAAACAATGTAATGAAGCTCCTCTTCAGTTAAATTGCAAAATTGTACTCTCAAGAATTTAAAAAAAAATCTTCGAGATATGTAAGAAACCAGGAAAATCAGTGTGAACCAACTTGTAACCAACTCGTTATCACCAGTATTGCAGCCATTTTAACATTATAATTCTGCATATATTCAGATTTAGATACTTTATATTTGGATTTTTCTTCTTTGACATTATATCTTATTTAGTTGACTGGTACTATATGTAGAATGAAAATTAGATAACATTCATGAGCAACTTGGGATTGCCAATGATTTGGTTGTCCTGGACTTTGGTTACGACTTGGTAGTTGGCATTAATTTGGTGGTTACTAGTTGACATGGTCATGGAATTAAGTAAAAGGCATGGTTACGACTTACTAACCGACGAAAATAGGATGGTTACCAGTTGGCAGTGTTTTGGTTACCAGTTGGTTGGTTATAGTTGGTTGGTTACCAGTTGCTTTGGTCACCAGTTGGCATGGTTACTAGTTGACTTGATACCAATTTTTCCTTTCAGAAAATCGTGAAATTTCTGGAATAATTGCTCTTTTTTCTGAGTTCTCTCTTGGCAGTAGGGCCAGTGGGGGCAGCAGAGGATAGGAGGTTCAATTGTATGACCTACATGGGAATGCCATGGTCACAGTACACTCTTTCAGTCCCATCAACAAAGCACTAACAATGACTTTCTCCGTGAATTTCATGGACATGTAACTTTGAATGGCTCATTCTAGCTCACTGCTGAGGCTTAAATCATAATGATCATGCTGTACCTGCAGGTTACAAAAACATGTTCCATATTAAAATGCTTATGAATGATGTAAAACTCAGAAGTATTTTCAATTATTCAAAAGAATGAGATATATTTTTTTATAAACCTTCTACAATATTTTTAATTTTTCAATCAGGTCTCAAGTTGGCTGGTGTGTCTGTGAAAATAAAAACTGGTAATTGCATTCTCCCAGTATAACTGTTTTGTGATAGATACTGCAAACATTAATGAAAATATAATATATTTATTTTGTTTTTCTTGCAACAACATGCTAATTTGAACAAAGGTTAATTCCAAGAGACTCAGCAATGCCAATGATTATTGCAAATTTCGTTCTTGTACCAGCAACAATGTTGTCCCCAAAACTGGGCCATCCATATCAGGACTTCCAAACTCTTAAACCGAGTCGTTAATCTCCCAGGATGGATATATATTAGGGTTTTATGTCCTCTATTTATGCACTTGGTATAGCTGCTAATTAGGACAGGAGGAGGGCACAGCAATGGGGCGAATGGTGAGACTGCTGTCTAACATATAACATAATTTCTGCTAACTTAGTCTGCCAGAGTGGAGTCGAACCCTGGAACCAGCGATTGGAAGCCCAGTTCTCTACAATCCGAGCGACACCTAACCTTACATTGTATGCCCTCCATTAATCTCCTTGAGTTGTGAGTCCATTGCCATCACATTCTGTTATTGGCAATCAGTATATCAATTTTATCAGGTAATATTTCCTTCAGTATTGTCTGATATCAATGAAGATAATGTCTTCTCTGTGAATTAAACACTTCACAATGTTTAGGAGATGATTAACCATGAAGAATGTCTCATTGCTAGGATTAACTTTCCCATAATTCTCATCCACAGAGGCTCATGTCTTGGATAATGATCCTGTTATCTGCAATATCTGTAAGATGCCTCGTAAAATAACACAATGCTGGACGTGCCATAAACTGCCTCTGCTTCTCAATCTGGGCCGACATACATCATAACTATTACATAATGAGAGCAAGAAAAATAATAAGAGCAAGAATAAGAGCAAAATGACTTTCATTCATATCTGCTTCACAAAAGTAATCATGGACTACTGTGGTGCAAATCCCGGGGTGCAAATAAACCGCAAGAAGAAACATTCCTGTCCAGTGAGTGATAAATCAGAATTGCAGGATATTGTCAACGTACGGGACAGCCGGGCACTTTGAGATGCTTTCCCATTTTCAAGGTTTATTTAGCAAAATGTAGGATGTCAACAGTGAAACCAATTTAGGCCCACATTGTTAATGATAAAGGCGCACATATTGTCCATTCTTCCAATCTAGGCCTGACTAAATTGATTTCTTGCTTCTTCGATCAATTATAGCCAAATTCATTAGTTCGATATGCAAGAAATTAGGGACAGAAATGCTAGATACGCTGACCAGTTTGTATTACGTAATACATCTTTAACTATTTCCTGTTGAACTGTATGCAGATTTTTGACCTCAACTGTATGTTATCAATACAACCTATTCATACTTATGTGTTTGTTGACAAAATGAGACTTTTTTTCAGATATGCAAAATTAGACTTCTTTCTGATGTGCAATTAAACAAATCTATTCTATGTTACTGTGAATAAGCGGAAATTTCAAATTTTAGAATTGCGCAGTAAGCTATTATTCTTCCTGAAGGTGGAAGAGGGCAGTTTCAATCAGCCTTTGTCGAATTTCTGTGTCCTCCACCTGTCCTGATTGCGTTACCAGAGTGCACAAATAGAGAACAAAAAATTACCAGTCATCCATCCATTTATCTTTAGAAACTTCTGAGACTAGGTGTCAAAAAAATAAGATGTTCACATTCATCACAAAATTGATTAAATCACATTTGTTTTCTTTATCCACTATTCTACAGACTGCTATATTGTGAAAATGTTTCGAAATATTACATTAGAGCCACCCATTGTGTCTTGATTGTGTTTGGAGCTGCTAGTTAATAAAGCATCCCAGGAACGAAAATGGAGCTTAATTTGGAGTCCCTTTTTTCATAAATATAATTAACTACTTAATTTTAACTTTCTTTTATTCTTCACATATTAACAATCAATTAATTTCATGCCAAAGCCGTTTAAAGCTAGACAATAACAGTAGCTAAATCCAGGATAAGTTTGGGATGATAAGAACTGACGGAAAACCGCAATTATGTTTTCTATGGACTATTCCGCTATCTTCCTTCTATTATTATTTGCTGCTTATTTACTTATCTCAGCACACAGAATGGTAAACTGTTGGGCTTTGGTAGTTCACATCTATACTGTATTACATACCTCCCTGTGGCGGATCCAGACAAGATAGTCTAGGGGGGACCCGGACGTGTTTCGGAATTTGCTCGCCCGTGTTATCGAAAATTTTCTTCAAAATGCTACTAGTAATCTTGGTGGTCTAGGGGGGCCCCCTGCCTCCCCCCTAATGTTTGACAAACCCCCCACCCCATGTCTTGCCCACTGTCCCATCTTGCCAATCTTTACTTTCCTACCTTGGTAAGATAAATAGGACAGGCAGAAGACAAGGCAATGAAGCATCAAAACAGTTGTCCAACTTAGGCCTAAATGATTTGGCAAGGGCGAGAACTGAACCCTGGACTCAGTGATAGAAAGCCAAGGGAGCTACCAATTACCACCCCTTCCACAGAGAAATCCAGGGCTTCGGAGTCGGGTAATAAGTGAAGGGACTCTGATTCCTGACTCCTTTGGCTTTCTGAAAAGCGACCCAGGCTCCCACTCCTTAGGTCTCCTGCTTCAGCAAGTCTGGTAGTACCCTATATATTTTCTGAAATTGCCAGAATTATCAATAACACCATGCAGGGGGGTGGAAATCTATCCAGGTCATCATTTTATCTAACTCTGGATCTCTGTGGGATGATTTACCATGGAAGAACGTCTCTTTAGCAAGATTAATTTCACCGTAGTTCACATGGTTTCATGGCCAAATAAAGCACTTTTTTTTTTTTTTTTTTTTTAATGTCATTAAATTGAGCCATTTTTAATGGACCAAAATGTTTTCCTGAGATCTGAACCCTGGACTCAGTGATAGAGCCAAGGGAGCTACCACCCCTTCCACAGAGAAATCCAGGGCTTCGGAGTCGGGTAATAAGTGAAGGGACTCTGATTCCTGACTCCTTTGGCTTTCTGAAAAGCGACTCAGGCTCCGACTCCTAAGGTCTCCTGAATTAGGCTCTGACTCCCGACTCTGCTTTTGAGGAATATATGATTTCTTTAGAATGCACCTGCACGTGCAGAATTTGCCCTGCACGTGCAGAATTAGCCCTGCACGTGCAGAATTTCGCACGTGCAGAATTTGCCCTGCACGTGCTGAATTTCGCACATGCAGAATTTCATCTGCACGTGCAGACTTTTGCACGTGCAGGATTTCAGGATGCACCTGCACATGCAGCATTCAGAGTGCACCTCCTGCACTAGATCTATTCCTGCATGTGCAGGGGGGTGGAGAGTTAGCTCAGTGATAGCAAGCTGAGCTGCTGTCGATCATCGGGTCCAGGATTAGAATCCAGTTATTGCCGGATTACCCGGGCCTATGTTGGACAGCAGTTTTAATCATCCTTTAGCCTACTTAGTGCATAATTATGGGATTTAAAACCCCGAAGAATATGTTTCTACAGAATGCACCTGCACGTGCAGAATTTCACCTGCACGTGCAGAATTTCACCTGCACGTGCAGAATTTTGCACGTGCAGAATTTCACCTGCACGTGCAGAATTATATCTGCCCGTGCAGAATTTTGCATGTGCAGAATTTCACCTGCACATGCAGGTGCAGCATTTCAGGCTGCACCCCAGCATGTGCAGAATTTCAGATAGCACCTACATGTGCGAGGAATATATAATTTCTTTAGAATGCACTTGCACATGCAAAATTTCGCACATGCAGAATTTCAGGATGCACTTGCATGTGCCGCATTTCAGACTGCACCTGTATGTGCAGCACTTATGAGTGCACCTGCATGTGCAGCTTTCAGAGTGCACCTCCTGCACTAGATCTATTCCTGCATGTGCAGGGGGTGGAGGGTTAGCTCAGTGATAGCAAGCTGAGCTGCTGCCGATCATTGGGTCCAGGATTCAAATCCAGTTATAGTTTGGATTACCTGGGCCTATGTTGGACAGCAGTTTTAATTTCAGAATGTAGCTGCACGTGCAACATTTGAGACTGCACTCCAGCATGTGTAGCATTTCAGGCTGCACCTGCACGCAGAATATCAGGCTTCACCTGCACGTGCAGAATATCAGGCCTCAACCGCACATGCAGAATTTCAGGCCAAACCCGCACATGCAGAATTTCAGGTCCCACCTGCATGTGCAGCATTCAGAGTGCACCTCCTGCATTAGATCTACTCCTGCATGTGCAGGGGGTCTAGCTTAGTGATAGCACTTTGAGTTGCTGCCGATTGTTTGGTCCAGGATTCGAATCCAGCTCTTGTCGGATTACCTGGGCCTATGTTGGACAGCAGTTTTAATCATCCTTTAGCCTACCTAGTCCATAATTGCGGGATTTAAAGCCCCATTAAGCACCTGCATGTGCAGAATTTCAGACTGCATGTGCATGTGCAGATATCAGACTGCATCCACATGTGCAGCATTTCAGACTGCACCTGCACATGTAGCATTTCAGCAACAAGTGTAGTATTTCAGAACGCACCTCCTGCATGTTCTGGGTTGTAGGGGGGGGGGGGTAGGGGTAGGGTCGAAGGTTTAACTCGAGTCAAGTGTAGGCTCAATGGTAGTGTTCTGGGATAGATGAGCGGGATTTTGCGTCCTATAATTAAACACTTGGTAGTCTAATTAGGTCTGGAGTAGAAACTGGCAATTAGACGAAGGATGATTGAAACTGCTATCTAACATAGGACGAGGTAATCCAGCAGGAGCTGGACTTGAGCCCTGGGCCCAGCGATGGGCAGCTCAGTGTGCTACCACTGACCCAGCTAACCACCAAATGGTTTGAGTGCTTGACTGCAAATCTAATGGCTCTTCAGAACGCTGGTGCAAATCATGGTACTGGAATTCAATTCACAGGGAGTTGGTTGTCGCAGTGAATGTTGCCACTTGTGAAGCCAGGAGTCAACCCTCCTGTCAGGAATCCTAACATGTCACACATTTACAAAAGGCATGTCACTATCCCAGATCCGCTGAAAATAGTTTATGCTTCTAGCAAATAATTATCTTTTAATAAACAATTTCTTTCATGGATATTTATTCATATTTACAAAGGCCTACAATGCTCTACACAGATCTACATTTAGTACAATATAACAATTGATATTTAGGCCCAAAAAACACAATTGGTTTCAATCAATCTACAGGGTCATATATATGAAATATAATATTGAATCCCAATGTCAAAACAGAGACAGCTGGCTTATTTTTGCCACGCAAGGTTAATTTGACAGACAAAATTCGCCAAATCCATGTTAATCGCATCAAAGAAAAGTAGCATGCTAAATTACAAATGCATCAAATGCAATGCCAGGATACTGGATAATTTCTTAAAAGATACTTCTGTGAGAACGAGCATTATGATATGAGACATCTTAATTCATAGTTATTTTCAAGAAACATTCTTATGCATTAGTACAATTTGAAGTCACAATGACGACGATCGAGTGACGGCAATAGCTATTTGTTTGTACAAAGTAAACAGACAAGCTAACAAGAACCCGCGGGTGACATAATGCAGGTGGAATGTTCTAAAATAGGGTTGCGTTTTGCAAGTCTTTTTTTAATCTGACAGTTGATTTGAATGTCTAGGGTTACATACAAATTCAATTACTGGTCCTCAGGATTTGGCCAAAAGCAGACACATAAAAAAATTAATGCGGTTGTGATCGATTTGTAAATACTGGGGAGCAACAAACACCAGACTATTGAAAGAAAAACAAGAATCCGAGGATTCAAAGCCTGGATCAAGTGGCAGTGATGACGGCAAAATATGTGGCAGTGATGACGGCAAAATATGTAGCAATGCTGGTGAAATAGTTAAGTCTACTTTTTTGGAAATGGCAGAGAAAGGTGGTTCTGAATTGCGGCAAGTGAAGTGCTGTTATTGTGGTTGTCCATGAACTAAGTAGTATCCAAATAACCACAACAGTGGCGTAACTGAGGGGCACCTGGGGGGGCACAGGTCCAATATGGGGGGGCCTGTGCCCCCCCGTGCCCCCCCCATAGGGACGCCACTGAACCACAAAAAGAATGTGTACGATTTTTTTAAATCTTGAAGTCGCCCAATTTCCTCCTTTGAAAATATTGGCGAAATTGAAAAACAAGAATCCGCGGATTCAAAACCGACCTAACGCAATTTTTGGTGCCATTGCTCTAACCACTGAGCAACTGATATTTTGAAGAAGTGAGAGACTGATTGGTGACTTTGGAGTGTTAGTATAGTTGCACAATTGAAGGTGCATTATGAATAAAGTGACTCAAAGAGAGGTCATATTGTTTATAAGAATTTATTGGAAAACGCTGTCTTGAATGACATGACAGAATTGTTTCAGGGTTTTTGTATTGGACAGGTGTGGTTAAGGTGTTAATTGTCAGCGGTATGTGAGCAACTGCTCAGGTGCAGAATAATGTGATTTGTGTTTAAGGATGAAATCAGTGTCTGTACTCTACCGGGGCTTGAGGGAATTGCCAGTCGTTTGATGAACTTGTGCAGATTCTTGAGATTCCTTGAGGATTTTTATAATTGTGGTGGGGTTTTTGAAATGAAGAATGGAGCGCTTACTTCGTTGGCAGTGACGACTGATTATTTTGCAGTAACGTTGAAGCGAGAAGCCTGAAATTACAGAATGCGGAAACATGAGCGGCTGTATTGCAAGGGTGAGAAAGACAAAACTTGAGGTTCGAAAAGCATGTGGCAAACATGAGCTACATAAATCATGTGGATATGATGGATTATTGAAATAATGAGCTTTACCATAGCAGCAATGTAATTGTGCATTGCATAAGTTTTCAAAAATTACTGCATTCCCGTGTAGAAGAGCTTTATGATTGTGACATCCTTATCCATGAAGGGATATACCGCATTATTACTTGTGTCCCCTACGGCAGTTTTGAAGACAACAAGATGACTGTCTGGTTGTACATGTTCCTTGCAGTCTAATGTTTATCTGTTCTGGGGACGTCTTTCATGGTTATCTGATGTGATGGATCAATAGCACAGGCAGCTGAATAGAAAGAACAAAAGTGGCATATGAAAACTTGAAACATAAGCCGTATGGACCGGGTTCTTGTTACTTACATTATGTTTCCTTGTACAACGGCAAGATATGTTCTGTATTTATTGTCATAGTTATTAGAGGAAAAGTGAGTGTTTTGAACTGTTGCTTACCTTGAGAAGTAACCCATGTCTAGGCTCTGTTCCGAGCCTATAAGTGCAGTCCAAGCATGCAGGGTGTCGATTCTTGATAAAAGCATTTCTGGTACTGCTTGACATATCAATCTCCTGACAGATGTGTATACCATTTTCCTGTGGAAAGACAAGAAAGATTTCAATAGGCAATTGCGGATTGGAGAAGGAGCACTTTCACGATTGGAAACTTTATGATAAAACTTAATGGGAGTGTGGTTCACAGCAATGAACCTCATGAATGTCAGGTCGCGGAAGAATACAACACGAGTCCGAAGGACGAGTGTTTATTCTGCAGCAGACCTGACATGAGTTTTATTTATATCCCACAATAAAAATAAACCTCCAGTAAATGATGTAAATAGAGTGATTTCATGTTGCACTATTTTGTTTGAATGACGCCAAAAATATCCCTAGCAACCACTAGGACCAATCAGAGCCTCAAAACATTGTCATCACTTTACCATCTATTGTTTATATAGCAACGTCAGGACTTCTTTCATGTGGTTCACAACGATGAACCACATGGCGTGAATCACATGGTTTTTTGCCAGAACTACACTGCCTATTGTGGGATATAGGGAAATATTTTGCGTACACACATGCACATATTATGTATTGCTGGAGTGTTTTAAAAATTTCATGTTTTTTTACTTCAGTTGTAGTACTGGATTTGTGACATATGGTTATGATTATGAACTTTTTCCTTTCTGTGAAACTCACCAGGAATGCAGGAGCTGAGGTAGTATATGCAGAAGGAGGATGACACTGTGCAGGACATGGTCCTTGGAATTTATCTGGGGCAATATGGTTGGCCAAAACAGCAGGAGGAGGTCTTTCGCCTGTGAATAAAGAAATGGGATTGCATAACTCTTATTTAGGGTACCTCTAGATTATTTAAAATCTTTTTAAACACCTTCTAGATTTATTATATGATTTGAACACTGAATAATTTTAGGCAACTTGAAGTTGGACTAAATTCTGTTCAATTTAAGATCTATCTATCTATCTATCTGTATGTCTTTTTATCTGTCCGTTAGTGCAGCTGCCTATGGTGCAGCATATTCATTTATCTATCTATATATCAGTCTATTTGTAAATTTATCTATTTACACACAGCTTTTTATCTTCAAATGATCCTTGGGGGGGGGGGGGGGGGTTGTTGTAGCAAAAGGTTATGGGGGTGTTTAGCTGAGTATCTCGCACCCAGACCCAGTAACGGAGTGCTTTGAACCAAAATAGAGGATTCTCAAAAGAGACATGAATTTTCCATAAGTTCATTTAAAAGTAAATATTTCAAGAATGTCTACAAATTGACACTTGTTTATTGCCATACAGTGGGCAAATACGGGCTTGCGAAAGAGATTTTATAGCCAAATTTTGGATTCTAGAAATGATGGACCAGGTGTAGGGAATTTCAGACCTCATTTTAGGACCCTTAGCAAGGGAAAATGACCCTTGAAGAGCTGTTTTCAGTCGAGCATAGGTGTAGACAAATATAGTCAACTACATCTTTAGAGTATAATCGCAGGTATAGTTTCATAGACATCAGAAGTTGTGCTAACATGGTTTACCATGATGAAAATTGAAACTGATTTCTTAACTTTCAAGGTTGATTGCAAGATGTAATTTGAAAGTGTTACTGTGTCCCATTGAAACTTACTGTGTTGATTGACGTTGTTGACGTTTGGTTGTAGTAATCATGGGAAATTGTGACTGTTGTTGTTTGTAGTGTGTGGAAACATTGGAGAGTACAACAGAGTTGCTCGGAGCAGTTTAAAATTCTGCTGTCTGAAATTAGAATAGGAATTTTGTAAGTATAGTAACATATGCGTCACAATAGTTATGTTTAATACAAGACTGTTGGAGCAGCACTGGCAATGTTCCATTGTTTTGTGTCAGGGTTACCTGTGTTAAATAAATGAAGAAAGTGTGAAATATATTAACAAAGTGGGGAATGAATTAACAATGTGGAATAAAATAACAATGTGGAATAAAATAACAATGTGGAATAAATTGACAATGTGGAATAAATTAACAACGTGGAATGATTTAACAGACAAATTAATGAAGAAAGAAACAAAGAAACAAACAAAAGTGATAAATTTTCCTGCAACGCAGAACAATGAAGGGCCATGTTGAGCAAGAGAGATTTTGATGACAGTGTGATTTACAGGCTATGCACATCATGTGTGTAGTTGTACAGATACTGGTTTGTGATCGGACCATACGCTTTCAAGGACAGTGACATTGATATTTGGTATATTTGAATAAACTAAGTCAAGACAAGATCCATGCAGTGGCGCAGCCAGAAATTCAGAAGTGGGGCGGCCAGTAGGGGTCTACACCGGTTTGATAAATACCGGCCGTACCGGTACAGTCTGGCTGGTTCCCGAACCGGTTTTCAAAGCAGCACTTTCGGTTCGGCGTAATAATGCCATATCCAGCTAAAAAAGTTGTTTTATTGCCAAGATTTAACAGAAAACATCCACAAAATCATGCTCTACTGCGAGATCAACTCTCCAGGCCAAAAAATTGTTTTCGAATAGCGGATTTCTCTAAAATGCGGCTCGGCCCGAATTTGCGGACCGACAGTACAAATTGTGTACCGATCAAGTGTATCGACGATACGTATCGTATCTAATGTCTGAAACGATATAGAGCCCTAGCGGCCAGTGAGTTTTCGTCTGGCCAGTTGACCTATGACCATCAGCAGAGCTTTCAGGACAGCCATATACAGCAACTGCTCTGAATGCCACAACCAGCTTCAGCCCTGATTTTTAAATAGTTTTTATCCTGCACACCCAATTTACCAGATGCACAGGTTGACGTGAGCACAGCAGTATCCGTGTTATTGGATTTACAACTGCAGATTACCAGCATAGAAGTGTACATCAGCCCAATACACAAAGAGGGATTCCGTCATTCAGAGTTCAATACATAAAAGTAATTAATTTATAAACCTGCACAATCTGCGGTTTCGGTGTCACTACAATTTACTTTGCACTTATTGATGTTTATAATTAAAATACAGGCAACGTCACATCACTCACTAACACTCGTTTTTGCTGATATCTCGGCAATCAGAAGCCCTATGAACAAAATCACATGCTTCACTCACATGCTTGTGCTGGCTGTTTATAAGTTCCTGGTACATTTTCGCAGCGTTCCTGCGCCGTTTTTGCCAATTTTAGGCGAGATAAGACTTCTTCTATCTGACAATTTCCGCAGCAGGCTGATCTCCGGACATTTTCACTCGTGACGTAACCACAAAAATTTTATGACGTCGCGACAATAGACAGTGGCGACAGCACCATTTAGTTCACAGTTCATGAGGAAGCTGATACCGACTGTTATCTAGATACTATCTGGACTCTCTTTTCCTGTTTTTACATTAAATGTTTTTTTACATTTTTCTTTCTTCTGTGTTTGTGTTTCTATATTACATATATTCTGTGTTTGTGTTTCCATATTTACTCTTCCTGCAGGCTTGTGTTCAGCATTTGCATATTTTTTAATGAATCGTAATACATTCTACTGGCCCTGGGGGCGTAGCTAGGAAATTTTCCAGGGGGGGGGCAAAATTTCAAGTCATTTATAGAAATATATAAAAATATTTATTGGTTTATTTTTACGATAGGATCGGCGTACATTTTTACAAGACTATTCCGATTAGTGTATTGTTTCATCTTCTTTTGTTGGACATGTACTAGGCTAATGAACAAAGACTAAAATATAAATTGACAGCTTTTAATAGATCAGCTATGGCTTGCATGATTATGGCTGATAGTATGAAATGTGCAGCCTAATGTGATAGTGACACCATGTCTGCTCTATTTTATTAGGATTCTTTCACTTAAATATGTAGCCAACAAAAATATTGTGCTTTCAAGTTTCATGAATATTTCTGGGTACACCCAGAAGTCAGTCACATAAACTTGAAAGTCTCAAGTAGCATGACAGTATATTTCATTGTTCAATTATTGATAAAGGGAGTGACCATTAAATGGGAGGGGGGGGGGCCTGGAGTCTTCCTCAGTAGGAAATTATCTATTTCTCGGCAGTGGCGGCATAATTATTTATTTCAAGCAGGCAAAGTCCCCGAATGTTCATTCCAAAATTAAGCAACACCTTGTTAAGAAACATCCCCACCAGAAATTATCTATTTCAAGACGGTCCAAAAAGAATTTATTTATTTCACCAAAACTGAGCAAGAAATTACATATTTTTAAAAAACTCCAAAACTCCAAGCCCCCCCCCCCCTAAGATTAAATGTCGGCCCCTAATCAGAAGGCGTTCAATTGAATTTTACCAAACTAGCGATTGAAGACTGAAGAGGTGAAAATTTACTTATTAACTTAGTCATGTGACTACACTTCTTGGAAGACTCAGTCATAAGTTATTCAATTTGCTAATAGCAATAGTCATAAATAATTATTTGAAAATGCCAGACAAACTACACAAGTCACTCATTCATTTTCAATGCCCCTATAAATCTTGGCCAGTATATCAATGACTGCTAATTTTTGCACAACCACACAGATGACCATGTTCATGCTACCCCGTAAAAAACTTAAGATTTCAACTGTCTTCTAATATTCAACAATTTTGTGGAAGTTTCTCAAGCAAAAGGTCTTCAGGCCCTAACTTATACATTTGGAGTCACTGGGGGAACAATTCTCATACAAAGGCAATTTATGTGGAACATTTGGTTGCTCCTTTAAATTGACAAATTCAGCAGCAAAGTTTGACTAATTAACTTACTAAGTGATCTACAGGCCTAGTAAAAACGACAGTGCTGATGACAAGGTAAAGGGCAGAGGTCTAAAGTCACTATGATGACAAAATTTAAAGAATTGATACACCCCATAGAAGCCAGCAGGCAAGTTAATAAATGCAATTTTTTTAGGTTATCAAAATGATGGGAAAACTGCACTCTCGATTGAGAAGAAAGAAGCCAATAATCTTTAAAACATGTCAGGTAATTTATCTTATCCGGACTGGGATGACTATCATGGCTGCACATCGGCAAAATACAACGTTTGATGACATTGTAATAATTTTTTTTTTGGTCAGGATGGAGCCAGGGGGGGGGGAGACCTATGTTCAAGTGTACACCTATGCTCGGCTCAGTAGGCCCCCTTTTTCAACTGAAAAATTTGTAGAGTTGGGTCTAAAAATCTGACATAATTCCTAGAGTTGGCCCCTAAATTTAAATAGGAACTTTTATCGAATCGCAATGTTATTTTTCGGTGAAATTACGGGTTAATACATGGGAAAAACAGGCAAATACCATTGCGGCGACAAAAAAAATTCCTAGAGTCGGGGTATTTTCGCGACAACCGACCGCCTAGCACCAGGTCTGGTCGCCGAACTTCCAGCCTAGCATACGTATCCAAAAAAATTTTGAGTAACCCCCAGGCTACTGGCCCGGGGGGGGGCACTCACATTGAAGTCATAATACATATGTGCCGCTCAAGAGACAGGGTTTTTAAGAGGATTTCCTGATCATAGGGTCCCTTTTTGAGGCCTGGAGAGCCTGACTGGTACACTTATCAATTGGACATCACACAATGGTGTTTTGCCTTTGAAATTGCAATCATGCAATGTCTAATTTGCATTGAACTTTCAAGTGTTAGGTGTCATTCTTAATTGCAATTTAGTCTTCACACCTTTTCTGATGACTTCTTCTCTTTAATGTCAATAAAATAGGCTGTAGGGCCTATATAATAACCTGACCATAGGGTATGAAATTTGGGCTCTGAAAACCTGACCATAGGGTACGACTTTCGGAACGCGTGCCGCACATCCGTATCAAATTTTGGCTGAGTACCCCCCCCCCCCCCCGGGCTACTGGCACATCCCTATGCAAAAAAAAGTGATTTGTTGCTTTGAACAATCTAAAAACAATACTAGCATCTACTTTTATCTTTAGAAAACACACTGGATTCCTGAAATATTTTGATGAGGCCGATTTATGGAGAGATGACAGTAAATATAACGATTAGCAGTCAAAACGCCTACTGACAAAAACGCCTACTGCTATTTCTGACAATGCAAGAACGGCAACACAAAAACGCCTACTAATAGATGTCAAAAACGCCTACAACTCTATACCAAAACGGCTACATTACTTTACAAAAACGCCTACTGTTTATAATACTGTGTTAATAAGTTTTAATGGTAATCAACATTTCTATGCTTGTAAAAAAATATTCAGGTCAAGTGTCAGAAATTAAGCAGTTCATTAGTAGGTGTTTTTCACTGTGAATAAAAAACCGTGTGATTCACTGTGAATAAAAAACCAATTAACTCCAACATCTGACAGCCTTTGAAGAGCAAAATTGCAATTATCATTGTATGTCCAGGTGTGTGACTTGATGACATTAGCAGTTTGGATCAAATATTGACAGTCAAACTTTCAACCCAGGTAGTATTGCAATCGTGATTCTGTAGTACAAAGAAATCTTTTCAGAAGTGAAATGATGACAGAACAACACTTGATTTGTAAAATTGTTTAACATTGAAAAAACCAAATAGCCATTTTGGTCAATTGGGAATAGCCAATTTTGTAGAGTGCAGTTGCCGTTTTTGTAAAGGCCAATTGCCGTTTTTGTACTGTCATGCAAAATAAAAATAAGCAGTAGGCGTTCTTGACAATGCTAAAAAAACCGTAGGCGTTATTGTCTGGTGCCGTTTTGACTGATCACCAATATAACATGTAAATACAACTTCGGACATCAATCTCGAGTGCTTCGGACGCACTTTTAACCCAGAAAGAATGGTCTTACAGATCCGAAACTTAGCTCAAAATGTAGGAAATTAAATTTCCGAAACAATGGTACAACTTAGAAGGTGCTGCGTCCGATATTTAGGCCTCCAGAGTCCAGAGCTTGCTGCGTCAAGAATTGCACAAGAAAAGGTTGGATGGATACTGAGCTTTGTCTGCTGATCTACAAAAAACGCATGCAAAACAAACCAGGGGGCGACGAAAACAGGTGCTCGCTCGCATCGACACCTGTATGTTAAGACACTTCCACATTCCTTCGCGTGCTTCAGCCTGTAACCAGGCTGCACGCACGTGTAGCATACATGTGTAGGTGGATTTATAAAGCCTGTAAAGCACGCAGGCAGAATGCTGACACAAAAGCAGTTTATAATGCATGTGTCCACGTTGCAAGCCATTGTAAGAGCTAAGGGGCGACCGTGTAATATCAAGGGGGTGGCTTGGAGTGAAAAATAAAATAATAATAATGATTTCTTGTCCAGTTTTGGTGAATCTAGGGCAGGCTCGAAATAAATAATTTCAGCATTTTCAGCAACAGTAAGGGGGAGACCATTTAATGTCCAGTCCAGGGGAGAGGGCTTGGCGTTTATCTTTTTATTTAAATAAATCATTTCTTGCTCAGTTTTGGTAAAACATTTTTTGAGCAGCTTTGAAATAAATAATTTCTGGTAGGTTCGGCTGCGCTCGGGTGAATTCGGTAATTTCGGTTTAAGGGACCGTTCAGAATTTATGATGGGGAGAGTGGAGTTTTGGCCGAGGGAGTACTAACTTTTCACACGTGTTTCAAGGGGGGGGGGAAATAAAATATGTTAATAAACACGCATAAACTCATTTTATTTGGACTTTTTTACATGCAAAAGTCTGCAAAATGACGCGAATCTGTACGCGTGGCTGTGTATAACAGTATATGTGTGTATTGCTTTGTACGTCGAGGGAGGGGGTTCTAAAAAAACGCATGAGACCTGAAGATGGGATACTAAAAATCTGCATGAAACTCAAGGGGGGGGGTATCAATTTTTGACGGGAAGTTCCAGCAAAACTCCCACCCCCCCCCCGTCATAAATTCTGAACGGTCCCTTATTATGTCGACTTCAGTTCGAGAAATGAAAATTTGGGGACTCAGCGTGCTTGAAATATGAATATTGCAGCGCTTACCCTGAAATAGATAATTTCCCGCCGAAGAAAACTCCAAGCCCCTTGAACTTCGTGGTTATCTTCTTGCCCCGCCAATTTATGTTCTTGCCCCTCCGATTTATGTTCTTGGCCCATGCATGGTTCTATGCCTTTTAATTAATTATATTATTGTTTGCCGTTTCCCGCCACTTTCCCTAGAAATCATCTTAAGCTGCACTGCTGCCGTAAAAAGTGCCTCCGGATCATGCCATAAGAAGTGGCCATTAGTTATACACATGATGCTTGAAAACGTTTTTTTTGGGTTGCTGTATAACAAATTTGTGTATCTAAATATTAGTTTTGAGGAAGAGATACTTCCATATTGAAAATCTTGCCCAACTTCAGGGAGAATTTTATGGTGTATAATAAAACATGCATAATTTAAAATACTTCAAATGTATTTTACAGGAGCTATAATGGAATGACATAGTTTTTTAGGAAAACGCATTTGAAATCTGGATTTTAAATTGATTTGAGTGGTGTAAAATTTGTTAATTACATATATACAGACTTAATTATTACAAAATCGTGACTGATTTTGGTTTTAATTGGTTGTCCTCGGTCTATTTTAGACATTTTTGAAGAAAATAATTTTTGGTTCAAATTGGCCATTTAACGAATCTTCACTACTTGGTCTAAATATAAATGTCTTTCATTGCGATGGTACCGATAATGGTTTAATGTTGTTCCATTGGTCTCCCAGTCAAAAATCCGAGGAGTATATATAATTTCTTTCTGCAGTTCTGCAGTTCTGCAAAAAACTGCAGAATTCTGAAAAAATAAACTGCAGAATTCTGCAGCTTGCAAAAAAACGACAGAATTCTACAGTTTCAAAAAATCTGCAGAATACTGCAGTTTCAAAAAAAAATCTGCAGGAAGCTGCAGAATTCTGCAGTTCTGCAGCTCCCTGCATGATTTCTGAACCTCTGTTACTTCCTGTAGTTTATTGCAATGCATCTTCAAAGTTCAGACCTCTCTGACATGGGGCTTGCCACTACCCAGGAAACGTGGTTTGGGCGATTGTTGTTTGGGGGATTAGGGTTTTTGGTAGTCCTCTGTTACTGCAGCATTTCTGAAAAATTTCTGCAGCAGAAGCTGTAATTATGTAGGAAATATGCAGCCTGGGAGTTTTATGCAGTTCTGCAAAAAAACTGCAGAATTCTGCAGTTTCAAAAAAATTCTGCAGTTCTGCAGCTCCCTGCATGATCTCTGAACCTCTGTTACTTCCTCCAGTGTAGGCCTATTGCATCTGCAAAGTTCAGACCTCTTTGACATTGGGATTGCCGCTACCAAGGAAAAATTGATTTCGGGGGTTAGTTTGGGGGGGTTGTGGTTTGGGGGGTCGGGGTTTTGGTAGTCCTCAGTCATTGCAGTGTTTCTGAAAAGTTTCTGCAGCAAAATATGTAATTCTGTAGGAGTTATGCAGCTTGGGAGGTTAAATGCACTTCTGCAGCTATAACTGCAGAATTCTGCACCTCTATCAAAATAAACTTCCATGGACGTTTTGCCTCTCTGCTCGGCCAATTATCAACCGAATTTCATTCAGAAAAAAGTTTCAGGAACCCTACAACCAGGTCTATTGACTGCAGTAGTCAGTCTTTGTCCGTCGTTGTTTCTTTTCGCCGTACGGCACTTTTTTCGGCAATTGGTCAGCTCGCAATTAAAAATGTCATTTTATATATATATACTGTTGACAGTGCTGTCAAAATAAACTTCCGTGGACGTTTTGCCTATCTGTTCGGTCAATTCTCAACCAAATTTCACTCAGAAAAACGTTTCAGGTACAGTGGTCCCTGCGTTATAAGACCGCCCCTTCTGCGGTCATGAAGCGGTCTCTTATGGGGGTGCGGTCTCTCGTCGGGGTGCAAAATGCACTAAAAATACTACTTAGTGCGGGAGGAAGGCGGTCACATAAGGCAAGGCGGTCTTACAACAGGGGGTCTTATAACATAGGGACCACTGTACCTTACAACCAGGTCAATAGACTGCAGCATGCAGTCAGTCTTTGTCCGTCGTTGTTTCTTTTCGCCGTACGACACTTTTTTCGGCGATCGGTCAGCTCGCAAAAATGTCATTTTACAAGCTGCAGAATTCATTGCAGATGAGCATCAAAACCCAAGACCCCCCACCCGACCCCCAAACCGCAACCAACATTTCCTGGGTAGTGGCAAGACCCTTGTCAAAGAGGTCTGAACTTAGCAGATGCATTGCAATTCATGATCATGCATTAATAGTACCACACAGTGCCCGATTTAGGTGTGTGGAGGCCCCTGTGCTGAGAAGTTGTTGGGGCCCCCGAAATGCGTTTCGTTGAGATGTTTCTTTAACTTTCAGAAGGGTCATGCAGACTCTGTCCTGGCATGCACGTGCATGTAATTTGGCTAAATCAATAAAATAATAAAACTAATTAATATATGTTTACTGAGTTCGATAGGAGACCTTTTCTAAAGGGCTTTCTGTCTCTTTAATGTTGATAAATACCGCACAAACCGGACTTCTTTTATGAAGTACATACTTTTGTGCTTTAACTTTACCCTAGAGTAAATACAGAAAGAATGGTCTCATCTTGCAATAGAAGTTCCACTATCATGTCCTGCTGAATTTAACTTTTAAACATATTTACTGGCATGTGAATATGATGACCTTTTCTTTTATGTATTTTCTTAATTGTACATGATGCTTTTAAAAAAGTCAGAAATTTCAGAATCCATGTACACGCAACAGCAAAACAAAAATCTGAGGACACCTTTGACAAAGACAAAGTAAAATTTGAAATAACACGTATTTAACCTGGGGCATCTGAAGAAGGACTGAGGCCAAAGTGGGAGGGGGCCCCCAGAGTGGGAGGGGGGCTCCAGAGTGGGAGGGGCCCCCAGAGTGGGAGGGGGCCCCCAGAGTGGGAGGGGGCCCCAGAGTGGAAGGGGGCCCCCAGTGTGGGAGGGGGCCCCCGGTGTGGGAGGGGCCCCCCAAAGTGGGAGGGGGCCCCCAAAGTGGGAGGGGGATCCCAGAACGGCTGGGGTCCAAGAGTAAGTTGCCCCCCCCCCCTGGGGCGTAGGTCCAGCAGGGGAGGGGGCCCAGACAGGAAGGGAGGAGCATGGGAGGCCTTGGGGTCTCCAGACGAAAAGTGGGGGGCCCAGACGGGCAAGAGACATAAGGGAAGGGGACCTTTGAGCAGGGCCCCCACATATCAACCACAATTTGCGCTGGTTTAACAGATAACCTGTTCACACCCACATTTTTGGTAAAAATATTACTACAATTTTGCCTTAAGAAGGTTGGGGCCCCCACATTTTTAATGGAGATGTGTACACATCTCCATTTATGCAATCACAATGACAAATGGACCATTTTGGCAGGAAATTTGAAATTTGAGCATGTTCAGAATGTCTTTTGGGCCCTGTCTTGGCTATTTTGTTTGGAGATGTTTGGGTCAAGAGATATGTATAACTTGATTATAGAGCATGCATCTGGCATAGGAATGAATACCAGGCATGTTGTAATTAAGACGTGTTTTCCTTTTATATCTTGCTTGGATCCACTGGGGGCGGCTGCACACATTGTGTTTTGGCGACTGTGCCTAAACCATTGCACTGATATTTGGCACATGAATGGGTCTTACAGTATATATGTGCTTTTTGGTGTTCATATCTAAGCAATTGTTAGAGGTTTTATAAAAAATTGAAAATTTAAAAAAAAAATTTCCAAAGCAAAAACTCTGAAACAGTTTTACCTATGGGCATGAAATTCTACCATCATACATTAAATACCCTTAATGTTCCTTTTGGGGGTCTAAATTTATGCTCTTACAAAAATGAATAACAGTAAATTCAGCGAAAATGTGAAAAAATGTTATTTTTTCAATGCTCCATGATTGCGTGAATTTTGGAGTTGCACTGTGGAAATTATGCATTTAGATGTCTAAATTATATCTCTTTAAATTACTTAACTCATTTGGAGGGCTAATCCTGTGAAATTTTCATAAAAACGAAAAACTGGGAAAAAATTAGGATTTCTGATATTTTCTCAAATTTTGGTTTCTCAAAAATTAATGGTAAACAATAAATTGGTAAACTTCAACAAATATTTACTTAATCATATTAGGAAGTTTTTTTGTAGCCGTATATCTATATAGTTTAGTGTAAAATTTTGTGTTGGAACTCCCGTTTTGTCAGAACCCATTGGATTTGATGGTTGTCAGTAACTGTTGTATCCAGTGTTTCATATTGAGATAACTCCAGGAAACTGGCCTGCCTTGGGTAGGCCTCCTGGGCCAAAGCAGTCAGTTCTGGCTAATACTGAGACAACTAATTCTATTAGTGGATTAGACTATGCCTAAGATTCCCAGTCTTATCGATCACCAAAATGAATGTGCAGCTACTTCGACTAAAAGGATGTTGAGCTACCTGGCAGATCACACCCATGTCAATGCATCATTTTAAAGCTCTTTCAAAGTTCGTTAATGAAAATGTATTCTTTTTTCCTTATCACCTATGCCACATTTTGCGGCTTGAAATGGATTATTTTTAAAATCCTGAAATTTAGCACACAATATAAACAACACCTGGTTCTGGCCACTCAGGGAAAGTCTTTTTCAGGGGATATGAAGTATTAGAAGTAAGACACTGCAACATCTCCATTTTGAACCCCTGGGTTCTTGTAGTTTTTCATAATGCTCTACTTGTTTCACAATTAGGTTATGTCTCAGATCGGCATCATTTGCGTAAACTATAATAAGAATTTGTTATAGATATTACGCGTGATCTGCTTGTGTGGGGGCCCCCTTAAATGTGTGGGCCCTTTGCGGCTGCACACTCCAAACACTCCTAAATCGGGCACTGGTACCAGAGGTTAACAAATATTGCATGGAGCTGCAAACTGCAGAATTTTTTGCAGAACTGCAGAATTCTGCAGTTTCCTGCAGAACTGCAGAATTTATTGCAGAATATGCAGGTGCAGGAAGAAATTTAAGTGTACTGAAAAATCCTTAAAAAATGCTCTGCAGAGTCTGTTCAACACATATATGGCCCACTGTGAGGAAATATTGTCTTTACGGTTACTCGTTTGAATCTCAATCATTGCTAATCATGCATGGAAAAACATGGTGTTAACACTCTGTGCAGCATGGCGTTAATTTCCTCTCCTGTTCATATGTTAATTTTGTGCTGGGGGGGGGGGGATATGACCCAATGGCTCCCCCAAATACGACACTAGTTCTACTATATATGCAAAAGTTTCCATATGTGACCAGAGCCATCAGTTTCATTTTAAATTGGTGGGGCAAATCAAGCCACGGCCTTTAAGGAAGATGTAGGATTTTTCTAGTATAAAGCCCCACCAGCCCTACCTACACTGATGCCACTGTATGTTACTGTATGAAGAAAGAAAAATGATCTTGGTAGCCTTAATTTGCAACATAGAACATTAAAATGAAATGAGTTTGCTGAAAATGGTTAAATTGGCGCTAAATACCACCAAAAACCCTTTTTTATTTAGGAAATTTGCCATTGGAATTGCCCTAAGACAGGCAGTTTCACCGAGACAACCTTATCCAGCATTGCTACCTCAGGGAATATTTCTTTTTTTTTTGAATAAACTTCTATACCACTGGATTTGGCAATAAAGATGTTTTTCAAGGTGTCTTTACTGATTTTGTACAATTATCAAGGTGCAAATGCAAGGTGGAGGTGCGAACGTACAGATGGAGGTGCAAGGTGCGGGTGTGAGGTGCAGGTGCAGGTGTGAGGTGCAAGGTGCAGGTGCAGGTCCAGGTGCAAGGTGCGAGGTGCAGGTCCAGGTGCGGGGTGCAAGGTGCAGGTGCAGGACTGGAGCTGAGATGCAGGGCTGATTGCATGTCAATTTTAAGGAACTGAAATACTGCTGGAGGATTTGGCAAAAACATACTTTTTTTTATGGTGTCTTAGCCGCTTTTGTACAATTGATATGTGAAAATGACCCAGATGAAAGGTGCAAATAAGATACACAGGTGCAAGGTGCAGGTCTAGGTGCAAGGTGCAGGTGCAGGTGCAAGGTGCAGGCCTAGGTGCGAGGTGCAGGTGCAGGTGCGAGGTGCAGGCCTAGGTGCGAGGTGCAGGTCCACATGCGAGGTGCAGGTCTAGGTGCAAGGTGCAGGTCAGGTGCGAGGTGCAGGTGCCATTTTAAGGAAATTAAATACTGCTGCTGCTTTTAGGCATTATTGCATACAATATTACCTGGTTAACTACATGGGAGAAAAATTGATTCTACAAAGTCTTTTCTGCACACGAACACTTGTTTAGGTTTTGTGTATAAAATTTGAGATACATTTCACATTTTGAAACTGCGTGTTTGTTTTGTCCTACTCCAACGCTCTGGTGAAATCTGAATTTCCGTTATTGGTATACGCCTAATGATGCCGAAAAATATAATCCAAAGTGTTTATGAACACATCGATCGTCAAGAGTTATTTGGCCATAATAATTCATCTTGTGACATATATCTCTGATCCCCATAATCACATATGTGTCGATTCTTGTGACAAGTTGG
This sequence comes from Platynereis dumerilii, assembly GCA_026936325.1. Taxonomy (NCBI): domain Eukaryota; kingdom Metazoa; phylum Annelida; class Polychaeta; order Phyllodocida; family Nereididae; genus Platynereis; species Platynereis dumerilii. The sequence goes on from JAPTHN010000004.1 coordinate 27,462,405, forward strand.
TTCCTTATCAACCAATTATTCAGAATAACTCTCTGCTGAGCTTGCAGCTTGTCACGGTAAATCATGTCAGGCCAACATGATGCATATCAAGCAGTCAATTTACCAGATGCCAAAGAGGGTCACAGCTAAAGAGCAGTGTGAACTGTCATGGATCAATCAGAGCACAACAGAAGCTCAGAGGTAATTGATATAATTTAAATCATTGGGCAATGGGCAGATGATCACATAGATTTTATGGAAAATCAATGGCCTCCTTGTCTGTTCCTAGATGGGCCAATATGTAATTTTTGCGTACGTTTATAAACTGAGGCCTACTCAGAGAGAATGTCCTGTTACCCAAAAGGTGTCATTGACTCAGAATTCTGCATACAATTAGATAAGAATGTATGAAAAAGAGGCACTATTAGTTATTTTCAATACTTCAACGAAAACAATGTTTACTTTATTTTAAAATTAAGAATGGCTCATTCAGCAGAAGGTTAAAGAAACACATAAAAACTGAAGAAAAATTAGAAAAACAATACCATAATCTATTGTTTTTTTTATATAGATTGGTAACGCAAAAGCCATCACTTGAGGCCGTAAGACATCTGCCCCATTGACCTGCAGTGGACAATACACTGACCGCAATATCCTGCAATTCTGATTTATCATTTGGGGACCTTTTATCTGGCAGTTGACTTGCTCTGCAGGAGTCCATGATTACTTTTGTACAGCAGAGAGGCGGGACACATTGGTGTAAGAAAATGTCATGGTGGAGATTTATTACAGAAATAATGCCACAGATAAACTGGATCAGTTGAATTCAATTTGCTTTACTGCTGAATAATGGCCAGATGATAAATCAAAACAAGAAGAATCGTAGAGCAATTTATGTGCTGGAGAGGAAGGAGATGTGTTATATTCCTGATCTTTCTCTATTTAAGTCCCATTTTTGTAGATTTAGAATGGTTCCTGAGGATGGGTACTTATCAGATCTCAGGAAACAATTTGCTCTATTTCAAAATGGCTCAATTTACTGACATTTTTTTTACCATTATGATCCCAGGCAATACTTCATCTTGGCCAGCACTTTTTTTGCGGTGATTTATTTGGCAGTTCTTTTTATTGTGTATTTCATGGGGTAATTATGAAAGTTGTGTTTCACTTTTGTAAATGTGTAAAGATATGGTATAGATGAGCGTATAGTGATTATACTGACACACTTTGCCTGGCCTGGAAAAATCTGTGATGCCATGAAACCATGCAGATGAATTATAGTGAATGAATCCTGCTAATGAGACATTCTTCCTGGTAAATCATCCCACAGAGATCTGAGTTAGATAAAAATGACGACTTGGATAGTTAATGGAAATGATACAGTTCACAATGATACTCTCTGCATGGTGTTATTAATAATTCTGGAAATTTGAGAAAATATACCTTGTTATAGGCTACTACCAGACATGTTGAAACATTCCTGTGAAAACTTCAGAAAATTTATGAAAAGTTGAATCATTAATTTCAACTTAAAATTTTTTTGACACGGTCGCATTTTGTCCACCCCCCCCCCCCCGGCCCCCATCCCACTCGTTGGTTGGGGGTGAGGTTCATAAGGGACCCTGGAGACCCCCCCCCCCCGTTCTAGAAAAATACATTTTTATTGGTAATTTTTAGTTTATAAGCCCACAAAGTTTAAAAAGGTGATTCTCCTCATGTTTCCAATGTTATCTCCAAAGACCAATTGGGGTGCATTCAATTGTCAGTAGTTACTGAAATTGCTGGTGACCCCCCATTTAATTTTTTTCAGTGTATTCCCAATAGTCTACTAAATCTTCTCACAATATGTCATTCCTTTGTCATGAACTGTATAATTTCCCTTCGTGTCAGGTCTGCCTTCTGAATAACACTCGTCCTTCGGACTCGTGTTAATTCAGAGCAGACCTGACACTCATGATGTTCATAGCTGTGAACTACACTGCCATGGGATTTTATTATATTATCTCAATTTTTCTTTTCAGAAAATCGAGAAATTTCTGGGATAATTGCCCTTTATTCTGAGTTCCCTCTTGGCAGTAGGACCAGTAAGGACAGCAGAGGAGGTTCAATTGTATGAGCTACATGGGAATGCCATGGTCACATTACATTCTTCAGTCCCATCAACAATGCGCTAACAATGACTTTCTCAGTGAATTTCATGGACATGCAACTTTGAATGGTTAATTCTAGCTCACTGTTGAGGCTTAAATCATAATTATCATGCTGTTACCTGCAGGTTACAAAAACATGTTTCCTGTTAAAATGTTTATGAATTACATAAAACTCAAAAGTATTTTCAATTATTCAAAAGAATGAGAAATATTTAAAAAAAAAAAACCTTCTACAATATTTCTAATTTTTCAATGAGATCTCAAGTTGGCTGGTGTGTCTATGAAAATATAAAACTGGTAGTTGCATTCTCCCAATAAAACTGTTTTGTGATAGATACTGCAAACATTAATTACCATGTAAATGTTTATTTTGTATATCTTGCTGGTTGTGAAGCCAATGACAACATGCATATTTCAATAAAGGTTAATTCCAAGAGACTCAGCAATGCCAATGATCATTGCAAATCAGGACTTCCAAACTCTTAAACCGAGTCGTTAATCTCCCAGGATGGATATATATTAGAGTTTTATGTCCTCTATTCATGCACTTGGTATAGCTGCTATTTAGCACAGAAGGAGGACACAGCAATGGGGTGAACGGTGAAACTGCAGTCTAACATGTAACATAATTGCTGCTAACTTAGTCTGCAAGAGTGGAGTCGAACCCTGGGACCAGCGATTGGCAGCCCAGTTCTCTACAATCCGGGCAACACAGCTGAAGAAAAAGTAAAAAAGCAATACCACAATCTATTGTTTTTTTAAATGTAGATTGGTAACGCAAAAGCCATCCTTTCAGGCCGTAAGACATCTGCCCCATTGACCTGCAGTGGACAATACACTGACCGCAATATCCTGCAATTCTGATTTGTCATTCGGGGACCTTTTATCTGGCAGTTGACTTGCACTGCAGGAGTCCATGATTACTTTTGTACAGCAGAGAGGCGGGACACGTTGGTGTAAGAAAATGTCATGGTGGAGATTTATTACAGAAATAATGCCACAGATAAACTGGATCAGTTGAATTCAATTTGCTTTACTGCTGAATAATGGCCAGATGATAATCAAAATAATAATGAGGGGAAGGAGATGCCCCATGCAGTGTTATATTCCTGATCTCTCTCTTTTAAAGTCCCATTTCTGCCTTAGGGGAGACCGGGGCTGGTTGTCAAGGGGCAGGTTGTCACACAATGTAGAATTTAAACATGCTCTATTTCTATTTAAAGCAAATTAGGGGCACAGCAATTGTATATGAAAGTCAGTACAGGAGTAACTTAAAATCTATCTGGTGAATATATACCTATGTCATTCGAAATCTTGATGTCATATTGGACTTTTTTTTTTAATTCAGCATTCGGGGCAGGTTGTCACACTTTCGGGGCAGGTTGTCACACTTTTGGTTAAGAGTTTGAATGCAGGAAGTGAGACTCTGTAAGTCAAATCCTGAATGAGACAAGTTATTTTGGACATGTCAGGAATCCCCTACTTGCCCAGTGCAGACCTTAACAATCATCAATCATCAGTAGAATGTACTAAGGATATGACAATTTAATTTCATGAGAGCATGACAACCTGCCCCGAAAGTGTGACAACCTGCCCCGAAAGTGTTACAACCTGCCCTGAAAGCGTGACAACCTGCCCCGAAAGTTAGACAACCTACCCCCGAAAGTGTGACAACCTGCCCCAAAAGTGTGACAACCTGCCCCAAAAGTGTGACAACCTGCCCCAAAAGCGTGACAACCTGCCCCGAAAGTGAGACAACCTGCCCCCGAAAGTGTGACAACCTGCCCCAAAAGTGTGACAACCTGCCCCAAAAGTGTGACAACCCGCCCCGAAAGTGTGACAACCTGACCCTGTGACAAACAGCCCCAGTCTCCCCTATGTAGATTTTGAATAGCTCCTCCTGAGGATGGGAAGTTATCAGATCTCAGGAAATATTTTGCTCTATTTCGAAATGGCTCAATTTAATGACATTTTTTACCATTATAGTCCCAGGTAATACTTCATGGTGCCCAGCACATTCCTTTTTGTGCTTTATTTGGCAGTTCTTTTTATTGTGTATTTCATGTGGTAATTATGAAAGTTGTGTTTCACTTTTGTAAATGTGTAAAGATATGGTATAGATGAGCTTTGCTGCCATGAAACCATGCAAGTGAACTACGGTGAAATTAATCGTGCTAATGAGACATTCTTCCATGGTAAATCATCCCACAGAGATCAAGAGTTAGATAATAATGACGACCTGGATAGTTAATGGAAATGATATAGTTCACAATGATGCCCCCTGCATGGTGTTATTGATAACTCTGGCAATTTCAGAAAATATGCCTTGTTGTAGGGTACTACCAGACATGCTGAAACAATCCAGTGAGAACATCCCTCCCGAGCAGCAACGTAAATCAAACCTTTCGCTACGTAATTATTTTGGTTAGAATCAGACGTTGGGCCAAACAACGTATGACAAAGGTAGGGCAAAGGTAATTTCCAAACGTTGCACTCAGATGGAAAACCAAACGTAGGTCGCAACCTCAGTAAGAGGTTGGCAGATAGTTTGTTTTATAGTTTGGCCTAACGTTCGAGTCACACGTAAGTCATACCTTTGGTTGAGAGGTTGGAAGAACGTTTGGTTGTAACGTTTGGCTAAACGTGTCAGTCATAAGTAAGTCATACCTTTGGTTGAGAGGTTTGAAGAACGTTTGACTATTACGTATGACCATACCTTTGATTCAAAGGTTTGTCGAACATTCATTTGATAGGTCTTTAAAACCTTAGACTCTTACGTAAGTCATACCTTTGGTTGAGAGGTTTGAAGAACGTTTGACTATTACGTATGACCATACCTTTGATTCATAGGTTTGTCAAACATTCATTTGAGAGGTTTTTACATCCTTAGACTATTACGTATGACCATACCTTCGATTCATAGGTTGATCAAAGGTATGGTCGCACATTTGGAAATACGTAAGTTCCAAGGTTTCTCCAACGTGTTTTTGGTATGTATGGACAACGTTTGAAAGTAATGTTCAGGACAAACGTGTGATCATACGTATCTGCCAAAGGTTTGTTGAAGGTTTTCACAAAGTTGCAGAACCGGGATCCTAAGTCTCAGAGAGCCTTGTAGCGCCATCTATTCCATACCTACTCCAATGTATCTGGTAACTTTGAGATATTATAAAACCTCCAACAGGATGCTTGCTGGTGATAATTGGATGAAGCCATAAAGAAATAGTAGCTAAACCAGTACAAAAACTACCAAATAAATATCTCTTAAAATATGAAAGATTAGATAGGCCAAAAAAAAATCTGAAGTACTGCTCAATCACAAACGAGCAAGAGAGAATCAGATGAGATCGGAGTTGAACTGAGCCTACTTGCATCGGAATGCCACCTATCCAGCAGGCCAATTTGGATTGGGATTTTTCCAACTCTTCAGAGTTGCAGTATTAATCCCTTATAAGGTAAGTCAATTTTGATATTTTTTTTATTAATTGTAGTCCTTAAATGGACTGTAGACTGCTTGGTAAAACAAGGAAGAAAAGTCTGCTAATTTTGGAGCCACCTTCAGTGCTTGCTGCTTGGCTCTGCTCTCTCTATCTCTCTTGTTTTTCCCTTCCCTTCACTGTTTTAATTTATGTTTTCTCTTTGCAGATCTCCAACAATCAATTGACCAACCACCCATCCAATACCTAAAAAAAAAAAAATCTTGAAACCCCCCCCCCCCCAAAAAAAAATTCCAGCAGTAAAATCACATGACAGCATTTATTCTTTATTCAACAATAATGAGGGCCAATATTCAAGGGGTTTATTTAATTAAATTTATTTTTCTGCGGGGGGGGCAAGGCAGGCCGAGTGGCTGGGTCCGCCTGAAGCAATGCGGCAGTCCCCCGGGCCCCTCCGAGCGCTACGCCCCTGGCCGGCGCCTCCCTGCACACTGAATCCACATGTTATACATCGCCGATTGACAGTATTATTGTGAAGCATAAACAGCAGCTAGAGTCCATCCGAACGGGTCATTTCAATAATAAACATCCTATAATCAATCGGCCATGGTTAAAATAACTGTTACGGTGGAATAAATGATGTTCTGGGCCGATATAAATCCAATACACTCGAGCGTCTTGCCAGCCATGGCCGCCTCCTCCGATTTCTGCGCATGCGCAAGACACAGCGCGCTGGGCTGGCCTGCTACGCCTGACGCCCCAGAGGCGTATAACGACCATTCCTTCAACGTGGGGTCCACGTTGTCAAGAAATGTTGGAGAAATACGCATTATTTACGATATTTACGTACGTAGTAATCTCGTAGCCAGCTGTCGACAAAATACGTAGTTTTCCAACGTTGGGTCCGATGTGGATTGGAGGTTTAATGCTACCTCAGATCAACGTTCCTCTAAGGAAATTGTCCACAAGGGATTAGAAAATTGAAGAAAAGTTGAATCATTACAGATGATTTAATATTTGTTGATTTTTCACAAATAACAAAACATTTTACTACATTTTTGGTGTGACATCAGCAATCCTGCCAGGTGACTGGTCAAGCTGCACATTGCGTGTCACTTTTTTTTTCAGTTTGCTTCAAGCAAGTGAAGTTGGCTTGAAAATTGATGTCATAATTTTGACCAATAAACTGCAAAGGCCAACTTAGTATTCTGGCAGTTGTTCACAAATGTCAAACTGCAATCCACATGAACTCTAACCTATCCTCATGAACTGTGTAATTGTTAATTGCTTCAATTGATATTAAATCCGCCTCAATCTGATTCTGAATGGCGTCACATTTCTGAATGCTAACAGAGGGGTACTTTTTCTCACAACTATCCAACATTCTTAATAATAGGTGGCGCCGTCATTCATGGCTGCTGCGGTTTTGTTTATGCTGTTGTCAAGACAACATTTTTCACTTCACAAAGTATATAAATTTCTGTACCGACATGCTTGCACCGTCAAAAAGTGAAACAATTTTCCCAAATAACAAACCTTGGGTGACTAAAGATGTTAAAAGTATTATTGATATGAAAAAGGCTGCACTGTCAATTGTCAAACAACAGATTGAATATCAGAGAAATTCAACGAGAACTAAATGAACATATTAATTCAGCAAAGACAGCCTATAAGGAGAAAGTTAAAGGATTGTTTAAATCAAGAAATTGCAAGGATGCTTGGAAAGGACTGAAGTACCTGAGTGGTTATACTAAGAAAAATTGTATGCCTGAACCTGAAAATGTAAATGACTATGTCGATAATCTGAATCAATTCTATGCCAGATTTGATGTCGGTGTTTTTCATGATGAATGTGTTAATATGCTGAATGTTGTAAATAGCAGCTCTAATAATGCAAGAATAATCTTAAGTGAGCCTTATATGTTAATGGGTCTTTGCAGGGCCAAGCCAGTCAAGGCTTGTGGTCCAGACGGGGTATATAATATTATGCTAATGTTGTGAAACTTTGCTGGCAGGAACTAGTCACTCCTATGCTTAAGCTATTTCAGACCTTGCTTGATTAGTGTGTCGTTCCAAGTGCTTAGAAGATTTCAGACATTGTTCCTCAGGCCATTTTTTAAGTATAAAAGTGGTGGGGATTTGGCCCACCAGCCCCTGCAAAATCCCCACCACTGACAGAGATTTGCCCCAACAGGCCAACAGTGCCCTTGGATTCTAAATGTTACACCAAAATTGTTAAAATGTAGCAATTCGCAGTACAACTGGAGGTAAATCCATGGATATAAATCTATAATTCATTGAATTATTTATTTGTGAGAATAGTTCAACTGCAAATCCTTTCAGCCACGCACGTCACAATATCCGCGACATGATAGTAAAATGCCCTCTTCGGCCGAAAACCCCGCCTCTGAAATTTGCTTAAAAAATGCCCTGTTGAGTATAAGAGTGCAAGCCACAGGCTAGGCAAAAATATCATTGGTGATAAAGAACATCCATTAAATCACAAATATGTATACCTCAGATCAGGGAGAAGACTTCAATCTGTTAAACATAGAACTAGCCGTTATGGCAATACATTTGTGCCCAGTAACATCAGATTGTTAAATCACATGTCTGTATCTTGATTATGTTTTATTGTCTATTTAATTTAAATATTTATTATTTATGCACTGTCTTGCAACACTGAACTCATAACCATGTAAAGTTTCACTCTGTGATTGAATAAAGTAGGGGGAACGGGGGCACATTGGGACGCTTTTAACGTCTACTAATTTTGCTCAATGCTGAAAGCACTGAAGAACTCAGAAGTTTGCATAAATATCACCAATACCATCGAGCTTAAATGCAAGGCATAATAAACTAGACTTCACATACCCTTTTGCAGCCAGAGAGCAAAATGTGAGTAGAGAAAATGACTGTCCAAATATGCCCCGCGGGGCACATTGGGACATCAGCCGGGGCACATTGGGACATCAATTGAAAAATCATTTTAACACTCCATGTGCAATAGATATCACATATAAGTAGTGCGTAAGACAATACACAGTGCATTAACACCTTGTAGTGCCAATAGTTCATAACTTTTAACAGTTTTAAACATTTAACATAAAATGTCCTGGGTGCGGACATCTATGTAAGTAACACACAGTGCTTTGCGACAAATTTGTTCACAGAGCATGGTAATCCACTATACCTCTATTCACTGTGGCCTGAACACCTGTTGTGTGCTGTTCCAGGTCATTCAGTTGCCTTGGACACTTAAATTCTGCCATATTAAGTGCGTCCCAATGTGCCCCAAATTCACTGTCCCAATGAGCCCCAATATGACTTTTACACCAAAATGCTAATTTCTCGGACACCAGTGAGTGTGTTTATGCGGATAGCAATTCATAACTGTTCGTTAGGATATATAAAATTCATACAAGCACTGAGAAAGCTTCATGTTCATGGTTTGTCCACAGAATGGTTTGAATTGAACCTGTCCATATTTACTTCAGTAGTAGCAAAAACAAACTTTTGCTCGCCATACTTCTGCATGTGGCTGTAATTTGTCCATAAAACCATGGAAACATCAGGATGTGAAATAACAAGATATGATGGCACTACCATATCATATACCTTGCCAGGATCCAAGAAAACCCCACTGTCCCACAGTGCCCCGCGTCCCAATGTGCCCCTGTTCCCCCTATATCGTATCGTATTGTGTATCGTATTGTCGAATGAAATCTTAACAAAAGAAAAGGTATGTAATACACATATTCGGGAAAACAAAGGGGGGTATCACTTTTGGAAGAAAATTGGATAATCCAGTGATGTGGCCAACATTCCTAAGAAAATCATAGTGGGAATCAAACCAGGGACCCAGTGATTGGTAGCCCATTGTCATGTTGTCTGAGCAGAGCCCTCCTCTGGGAAAATGTTCCATTCATGTACAGTGGTTCCTGTGTTATAAGACCGCCCCTTCTGCGGTCGTCATACAACAGGGGGTCTTATAACGCACGGACCACTGTATTTGCTTGTTTCTGGAAAAATAATCTTTATGTGGGTCATCTGATCTCAATCATCCGAATCGCAGAGTATTGGACTTTGAAAATGTGTGTACTAAAAATGTGTGAAACAAGAACAGAAACTCTCTCTTGAAACAGCTGGAGTGAGTTCCATTGAGGAGATCAATGGATTAGAACGCCATGGTCACCTGTGTACAACGCTTTGTCACTTTTCAGGAGAGACTGGTGTCATATCTTCTCTCAACCATTGAAAATTGCAGGAAAAATGATGTATTTTCTACCACTGATGTCTGCAAATATGAAATCATCTGTAAGTCCCCTATTTTCACCTGAATTAAAAATCTGTCAAATTGTGCAAGTTTGCAACCAGGCCCTGTATGACTATATAAAAGTATATGATACGATGCAAAACAATATATTTTATTCGGTGATATATTCAATTTCATGGAATTCAGTATTATTTAGTCATTGTCTCTTTGCTGTATGTTATAACCATGTGCTCTATGAGTGAAGTGCATTTAAATTTTCCAAATGAATAAACTTTGCTGACTTCAATAGATGAACGTTTCTTACTTACAGATGCACTTTTCTAACTTTGCCATTTAATTATTCAACATTTCCTAAGCACACTTTTCATTATTCTTAATTTTTTTTGCACAATTTTTTCAAGGAACTGAGAAAGTCTCTTAAATCTTATTGAAGGTCAGAGAGCGAGAAGCAAGACCACATACGTGATAGTTGAAGTGCCTCATTACACAGACCCATTGATCACAACGATGTCTTTTACATTCTTGCTCATGAATATGAAATATATCAGCATTTTAAATTATTTTTCTGAGAATTTGATAACTTTGGCAACTTCTGCTGGAAAAAAAGTTTTTATTACAAGCAATGCTGAGCACCTTGGTGCCTGTGTACCAAACAGTTATTTTGATTCAACATTTTTGTAATTCTGAAAGTGATCTTTCCAGGAAACATTTTGGAACCCACTTGAAAGATTGCGATTGAAAACTCCTGTGTTCTAGTAGCTTCGAAACGTCCTTGTTGAAAGTAGAATTCATTTTCAGACAAATTGGTGTCAAGAAGTTGGACAATTGACAAATCAAGATGATTGGTGACATGTAATTCAGCTGAACCAATGACACTTGTTTCACCAGATACAATGCATCACGGTTTGCTGATTGGATTCATGTACAAATTCACTTCTACTTGCAATCATAATTTCTGTGATGGGCAATTCATGAACAATGTAATGAAGCTCCTCTCCGGCCAAATTGCAAAATTGTAATCTCAAGAATTTTTAAAAGAATCTTCGAGATATGTAAGAGAATTGAAGAAAATGTTATAATTCCATAAATATTTTGAGATATAAACAAAGAATTTCTTTGAAAATCGTATTTTGTGATTGTTGTGAAAAGTTTCTGACAGAATTGGAAAAATATTCTAAGGGAATTTTAAAAAATCTGAGAATCGAAAAACTTCGGAGATTTTCTTAGATTTACTTTTAAGATAATCTCAATTTTTCGAATACAGGTCAACTAGCAACCATGCCAACTGGTAACCAAGCCAACTCGTAACCATTTCTGATTATCCCAACCAAGTGGTAACCATGGCATTTAGTACTCGACTAGCCATGACCAAGTTGTAACCAAAAATAGAAAAGTCCAACTCGTAACCAGTGACTGTTGCCAACTGGTAACCCGGGAAAATCAGTGTGAACCAACTTGTAACCAACTCGTAACCACCAGTATTGCAGCTATTTTAACATTATAATTCTGCATATATTCAAATTAAGATACTTTATATTCTGTTTTTTCTTTGACATGATATCTTATTTAGTTTACTGGTACTACATGTAGAATGAAAATTGGATAAACATTCATGAGCAACTTGGGATTGCCAATGATTTTGTTGTGCTGGAATTTGGTTTCGACTTGGTAGTTGGCAATAATTTGGTGGTAACTAGTTGAAATGGTCATGGAATTAAGTCAAAGGCAGCAGTGGCGTAGCCAGGATTTTTTCCAGGGGGGGCAAACCACCAAGACATTTCCCCAAAATTGTAATCAGATTTTGGGAGTCCGTGTGAAGATGTGGGAGTCCATATTCAACAGCTTTTCGCGTGTTGCGCATTGTAATACAATGTTAAAATTTTTTTTCAGAATCTCATTACTGTTGTGGTTGTCCCCTAAATTATTAATAATAACACACAATAGACAGTGAAGTTCTGGTAAAATACCATGTGATTCACACCATTTGGTTAATCGTTGTGAACCACATGCATCTCATTATCTGATGTTGATGTGTAAACAATGGGCAGTGAAAAAAGTGATGATGTCACAATGTTTTGATTTTATTTTATTTTATTTTATTTTATTTGCTAACCATTTACATGAAATAGTACTCAACTAGCCATGACCAAGTTGTAACCAAAAATAGAAAAGTCTAACTCGTAACCAAAAATAGAAAAGTCTAACTCGTAACGCTCTGATTGGTCGGTGTGGTTGCTAGGGATCTTTTTGTAGCCATCCAAGCAAAATAGAGCCTCTTGAAAATATTAATTATTTTTACTTGAGGTATATTTTTATTGTGGGAGATAAATAAAACTTAATGGGAGTGTGGTTCACAGCAATGAACCTCACTCATGTCAGGTCTACTGTACAATAAACACTCGTCCTTCGGACTCGTGTTGTATTCTTCCTCGACCTGACATTCATGAGGTTCACTGCTGTGAACCACACTCCCATTAAGTTTTATTATAATAACTTAGTAATATGACTGAACAATATGGTGAAAATGTCTGGATAATATCGTGAAAATGCTAAAAAGTTGGGAAATGTTTAAAAGGGTTATAAAAGAAATTACTTTCTTGGGTGGCAATTTAGAGAAATTTACGATGTTGTTGAATTCTATGCATTCTGTTAAGATATAAACATAATAAATGAAAGCTCTTGAGAGTTTTTCAGTTCACAGAAATATCACTGCAAAAATTACGGAGAAAATTTTGTTTCAGAGAACCTTTTTGCTGAGGTTTACTAAACTCTTGAAGAGAAATTTTGGGGAAATTTAAAATAACAGTTTGGTATTTTTTTTAAATTGGTAAATTTAAGGGAAATAAGGTGCAAATCTGCAAAAAGTCAAATCAGAAAACTGGAAATCTTGCAAATTTTGTTCGATACGTATTTTGATAAAGAATATTTGCAAATACCTTAGGCCTAGCACAATTTCCTTTCATCAAAAAAACCGTCCCGTATGCGTTGGTTAAATTTTGAAAAAAAATTTGCAGATGCATATCATTCAGGGCGAGAAAATGGGGAAACTGTGAAAAAAAAATGGGGAAATTGTGAATAAAAAATGGGGAAATTGTGAAGAAAAAATGGGGAAATCTGATAAAACTCTTTGCATAAATCCCTTTTTCTTTCAATTTGTTTTTATTTATTTCCCCATTATTTTTTATCATTTCCCTCAATTCTGGTCATTTCCCCATTTTGCTTAACATTTCCCTATTTTGCTTATCATTTCCCCATTTTTCTTCCTATTTTGGGCAATATATCTGCAAAAATTTCCCAAAATCTCTTCAGGGGGGCAACTTGCCCCCCCTGCCCCCCCACTGGCTACGCTACTGAAAGGCATGGTTACGACTTACTAACCGACGAAAATAGGATGGTTACCAGTTGGCAGTGTTTTGGTTACCAGTTGGTTGGTTATAGTTGGTTGGTTACCAGTTGCTTTGGTCACCAGTTGGCATGGTTACTAGTTGACTTGATACCAATTTTTCCTTTCAGAAAATCGTGAAATTTCTGGAATAATTGCTCTTTTTTCTGAGTTCTCTCTTGGCAGTAGGGCCAGTGGGGGCAGCAGAGGATAGGAGGTTCATGATACGACCTCATGGTATGACCTACATAAGAATGCCATGGTCAAATTACACTCTTTCATTCCTATCAACAAAGCACTAACAATGACTTTCTCCTAGAATTTCATGGACATGTAACTTTGAATGGGTCATTCTAGCTCACTGCTGAGGCTTAAATCATAATGATCATGCTGTACCTGCAGATTACAAAAACATGTTCCCTTTTAAAATGCTTACGAATGATGTAAAACTCGAAATTATTTTCAGTTATTCAGAAGAATGAGAAATACAAAAAAAAAAACCTTCTGCAATATTTTAATTTTTCAATCAGGTCTCAAGTTGCCTGGTTTGTCTATGAAAATATAAAACTGGTAGTTGCATTCTCCCAATAAAACTGTTTTGTGATAGATACTGCAAACATTAATTACCATGTAAATGTTTATTTTGTATATCTTGCTGGTTGTGAAGCCAATGACAACATGCATATTTCAATAAAGGTTAATTCCAAGAGACTCAGCAATGCCAATGATCATTGCAAATTTTGTTCTTGTACCAGCAACAATGTTGTCCCCGAAACTGGGCCATCCATATCAGGACTTCAATTAATCTCCTTGAGTTGTGAGTCCATTGCCATCACATTCTGTTATTGGCAGTCAGTATATCAATTTTATCAGGTAATATTTCCTTCAGTATTGTCTGATATCAATGAAGATAATGTCTTCACAATGTTTAGGAGATGATTAACCATGAAGAATGTCTCATTGCTAGGATTAACTTTCTCATAATTCTCATCCACAGAGGCTCATGTCTTGGATAATGATCCTGTTATCTGCTATATCTGGTGGATGCCTCGTAAAATAACACAATGCTGGACGTGCCATAAACTGCCTCTGCTTCTCAATCTGGGCTAACATACATCATAACTATTACATAATGAGAGCAAGAAAAATAATAAGAGCAAGAATAAGAGCAAAATGACTTTCATTCATATCTGCTTCACAAAAGTAATCATGGACTCCTGCAATGCAAATCAACCAGAAGAAACATTCCTGTCCAGTGAATGATAAATCAGAATTGCAGGATATTGTCAACGTAGGGGACAGCCGGGCACTTTGAGATACTTTTCCATTTTCAAGGTTAGCAAAATGTAGGATGTCAACAGGAAACCAATTTAGGCCCACATCGTTAATGATACAGTTGCACATGTTTTCCAAACTTCCAATTTATAGGCATGATGAAATTGATTTGTTGCTTCTCAGATCAACTGAACCGATCGACTGGCCACAATCTCTGCTGGTTCATTCAAAGGGTTTTTTGAGGCCTTGTCAAAGGCAAAATTTGATAGAAAAAATTCGAAAGAAGATTGTGCGCTGATGGTGTCATTCTTAGTGCCTTAAAGATTAAATAATTTTTAAAACAGCAAAAACAACAACAGCAGGACGGGAGTTCAATTGCTGCTTCTCAGTCTGCTCACAGACTCTAAAGGAACAGCACAGCTGGAGAGTCTGCCAGAAATCGGATGACCTCCAGTTGACACATTAATTAATATTCAAGTAGGTCAGGTCATGTCCAGGTAAAGGGACCTTATCACTTGTGCTTACGCACAGCTGAGCTGCCAGCAACATATAAACAAATCGCAATCAACAATGTTAAACGATCAATGAGTGAACATGCACTGCCAATTAGTACCATAAAATTATGAAGTTTTCAAATCCTTTAACAGCTATTTCCAGCATGATTTAAATGATAGTTTATGATGTTCTCCAACGAAACTAATTGAAACAACAAACAGACAACAATGAAACACTAAAGCATTCATTCAATTGCTTGAGAGATCTGAAACAGTTAATTATGTCTGTCACACCAGAGGAGAGTTAATCTTTTTGTTAGTTTATTGTGGTCAGGGCAAGCTTAACAAGCTTATACTGAGAAGTGAGGGTACTCTTGCGTGGTTGTCTGGCTGGCTGCCAAACAGGGACTACTCACAATTCCCTGGGTAGGAAAATAATGACTCCGCCAAAAAAAAGTTCCACAACAAGTACCACTTTGCAGCAATAGCAGCATTCTAACAATAAACTGGCCGATTAAAAGTTATTTAATATTCAATTCTAGACCTAATTCAACAGACCACGTCGTTACTTCACTTCACTTAAAAAAAAGAGGTAGTTACTGCATCTGACATTTCTTAGAGCTCACACACTTGTGTGCTCGATTGTAGTTTCTATTATGGATTCCAGAGGGGAGCACATACGCAATTTTGTGAACCTCTTGAGCTCTAAGTTTACTTAAATATACACCTGTGACTCATGGGACATTTTAGGATGACCATTTTTGAATGTGTTTGCTAAACATGAAATTATTGAAATATCTATCATGATTCAAGGTCTTTTTATAAAGTTGTTCTGTGTTTCTACTGAGTGTGCCATACATTTTCTTGGTGCTTTTTAGTTGACCTTTTATTTATTTATTTATTATCAATTTTTGGCTCATTGAAACAAAATATGTTTTTTCCTGTGTCATGACTGATTGCCTTTAAATCACATGAAACATGATTGAATAACTTGTCTAAAATAACATTGAATAATTTACCCATCTTTCATCTAATGTACAATGCCATTAAGGGCCTTTGTGAATGTAAGCAGCATCAGACCGCAAGTTTAGAACTGCCCTGATACATTGGCAAGAAAATCCATGCAGACATTTTTCAGCTCAGCACCTATTTTCCCTTATATTGACAAAATATTGACGCAGTCTAAACTTTCCTTCGCCACTGAACATAATATTACATATGTGTGTGTAAAAGTCTGTACTTAGACAAAATGTGACCTACTAAATATTCAGGTAAGACTGCATGTAGGGGAGACCGGGATTAGTTGGCACACTCATTTTAATTTTTGCTCTGGAGAGCAAACGGTACAAGATATTCACACCAAATTTTAGCATGTGATAGTGAGCGTGTTTAACTCAATGATCAGCCCAAGAGATATTGTAAATTATTATTGAAATTTGTGTCACAGACACAAACTTCCAGAAAAAATGTTGATTCAACTAACCCCGACCCCGGGGTTAGTTGAAGCGCCATGAAAATTTGGAGACAACTTCTTGTAAAAGGGGTTTCCTTTGCATAACTGATATCCCTATGATGACCACCAGCTTCAGTACAACACTCATTTGAAAAGAAATTGTATACTGTAATTTACTAAAAATTTTTTCTATTTTTGGCAAAAAAGCTGGTTTTTCCATATTTTCCTTTCAGGAATGCAAACATGCACTGTAGTAGTTCTAAACTGCAGTAACTGCAACTAACAATGACTTGCAAGGCAATTTGAACACTTGAAATCTATGTTACGGCCAACTCCACCATGCATGATTCAACTAACCCCATCACACCTGGAACACAATATTGTCTTATTTTTCAGTCTTATCAAAGTCACACAACAGAAAGCTTCTGGGTGTGCGTTAGGCATGGATTTGCTTATTTAGAAATAAGGTTAGTTCCCCTGGATTAAAATCATAGCTATACAATAACCCCCCTCGAAGACTGAGCAAACAAGTTACTAGAGCACCCAAAAAACTAACTTTCTTGGCTAAAGAATCAGTATTTTGAAATTTTGAATGAATAAAGGTATGATAAAATGTGCCAATAAACAGGGTATCCACCAAAAGTACCAGTTTGGCCAAAAATTTAAAATAAAGCTGATTTTAGGCCAAGGTTCAACTAACCCCGCGATTCAACTAACCCCGGTCTGCCCTACTTTTGCAGACAGACGCTTACAAATCCAACCAAAGGCATTTAAGCCATAACGCATCCAGACAATAAGAGATTAGGATTTCAATTTTAATCTTACTCAGATACTCTCAGATTACAACTGGACCAAGATGACAAAGTGAAGAGATTAAGAATCTAAGATAAAAAAGATTGAAAGTTCGGTTAAGTCCCAGACACACCACTTTGAAAAGACGTTTTCTTTAAGAGAGTACTTTAAAAGATAGAGTAGCTCTGCTCAAAAATGATGAATTCATTTTTATGAAACAACAATGTATGTATGTATGTAATTGTTTATTTTTTGTCGTCATATATAAAAGTACAAACTTCTGTACAACAGAGTACTACACTACTAAAATATGATAGTCATATATCATCATAGTCCAAATTCAGTTCATCTGTATGAGTCCAAATCCACAAACATATATAGAGTCCAAATTCGCATATGCATGTAAAAGTCCAAATTCAAACTATATTACATATAGATAAATCCTTGGCAATGTTCATCATTTTAAAAATAATCCATTTCTTCGAGGCTCTCTCATGGCATTAATCCTGGAATGAAAGAGAAACAATTGATATAGATAAGCATGATAAGTCATTACCTAACAACCACTGTGTAATGGCAGACTTGAAGGTGTTGAGTGAGTCCTTGTTCTTAATTTCTAGAGGAATATTATTCCATAGCTTTGCCCCAAAGTATCTAAAGCTATTCTTCCCATAACTGATTGTTTGAAATGTTGGAAGCGAAAACTTATTGTTATCTCGCATTTCATATTGCGATTCATGCACTGTGAACATTTCATTAACATACTGAGGGTAACTGCCCTTTCTAATTTTATACATTGATACTGCAGCTGATCTCACACAATGTTTGAATATATTAAGCTGTTTCTCTTCTTTACATAAGTTTTCATAGCTTAAGTGACCTTTATTAGTAACAAACCTAAGTGCCCTTTTGTTTGTCCTCTCTAACTTTTCGATTTCAGTTTTGTTGGTAAGCATCCAACAGAGCAGTAATTGAAATTACATTTTATATAACTGTTATTGATGGCTGATTGAGCTCTCTTATCTAAAAAGTTCTTAATTCTCATCAAGCCGTTTATTTGCTTAGCAATTTTATTGCATGTATTATCAATGTGTTGTTTATACTTAAGTTCTTTATCTATTTCTACTCCCAGTACATTTATTGAGGTCGACATTTCCAATGTAATATCATTGATTTGAATTGTCCCAATGCCCTGACTATTGGTTCCATAGGCGTACGGGGCGCGCGATTTTTGGGGGGGCGAGCGACATTTGCTTGAATTTCATGATCTAAATTTATAAACATTTCAACTTAAATTGCCTGGAAATCATTAATTTTTAGTAGTTTAAATTTATTTATCTGCCCAAATTTTTTAGCCTTTTTGCCCGAATCTCACTATTTCCAGAACTTTTGGGGGGGCGATCGCCCCCCCTGCCCCCCCCCTCCGATACGCCTATGATTGGTTCTCCTCAAAAACATTAATTGAAACTTGCTGGCATTTGCCTTCATGTTGTTTATTTTATGGCTTTGATACAGTCCTGTGATAATTTTCTACACAGTACAGCTTGGTCATAGTCAACACAACTTAGAGTATTGCCATCTGTATAGTTGTATATTTTACTTTCAAAGTCAGAGAACAAGAAATCAATAATAAAGATGTTAACAAGACAGCCAAATGCTCTGTATATAATTATTAACCACTTGTTGGATTGACATATTAATTATTAGTATATATATGATTATTATTTTTTAAATATATATTCTCCTTTTAATTAACTGTTAATTTAGCTTGGGCAGTCACCCCCCAATGGGAACAGTTATAATCATTTACTCGGGTAGAGTGCCCCCAACATAAGTAATTTTCTTATTATAATTTGAAAGCTATCCTTATTAATATATCATGTATGTACTATGTATGTTGGAAATAAATATCTATCTATCTATCTATCCATCCATAAATGTATTGTACAAAAATTGACATATAATTACGTGTAATTTAGAAATCCTATCTATCATTGCAGGAGACCTAACATGTTCACCCGCTTGAAAAGAAATTATAATCTTCCTAGTAATAAACAAAAAATGTTGCAATATTTCTTAATTTATACAAGTTTATTTTCGTTAATGTTATCTGTGCAGTTTTGTAATCCGTTATCATGTGATAGACAATGAAAATCTTAGAATGGTAATTATATTGTGAGTTGTTTCTTTCTGTGCTGTCCTTGATGTGATAAATAAACATCAGGGAAGATCTGCTATTGTTTCTTCTGCATGCCTACAAAGCTGGGGATATATAAATATTCATAGGCTGTGACATGAACTCCTGTGAGGTTCTATAGGGATTTGTCAATTGAAGTGCTTTACTTGTTCAGTGAAGAAAACTGAAACAATCAACCATGTAACAAAACAACTATAAACCAAGTTGACATTGATTAGCAAACAAACAATTTAGGATTAACAACAAATGCTTTGTGTATTTAAGTTATGTTTATTTCAGCTTAAAGTCGTGTTCAAAGTGTTGTTGTGCTATTTTCCTCAATGTTAGGTTACACATGTACTACTGGCACTGAAAACCAGCAATTGAGGGGATCAGTGAATAGAATAGTTATCACACCTACAATAATTAATTTTGCAACCCATGCAGGCTGGGCCCCAATGTTCTATTCTGCTGATTTTGCAAACATACTATCACAGGAAGTGACTACAATAATTTTATAGAATTATTCCTCATGCTTTGTGCTGAAATTTCTGCCTCAAAGAAGTCAAAAGAAGTAATTTATGGAACTCATAGTGAATTGTATTGTGGCATTTGAAAGGTTTGAATCATGTTTGAAACCCATTGAAATTTGGCCCAGGGGGAGGCAGATCATGTGTTGGAAGAGCCAGCTGCAGTAGACAGAAGGCTAAATAGGATTATTTCTTTATTATTAATGACATTTTAATCTGTAAACTGTGTTAGATAAGTCAAATTGGTCTAATTCCATTTGTTTGTTATGCAAGCAGTGGATGACACTTTGTTAATATGTCAAAAAGAGATTTTTTTGTGGAACCCTCACACAAGCAGACGGTCACATTTTGCATGGAGGGTGCTGCCACCTTTGCCTACTGTGTTCTGGTCTTGTATCATTTTTGACAGATTTTCTTTTCAGAGGTTTGTGTTGGTTTTAACTATGATAAAGAGGCAAGATCAATCAATCAGTTAATCAGCTATATCAAACCAAACCTAATCAATCAAAAAACGTATCAATCAATCAATCATTCCTTATACTGCTTAGATAATAGTTGTCGTAAACAGATGAATATTTCATCCCTAAAAGGCTGAATAATTATTAGAAAAGGTGAATAAAAGACTATGTTTCTCCAGGTTTTTTCTGAAATCCAAAACTTCGAGAAGTGGGAAGCTCTTCTTTCTGCTGAGAGGTCACAGGTGTCAAGGCACTGGAGAAAAAGGAGCGGAGAGTCTGGCTGTCTAAGCTCACTAAGACTTCATTAACAACATCTAGACTAAGGAGTAATTGGAATTCAGTACAAAACTTTAAATCAGTAAAGAGTTTGATTAAAACTTTTTATATCCAATAAGTATTTCTTGAGTATACCATATGATTATTCAAATTCATGTTAAACTATCACAATTCCAAAAGTAATAGTCATTCATGGACTGATGATCAAGGACATGTATTATGCCTTTGAATATTCGAATGTGTCCTCAATTAAGATAACTTTGAATCAGGTGATAACTTCGAAACAGCCACTAATACATCCTGCCATGGGTGGATACGAGGGGTTTTCCAAAAGTTCTGTCCAACTTGTCATAACTTTAGCTGTATTTGATATAGAGGCATCATATTTTGGTCAGATAATATTAAGGTAATTTACAAATAATTCCGAAAAAATCAGATCGTAGAAATAAATTTAAATGGTTAATTGGTTGCAATGGCTATCATAAGTCATGAAATGTGGCCCAGAGCTGGTTATTAGACACAAACTCGTTGTATCTTGTAAAAAAAATTTAATTATAACATGAGAAATAAAACAGGAACCATATTAAATACGAGAATTATTATTTCATAACTTGCAAAAGTAATCAACCCGACACTTAAAACATTTCCTCGTACTCTTTATCTGTTAAAAAGAAACATGCTTTTTAAAATACATGATGAGGTCATTTTTGGGAATTGTGCACTTCAGCAAAGCAGATTCTCTGGGTGGAATTGTGCAGCCGTCTTTTTCTTTGGTTGTTTAATGTGTTACTCCTTCCTTCAGAAAATGTTTGTAACACCTTTGAATGACTCTAACACTCATACTATCTTCTTGTGTGTCTGCTAAGGAATGTTGTTCTATGCCTGGCAGATTTTTTCCTATCAAATTTAAGAAAATTATAGCAGAATATATATATATGCTAAATCTTGTGAAAATTATGGAGTAACTGAATCAATGAGCCCCAGGTTGCTGAGATATGAAGGCAATGCACTTTTTTCAAGCCCTATTTTCAACAATTAGCCCATTGAGCTTTAAGGCAAAAACTTGTCAGTATACTTCAATTTAGTAAGTTAAAGGGCCACGCTGTCAGGAAGTGTGAAACTAATTGTGAGAGAGTCTAGTAAAATCTGGGCCACATTTAATTCCTGACTTCTGGTTTCCATGGCAACATATCAACAATTATTTACATTTCAAAGGCACAATATATCGTGGATTAATTGTAAATTACCTGAATTTGAAGTGACCCAAATATCAGGTCTCCATGTCGAATCTAGCAAAAGTTATTACTAGTTGGACAGAACTTTTGGGAAACCCCTCGTACACCCGCCATAACAAATTTATTATCCAAATTCATGTTGATTTTTCATTGTTTCATTATGTAAATTATTTTTCATAGACAGATGATGAAAACAAGAACTATGAATATGTTATCCGGTCATTGAGGAAAATAAATTTAAATCTGGGCCATAACTATTGAATATTAACAGTCTATAACAGATACATCCTTGAGTAAACCACAAAATGTCCCAATTGTGTGGAAACAGATAGTAAAATCAAGAACCTCCATTATGATAAGTATTGTGAATTATTCCATCTTATCCTTGAGGAATATACCAAAATTAATTTGAGACATCATGCCAAAGATGAATTACAATTTTATGATCAAGTAATAGCGACCGAATCTGCAACTTTATGGCCTACTCTGTTGCAGTTAAACGGCTTAAGCCAAGCTTCCTCGCTCATTGTTATTGAGTGTGAAACAATCAATTTGCCTGGTTTGCGCAAGTAGATTCTCATCCTGGAGGGAGGGCTAGCTCAGTTGGTAGCGCACTGGGCTAGACCCAGGTCTGTCTGTCGCTGGGTTCCATTCCTGCTCTGATGGGTGGATGATGGGGGCTTTACATTCTGTATTTATGTACTTGCTAGGCTAATTAGGACAGGAGGAAGACAGGGCAATGAGGCAAAGGATGATTGAAACAGCCATCCAACATAGGCCAAGGTGACCCGGCAAGAGCAGGATTCGATCCTGGACTCAGTGATTAGATTGGCAGTCCACCATGCCACCACTAGACCAACCCTCCCCCCTGCTCTGGTGGGTAACCTGAACTTACAGCTTAAGATATCAGTTTTTTTTTCTCTGTGTCAGAGTGAATCTATGATATCATAGCTGTATACTCTATTGCCTAGCAATGAAGGAAATGCAAAATTGGTGCAATCAAACTGTTCAATAGCATCCGTCGAGGACAGTTTCATCATAGCCTTGCAAAACGAGTTTCCTGAATAAGGATTAATAAAGTTATTGTCATTGTCATTGTCATTGTCAGTTACATTGTACATCATTGCCAGAGTGGCCAATGATACCACAACAACAACTTTGGCACAGAGTTGGAAAACTCCTCTACTCAAAAGCTGTCAATTGATCCTTATTTTTGCAGATTCACTCCAGGAACTGTGGTAACCAACAAAGCAATAAAGTTTCAAAGTAATTGTTGTTTTACTCTGAAAGGGACAGTCCACAAAACTATGAACAGCGCACAAAATGCTTGAACTTGACAGCTTCTTATCAAACCAGAAAATGTCTATCCCCAAGAATAATGAAAGAAATACTTGGAGGAAGACGAGTTGGATAGTTCCAAATAAGATGCAGTGAAATAGTAGTAATCCCACAACTTTGGCAACCACAGAAAATAATTAGGCCAGTAATGACTCATTTTCCCAGTGAATACATATAACAATTCTCTTTTTTCATTAAAACTGTCATGCAAAAATCTCTAGAACTCATCAATGTCTTTAATGAGAATACTGAGCTAGCATAACAAGTTAACAACATGTAATTTCCTCAGGAAATAGCTGTTTCGATTGTAAGCCTCTTTGGCATAGATTCAAAAGCACATTTTTCTCTCTGTGAATGGAGCAAGGAAAAGACCTTAGGCTGAATCTATTATAGACTAGGACTGACCAGATGAATAAAAACTCCAGGAGTTAGCGGAATAACTCGATAATGAGATCAGAAGGGTAGCTGCCATTGTGGTAACAGGACTGTGACCCTTCAGAATGAGATACAGTAAAACCCTGCACATTTTACAAGAAGATGCTCAAATATAACATGCCCAACATTTCCATGCACAAGTATATATTCTATACTACGTTTCGGCAAGCACACTTTAATAGCTCGACCATACTTTCACTTGACCTGAAGACAGAATTCTATTAAAGATACAGACCGCTGTGGCTTTCATTGTAACATTGGAGGTTTTTTTTAAGTAATCGTGTCTGTAGAATGAAAGAAAGACCTTGGCAGTAAGCGCACTGGGGGCGTATCTAGAAATGGCCTTAAGGGCGGGGCATAACATGAGGCACATATGCGGCGCTCCATGACACTTCCTATCTCTACCGTGTTAATTTTGGGCCGGGTGGCCCCCCTAAATACGCCATGCCATTGAAGGGCACTTAGGGGTGAAGGTCAGAGTTTGTGAAAGGAAGCAAGAGCAAGTTGCTCAGAGTGGTATTTGTGGAAATGTATGGCGTTTTACTATACTGTGCCTATAATCTCCAGAGCTTCCTGATGAGCAAAGTCAAACTAACTCTCTAACCCAGAACACAGGTACATTATAGTTAAAAACACAACAATCCTCCTAACAATAGCACGGATTGGCACAATGACAATGTGCATGAACCTGATTAGCAAAAACGTGATATGTTGTCTTATGTGAACTGGGTGTCATTAATTTCAGTAACTACATATTCCTATTATCCTAAGAGGGGAGAAGGGCATGTTACAGACTTTTATGGTGCATGACATGTCATAACTTTTGATTGATGCTGCTGTTGCACTACTGTCACATCCTTTTATTCAATGCTGTGCCATAGGATTAGTGAATTCACCTTCCATTAATCAAATTGGCACTGGCAGAAACAATACTATCTATTACACAAAGTGCACTTCTTGCAAGGGTATTATTATACATGTTTCCAATATATTCGCCTTCATATTGATTCTTGGCAATACATTGTGACAGAATTGTTGATTTCATGGCTCATAACATTTGCAGTTGTCCCTTGGCATTGGGGCAATGGGGTCATCAGGGCAGCAAGATGCCCGGGTCTTGTCCGCGCAACATGTTAAAATTAATAAGTAGCTGGAATGTTCATATTCACTCTAAAAACTAAAGTTCTAATAAGAAACCAATATTGGTATTTAAGCTTGTCCCGTATTTTGAACACCTTTTGATTAGTTAAAAAACCATTACCAATTGATATTTTCAAAAACCAGTTGCATTTACACAAGAAAAAATCAGTATTGGTTTTTTGTTTAATTTTCAGGGAATCAGTAGTGGATATTAATGTTTCAAATTGCAGATACTGTAATTCCATCATAGAAATCCATTTATACCTACATGCATACAATAGAAACGCAATGGGTTTTTTATTCCTTGACATTTGAAATCTTTGGGTTTTGTCATTAATTGAAATTTAAACCATTTCCTGCACTTACGACATCCAGCATATCACTAAAAATATCAAAATTGATTCTCCCATTATGCATTGGTGGGTATTTTATAAGACCTTTTTAAAAATTTTGTGGTATGGATAACGGTCATATTAGTACCCAATTACAGGTTTTCGATATCATTTCATAGAAATTTCTTAATACCAATATGAATTGTAAACTGCAATGAAAATGGTATTTCAAAGTTTCTGGATTGATATAACTGGTGCTATTCGAGGTACTGGAATGAATCAAACATGATTCATTATGATCTGAATGCAGGTTTACGGGTATTTCAGCATTAGGATCTTTTTTTCACGTTTCTCTTAAAATATTATGTAGTTAAAAGTAAATAAAAATAATAATGATACCATGGATCTGATTTCAATGTTTATTTTTACATATACACATTCACACACATTCATAATTGTAAATATTGATATTGCTAGATTAAAATTTATTGAAAAACAAATATTGACACTCAGTTTGGCCTTGGAAATAAAAAAAACATCACAGCAGCCACTGGTTATCAAACACACAAAATGAAAACATCACAGCAGTCATTGGTAATCAAACACAAAATGAAAACATCACACCCGTCATTGGTAATCAAACACACAAAATGAAAACATCACACCAGTCATTGGTAATCAAAACACAGGAAAGCAGAGATTAACAAAAGTATGAATTGGTTGAAATAAAGACACATTACAAGTAGAAAACGTTATATTGTTAAAGATTAGGGTTATATTTCCAAAAGCCGCAAGTCAGGGTGGCAATGCCAATCGAAATGTCAGTGTCATTAGTTTGTATCAAAAGTCTTCAGTAGCCAATCTTGAGGATGGATGGATGGTTGGGGCTTTATGTCCTGTATTACTGCACTTGATAGACTAACTAGGACAGTTGGGGGACGAAGCAATGAGTCCGGCTAGAGCTGGATTCCAACCCCCGACTCAGCAATTGGTAGCCCAGCACGCTATCACGAGACCAACACTATTAATGCACAGTATTGGGATGGTAAGATTTTTGCTTGAAGTTTTCCTTCTAGTATCACTATTCATGCGCTTTAGATCAATTCGGATGGATGAAAGGTGAACGACTGTTCTTGAATCGAACCTTGCAGTGTACATCATTGGGATCCTGAAAGTGGAAAGTGGATGAGCATTGGTATCCAAATATCACTTTTATGCAAAAATGATAATAATAACTCAGTCAAGGTAGTCATTATATACAAATCTAATACTTTATCTGCAAAACATTCAGTGGAACTTTGGAGTTAAAAGTTGAAACTCCACATTTCATTACTGACTAACATTTACAAAAAATGCATTATTTTGTAGTTTCCCTACACACAGGCGGAACATGAATTCTGAATTCTTGTCTTCTCACTGTGTGGTTTACCAATAAAAGATCTCCTACTGTTTGCACTCACCTCAATATTGCGAAAAGGAAGTAGATATTTTCCTTTGGTACTCTAGGCGGGGCACTGTAACCATTTTCTGGTGAGATCTGAAATAGTGGGTAGATACATCCATATGAGTTTTTGCAAGGAGGATAATGGAAAAAATATATCAAATAACTTCATTCAATTAAATCAATGCCTTGGTTGTGCAACATCCCCTGTTCACCCATTATTTGACTGAAAATTGGTCAAAACAAGCTCATTATAACACAAGATAATATCAGAATACTATACATACCTTGAGAAGCATTGTCTGTATATTTATCAACTTGCTTTTTCTTTCCAAAGGTAGTTTTTTGTATTAAGGGCCTCAGTAGGAACATGCCATTCTTCATCTGAAACAGAAAGTAAAAAACTATCTTTTAAAATGTCAAAGATTCTAAAAATATCAGCTAAAGTACCATAAAACGGGGTAAAGTTGGTAATCCGGGGTAAAGTTGGCAGGCCATTTTGACCCAATTAAAATGGCACCCTCACTGACATGAATGGCACCTTTGCCACTGATGCCTGTGTGAGGGAGAACAGTTGGCATTTGTGCCATTAAGTGGGTAAAAATGGCTTTCCAGCGTTACCCTGGATTGCCAACTTTACCCTGTTTTACGGTATGTAATTTTGTGTGGGGTAAAAATTTGAGGGTGACTGTACCTTTGTCAGAAAAATGTAAATATCAGATATGAAAATAATAATAACATTATTATCATAATTAATGTAGTATAGGTGTCAGCACAATAGGACCATTAGCGGGTAAGTTGTGCCACATAATGGGGCAAGTTGTATAGCTCAGTGCATCCGGTGAGACCTCAAAACTCACCAATTTCTTCAAGGATAAAATATGTGCCATGTGTATGACATAATTATGGCTGATGCTCTGATGCTCCAGTACATAAAATGAAAGTTATCACATAACATTGTTGGCCCACATAAACCAAAAACTTTAAAAATACATACATATATGCTTTTTGGAATATGTTTGTAATAATAAATCTTCTTAGCCTTAATTTCTTCACCACATTTACAGGGTTGTGTGTGAAAGAAGCAAAAATGTTTCAAAAATCCAATATCATACCATGGGAACCGCTCACCAATGCACAACTTGCCCAAAATACTGCTTTTTTGTGGAAATCTGTCACTCCATCAAATGCCAAATTACACAATTAAAGAATAATAATGCGGGTCTTCAGAGTACATTCAACCAAAAATACTAAATTTCAGATAGACTTTCACATTATAATATTAGGCCGTTTTTTTGTTCATAATTTTGATGGTTCTTCAATTCAACCCTGCAATTGGTGGCACAATACCCCAGTCTCCCCTACAGCAGACAACTGGTGAAAATTATGGCACTGGGTATTCCATGTGCCAAACCACAATTTCATGCTTGCTTAAATTATCATGAATCCTTTTACAAGCAGAATGCAATATTCACAGTATTGAATGCCTTGGGTCATTGTCATATCAGAACAAGTAGTGGCTCAACACTATCCACGTGTTTGATTTATGTATAATCACTATAATGTCATATATATATGAACCAGACATTGTGTACACCTTACCCAAATAAACACAATTGCATTTAGAATGCATATTTCACAGGAGTTTAATTAAGGAATTTGAAAAAAAAACTTACCCAGTTCTTCTCAATATTCTGCACACTTACATGCACACTCTTCCACTGCTGTGTGGAGACTGATAAACTCTGCCTTAAACCTTTTTAAGTCTTGATTGATAAACAAACAGCTTTTCTTGTCTGGCGACATGTTAACAGTTTTGTGTTTGTAGATGAGGTCAACTGATGAGTGAGCCCTGAGGGATTAGTGAAATACCTTATTGGATGTTCCAGTAGCCATCACTGATATACAGCACAGCTAGTCCTCTCTCCTTATATTTCTAAATAAAGCAACATGCATGAATTGTAAAAACACAAACCAAAACACTAACATTTTATACATCCCAAATCATTGTTCCACGAGTATCTTAAAAATGGATCACAATAAAGGTGCTTTTCCAGACGTTTGGTTTTTATAAATACCATAATTCCCCATGACCAAAACCAATTTTCACGAGAAAAACCACTTGCTCTGAAGAATACCAAATATAGGTGAAAAATACCAAACTGGTTTTTTATTGTACACACTGGTTTTGCACAAAACCACTAATATCCAAAATTTTTTAGAGTGTTGGCTATTGGAAACAAAGATGGAGCCACAATAAGGGACTGCTACTGCACAAAATTTGAAAGATACACATTTAACATGTAACTACAATTAATACCCCAGCTTATCCATGACCTTCTTCGGCCTTGCTCTATTGATTTCCTGATCTTCATCTTGTTGGTCTTGTTCATCTGACATGATTTACTCTGACAAGCTTGCAAGCTTAGCAGTGATATGTTTGGAGAAATTGCCCAATAATGAACCAAGAATCAACATAACATGAATGACACAAATAGTGGGAATAAAGGCAATGTGGAGGTGCAGTTATAAGGGGACTTGTGTCATGCCTGACACTTTCTAAATCTTTCACCTGTGTCAAACATACCACAAATGGCTCCATCTATAATCTGATTCCAAGATAATATAACTTCAGATTCCAAGATGATATAACTTCTTTACTTCAAAGTAGACTTTTCTCATGATGATTCCAGGAAGCATGCTAGATTTCAATTCTAGGGAGCATACAATAACTTAAATGTTTGGATCATTTTAGGGCTCCAGGAAAGAATCAGCGGTTCAAGACTGGTAAGCACTTGTAATTTGTCGGCTGTAGCAAAGTAACTAAAAAATCGAAAGGGTATCAATCTTGTATATGCCTGTAAGGGACAAAGTACTGCATTGAGGGTATTTTTCTTAAACATATAATAGTCCGGTTTCTCCTGATACTTGTAAGAATTGCTGCAGCCAGTGCACCTTTCTTTTGCCATTGTTGAGATGGATAAACTGGTGGCAGGCAGATTAGGCAGAGTGATTTGCTCAAATCACTGGAGCATTCCATATTTATGAGAAACGTTGCACAATATAACAATAACATGACCTGTGGAGGGCGTTATGGGTGGTTGACAGCCCAAGGGCTTGCTTGTCAGCCCTACGATTTCTTGTCAGCCCGAGGAACGAGGGCTGACAAGCAAGCCCGAGGGCTGTCAACCACCCATAATGCCCGACACAGGTCATGATATTACTATTATCATTACCTCTTACTCAAACAATTCACCTTTTTTAAACTTTTCAGAACTTCCCAATTACAGAGCTTTAAAATCACAATAAATGTATGCACTTTAATGTCCTTATCAGTGCTTGTGTAGTGTACTGTATTCAATATCCTGTGCGAATTTCAGTGTCATCAGGTAAATAGGGACTGAGAATAAAAGAAATAACCAACACTGAGTCAGTAAGATTTCAACGAAACTTGTAACGCCACCACTTGTATGCCCTTGAAGATGGTGACGTCACGATCTATTTATAAATTCAGATGCTCATGGTTGTTAGGCAGCATGAGTCATGATGTCATCACAGGGCTGACAATACCATTGTCGGCCCTCAAAATCATTGTCGGCCCTCAAAATCATTGTCGGCCCTCAAAATCATTGTCGGCCCTGCAAATGAGGGCGTTATGGGTGGTTGTTGCATGGGTCATCTAATGACAAACCCTACTTATCTCATGGCTGAGGTGATGATAATGTACATTTATATATCACTGCGTAGTTTCAGAAGCTTGGAATTATTAACTTCAATTGCACAGATAACACTCCTATTCATGACATTCATGACCGTCATGAATGTGTGACCAATGAAACACTCAATCAAAATGCACACAAATGGCTCCTTCTAGATCTGCACACATTACTTTCAATAAGTCCTTCATAAAAGTGGCACTTATTGAAGTATTCCAGTATAATTGCATTTCAATCTAAAATCTGTCACATGACAATTTTTTTATTCATAAACATTTCAGTGTTAAAAGTCCAACCTGTGCCCCATCAATCTGTCTTGAAACTCCATATTTCCGAAAGTTAAGTCTTTAAAAATGTAGATTTTCCTAGAGAAGTTTGCTTTCACAATGATTGGTTTTATCGATATACAGTCATGGACAGAATATTCTGTACTCAGTTAACCCAAATATCTTTAATTCATACTCAAGCTATACCATGACCCTCTTTGGCCTCTGAGTAATTAATTGTATGATCTGCATCTTGTTGGCTCCACATGATTTACTGCGACAACCTGTAAGCTCTGCAGAGATTTATGCTGAATAATTGTGCAGTTCGGTGCCAATAATTGATGCAAATGTAACACAGAAGATTTTGTCATAGATGCCACATGCTTCAGCTGGGATTTAATAATACGTTGGTTTACTTCGTCCAACATCATAGAAAATACTTACATTTTCAAGCGAATCTTAGATGAAAGAGAGTCATCATCAATATTCAACAGCGGAGTATCTTTTCTCCTGTCTGTCAATATAACTTCCAAACCTTCTTTTAGATGGCTTGTAAGGCTGGTGGACATTGATTGTCATTATTTCCAGCAAAATGCACTGACATGGATTTGCCTTCATTAATATTTTCTATTTAGTTCTATTTTTCATCCCTGCCATGACATCAATCAAATTCAAATTCAAAATTTAATTTTCTCTGCATGAAAATGATCTCTCCCTCAATGCTACATGTAATTAATCAATTTATTTGGGCTTAATCAGTACCTGTAATGCTAATGATTCCATGTTAGTCACCAACTGATGATTGGTCAAATGTTTAAAGGCATGCTGCAGTGAATAACATTACTAAACAAATTTCAATTATTATACTAGATGTCGATTTTTTGGATAATGATGATCAGAGCAGACAGTGGCTCACAAATACCAAGCTCAGTTGGATGAGCCATTTCAACACTGAGCAACCATCACCGCATAACATTAGCAGAAGTAAATGTTGGTTTATTCTTACTGCTGTGCCTGATGCTGATGAGTAATTAGGGCTCAAGATATTTTTGTTTCCCAATTCAACCTCTCAAATGCAGCTTATCAACATCATTACATTTCCCTTTATTTTCATATTGAATTTTTTTTAATTTTATTTATAGTAGGTGAATTTTGTGATATTGCCTGTCCGCAGAAGCTACATAAATAGGGTAAAAAAATCTAAAATGCTAAAAACCTATCAGGGATCAACTGTTTATATTATAAGTTTACTTGTTCAGGTCAAAACATTATTATCAATAAAAAACACCACAGCTTACAAGGTGGGTGTATACTTTCACAACACTAATTTTCACTCTTTTGATTTTTTCTGCTCTTCCATGACTTACCACCTGGTATTTTATGGTGAATTTAGGTTGTAAGGGAGGTCAATATGTAGGGGAGACCGGGGCTGGTTGTCACAGGGGCAGGTTGTCACAGTGTGTAAAACTTAAACATGCTACTATTTCTATATAAAGCATTCAGGAGCACTGCCATTCTGTATGAATGGCAAAAGGGGAGTGACTTAAACCTATCTGGTGAATATATACCTATATCAATCGAAATCTTGATGTGATATTGGACATTTTTTAAAATTCAGAATTCGGGGCAGGTTGTCACACTTTCGGGGCAGGTTGTCACACTCTCGGGGCAGGTTGTCACACTTTTGGTTATGAGCTCGAATGCAGGAAGTGGAACTCTGTAGGGCAAATCTTGACCAAGAAAAGTTATTTTGGACATACGAGGAATCCTTTACTTGCCAAGTGAAGACCTTAACAAACATGCTACTGTGTACAAGAGTGCTGCAAATGAAGGCTTACCAATCAGTAGGAAAGCATTCTGATACGGAGTAGGATTTTTACGATTTTTTTGGAAAATTTTACATATAAATTTGAAATCGATTTATTTAAACACAATGCAATATCTGCATACATCTTCAGTCATCAATAGCATGTATAAAGCACAAATTTATATTTGTGTTAGTTTTTTTGGTTTAAAAGCCTGGTCCTAATAGGTAACAACCAGCTCCAAAAAGTGAGACAACCTGCCCCGCCTTTTTGTGACAACCTGCCCCGACTGACGAAATTCCAAAAACGGGTGACCAGGGCCGCTGTTATCAAAATTTTCACTATTTGTTCTAATGATGATTTAAAGAAATGTTTATATGGTAAGTGTATTAACTGTATCTTTTTCAACAACTATTTGATAAAGACTAGCATTGCATGCAAGTTAAAGGTAAAAAATTACTTTTTGTGACAGGAAATTTTTAACAGTCCTTGTGCCTACCAGACTCCCTTCCAGGGGTCAAGATTTTTCAAAAAGACTCCAGTGGGTTATAAAAGCAAAAAACAATGATTGGTTGAGCTGTGTGACTCCATAGTTTAGTACAATAAAAAGTGTGACAACCTGCCCCTGTGACAACCAGCCCCGGTCTCCCCTACAGGGTGGTCAAAAAAAAACTTTACAGTTGATATTTCATTTTCCAGGCTGCCATGATTGAGTCAGTGCCTGGGTAATTATTGTGTATACAAGCCAAGTATGTTAGATCTTTGGAAAATTGGTTAATAATCAAAACGTTTCATTACTTTTTTGATAGCAGACAAAATGGAAGCCGGGAGTGCTCCTGCGTTTTTACTACTCTGGGTTGTTCATGGCCTATCAGCAATTTTGAAGCTACTGAGCTTCACAGGACAAAATAAATACAACATTAAATGAAATTGAGAAGACAGATGCACAATTCAGCACAAACCAGAAGGTGCTAGAGCAAATTCAGACTTCACCATGGCCATTATAAGATTTTAAAACAAAGCCGTCTGAAGGTGGATGATCAGGGTGTTGAAATCACATGAAAAGTACATATTAACATCTTGAAAGAGCATCTAAAGCCCTGGATAGATAAGACATACAGTGCCACAGATAATTTGATCTTCAAACAAGGCGGGGCATCAGCCACACTCCCTTGGAAAGCCCAGAACTGGATCAAGGTTTGCTCTGTCAAGTTTCTCAGCGGGACAATATGGCCCCTGTTATCACAAGATCTCAATCAATGTGATTATTCTGGACGGGCAAACTTAGAGGCAGATCCCTGCAAGATACCACAGACCTTAGTTGCCCAATAAAGGCATCCATTACGTTTGTATGGGAAAAACGGACACAAAGTTACATATTTGACACCTCTGCATCATTTAGGCCCACTGCAAAAAAGTCATCAGTCCAAAAGGACCTCCAAATGAATAAATTGTCTCTAGAAGAGTTATTCTTTGCTATACAAGTTGTTTTTGCATTGAAAGATAAGCATTTGTTACAATGAGCGTCATCCAAACAATTATTCATAAGTGTAAAGTTTTTTTTTGACCACCCTGTACATGCAGAAGGACAGGATTGATGATGCATTTCGGAAGGAAGATATGATACGAAATTGAAAACCGCTCCAGGGGGTGAATATTTCTGTAACCCATTGTAAAATGAGCTGTTGAATAACCACAATAAAACGCTTTAAAAACAATAACATTTGTTGCTTTTTTTTACAGTTTATTTAAATGACCATCAATCATCCACATGATGAAAAGCAAAATATTGAAATGTACAGCACTAATACCAATTAATACAAGTGGACAGATACTTACAGTAAAGCCTTAACTAATAAGGCAGCACAAACTGAACACCACTTACAGCATGATAAACCCCATTTTATATTCTAAAGCTTTAAAAAATGCAGTCCAGAGAAATAGAATAAAAACTTACCATGACTTGCTCAACCTTTATATATATTCATTATCATTATGTCTGTAAATTAGTTAATTCATCCAGGGATGTACTTGTGGCTGCCACTTGACATGTATATGTCAGTCTGTCCCTGCAACTACAAAGGACCCTTTACACATGCCAGGACTCAGGAGCATCTGATGGTTCTCAAAACTTAGAGAGTGCTATCTGCCTTGGTGATGGGTCGGACCGAGATTCGTGAACGGGTCGGCAGCAGCGGTTGTACATGAGGGTCAGGACACGCTTTGTCAAGCCAAAGGCTATGAGGATGAAGAGTCCTTGAAGAGTGTTGAGGACCACAAAGGGATACCAGAAAGCCTGGATGCCTGTGAGATTTGGCAAGAAACCAAACAGCCAGGCAGAACCTGTGAGGAGAGAGAGTTTGACATTGATGACCAACTGATTCGATCGCAAGGATGACTGGCCGAATCCGCGGTTGTGTCTGCAGAGCTTGAATGCACAAAGCATGAAGCAAATGATGTTGATAGAGACGGAGGTCAGTATTGGGAGAGCAAAGACATACAGAATGGCATCAGGCTTGGCGATCCAGCATGTTCTTGAATCTCCATAGTGGAAAAACTTAGGATGGTAAATGCTCAACATCAGACATGGAACCACAATCAGCGCTGGAATGAGCCATCCGACCAACATGTAGTGCAGGGTGAACTTCTTTGGGTTGTCCTGCTCTACCACGTAGCTCACATGGAAGGTCTTTGTCACATTGACAGAAATGAGAGAGAGGAAGGTGAAGGTCGTCAGCCAGAAGAGATGAAGAAGGGCTCCCATGATCTGACACAGGATCTCGTAATCAACGACCTCATCATTCAGTTGGAAGAAAAGTTGGGCGAGGAACAGGGCCATCATGTAATTGATAAGTAACTTGCCTCCTCTGGTTTGAAGAAGAGGAATTGCAATGTAGATGACAGATGTCACAAACAATGAAGTCATGGATATGGCATTCCCAACAACTGTCAATAAGTTCAACAGTCCATTCGATGAGCTTGTGCTGTTGTGTGAGGGGACATCATCTAGGCAAATAACAACTTTGCCAGTCTGAAATTCCAATTCTACGAAGTCGATTTGTAATGTTTTCTGCATGGCTTTCAATTTGTCCCTGGGAATGGATGCCAGTCTTTTGCACATTTTGGTCCAAGAAGCGCAAGCCCAGACTGTCGTGTTCACTTGAGTTCCATTGGCCGTAGACTGAATTTCCCAGAGGACGTCACTGTCCGGGTACCAAAAGTCCCCATTCGGAAAAGGCAGCAGGAACTGTTTCAATGAATACTGAGGGTTTTGAAATTCTACTACACTTGCATTTAAACAATCCAAATCTCCTTGGTTTATGTTAGTGGTTATAATCATGTCATTTTCATAAGGAGATGCTTCGTTGTGTGCAAATTTCTCATGAATGTTGAGGATGAATTTCATGTATCCCCTGTATGAAAAATTTGAGATCGTGATCTGATGTTGAAATAGTGTGCAGTATAGGTAATCGTTTTGTCCAGCCCCTTTCGTAAAACTGTTCACTTCATTACACGATATCTCTCTGCCGGAATCTGTTGGTATGGCAACAACGAAATTTTCAGCTAAATTTCTTTGGAAACTCGATCTATTGGAATGATATATAGACACCAGAGTGTTTTTGTTTGTGTAATTGGCATGTAGAGAATATCCTTGCAGTGTGCCAGTGTCATGCAATCTGGAGCTGGAATAATCGTACAGACATTTTCCTTCTAGATTGAAGTAATGGAATGCACATTGAGGTCTGCACTCCAACTCCGCTGAACATTCCACAGCCTCTGTCGAATCTGACTGAACAACTGTCTTTCCAGAAAAATCAAACAGGAAAGAAAGACTTATGGAGTAGCCGAAGCCATTGAGGCTATTGGCAATGTCACTGTAATCAACAAAGTCAGCAAAGTCAATGTTTTCTGTAATGCATCTCATACTAGTCACATTTTCTGAAATTCCGGATAACAAAAGGCAAAAGGGATTTTTGAAGATCGCTCCATCTTCAACAACCAGATGTTTAAATGTCGAGCACATTTCTTCCAGGGGAACGTTTCCATGATGAACAGGGTAACTAGTGAAGTTAGCATGATGATTGAAGGTGTGAGACATGGGAGATGCTGTGAAGCAAGACTGGTGGGCAATAGCTTCTTGCTTCCAAGGACAATCATCTATGAGAGACACAACGACACAGCCATCTGGAGGTGAGTCCATGAGCCTCGAGTCCTCGCTTACAAGTCTGTCTTCATCTCTGCAGCCAACAGCTTGGTTTAAGGTGCACAGATTTTGCTCCTCCTGTCCATTGCAAAGTGCACACGCCAAGTTCTTGTAGATGGTTGTGGCCCCTCTGAGGCTTACGCGCGGCCAGGTGCTTGCGTTTGTGAATTTCCGATCACTGTGACATTCACCCCAAAATTTCCTATTTGAATCCTCTGGGCAGGAAGCTTTCATCCATACATTAATATCTGGAGCTATGGGTAAGCATTCTCTTGTTCCATCTTTTGCCTTTGTCAGGGCTAACAGTTCCAAGTCCTGCCAAGAAAAATTAATATCTTCTTGTGGAATTATTGAAGAATTTTGTAAGCGTCCTGAACAATTTCCGAGGTGTCTGCATCTTTCTTGACTTTTGATAAATTCTGTGAAGTGACTACGTCCACATTCAGTCAAGACGTCGAAACAGCAATTTCCATTTCTCTGACAATCTGCATCACAATAACAGTGGCTGTTCAGGTCATAGAGCTTGTTATTCTTTTCATCACATCGACCATTGCAACTGAACAAAGGTGAAGTTCTGTTGTCGCATATCTTTGTAGTGTATCCCCTGTAAGCCACAATCTTCTCAAGATCTGCATTATAAACTTGCCTTTGTCGCAGAGGACGATTGATTGCTGTTCCGCCAGGTAAGAATGGAAAAAATCCTGCAACAGATGGACAAAATGATACACTGTAAATTTTGAATTTTGAGTTAGCTTAATTGAAGTGAAATGGTTGCACAATTCCTTTGAGCCAACATAGCTTGTTGTTTGCAAGTTATAACAACATTACAGGAATTTGCGTTGAAGTAGACTTTTGGATTTCACAGATATGTGTTTTTGGGAAAATTCTGTTTTGGCTATTAGCACTAAATTAAGGAGTTAATCCTATGTCATTTTGCATCCAACAGGATGGCATTTAAATTTGGAAGTGACCCCGACCATGAAATATGCAGTAAAATTAGTAGTGTATTCATAATTAAGAAAACTATTTAATTGAACGTGACGTATGGTATACTGTACATGACGTATGGTAGGCCTATGTTTGCATTGGAATCCAGTGAAGCACACTAATAACTGAATGAAACTAAAACAAGGCAACTGTGGAAATATTGTTAGTCACAGATTTGGCTTCTTTGACAAATCATCTGTTATAAGTCATTCAGTGAAACTCATCCAACCATGGGAATTATTAATCTGTACAAGTACTGCAAGTGTATTGCCGTGACCTGGCTATCTCAGACTGCATTTTTGTGAGAACACTCAGATTCACATACGGCAATAAAGCTCTCAATTGTGACACAACATCTCCAACAGGTAGACATATGAAAAGATGAGATACAAAATTGGGTAGATAGATAGATCAATACATTGATAATAAGATTAAAATACTTTATTTGGTCATATGTCACCATGAAACTTTGCGCGTAAAATTCTGCAGGACAGACAGAAAGACACATACACTGGTGATAGATAGATAGATAGATAGATGGATAGATAGATAGATAGATAGATACACTGTAGATAGATAGATATATAGATAGATAGATAGTTTGATTGATTGATTGATCGATTGCATGATTGATTGATTGATTGGTCGATTACATGATTGATTAATTGATTGGTTGGTTTGTTGTTGATTGGTTGATTGATAGATAAATAAATTAAATTGATATACAATCAGGAATATGCAGAGCTAATTGTTTGAACATTCACGAAATGCGGTCTGGCATGCTCAAGTGTGGTCCAATGCAAGTCAATCCCTTATCACAGAACTTTGTGATAGATTGCTGGAAAGCCCACCAATGATTTTGACCAATCAAACAAAGGGATCATACAAGAGAGAATTTTTTCCCAGATTTGTGATTTACAATTCATAAAGGTTTCACTTTGTTTATAAGTTTGCAATTAACTGAAATGAACTTGACAAACTGACAGAAATGCTTTTGACTTCACACTGTTCACAGCTTCTTCATACACATAAAATTGAATGAAAATTGGTCATACATGAGTAGCATTCTACCATACGTCACGTAGACTCAAATTGCTTGATCCCAGTGCCTGCCAAGTCTAATTCAACGCGAATTCCTGTAAGATTATCATAACTCAAAACAGCAAGCTGTCATGGCTCAAACAAATTGTGCAACCATCTCACTCAATCATTTGAGCTAACTCAGAATTTCAGAATTTACAGTGTATGGTAAGTGGAGCACTCGAAGCTCCAGTGCACTGGAATGTTGATTGCTGAGATGGGAGAGGGTGGGAGTACTCAGTATGTCATCCTACGGGGGACTAAAAGGGAAAACAATCTCTGAAACAGTTTTCAAAATTGAGAACCACCCACAATAAAATGCTAGATGTTTGGGAATTTGGAAATTTCTCTGTAGGCCTACTTCGTTTGAATTTTAGAAACTGTCTAAAATAGGGAACCCCTCACG
The DNA here is from genome assembly GCA_026936325.1 of Platynereis dumerilii. Taxonomy (NCBI): domain Eukaryota; kingdom Metazoa; phylum Annelida; class Polychaeta; order Phyllodocida; family Nereididae; genus Platynereis; species Platynereis dumerilii. The sequence goes on from JAPTHN010000004.1 coordinate 27,501,468, forward strand.
TTAAAATACTGATGTTTGCAACATAAGAAACTCTCTGTGTTCAAATCTAAGAAACGATTTCAACAAATGGAAAAACACTTGAATATGTAAGAAACAGTTTGTAAAATAGAAAACCACTCACAACAAAATTCTAGGTGTTTGTGAATAAAGAAAATAGCATTTGAGTAATAGTTTCCAAAATGGAAACCACACACAATTATATACTGCCTGATTTCACCAACAGTGAGAAATTTGAGACTAGGGTCATTCCACGTCAAATCAACCAATGGTCCCCACCATCTCCATCTCTGATTCTAATGAATTTTTTATTCAGTAAGTTTATTGTGAGAAACTGATAAATCCAAAATTTCAAGCGGATATCTTCAAAATTGACCGAGCTATGAATTTTTGAAAATCGGCAAACATTTGAAAATATTCAAAATCAACTTTTTTTTTAACGGGTGTAAATCTGGAATGACAAGAGATACGAAAACGGTACAAGGCAAGATGACTGGTATAGTGTCATTGTATGAATATGTGAAGGTTATATATCTATTTCAATTGTTTGCTTTGGGGAAAATAGAACAGAATGACAACTTTTGTTTTGGGCTAAATTATATATTTCGGGGTCCAGCTACTCAACTTTAAATGGTCAAAACCCTTTTATATTTGCATGGAGCACTTAATCTCATAGTATATTACCCTTCTGTGCAGTATAAGGAAAAATCACAATGTTTTTTCAGAGTTATTTGCACAAGAAGTTACGAAAAAGGCCATTTTTCCTGTAATTCGGAGCCAAAAATCATCATGTGGGATAGGTAGGAGGACAGCCGTGATGTTTTTAGTGGCTAAAAGCAGAGCTTTTTACCTTTCATTTGATATCAGATACAACTTGCCCCTCGGAGTCCTTCATTATGAAAAATAGACAATCTTATTGCTCCTTGGGGTGCTCTGAACATGCATTGAATTAAAGGTTTTATGTACCCTTAATATTTCAAAAACGATTAAAGTTGCGACTCAAAATGAAGGTCTAATTGAGGCCTATCAAATTTCCAAAGTGAAATGAATGTATGATTTGAATTGACAAAATTATACTGAGGCCCGGCTTATGGTCTTCATAAAATATTAGCAAAATTGAATTACTCAAAAGTATTCACTTGTTATCGCCCAAATTTTTGTTTATATACATCTCCTTACCCAAAACAAAATCAAATATAAGGCTTAATATTGCAATATTGGTGCTGCTGCCGCTCATCGAAAATATGGGATATGGCAGATTAGGCTTAGATTTGATAGAGTAGCGCGGGGCATGCAGCCCCCCTTAACTTCGAGATGCGATTTGACCTACTTTTTATGGTCGATTATTTGAATGCTTATGCTGTCAGGAAGGGATCACTTGACTCTACTTATAACTAGTGAAACAAATGTCTACCAATTTTAATAAAGGAGTTACGGCCCTTTTCGTAAAAAATTTAAAATGGCCTTCTTACCCCACCCATCGGGCAAGAAGCCCCCCTATTATAATCCTATGGCAATTTTTTTTGCGAGCGCATTCAGCTTGAAAGTTATTTCTTGGGGTTCTTCTATCATTTCTAAGGCATTCTATTCACTTTTTCTGAATTTCAGAATTTTTCTGTTCATGCATTTATTTTTTAATATTTTTTGCCCTTTTTCAATTTCGGCCAAAATTTTTCTATTTCAATTAACTATTCTATCAAGATTTAAGGTAAAGTAAACATTATTAAATGGTTCCAGAAGCAGCTAGGAGGCCTCAGTGAAGGGGGCCCCATGCCCCATACCATGTGGGGCCTCTCGCCCCAAACCCACATATTTTAATTTGACCTCTATATTTTGAGCTAAAATGCAAAAAACATGATCCAAATCATATTTATGTGATGGTCATAAAGTGAAGCAATGCAGATATCCATTATACTTCTAAAAATTTCCAAAGTTATTTCTGACAACCACTTTCAAAGAATTAATCAAAGTTACAAAAACCATGCACCTTTTTTTGTTTCTTTAATTACGACTATGGTTTGGTGCTGAATGCCTTGAAAATTTGTGACGTCACATTAAAAGCCTCTAGCTTCAATCCTATCAATAAGAAAAAGCACCAAAAATGTAAGTTTAGATATAACCTGGGGGGCTTCTCACCTAACTCAGGCTTCTTGCTCCGACCCACTCTATGTTAAATGTAGCATGAAGGAATCCAAGGGGCAAAACAGTTCTCATATGAAATGAAGCTGTTTTAAGAGGCCGTGCCTCTAAAAATCATGCGGGGGTGGCAACGTGGTCCGTGGCGGATCAAAATGATATTGGCATGGATCATAGTATCAACAAAGTTAGAAAACCTAGCGCCAAAATTTCGGGTCAAAAACATTTATTTTGGGAATTATAGGCCTTCGAAGATTTACCTCCCTTGGACCAAAAAGGAGTATTTTATATTAAAATGATAGTAAAAACACACCTTGTTTGCACCCCCACAACTCTGCTTCTGCGGCAAATGGCAAAATAGTGATTACAGATTTTGTTTTCTTATAACTTTAAATTAGTAAAAATATGAAATTAACTCTGGGACCTCACATCCCCATATATAAATAAGCTATATCGTATATGTATAAAGTGCCACTTTTTTGGTCACTTTTAGGGCCTTTTTCAGAAATGACATTATGTACCTTTAACATCACAAACATGCTATTTTTGCCTTTATCTTGTTTAAATATAAGTTAAACTTGTCTAATGAAGTGTCAAGTCAACTTCAAATATAATTCATATGCCAAATGACTTGCAAGGTGGCCACTATGGTGGTTGTTGTGACTCAAAGTAGGTAATCAGAGAAAATAGCCTTTTTTCCGAGAAAATAGCACAAAACTGCCGAAAGACTTAAATGAGACAAGTGAAACAGGTGAAAATTCCATAGTAATGATGGCATTATCACAATAGTAATTCTCAAGTGTGTTATAAACAAGAAATTTGAATTGTGTTGATAACATGTTGCCATGACAACCATGGTTATTGTCAGTGTGTCGCTCAGCATACTTACATTCGCAGAAAATTTAACCGTTGACATACATATTATGGTACATCATTCATTATTAATGTAGAAGGTCAAACAATGGCTGAAAAAAAGATTTCCTTTGGCAATGGGACACCCAGAGAATCTACCCTAGACAAATCACTCCAGCTGATCATTTCATCATAATATATTCATGTTTAACAGAGTCAGCCAATCAGAAGCTACCATGCCTGTCCAATTCACGATTTCAGAGCCAATTTCGGAGCAGAAATACTTACTTCTCAGCGATCTTATGCACATCAGCCTGCTGCTCGTGCTGAGTAGAGTTCATACATATGTGATAGACTTCTGAGAGACACACGGACGAGCTACAACGAGCATGTTAGCTAGACTCATTTAAATTTCAAAACATCGCTATTGGCGCTACTGCGCATGCGCGACGCTGTAGCTTAACCTTGCATAAATCACATGAAGATGTGCTGATTGGTTCAGTCTCAGGGGTAATTTGCCATATTTACTGGAGGCCTTGCTGGAGTGCAATGGGACTTTTTGGGGGGCAAAAATAGTTATTTTTATGTGATTCATTGTATAATGGCATATTCAACATGGCTGCCGTTGGCCATATTGGGGATACTTAGCTGATTCATATTTTTGTTCCTTTTTACTATGTTTTAGGGGGTAAAAACTTTCACATCTTTGATAATTTTGGGTAGCAGATATTTTGTACACATATTTTTGGTTAGATTGAATGGTCCTGGCATAGAAAAACCAAAATGGCGGAATGGCGGCCATATTGGATTGTGCGCCATTTTGTCATCATTCAGCTTTTTGAGTCAGAATGTTGTGAGATACATGAATTCATGGTTATTTAAGGGTGGTGAATTCATTTTTGACATCTAAACTACCATTCAGTTGCATTTATAACCCATAAAGGAAAACTAAAGCTGCCAGCCATATCGGGGAAAGTCAGGTTAGTTGATACACATGGTTAACTGTTACACCCTACCTGCTGGTTATAGAAATGAGCATCTGTGAAAGTGCTGCCATTTGTGGGAAACAGAATAAAAAAAAATTTTCACATCATGGTTAATCTAGAATCAGAATAAATATTTAGGAATGTTAAATGTGATAAATCCTTGTTCACAGGATTTGTGCTCGAAGGTACAGTGGTCCCTGCTTTACAGGACTGCCCCTTTTGCGGTCATTAAGTAGTCTCTCATGGGGGTGCGGTCTCTCATCCCTTGCAAATTGTACTAAAAATACTACTTAATGCGGCAGGAAGGCAGTTACATAAGGCAAGTCGGTCTTACAACAGGAGGTCTTACAATGCAGTTACCACTGTACATGGTTTTGTTTTCTTGCAACGGGTCAAGGATGTAACTTAGTGTCTAGGTCATAATTATGTGTAAATGGTTATTTAATAAACGACTTAAGATGACCTGGTTTAACCTTTGGTCCAGAGCTCAGCTCTTTTCTGAAAACACTGTGTGGACCGGGTAGTTGATACAGAAGATTCCTTAAGCTCTGTATTGGCTGGTTTGCCCAGAAATTAGCAACCATGACCTATTAATACAATCATAAGTAATAGAGAACTTAATAGTAAAGAGGAAGTCTTAGTGGAAGAGATATCTTCGTCGACCAACAGATGAGACTTGCAATGAAAGACTTTAGTAGACATGTATCCATTGAATCAGAAGTACCTTGTTCAATGCTTATGGCTTCTTAGAAGTTTGAGAAGTTTTATTGGGTATCCAATGTCAGTACGAAAACTGTTTTGGCTTGGGGCCCGCATTAACATGATAACATTAAACAAGACTAGGAGCACATAATTATGGCATTAAAATCACAGTACATTATGTATAAAAAAAATTACAAATAGTATTAAAAGCTGCTGTCCCCTGATATGTTTTATCAGCTCTTTTTTGAATTTATAAAAATCCTCAGCGTTTCTTATTGACTGAGGGATATCATTCTAAGTTCGACTGGCATTCCTTTCCAGTGATTTGGTGTGGCAACGTTTATTGTGAAGGTCTTTTCCTGATGCTGATCTTGTATTGTAACTGTGTAAACTCCTACCGAGGCACTAGCAAGTGACTATTTCTTTGCATTGTCCATCAGAGTTTGGTATATCAATTAGTGAGTGAGTGAGTTTGTGTTTTACGCCCCATCATTGGTATATCAATTAACCTGCCTGGTTGTATTAACTAACTTTACCAATAGGGATAGTTGATACGTTTGACAGGACTGGGGTGAAAGTGAAGTTCATCCATATATTTCAACAAGATATTACCAGAGTACAGGGTTATACACCTGGCTATTCATCATTCCTATATCAACCTCCATTTAGTTTGCAGGTGAACTTTTCTGAAAACTATAACCTGCCCTTCCCCAAGAGTTTCATTTTGTTAACACTGCAGCTGAAAAGTACACAGCCTTCATGAAATTCCACACAGTGATATTGATATACCTAGTAATTATTAGCTACATATTGACAAAACAGTGCTAAGGTTGTTTTGCTCTAGTTGCAAAATTGACCTGACAGTGACCCTTAATATTATAACCTATATTCTTGAAGTTTTTGTCTGTTTCTCGCGATGGCTGGAAAAAGTAAGGAATTTGGGCATGTCGTAGCCTGGAAATTTATGAATCTCACTGGAAATTTTTGAAGAAAGGCCCAATTTCTGACTTTGAAGTAGTCGCTTGATTTGCAATAATTCATCAGAAATTTTGTCGTACTCAACCAAATTGTTCACATTTTTCTTTCTAGCCCTGTTTCTTGCCCAAAAATATTTTTAAGAAGTCAGCTGATAGGTTAAATGTCTTAATATCTGCCATTGTGATTTAGTCATATTGCGGGTAGTCAGGTTTGGTGGGATGAGGTTCCTTTAGATCATAATTTACCATTTTTGACTGACCACTTTTGAAATCCTGTACATGAGTTTGAACTGGCTGGAATGTATATTTATGTTCAGAAAATAGTTTATGAGCCTGTAGCTGTGATTTGATGTATAATTCATCTAGATTCACCATATAATGTAACAGCTCCTTTATGTACATTGTATCATGAAATATATGGCTGTCATTCAGCCACCACGGTAGTAATTGCCAAAATCCCATTTATATGATAGGCCTATACATGGTCCTGAAACAAAATTTTTCGGTTTTTGTAGTATGTCAGCTACATTTTCTGTCAATATCATGACAGTCCTCAGTGATTATATATAATTTATTATATACAAGAAGAGATTGGTGGCACAAAATGGCACATCAAGTCCTCACACCTCTATATCATTCATTGTAAAGCAACAATGCATACACTGTGCATATGTTAGGCATGTATACTTTATGTTAAGACCGTTTTTAACTTAACTTTTCAAATATTTCCTGCTTATATGAAATAATCTTCTCCTACACCTGGCATATTATGCCTTGTCTGACCATTTGACATAATTGTAAGGGGTTCTGATTTTGCATGACCACAATTTCCTGTGTCAAGCATCTTTACGTACCAGTCAACAAATTTCAATCAGTTTTCGATATCTCAGACCACTCATCTTGACATTTTCACCAGCCCTATTCATGTACCTTCTTCAACCTGGCACACCAAAAATCAGGACACTCACACCTCGTTTCAGCAGCAAGATTATGCATATAGGCCTATGTCTATCATTTTGTCTTTCAAACACAATGTGTTTATGATTACCTGCAAAAAAGCCATAAATCAAAGTCAGGTGGAAAAAATTGATTATCTTATGGCCAATCAAAGAAATGTGAACCTTGTTTTGGGGCACCTTGTACATGACATCTTGAATACTAAATTAAGCATCAATAAATGATACCTCTACTTTCTCAGCTTGAAACAACTAAATGATAATTCTTATGACAAATGAAGTCCATATCCCAAAATCTCCGCACTTTGCTGAAGTGCACAAATTGAGGTATCCCATAACCCTTTCAGTTTAAAGCTTGACAATATAGCTTCCAGCTGTAGTCTTCTTTTTGAGCAGTAGACGAAACTGAATGGTAATTTAAATGTCAAAAATGAGTCCACCACCCTTGAATCACCATGAATTGATGTATCACACAACTTCCTGACTAAAAAAGCAGAATGACGACAAAATGGCGCACAATCCAATATGGCCGCCATTCCGCCATTTTGGTTTTTCTATGCCAGGACCATTCACTCTCAATTAAAAATATGCGTAAAAAATATCTGCTTCCCACAATTGTCAGAAATGTGAAAGTTTTTACCCCTAAAACATAGTAAAAAGGAACAAAAACGAGTCAGCGAGGTAAACCCAGTCACGCCAATGGCAGCCATTTTGGATATGCCATCATATTAAGGATCTCATGAAAAGAACTATTTTTGCCCCCGCAAAAAGTCCCTTTGCCAAAGGAGGGCGTTAGTTCAGCTATTGTTTGACCATCTAATTTAATAATGATGTACCATAATATCTATGTCAATAGTTTAATTTTCTGTGAATTTGCAGTATGCTGTGCGACACAATGACAATAATCATGGTTATCATGGCAACATGTTATAAACAAAATTCAAATTTCTTGTATATAACACACTTGAGAATTACTATTGTGATAATGCCATCATGACTATGTAATTTTCACCTGTTTCACTTGTCTCATTTAAGTCTTTTGGTAGTTTTGTGCCATTTTCTCGGAAAAAAGGCTTATTTTCACAGATTTACTACCTATTTTGAGTCACAACAACCACCATAGTGGCCACCTTGCAAGTCATTTGGCATATGAATTATATTCGAAGTTGACTTGACACTTCATTAGACAAGTTTAACTTGTATTTAAACAAGACGAAGGCAGAAATGGCATGTTTGTGATGTAACTGGCACATATTGCCATTTCTGAAAAAGGCCCTAAAAGTGACCCAAAAAGTGGCACTTTATACATATACGATATAGCTTATATATATATGGGGATGTGAGGTCCCAGAGTTAATTTCATATTTTTACAAATTTCAAGTTATAAGAAAACAAAATCTGTAATCACTATTTTGCCACTTGCTGCAGAAGCAGAGTTGTGGGGGTGCGAACAAGGTGTGTTTTTACTATCATTTTAATATAAAATACTCCTTTTTGGTCCGAGGGAGGTAAATCTTTGAAGGCCTAAAATTCCCAAAATAAATGTTTTTGACTCGAAATTTCAACTCTTGGTTTTCTAACTTTGTCGATACTATGATCCATGCCAATATCATTTTGATCCGCCACGGACCACGCTTCAGCTACATAGGGCATCCGCATGATTTTTACAGGCACGGCCTCTTAATCAGGTACCTTCAGTTGGAACTATCGCTCTTTTGCTACACCTTATCCCACATGGCATTTTTGGACACCCAAAATATCCCATTTTCCATATTTTTCAATAATTTAGGGCCTGCTTATTGAATACAACATGACCTACAATATTGAAACTGCTGAAATCTCTTCTTCTTATACCAGAGAATGAACATGAATTGTGATGAATGTCCTTCCCATTTTCAAGATGAGTTATGGAATGTTAAAAGTTGACTTTCAGTCCATTTTTTTTCTAATGTTCAAAAAATTCTGTGGGAGTAGCTGTACTGTCAATATTTGACTAAACCCTATTCATTGGTACTTTTATTCAGTATGAATATACTGAACCAGTTTTACAGCTTTGCTTCTAAACAATTAAGAAATATTCTCCTTACAAAATAATGTCAATATTGGCAGTTTCAAGCATTTTTGCTATATTTCTGTAGCTTGCCATTTCACAGTTTTCAACACAGACCCTTCAAATTTTGCGGTATACCATGTTTCCATATTGTCATTCAGTGTTAGGACTGAGACGGGTCAGGTCGGAGATTTTCTGAAATTTGGTTGATTTGACATGGAATGACCCACTAGTCTCCAGTGTTGAGTTCGATATTTTAGACCAGTCCAAAAGTTAAGCCTATATATATATGTTTGCAATAGTATGACATTTCAAGACACATGTCTAAATCGGCAAAACTGTTTCAACAAAGAAAAAAATCCAACACTCAACCAAGAAAGTCACAGTCCGAACAAGGCAAGATAAAGACTTGCTCTGAGCGCATTTGGCAATGTTGTTGGGATTCATACAAATAATGTCAGAGGACAGCCCATCCCGTTCTCAAACTGTCATCAAATCTTTGACTGTGACTGTTCATACACCATAAAAGTGAAACTTTTGCAAATGTCAACATGCTGAAATCTTGCACACAAAACTGTGAAGTCATTGCACCAGCATAAACTGTGATGTCACAGAGTGTCACAGGTTGGGGATTCGACCAATCACATCCACAGATATACTCTTCGTAATGATGTGCAGGTTCAGCCAGGCGCTTAGATTTTTCATTTTTGCAGGGGGGGATGATTTCGGGGATCACAAACTTTGCGCGTGGCTCAAAGGGCCGAAAGTCACTCAGCGGCCGATTTCAAGGGCCACTCTTGGGCCCAAAAGCCAATATATTACACTATCAAAGGTTAGTTTTGAGACTTTTTTTTCCACACAACATGCAAATGGCATCATGGAAAATTACTGAATATGACAGATAATTGTCAACACCAAGTAGTAATAATTTGAAATTATAGGGGGGGGATAATCATATGATCATCCCCCCCAGGTTCATCCTAGGGGGGGGATGCATCCCCCCCCCCATCCCCCAAGGATCTACGCCCCTGGGTTCAACTATTTTCAACAAAGTTTTCAAAGACACTTGGCTGTGAAATCGATAAATAGATACTAAAACAGTATCTGCGTATGAAACTTACCAAATGCCTGGATTCCCAGCTGCTGGTTTAGCAAACAAAAAACAACAGAGAATGTTCGGGTTCCTTGAAACATATTCAAAGTCATCTGCCTGTAGACCACTCAGTTGTGAAGTCCATTTGAATCCTGGCGAAGTTGTATGATACAATTTATATTTATATGGCACATAGTGGCTCCTTGACACAAACCTTTAAGAGAATGAGTAAGAAATTGAGATGTGTCAGTTGTTTAAATGGCAGGAAGGGTACCAGCCACCGGTAGACCAGTGGTATTTGCTTTCATAAGTTTCAAATTGCCTTGGTTATTTGTTTCTTCGTGTCCAGTTTTGAATATCAGTGGCTATTAACAATTGCTGGCCAATATTTTGAAAAGCCCAAGTGTCCAGTTTCTCCTTTGTTCCTTTAATGGCATCCGCTGAAGGATATGACACCTTTGATTAAGGTAATTGGCAATGCGTTATTTATATTTATAATTCAACCCATTCAGCCTTTATACCCATCTCTCTTCGACCTGTTATGAATTGAGGGGAAATTGATACCCTGTAATATGGTAACTTGGTTATGATTATAGATGTTCTCAAGCATTTTCACAATGCACCAGAAATTTGTTGTGTGCAGTTAAAAACGATTTAATATTTATGTTGTTCTTTTGTTAGTTTTTCACACATGTATCAGTGAGTATAGTACAAATCACTGATTTTCTTTACTTATAAAGTTATGGCATCTACACGTACATACGAGGGGCGTTCAGAAAGTAAAAGGCATTTTTTATATGGACACTTACTTTGAAAGTACATGTATAACTATGAATTTTTCACAGGATAAAATTCATCGTATTTGGAATGGATTCCCAAAATTCTGGACAATTTGGACATTTTTAAGTCAATCTGTGGTTGCCATGGAAACTGAAAGTTCAGCTAGGTGGGGCAGATAATACTGAAACCAAGAAAGCCAACAAATTGTAACTATGAGAGACTTCTTGTTACTGCCAATATCCACTATTGTGTCAAATATGCCTATTGGGCATGGATATTAGGCTTTTGGGTAAAATATAGGGTCTTTTGGCACACTATAGGGCCTTTGGGCATTATGACTCCTTTCGGCATGACTTTCCCAAATTCATCACATCCTTCAAAATATATGCAAGGCCTTTGGGTAAAATAAAGGTCCTTTGGGCGCATGCCTAAATCACTCATTATCGGTGACTCCTGACTATAGTGAATTTTGGAAAAGATCTTATACTTTGGACACACTGAGAATTTGATGAGATTCCAATCTATTATCCAACAGCCAATGAAAATTGAGTCTAATATCAAATAGGATAATAGTCAAATAAGCTCTGTGGTCAAAGTCAAAAGACTAAGCCAAAATCCATGACAGTCTTTTGTGGATATTTGTGGATATTTGTGAGTGTTATATGCTTTGGGCATACACACTTCTCTCTATCACCTGTATTAGTGAGATTGACAATATTTTACACAAGAAATATGATATAAGCTTCTAAATTTACTATCAAGCACACCAAATGTAGGTATTCTTACACTGAACCCATGTAGGAAAGCACTCCTGCATGCCAGATTTGGCAAGGGAAATTCAGGCGGCAAGGGTGTGTTTCCCTGACTACATAAGGACTTGTGAAAGCATAGATTCATTGGTATGAACAAGAAACCAAAATGGCCAGCATTTTCCATCCCAAGCTATTCCGGTGACATGTTGCTTTACATAAGTCTGGAGTTTCAGGCACTGGAGGAGAAAAGGCTTTGGATGTAATGTAATGTAGTGGGTTTACAGTCTTCATCTACGTCGTATAGACATATTCTGCCGACTTTACAATTACATCCTTGGCAGGCCTATCCAGAGTCTTTCTCAACTCCCTGGGGAGTATTCAGCCTTGAACACGGGGTTAACCGCAGGGGCTTAAGAGCTCATTCCAGCACCATCACTGTGGTTGCCTTATTGCCAAGTACCCATTGCACCTGGGTGGGGTGAGGCAGTGGTTTCAGGAGGATCTGCCCAACTCCTCCATGCCATGGCTGGGAATCGAACCCACGACCTTGCGCGCGTGAGTCGAGCACCTTATCCATTAGGCCACGGCATCCACTAAATTTTGGATGACCGAAATGCTTTCAAAGAACTTTGTTTGGAGGACTTCAAGGAACATAAATTTACTTCAATGGTTCGGGTGTATGAATTAATGCTTTTGGTGAGCTTTAGAGTATTTTTAAAGGCTGATATTGTATTTTTTGTGTCAAATATTCTCAAACTCACTAATACAAGTGATAGAGAGAAGTCTCTCACAGCCAAACTTCATTGGCTCTCTTGGTTTCAGTGTTGCCTGCCCCACCTAGCTTAACTTTCAATTCCATGGTAACCACAGAATGACTTCAAAACGTTCAAAGTGTCCACAATTTTGGAAATCCATTCCAAATATGCTGAATTTTATCCAGTAAAAAATTCATATAATAGTTCTAGATTGAAAATAAGTGTCCATATATAAAAAAACGCCTCGGACTTTCTGAATGCCCCTCGTAATTGCGTGTAAAAAAATGTGTCATAAGAAGGTTATTACATGAACGCCATTGAACGGTCATCCACAAAGTAAAGTTAAAAAATTCCTTACCACAAATGATGAACATTTGCACACATGGAAGTTATGGTCGGAATGGTGGCACAATGTGTAATGTCCCAGTGACTCAGCAGTGAAGCTGTAGCCTTAAGATACTAGGTTCACCTATGATTTAAGTGAGAAGGGCAATCCTCATGTTTTCCACTGACCATAAACTGAACCACATTTTCAAGGGATACTCGTTGTAAATATTCAAGACATATATATCTCCGTAATCCCATCTATGTCGACTTTTGGTGGCTAATCGACAATTATTCAGAATATCTCTCTGCTGATCTTGCAGCTTGTCAGAATAAATCATGTCAGGCCAAGAACATGGATAGATGACAATCAATCATCCAGGGCCTAAAAAGGTCAACTATAGCATGAACTGTTAATGTGTAATTGACAAGAAGGTTCTGATGAAGTGGACTGATGCATTCTGTGATAGATCTATACAACCTTGAGTGATATTGATAAGAAATAAGACAAAAGACATAAGATATTATGTGTCTCAAAACACATGACACTACAAATTTAAGATTATAATAGAACAACATTATCATCATATAGGGGTCATTCTCAAATTTCAGGAAAATTTGTGTCACTCCAGTTCCCTGGCATTAATTTGAATGCAATTAATATCTGAAGTGTCACTCTACATCTGTTATTCATATTTCTATTTAGAACCACTGCTTTTGGAACAAAAAGTCATTTATTAGACTTTTTTTGGTGCATTGTGTCCAGTAATCCATGGCAATTCAATGGTTTTTCCCTGTCACTGGACCTGACATGACAAAAGTGTTAATTTTCATCCTAATGTACCATCATTTTCAAAGTTTCTATGCTCGATTCATGAGAATACAGACTTGAATTAATATATGCATCATATTTAACTTTTTTCTTGTTTCATTTCATTGAATTAATTGATGTAAAAGACATGTCACTAGATTATGTGTATTTTTTTATCCACTCCGTTCCTTGCCACAGCTCAGCTCTCTATTGTTTTTAATGAGCAATTTCCAATAAATGTCGTAAGATGCACATGCGCCACACTACCCCTTTGCAGATTTCATTAAACAGGTATTCAACAAATTAAGGCATAATTTTCATTGGAACATTTTTTGGTCCCACTAAAATGTCCACTCGGTTCCCTCCAATTCCGAGCTTACCAGTGATACTTTTTCACAGAAATTTCATGCATATATTGCTGAGGGTGACAGGATTAACTAGAATGCAATCATAACTTTGTATGTATCTCCCAAATAGAATGCACTATTAAGAGAAAACCAAACTGTTCCTGTCCACTCCATTACCCGTTCCTGTCAGTTACCCGTTCCTGTCCACTCCTCAAAAAATCGATATTTCATTTAAAAAGAAAATTGATCTCTGATGAAGCATTTCTGAAAATATGACTTCCATAATTTTTTTCCTTTTTTAAATAGCTCAAAAAGCAGATTTTTGCATCAAAGGTCCACTCCATTACAACATTCCAATTCCATGGTAACCACCGAAATTTGAGAATGGCCCATAGACAGATAAGACCAATAAAATGCTTCAACATTCTTTAAGGTATACTTTGTCGTTATTGTTTACAGTCTGTCACTTCGATATCGAAATAATGAGGACCAGGTCACTATGAAAAATGCACTTTGTGACTTATGATAGCCAATGAAGTGTCATATATATTCTATACTTTCAACATGGGAAACATAGAGGCCGTTTGGTTATGATAAAAAAAAGGCCATTTGACTTGTCATAACTGATTTTAGAGTGAAAATCAGATGCATAACCCTTTTGTTTGGCTGTCACCAACAAGCTGGATATGTCTCCTTAAATTAAATTAACATTGAAAGTATGGAATATGATCATGACACAAAGTGCCATTTTCACAATGCAACAGTCCACTCTTTTTCTATATCAAAGTGACAGACTGTAAAAGAGATTAACAACTATCAATTGGTCTATTGTTGCGCTGAACGGTTGAAGGCTCTTGATCTGAGCATTTTCTTTTACAATACAACCTGTTTGAGGATACTTGAGCTGGGAAAAAAGGATTATTTGAACAGATGGCTCTGACTCTGTCTACGAGGCCAGTGAAGCAATTTTTTTCTTCATATTTGTTTTCCGAAAAATTTAAAACAACTACATGTACAACCAATGGTCACAAGTTGGCTCCCTATCACAATTATTCAGAATATATCGGTTTAGCTTGCTGCCTGTCAGAGTAAATCAGGTCAGACCAGCAAGATGCAGATCAAGCAATCAATTCACCAAGGCCAAAGAAGGTCATGGTAAAGCTAGGGTATTACATTTAGGATATGCACAATTTTCCAATTACCTTATGACATTGATAACCTACAGTGGCATATTTCGGGGTACCCTAATGTTCCATGCCCCACCACTCTCTCAGACTGAAAAATAAATATTAAAAGATAAGAAACATCATGGATCGCCTCAAGTTACAGTAGAAGAAATAATAATGCTTACATTCACTGCTCTTTCAGGCTGTCAATGATGTCATGTTAATGCCTATGCTTTCTATTACTCATAAATGAGTCAGTGACTCAGAGCCTATACATACTGTGACGGCGGGCTCCGACAGACGGCGACACCCTCGCGCACCTTCGGCGCATGCGCAGGCTGGACGACTTCCGCCTTCTCGATATTGGAATCGCAACGGTTGAACGTGTCTTCAAGAAAAGGTATTTCTGAAGCAATTCTAACCTAACAGCGACTGCTGTTATAGTGGTGGCA
This sequence comes from Platynereis dumerilii, assembly GCA_026936325.1. NCBI lineage: Eukaryota > Metazoa > Annelida > Polychaeta > Phyllodocida > Nereididae > Platynereis > Platynereis dumerilii. Next base: position 27,516,604 of record JAPTHN010000004.1, read on the forward strand.
GCGGCAAAAGGCTGTTGAAGCTTTGTGTCACGCTTTTGAAGCTTGTTCCGGCGTTTTTCGGCGCCCGAAATCACTTTTAAAATCGCCGGTTGGACTTAGCATTGCAAAGCAACCGACGCCATTAGCACGTGTATATATTTTAGAATTTCTGATTTGTGAACCCCGTAGCTCTAATTTCAACCGTAGAATTTCACCCATCACCCCAATTTAGATCAGCAATATTGTTTTCTTGTATATCCAATCACGAAATTGAACTGTCAACTTGCAAATTTCGCAAATTCTGACGTTTGCCTTTGCATTTTTATCGGAAATTTTTCCGCGAAGTTCAATTTGACAGCTAGTAGTGTTAGGCCTATCAACCTGTAAATATCAAGATATAGTCATTTTTGGTTAATTGAGTGCATTTATAGTGTATATATCTGTCATTTGGTGTTATTTTTCACGAATTTAGAGATTGCCACTTCGTTTTTTTCTCTGGAATTTTCCATAATTGACAGATTAGACTTGGGGCCTATTTTGACATTTGGGAGTTGATTCGTGAACAGATTGAATACAATTAGCTTGGTTCACAGTCATTGTATATATTTTTGCACTGTTTCATAAAAAAAAAAAAAAAAAAAAAAAAAGAGAGAAAGTGGGGTAACTGGGTCACATAAATATTTTGACACTTCCTAGTTATTGAATTATTTTGTGTATTGATTTAGCACATGTGTTGATTTGGTGCCACTTTGAATACAAGTGGTATTTCTGAATACAGAGTGGTACTTATTTCTGAATATAGAGAGTGTTACTTGTGAATACTGAATGACACCTGTGTGACTTGTGAAAAACTTTGATATGTGACTTCAGTGAGTAATCTTTTGGAAAAATTAAAGATAAATTTGTGACTTTTGATTTCATTCTTGAATATTACGCTACAACAGTGAACATTTTACAATTATTGTTGTCAGTTTGAATATAACTGATCACTGTTAATTTTGAAATCAATTTATCAAATTACAGAGATTACTGCTTGAATTTCTTTCCGATATTGTCATAACTTAGTGTACCGATTTAGTTTATGACAAAGCACACACCCACTTATTGAAGCCAAAGTTAAAACTAGATTTATATATTTATGTAAACAAATTTACTTATTGTTACTTGTTGTTTACACAACTTCTATATTGAGAGTGTTACAAACTTTGTAGAGAGTGTATTTATTGCAATTTGTATATTTTAATTGCAAAGACTATTACGTCCAGTGACTAATTGCGGCACAATGATGCTGGAATAGTACTGTTTTCAATGCTGTTCGGCATTCCACCCATTCAATAACTTTTGTTATTGAAATTTGCAATAAATTATTGCAGAAATTATTCGCATCCGAGGATGTCGAATTTTAAAGTGGTCAATATCCACACGGCGACTGAAGCCGAATTACGTACCCTACATGGAATCGGCGACTCGAGGGCACGACAAATAGTGCAATTACGGAAACGAGTCACATTGACTCCTGAGATAGTTGCTTTATCTCTAAAAACTACAATGTCAGTCTGGGAGAAACTTATCAACGAGGGATTGTTGTCATTTGATGTGCAGGGCGCATGTGGATTCAACCGAGCACCTGGAATGGGTCGTGGGTACCCCCCAGGGATGGCTGAAGTAGATGCTCTACGAAGACCGGGTTACGGATCTACAAGACCACCAAGTGAAGAACTGCAGCATTCCATGGGAAGAGCATCCTTTCAGCAATATATGGAACAACCCGCCGCCAAGCTACAGTCACAAACAAGTGTCAAACAAGTAAGTGGCGATAATTACTGTTCAGACATGCAGAGTTGGCAACAACAACAACAGCAGCCACTTAGTAATTTGATGACTGATTTGAACATCAATAATGCTGAGAGACAGCCATCAGGCAATTCTTTGTCACCCCTCAGTCCAGAGGCGCAGGTAGAAATAACGTTGGCCAATCAAATGATTTCGTTGTTACAAAATCAAATTCATGATGTTGCAGACAGATTGACGAGCACTCGGATGGCGCAAACCTGCGCGGAGGAGGAAAATGAAGCCACTTTTCTGCAGATGCAAGTCGATCAACTACATCTCCAGATGACACTCATGTTGAGGGAACAGAGCGTCTGGCAAATGAAACAGCAGACGGCATACCAGGTTCCGACAGGAATGGACAAAAATGAATTTTGGTCCATGTCCCAATCTCAATCGTCCAATGAGAAATTTATTGACAGTGCTCATCGACGGTATGTTGAGACGCCTGCCGGGCAGTCTGCCCCTACTACTTCCGGACACCAAAATGGCGACGGCTTGCGTTCCTCTACACCTGTAACTCAACGTTCAGCGAGATCAATGCCACAAGTTATGGAAGGGGACATCTCAGCGGTAATCACCCACTTGCCTGCAGATCGCGTCTTCAGACCGTCTTCCAGTCAGCAGGAGACTGTACAGTTCCAAGACGCTGAAGATGATGGTCCAAGATGGAGGAATACTCAAGGGAAGGAGGAGGCACCTGAGGTTTTCGCAGCAAGGCAGAGAAGATTTCCAGCTCAGGAGGCACCAACAAAGAAATCACAGGATGCCAGAATGAAGTCCCCTCATTCAAATGTGCGATTCGCTGCAGATACGTATGTACAGAGCTCTTCAGATCCACCAGATCCAGTTTCAAATGTACCTCAATCGCATGAATTTAATTATACTCATTTTGAACCACTGGACAAAGTCCATGCTGGAAATTATTACAATTATGGTTCCGATTTTGTAAATTCTGGGGCTAAGGACATGGTCCATCCCCAGAATCCTTACGTTTCTGCCAATGTAAATTGTGATTCTAATGTAAATCGACAGTCAAAAGAAAAATGTCGATCTCAAAATGTGCATGATTCTCATTTTGTAAATTCTGGGCCAGAGGTCCATGCTCAGAATGTAGGGCAATCATTTTATGGTTGTGGGAATGAAGTTCCACCCCAAGGCTTTTACGGTGATTTCCGTCGCCCTCCCCAGGACAGTAGAGGTCCACCCCATGGAGGTCAACCCCAAGGAGGTCAACCTCAAGGATATCAACCCCAAAGAGGTCAACCCCATGGAAGTCAACCCCAAGGATGGCAACTTCAAGGAAGTCAACCCCCCGGGCTGCGTTCCAGCAAAGCGAAGAAGTCGTCACGGCGACAGTCCAGCTCTTCTGACTCCAGTGATACAGATTCAGATAGTGACAGCTCTTCGAGTGACTCCGGGGAATCTTCCAGTTCTTCAGAAGATGAGGAAGAAGAAAGGGGCCGCAAGAAGAAACACAAGAAGAACACCTTCAGGAGGAAGAGTCCATCTGGCCCACACATGCAATTATTTAAAGGGGGAGTGAATGAGTGGGAGAATTTCATATTTTATTTTGGAAATATGGCTCGTCAGTACAAATGGGGCAAGAAGAAGAAACTCCAGCGTCTTCTGGAATGTCTCCGAGACAAGGCTGTGGAACATGTTTCTACTTTACCCAGATCTACTGTCAAGAGTTATAAGAAACTTGTGAAAGCCTTAGGAAAGCGTTTTGGTTCAGGAACTTTGCCACACATTCTGCGCAAGAATATCTACAGTCTACGTCAAGAAGTCAATGAAGGTCTGGATGAATTTGCAGACAGAATTCAACAAATGGTGCAGAGAGCCTACAAGGACACCGGAAGGAAGACCATAAATGTTATGGGAGTAGATGCTCTTTTGAAAGGAGTTCGAGACCGGGAATCTTCCAAAGTTGCAGCGCACAGGAAACCAAAGAATGTGCGTACAGCCTTGCAATATATCAAAGAAGCGTCTGCAATTGAGAGTTTTATAGGGAAGCCCGCTTCTTCAAGGATGGTCACCTTTGAGGAAGACACCTATGTGCGCCAGGGACGAATGTCGGATCGCGATTCATCGCCAAACCGACAATTCAGCAATCGGAGGAGGAACTTTTCACCAGGACCTGATCGCTCCAACGACAGGAGTAGTCAACAAGATCATCGCAGCGATCGATTCTCACCCGGCAGAGGACGAGAGAGTAGATGCTATAATTGTAACGAGCTGGGTCATTTCAGAATGGATTGTCCGTATCCTCCTCATCAGCCACGTATGGTATCTGACAGACGTGACAGTCCCAGTCCTTAGCGATCCTTCCGACGACAGGAAATTGCCACTAGTCCAATGAGGACCGTCTTCAGCAAGGGCCAAGGGAATTTGCGTCCCCCAAGCCCTGGAACTGGCACCCAGACGGACCCTTATCCGTTCAGCAGAGGCAAGAGTGTATTTCAAGGAGCTTCGCTGAATACTCCTGGCTGGACAATGACTGTCAGCTTGGGACTTAATGGACAACTTGTGCAAGCTGTCGTTGATACTGCATCTCAAGTGACTCTACTAGGCCTGACGACAGCAGAGAAATTAGGTCTGACCATAGAAGAAGATTCTGCCATTAAGATTCATGGCATTGGTGACAAGATGGAGATGAATGCCAAAATCGTTCGAGATGTTGAACTGACTCTGGGAGACAACACCATTAAATGGGATGTGATTGTAGGACCCGCTAGAGAGTTGTGCATCTTAGGTATCGATTTCCTTCACCATATACAGGCCGAAATTGATCTGAAGACACCTTGTCTACGGTTTCAAGGAACCGTCGTCCCCGCCAGGATCATTTCCAATAATCACTCTAGCGATTCGTCTACGACAACAAATTTAGCAAATCTTGTGTCTACTATTGAGGAATGTGAATTGCTTCCTTTTTCTGGGCGCATTGTCCATTGTAGATTGTCACAAATTATTAAAGACAAATGTCTAATTGAACCACTTCACTCGCCAGAACACAAGAAGCAGATTCTGATTCCCGAAGTCCTTCTTGATGAAAGCCACACCACAGAGCTTCGCATCTTCAACATGACAGGAGAGGCTATCACCCTACCAAAAGGAACTGAAATTGCCGAAGCCATGGAAGTGGATGATGTCATCACTCTGGAAGACTGGGAGCCCCAGGAAGATACTACAGCTGGATTGGATCATGAGGATGACTCCACAGCTGGAATGGAGCCCGGAGGAAAGGAAGGAAACTCTTCAGTTTCGGAGCTCCACGGCTCCCAGGGAGGTATGTTGGGAAATGTTTTTTCAAGTAGACCAGAGGCCAAGCCTCAAGAAGAATCCTCGGATCTCCCGGATCATCTCATTCCTATGTTCAAAATAGCTAGTTCTGACTTAGATTTAGAAGAAAGTAGGAAACTTAAACAATTGTTATGTGAATTTCAAGATGTGTTTGCTAAACACGATTTCGACCTTGGTGAGTTTACTGCTTTAACTCACAGGATTGATACGGGCGATGCTCAACCCGTGAAATGTGGATTAAGAAGAACTCCCTTAGGATTCCAGGATAAAGAAGAAGAACATCTACGGAAAATGGTCGACACCGGAATCATTCAACCATCGACTAGCGATTGGGCTGCTGCTCCGGTCATTGTTAAGAAAAAATGTGGGAGTTATCGCTATTGTCTCGACTACAGGGGGCTTAACAATGTGACGAGGAAAGACAACTTTCCATTACCCCTGATAGAGGAGTGTTTAGATGCTCTTGCCGACACCGCTTATTTTAGCACACTTGACATGGCATCGGGATACTGGCAGATCCTGATAGACCCTGCTGATCGCCATAAGACGGCGTTCTTAACAAAGTACGGACTGTTCGAGCATGTAAGACTCGCAATGGGTCTTTGTAATAGCCCAGCGACGTATCAAAGGGCCATGACCCTGGTTCTTAGAGATCTTCTGTGGAAAGACGTGCTGTGCTACTTGGATGATCTCATCATTCTAGGAAAGGATTTTTCATCACATCTTGCCAACCTTCGAGAGGTCTTTGTCCGCTTCAGACGGTTTAATCTAAAGTTCAAACCCAAAAAGTGTGTGCTTTTCGGCACAGAAGTAGACTTTTTGGGAAGGAAAGTCAGCCGAGATGGAGTGAGCATACCTGAAGCTAAGATAAAGACAGTGGAAGGCTGGCCAAGACCTACAACCAGAACGGAGCTTGAAGCTTACTTGGGTTTCATCAATTATCACCGGGATTTTATCCCCCACCTGGCTGATGAAGCCATGGTCTTATATACCCTTGTCAAGAATACTCCTCAGAATGCCAAACTCCAATGGGGTGCTGAACATGAGCAGGCGTTCCAAGGACTTAAGCAAGCTATGATAGCAGCTCCAGTTTTAGGATACCCAAGAAGTGATGACCTTTTTATTTTGGATACAGATGCTAGTGATCATGCGGTAGGAGCCCAGCTTTCTCAATTACAGGATGGGAAAGAAGTAATTATTGCATATGCCAGTATGTCCATGAATCCACAGCAACGGAGGTATTGTACAACCCGAAAGGAATTGTTAGCTCTGATCACCTTTTTATCGCATTATCGCTTCTATCTGTTGGGCCGTTCATTTCTGGTCCGGACAGATCACAATAGCCTTACTTGGCTTATGCGATTTAAACATGTAGAAGGACAGTTAGCACGTTGGATGGAGTCTATCTCACAGTTTAACTTCAAGATTGAGCATCGAGCCGGAAAACTGCATGGTAACGCCGATGGATTGAGCCGAATTCCAGCCCCTTGTGATTGTTATGATGCAGGAAAAGAAGTTTCTAGCCTTCCATGTGGTGGATGCAAGTACTGCCAAACCAAACACCAGCAGTGGCAGAGATTCGAGAATTATGTAGATGATGTTATTCCATTAGCTTCTCGAGTATCACTCCTGGGAGATGTTCAGACTACTGATGACCGCGGAATTACCTTGGATTTGCAAGTGGATTGGGAAGCGGAACAGCGGAAGGACCCAGAAATTAACATTCTGCGCCAATGGCTGGAAGAAGGAAAAGATCCACCAGCGGATGTTCTTTATCTCCAGGGACCCATCACCAAGAGATTATGGACTCTGAAGGACAGACTGCGCGTCGCCAGTGGAATTTTGTATTATTCATGGATCCGGGATGAAAAGCTGAAGACCAAGGAACTTATAGTGGTTCCCCAGCATCTTCGATACCAAGTACTCCAGTTGGCACATGACGTCATTGCAGCAGGACACCCTGGACAATTTCGGACCAAAGTCAAGGTACTGCACCGCTTCTTTTGGCCAGGTCTCACCAGCGATGTCCGTCGCTTTGTGGAAACCTGTCGAATCTGCAACACACAGAAGAAAGGTCGTCGGATGCGCAAGGCCCCCATGCAGATTCATCACGCAGGAATTCCCATGGAAAGAGTGCATATCGATATCCTTGGTCCTTTCATCGAATCGAGTCGTAGGAACCGATATATCTTAGTCATGGTGGACCAATTTACTAAATGGGTCGAGATGGCACCACTCAGCGATCAAACTGCTGAAGTAGTGGCCCATGCCTTGGTTACTCAATTTCTATGTTGGATGGGCTGCGCCAATGAGATCTTCTCAGATCAAGGGACCAATTTCCAGAGTGCCCTTTTTCAGGAATTATGCAGATTGTTCGATATGGCCAAGAGACGGACAACACCTTATCACCCGAGTGCCAACGGGCAAGTAGAACGTCTAAATCGTGAGATACTCTTCAAGATAAGAGCCTACCTTGATGATCAACACAGCCAGCGAGACTGGGACGAACATCTTCCATTAATTGGGATGGCCCTTCGTGCCACAGTTAATGAATCTACGGGATATACTCCGAACATGATGATGTTAGGCCGAGAAGTAAGTGTTCCCATTGATCTCCTGGCTGGGCCTTACCCTTCATCCGAAGATGATAGATCTACAACGGAGTATGTCTCCAATCTCCAACGAGCACTTCATGAAGTACACAAGTTGGCCAGGGACCAACTCCAAGCCAGTCTACAACGTCGAAAGACAACATATGATCGCAAAGACTACAAGACAACGTACGAAGTTGGGGATCTGGTATATGTCATAAATAGTGCAACCAAGAAGGGATTCAGTAGGAAACTCCAACCTGTTTACATTGGGCCATTTTTAGTGACCAAGAAGATTTCAAATGTTTTATACCAAATACAAGGACGTCGAGGAAAACATGTCCAAATTTTGCATCATGATAGGTTACGGTTGTGCACTGATCGTGACATTCCCTTATGGATTCGTCGGGAACGCGCCAATCTGCAGCGGACAGAGGATATCACGGAAGATGTGGAGGACTTGATGGATTCGGATCTTTGGTCTACTGAGGAGCAGGACCAACAGGACACCTCCCACGGTGATATCCCGTCACCCACCCCTGAACAAAATGAAGGGGGAGAAGATGAAGAAGAAACCGGTGACTTATTGAGGGACTACCGGTCACCCGACTTTGCCCTACCTGGGGCTGAGGAGGAGAGTACGTCCTCCAGTGAGGTTGCGGGACTATGTCCCCTAGCCTCCCAAGGCTTTTTAGCTCTAAGCTAAAATTTTAATGTGTATATAAATGTGTATTTACGTATATTTTGTGTACATATAGTGTGGTGTGTGTGCTTTGCATCATGTGTTAGGCATGATTGGTTTGTGTATAGTGTGGTGGTTTAGCATTTATTCTTGGTGACATGGTGTGTAGATGTGTAGAAATTTTAGATATAAAAAGTAGAGTGTCTAGTAGTCATAGGAGCTACAGGGAGTGTGCTTGTAGTGATTAATGTAGTAATGCTTAACCCTTTCTCGCCACTTTCACTAGCAAATCGTGAAGTCGAAAATGGACAAGAGAAAGAAACCCGATGTTGAGGATGATGAACCGACCCCTGGTTGCTCTAGTTGGTCGGATGAGGAGAGTACAGAGAGAGCGGAGAAGGTCCGGATTATCTTCAGTGGAGAGGAGTCGAGTTCCGACGAGGGTTATCCGGAGTTCCTCTCCCTAATAACCCTTGACGAGGTCGGAGACTCAGAGGAAGAACCGGAACCGGAACCGGAAATTAAGATCAATTTTGAGGGCAGCGATGTGGAAGATTGGGAAGAAGAGGACCCAGCGGTTGCAGCTGAAGATGCTCCTACGCAGCAGTGCCCTAAAGACAAAGTCGGCAAGTTCTGCCATGTTTGCCAGACAAACGTGCAGCAAAGATTACGGCGTCACGCAGAAGAGTACCATGTGCCCTGGTGGTTGAGCCCCAACCGGGCCTGTTGGTCCTGTCAAGGCACCGCTCAGAGTGCGACGTTTGCCTCATATCAGCACCAGGAGTGCCCACAGGTGGCTATGGTGGATAGCGACGTGCCTCATTTTGTTGAATTGGCGAATGGGCTCTTGAGGACGCTACAAGAGGCCCTGGGATGTGAATCAGCACAGGAGCTGCTGAAGAAGGTCGTTAAGGATGGCTGGTACCCACAGTCACATCGAGCTGCAAAGCTCTCCTTCCAACAAAAAATGCTGATGTGGCTGTGGGAAAAGGAGAATAGGATGGAGATTACCCCCTTCGGACGGATGTCTATTTCTCCGCCGTACTGCGTCGCCAACCTCCTTCATTTCAAGGTCTTGCTCCTAATACTTCCCCATGTGCCTGAAGAGACTAGGCAGAGTATCCATCGTGGGACTTACACGGACCCGGGTAACATCCGCCGGCACCTCCGGAGAGTGGTGGTCACCAGCGACGCCCACTGTCACGTGGGACACAGAGATCTACGGGGCTACCACGGCTCCCGGTGGCAGTCCAACTTGAGGGTCACCACTCTGATCTCCAATTTTGCATTCCCCTCCGGGTGGGCCGGATTGGAAAATGTTTCAGTGGAAGATGGAATCTTTGGCACGGTCGGCCTCCATCCAACCTTCACGATGAGAAGGACTTTCATTCATCCAAGGGTGTTAAACGAACTCCGACGCTGGCTTCAGGACCCACGCTGCATTGCCCTTGGCGAGGTGGGTCTCGACTATGTACGTGGTCCGGCCCCCTCCCAACAGGTACTGCAGCGTCGAAATCTCATGGCTATCCTGGAATGCAAGCCCGCTGGAATGCCACTGATCCTGCACTGCCGTGGCGGCGAGGAAGCCTTCGAAGACCTAGCAGACATTGTAGGGCGACATCATCCCAAGGAGGACCCCATCATGTTACATTGCTTTCTTGGCACGACGGCTGACCGGGATCTAATGGGCAGACTCACCAAACGGCTCTACGTGAGCGTCAGCCCAAAGAGTCTGAAATTGCCAGTGGTGGAGCTGTGTCACTTAGAAAGTGCCCTCCGGGGAGTTGAGCTCGACCGGCTCCTCCTCGAGACGGATTACCCCTTCTTGTCCAGCGATCCTCGTCAAGACCTGCAGGCCCTTGCACACTGGCTAGGAGGACTCAAGGGAGTATGCGCTTCCCTTATGCTTGAGGCCAACAGGAGGAATGTGGCACGCCTTTTTCACCTGGAGTAGTTTAGCAAAAATTAAAGTAGGACCATCTAAGAAGTTTTCAATTTAAAATTTAAGAAGTTTCAAGTTCAAGTTCCAAGTTCAAAGAAGTTCGCTTAAGGAGTTCAGAAGTTATCTAATCTACATGTCACCGATTCACCATGTCAAGGGAAACAGGGAATTTTTGTGTTTGCTTATGGCACGTTTTGGGGACCAGCACCTGTACAGCACCGAACTGGCACTAACACCTGATGCAACGCACGGACTTCGGTGTTTTACGGCACCCATGTCCGCGTACTGTTGTTAATCAGCACAGTTTTAGAAGATTCATGTAACATAAAAAGTAGAAGATTCATGTCACCTATAACACAAGGATTGAAGATTCAAGTAAATCACCTCTAACATATTTTACCTGGATTCGGCATCCGGACCTTGAAGAAAGGGAGGAATGTGACGGCGGGCTCCGACAGACGGCGACACCCTCGCGCACCTTCGGCGCATGCGCAGGCTGGACGACTTCCGCCTTCTCGATATTGGAATCGCAACGGTTGAACGTGTCTTCAAGAAAAGGTATTTCTGAAGCAATTCTAACCTAACAGCGACTGCTGTTATAATACCATGTAATTGCATAGGCCTATGAGTAATAGTCTCGCCAATGACCTAATTGTTTCTCTCTGAGTGTTGAGCCCGCAAGTTCTTTAGGGGACAATAATTTCACAGATTTACGGAACTGTTATAATGAGTAAAACATGCAGGATCAGAATGATTGTTGTTGATCTTACGGGAAAGAGACATTAGCAAGATAGATTGCACAGCTACCAAAACTGCTAACTGAATAAAGAATATATACATAATATTCATGTAAAGTCCAGTCATTTTTTTGTGGCAGTAAGTTTTTGGCTGATAATTAAAAACATACCTTACTTTTGACAAAAATACTTGTCTCCTCCTGTTCCTGACACCTTGACCAAACAGTTTCATAAACATTTGGAAGTATTGACATGTTGTAGTCCTGGTTTTGAGGTAGTCCCATTAGAATAACATTGCTGTCAACACAGCTCAAGAAGCCATTTTCTTCTACTGCTTCTATTGCTGCTGTTGTGACGTCACCATTGTTTCAGTGATGTCATAGAGCCAACAAAGCTGATGACGTCACAACAGAAGGCTAAAAATAGCCCTAATGTGCTGAGGAGCAGCAGTAATTTAGCATTGTGAGTGCCTGCATGATGGATCTGGGGGGTAAGAGGACATAAATTTAGTCCAAATCATGCTTGGTCATGGTGTACTCACCCTGCTAAACCAAAAATTAAACCTCAGACTTAATCATTTATTCTTTTATTGGCTAAAAACTTACTGCCAAAATAAAATGTCTTGACTTTAGGCTATATATGTTTTAGACTCAAAGTTGTTACAGGATAATTGTTGTAATTGGTTGGAAGTGGATATTCGAGATCTCCAATGTTCAAACATTGCCAAGTGTACACAATATATATGACACATCAACAGCTTTGCTTCCGATTCACATGCTGCCTCTCCTATGTTCTGCATAGCAGTGATGCACATCACAGGTTACATATACATGTCATTAAGATCCTATGAGTCAATGAAAAAAACACCTGTTTCAAAGGTGAAGATTGGAGCAACACCTTCAATGACATCATTGACACACTGAAAACAGCCAGATGTAAGCACTTGAAGTTCGTCTACTGTAACCTCTAGATACACCACTGATAAGTTCTGCCTGTTGGTGCAAGTGTGCATATTATGATATTGGTAAAGAACTGTTTTGAGAAACATATCTGTGCAGAAATGGATATTACAGCGCAGGACCCAGAGGGACTAAGTAGAGCTTTTTTTCCTAGCGATTTTGAGCTGTAATCACCAAAGATTACGATTATGGACACTTAGGGGATTACTGGCTACTTGGAAAAGCAGTGGTATACAAGCAAACATTGACACAGTTTAATATCTGATAACTGTGATGATTTACAATGCAATTGAGCCCAATATCGGCCCACCCTCACCTGACATTTGTTTATTACAGTTTTCTAAGATAATGAGAAATTTTAAAACGTTGCTCTGCCTTATACAATGGTTTATTATAATTTTTACAATTGTATAAATTATGCCTGTACACAAATTCACCCAACCAACTTTAATGTTTATTAGTAAGTGTGGATAGGACAGCACTGTCAATCATTCATAATCACCTCATATATGGAGTACTCGTTTGCTGAGCATAGACACTGTTACAAGGGACCCTGCTAACGACAGTGCTTTGTAGTCCAGGCTCTGGCCTATAACCCCGCATACATTTTGAGTCCCATAGAGTTTGATGGCTGAACCTTGTAGCTGAGTCTCCTGGCTTCCAGAATTTCACAGGTGGACGTTCCGATTTTACTGCGAACAGCCGCTAGGGGGCGTTTTTCAAAATGGCCGCCATTTTCACTCTCGCCATCCTATTTTCCCTAATTTTCAAGATATAATTTCATGCAATACCACTTTATAGGGGTTTTCTGACATGCAGAATCCATTTCTGACCTTACTTTTTTGGTACAATGAGTATATCCTATGATATTGCAATGCTTCATGCACATTGATGAAGACCGATGGTCAAATTCACTAAAATTGCCATAAATCAGGCTGTTAATGCCTGGAATTCCCTTTATTGCCTTATCTAACCCATCCTAGCTGCTGTATTGATTGATTGTATGGCTTGTTAAGGTCTCAGAACAATTATATTGGCATAGAGCCAGGTTTATCTGGGGTTATTGTGGTCTAAGAATGTCTGAAAAACAAATTTGCCCCTTGAAAACCACAAATTTGGTTATCTTCACTCGTAATCAGGGTGAAACCAATGCCCCATTAATGTGTTCTCTGCTCTTTGCATGATTTCAGAGTGTTCTGTCAAAATGAATAACAACCTTCATGAAATATTAGGATGTAAGTGTCAAACAAACGTTAAATGTCTGTCAAAATGTTCCAAATTATTCTAAGATATAACATTAATTGACCTCATAGTCCTCTCATTCTTGAATGTAGTCGCTTACAACTGCCCAATTAATTTTTTGTGTAGCTTATGAAGGCTTGTGAACATTTATTTTGAGTAGAACCAGGTTTATCTAGGCTCATGATAGGCAGAAAATGAATGAAAAGCTGCAATGACCACTTGAAAACCTGAAATTTGGTTATTCTGACAACAAAATCTGGGTTGAAGCAACTCCGAATTAATAATGTATTCTCCTCTTTTCACATTATTTCAGATTTTTAGTCCAAATAGAATAATTGTCATGGTGGAAAATTTGGATTTAAATGTGTAAAACTAATGTAAACTGTCGTGTCAAAATGTTCTTAATTGCTCTTAATCTTTGACATTGACCTCATAGTCCTCTCATTCTTGTATGTAGTCACTAACAACTACCCAATTGATTTTTTGTGTGGCTTAAGTTTTATGAACATTTATCTTGGGGTAGAACCAGGTGGATCAAGGGTTATGATGGGCAGAAAATTGCCAACAAACAAAAAAATCACCAAAATGTCCTGAACTTTGATTAATTTGCTTTATTCTGTTGGCAATATCTGATTGAAAATGACTCTCAATTAATATATCATGCAGATTATTTCAGAGCGTTGTTAGAGTAATCACTATTATACATGGCGGAAAATAAAACTTCTAATGTATAATAAATTATGTTAAAAGGCTGCTAAAACAATTGAAGTCATTTTAAAGATTTTATCTCAAGGGGAATATGGTTCAGGACTGAAATTGTAAAATGTATTCAAAAGAAGGGCATGCTTCTTGTCATCAAAAGATCATAGAAGATACAAATCATATCATGCTGGTCCAATAATGTTCGGCAAATTATTAAAAAAGTTCTGATAAAATGAGCAGTCATCATCCATGTGAACTGATTGAACAGAGGTTCAGGATTGGAGAGCTGCCATCATAGAGATTGTCTCTGAACACCACAATAACAAACGACATTTTGCTCCATAAATGTCCAGCAAAATATAGTTGAAAAGCAAACTGACAAATTACCTTAAAAACTATTTTGATCACTTGTTAATAATCTTCTATTATATTGAATGGAAGATCTGACTCTTGACTAATAGTAAATAATACTCCTTTTTTGCTTGCTTACACAATTTGAGATTATCATTTGCAGATTAAATTACCACTATGGGGGAATATTTGGTGTTATTGTTCCAAAAAAATGTCTAAAAGCCGCCAAAGCTTATTTTTAAATTCTCTCTTTATAACTGATTCTCAACTTATGAAATGTCCAATTATTGTCCATCCATTTGTAATGTTAATCATCAGGTTATCTAGCCCAATTTCATTTTAACGAATTCAAAGAGACAAGTGGAAAAAACCACCCTCCATGCAAACATGAAATAATAATTATCCAATCACTCTTACCTATACTATTCAGCAAAATGCTTACCAATAACCAAACGGCAAATTTCAGGGCAGCACCCTCCGCTAAGAGGATATTGCTAACAACTGATTTATGCAGGCTGATCAAAGAATTGTGGGTTATGCAATCCCTTGATTCCTGAATGGCAGAGTGGACAGAATAGTTGAACATCTGATAACTTTAGATTTTGCTCTGGGAATGTATACAGCTTCAGTAAAGACGGACGATGTCCTATTTTATGTGTGAGTACTGAGTGTCTCAACAATCACCTGTGTCATCCATCCAGATAACTGAAAACTTATAAATCTGGTAAATCTACACACTTACTAAAAGATGCACATTTCTTATTTTCATCTCTTAAAGACAAAAAATGCCACAAGAAACCCATATTATATATAATCAAACAGTTAAACATAAAGCAATTGTGAGCATTTCAAATAGCTCTTTCACATCCTTCAGGCATGGTGATGACCTCCCCACCCCTCTACAAAAGTCCTCTGAAATTTTTGACATAATAATAGAAAAAAAAAATAGCCTAATTCAGAGACACTGCCAATGTACAATAAGCTGATTTTGTTGTTAAGTCAACTGAAAGTCAGGTTGACAGTTGGTCATTTTGTTTTCCAGCTATTTTCTGCCCAGCATAACCCCAGATGCACCAAGTTCTTCTCCCTCAAAAACTAATGTCAAAGCTTCATAAACCATACAGGATATCAATAGGGTAGTTTTGAGTGAGTACCAACAAGAATGAGAGGACTCTAAGGGAAATTAATATCACACTGTGGAGTAATTTGGAACATTTTGATCGACATTTAACATTAGTTTGACACTTAAATCCTAATTTTCCATCATGGTGATTATTCTATTTGGACAGAACACTCTTAAATCATGTAAGAAGCAGACAATACATTAATGGGGAGTTGGTTTCGCCCTGATTTTGTAGTCAAAATAACCAAATTTGTGGTTTTTAAGGGGCAAATTTGCTTTTCAGACATTTTTAGACCACAATAACCTCAGGTAAACCTGGCTCTACCCCAAAACAGGTGTACTCAGACCTTAACAAGCCATACAATCAATCAATCCAGTAGCTAGGTAAGGTTACATAAGGCAATAAAGGGAATTCCAGAATTAGGGAAAATAGGATGGCGAGAGTGAAAATGGCGGTCATTTTGAAAAAACGCCCCCTAGCGGCTGTTCGCAGTAAAATCGGAACGTCCACCTGTGAAATTCTGGAAGCCAGGAGACTCAGCTACAAGGTTCAGCCATCAAACTCTATGGGACTCAAAATGTATGCGGGGTTATAGGCCAGAGCCAGGACTATTGGGGATTGTCTCTTAGAACAGCTCCCTACCGATTGGCATTTGTTTTCACACAAGTAGTTAGGGAAGAGACATTTCATATGATGTTCCCTGGGGTAAAAAATGTAATTATTCATTTTACATATATACCCAATGTGTGGGACATTTTACTTGTTCAGTATAGACACTGACACAAAGGACCCACTAAAGTACTAGAAATTGGCATCAAGCCATCAACAGGATGTACTTTTCATAGAAGATAGTGAAAATACTTGTTATTATAAAATATATGTTCAATCTATCTATCTATCTATCTATCTATCTATCTATCTATCTATCTATATCTGTATATCTGTATATCTGTATATCTGTATATCTATATATCTATATATCTATATATCTATATATGTATCATTGAGCATAATGTTTATATCACAATATGTATTTATAATCACCTCACTGTAGTCGCCTCTGAAACAGTTTGGCCCAAACTGAAAATCTCAGTCTGAGTGTAGGTATAAAATGCTGTGATTATACAATAAATTGTCATAATCACCCAGAGGTCTTACTGCTCTGTCACATGTGTATTGTGTAATCTCCAAGTCTACGTCTACTATTGCCGGTTTACTAAACACAACCTTTTCTGAACTTGGAACTGCAGTAATTAAACAATACATGTGTTGTGTTTACCTTTTTCCCATGTGTATGTACCTAATTGTCATTTTATTTAGTTATTTTCCATTATGGGGGATGCAGAAACTGATATATACGTCTTCTTAAAGTCAATGCAAGTATTTATTTGTCTATCTATCTCTATATCTAACCGTCTATCCATCTGTCTATAGGCCTATATGCTTATCTCAGTTATCTATCCGTCTCTCTATCTATCTTCATAGGCATGGGAGGCTGGTGTACCTGAGTGTTGTGATTTTCAATTTCTTACATTCATAATCACTCCACAATTGCCTCTGAGACTCCCAGGTGACTGAAACTTGTATAATCACTTGTATAATCACACCATAGTCGACCAACAGTCAATTGCTTAATCTCAGTCAGGTGTTCAGATGATGAAGCCTCCCCCTCTCCTCTTTGTTTCTCATTGTTACAAATCGTGTTGCATTGAAACCAGGCTTTCTCAATGCTAAATTAATCCATGTATAACTGCAAGAATCAGAAATAACAGCTTAAAAACTGCCATAAACTATTTTTGGCGACTAAAGTCATTCTGGAGATTACAGAGATTACAGTTTATAATCACCGAGGAAAAAAAAGCTCTGGTAGTGACATGTTAAACAAAAGAGTCACAAGGAGATAACCTTCTCGTTTGCCTTAAATTAGAAAAGTGATATACACAGATATGGGTTTATGTTTGATCATACATGGTGTCCAGTTTTGAAAATCCTTGATTCACTCGGTAAAAATTTAATTCAATAGTATGAATCATAACAATGGCATTATCTCAATCACCTGGAGCTGCCGTCCCGATCTCAGTGTCGCATGAGAGCCGCAATTTTAACTTTGTTACATTCATATCACTCCATAGTCGCCTCTGAGACATCCAAGAGATTGACACTTAAGTGTAATCACTTGTCGACTGATGTTCAGTCACTTGCTTAATCTCAGTCTCAATCTCACAGTCGTCCACAGGTGTTGAGATGATGGACCTGCCCCAACTGCTGTGTTTGTCATTGTTATTTCACATTACTTTGCATTGGAACAAGGCTTTCTTAATACGAAATGTGTCAATCTCCAAATGAACAGAACTTCATCCATAATCGCCAACAGAGGCATTGAGATGTAACCCCCACCCCTCCCTAGTGTTTCTCACTGTTTCATAATGTTTTTGCTTTTGAACCAGGTATTCTCAATACAAAATTTATCCATGTTTAACTGTGTGAAACACAACTACCAGCTTAAAAACTGTCATCAACTACTCTTGGCGACTAAAGTCATTTTGCAGATTATGGAGATTTACAACTGTTAATGCCTTAGGAAAAAAAGCTCTAGTGGGATAACTGGGCCTTAATAATGGATATTGCTAAAATGCTAACTTTACAAGAATATACTTCCATATATACAAAAAATATAAGCACTACATTTAGTTCAAAGAGCATAGTCATGCACTACTTGTAAACTATTGAAAAAGCCATGTTGAAGAATACTGACGGCAGGATATTATACATCATACTTTTGTCGATTGGGTTCATGCATGATGTCATTGCACCATGCTATTTCTTTGATTAGACATGTGTTCATTTCGTACTTCTAATCAGATGGTTGTAATAATAGTCTTTAATTATGTCTTGACAGTTAATTAGGCTAAGCTACTTAGCAGTCTGAAGACCAAAGGTTGAGCTGTGCATGTACATCATTATTACATCCGACAGTGCAGCGTCTTAGGTACTAGCATTAGGCATGAGATTAAAGTTGGATTATAACAGCTGCAGTCCTTTTAAGCCATTACTTGCTACACATATTTGGAAAACACCCTCTCTCAACAGAGAAATGTAACTGCTCTGGCACTGCAACCTGTCCACCACCTGTTCTCTCTGGAACAAATGTGCTTTTCAAAGTGGGTAAAGATAGTGAGCACACATATCTGTTTCTTGGAAACAATTCTACATGCTCTGCCTCACCAGAAGATGCCAGACAAAGCTATTTGGGTAAAGACAACAACAGTTATCCTTTTTTACATGTACACTGCTCACCTACTCCACCACACCTTCAACACTATTCAAATGATATTATCTGGAAATATTCAAGACACAATCTGACACATGATACATAATATCCCCTTGACCACATCTATACCGATACTTGGTGCCTAATCACACAATTACTCAGAACATATCTCTGCTGAGCTTGCGGCTTGTCAGAGTAAATCATGTCAGGCCAACAAGATGCAAATCAGGCAATCAATTGACCAGAGGCCAAAGAGGGTCAGGGTCTGAAATGCGCCACTGAGGATACTTATATGTTGTGCTCCTTATCGATGCAATCCTCATTTAGCCATCATAAATTTACATAAATAGTCACTTCCAAGACAATGGAGCAGAATGTGTACCATTGCAAGATTATGAACCCCATCATTCAGGCTCAAAGACTGCTACAAATCCAATGACCATCCTGATAGACATGGTAGGAAACCTCAGTGGTATTATGGAAAGCTTTAAGACCTTGGTCAGGAATAGTGCCAAACTCACCGCTTTTAGCTGAAACAAAATTGATTTGAATTTCAGCTTATCTTAAGTGAAATTTTGTCAGGAATTCAAATTTGAAAAAAGAAATGTTCCTGCTCTTTTAGTTAAAGTTATGCCCCTATTTATAAAGCTTCCTCTCTGGGTTATGTTAGATACCCCCAAAATACCATACATTTGTCCAGAGATCAATGGCTTTAAAAGTAATAAAGCTACTCTAAAAGTGTTGTACTGAATTCCAATAACAGATGCAGTATAGAAGTTGTTAAGTAGATCTTAGTGAGCGTCAACAGCAATAGCCAGACAGTCTCCTCCTTTATCCTCATTACCTTCACACCTGTGACACGTGTGACGTCTTAGAAAGAAAAATGTCACAATTTTTGAAGTTTTGGTGTTAGCAGTAAACTTTGAGGAAGCCTAAGTCTGACTGTTCTATAAAATCTAATTTGAATTTTGCCTCATATTTAAATGAGAACTAGTCATCTGTTTGTTAAATTCCAAGCATCATGATACAGCAGCTGATTGGTTATAGCTGATTGATTGACTACCTCACTGATTGATGAATAAGTCTTTTGGTGCAACAAGCTAAGGAGAATCCACGTGCACATTATGTGCCTGAAAGAAATTAGAAATGATGAAAAGTATCACAATGATGAGGGAGGAAAATAACAGATAATTTATCTTCACCAGAGACAACAAAGAAAGATAAGATTCACACAAAGATTTGTCATCGCTCTTCAGAAATGCACATAACCATAATCTTGATTACAGTCGATAATATACGTACTAGGATAAGGCCAAATAAAACTACCACTCCAATTGTAGAAGGTTGTCTCTGGCATGATAAAAGCAGATTAGATTCTATTAGAAGATGAAATACTACAATGTATCTTTCAATAAATGAAAAATATTGTGAAATGAAGTTATTGTGCCAGATAACAAAGTCTGTTTGCTCCCTTGATATCAAGGAACAGTTCAACTGCTACTAAAAATTTCTGATGTTCATATAATATATATTGTTAAAAAAAGTACAAGGAGATCTTCTGCAGAAAATATGTTGTGCACGGGGTCACCAACAGCAAAATTGTGCAAATTGACCGAAACAAATATCCTCTTCTTCTTCGGATGGTTTTTGAACATATTTTCTAGCTGCCCTATACATGTAAACGTTCCCTTTGCTGGGCTTCAATCATCAGGCAGTCTCAGTAAATGTCTGTACCATTGTAATTTTCTATCTTAAACGCTTCTTCTCCATAGATTTAGGTCCATTTTTCTGTATATTCTTCCTCTTCCATAATGCTCTTCTGTTCTTTTCAGAGCATAGTGCGGTTTGCATGAACTATGACTTTCTTAAATTTATAATAGAGAGGAGTCACCCTGCGCTCCCGGCTTCAATAGTTTTCAATTTCAAAATGGCAATCGTTGCTAAGTGCCAGAAAAAGGCTTCTGTCGATTCTTGAAATTTTTCTGTTTTCAGTGTCTCCGATTGTCACAATTCATAGCATACAGCGATCATAAAGTTCAAACTGCTTTAGAAACACACTTAGTAGTATAGCTATGTTATGAGAGCCGAAATAATTTAAAAAGGCAGTAGAAAAACATCTTCTGTTTAGGTCTTCATTTCAAATCCTATCTTGTCATTTTCTTTCTAAGATGTGTTATTCACAGCACTTTTCTTTGAAACGCATCTATCATTTTCTATTTGCTTTGTACAAACATATCCTTTCAACATGACTACCGAATTTCGAAATTTAACCTTTTTGGACACTTTCTTGCCTTTGAGGGTTGTCTTCAGTTAATTGTAAGCAGCTATATCTAAATTTTTCTTCTGTTCATGTCGTACTTCACATCTAAAAGGCTTCCTGAACATTTGCATGTTTTTAATCTATCCTCTTTTCCTCTATTACTTTCAAAAAATGGTCTCTCACAAATTGTTTTTCAAGTACATTCTTAGGTGAATTTTTTTTCAAATGGGTGTATCCAAGAACTTCTTTCATCTAATCTTTCAATCTTTTCAGTCTCAGATTCCCAATCTTGTCACTTTCTGCACTTGATCTGGTTGTAATCAGAGCAAGATTGAAATAGGAGATCTTAATCTCAAAGATCTCCTGCAAATTGTCCGGATGCTGTGCGGCTTAAATACATTTGGATGGATTTGTAGCTGATTGTCTGCAGAAGTACAGGCTTATCTTAGTACATTGTAAACACTTTTATGTATTCACATACATGGACAGAAATATAGATAAATGTGATATTGATAAGTGCAGCTCTCTAAACTCAGTACTATACACTATAAAATTGGATGCTCTGAGTTAAATAAGAAATAATGGAATGAGATGGTTTCACAATAATTTGAGTTAACATAGCTGAGACAGCTCAAAATATTGAGCTGTGTTGACTAAATTATTCAAACCAAGAAAACTCAAAACACTGAGCTGTGTTGACTTTAAATCAAATTCAAGCTGAGACAACAGAAAATATTGAGCAATGTTGCCTTACAAATTTTAGTTGCAAAGATTTATTTTGGCCTGATCAGTCAAAAATGTTATTTATTCTCAAATGCGTTACTAATATTCCAAAAACATTTCAAGAGGATCTGATCACATCATTTTAGCACATATCATGGACAGTCATGCATGCTTAGATGTCAAACAGATTGTTAAACTTAAAATTTCGTGCTTTCACAAGTTTTCACAGCTTCTTATTATGTTTCTTTGAACAAATCGTAACTTTACAGATGATTTCATATTTGTAGACTTTTTTCAAATAACAAAATATTTAGCAAAATTTCTGGTATGACATCAGAAAATCCTGCCAGGTGATTGGTCAAGTTGCCCATTGCATGTCACTTTTTTTCAGCTTTCTTTAAGCAAGTGATGTTTGCTGGAAAAATGATGTCATAATTTTGACCAATTGTATACAGCAAAGGCCAACTTGGTAGTTGTTGTTCACACATGTCAAACCGCAATCCACATGAACTCTTTCACTTCTTCATGAACAATTGTATTTCACACTCCTGTGTACAACTGTTGATTATTTCAATTGATATTTAATCAGTTTTGAGCTGACTCTGAATGGCTTCAGATCTATTTACAATGAATTATCATGCTTCGAACAAAAGCATTGTCTATGACATCAGTAATGGACCATTCAGAATTTATGACTGGGTTGTGGGGGAGATGGGAGCTTTAACTGAGTGGGTGCTACATGTTTCAGGGGGGGGGGCAGTGCAAATTTTTTCCTTTTGTCCAGAATTTATGACATGAGGGGAATTGGAGTTTTGCCCGACGGAGCACCAATTTTTCGGGGGGGTACTTATTAGCAACAACATGCTTACGGGGGGGGGGGGTATGAAATTTTAATGCGAGAATAAGGTACATACTAAACATCCACATTGAATGTATGAGAGGTACAAATAAGCATGAAACCAAAGGGGGTATAAATTTGTGATAGAAAGTTCCAACAAAACTCCCCAGAATCATAAATTCTGAATGGTCCCACAGGACAGGATGGTAACCCAGTGATGTGGTCAACATTCATAAGAGAATTCCACTGGGAATCAGATCAAGGACCAGCCCATTGTCCTGCCACCTGAGCTGAGCCCCTCTTCTGAGAAAATGTTGCATTCACAATTATACATGATTATTTTCTGTATAAACAGTCATTGCATGGATCACATGATCCTAATCGTTTGAATACCCAACATTGGACTTGCAGAATAAGTGTACTAAAAATTTGTGAAACACAAACTGAAACTCTTACTTGAAACTGCTAAAGTCAGTCCCTGTTAGGAGATCAATGGCTTAAAATGCCATGGTCACCCATGTAAAACGCTATGTCACTTTTCAGGAGAGATTGGCATCACACCTTCTCTCGACCAATGAAAATTGCAAGAAAAAAGATGTATTTTCTACCTCGAATGTCTACAAATATGAAATCATCTGTAAGCCACAGTTGGAAAAATGCGCACATTTCGAGGCAGCTCAAATATTGCTCCAACACAGTTTCAGAATTCACAGTGATGGAAACCTTCCAAGTATTGACTGTTGAGATGGGAGAGAAAGCGGGATGCATCAACATGTTACACATTTATCCATTGAAGGGATCATTTCGTTGCAGAGCAAGACTCATACTCTGTTATCATAAAATACAGTAGCAATTAAAGGGTAGCAGACGAATTTACAGTATCACGCTGTCACATCTATTGTTTGATGGTCAGAGATAATTTATGTAAGTGTTATTGGGCATCATGAAAACTGTTTGGAACATTAAATTTTACATTTACAACAATATTACAGATGATTTCATATTTGTAGACATTTGTGGTAGAAAATACATCATTTTTCCTGCAATTTTCATTGGTTGAGAGAAGGTATGACAACACTCTCTCCTGAAAAGTGACATAGCGTTTTACCTGGGTGACAATGGCATTCTAATCCATTGATCTCCTCTATGGAACTGACACTTACTGTTTCAAGTGAGAGTGTCTGTTAGTGTTTCACACATGTCTAGTATGCACATTCTCAAAGAGTTATACCATGCATTGAGATGATTGGGATCAAGTGATCCACATAATGACTATTTTTGCAGAAAACAAACAAACACATTGCATGTGATATTTCCTCAGAGGAGGGCTCTGCTGACAACGGGTTACCAAGCACTGGCACCCTGGTTTGATCCTCACTGTGATTTTCTCATTAATGTTGGCCACATCACTGGATCATCCTCCTATCCTAAGGGACAATGCAGAATATGACTTGGGGGGGGGGCAGTTTTGATGGAACTTTCTGTGAAAAATGATACCCCCCCTTTGGTTTCACAAATATTTGTAGTACCTTCATTTCCTTTTGTTAGAATTTCATTCAACAAGCATGTTGTGAAAAATAATTACTCCCCTTGAAACCTGCGTGAAAAATTGGTACCCTGTCGGGAAAAATTCCCATTGCCCCAAATCATACGAAGCATGTGCAAAAAGGTGGTTCCCACTCAAGTAAAACCTTAGAAACTACCACTCCCCCCTCAACCCAGTCGTAAAATTTAATTCTGAATAGTCCTTTACTTTTATCACAGACAATGCTTTTGGTCAAGGCATGATAATTTAGTGTTCAGAGATTTGAAGCCATTCAGAGTCTCATGTGTAACACAGGAGTGTGAAATACAACAGTTCATGAGGAAATAGTTTGACATGTGTGAACAACTGCCACAAAACCAAGGTTGCCTTTGCAGCAGTTTATTGGTTGAAATTATGACAACGTTTTTCCAGCCAGCATCACTTGCTTGAAAAAGTGACATGTTATGTGCAGCTTGACCAATCACATTGCAGGATTTTCTGATGTCAGATCAAAAATTTTGTAAACATTTTTGTTATTTGATTTATGTCTACAAATATGAAATCATCTGTAAGTTATCATGTTACATGGCATTATTTTATTTCCAGCTACATCAGATCACAGTGAGTTGGGTTATTGTTGGTAAGTGGATTGACTTGTATAAATAACACGAAGCCAATTTGCTAATTCAAATGTGTCATATCTTCCATGAATTCTATTGACATCTTGCGATTTAAATTGACCACTACTGTAACACTGTACTAGTCTTTCCAAATAATTGCAAGCAATTTTTACTAGCCACTAAAAGAAAAAATGAGTTATCCTGAAATTTGAAACTAAATATGATCAAGCAAAATAACAAAGGCAATATGAAACTCAGAAAAGTAAATATCATTGGTCCATGCATGGATAGTACCCTTTCCACTAATGAACAGACACAGGTAAAATTTCATTTGGACTCTACACTGTAAAATTTGAAATTTTGAGTTAGCTCAAATGATTTAGTGAGATGGTTGCACAATTTGTTTGAGCCATGATAGCTTGCCGTTTTGAGTTATGATAATCTTTATGTTGTTGTAACTTGCAAACAACAAGCTATCTTGGCTCAAAGGAATTGTGCAACCATCTCACTCAATCAATTAATCTAACTCAAAATTTACAGTGTAGAACAGCATTTAGAGCGTGTATCATCTGAAGTGATTCCATTAGAGTGACTCGATCTGCACCTTAGTCCTAGCATTGGTATCATTCTGGAGGTACCTGTCACTAGATGGGCAACCTTCGCCGACAGATCAATCAGCGTGTATGGCTCTCGACTATGGAATCAGATGTCGTCCGACATCCGAAGTATTGACAATTATCTCCAATTTAAGAAACAATGAAAGACATTCCTATTTTTTTGATTTCAAGTTAGTTCTCTTGTATGGCGCACTTGAATGTATATGTTTCTGCAAATGGTAGCACCTTAAAAATGGTCTAATGATAACTCTGGAGCTTTATAAATAGGGGCATAACTTGAACTACAGAGCAGGAACATTTCTTTTTTTAAATTTGAATTCCTGACAAAAGTTTTACTTAATATAAGCTGAAATTCAAATCAATTTTGTTCTAGCCAAAAGCAGTGAGTTTGGCATTATTCCTGACCAAGATTTTAAGACTGACCATCGAAAGTATTGGGTATGATCATGACAAATCATCAATATGATGACTAACAAAGTGCCATTTTTACCGTGCAAAAGTCCACTCTTATTGCATAACAAATTCACAGACTAATAGATCCCTCGTAAACCATGTTTGGTGTTCAGTATGTCACACATTATCATTTTAATCGTATATAGATATGAAACCTTTGTGAACCTTCGCATCTTTAACCAAGCAAGTGAAGCCAAAAGAAATGTTCTTAAATAAAAAAAAGATAGCCCTACTGAGCAAATCTTCAAAGTGAATCAGATAATGGAACTCAGGCCCTGACGACGAATCTGTCTCTCCCTTTGGGAGATGCATTTAGCTTTAATTTCCGCTCATCAGTTTCCATTACAACAACTTAATTGTCCTGAAGACTAGGTCTTATGCACTGTTTTTGACAAACATGAGAAGAAATAAAAGATTTATAGCTGCATTAAGAAACTTCTTGGTGCACAGTACATGTATACAAATACTGACTCATCTCCAGGGCAGTAGTCATCTATTTCCCTCAATGGTGAGTAAGTATGTTCAATGTCGCAGAATCTGTTTTGCAAGTAATTGTTAAAAATATATTGTATACACCACATTCTCCTTCAAAGCAGCAGACTGGCAGCTTCTTTCTCAAGTTGCAGTAAGGAAAGCTAATCAGTTAGAATTTGTGCTAATTGTGTTTTGTTGAAAGAAAACAGATGAGTCTTTGGTGTTATGTTACTTAATCTAATTTTGTCTGAATGACTCTATTATGGATGTTGTCTTTCTTTCAATCAATTCAAGCTAATTCGTTTTGAGGAGATCATGTAATTAAGCTGACTTTCCAAAATTAAGTTTCAGCTTTTTTTTCTTTGCACAACAAGGACAGCCCACTCAATACAATATGTGCATAGGGCGTTCAGAATATTGAAAACCCCTCATATTGTAGAGCCTATAATTTGATTTTGAATGATTTTTTTTGTCTCGTTAGATCATCAGCGATTGGAATGGTCAATTTAATTTTCATCAACCTCGTCCTGTTATACAGTAAGCAGCATGAATGGATACCCCCCTTGAGAAAATAAGAAGTCCACAGATGACAGGCAACAAACCACTTTCAACTAACAACTAATTACAATTTCACAAGACTATTAGAATTGTATTGGAGCAGTTGGTGTGGTTCAACTTCATATATGGATCTGGATAGCTA
The DNA here is from genome assembly GCA_026936325.1 of Platynereis dumerilii. Taxonomy (NCBI): domain Eukaryota; kingdom Metazoa; phylum Annelida; class Polychaeta; order Phyllodocida; family Nereididae; genus Platynereis; species Platynereis dumerilii. The sequence goes on from JAPTHN010000004.1 coordinate 27,543,527, forward strand.
GCTAAGGCTAGATTTTAAAAGAGTATAGCAACTTTTAAAAATGTGTAGGGGAGACAGGGGCTGGTTGTCACAGGGGCAGGTTTTCACACTTTTTATTACACTAAACATGACAGTTACACAACTCAACCTTTCGTTGTTTACTGCTTTTATAACCCACTGGAGTCTGTCTTTTGGAAATCTTGACCCCTGGAAGGGAGTCTGGTTGGCGCACGGTCTGTTAACAATTTCCAGTCACAAAACATAATTATTTACCTGCAACTTGCATACTATGCTAGTCTTTTCAAATAGTTGTTGAAAAAGGTACAGCTCATACACATACTATATAAGCATTTCTGTAAGTCATGAGAAGAGGAAATAGTGAATTCTTTTTATAAAACACACACGTTTTTGACATAAATCTATTTCAAAGTTATAAAAGAAATTTGCAAAAAAAAATCGAAATCATCATCGTCCTGATCAGAATGCTTTCCTGATGCTTTGCAGTCCTTCATTTGTTGCACCCTTAATAGTACACAGTAGCGTGTTTGTTAAGGTCTTCACTGGGCAAGTGAAGAACTCCTCATACGTTCATATGTATAATATTGGTAAATGGCACCTCAGATTGCCTCCGATACATCTGCTCCAATGACCTACAGTTGACAAGACACTGACCGCAATATCCTGCTATTCTGATTAATCATTTGGGAACCTTTTATCAGGAAGTTGACCTGCTGAACATACACGTATCTCCCAACCACTGGTTTAAGTGGGGGATGGGAGACAGGTCTAATACATTGAAATGTTGCAATTTGAAGTGACATGCTTCAGATTTTCTGGATGTAAATATTTGGTCTTCGTGATATTCTGCTGTCTCTGTTTGTGACCGACAATTATTATTTTATTATTATTATAAAATTTATAAAGCACCAATTCCAGCCAGAAGTGCTGTTCAAAGGCGCTACATGTACAACAAAATAAATTCATAAATGGAAAAGTCATCATAGTCCTCAGAAAATACATGTAGTGTCAAAAATATACAAATATAGGCCCTATACTATAAGCCTGTTTGAAAGGGAATGTCTTCAGGTGCTTTTTGAAGACAGACGTGCTGGATGTGTTCCGCAGGTCTTGTGGGAGAGAGTTCCATACTCTGGGTGCTGCACATTCATGCAGTTTATCCTTTTCATGTAATCATTAGATTGGGCTGAGAAATATTCCATGTGACTTTCATCAAGTTTCGTTCAGGCAAAGTTGAGTTATGTCATATATTCAAATATTTTGGTGTCTGTTGAAATTATGCATAAGCAACATAGTAAGTGGAAAGACAGTATAAAAACTTTATTTTCAAATAATTGAGCTCAAAACATTAGCTTTACATCATTTGGCTGCTATTCACATAAAAACACTTTTCTTACTTGCTGCCACTGCCAGGTAAAATGCATAAATTGTCTCAATTAGAATAACATTGATTTTTCAGGATTAGCTGTTCAGAATTATGAACGAATAAAAATGAAAGAAATGAAAATGAAATAAAAATATCAAAACTTTTTCCGCCTAAATTTATTGAGTCAATTAAGCACTTTTTTATTTTGCTACTTTCAGTTATTGATTTTAACATGAAACGGAATTTTTACGGCAAAGTTTTTCGTTTTTGGTCCATTGCACACATTGTGTGAATATGCGATGGAATTTATTTTAGCCTCTGAAAGTAGTTCAGAATATTAGACACACCAATGGTACAATTTGACCAAGATGCTGCTGTCGTGCAGCCTGGGTTTGTCGGATAAATCTTGACACGGTTTAGAATCAAGTTGTAAAATCATAAGTCTTCTTACAACTTGGAAATCTGATATGCAAAAAGAGTGGACAGCATGCTGCACTGTGAAAATGGAACTTTGTATGTCATAATGCTGAAGATTGTCATGATCATACCCAATACTTGCAATGTTAATTTTACTGAAGGAGACAAATCCCAATTGGAAAAATCAAATGGCCTGCTCTAGATCATCCCTAATCTAAGAGCCTCTATGTATGTTTCCAATGGTGAATGTAGAGAAGATGACACTTCATCAGCCATCGTGAGTCACAAAGTGCCATTTCCACAATACAACAGTCCACTATTTTTGCATATCAAAGTTCGTGGCTGTAAAATAGTTGGCAACATTAATTCGTGACACTCTTTTGCTTCAGTTGCTGGGTCCGAGGTTTCATTCGGTCCATGGCTGGGTTGTTGTTTTATACAATCATCCTTCACCTTCATTGCTGAATTCTCTTCCTTTCCTGAATAACCTGCCAAGCCCTTGAACAGCATAGAAAAACATATAAAGCCCCACTCATCAATCCTTCTTAGTAAAATTTAACCTTAGCTCAATTTAGCTGACAGGATCAACTTTATAATACATCCAACCAGCAGCGTTTTCCATCATTCGGATTTGTTTGTAGTGGATACTATAAAGACGGCAGTTGTTCTTAGATGCTACGGAGTTAACAGCAAAACTTCTGCAGTCTGCATCAATGATGCATCTTAGTATGCATCTCCTTTTTACAAATTTTTGAGATACAGTTGTGATATATAAAGGTGTTTCATCTGGTAATGTATTTTCCATCGGGTGTGCTTCAGGTTTAACATACGTATCGCAAACTGAAAAGAAATTAAGAAATATAATAAATATAACAAGAACCAGTAGGGCATGTAAGTAATTTAACCACTATTGGGAACATTGAAAATCTTTTTGACTACTTAAGTGTGTCAAACCCAAAAATTAGTCAAGATACTGATGGAGCTAGTCGTTTGAATAATTTGGTTTGTCATTGATATCATAATTTAGTTGACTAACGAAATTAGTCATTTTACTAATTTAGTTGACTAACGAAATTAGTCATTTTACTAATTGAGTTGGTCTTTTAACTCAATAAATTTGTCATTTCACTAATTTGATTGGTCATATTGACAAATTAAGTTGAATTTAATTGGTCATGTGACTTGTTTGGTTAGTCAAGGACTAAGAATTTGAGAGATTTTGGTGGTGCTAAGGAGCCATATCCTATGTATAGATCAAATTTTCCGTTATACGTATTATCAAGTTCTACAACTGCGTCAGCAGTTGGCCGCGGCGACACAATGGCATGTGCTGCGTCTCTTTAGCAAGCTTAAATCTGAGTTGAAAGTTGATGGTTCAAGCATCCCTGGAAATTATCATTTTCAAATGGCGGTCTGTGTAGTAATTAACTTACATTTGTATTCATTACATATAATTATAGTAATTAATTTAGGCAAAATTACTAATTTAGTTAGTCACTTGACTAACATGACGAAGAATTTAAGGCACTATCAGATGACTAACCTAATTAGTCATGTTGACTAGTTAGTTAGTCAAAAGGATTTTCAGTGAAACTGATGTTGCACTTTCCTATTTCCAGCTCTTGCATGCTGCGCAGAAGTGTGATATTCTCTTGTCTGGTCTGATTATGGCTTGTCTTGTTTGATTATTATCTGTCTGAGGCTTTCTTTTCAGATATTTCCGTGTCTGATTATTGCTTGTTTGGTTATTGCCAGTCTCATATTTCCTTGGTCTTCTCTTGACTGATTATTACTTGTCTGATCATCTCTTGTCGGATATTCTCTTGTTTGATTTTCCTTGGCTGATCTTTGCCTGTCTGATATTCTCTAGTCTGATCTTCTCTTGTCTGATAATCGCTTGTCTGATCTTCTCTTGTCAGATCTTATCTTTTCTGATTATTACTTGTCTGATCTTTTTTTTGACTGATCTTTTTCTATCTGACTGTTGCTTGTCTGATCTTCTCTTGTCTGATCTTCCCTTGTCTGATTATTCCCTGTCTGATTACTGTTTGTCTGACCTTCTCTTGAATGATCTTCTCTTGAATGCTTTTTCCTTGTCTGATCTTTGCTTGACTGATATTCTTTAGTCTAATTATCTCTGGTCTGATTATTGCTTGTCTGATCTTCTCTTGTTTGATATTCTCTTTTCTAATTTTTCCTTGTCTGATTTTATTCTTGTCTGAGCTTTCCTTGTTGGAGGATTATTGTTTGTCTGATTATTGCTTATCTGATTATTGCTTGTCTGATTATTGCATGTCTGATTATTGCTTGTCTGATCTTTCCTGTCTATTTCACTAGGAATCATGCACAAAACGGCACATATAGAGGGCAAATTTACAAATTCAGCTGAAGTCTTCCCATCAAACAACACATAAACTGATGATGTCAAACACATCTTATGCATTATGCACTCACTAGAAATGGCTGCAATATGGCACAACTGAGGAGACACTTTTATCGATTGTCATAACCATATTATGTAGCTACTTTGTATTTGAAAACTTTTTCGAAATATGAAATGAAAACCTTAGGCATACTAGAGAAGCGAGTATAGTAATTTAGCATTGAAGATATAAAGAAGCTCTGCCAGGCTTTTTACACTAACTTGTTTAGATATGCCTTACCATTATTTAGATTATTTTGGCTGCTCAGTTGCATCCTGCTCGACTGCATCACCATAGAACAACCTAAAAGCATAAATGCTCTTTTTTAAATCTACAAAATCAAACATTGAATATTATGGAACATTAGACCGTGTAAAATAACGCGAAAAGATAATCATATACATGTACGCCCTTTACAGTTTGTAAACATAAAGAGTGGACTGTTGCGCTGTGACAAAATGGCACTTTGTGAGTCATCATATTGATGATTTGTCATGAGTATACCCAATACTTTCAATGTTAATTTGATTTAAGGAGACTAATCCCACATGTTGGTGACAAGCAAACAAAAGGATTATGCATCTGTTAGAAATGTCTGAGAGAACATCTTATGAGCTTAGTCCCATAGGAGTGTCCTGTACAGACAGCCTTACCCTCACTGGTCACTTCAAAGTATGCAGCCGGAAGCCTCCTGCGGAATTTCAGGATACTCTTCTTCACAATTAGACCAATGGACATTGTCTCATCAACAAGATCATTTTGGAAGCCAGAATCAATGAAACTTCTTCCAAAACGATCTAAAGATGCAGAACCATTGCCATTCAATTTCAAATATCGAATAACGGGCAGAAGTCCATTCCGTTTGTAGTGGAAACCGATGAACTGGCCAGTTTTCACTCTTACCCCAGAAAATGTATTTGTCTGGAATAGAAGATATTCAGCTAAAAAGCAGATGATACTTATAACACTATGATAGTACAATATACTTACAAATTTGAAAATAACATTCAATTTTTTGGGTCAACTTTTGATTCTCGCCAGAAGAAGGGATCAAAGATAGAAAATAAGATGATGAGTATTATCCCAAAAGGAAGTGAAGTATGATGTCATAACTTTTACATATTTGTGAACAGCATCTTCCCATTGGTTCAAGTTGAATTCTGGCAGGCTATGCCAATTATTGAATAGGCCAACTTCAACATTGGAATATTGCAGATTATTTAGCAACATTCAATGTAAGTGCCATTTACATAGATATAATTAGATTTATAAAACCTTCAGAACAAGGACATTACATTTATTTTAGATAATTGAGAAATACCAAATTTAAAGAAATACCAAAATACTCACCTTAACGCCCAAAGAAGTGGGGGTAACACTAAGTTTGTTGACAAGAAGAAAATCATCATTGTTGTACTCCCAAATATCAAGGTAAAATTGCTCAGTGCTGTATGCGAAGTAGACAAATTTAGTCAAAAAGCCATCGCAAGGAAATGTGAGTTGTTCAAAAATATTAGTGGCTCGTCCATTTGTTGCTCCCCCGGGGAAGTCAATGGCAGTTGATCCAACTCCGCACCCGATACTTTGTACAACTGAAAAAAAAAACAGGAAGTGGGAAGGTACACAATAGATGGCGCCACTTGTGGCATCAATGAATCATTAGTTGTCTTCTATTATTTAAACTTATAAATTCCAGATACAAGTTATCGCAGTCCATACATCCAAAATTTAATGTAGAGTCGGATACCATTTTGTGGTATTTCTGTGGACAAACTTTTTATCTCTCCCCCTATGAACACAATTCATGCTGAGCTCTCTCAGACTGCTCACTGCATTCGCGACCCGTCATAGGCAGCATAATGTTTTTCATTAGAGGGAGCATCCAATCAATTTAATCAGGACCGCACTGTAACTTAATGATTGGGACCGTCTCCCTTGGACTATTCGAGCCCCCGTCAGACAGAACTCAACAGTGGCGGCAAAAAGTGGCTTGCGGGAGGATAAATCGATCATATATATCACAAATTGTGGTGTATTTAAAATATGCATGTTGTGTGGCCAACACAATGCCGGTCTCCCATGCATGAAACTGCTTAATTAACCGACTGTAAAGTTTAATAAAAAATTATTTTTAAAAAATAATAGCTGTTTGCAGTTGTTAATGCAGAAGTCGTTTTATTACAGAAAAAGATCTTTGGTAAAATTACACAAGGTAGATTCATTGAAATCAAACAAATATTTAGGATATAAAATCACAAAAGCTGTTGTTCCACAGATGATTATTGTTATAATGCAGTGCATCAATGTTTCATCATTTTTGTAACAGTCAATTAAAAACTTATGAAACATGTTTATTGACCACATGAGACATTATCATATGCCAACAAAAAGTTTTCTACCCTCACAATATATTTAACGTTTCAATGAAACAATATTAATTTTCTATCATATGAGCAGTGATCAGATGAAGAAAAATGAGATATGAAATAATCCAGATTGGAAATATTCACTGTGGCAAAACTGGACGAGGGTAACTGAGTTACCCTCGTCTCAATTTCTCAAAATTAATTGAAAAAACTAGGTCATCCCATTGGATCCCATGTTAAAGAAGGACGAGGGTAACTGCTTTCCTCGAAACTGAATGACTAAGGTAACTGTGATTGGTGACGAGGGTAACTGCTTGTAAATTGTGCATTGAGTCTATATGGATATAGAAAGAACAGCTCTGTGGTGTGTTTGTGTACACTATAGTCATACCACATTCAAATGAAGCCAAATATATCTTAATAAGCCATACATTACAGTTAAGTTCCGGTTAATATTTGGAAGGTACGGGATACATTTTTAATACTTTTTTTCAAAATTGGAGAACAAAACAGATCCCTGTGTAAATGGAAGATACAAAGTCACAAAAAAGAGATACTCATACTCAAAGTTTTAAAATGGGTATAAGTGGACACTGCATATAATATATGATGGCATTACATGTATTTCTGGGATCAGAAGCAATGCTCGGACTACATATAGAGGGGCCACCTGAACTACTGCATTAGAACTTCTAAATAAAGGCTGTTGCGGAAGTTGTTGAATAAAAATAAGAAGGGTACTCGGCAATTGAGTCATGGATTTCTTCATACATGACACTGCTCAATGTTCCATGAATTACAATAATGTTGAACTGTTTAACTTTTCATGTAAGATGCCAGAGTTGCTCAACATGAGCATTATACCAAGAATTAGTAATGACATACTACATTCTTTCATAATTTCTCAATTCTTTTTTGTATTGAAAACCATAGATCAATTCCATATAGTCAAGTGAGGCATTACAGAGGAGCAATAATGGTTTACAATACAGGCAATAACACTGGAGGTGCTGAATTTTCAAAATAGCAATGGAAAAGATTTATCTTACGTAACGTCAGGAGAGATGTCAACTTTGAATAGTGTTTTGTCTATTCTGATCCCTACAGTTAACAAGAAAAGTACCCTTAAATAGGGTACTGTATCGATCTTAACGTGAACCTGAGGGCATAAGGCATGTAATAAAAAGTTTTGATATCTCAAAGTAGGCATTTCTATGAATAGTTGGCCACAGAAAAAAATTCCAAGACCCCTCCCTTTGTAAATCTTACACAACTATGAGGATTTGTGAAATAAAAGTAAACTTCAGTTATTTCAGGAACCTAAAAAAAGTAAAGTCCATTTCTTAACAAAAAAATTAGGAAATATCTCCCCTCCAAAACTAATCTTGGATTTGAAAATAAAAGAAGAAAGTTTGTTGTTCTCACTGGTTTTAGAAATTTTGTATCCTCAAACCGTTATGCGCCGAAACGCATTGTGCGAGCTTAATATTGCAAATAGAGCAAAATAAATGAGCGCATTGAATGCGGGGAAGTTTATTTGATATACGCAGGTTTTTAAATTTTGAAAATCGGACGTTTATTAAGGTTTTTATGGCAAGTTTTTCATTGAAAATGATGTACACAATATTTGATGACGTTTCACACGCTAAAAATATCGCCAGAATGATTTCCTAACCTTGATGAATCGATTTACTGTTAAGTATACTTACATATACGTTTTTTTACAGGTTAAGACATCGATACAAAAAATGTTTCATACAGGTTAAGAGGTGTCGTCTGGACAGATATATATCTATTTACTATCTTTCTATCTACCTGTCAATCTATCTATATGGATCTTTCAGCAATACAATCAATTTGCTGTCGGGCTATGTATGACCAATCCACACTTCATTTAAATTCAGATTCGATTGAATAATCTTGATTTTTCTCTCACTTTTTATATTTCAAACTTCAGATAAAAAAAGGCAACATTAAAATCAGTATTTTTTACTTTTCTGGGTTCCTTTAAGTTTGACAAATAAACATACATATAGATTTATATGTTATAAATTTCCCGGAAGGGGGTATATATTTTTAACTTTTCAACCTTTTCTCCCCTATGTATTTACATATTATGTATGTTTTGATCTATCAAATCAAATAAAAATCTATCTATCTATCTATCTAGCTAGCTAGCAAGCTGGCTACCTATGTACCTATCTATCTATGATACAATCTATTTTCCATCCTTTTCCCCCTTTTCCCTTCCTTTTTTCATTCCTTTCTTCATTCCTTCCTTCCTTCCTTCCTTATTTATTTCCTTCCTTCTTTCTTTCCTTCTTTCTTTCCTTCTTTCTTTCCTTCTTTCTTTCCTTCTTTCTTTTCTTCTTTCTTTCCTTCTTTATTTCCTTCTTTTTTTCTATGTTCCCTCCATCTCTCAGTTGTGTTTAATTTATAAACACTCGCGCTGGCTGTCACTAGGCTGCGCTGCTATCACACCAGCAATATATTTAAAATTCTATATAGATAGGTCAAAGGAACAGCACGACACTCTAAGTGTTACAGTCGAAAAATTATGAGTACTCATGTATTTTTTCATTCTGTTTAGATCTAGTTTATAATTATCCCTCTCTTTTGTATATATATATATCTTCTTTGTGTCTTTATAGTTAATTTTTACCATTATCACACATGTAATTGACAAAATTAACAAAAATGAAAGTAATTGAAATTTCAACCTATATGACTTCTCAAACCATAACAGAAGATTTCTGCATGCCACCTCTTCAAGTATATTCTAATTTCTTAAGATCCAAACTGAATAACATTTTTTGTAGCTTTTGTGATAGCATGGGTATATCTGGAAAATTCCTGCAGTCTATTCACTTTGAGTTTCTAGTTATTGCTCTTGAGTGAAAACGGGCAAATACCCTCGTCATAGCAACAAGCATGGTCACAGTTACCCTCGTCTCGAGAAGCAGTTACCCTCGTCATTTCGGAGGTGCTTTAAGCCATTTCTAGAGTCACACAGCCTGAATCAGCACTTGCTCAGTTACCCTCGTCCAGATTTGCCACAGTGATATTGGACAGGAAATAATCAGACAAAAACTGATTTGATGGATGTTTTTGTATCATGTCTTATTATGGCATGTCTGATCCTTCATTGCCAGACCATTGCTTGTCTGACCTTCCCTTGTCTGATTAGAGCATGTTTGATCATTCCTTGTCTAGTTATTGCTTGTTGGATTGTTGCTTGTTTATTCTTTCCTGACGAGTCTCCGATCTTTTTGTCAGAATATATCTTTTCTGGATTTTCTAAACTGATATATATATTGTTTGATTATTACTTGTCTGATAATTTCATCTCAGGTATTTCCATGTCTGATTAATACTTGTCTGATTATTACTTGTCTGACCCTCACTTGTCTGACATTTCTTTGTCTGGTTATTACCGGTCTGATATTTCCTTGTACATCTCTTGTCGGATCTTTCCATGTCTGATTATTGCTTGTCTGATCTTATCTTGTCTGACCTTTCCTTGTCTGATCTTCCCTTGTCTTATTATGGCTAATCTGATATTCACGTGTCTGATTATTCCCTGTCTTATTATTGCTTGTCTGATCTTCTTTTGTCTGATCTTTTATTGTCTGACTTTCCTTTTCTGATTATTGCTTGTCTTATTATTTCTTGTCTGATTGCTTGTCTGATATTTCCTTGTCTTGTTGTTGCTTGTCTGATTGTTGCTTGTCTGATCTGTTGTTGTCTGATTACGACTTTTCCTGTCATCCCATATCTGATCAGTGATCATTGTCTGATTCTTGTACTTTCTTGTCTGATCATCACTCCAGGGTCAGCTATATGTCAAATCAGGTATATTTCATGAGGAATCATGCACAAAACAGCACATATAGAAGGCAAATTTACAAATTTCCTCAGCTGAATCTTCCCATCAAAGAACACATGAACTGATGATGTCATACACATCTTATGCAGATGAACATTGAGCAGTGCCCATCTTTGTCTAACACTGGGGACAAACAGTGCATTTTAACATCTATAGTAACTTTGAGACCAAATAGTCTTACAGTGAATAGATTTGGTCTTCCAATCATTGTCAAATTGGTGTCACTGGGAAACCAATTTTCCCAGAAAATCATTATTAATAAATTTATAATAATTTCACATTTGGTTTGTCATAACATGCAGTTCTTGGGTGCAATTGAAATGTGAGTCAGTTAGAGGCCTTTTTACGTAATTTTCTTGAGTAAGTTGGAGGGGGCCCTCTGAAAGTCACCTCTGAAAGTCACCTCTGAAAGTCACCTCGGAAAGTCAGCGGGCCCTCTGAGTTATTCATGCTGTAGTTGCCCCTTTAAGGTGCCAAAAGCAAATTTTTTTCAGTTAGGTTTTGCTCCACTTCACACACAACGTAATTGTCAAGAAGTCTGATTTACAGTCCTCGTCATATTTACGTGGAATCTCAAGTTCTTTCTATGCTGTTGAACTGTGATTTTAGAGATGACTCCATTCTAGCATTGCATTTTATATGTATTAACTATTAGCTGTGATGTCATTTTAAAGTGGGTCAGATTCCCCAGATTTTAGCCAATGTGAATCCGACTGAACTGAGCATCACAGTTGCAAGTCAATTTCAGAGTGAAAATTGGAGCTTGAGATTCCACATAAATATAAATAGGACTGTAATGAGTGTGATCGTTTTGTAATATACCGTCTCATATAATAATAAAATTTAAAATGTACAATAATAATTAATAATCACACTCTAGAAAGTGAAAGTCAAGATTTCTTATGAAAAAGTGAAATAATGGCCAAATTCAGAGCATGGTTACATGTTTATGGGTCAAAGGTTTATTGTTTTGGTAAACGTCATAACTTTACTCAAGCAGCTTTACGTCACAGCAAAGCACAGAGTATAATACTAAAGGAAACTATTACATTATGAGTGAAAACTCTACTCCTCAAGTGGTAAGGTTTACCCGTGTGACCGCTTTGCTATAGGCCTACGTAGTGTGTACATTTCAGGGAGAAACATCTATTAAGGAATATAAGAACATTTACTCCAGCTTTCAGTCAAGGTTTATAATTTTTTAAAGTGAACAGATTGAGACATCTGGCATTTAGAGTTGGTAGGGGAACATTTACTACTAAAAAGCAAGATGTGTTTTGTGCGCCAAGATCTTTACTTGTCACATAACACCTTATTCTATAATGAGTAAAAAATTTAGCCTCTTCTGCACAACAATTTTTTACAGCTCTCGCAATTGCTCTGAAGAAATACATTTTTTTCATAGAGTGGACCTATGATGTCAAAGCTGGAGACTCCATTGGAACCTATACAACTTTGGTGCAAGCTATGGTGTCATAGGTCAAACTAGCCAATAGCATTTCATGTAGACAACTTCATCATAGCCTTGCAATTATGTCATGGCCAGATGAGCCAATGATACCACTGCAAAAACTCAGGTGTTAAGTGGGAGGGGGGATTGTTTATTATTTGGTGATGCCAAAGGTGCCTGAAATTCAACCAAGCATGGTTAATAGCATAAATGGTAATTAATCACAGTTGTTCACCAACATGTTTCTGATCTAAATTGGATTTAATATGGAGCTGTCAAGTCAAGCATTTTGTTTACTGTTTGCAGTTTTTTGGCCACTCCTTTCAGTGTAAAACTACCAACAATTACTTTAATCCTATATTGTTTATTGGTTACCACAGTTCACAGGAGTGAATATGCAGACATAAGGATCAATTGACAGCTTTTGAGCAGAGTGCCCCTCCCCAGGAGTGTAGTCCAACCTTGCACCTGAGTTGTTGTGATATTATTGGCCGCTCTGGCAATGATGTAACTGCAAGGCTATGATGAAACTGTCCACAAGGGACGCTATTGGCCAGTTTGACCTATGGCATCATTGATAGCACCAATTTTGCATATCCTCTAGTGCTTGGCAATGGAGTATCCACCTATGACATCATAGGTCCACTCTGGCAGTGAGAAAAAAAACTGATTTCTTCAGATCAATTGCTAGAGCTGTAATAATAATCCTTGTCATTACATTCAGTAAATGAACACTTTGCTGCGTCATTGTTCTTGAATCAACTGGCGGACATTTGCTATTTTGGTGTGAAGTTTGTCTGTGAGGCTTAGGCATTTTATTCGATTGATGATGGAGTTAACATTTATTATTCATGTGAAATGTTTTCCAGATGGAAACTATTTGTTGAAGGTGTCGAATCACGCATTCAACCGTTATTGTGTGACATATTTCTGCTGTTCATTTTCTAAAATACAGGGCCCGATTCAATATGAATACAGGAAACCATTATAACATATGGGAATAATGATACATTCTTTTTAAGTAAATGTCATTGCACTCTCATTGTATATCAAGTCATATTATCTAAACCTCCACTAACATCAAAAATTGTGTCCTTCCAGAAAGGAAGTTATCTTAGGCAATCCATATTTATTCTTTCAGCAGTGCAAGTAAGTAAGTAAGTAATATTTATTTAAAGTCGGATTTACAAAAGAAACATAAATCCGCAAGGGATTTTTTTTACCGACATGTTTACCTGTTATGACTATCCTTGCACTAAATAACAGAGACGTTTACTGTATTTAACTGTGATCACTTTCTCATTCGGTAGTCCTTAAATTTAGAAAATGTTACTGTTTACATCAATTCAGTAGCTTGATTCTGTGGTGTCAGCTTCTCAGGGTAAACTATAAACTTGTTTGAAGAGTTTTATAACGAAACTGTTGAACCTCTAATTTCATAAAGATTTCTTGAAGCATTGATGTTACTGTACATTTGATAGATAAATATTTAATTTTACAAAGTACACGTCTAACCTTGAATATGAAATCATATGTACAGAATAGATGGCAGCACATGTGGCACACTTGGAAGACAACACATGTACAAGGAAGGAACTACAATGCAAGCTCATAATCATCACTGTGAAACAATAGAGCATTAACTTGCTTATGAGAGTTTTCTGAAATTAGCAACTGGTCTGCCTTATCTCACGGTACAAAAGGTAACCGGAAGTGAGCAAACATTTACTCAAGCTGGTTAAACAGGCTGTAACTTAGTTTGGTAAACATTTACCCCAATGTCTCAAGTCAACATGTACTTAGATTAGTTGAACTCGAGCAAAAACCTTTTACCAGATTTGTTCGAAAACATTTACCTCAATCAGTTGCTACTCAGCTGCAACCGTTTTTAGTAAACAATCAACCCGAAGACTTGCAGCTGATAAGCCACAAATTTTCAACTGTTTGGGTTGAACGTTTACCAAAAACTGTCGCAGCTGAGTAGTGGCCAGGTAGAGTAAACATATTCCCAATAATCTTAGAGTGCACCAACTTTCTGAAGTAAGTAATCACCTACCTTCTATCCCATATAATCCAATCAAAAATATTAAAGTCCGAATTACAATGACAGTCATGGTGGTGATTGTAGTTGTGCAGTTTTGTGTGTTCTTTGAACAAATTTTGACTTATGGCTTCTTTTTTCTTCAGTTAAAAACATCACTGTTGTTACAGTAATTCAGTGTGTGCTGAACTTTAAAGTCTCTCATTTATTCAAATCGTGCAGCCAAGCCAACATGTGTGTGCTGTTGTGGACACCTGCCTCTTTGTGCCTGTCTGGCACGTCTCATAATTTATATATACAGTGAATTATAGACTTGTTGGCAATCAATATCTACTATAAAGTTGCATTTTGTAATTTTGGACCATTAGTTACATATGGTTGTTTTATTTAAAGCACTTTTTGCAATTGTGAAAGTGAACAGACGATTTTATCACATTTGTAGCATTGATTAACCTTTGTCTTCAAATCAACTCACTATAAAGCACAGATAATATGCAAAGAAAATATTGATTAAGTTCATTCAAATGCAGCTAGATTTCGATTGGAATGCCATCCATAGTATATACCAATGACAAGAGGCTTTGATGTCGTCAGTCATCTTCATTATCAGGAGATAAGAGATTGATTTTTTCCAACTGAGGTAATTTCAGTCAGGGTATCAAAATCGACAACCATAGTATTGGAAGGGATTTAAAAACTCAACACAATGTAAATCTAAAATCAATTTTTGAGATACAATAGATTACCTTTCAAAGGTTTCCACAGAAATATAAATTCAGAAATAGATTAATATAAACCATTTACTCAGAAAAGCTGCATGAGAGACCTCCCACTTACATAAAGCTTAACTTCAAGTGAATAAAATATAATTAAAATAAAAATCAAGGAAAATTATAGAAAGGTATTGACAGATAGAGTCACACTCATCCCAATTAAAAAAAATATAATTATATTTTATATAATTGTCCACTTTGTGTACAAAATTAGGCGTGATGGTGGTCGGTACCTACAATTTTGAGTATATGGAGACATTCTCAAAAATTCCCCGAAATGACAAATGGTTGCCATGGAAACCATAGTTTGCACTTTGTGACATAATTCAATAAAATTAACAAGAAAACATAATTTAAGGAAAATAGGCCTACTCACTGAGCTAACTCAGGACGCAAAGTATCATTTTGCATTTATGGTGCCCTGCCTTTTTTGCTATCGCCCGAATACTATAACAAAACAACCCAAGTCAGGGTCACTGAGTAATAATATCACAAGCTGTTGTGTGAATTAATATCACTTGAGCCCGCAGGGCGCGTGGTTGTTTTGTTTTTATCACCTGGTTTTACCTCAAATTTTTAGTTATAAAGAGGGACTATTTTCTGCCATTACAAAAATGTGACGTCACCATGAAGCAACAATGGATATGATGTCACAATCCCATTATTCTAGCCCTTGTTTGGTTTGTGACATCATCAGGCAAATGAAATGCTGATGATATCATAACCATTGTTAAAAAATATCACCCTTGAAGGGTGGTATTTTTTACAATATCATAGGCCCTGATATTTTGACTGTAAACAGTGATATACAGAGTCAACAAGGTGATAATGTTTGTTTATTTGTCAGACATCACATCCACTTGTAAAATGAATGGTTGCGGCGGAAATCATCATGAACAAAACTGTCTTCTTTTACTGCTACTACAGGAATGGATGGATAATGGTGGTTTTATCTCTTTAAATTACATTTATGTTCTCTGATAGGCTAATTAAAACAGGAGCGGATAGCAACCAAAGGGTCGTCTCTCCGATAATTTCAAATTACTTTGCCAACATTTTATTGTCAAGTAATCCCTTAGTTTTGTGTACTTGTCATTAGTCTGTTATACATCCATAAACAGAGCAATTTGTCATAGTGTAGCAAATGAATGCAGCTGCAATAAGTGGAGGACACCAAGACTGATTTGGTTGGGCTGTGAAAGAGGATTGTTTACTAGGAAATGGGAGAATTGTTCGACTGTTTTTTATTTGTTTACCTGAAACAAAAACACATGTAAGATATTTTTTGGACATGAGCAAACACAGGCACCCTGCCTACAAAGGACTTGCAAATCTCAAGCAAATAAATTAAATTAAGTTTCGAGTCAATCATTTATTTTGGCTGCAAAAGAACATTTGTGTCATTTTTACAAGAGTTACTGCGGTCTATTGCCGATAGACTATATGTAAACAGAGCGGAGTGTTGCACTGTGAAAATGGCACTTTGTGAATCATCATAACGATTATTTGTTGTGATCAATGCATACCCAATACTTGAAATGTTAATTTAATTTAAGGAGACTTATCCCACTTGTTGGTGACAGGCAAACGAAAGGGTTATGCATCTGACTCTTACTTTAAAATCAGTTACGACAAATCAAATGGCCTTCTCTTCATCTGAACTAATCAAACAGCCTTTATGTGTCCCATGTTGAATAAAAAGAAGATGACACTTCATCGGCTATTATGACTCACTGAGTGCCAAAATCTGTTTGAAGCAACACTGATTTTTTGCATACATGTATCAGGTCTGGACCAAAAAGGAATGCTTTATCATTTTTTATACATTGCACTATCGTATGGTACTATACGATACAACAATATCTGATCAACTAATTAGTAAAGGAGAGTTGGGTTATACATGTATACCATGTGAAGAAAGGGTCATGTGTCATATCTTATTCTTAATATAGATGTTGTGGGTATAGCCTGTTTTTCACACTTGTAATCATTTGCTATTGCTATTGGACCATTGTGTAATTGTTTATGTTATTTTATATCATGCATTTGTAATATCAGTGTGTTAGATAGAAAAGCTCTAAAAGGCACATTTTAGGCCTACTGCAGCAAAAATCAATAGAACAGAGACTGCAATGAATTTTGGCGATTACAAATGATGCAGGCATTCTGCATTAGTCATTCCTGAATTGAATAAGTTACTACACATTATGCAGGTTTGTCATGGTTGGGGCGTGGTCTAGGGCACTAGGTATTTAAGGAGTGTGGGATTACAGTGCAGGGACACATCATCACTTTGTGGGAGTTTAGAGAGATGCTTGAACCAGGAGGACCAGAGGGCAGTGGCTCTTGCCACTTGCCATGGCTCTGGTCAGGTGTTGTATAAGGTTAGTAACTTGTTTATAACAATAGTATCAGAATATTTAGTAATGAACAAAATCATGCAAGACTTGAAGAACTAGAGGACATATTGGTGAGAGCTATCTGGGCTTGATTGCAAGTAGACTGTCTATTCTTAACAAAGGTACGACTGATTGAGGTGATGTGAGTTAAGCAGTTACGATCTGATTGCACATTTATGAGTACTGACCTGCGCATCTGTTCAGGGGGGATGAATAGGGTTTTATGTGGTTACGCTGAGAAAAGGCAGTTTGCTGTCGAGTAAGGACAGAGAGACAGTTTGTGGTTTCACCCATCGCAAGAGGATGGATGAAATATGGTTTATCAGAGATAATCAGTGACTTTATGTATGGATGTTCAGTGATTTATTAATGACTTTAATCATAAGATTGAGGTATAATTAATTAGTGTAAATGTGAGATCAGGATGAAGGAAACACAAAGAACTGTGTTAGAACTGTTCAGAGATCATATCAGTCAGGGTAAGCCTAAATGTTTGAGAATCAGTGACTTGGTCGATTAAGAAGAAGTGCTTTGTGCTAATGTCTATTCTAGATGTCTACAAGAGTGTAGCATGACATTCATCCAGATTGTAAATGAAACTATCTAAACTGATTGTTATAATATAGTACTAAATTGAACTCATTCTATAGCTTTTACAGTGCCATTTATGTTGCTATAATGTTATTTTGGGTCCAATAGAATTATATGTATGTATAATTTACATCCCATGGCTTTGTGTAATAAATGTTTAAACTTTAAATTAAACTCTTGGGTCTTGAACAGAATAAATGTGCATGATTGAATTTGCATTTATTTCTAGCAGTCAATCAGTTGAAAGCAGCAGTACAGTAGCTTGAATAGAATCTCAGAGTCTGTTAGATTCCGATAAGTAATTTGACACAGTGTAAGTCTCAAGAATATGACCAGTGTGCCATGTTCAGGAAATCAGTACTTCCAATACAGAGAGACATATTAAAACCACTGAGCTCTACTCGCCTTCCCCATAAATACATGAGTAGATGAGATGAATATTTTCCAATTAGCTCAAAAGACTGGTCATGCAAACAAGATTTCGGGTCTTCTCACAGCCAAGCCAAGCATTGCGAGTATAATAACAGTTCAAGAACAAAAGCGAGTTATGACCAATATATTTCCCATATTTATTTCGTAGATAGTCTTAGGTTGGTAGTAACTTATTGCCCCATTGTGGTCGATATGATATGGTTCCGGAACCGGGTATGATCAGTAATGAGGTAATTGGAAGGTATTGTGATTTAAAGTATTTTAGGTGTCAAGGTATTTTATTTTTCTTTGTATTCGATGGGTTCAAATTTGCTAGTAAACCCATATTCAGGCATCAAGCTCTGCAACCCAGGCTTTTTAGTGCCTTGATGGAATTGTGAGTAATCATTATAATGTCACATGCACAAAGGCAGCAGACCCTGGCAATAGTGAGATAATGGACCATCCATCTCCTGCAATGACAGGTTCAGTCATTTGGGCATTGTCTTGATGACAAAATCTCATCATGCATGACCATTAAGGGAGGCCTCTGCATGAAAGTAATGGGTTTTTCCAAGCAAAAAGAACATTAGTGTGAATTGATTATGTTGGAGAGCGTGCAACCCTTTTTGGACATTGGGGTTTTCATCAGATCAATCAATAGATGATGCAGCAGTTTGGCCAGAATAGCTAAGTAGGCCATGCTTTGGATCAATAGAGTGTCTGAACTGCAGCAGCAGTGAAATTATTGATTTTATCCACATGCAGAAAAATGCGCTCCCAGCATTAATTAACATAAACAGCAACCCTTATTCCAGCAGTAGCTCCTGCAGCAGTGCTTGAATTTATTGATTGAATTGTGCTGCAGCAGCAGTGCAGTAGGCTGTGATCAGCAGTTGCAGGCAGAACATCAGACTGGGATAGACACAGTGCAGCAGGTGCTCAGACATTGAGGTTACCACTTAGAACATGGAACCTTATCTGTGGGAAAAATAACCTATTATTGTGGGACTAACAGGCTTTATTAGTCTATTTTCAGATGAATTCAGCACGTTTTGAACATCAAAGATGTGGGTAAGTCACATTTGGGACCTTGTTGCTTGTCAGTTTCTTTTTGTCATAATTACAAGATAAAACAAAATAAAAAGTATTGTAAAATGGATATTGAATTATATGAAATATGTTTAGTTTTTGCATGGGAGATATTTGTATTAACATGAGCAAAGAAAAACTTTTTTTTTTTGTTCTCATTATTCATGATTTAGCAAAATAGCAATAACATACAAATAAGAATTAAACTAGCATGAATAACTTAGGCAACAAGGTGCCACATGGAACAAACGGACTCAAATGTATGGAACTGGAGGTGGAAAAGCATTCTATTGAGGTATGTATTTCAACAAGTACAATCAAATATAAATCAATAGCCAGTCCTGTAAGCCAACATTCCTGTGTTGTGCTTGCCATATGCAGCCTAGAGTTTTTATCGCACTCATTATGATGAATTCAAATGGTTGAAAAAAGGCAGTGAATCTAATTTTGGCTTCATTACACATTTGTGTAACTACTACTTAGTCAAAGAACATTATAGATAAATAACCAAGGGTATAAGATGAAATGAATAACTTTGAAGTTAAGGAAAGAAATTTTTGCTAGTTCCAAATTATAAGACATTGTGAGATGACCTATGCTCCAAAGAATGTCACATTGATTCTGCTTGACCATTTGCGCAATTGTGCTAATCATGACATGTATTTGCTTTGCAGGAAAAAAATTAATATTCCAAATTACACATTCTGAAATTATTGGTAGCTTGCAGACATTTGGGAAATTGAAGTGCTTGCAAGAATGACCACAGGTTCAAGTTAACAGATACACTGATTCTTTATGATAAATATGTCTCAGTGTATATAGAGTTGAAATATGCGTAACAAGCAGAATGTGAAGATATGCAAAACAGACATTGCAGATCCATTTGGTTGTTTTTATCAATGAGAACTGATTAGTAAAAACAATATAATTTGTTCATTACATGTAACACTAACGGAACTAACACAAGTATAAGACAAGGTACTAATTATAAATGATCTAACATTCTTGAATTATGATAAATGACACTTTGACATGTGGATTGTCCTACTTCTGTCAATAACAATGTTTGACAAATCATCATCCTAAGATTTATATGTTGTGTTTGTGATTCGAATACTGAAATAGATGAAACGCATGGGATATGGCAACAAATTACTTGAAATTATCTCAAGTAAATTTATCTAATGACAGATTTTAATGCATTTCAATGATTCTGGAATTTTCATATTCTGCAAGCCAGATTACTGTGTGATTCATTTATTGTGGTATTATTCATTTAGCATTAAGAATATGACATATGACAATAATGTATTTATGAAGGAAGAATCTTATAATATAACTGTAATTGGGGATTTACTGTATGGGTAGAAAATAGCATTTAATTAGGGAGGTCAACACATGTCCAAGTCACTTTACATCTGTACGAAGTCCAGGGCAACTGGCACGACTACAAGAACGCAACTATCGAACATGCAGACACAGGCAGGGTTCCGGTGCAGCATCTTCAGTATCGATACACGAGTTCCGTGAGACAGCATGACGGATCTTCCTTTGAGGGCCGTAGGAGCATCCTTCCATCACTTCAATCGAAAAGCATCCGAATGAACATTGGATCCAGCAACATGAACATTTCTACTGACCGTTTATAGGTATGCTGTGCTTTTTGATTAACTGTGAAACGCATATGATTGCCTTATGGTACTTACAGCGTGGTGCACATGGTGTAAGATTCGTCATCGGGAGTCCTTTCGACAGCATTGCGGATCTACAACTATCGACGGAGAAGCAGATGCTACTCAGCAATGAAGGAAAACGCAATCAGCAATGGGAAGACAAAAACCTCATAAAGACTATGTAAATGAATTTGAGAGGTTTAATACTTTCCATCATCAGGAGACGAAAGGAGGGTACCATGACATGAACAACATCATTGAACTCAGGAACTGACGGGGAAGAGGAAAAAACCTGCAAACTCCATGATGGACGGCTGATAAACCGTATGTCAGCTGATAAGGACGACAACACTTCGTGATTTGACTGCTGGTTGTGAAGTGATGAGGACATTGTGAACTAGATTAGGTGGTTCAGGTTACAGAAAAATGTATGTTTTGGAAATAAGAATCACAAAGTTCAGTTGTGGGTGTAGACAGTGTGGTTTGTAAATAAAATACATTTCGTATTTTCTTTCCACTAAGTGGGGGGGATATCGTATGGTACTATACGATACATCAATATCTGATCAACTAATTAGTAAAGGGGAGTTGGGTTATACATGTATACCATGTGAAGAAAGGGTCATGTGTCATATCTTATTGTTAATATAGATGTTGTGGGTATAGCCTGTTTTTCACACTTGTAATCATTTGCTATTGCTATTGGACCATTGTGTAATTGTTTATGTTATTTTATATAATGCATTTGTAATATCAGTGTGTTAGATAGAAAAGCTCTAAAAGGCACATTTTAGGCCTACTACAGCAAAAATCAATAGAACAGATACTGCAATGAATTTTGGCGATTACAAATGATGCAGGCATTCTGCATTAGTCATTCATGAATTCAATAAGTTACTATACATTATGCAGGTTTGTCATGGTTGGGGCGTGGTCTAGGGCACTAGATATTTAAGGAGTGTGGGATTACACTGCAGGGACACATCATCACTTTGTGGGAGTTTAGAGAGAAGCCTGAACCAGGAGGACCAGAGGGCAGTGGCTCTTGCCACTTGCCATGGCTCTGGTCAGGTGTTGTATAAGGTTAGTAACTTGTTTATAACAATAGTATCAGAATATTTAGTAATGAACAAAATCATGCAAGACTTGAAGAACTAGAGGACATATTGGTGAGAGCTATCTGGGCTTGATTGCAAGTAGACTGTCTATTCTTAACAAAGGTACGACTGATTGAGGTGATGTGAGTTAAGCAGTTACGATCTGATTGCACATTTATGAGTACTGACCTGCGCATCTGTTCAGGGGGGATGAATAGGGTTTTATGTGGTTACGCTGAGAAAAGGCAGTTTGCTGTCGAGTAAGGACAGAGAGACAGTTTGTGGTTTCACCCATCGCAAGAGGATGGATGAAATATGGATTATCAGAGATAATCAGTGACTTTATGTATGGATGTTCAGTGATTTATTAATGACTTTAATCATAAGATTGAGGTATAATTAATTAGTGTAAATGTGAGATCAGGATGAAGGAAACACAAAGAACTGTGTTAGAACTGTTCAGAGATCATATCAGTCAGGGTAAGCCTAAATGTTTGAGAATCAGTGACTTGGTCGATTAAGAAGAAGTGCTTTGTGCTAATGTCTTTTCTAGATGTCTACAAGAGTGTAGCATGACATTCATCCAGATTGTTAATGAAACTATCTAAACTGATTGTTATAATATTGTACTAAATTGAACTCATTCTATAGCTTTTACAGTGCCATTTATGTTGCTATAATGTTATTTTGGGTCCAATAGAATTATATGTATGTATAATTTACATCCCATGGCTTTGTGTAATAAATGTTTAAACTTTAAATTAAACTCTTGGGTCTTGAATAGAATAAATGTGCATGATTGAATTTGCATTTATTTCTAGCAGTAAATCAGTTGAAAGCAGCAGTACAGTAGCTTGAATAGAATCTCAGAGTCTGTTAGATTCCGATAAGTAATTTGACACAGTGTAAGTCTCAAGAATATGACCAGTGTGCCATGTTCAGGAAATCAGTACTTCCAATACAGAGAGACATATTAAAACCTCTGAGCTCTACTCGCCTTCCCCATAAATACATGAGTAGATGAGATGAATACTTTCCAATTAGCTCAAAAGACTGGTCATGCAAACAAGATTTCGGGTCTTCTCACAGCCAAGCCAAGCATTGCGAGTATAATAACAGTTTAAGAACAAAAGCGAGTTATGACCAATATATTTCCCATATTTATTTCGTAGATAGTCTTAGGTTGGTAGTAAGTTATCGCCCCATTGAGGCGATACGATAGCACTGCAGGTGGGGGAACATTTTAACATATTCAATCTATCTAAAAATGTAACCATTTCCTTACCAAAAAGCACACATGCTTTATGTATGAAAAATGATTGGCATGCAAAATTCCATAAGAATGTTACCTCAACTTATGCTGAAGTCTCACGGCACATTACGGAGCACTTTTGGCGTCAGCGGGATGGTATTTCCTGGAAATTTGGATGAATTTGTGTGATTTTGTGACATCCCGCCGACGATATTTCACATCCCACAGATGTCCTTTTTGTATCCCACGGGGTTCCTAGAAATGGAGAAAACTCCGCCGTGGATGTCAAAAAAAGATTCGACATGTTGAAACTTTTTTTGCAAGTGGCCGGGATAGAGGCCACATTTTTCTCATTTTCTGGATGTCCGGCGGGCAATTTTTCAGTGAGAATGAGTAAAAAACATCTCCAGCGGGATATAAGGACATCCCCTTCCCCTGTGGGATATTTTTACTTTCCCTGTGGGACATCTGACATCCCGCCGGCAATTTTTGACATCCCGCCGACGGTTTTTGACATCCCGCCGACGATTTTCGACATCCCGTCGACGGTTTTTGACATCCCACAGGCATTTAGATCTTGCCCCACAGGCATTTAGATCTTTCCCACAGGGATATGGTCTTGTCCCCGCCGATTTACGATCTTATCCCGCCGATTTACGATTTTATCCCCCCTTGATATGCTTTTAATTAATGATATAATCAGATTAACATTGTGTGTCGCCGGGTTGACCATGTTTTTCCTTGAAAACATCTCAAGCTATCCCTCAGGGGTAAAAATTTATCCGGTTTTCGCAGTGAGAATGGGGCATAAGACATGATCTGGTTTATTTGTATTTTCTTTAGCTGACCGATTATTTTTTTGTTGTAACCTAATTGTTTCTATCTCTAAGCATTTCTATAGCTTCCATTGTAAAATTTTCTAGTACAATTGATTTATGGCCTATAACTTTTCAAAAAGTTTGTGCTATATTGTCACTCATTCTCCGCATTGCGCTAACATTGATTTTGCACCATTAATATCTTCTACAAAGATTCTTCTTCAATCTCTGCATTGGCACCGGAGATTAATGGGATGATGCATCAGATTCAAAACTTCAAATGTAATTTTCTCTGCATGAACAGAACCTCTCCCTCAACATGGCTTCCCATTTGTCGGTGTAACTTTATTAATCACTGCTATTAATATTACGGTGGTGGATCAGTTCAGTGGATGGCATTTTGCTTTAATCCCTTGGTGTTGAGTTTCTTATCTATCTATCCTGTTTTGCCTCTTTGTTGAGCATTGCTTTTGTTTTATTATAAACACATCAATTGCTGTAGTTTTGTTATTCATGGGTAAAGAGAAGACTGTTTCACCTCGCTTTGTCCTTTGTGAGTCGTGATACTGATGATATGTCGCGATCCGCTTAAGGAGACCAATATTGCTTGTTGGTGACAGACAAATCTAGGTGACAGAAAGATGCAAGGACCATGCACATAATAACAATTGTTCTAGTTACAGTAGCGGGGCAGATATGTAAAAAAAATAGTGCATTCATACATAGAAGCATGAAACTTGGCACAAATTTAAAAAAACATCTTCACAAAAATATTTGGATAGGGAGCCACCTCAGATTTAGCTTAGTTGGCTACTGGCAGCCATTTTCCAAAATGGCGGTCAATTCTTCCATTTTGCTTCTTTCTGGGTGGTCCCTACAAACAGAATGCAGGTAAATAGTGTTTTCTATTCTTTCTTTAGGTAAAAAGAAAATTAATATAACATTTTTTGGTGGCCTGGACTATTTTCAGGCTTGCTGGAACGAATTTTGGCAGAAATATTGATTCAAATACTTTATTTCGCGGTTCCGCATAACTGCGCCAAATCTATATAAATCTCAAAATTAATTACATATATAAATTTCTTGCAAGAAGAGCTTTCAAATGAATACCCGCATTAATGGGCTAAGTTAATTTAGTATGAAAATGGAAAAAATGAAAATGGAATGTTTTTTGAAGATTTCGGTGTTCAGGTTCATTTTGACAAAGAATACATGGAAACTAAGGATGCTACCATTCATTCGAAAGCTCTTTTTACAAGGAATTCAAATATGTAGTCTGTTTAAATATTAATCGAGATTCCACTAAACTATGGGAAACCGCGAAAATAGTGCATTTTCTTTAACGGTTCTGACAAAATGGACTCTGGCCACCCTAAATTTCCCTGGTTCAATGTGGAAATCAATTGATAATGTTGTTTAGATCTATAGAAGGAATAATGAGCACTGCTTTCATATGGTCAAACTATAGGCACTTCACAGGAAGCAGGAAATCGAGAGAAACAGCCGCCATTTTGGAAAATGGCTGCCAGGGGTCAACCAGGTCAAATCTGAAGTGGCTCCCTATCTAAAATAATTCTTTGATATGATGGTAAACTGTGTGCTAAGTTTCATGCTTCTATGTATAAATGCACTATTACTCCCCTATTCATGACCAATCTGCCCCACTACAGGAGGAAAAAGGCATCCTGGTGATGACGACATATCAGATCAAGTGCTTCCCACGCTCGTTGACATGTGACCATAACAATGTCATTTTATCTGCTGTTATATGATGCACACATTTTCACAAATGGCCCTTTCTTTCCAAAATATTAATTAAAACCTGATTGGCTCTTCAGTAATATTCGCGCAGCGAAACGGGCGAAGCAAAATTTAGCACAAGAAAGGTTTCAAAAATCTGTGCAGTGATGGTCTCAACATCAATGGTCGACAGCAGGAAATAAGGTCAAGTGGGACCAGCTTCTTATCAATGATTTAGTTTCGAATTTAACAAAACATGACATATTCATATTCAAAAGTGTCTTAAAAATTCAGTTTTCTCCATTAATATTCCCTGTATCTATTATTTTTATGGAATAGTTCATTATAAGCCTTGACAAGCTAAATTGAATTATTAACATGTGATTCATTTCATTTCAAAGCAGACAACAAGAAAACATAACAAAATTAAGGTTACATTATATTTGTCAACTGATGATTATGTAACAATGAGCAATTAATCTACATGAAGATCATGTCATTGTTTTTCTTATCACTATTATGTAATATCAACAATCCAGCATAAACTTAAATTTGGCAGCTTTCAGTGTAGTTTTCCTTTTTACTGTTTAGCTGATTATATTATCTATCAATTCTATTTATTCTTAATCCTATTTATTTGCTATCCTATCTATCTGTCTATCTATCTTTCTATCTATCTATCTATCTATATATATATTCTATTTTTAATCTATTTTATTTTTCTTAGAGTTTCTGGTCTAAATTTCTCTCTATTTTTCTATATATCCGTCTTTCAATTTCTTTGAAACAGTAACATAACTGCCTTTCATACATTGAATATGAAATAAATTTAATGAAAGTTATGGAAAAACTTTTTAAGAGCAGCGCGAATTTCATGGCTGTGCCATGTACATATTAAAATGGTGGTGGTTTAGTTAGTAGAAAAAGATTTGCCTCAATCAATTACAGTTGAATTGCGTCCCTGTCTACACTCTCAACAAATAGGTTTTATATGGAACCTTTAAGGGTTCAATAGGCTGGTCTGGATAAGCAATCCTAAAAGGTTCTTTTCCAACTTTTAAAAAGGTTCCAACAGCAAATGAAATGAACACTTCGACAATTAAGCAGCATGCACCAAACTCCCACAATGGAACCCCCTTCTCTCGAGGGTGGAGCATAGGGTCATATCATATGGCTTTCTGATCAAATATTGAAGCTTTTCAATTCAATTAAAGCCTTCAAAAAATTCGAACCTGGTTTTTACTCTGATATATACAGTGTACGTCAAGAAGATTTTTTGACTAAGAGTGCATGCTTTAAATTGTATTCTGCATTTTCGTTGCTGTATTTCAACATATAAAATGTGTAAAGCATCCATCATCATTTAGACTGCTTCTGAGTTAGATTATAGGCAGACGTTTTTCTAGAGCAATGATAGTTGGCAGTAAAGAATGTTAATCAGGTAGACTTGAAACTAATCACATTTCCCGGGGAAAACAATTCATCACTTAGTCTTTTCTCACATAATCTCATTTGTTTTAAATCGTCTTCTGAGAAGAGATATCCTATCAAACTATATTTGTTTAAATTATAACCAGATTTTTTTTTCAACAAGACAAAGGCATCTAAATCTTCAAATTATTATCGTCTTCAAAGTGTGTTTTTTGCATTTTGCTTCATCCCAAGACCATGTGCTTCAATGAACTGTAACTGAATCAAACAGACCGCTTATCCTTGACAGAGACGTGAGGGGTGACCATCTAATATCCGGGGAGGGGTCCTGGAGTTTTTTTTATAAGTAATTTCTTGCACAGCTTTACATGGCCAATTGTGCAGCGTACATAAAACGTACATAGCTAGTTCTTGTGACCTTCATACGTACATTGGTTGTTTTCATGTATGAAATACGTACGTAAATTTACGTACATAAAACATACGTAAATTTTTGTATGGATTGCATATGTGTTAACTTGGTTTGTGGGCTAAATCTCATCTTATTTGCTGATTAAACTTAAACCATTTGTGATAACCATATTGCACTAAAATGGCCAAAGTAACTGAAAAGTACCTGTGTGAAATTTTTATGAATTCGTACGAAAATGTACGTACGTACTACGGATCGGCTCTTTTTTGTGAGTTTCGTACGTAGAATTTACGTACGTAATTCGTACGCTGCACAATTGCTAGTGTAGTGAAATAAATTTATTCTTTCTGGGTAGTCTTGAAATAAATAATTTCTGGTGGGGTCATTTCTTGACAAGGTGTCATTTGATTTTGGAATGAATATTCAGGGCGAGTTTGAAATAAACAATTACTGCCGCTGTTGTTGTGAAATAACTGATTTCCCGCTGAGGAAAACTCCAAGCCCCCCATAATTATTAAATGATCGCCCCATTACAATGACCTACGGCAAATTTTAAGAAGTTATTTGAAATTGTGATGACAAACGTTTTCTGAAAAACAGTCAAATAATTCGTTTGAATAACATAGAGACTCTTCTGGTAAGGTGTAACACTTGGCTTAGACAGAAGCTGTTTGTTGTGGTTGTACACAAAAAATAACATTCCATGGCAGTTTTAAATTCCTTTGTCATTAACCTGGAGCAGCACAACATGGCATTGTGAATGACCAAGTAAAAGGGATGAGTGGCATCCCAGCTGCCCTGCGACACATCTGCGCCTTTGACCTGTGCCTTTGACCCGCAGTGGACAATACATTGACCGCAATATCCTGCAATTCTTTTGGGAACCTTTAATCTGGCAGTTGACCAGCTCAAGATCACCCAGAGAATCTCAAGGTGTTCGCAAAGTACTGGTTTTAGCCAGAGATGCAAGATCAATCCAGCACGGTGAAATGCCTCATTAAATCATGCACTGATGGAAGGCATGCAAATATGTCTGCTTCTTCTCTGTTTTAACATGGATTGTAAAAACATGTATCTTCTATTGACAACAGCTAGCAGATTCTCATTTTGATTCACAATTACAATTTGTTATGTCCATATGTTGTGTTTAAAGCTATATATTATTGATGTAATTAGCTGATGAAATTTACAGACACATGAATCACCCATTTATCAATTTGTTTTGTTTTACTAATACCCATTGCGGATCTCATTTTGCACCAAAACCATTTGTAGTCCCAAAGACGGTCCGCTTAATCATCTCAGTCTGTTATCCCTACTTTGGCTGGTCTTACAAATTCTCATTGTCAAGCTTAAAAGTGATGTATTGTGCAATTTATACTCTGTTAATGAGTTAGCATTTTTGAAAGTATCTCTTTAAAATGACTTAAATTTTGTTAGGTAGAGGGTTGGCTAATTGATTATCCAGTAACATGTAATGTAATATTGGAGAATTGCCTCATTGCCATCATTATCATTATTGTAGATCTAGGTTTTGTTGATAGGATTAATTCTTCCCTTGATGACAATGTCATTTCAAATCTGCTGTGGCAGTGCCATGGGCTTTAAAGTTCTGAGCTTTTAGATCACAGGGTTTGATCTGGACAGACTATGTTGAACAGCGATGGGAGAGGGGTTATTGGACGAAAATGTACTTGACCAATCTTTTTCTTTTGATATCCCAAGGGTGAAGGGGTGGGGCTGGTTGCTATGGCATAGCCAGGGGGAGGCAAGGGTGGGGGGTTCCCCCCTGTGGCCATCCTTTCCCTCATCTTGTTCAAAAGTGTTTTTTTCATTAATTTTTAATGAAATTGGTTGACAAAAGTCTCCTTATTTGACATCTACAAATGTCTCCCTCCTGTTTGTCAGCCATTTCTAGATCATTTTGTCATACATGCCTCCTGTTAGGTCTCCAATCCAATCCAATCCAATTACTAACCAGTCCAATTGCTGCCTAACTTTAAAGATGTGTAAGAGCTGATCCCTACCCCTGCTTTATTACTATGAAGAGGGTAGATCATACCATACTATATGGTCGGCCACCTGAAGCCGCAATAGCCATTGAGGTCATATCCCATGCTTCCAGTGTTATTAACAAAAGTCACTAATTGTGTCATATGACTTATGAATATACTGTTTCAATGATAAGTGAGGTCACAGGTTGCCCAATGACAAATTGAGAGTACATGTCAATGCAACATAATTATATGGTTTTTTCTGACATCATGGTTGTCCACAGTGCACTAAGATTGATTTTGAGCCATCGATATCTTCAGCAAAAGATCATTTTCTAATCTGTGCATTGAAACCAGAAATTAATCAGATAAAAAGGTAGAGATCCATCAAATTTAAAACTCAAAATGCAATTTTCTCTGCTTGAACAGATCCTTTCCCTCCATGCTGCTTCCCATTTATCTGTTCAACTTTCTCAACCACATCTGTAAATCATTGTGTTGGTGGATCAGTTCACTAAATTGGTGTTACTCCTTGATGTGGAATTCCCTATATCCTGTCCATTTTTTTCTTCAAGAAACTGACATCGTGTTGGTTAATGTTGAAAATAACAGTGCTCACGTTACAAATGGAAGTCAAAGCTTTCAAAATTGATCATGACTATGAATTAAACTTTCCTGCTAGTTTGGTGTCTATAGCTTGTATATATATATAGGATGCTAATAATGTGCCTTAACACAGAAGTTGTTCTTGTTGTTTTTTTGTTTTTTTTTGTGTAAGGAATGACTGTCTTGTCTGTTCCGTCCCGATTCACCCCAGTATCTCAATTCACCTCATGTAACAGCACATCCTTTACAATTTCAGTTGTTATTATCGTTTTCATATATGTGTTTTTCCAGTTTGTACTTCGCTTTATCTCAAAACTGTGATGTCACAGATTTAGTTGCATAACTTCGTATATTACAAGCACACATTTCAAGAAACTGACATAAAGCATTGACACATGCATTATGTATGTTTAGCTTGTTTAGCCTTAGTACCTTCACTGGTTCATAGATGCTTTAATGAAATGTAACATGGAAATGTTTGTTTTGGCAATCTTCAATTGTTGATGGAATTTGATCCAAAAGATAAACGATAGAAACAGAAATAGTCCCACAGAATCATCCCTGTGTTATCCCTACTTTGTCTGGTTTTGACAATTTCTCACTGCTAAGCTTCAAACGATATATTGTGTCATTAATTTAATGTTGATAAGCTGAGTATTTTTGAAAGCATCTCAAAATAAGTTGGTAAAATTCATTGTTTTAAAAACCTTCTATAATGACTTCAGTTGTATCGGATAAAAGGCGCTCTAATTCAGACTAATTGAGTATCTGTAAAGCGATCATGTCAGAAATGGGCGCTTAATGTAATATTTTGAACATTGCCTCATTATGCTGGGTTTTGTTCAGATAATTA
The DNA here is from genome assembly GCA_026936325.1 of Platynereis dumerilii. Lineage (NCBI taxonomy): Eukaryota > Metazoa > Annelida > Polychaeta > Phyllodocida > Nereididae > Platynereis > Platynereis dumerilii. The sequence continues at coordinate 27,574,615 of JAPTHN010000004.1, forward strand.
ATTTATTCAAGAACTTAATAATGTAAATTGGAAGTTTGCATGATGACAAGGCTCCTTCTAGAGGCCTAGTAATTCTTCTTTATCAAACCTTTGCAAGACTCCTCCGCAATTTCAGAATGAATTTTACATTTCAGTGTTGCACAGCACATCCCACTATTACACAATTTCTACATCAGACCTAACGTGAGTAAAGTCCATATTTATGAGTAACAGTGTATTTTTCATGGACGATGTGTTTTCTTACATACTTTGATCTGCAACATCTAAGGTGGATTTCATTTACTTGAGACTCTTTATTGGTTGGTCTCAGCAAGGAGTCGACACCTAATCTCGACATCGACAAGCAGCAACCCATGTAGGGAGAGATATTATGACTTCTTGCCTTTTTGAAATGAATCCTTTTATTTCAAGAATACTGTTGGCCTGTGGTGCTGCTGCTCTGCATCAATTGTACCAATATTGCTGCGCCTTGACCCCTTCTTACTCCTTGAAATTTACAGCAAATTCAAGAAGTATGAGTTTCTTGAACAGGGAAGCAAAACGTAAAAAAATTAGTTATTGTGATTGGTTGAGACACAGAATTACCTAGCATAAATCTAATTTGAATACCTTAAAAAATGGATATAAAAGCCACTGGCGTGCCTCGAGATGCTTTTTGACCGTCTGTGTTTCCCATGCTAATCTTATATATTTTCCAAACTAAGCTGGTCACTGAAGCAGAATATTATTACATTTTTCATTGCTTTCTGCGTTCAACTAAGAGATTTGGATGACGTAGTATTGTTCATGGACCAAACAGACATGTTGAAAATATTGCATGGAACTGAGAAAACAAGCCAAAGAAACTCAAACTCATACTAAATAAATTTCATGTAAGTGTTTCCTAAAAAAAAAACTTCAATTTTGAATTATAATAATCCATTTTTGCAATTTTGTCAAGCAAATCAGGAGATATTAAAAAGCAGACGCAACTGATATTGCTTTTCTGAGTAGACATTCATTGACAATACATTTCTAATATAATACAGCAAAATATCAATGTAGGGATATTTGGAAAAGATGTAACATGGTCAAAATTGTGTCCATGTTGCGTCTTAGCCTGTTGGTGTCCCATGTTACATCTTTTACAACTGACAGTTTTGCAGCCTTCATGTGAACTTGGTATTGGGGAATTGTCATAATTGTCAAGTAGAAGTATTTAAGTCTTAGATAAAAGTTTCATTCAAATTGTATATGACTTGTGCACTGCACATTTTAGACAATGAAGCTATCCATCGCCATATCCTTGGTGTCTCTGTTTCGTCTTGGATATCTTCTAAAATGACTGTGTTGTCCTATGTTACATATTTTCATGAATTTTCGCAAATCGATGATTTCTGGCATAATCTATAAATAAATCCTTGACAATGAAAACCCCTATTTGCATACATGTCTTATCTATCATTCTATTTAATCAGACGCATTACCAACAATTTCTGTTTGGCCACCATTTTGGATGCCATCTTGGATTACTCAGAATGCTCAAGGATGAGCGCATCACACCTCCCCACGAAAACGTTCCTTTGATCATGTAGATTAGATAATGATCAGGAGAAATATAACATTAAACGAGACTTTTGGGTCAGTCCAAAAAAAGGCATTTTTCTGTTGGACTAATACTGTGATTATATTATATATGTATTATATAAGAACAAGACAGTTTTATTAATTGGAAATATTATCGCGAATGGCATTGTGCAAGAAGGGTTTCTGGATAAGGTTCATATATCACTGACACAACCCATTTTGTGGAATTAATCAGGCAGGAAGATTAATAAGATCAAATAACAAGCTCCGCTCATGAATGAATAAAATGACAATTAGCCATACTCATTGCACGCGAGCAGCTTTATCATTGTAGCACAGCACACAAGCAGGTGATTAAGAACCCACTGCGGATGGATATCAAATTATGAATGCTCTGTTAAACCAACAAGTTGCTACAATTCTGGTTCCTTTACAAGGTTGTTGTAAACCATTATTGCTGTATATAAGGGACCGTTCAGAATTTATGACTGGGGGGTGGGAGTTTTGCTGGAACTTCCCATCAAAAATTGATACCCCCCCCCCTTGAGTTTCATGCCGATTTTTAGTACCCCACCCTTAGGTTTCATGCATATTTTTAGTACCCCCCCCTCGACATGCAAAGCCATACACACATATATATACTGTTATACACGGCCACGCGTACAGATTCGCGTCATTTCACGGACTTTTGCGCGTAAAAAAGTCCAAATATAATGAATTTATGCGTGTTTTTTAACATTTTTTAATTGTTAAAATTTCTTACCCCCCTTGGAAGTCTTGTCAAAATTAATACCCCCCCTTGAGACACGTGTGAAAAGTTAGTACCCCCTCGGCCAAAACTCCCATCCCCCCCCAGTCATAAATTCTGAACGGTCCCTAAGTACATGTAATTTGTTTTGTCCAAATCCCATACACTGTGTTGTATGAAAGATTTGGCTTTTTTTTTCATTTTGTAATAATATCAGTGATTTTATAGTACACGTGCTGACTTGCTTGTCTTATTGAACTCAGAACTCAGAACTCAGAACATTATTTTTTCACCAATAAAATACAGTTTCGGTATCTTTCATCTGAAACCAATTGGTATATTCATTGGTGAGGGGCCTCAAAAAGACAAAAAAATGTCGCTTATTGATGGCCCCTTATTTTCCATACGAAAAACACCATAGTTGTAATATTAAGCAGAATGGCCACTGTAAAAATCTAACATTAGAAGATAAATCGTTTACATCATTAAACACCATGTCAATATACTTAATAGAATATCTCTCAAATGTAGAGGGCAACAAGGGTAAAAATTACAAAATTCAGTTTAAAAAGTTATAGGAGTCTCTTATGAATTTATTTCATTGTCTTATCACAGCCACCAAAATTGGACCAGGTGCGACTTGTTTCGTAGTAAACAATAAGCATGGCTGTGCGGTATTTGCGACAATTGCTGTACAACAGGCCACTCTTGGAGAGTTTGGACTGGTGTTGATATGGCTTCGAACCCAAACAGGTCTGCCGATCTACCCTATCATTACTGCAGATAAGATGAGGACAATTATTGCTTGACTTATACATCCTATAGAAATTTAAAAAGTCAACATTTGTGTGGAGTTTAAGTGAAGAAGCCATTAAGTCACGACAGCTATATTATCAAGATGCACCTGCCATGACAAAAAGCAAACACTTGACTGTCGTCACTTGGTTGAAGCACTTTATTTGGTCTTCATTATTCCAGTGGCTTTCTAATAAGGCTTCTGTCCAACATAGTTTCCTCTGCAAAAAAGGTAAAAGTAATTAACTAGAGTACTTACTATAGAAAAACTTTGAACAATTCATTTTCCATCACCCCAAGGTATAGAATATCACCACCGTAAAGCTTGTAATTATTGAGCCTATACAATAGAATAAGAGACTTGTAGCAGTCTTGTTTGTTTTTTCTTGGTCTTTGGTATGTGTTGAGCCTCAAAAAAGCTAATAACTTGCTTACTGTAAGGTTTTTGTGGTGATCCCAACACAATTTGTTTTTCAGGTTGTCTGGGGATCCACCACTAAAGTTGGTTGTGCAGTGACCAAATGCGACACCTTCAATGCTTTCTCCAAACCTTATCCAGCCAACTTTTTTGTAGTTTGCAACTATGCCACACCGTAAGTAATTATTATTACATTCTCAGTACTTTTAGAGGAAGTGTGTTGTGGGGACAGGATAATTGTTTTTAAAACCATTTTAAAGTCACTCATCTATTGGTCCGAGGGTCCACAAGATTGATACACACGAGGAAGAGTAATACTAACAAAGACAATTATTAATTTTCATAAAAGCTGCATGTAATTTGATAAAGTACTCACGGAGTGGCATAGTTGCAAACTACAAAAAAGTTAGCAGGATAAGGTTTGGAGAAAGCATTGAAGGTGTCGCATTTGGTCACTGCACAACCAACTTTAGTGGTGGATCCCCAGACAACCTGAAAAACAAATTGTGTTGGGATCACCACAAAAACCTTACAGTAAGCAAGGAAAAATTGAATATTAGCTTTTGCGAGGCTCGACACATACCAAAAAAACCCAAACAAGACTGCTACAAGTCTCTTATTCAGCCTATTTTGGAGTAGGCGATTGGAGTCTAGGATACGTATAGTTGAAGCAACATCAGCAAATTGGAGGCCAATCTAAAAATAGCTGCTAGAAACGCACAATTTGATCACCGGAGAATGTGCAGTGTAAGATATACTGTGCTCCATGACCTGAAATGCCATCCATTATCCAAGAGAAGGTCCATTAGGAAAGTCACCCTGCTCTTCAAAGCGCTTAACAGCCTATTTGATAGCCCTGTGATTCAACTTCTACCACGAACCAAAGTCTTGCCACACTTCTTCTAATCTCATACACTGTACCATCAAACTCTGGAATATCCTATACCAGAGTTGGACTTAAACAAGTGTAAAAATACAGGACATAATCCCCAATAGTCCATCCAGATGTCATGGAGGCCAGACTACTACTTCCAGTTTATTGTTGAGGAGAGAGTAAAGGATCTTTAATAATTGTCTACCAACCTGAGTGTAATGCCCACAGACTTTCTTGGGGGCACATTTGTTGGTTGCGTAAGTGTAATCCTTCTTCTCGTCATACCACTTTTGGACAGCAGGAGCACCTAGGTCTGGCCTTGCTTCTGGGTTGGAGGAGGCAGATGCATAGAGATTCTGGCCAATGCTGCTGTCATCACTGCACCTGAAAAGAGGTTCAAATTATTATACAATTTCAAGTACAGCATATATAAATTTTGAGAGGGCAAGCGACATTTGACTGAATTTCACGATTCATATTTATTCCATGTCAAATGGAATAACTTGAAAAAAAGGAAGATTTTCAATAGGCCCTAATGCTTATTCAATCATCTGCTCGAATTTCTAGCCTCCTTGTCGATGTTTTTGCCCACCTACCCCCCCCCCCCCCGCCCTCCCTCTGGAACGCCAATGAGAGTGATTGTCTGTATTTGCTGTTTAAATTTTGTCAGTGTTTGAAGAAGACTCTTTCTGTGAACTTTTGGAACTAAACAATTGTCAAACAGGAGCAGTCATGTATTTTGCAACACAACAGTTTTATCATGTTTATGTCAAAAGAACAAAAATGTGATGCAACAAAAATAAGGCATTATTGTTGTGAAAAAGGCTCAAAAGATAGTACACAATGCCCTGACCTACCTCTTCAACTGGGCATGACCCCACTTACAAGTGTCGGCCAAGCTTTGAGCCATTTCAGCAAGTTCATCGTCCCAAGTCTGAAAAAATATGGTTGACATTTGTTTTATGAGACATCAGGTAATTTGATTTTTACACTCATGATCACTGATACGGAATACATCAGTATTTTCCTTAGAAATTGACAACTGTGACAAACTCTGTTGGGAAACATGATGGTCCAACCCAAAAATAACTACTACCAATGATTACCATTCAGGCTCATATCATTGAAGATTGAAAATGAATCAAATTAACTGCTTTACACGTCTTGTGTATATCTGTCACACATTCTGAAGAGATCCATTTTGAAATAACTAAATTGTCTTTTGTTGAATGAATAGGGTGGCCTGAATTTCAGGCCCAAGGCTATCCAGGTCTCCAATCATTAGCACACCATCATAAACAAATTTGCAAAGATATAAATAACCTATATCTTGTGATAGCAAATTTATGATGCTGTTTGAATAGGTTTTTTTTTGCTAATGTGAAATAAATATGCATCGTATCGTATCATATCATAACTTAGTGCATCCATTTGAAAAGTTTCCAAGACATTTGGCTTCTGATGGATACCTCTAAGTGAAACATGTTCTATCACCAAAGAATAAGTACTGAATGTCCAGGACTCTATACGACATATAAATTAATGCATTAAAGCTGTTTATGTTACCAAAGCAGCCTGGCCCTCAGATTCTCGCAGGCTGTTATGCTTGTCCAGCCAGTCCGTTTTAAAACTTTCACTGTAATCGGACAATTCTGTGGTCTTACATGATGATCTGGTATCTGAAACAGACCAAGACAATCCTTTTAACAGCAAGAGTTACGTAATCTTTATTTTTTGTATTTAATTCACACCTCAAATAGATTATTTAGCTTTCTAGTCAGAAAATTTTAGATTTGAAAGCATTATGGAAATGAACTATACCAACTAAAACACCCATTTCAGTAACAATAAAACAGCTAAAGCAGCTAGAAATAAATATACTGCTTACCTATGTTCAGGGGGCTGCAAGCAATAGGAATGAAGAGCAATGGTTATGTTCAAGTATTTGTTAACAATAATGTCAATAAAATCATATCTTTCCGGAGATGGCGGAAATTAGATACAGTATGCAAATAGTTATAATAAAATCTTAGCAATGTTCCTACTAATCACACAGCCATGTTGAAACTTAAAACAGTGCTTCAGAGTTGGGTAGCAGGTGAGTAAAGCACAAGTGATCCTGATTCCTTTGGCTTCCTGAAAACTTACTTCCGGACCCCGAGGTCTCCTGAAGACTGACTCCAACTCCCGACTCCTCAGTGTGACGAGAGTCGGAGGTGCAGTAAGAGCGTAAAGACAACAATAATTTACAATATTTTCTTGGGAATTCCTACATGAATACTTGTGACGTTTTATTGGTGTTCTTTCAATTTAGATAAATTTTTGTATCATCCTAATTCTGTTTTTTTTTTACTTAAAAAAAAATTTATTCACCAGATTCATCTTCGACTCTGACCACACCAGAAATCTCATTTTGATTCTGACTCTGAATCTACCTGAAAGCCTCAACTACTCTGACTACAACTCCAAAGCTGGGGTTGAACGTCCTTTTAAGTTTAGAAACTTTAGAATATTATAGATATTTTAGATACCTTCCACAAGAACTTAAATGAAAAGAAATGATATATATACTTACTCAACACCAGGTGAAAGCCCGAAAGTTGTCCCGGACAGAAGACAGAAAATCATCAGACCGACAGGTTTCATTATATTCGCTGAGGGAGTGAGATGTCCTCCATCAATGTCTCATATATATGTTGATTTATTTGGCTATCTTTCTATCTTTTACATGTGTGATAAGCTGCACCTGTGCTCTGTGATGATATCAGTTATTGTTACAATCGCAGAATACTAGAGATGTTTCCCATACACACATTCTCAATGAAATTGTATAAATACGTTAACATACAGTGGTCGCTGCATTTTAAGACCACTTGTTACAAGAACAACTTGATGTACATGAATGTGGCCACTCTCCTCTAAGTGGCGGATGCAAGGGGGGGGGGGCTAGGGGGCACGCCCCCCCCCTCTAAACCACTGCGATTAATAAAAGTATTTTTAAGAAAATAAGCTGCGACGCAGACCCTGTCTGGATCTGCCTCTGCATGGCACTGGAGGATGAGATCCCTAGCAGATCTATTACTAAGGTGATCATCAGTTTCAGTGCAGGTTCAGGAATTGTGTTTCTGCTCAATTGTGAATGCATGAATTGAATAAATAAATGAGGTGGGTAAAAAACCTTTAAACCTAGCTAATTTAAAAATAGTTTACTTTCAGAGTGAGCTGGGAGGTAAGGGCATGGGGGTAAGGGTAAGAACTGAAGCTTGTGGAAGGGCGGGCATCATCCTGTGGAGACACAGGATTTTGATTTTTACCTTCAGCTAACAAAGTTCGAAGAAGGTGTTGTTATCACTTTGGTAAAATGTTGTCCATCCGCCGGGCGGGCGGTCGGGCGTCCGGGCGGTTGGGCGGCAGGCGGATAGATAGTTTCCGGGCCAGAACTCGGGCCCTATTGCATGTACATAGATAAAATTTGGTACGCATATAGCCCATATGGTCTGGTTTTGCCTTTTGATGGTCTGATTGATGGATAATCCATACTTTTTTAAATATTAAACAAAAAGATAAAAAATTATTTTTTTTCGTTTCCGGATCAAGACTCGGTCACTATCGCATGTGCATGGATGAAATTTGGTACACATATAGCCTATGTGGTCCAATTGTGCCTTTTGATGGTCTGATTGATGGGTTTCTTATAGTTTTTGAAATATTGAGAAAAAATAATTTTAAAAAATGTTTTCATTTCTGGCCCAAAACTTGCCCAGTATTGCATGTACATGTATGGATGACATTTCATACACATATCACCTATACGATGCTGTTGTGCCTTTTGATGGTGTGATTCAAGGTCATTCTATACTTTTTGAAATATTGACAAAATATATTGCAAATTATAATTTTTGGTTTCTCGTCCAAAACTTAGCCTCTCTTGGATGTACCTTGACAAAAATTCATCCACATATTGCCTATAAAGCTCTTTCACTGGTCTCATTTATCAGTACTTTTAACACTTTTTAAATATTTAGAAAAAATTTGAAAAATATAAATTAATATACTTCTTGGTTTTCGACCCACAGCTCATAACCTATTCCCTGTACATGTATGAAACTGCAACATAATATTTGTAAATTTGTCTAGTTCAGCCTTTCCATGGTTTTACATACCCTGGCAGGCAGGCGGGCAGATGGTAGGGCAGCGGGTATATAGATAATTGCAGGCCAAGATTTGGACACGATTGCATTATACCAATTTTGTCAACATCGCTTTTATGACTTTACAGGAGTTTGTTTTTTTGCTGAAGGTTTGCTGCTGTGCAGCCTATGTTTTCTTTTTACCTTCAGCGAACGAAGTTCGAAGAAGGTATTGTCATCACTTTGGTCAAAAGTTGTCCGTCCGCCGGGCGGGCGGTCGAGCGTCCGGGTGGTTGGGCGTCCGGGCGGCGGGCGGATAGATAGTTTCCGGGCCAGTACTCAGCCCCTATTGAATCTACATGGATGAAATTTGGTACACATGTAGCCTGTATGGTCTAGTTGTGCCTTTTGATGGTCTGATTGATGTAACTTTTGTACTTTTTGAAATATTGACAAAAATATTAAAAACATTTTTTTTTTTCCGGGCTAGGACTCAGCCCCTGTTACATGTACATGGATAAAATTTTTCACACATGTAGCCTATATGGTCTAGTTGTGCATTTTCATGGTCTGATTAATTGATATTCTATACTTTTTGAAGGAAAATGTATTTTTTTTTTTTCATTTTGGGACAAAACTTGGTCACAATTGCAGATACAAGGATGAAATTTGTTACACATGTCACCTATATGATAAATTTGTCTCTGTTGTGGGTGTGACGGATATTCTATACATCTTGAAATATTGACTAAAAATATTAAAATTGTTATTTTTTGTTTCCAGGCGAAAACTTGGCCATCATTGTATGTCCATAGATGAAAGTTTATATACATTCCCTATATAATAATTTAATGTCCTTTGTTGGTCTGCTTCATAGTTACTCTTTAAAATGCTTTTTGAAACATTCTGACCCATACCTCACAACTTATTCCTTGTTTATGCATGAAACTGGTCCATATTATGAATATATTGGTCTAGTAAGGTCTTTCCATTGTTCCACATACCCTGGCATGCAGGCGGGCATATGGCTGGGCATATAGATAATTTCAGAGCAAGATCAGGCCACAATTGCAAATATTACATGCAATGTGGTTCACATCACTTTTATGGTGTAATGGTGTCCTTTTAAAATGTTGTTTTTTGCTGAGGGTTTGCTGCTACGCAGCCTATGTTTTGTATTGCAGTATTTCAGGTTCATTTTAGCCCCTTGTGCACGCAGAGATTTCATCCCCTCAGAACTGCTTCATGGCCACAGAAGGAGCGGTTCTCATAAGGCAGGGACCACTGTGTACGCAAAATATGGTGAATCGCATTCAATAACATAACATTGTTTCATCTAACCCACTTTGTATGGTACTATATATCTGTGATCAAGGAACTTTATCATTTCATCATAAAGAAACAGCTGCTCTTTATCAGATGGAATAAGATTTGCACATGCAATATTTTCTGCTATGAGTAACTCCCCCTCTGCGGACATGGTGAGGTACAGACAGTGTAGCATGCAGGGTTATGTAAAAAGAAAAAGAACAAAAAAAACATCATGTAGAGAGTAAACACAGTGCTGTGAGAATGCCAATTGCATTAACAAGGATAGATGCAGTTTAAAAGATTGGAATAAATTAGCCAAATTTTGTCGTTCTATGTCAATACATAGAGTTATTTCAGAACAGACTTTCCAGTAAATTGTAACATACTTTACAGTAATATAAATTACGGCGGCAATATAGTATTGGAAACAACCCTTTAAAAGTGGGATAAGCCAACTTTGGAAGTGTCGCTGAGCTCAATAATTCTGTCTTGACCTGGGGGCAGGCAGAGGAGAGGAAAACCTTGTTCACGATAATCTGTGGGAAAGAGTGAAGTGATGAAGAGCTCAGGTCTGTGACACATGTGCAAACCTAAATGGTATATGGTCTAATTGGTCTTGTTGTTTTGGATGATAAAATACAACTTTGTAGCCAGTGTACCAAGCGATAAACGAAAATAAAACATGTGAATATCATGGTTATGATTTGTACACGTAAGTTGCTTATTCTTTGTTTTCCACCCATTTCCCATGGTTACATGATTGTAATAGTCTCTGCCTCTTCGTATAACCCTGCTAGTCACGTTGCTTATCATTCTTATTTCCCCCCTTTGTCTTATTTTGATATTGGGACATGACCTATATTGTTGCAATTATGTTTATATCGGGTTAAAAGATTTTTGATGTTGCTGGATTTTAATAAGTATGATTTTCTCATTTTCATAAGTTAAGCAGAAAGGCAATATTTTTGATGAGGGGATGAGGAAATTTTGTTCAGAGTAATGGCTTTTGTTTTACTTGTAGGTCATTGCTTTATTTGTTGAATATCTTTTCTCAAAAGCAAAAAATTCATTTTGGCTTTTGAAATTAAGCATTCTTCATGTTTGAATGAGAATATGCCTTCAATCATGTCATTGGAATATTGCAGTCTCAAAATAACTTTTGATAATGGGAAGCCATTTTTGGGAAAGATGTTTTCCTCATTAAAAATCTCATTAGCCTGACTTTTATTACTTCCAACCAGTGGCGTATAAAGGGGGTGGTTAAGACCTTTCTAAAATAGTTCCCTAGACTGAATGCTAAATTTCTTGCCTCCATGCAGATCAGCAAATTGAATTATCACAGTTCATTTGCGATACCAGAGGAAAGTAAAGTGTCAGATATATACTGTGATTAGAACATAGTAGAAATTGCAGGATCTGACAAGCATCTTGTAAAGAGAAATTGTGTTTTAGTTTCAATAATAAAAAAGATAATTTGAATGGAATGTACTTGGAGTAGTAGCTTGCAGAATTGTCAGGAGGATGTTGTTAGATTTGGCAGAGCCGTGTTTATCTTGTTTCATTTCTTTCAACTTGCTAAATGATACATCGTTTTCATACTACATACTGATTGCCTCTTTAAAATTGTGCACAAAGACATTTTTTGGAAAATGTCAGAAGACTGCATTTGCGATGAAGTGATGCACCGAAAAAATGGTGCTTCATATCACTCTTTGATTACAAATGTTCCGTAAAGTTTTCAGATTGTCAACTTGTCTTTTGTTGAGAGTGATCATTTTCCCATTCTAATTCATCAAAATAATTTGGCATCTGAACTTTCACGACCAACTGACGCTCAGGTTGGCATTCGCTTCCCTTGTGGACAATTTCCTTTGAGGAACGTTGCTCTAAGGAAGCATTAAACCTCCCATTCACATTGGACCCAACGTTGGAAAACTACGTATTTTGTCGACAACTGGCTACGAGATTACTACGTCCGTATATATCGTAAATAATGCCTATTTCTCAAACCTCCCTTCACTACATATCCCCCACGTTGAAGGATCGGTCGTTATACGCCTCTGGGGCGTCTGGCGTGGCAGGCCAGCCCAGCGCGCTGGTTCTTGCGCATGCGCAGAATTCGGAGGAGGCGGCCATTGCGCGGCACCTTCGTGTGGACTGGATATATATCGGTGTAGAACACCATTTATACCATCGTAATGATTTATTTAACCATGGCCGATTGATTCTAGGATTTGTTTTAGTTAAATGACTCCTTCGAATGGACTGGGGAGGTTGTGTAGGCTTCACGGCGAGCGAGTCAACTCAGTCAAACCCACTTGTCAACCTTCAAGCAGGGAGGCGCCGGCCAGGGGTGGAGCACTCGGATGGCCCGGGGGACTGCCGCATTGCTTCTGGCGGGCCAGCCGCGCTACCAGGCTGCGGCCCCCGTGGAAAAAATTAATTAATTAATTAAATAAAGCCCTTATACACTGACCCTTATTATTGTATAAAGAATGCTCTCATATGATTTTTACTGCAGGAATTTTTGTTTTAAGGGGGGGGGGGATTTCAAGAATTTTTTTTTTTTGGTCTTGAGGGGATGGGTGGTTGGTCAATTGATTGTTGGAGATCTGCAAAGAGAAAACATAAATTAAAACAGTGAAGAGAAGAGAAAAACAGAGAGAGATAGTCAGAGACTCAGAGAGCAGAGCCAACCAGCAAGCACTGGAGGTGGCTCCAAAATTAGCAGACTTTTCTTCCTTGTTTTACCAAGCAGTCTACAGTCCATTTAAGGACTAAAATAAATAAGAATATTCACTTACCTTGCGAGGGATTAATGCTGCAACTCTGAAGAGTTGGAAAAATCCCAATCCATATTGGCCTGCTGGATAGATGGCATTCAGTTGCAAGTAGGCTCAGTTCAACTCCGGTCTTAACTGATCCTCTCTTGGTCGTTTGTGGTTGGGCAGTACTTGGGAATTTTTTTTTACCCAATCTAATCTTACACAGTTTAAGAGATATTTATTAGGTAATTTTATGACTGGTTTAGCTACTATTTCTTTATGGCTTCATCCAATTATCACCAGCGAGCATCCTGTTGGGAGGTTTTATAAGCTCTAAGTTACCAGATAGATTGAATTAGGTATGGAATAGATGGCGCTACAAGGCTCTCTGAGACTCAGGATACCAGTTTCTGCAACTTTGTGCAAACCTTCGACAAACCTTTGGCAGATACGTATGATCAGACGTTTGCCCTGAACATTACTTTCAAACGTTGCCCATACATATCAAAAACACGTTGGAGAAACCTTGGAACCTACGTATTGCCAAATGTGTGACCATACCTTTGATAAACCTATGAATCAAAGGTATGGTCATACGTAATAGTCTAAGGTTGTAAAAACCTCTCAAATGGATGTTCGACAAACCTATGAATCAAAGGTACGGTCATACGTAAAAGTCAAACGTTCTTCAAACCTCTCAACCAAAGGTATGACTTACGTAGTAGTCTAAGGTTGTAAAAACCTCTCAAATGGATGTTCGACAAACCTATGAATCAAAGGTATGGTCATACGTAATAGTCAAACGTTCTTAAAGCCTCTCAACCAAAGGTATGACTTACGTATGACTGACACGTTCAGCCAAACGTTACAACCAAACGTTCTTCTAACCTCTCAATCAAAGGTATGACTTAAGTGTGACTAGAACGTTAGGCCAAACTATAAAACAAACTATCTGCCAACCTCTTACTGAGGTTGCCACCTACGTTTGGCTTTCCATCTGAGTGCAACGTTAGGAAATTACCTTTGCCCTACCTTTGTCATACATTGTTTGGCCTAACGTTTGATTCTGACCAAAATAATTACGTCGTGAAAGGTTTGATTTACGTTGCTGCTCGGGAGGGTTGAAGTGTTAATTAAGGAGACGTCTCTGTTTCTTGTCAAAAGTCTGCACCAGGACACCAGGAAATATGCTGAGTAATGAAGTACGTGCAGGTGAATTATTGAATAATGCAACTCTTAATTCAGTTGCAAATTTTTCAAACTGAACTTTTTGACAACGCCTAAAAAATTTCTATCCTAAGAAACAATGGTGACATCTTCCTAATCCAGCAAAACGTTGATAATGATATCGTTCCGTCCTGATATATTTGGATGATATCATTCTGACTGACTCACTGACAGCATGATATGATTATAGGCTCTACATATGTTTGCAAGTACGGAATTCATCATTTGTTTTTATCAATTTGTTTATTGTTTGTGGTCTATCAATTTTTGTTAATTTGTGTCATTTGAATAGTCAGTGAACAATAAGAATGCATTAACACTTTCTTTTTGTATGTATATAGATATGATTGCATCACATTCCGATTTAGAATAATCATACAAATTCCAGTACACTGCGTGAGATTCATTCTACAGGCCTTTTGCCAAAAGCGGGCGGAGACCTTCTGAAAACAATCAAATGCCAATCCGTTTTTCATTGAAACATGAGATGATGATTTAGATTAAGACGTCACTTCAATTTTGGTCTCTGGTACAATAAGATCAGGCAGGGAAGTTAAGCAGATTGGAGATCTCAGACAACGGCTTAAAAATTATAAGCTATTTAGACTTCAGCATACATTAGAAAGATCGCTAATGCTTGGTTATTATTTCTTCCTCTCTATTTTTAACTTTTTGTACGAGTTGCAATGATATGTTTGAAGTTTTATGTGCGAAATTTGTTGTCTGAAAGGGCGTTTTGTGTAAATTTGGCCTTAAACTGCCCTGAATCTGATATTAGTCGGGTGAGGGCCATGCACTGAGAGGAGTAACACAAGTCTTGAAGTGGTCTCAAGAGTTAAATATTACGCCACTATTCATGGGTCGTGGCTTCAGGAGAGCTCCGTTTATGGATTATTCTTCGGTAAAACATATGTATCAAAAGAAAGCCATGGAATTGTTTTATAATTGAGAGATAATATCACAATTTGAAATTTGACGGACAGCGTTTCATTTTTATTCAGATAGGGCAATTTTGTGATGCTGCATGAAACAAGATCGCATGTGAAAACAACAACAAAAAACAAAAAAACAAAAATTCACATGAGTTGAGATGTTAGTGTATCTAGTCTGATCTGTAATTTATAGACAAAACAAGGACAATATCTGCATTAAATGCAGAAACAGTTTGGTAACATTGCTATGATTGTGGAATAAGGCAGCAGGACATTTCTTGATATATTGCAGCATCTATTCATTGTCACAAACGTCCACAATATCTGAGCACAAGGTCAAAGGAAATTACCTAATGGCAAATTAATTACTGACACATTTGGATGATTCGCACATCCTCTGTAATAACGATGAAGGATATGACAATGCATTGTGGTGCTTATAATGCCATATTGGCAAAGGTAACAGTGTATGACATTAGCAATTGTTCTCAATATCCAGTGGTAAGGTGATAGATTGTGGCATTCATTAGTCTTTGAATTTCAAGAAAACGTGAAGAGACAACCATTAGATTTCCAGGGGATGAGCCAGGATTTTATTTTCAATTTTTATGAAATAAATGAAGTTTTCCCTGGCAGTCTTGAAATAGGCCAGGGATAATTTCTAAGGGGCAGATTTCTTAAGACAGTGATTTAGAAAAAAAGGTTTAACCTGCTCAAAATATCTTTTGCTCTCTGGCATTGCTGTGAAACTAATGATTCTTATGATGAAAATGAGATAATAAACAAAAATCATATGATTTATCTACATTTTAGAAATAAACATTATAATTGTGAAAGTTTAGACAGATGTTGTTAAAAGATGTACTAAAAAATGTTCGTTAGAATATGGTTTTACAAAATCTTCATGAAAAATTAACATTTTTAAGGAATCAACATGACCATCAAACGAATAAGTGCTATTTCTTATAGGAGGATTTAATAATAAAGATATGACTTTTTCACCCCTCATTAAAACTCTTGACAATAACGTACCTTGTAAAATTTCATTGCATAATAGAAAACGTGACACATAATACAAAAGTAAATTTCTACATGAATCCATTTTATCAATGCCATTTGAATTCAGATGAACACAGTCTGAACCATAAATAGAGGGGCAGATTTGTCATGAATAGGGCAGTAATAGTGCATTTATACATAGAAGCATGAAACTTGGCACACAGTTCAAAAACATAAAGAAAGTATTTAGATAGGGAGCCACTTCAAATTTGACCTGGTTGACCCATGGCAGCCATTTTCAAAAATGCTGGCTAATTATCTCATTTTCCAGCTTTCTATGAAGTGCCTATAGTTTGAAAGTATGAAAACAGTGCTCATTATTCCTTCTACAGATCAAAAAAACATTATCAATTGATTTCTGCATTGAACTTATGAATTTTAGGGTAGTCAGTGTCCATTTTGTTGGAACTGTTGAAGAAAATGTATGATTCCGCGGTTTCCCATAGTTTCATGGAATCTCAATTGATATTTTAACAGACTACATATTTGAATTCCTTGTAAGAAGAGCTTTCAAATGAATGGTCGCATCAATATTTTCCGTGAATTCTTTGCCAAAATTAAAGAAAAACAAAATCATTTTATTTTCATTATTTCCATTTTCGTATCAAGTTTACGAAACCTATATGAGTACTCATTTTAAAGCTCTTCTTGCAATATATATAACTTATTTTGAGATTTATGAAGAATTGGCGTAACCATTCATAACCACGAAATCCAGTGTTTCAATCAATATTTCTAATAAAAAAGGATTCCAACAAGCCCGGATAAAGTCAAGGCTACCAAAGAATATATAGTAATTATAGTAATGTACTGAATACCTAGAGAAGCAACAAAAACCAATATTTACATACATTCTATTTGTAGGAATTACACAGAAAGCAGCAAAAAGGAAGAATTGGTTGCCATTTTGGAAAATGGCTGCAAGTAGCCACCTAAGCTAAATCTGAAGTGGCTCCCTATCCAAATGTGTTTGTATAGATGTTTTTTAGGTGTGCACCAAATTTCATGCTTCTATGTATAAATGCACTATTTTTTTACATACCTGCCCCGCTAATTCTGCCCCGTGTCCTTATGTGCCACGTTTCCTCCCTATTATATTTTATTGTAAGAACTCACTAAGGTACGTTTTGCTCTTTGTTGCACACTTATTCTCATATGCTTATGTAACTGCCTTACAGATTTATTATCATTTGAATAAAAAGGAAGGGTGACATTTTGGATGTGTTTTGGCTGATTTTTGTTAACTTATGTGCAGGTCATTATGATGATTTTTGATAATCTGCTCAGAAACAAATGTTGGCATTCATCCTGTTTAAATGTGAATATGGCGGCAGCCATATTATTGAAACATTTCAGTCTTAAGATAACATTCAGTGACGACAAGATTTATCATTTTTGGAAAGATGTTATTTCTCGATAAATATATCATTAGCCGGATTTTTCCCCACTATATACATGTAGTTCAAGTTGCAGCAGATCCAGAAGGGGGGGGGGGGGGTTAGTGGGTGCAAACTCCCCCCCCCCCACCTTAAGCCTGTAGATTGTAATTTTAAAAAATTAGTATCCCAATATTTAAAGTACATTTCAATTTTTACCTCCTCCGTCAGACATTTTCTGGTCTGCCCCTGATTTGGGTGGCGACTCGTCCTATGAAAACATGCTGAAAGAGCACAAATTGTTAAGATTTCTTTATCTTTAATTAGGTGTCTATTTAAGTATGTTTGAGGCAATCCTACGAACACATACCAGAAGTTGCCTACCCATTATCTTGATGGCTATTTAATGTATAACACGTAAATTAATATAGGGTTTATGAATTCCCAAATCATCAGCCCTGAACTATAAATTGATGCCAAAAACCATTGAAAGAAAAAAATACAAATAGTTTTTGTTGTGGCTGATCTGATAGTGTCCTTGCATGATTCAAAATTTCTTTTTGTTAAAAAGGAAGACAAATCAATTAACCACCTGGACCACTACCAGTTGCAAAGATTCTTCAACGCTTTTTATTTAAGTTCTGTGCACAAACAAATTGTGATTCAGAAAGTTTCTCGATCTTTGTTTTATTTTGTTTCATCTCTTTTTTACATCTTTAAACGTCAATTCTGAATAAAAATAGCACTTCAGAAAGGCTTAGGAGAATGGGTAAAATTGTTCATATAAATTTGTAGCTAACCTCATTTTTTTGCCTAGAATAAAGACAATTTTATGTGTTTTATTTCAGCCAATTTGAAGATGGGAGCCACCGGCTGCACGGTGGGGTTTTATAGGAAACATGGTGCTGATACGTAGAGGGTCACAGGGTCACAAGAGAGATTGACAGACGGACAGACTACCAAAATGCAAGTGGGATCCTCGAACCCTCATGGAATATGGAGCACCCGATACTCAACTTGGAGAACTGCTATGGCATGGGTGAATTTCCGGGAAAGTCATCAACATTAATTAAAAACTTTATTTCTCTGTAGTAATTGTGTTTTTATTCCTCAAATGAGATAACACCCTTGTCTCCCATTTATTGATATAATGTGGCATGTGAACTATCACGAACCACAGACACACAATCTGACCTTTAGTTAAAAGTGTTAAGGAGATATCCTTGTTCCCTGCCAAATGCCTGAATAAAAAGAAGATATCGTGAGTAATGAAAGACGTGCGGTGGAAATATTCAATTATGCATCTGCCAAGTTGCAAAACTTGCGAAGAAAGTGTCTGACAGTCTTCAAAGTTTTGAAATGCACAAATAGGCTTATATGGAAGAAGAAGAATAAAAAAGAGAATCATTATACTTTTTTCCCGATGTTTACTTTCAGGTTTCATTTGATTTGTTACATCAAATACACAAAGTTTCCAAAATCAGTTAAATGGACAGTTGAAATTATAATTTATCCACTTACTGATTGAGTAACTCTCGAGCCTCGATATGCAGTGCAGTATAGTATATGTGCCCAGAAAAACCTGAACCCTATTACAGCCTTGACCAAAAAACAGGTGGAGCTGTACCCTGCTACAGCTCCCCCAATGACCAGTCGTGAAACTACAATTATCATGTTACTTCTTCAGTCCTCATGGTATTTTTAATCAGTTAAATGGACAGTTGAAATTATAATTTATCCACTTACTGATTGAGTAACTCTCGAGCCTCGATATGCAGTGCAGTATAGTATTTGTGCCCAGAAAAACCTGAACCCTATTACAGCCTTGACCAAAAAACAGGTGGAGCTGTACCCTGCTACAGCTCCCCCAATGACCAGTCGTGAAACTACAATTATCATGTTACTTTTTCAGTCCTCATGGTATTTTTAGTCAAAATTTGCTCTGGTGGAAGAAGTTTTTCCCTTTTTGGGGTGGCGAGCCGCTGCCCCACGAGCCGAGAGCTCCCCCGACGAAAATTTTCCATTTCCATCACTGTTACAGCTGTTGCATTCCATGATTCCATCTAAAGATAAGACTTGAAATGGCCTAGAGTAGAGGTTGCTGCACCTCTTGATGGAGTAGAATTCAGTTAATTATATGGATAACCTTTTGGTAAAAGGCATGTTTATTGAAAGCTAGAATATTTCTAATCGAGAGACAGTAAACAATTTGAGATTTGACTGACACTACTTTCTTTTATATTAGAAAAGTTTAATACCAAAACAAGCTCACATGTGAAAGAAATGTCAAAATAGTTAAAATATAGAATCTTGATGAAAACATAAAACGTAAAACAGACATGCAGCTGAGTTTAGAAATTGTATCTTGTCTGACTGAAAAAAAGAAGAATTCAAACAAAATAAGGATAGAATCCTCCTCCAATGAAGAAACGGCATTCTAGGATATCTTGCTGCATTTATTCATCGTCACAGACTTTACACAGATTCATTTCTGACACACTGTGAATGAATGTCTGTAATCAGTTTGTCATTAATGAAATCTCCAACCCCCCTCCCCCTTCATATCTGATGATGTTGTGGTGTTGGTACACATGTCTTGCTTCCAGATGAATTGAATTGGAATCTAATCTAATCCTTTATGGTAGGCTAAGCCGCCAAGCTCTTTCTTGTTTCTTGATACTGCTAATTGAAAATGGAGCAATAACACAATACAATTTTCCAGTTCCTCACATCAAATGCACGTTTTGCGGTGACACGGTATCTAATTGAGAATGAAAGGTTTATTTGTGACAGTTGGCATGAGATGAGGCAAATGTCTGACAAAAGATAAGAATGATGATTCACTTCATTCCTCCTTGCTTTGACACTTCTTCACATGTCACAAGATTTTGTAATTTGATTTGTGACACTACCAATTGAATTTATTCATTTATACATTATATTATCCCGACTCCCAACTCTTTTGCCATGCTGAAAAAGAATCCAAATCCAACTCCTTAGTCTGACTCCCGACCCCTCTTTTCGGCTTTTTTCTCATAAAAGTTTCATATGTTCAGCAACGAAAAAAGGTCCCTTTCACAATGTTTTCACTTATTTTGATGCATTTAATGCAGTTTTACAAGTTTGGTGTGATTGGTCTTTAAACGTTTGATTCAGTAAGTGTTGTTTTATGATGTATTTTTGCCAATTAAGTAATTTTAATGAGTCAGGAGTCATCGCATTAATTTTGGACTCCGGCTCCACCTGACAACCAAAGTTCGACTCTGACTGCGACTCTTTGACTCCAGACTCTGACTCCAAAGCCCTGCCTATATAGGTATAATAACAATCTTGAGTCCTGAACAATTAATTCATTAATTAATAGCATCTTCATCAGCGCCAGACGGCAGATTAGGCATTTTTGTGAAATTACGAAAAAAAAGAACAAGATCTCTTCTGATAGATGCAAATTCCATCAATAAGTAAGTAAAACCCGTTGCTTGTGGGAGAATTTTGCTATTACAAAGATAAAGCTTTTCTGTCATTTTAACTAGCCTTTCTGACAGATCACGCTCAGGTGTCAAGGCAATAGGCGAAAAGGATGAGGGACCTTTCTACCTCAGCTCAATGAATCTTATTAACAGTTCACTTGAACTCTACTGTAATTGAAATTCAGCTCTTAGAGGTTAATTAGAAAGAGTTTTGTATTACTTAGAAAGAGTTTCATCATAATTACTCAATGTCAAGGGAATATTCAGAGCTTTCGTTGTGGCTTCCTTAATTATCCCACTAATAATCCCAGTCTAATAATTCAGTTTCGCTGTATTACTTTATACATAACTTAGAATTGTAAAGAGAAAATGAAACCATATTGCATGCCGTAAAAAGCAACAAACCTTGAAATATCCCTCATATCCATGGAAATTGAATCATCGGCAAATTAGTGATTCATAAGCACCGGTGAATAATTTGATTCGTCAAGTTATCAAATCAAATATTTCATCTGTGAACGACCTTGTATATATACTGGAAAATCCTTCAAATCAAAATGATTATCATGATACCAAAACATTTTTCCAGGCAAGGAAGATATAGTGTATGATTAAATTGAATTCCTGTTTGGAAGAGGTAATTATTGAATCAGAATATCTTCAGAATATCTTTATTGTCCCAGTACAGTAATATTATATTATTATTAAAATTAAAATTGAAGGACATAAGAATATTATACTCTTTTATGCATGAGGCTTTTTGTGGCATGTTACACTGTAAAATTTGAAATTTTGAGTTAGCTCAAATGATTGAGTGAAATGGTTGCACAATTTGTTTGAGCCATGATGGCTTGTTGTTTTGAGTTATGATAGTCTTTGTGTTGTTATAACTTATAAACAACAAGCTATCTTGGCTCAAAGGGGTTGTGCAACCATCTCACTCAATCAATTAAGCCAACTCAAAATTCAAATTTTACTGTGTACCAGGAAGTAGAGAATCAACCAGCAATAATCACCATTTATTTAAAAACTCCAAGATAATTAATCAAAATACCATGCGGGACAAGCCTAGGGCAGATTCCACGAAAAGCAGCAAAATTACTTTCCACAAGTTACATTAGCAAAAAGACGGATAAGGCCCGACATATTTGATTTGTAGCTTCTCAGATTTTTTTCAGGGTGCTTTTTCTAGGAATAGCTGGCAGGACAAAAAAGACTGAAATCTAAATCTTTTACTGTGTCAATCCATTAAATAAAATCATGGGTAAACATTATTTGCTGTTGGTAGATCAGAATAACTAAAAATATGGCCTTGTGCTAATGTAACAACGTTAAATGATGGAGGACGGAATTTGTTTATGCTGATACTACTACAATATAAATGAAAACACCAGCAGGGTACAACCCCTGGCCTGCTCCTGGGAGACCTGGCTTTCAGTTCAGAAAAAAATTGAGATCAAATCATGTGTTCCTTAACGTAATTTATATAGACAAATTTTGCTAATGTAACACTATGACATGGACAGACGCGAAATTGCAGTTACATTTAATTTAGCAATAAAAAAACAGCTACTGCACAGAGCTGTTTATGTTTTTGGTGATGTATATAGGCAAATAAGACAGATTTTTCAATAAAATTTTAGAATTTCACATTCGAAATTTGCATAAGTAGCAAGAACACAGAAAAATTCCCATGTAAAAGTTGCTAATGTAACCTCAGTGTCCTGTGACGGAATCGACTTAAATTAACAGTCTTTTTTTATTTTTCATTTTTTCAAGTTTTATACACCCAGAGAATCTACCCTAGACAAATCCTTCCATCGCCGCGTATTATCATAGATTGACGTCACGAGCATCATGGTCAATCAGGGCCTAGTATTCCCCTCCACTTCAAAAGTTTACCGGCAATTTGCGGGAGAACTATTGGGTCCTCAGAGGGCTGAGACCTATCATTGTAAAGCTCTCAGAGAGATCTATCTATTGCAGTTGGAATCGTATCTGTACGATTGAGGGAAATCTGTGAATAGTCGTAATCGTCCTCATTTGCATAACGTGTCTGACATAATCACTGAAGGCATTGCTGAAGTGGTTTTATAATGACCAACAAAATTAAAAATGGTTCCAAGATAATTTTCAAGATGTGTTTTATCAATCACACATCATTACATTTTCCTGAACTGGTTTTAGCAGATTCCACAGAGTGCCAAAGTAAGCACGTCTGATCACCAGTAAGTTTGGTCATCCAAAAATGTCCTCATGAGGGATAAACAAGAAAATCTTTTTGAAAAAAAAGATATATGCTGGCTGTAGTGATTACAATTTCAAAATTTACAATAAGAGTATGTTTTGCCAAAAGAATTTTAAAATATGGTATAAGAGAAACTACAGATGAACCCATGATATGGTATAAGAAGCTATAAGAGGAATTATAGATGAACCCATGATAGATGTATCTATCTATCTGTCTATCTCTCACCCTCTCTATCTTTTCATCCCAAGGGGGGATGCAATACTCCGGAGACACCAACTATACTTTTTCTATATCTCTCACCAACTAGGTCTGGAACACACATATATCATAGGTTCATCTATAAATCCTCTTATAGCTTCTTATACCTGTTCTGCTGGTCTTCACTAACTTGTGTATTGTATTGACTGTTATTTTTATTCCTATGACAGTTTAGCTGGAGTTGGCAAGTTCATATGGGGGAGCATAGGTTCAATATGACTCACTATTAATTAGTAAGTCACTATATATGACTGTCAATCCCTAACTGTTAATCAGGCATCCCTTACTGTTGTTCATCAGTTAGTCACTACCTGTTAGTCATTAAGTCGGTTGTTTTGGTAGTTACTATTGTTAGTCACTAAATATGTTATTTTGTCACAGACTGTTACTTAGTCAAAAACCATTAGTCAACAACTGTTAGTTAGTCAAAAACTGTTAGTTAGTCAAAAACTGTTAGTGAGAAAGTGTTATTTAGTCAAAACTGTTAGTAGTCAAAACTGTTAGTCAGTCAAAACTGCTAATTAGTCGTAAACTGTTAGTCAGTCAAAGACAACTAGTTAGTCAAAAACTGTTAGTCTAAAACTGTTTGTAGTCAAAAACTGCTAGTAGTGAAAAATTGTTTGTAAGTCAAAATGGTTAGTTAGTCAAAACTGTTAGTAGTCAAAAACTGTTAGTAGTCAAAAACTGTTATTCAATCAAAAACTGCAAGTTAGTCAAAAACTATTAGTTAGTCAAACTATTTGTAGTCAAAAACTGTTAGTAGTCAAAAACTGTTAGTCAAAATGGTTAGTTAGTCAAAAACTGTTAGTAGTCAAAAACTGTTTGTCAGTAGAAAACTGTTATTTAGTCAAAAACTATTTGTAGTCAAACTGTTGGTAGTCAAAAACTAAAAAATGGTTAGTTAGTCAAAAACTGTTAGTTAGTCAAAAACTGTTAGTTAGTCAAAAACTGTTAGTTAGTCAAAAACTGTTAGTTAGTCAAAACTGTCAGTTAGTCAAAAACTGTTAGTTAGTCAAAAACTGTTAGTCAAAAACTGTTAGTAAGTCGAAGACTGTTATAGTTAGTCAAAAACTGTTAATTAGTTGTCACTAACTGTAAGTCACTAACTGTAAGTCATAACTGTAAGTCACTAACTGTTAGTCACTAACTGTTAGTCACTAACTGTTAGTCACTAACTGTTAGTCACTAACTGTTAGTCACTAACTGTTAGTCAGTCACCAACTGTTGGTCAGTCACCAACTGTTAGTCAGTCACCAATCACTAACTGTTAGTTGGTCACTAACTGCTAGTCAGTCACTAACTGTTAGTCAGTCACTAACTGTTAGTCATGTAAGTCAGCTAGTCCTTAACTGTTAGGTAACTGTTAGTAAGTTACTAACTGCTAGTCCCTGACTGTTAGTCATTTTGTCCCTAACTGTTGTTCATCAGTTGGTCACTACTGTTAGTAAGTCACTGTTGCTAGTCACTTACTGTTAGTAAGCACTAACTGTTGTTGATTCACTAACTGTTTGTTAGTCTTTAACTGCCAGTTAGTCACTAACTGTAAGTCACTGACAGTCTGTTAATCATCCCAAGGATGTGCCACCCAGAAATTGGACCTATAAATAGAACAAACTGCTCTCATTACTATTCACCCCCAATTGTTACAACTCACCCCCATTTATTTCAGGTCCTGCAACAATTTTATCTGCACCAACTGGTCGATTAATGAGTGGCAGGTGTACTTATACATCAATGCAACAATATTAAGTATTTGTGATCATAAGATATTTTGTAATGCTCTAGCTGACATTACTAAATGGTGGGGACCAAACCGGTTGACACTTTTCCGTATGGGGCAACCAGTATAGTATGCTGGCTGCAGAGCCAATCCTGTACTATAACAAATCTTGTCCTAAAGTTCTAAAAGCCAGCATAAAAAATATCTTTTTAAGAGCAAAAAGCTACATATTTGAGGATTATTTTAATGATAGTTATTTATTAGCTCACAGATGTACTGAGTAATAGGTTTACTTGCTTCGGGAAGCAACAGAGAGATAACAAAAGGGTTGGAAAGTTTAAGGTACCCTCTGAGAGCACTTTTCGTGGAATCTGCCCTAGAAGTTGCATGAGGGGTGTAGTAACATGCAGCGAATATGTGCACCTCCATAGCGTTTCTGTCTCCTCCTATATAATTTTGGATTAGGAAGGGGGGGAGCTAATGGTCCAATATTCCTCCCTGAATTCGCCACTGAATGTCCTTTATATACAGAACTTACCAAATGCAGTTCACCTTGACTTTTCCTCGGGGGAATTATCATTTCACGGTAATATTGCATGAAGTTTTAAAATAATTAAAGAAGTAGCAGTTTTGGACAAGGTTTATTGTTAACTTTCTTCTTCGAAACTGCTTCATGCATGAATTCTTATCTGATCAGAATGAATTATCAAAGAATAGTGTAGGTAAGATAAGTTACAAATTGCATTCAATTTCTTTAATTCCTCCCAAAATACAGATGTTCCAAACAATTGAAAAACCATCTTAAAAGTGCTTAGATAAAGCGGCATTCACAAACTATATACCAAGGCTAATTTTCCTGAACTAAATCTATTTTTGTTTCACCAACAAAAGAAGTCTCATGGGCGTGATTTGGTGGGGGAAGGGAGGGACATGTCCCCCCCCCCCATATATTTGACCCCGGGGGACATAATATGAAATGTCCCCCCCACTTTTTTGTGTGAAAAAAAAGTCTTGTGGTAATGCCACTTGGGGTAAGTTTGGTAGGGAGCAGTTCTGAAAGACATGTCCTACCCCTTTTGCTCATGCAGGTTACCATGCCATACAAAATTTGGAGTTCTTGAATGTAAAAAATCCTCACTGACACTTTATTCGCGGATCCGACAGCCGATTCTGACCGCGTCACCACGTGTCCCCCCTACATTTTCCATGAAAATTACGCCCCTGCTCATGGGGACCACTGCATTGTCGTTTGGAATTCCGATAGAGGAGACTATAGTATAGAGTTCAATTCAGCTACCTTAACTATTCACAAATGGGTGTTGATTTAGGAAATATCAATCACCGTGATCATCTGTACTGTCACCGCTGAGCTTTTAGCTTCAGAGGTGTCTTCATTCCTTCAGGTCGCAAGAATGTCCCTCAAATCACCATGAACCTCAAAACCTTAATCTTGTAATGTCGTTTATATCATTATTGTATAAAATAGCGTAATATATTATATTATTGTGTAAAGAACTAGAATAATAGCAAATGGGGTAAAACTCACCCCATGTTTCCATGGCAACAGTTACCCTGGTGCCTCTGCGCAGCTGCAGAGCACCCTAGTGTCAATCTCTGGGGGCAAGCTTGGTTGCCCAGGGAGAAGAGAGCTAGCCTCTGCCAAGGTAGCAGCTGGGTCTCTGTCTCCCTGGCGCAGTGATGGATCGTCAGGTAGGGTATCGTTGTGAGAGGTATGATTAGAGTTCCTCATAAAGGAGCTGTAGGTCATGGTTGATTGAGAAGGTATCTTGCAATAGCATATCCGAATTGAAGTGGTATTTCTTTACTGTATTGTAATTATCCAAGGAGTCTTGGATAATCTATTTGTTGGATCAATTAACATGTAACTGTCTATGAATTGGATATTAAAGAAGTATCTGGATCTTAATGGTCATGCCTCTGGTATTCCTTGAGTAGGTGTTTCGTGACGGCAAGTGCTAAGGTGTCTCCCGCAGGATCCCCGGCAATGAGTCCATCTACTCAGTAACATCAATTAAGCACCTCAGAGTGCGAGAAACTTATAAAGATGGCTGTACCTGTAATCCAGCTATAAGACATCCTCCGTAATTATTTGGCACCAATGATACTTTCTGCTGCATGCATTGTGATTAATCCATGTTTGGAACAATTGCTTATAATTATTCAGCTATGCCATCTGATACCATTATAGGATTTCAGGATATTAACCTGCCAAATAATTAAACTTTGTTTTTCGATGGAGATGGGATTTAGAGCTTGTCTCGTTAGCATTGCTAATGACAAAATGAACATTTTAATCCGCGCCTTTCAGGAAGTAGTGTAAATGAGCTAGTGATCCAAAAGAGCAGCACCTGAGTGCTATAGCTGCACTTCTTCAGTAGGCCTATCTATAGTCCAGATTTAAAACTCAAGCTGTAATAATTTGGCAATAATCATGATTTTTGCTGTGATAGTGTTACTTGATTTTAGGATACTAGTCTGCTAAATAATCAAAATTTATTTTGGTATTCAAGTACTTACAGTCTGAAACGTATACTGTTTGTCACATCATGTACTGAGACAGCCTCAAAATGAGTCTTTTCTTGTGACGTCATGGCAAAATAGGTTTTCTTTCAGGTTTTGTCACGATTGTCAACAAGTAAAAATGGTCTGTCGTGGCCGACATTACACGATAATCGGCCATAAATGGCCATAAAACATCGCAAAATGTGATATTCATAATGCAACAGAGCTAAGCTACGCATAAGTAGTTGAGGTGTATTTCTGATATAAGACTTCTGATTTCTGAGATGTGTGGCCAAACGTCTGTCCTCTGCTTTACTTGACAAACTGCAGGCCCAGCAAAAACTTGAGATTTCAGCTTACCCTTCAGGAGAATCAGAATGGTGTCATAACTTATAGGATTGTATAAACAATCACACTGTGACATCACCATGCAGTTGTCACTGTCTCTTAGCTAGTCAGAGCGCAGTTTCATAACAATGTATAAGAAAAATGGTAATCTCAACATCAGTGCCTTCCCTCCCGAGCACCAACGTAAATCAAACCTTTCACTACGTAATTATTTTGGTTAGAATCAAACGTTTGGCCAGACGACGTATGACAAAGGTAGGGCAAAGGTAATTTCCAAACGTTGCACTCAGATGGAAAACCATACGTAGGTCGCAACCTTAGTAAGAGGTTGGCAGATAGTTTGTTTTATAGTTTGGCCTAACGTTCAAGTCACATGTAAGTCATACCTTTGGTTGAGAGGTTGGAAGACAGTTTGGTTGTAACGTTTGGCTAAACGTGTCAGTCATACGTAAGTCTACCTTTGGTTGAGAGGTTTGAAGAATGTTTGACTATTACGTATGACCACACCTTTGATTCATAGGTTTGTTGAACATTCATTTGAGAGGTTTTTAAAACCTTAGACTATTACGTAAGTCATACCTTTGGTAAAGAGGTTTGAAGAACGTTTGACTATTATGTATGACCATACCTTTGATTCATAGGTTTGTTGAACATTCATTTGAGAGGTTTTTACAACCTTGGAATACTACGTATGACCATACCTTTGATTCATAGGTTTATCAAAGGTATGGTTGCACATTTGGCAATACGTAAGTTCCAAGGTTACTCCAACGTGTTTTTGATATGTGTGGACAACGTTTGAAAGTAATGTTCAGGACAAACGTCTGATCATACGTATCTGCCAAAGGTTTGTTGAAGGTTTGCACAAAGTTGCAGAACCTAGGATCCTGATTCTCAGAGAGCCTTGTAGCGCCATCTATTCCATACCTATTCCAATCTATCTGGTAACTTGGGAGAATATAAAAACTCCAACAGGATGCTTGCTGGTGATGATTGAATGAAGCCATGAAAAGATAGTAGATAAACCAGTAAAAAAATTTTCAATATATATATCTGTTAACATGCTAAAGATTAGATAGGCCAAAAAAAATTTCCCATGTACTGCTCAACCAAAAACGAGCAAGAGAGAATCAGTTGAGACCGGAGTTAAACTGAGCCTACTTGCAACATTATGCCACCTATCCAGCAGGCCAATTTGGATTGGGATTTTTCCAACTCTTCAGAGTTGCAGCATTAATCCCTTACAAGGTAAGTGAATATTCTTATTTATTTTAGTCCTTAAAGGGACTGCAGACTGCTTGGTAAAACAAGGAAGAAAAGTCTGCTAATTTTGGAGCCACCTTCAGTGCTTGCTGCTTGGCTCTGCTCTCTCTATCTCTCTCTGTTTTTCTCTTCTCTTCACTGTTTTAATTTATGTTTTCTCTTTGCAGATCTCCAACAATCAATTGACCAAACACCCCTCAGGACCTAAAAAAAAAAAAATTCTTGAAAAACCCCCCCCCTTAGAAAAAAAAATTCCTGCAGTAAAATCATTCTTTATTCAACCATAATGAGGGCCAATATTCAAGGACTTTATTAATTTTGTTTTTCCACGGGGCCAGCAGCCTGGCTGGACCGCCAGAAGCAATGCGGCGGTCCCCCCGGTGAATCCGAGCGCTCCGCCCCTGGCCGGCACCTTCCTGCTTGCTTTAATAACAAGGCAAATTCATGGACATCGTGCACACAAGCAATCGGTCCAGAACACGAGTAATCCATCGTAACACTCGTGTACGGGTCTCTCCTCGATGTACAGATGGAATCCACACTCAAACAAGTCATATTTCACTAGATACAGTCCATTTAATTCCGAAATTTAAGCGCTGTCAAGAAATCCACATGCTTCGCATCGCCGACTTGACCGGGTGCTTGTGAAGCATAGACAACTTCCACAGTCCATCCGATGGTGTCAGATTATCCCAAATACTCTTGCTATCATTTCTGGTCGGTTAAATGATGTATTTCTGTGGAATTACTGCTGTTCTGGACCGAAATACAACGGAATACACATCGCTCGCCCGCCATTGCGTCCTTCTTGTCGGATGTTTGCGCATGCGCAAGACACAGCGCGCTGGGCTGGCCTGCCACGCCTGACGCCCCAGAGGCGTATAACGACCATTCCTTCAAGGTGGGGGGTACGTAGTCAAGGGAGGTTGGAGAAAT
The DNA here is from genome assembly GCA_026936325.1 of Platynereis dumerilii. Lineage (NCBI taxonomy): Eukaryota > Metazoa > Annelida > Polychaeta > Phyllodocida > Nereididae > Platynereis > Platynereis dumerilii. The sequence continues at coordinate 27,604,585 of JAPTHN010000004.1, forward strand.
GCGCACTAATTACGATATATACGTACGTAGTAATCTCGTAACCAGCTGTCGACAAAATACGTAGTTTCTGAACGTTGGGTCCGATGTGAATGGGAGGTTTAATGCTTCCTTAGACCAACGTTCCTCAAAGGAAATTGTCCGGGAGGGTTTGTATTGTGGGTGTTAGTGTTTTTACAAAACTGAAAATAGATGCTATCAGCAGCAAATATTGTCTATTTCATATATACCAACAAAGAATATCAATGCTTCATGGCAAAAATAAGCTGCAGCCATTCTCCTCACCCCTTGTTGACAATCTCAAATTTTTCCAATGTAGCGACCCTCCAGGGCTATAATTAACTGGACCTTAATGATGCTCTTCATAACTGAAACGAATTACCTATTGGCATGTTACTCCATTATATATGTCACTTTAGTTAATTTGCTTAGCTTTATCTCACTCAAGCAAAACCAACCAAATGAAATTATTTTCATGCATTACACAAATCCTCTTGTAATTTTAATTCCATAATCTAGACAATATATATCATGTTTGAGATAACCTGATAGTTGTGATTTATTCTATAACAATGACAATTGAGAGAATTAGAAAAAGACTATATCGAAAGAGAAGAATGGGAATGAATGTAGATTCTTGGAGATAACAATACAATGGGACTTGTAGATGAGTTCGATTTTACATAACAACAGTAGAATTACAATTATATGAAATGCTAGGAAACGTGCCATTGAGACATTCGGAAATATATCTCTCAAAACCAGATGAGAAATAATGGCACAGGAAAACTGGAAATTGAATTTGACAGTTAGTTTGAAGTGAGCAATAAATAAACATTTAAAGTCTTTATTTCTCTAAAGGAATTGGCAGCCATCAAATTACATACTGATTACCAACTACATTATAACCAATTGCTCATTTCATATTGCACTGTCAACAAAAAACAACAACAAATGAATTAATGAAGCATTGCAGCATTTGAATTTCTCCGAGAATGACCAATTAACTAAGGCAGATGTATTGCAATACAATGCCAAGTATGCTAATTGCACCAACACTTTCCTTTATGGCAGTGTTTAGGGGGTAAGTAGAAATGAAAATACATGTATGGAATTGTCTTTAAAATTGCAAACAGGGCAAATTATGTCAGAATAAACACCTTATTTTTGGAAATACAAGGGAATGTCAACTGGCCCCACTGAGACCTCCATGTATCTCTATATATAGCCTGTCTGTACCCTTGTTGTGGGACACCATTTTAAGGAAGTGGGTTTAAATCTACACGTAACACATTATCCTATGATGACATTCCTGCAGACCAAGTAATTTAAATGCTAAGAAAGCTCCAATCTCAATATGACAAACTACACTTTTCATGCAAAAAACGAAAAAAGTGTGATTGTTTCGTTACCATGTGTCTCGGAGCCAAAAGATCCACATGGAAAAGACAATCCTAATAAGGCCTAACACAAGGTTGTATGCATGTTCCCATGCCTGCTCCACCGGGTGAAAAATCAAGGGTGGTTCAACTGGCCTGCCGGTTCAACTGGCCCCACTCTCCCCTACTTATCAGTTATCATGTATGTGACATTATACAATTATGGACTTCGGTTGAGGTCAATATCAGGTTTTACAGACCTGACCAGTGATATTCACCGAGGCCGAAGGCCGAGGTGAATATCACTAGGTCAGGTCCGTAAAAACTGATATTGACCGAAACTGAAGTCCACAATTGTTTTGTTCCATGATAATTTATTTTTTGGGAAAATTTTTCTTTTTTCTGAAAAAAATTTGTTGTCAAAATTTCTTTTTTTGGAATTTTTTTCTTTTTTTTTCGGATTGTTTTTTTCCGGATTTTTTTTTTTTTTTTTGGAAAATTTGTTTTTTTGGAAATTTTTTTTTTTTGGGGGAATTTTTTTTCCAGAGAGGTCAATAACAAATGTTATATTCACTGATCAGTGAATAACACATTTGTTATTGACTTGCCTGTCACACACCACCGCACATAGGTGAACATCACATTATGCAGGTGGGTTGTGTGCCAATCAGGGGGCTTGTTACATAGGGGTCATGGAACAATATTTATTATACAACACTGGAAAGCTGAGCTTCCATTGTGTCATAATTATTTTTCTTTCCTGCAGAACAAAGCTGTTACCCACCAGAACTATTTAACAAACACGGATTGAAATGAAAAGTAGGAAATGAATTGGAGTTTGTTGACATCAGAGACAGACATAAAGGGAACAACTGGAAAGAATACACATATCCCTCATTCATTGAACAAAAGGAAGTTTAAAGAAGTCAATAGATATCTAAAACTATTCACCAAACATAACACATAAATGTAATACTCCAAAATTATGAAGTGCACTTTAGTAGTATAAGACACTTAAAAGATATAATGACATTATAAAAAGATGGCAGAACATACGTGAAGAATCATATCAAAATTTTATTCTGCAATCAGGACTAAATGATACCTTATATCTATAGGTGTTCATTAGAGGACTGAGATAAAGGGAGAAAACATACCACACACAAATGGCACCTATTTTAGAAGAAAAAAATATATATATCATTTTTATCGCACAATGTAAAACAACAATTAAAAAATGCATCTTACCATAAACAGAGCAGCAGCATTCTTTTGTCCTTGTGAAAAGATTTTGTGAAGAACAGAAGGCTGGTGATTGTGCCATTCCCATTAGAAATATGTCAGATACATGTTTGATGTCTTCATGTACAGTCATGGTAAGTCACTTGTATAATGCCAAAATAATTGTTAGTGTAAAAGAAATGAATATAAGCTGTGAGTTTCCACAAAGGATCATAAGTCAATGAATTGATTATTTCATCTGATTGCAGTTTAATGCTTTGTTGCTTGTCATTTTTGCTGATAAGTTCTTTTCTTGGAGAACAAAACACTCACTGATGGGTTTTTTAATATTTTGATGACAAAATTTGCCCTATACCTTTTTAGCCTATTTTTTTTATTGCAAAAACAGTAAACAAATTTAGCTCACTGAAAACTCCTCTACGCGGGAATCCACATATATAACGGACATTGCGCATCAGGTGCAAAGGCAAATCCCCTTGAAATCCCTCAAATCTTCTCCTAGGAGAGCTTAGCCTCGGTTTCACGTGTTACCGTCTAAATCCAACCTCATTTTGGCTTCCATTGAACCTCAAATTGACTAAGGTGGCAATGAAGTTTCACCTAATTCCATCAATAAAGTATTGCCTTTAATTGAGATAGGCTCAATTAGGGACATATTATGGTGAATTTTGATTGATTCCTTAGTTTGGAATGAGTTTTAAGCACTGACACAGTGACACTTGGATTTTGTCAATAAAAATAAAGTAGTGATTTGAGTTATGCAGCTAATATCATACGGTTAAAACTGAATTCGTAACTCCTAAGTGTATACAAATATGTAAAAAGTAGCATCCAGAATGCATTTGTTGTTGCTTTGACATCATATTCTGTTAACGCCGTCAGGTCAGTATTATCTTCCTTTAAACTTCCAGAGCTCTGTAATTACTTCTTCATGTATATATAAAGAACCCACAGCCGAAAAAACGTTGCAAATATTTTTAGGGTCCAATTGAATTGAAAAGGTTCAATACATGGTGGGAAGACCCTATGATAGGATCCTATGCTCCGAACTTGATAGAAAGGGGTTCCATTGTGGGAGTTCAGTGCAGCTGGATTATCTAAATGTTGTTTTTGTCTGTTGGAACCTTTTTAAAGGTGATTAATAAACCTTTTAGGGTTCTTTACCTACACCAGCTTATTGAACCCTTAAAGCTTCCATATAAACCTTTTTGTTAAGGGTGTGTCATAAACAAATTACGCATATTAAACCTATATACAGATAGATGTAACAAACTTGAGAATTTGAGAAGGGAAAAGAGCCAGAACTCACGATCTTCAGAAATCAACATCATATATGCAGTGGAATAACTAGGAGTCTCGAGCCACAGGCAGCTGGAGTATGTGGACAAAACGTACATTGGCTGGTGTCCTTATAAACCCTTTTTAAAACTCACAAAAGTCATGCTTACATTCAACATTACTTAGAGGACAATCCACATTGGATTGATCACACAATAACAGTTTGAGTTGTACAGATAGGCATACAGAGATTTTGTACAGATAAATGCTAATGTTCTTTTTGTCTGTTTTAGACAAACTGCATCAAGATTACAAAGAATCTACCATTGTCTTGGGATATCCACAACGATTCTCTTCATGACTGAAATACAATTCTTATTAAGTTATTGGCGTGCTACTGCCTTATATGGCACTTTCAAAAGCTAATCTACAAAATGAATTTATTGTTATAGATACTCAAACCTTCTAGAAATTGTAATTCCATTGTCTAGACAATATATCATTTTTAAGATAATCCAATAATCGTGATTATTTCCAATTTTCTGTAACAATGGCAATTGCGAGAATTGGAAAAGCCATATTGAAATAGGAGGATGGAGATAAATCCAGATTCTAGGAGATGATTTGATTGGACTTGCTGGTACCTTGGCGTTTACACAACATTATTCGAATTACAATTACATCCTATGAAATACAGGGGCATATCTAGGAATGGCCTGAGGGGGGGGCATTACATGGGGCAAATATGAGGAGCTACGCAACACTTCCTATCTCTTCCATATTGATTTTGACCCGGGTTGGGAGGGGGGGGGTGCAAGGCCCAGTCGCCACCCCTCCTAATTAATACACCACTGATTAAATACTAAGCAATGTGCCAATAGGACATTAGGAAATCTCCCAAAGTGAAGTTCCGGACAATTTTGAGGCCCAGACGGTCTCGCCTCGTCGGCACGGATCATACTGGATTCTTCAAAGTCCGTTATTACATTGATTCAAGTCTCTAATTGCAGTGACAAAAAGGTACTGCGTATCTGCGTACTTGATTTCACAAGACGAATGTTGTCGTGCTGTACATGCTGCTTTGACCAGCAACATCTCCTTAAATGGTCCTGCTTTGATCTAATAATCACCGATATTTTTAAGATCTTGAACTTCCAAAAAGCGCCCCTTTTAGTCTAAGCTCAACTAGTTGATCAATGAGTCAAATCACCCAACAGTTTAGCCGATATAGACAAAATGAGGATCAGTTCACTGTGAAAAATGCATTTCTTGACTAATGATAGCTGATGAAGTGCCATCTTCTCTACTTAAACATGGGAAACATAGAGGCTGTTTGATTAGTCATGATCAAGAGAAGGCCATTTGATTTGTCATAACTGATTTCAGAGTGAAAATCAGATACATAGAGTAGCATGGGGCATGCAGCCCCCCTTAACTTCGAGGTGCGAGTTGACCTACTTCTTGTGGTCGATTATTTAAATGCTTATGTTGTCAGGAAGGGATCACTAGACTCTACTTATAACTAGTGAATCAAATGTCTACCAATTTTAATAAAGGAGTTACGACCCTTTTTGTAAAAAAATTAAAATGGCCTTCTTCTTCGAGCAAGAAGCCCCCCTATTATAATCCTATGGAAATTTTTTTGCGAGCGCATTCAGCTTGAAAGTCATTTCTTGGGGTTCTTCTATCATTTTTAAGGCATTCTATTCACTTTTTACAAATTTCAGAATTTTAGTGTTCATACATTTATTTTTTAATATTTTTTGCCCTTTTTTAATTTTGGCCAATTTTTTTTCGATTTCAAATAGCTATTCTATCAAGATTTAAGGTAAAGTACACATTATGAAATGGTTCCTGAAGCAGCTTCGACGCCTCAGTGAAGGGGGGCCTCATGCCCCATACCATGTGGGGCCTCTCACCCCAAACTCACATATTTTAATTTGACCTCTATATTTTGAGCTAAAATGCAAAAAATATGATCCAAATCATATTTATGTAATGGTCATAAAGTGAAGCAATGCAGATATCCATTATACTTTTAAAAATTACTAAAGTTATTTCTTATAACCACTTTTAAAGAATTAATCAAAGTTACAAAAATCATGCACCTTTTTTTGTTTATTTAATTACTTCTATGGTTTGGTGCAGTTTGCCCTGAAAATTTGTGATATTACCTGAAAAGCCTCTAGCTTCAATCCTATCAATAAGAAAAAGCACCAAAAATGTAAGTTTAGATATAACCCTGGGGGGGCCTCTCACCTAACCCGGGTTTCTTGCCCTGACCCACTCTATATCCTTTCGTTTGGCTGTCACCAACAACCAGGATTAGTCTCCTTAAATCAAATTAACATTGAAAGTATTGGGCATGAAAGTATTGGGTATGATCATGAAAAATCATCCCCATGATGACACACCAAGTGCCATTTTCACAGTGCAACAGTCCACTCTTTTTTCTTTATCAAAGTGGAAGGCTGTAATAGACGATTCATTTTCAATGTTTGAGGAAAGTCAAGTCAGTGATGTCCTCAACACGCTTAAATAACCAGTTGTTCACTCATCATTGCCCAGTTATGAGAAAGGTTAAGATAAGGGACCGTTCAGAATTTATGACTGGGGGGGGTGGGAGTTTTGCTGGAACTTCCCGTCAAAAATTGATACCCCCCCCTTGAGTTTCATGCGGATTTTTAGTACCCCACCCTTAGGTTTCACGTGTATTTTTAGTACCCCCCCCTCGACGTATAAAGCAATATACACATATATATATACTGTTATACATGGCCACGCATACAGATTCGCGTCATTTCGCGGACTTTTGCGCGTAAAAAAGTCCAAATAAAATGAGTTTATGCGTGTTTTTTAACATTTTTTTCTTTGTTAAAATTTCTTACCCCCCTTGGAAGTGTTGTCAAAATTAATACTCCCCCCTTGAAACACATGTGAAAAGTTAGTACCCCCTCGGCCAAAACTCCCACCCCCCCAAGTCATAAATTCTGAACGGTCCCTAAATAAAAAAAAAAACAAGAATGGTATAGACTATCATTGATGTATATATTTCTTCAGAGCATTGAACTGTCAGATCTTGAAATAGTTCATTTGCACTTGAAAATATTTTCAATTTAAAATGTTATGAAAACTTTTGTAAGAACACTTCAGTGTGATTGAAGCAACAAAAGGACAATGCTGAAGTAGCGCATGTATTCTGATAGCAGTTAACAAAATTGAAAATTCAATAATTAAAAAAAACAGACTTGAAACAAAAGGTAGGCTTAATGAATCATAGTTCACTGACATCGGAGTCAGTGTCACCCAAATACTAAAGAAGAGAAAAACAGGAAAGGAGAAAATATTCACTATCAATGATTTTGCTTAAAATGGGATGTCAGAGGAGTTGAAAATTACATACAATGATTGTCAAATATACATAAACATCAAACCACAATTTTGTGAAGTGCACGGTCAGACATCAGAAATATATTCAAGCTAATGGTTAGAGCCCTGCTGGGCAGGTAGGTATTTTTGAGGTATCCTCTTTTTTTTGTTCTCTTGGTTAGAATCAAACGTTTGGCCAAGCAACGTATGACAAAGGTAGCTCAAAGCTAATTTCCAATTGTTGCACTCTGATGTAAAACCAAACGTTGGCTGCAACCTCAGTAAGAGATTGGCAGATAGTTTGTTATAAAGTTTAGCCTAACGTTTTAGTCACACGCACATCATACCTTTGGTTGAGAGGCTTGAAGAAAGTTTGGTTGTAATATTTGGCCAAACTTTGAGTCACACGAACGTCAAACCTTCATGTAAGAGGTTTGTACAACCTTAGATTATTATGCATGACCATACCTTTGATTCACAGGTTTATCAAAGGTATGGCCACACGTTTGGCGATACGTAAGCTCAAAGGCTACATATACTCATAACTAGCTATTTGGTTTACGGATAGAATAGGGGTTACAGGTAGTGATAGCCAAGTTTGTGTTTGCAATTTTTGCCATCTACACAAAAGTGTATACCTCCTCAGTAGTATAATGATTGATATGATTACCGTTCAGAATGGTGAGCGCCGGTGAGCAGATTAATCTGGAATGGGCGCTATATAAAATCATACTATATTATTATATATTATAATGCCACATGTCATATTCTACTTACTTTTAGATGGTGCCATATGTCAGATTTAAAAGAAGGCACAGTAATTTTGGTTAGCTTTTTGTTGCTAGGGTATATAGACGTAGCAGCAGTTTGGTATTTCCTGCGGTTAATTCCAGAAAAGTGGAGGGACTTTTATACAAAAGTACCTAATGGGTACTTGACAGGCTTTCAGTGCGCTGAGTTTTTAAAAATGGCTATAGTCAAGCTTTATTCTTATCAGACCATATAGTCTCTTAGGTACAGATTCAGATTAATTCGACGTAATGTGCAATAGAAGAGTAAGAGCCAATACATAAATACTTGAGACAAAAGGACGCAAGAAATTACAATTATTTTGGAGCAATGCAAGTTTGGCAGTGTGAATGTGTGATATTCATTTAATAGTAATGTAAAGCAATGTTCAATTATAATGAAGGTTGGTTGGGCACACTCTAAACGCAGTGAGGTCGAAATGACAACTCTATACAGTGGTAATTCATGGTGCCTAAACCGACAGCTCCTTGAGTCAAAATTAGTGAAGGGTTGTCGATGTAACAAATATTGGAAGAGTAAGATGTGCAATCGGGTTAATCAAGGCTGCCAGATGGTAATCATATTGACTGCCTTTTGGACACTTGCAGAGTAAATGATTTTCTAGGAAGTCACAACTAACGTTTGCACCCATAACTTTAAAGTAGTCATGGACTAGTCACAGTCGCAACTTAATGTTTAGAGTACAATGAGCTTTTGCACCTGTAATGTTCAGCGGGCTTTTAAAATAAGGCAGACAGGTACCTCGATGCAGTCTTTTGCAGATGAAACATTGGTCTGACATGGACTGCCAAGACCAATAATCTAACTCGGGTCCCTGATGTTTTCATCCCAGCAATGAGCATGCCACCATGGAGCTATTCCCCAGGCGGGTTCAGTCATTGAAGCAATATCCTTATCATGCTACTCAGCAGATTGTCTTATTCTAACATACTGTAATACAATGACAAGAAACTGGGAGGACACTCTCCTCACCCAAACTAATCATCCAACCTAATTATGTCCTCAGACTGATAACACCTCACCTAATTGCAGCATGATTCCATTAGAAGGTGACTATGGTAGTTGCCTGGAAGTGTCTTTTGCAGATGAATTCCATTATTGTCTCATGTAAAGTGAGATGTGCCCTGAATACCTCTAGTGTGCATAATGGTTGTTTCCATCTCACAATATGAGTCATGTCGTACCCTGTAAAAATGGATGCACTGAATACATTAGGCTGACATTTTGCAAGTGATTGTTTTATCTCCAGCACTGCCTTTTTAAAAGTATAATTTATAAGTGAAATGGGTGACTTTTTGCCGTTGGGTAAAAGTTAAATATCCCTAATCCAAACTGCTAGTAGGATTCCTATGTAACTGTTGGTAGAGCAAAACAGAAGGCAGCCATTTGTGTCTCATTTGTCACAGGTATTGTCGTTTGTGTTCATCCTATATATTTTTGTCTCATTGGAAGGGTATTCTTGCTTCCACTTGCAGTTTGAATTAGAGAATGTTTATTGTTTAGCATTGACCCAATGGTAAAACATTCATTTACTTACGGACATGACTGTGTGAGGTCATCAGTTTTGGCTTTCAAATGGAGATTTTAGGAGATATTATTTATCACATGCAATTTTTGACCACCTAATGAACTTCTATTGTGTACTGGATCAACCAGAAATCTGTTTCTTCGATTAATTAGACAATCGTTAACGTTATGTCACACCGTCTCAGTAATTGCATTAAAAGAAAGAGATCGATTGAATGTTAAATTATCCAGTCTTCTTCTTGTCTGTTGGGTGGCTGTAATACTTAGGAAACTTTTCTACTTGAAGTGGCGACAAAATCTCATAAAGGTCAATATGGATTTCTGACGCCTGAGGGTCTGGCCCTTGACTTACCCCAATAAAGCTTCATTGAGCCGCGACAAGGTAAGCCTCCAAATGCAAAAAGTATCTAACGGAAGCTGGATAATGTATACTATATAAGAATTTATTCACAAGTCAGTTGCATTCAGTATTTAGCAACCTTCAAGTAGCCCCTTTCGGCTAATGTTTATACTCTATAGGCCTATATCCGCAAATGTGGTACATTTGCCATGCATGATATGATATTTGTATCTGATGTATCAATGAATTGAAATTGTAAGAAACCCTCATAATTGGTGGTGTAGTACACTTTTCACATGGACAGGACATTGTACTTTCCTCCAAGGAGCAATTTTAATGAGAGCTTCCATTCACTTTCTATTTGCATTCAGAGATATTCTGTAATTTGAGACCATAATCCTTCTTACATTTAGCAGAACGCTCAGGTGTGAAGGCGAATCCCCAATTAGGCTTACAATCCCCTAAATTCTGGGGTTGATGGCTTAGCCTCGGTTTTAACCTATTAGTCCTGTTCCAGATTCATTCACTCAGCCTCAATTTTAGCTTCTATCCAGCCTTGAATTAGAAAAGGTGTCAATGCGGTCACAAAAAGACATTGTTAATTCCCTGCTAATTCTCCAAATTCATTAAAACTTTAAGAGAGAGAGGAGTTCCCCCGTGATGGCAAATTATGAAAGAGTCATCTTCCTAGACTTCGCCTTTTGAAAACAACTAATTAAAAAGCCAATAGAAGAGGTGAAAATTTACTTTATATTATATCGAAAACCATAATGCTTTTTGAACTACCTGTAAATTTGAAATTTTGAGTCAGCTCAAATAATTGAGTCAGATGGTTGCACAAATTGTTTGAGCAGACATAGCTTGCTGTTTTGAGTTATGATAATCTGTTCACTGTTATAACTTAAAACAGCAAGCTATGAAAGCTCAAAGGAATTGTGCAACCATCTCACTCAATCATTTAAGCTGACTCAAATTCAAATTTTACAGTGCACAATTGCTCTGTGTAGCTCATTAAAATGCCTGCTGGGCTGAGGAATTGGTTAAGCAAATGCAATTTTTGCTCTTACTCGCCCCTGTATAATATGGATATCTGGTAACTTAGTTGTTGTATTTTGTCTGTATAACTGACATTCGATTTGGAAGTTCTTTCAAGGATATTCGGAATTTGAAAAACAATTATGTGTACAATCAAGCCTTAAAGTTGGTTTCAGATATTTGAGGTCTTGAACATCCACTTTTGAGAATTTCATCATGATGTCACTGAAGTGGATATTTTATTAATGTTTAACCCTTAATTTTCTCAAGAGACCCACAAATTTTATCAAAATCATGTTTTTCACACCAGAAAAGAAAAAAGTCAAAAGAGTAGAATATTAAGAATACTTCAGTATTATATAGAACTTGGTAGCAGGGAGAGTGCAGATTTACCCTGCTATGGGAGGATGCCGAGCGGCAACATGCTTTCCGGAAAATGGCATTCAGGAAGCCCTTTTGGCTAATGTGTCTAAGTGGGTGCTTGACAGGTCTTCATTGTGTTGACTGTTGATCACAATTGCATCATTCAAACTGAATAGGACAGAGCACACCAACTCTGAAATATATACAGAAAAGAACTAATGAAAGCAGTGGATCTATATAATTTTGAATGCCTACATTCGCTAGGACCGAAATATTCAAATATGTATTGGACTTGTGCCATGAATATTTATTACTACTTAGCCTTTGCAGTTGGCAGTTTAAAAAGTTGCTCACTTGAACTTTATGCTTTGTCTATGGTATTTCAGATGGCGCATGAGTATTTAGTTTTGTTTGATAACTGATATATTTTTTAACCAAGAAGCTCAGTATCAAATCAAATCACATAACAATGAAAAACCACCAAAACCAATGGACACCATGAACACAACTTTTTGTGCCATTCATATACCCAACTCCATTTACTGGTAAATTAAATATTAATTACAGTTGAGTACCTGGTAGGTATCTACCACATGCCATGTACAAACAATTTGAAAGGAATCTGTGATAAGATGTTACCTAGATCAACTACTCCCAAGAACTTCTGTTAATAACCAGAGTTAAGTATTGAGATAACTTGGTTATTGGTACCATATTGCAACAGTCTGGTGTACGTGGTTGCAGTGATTTGCTGGGTCCTCTGGCCAATATCAAGTTATAGGTCAGCTCCAGGGATCTGGCAGCGGCCACAGTACCTCCAGGTCAATCCGAGCTCAGCTAAATTGTTACTTTGCTACTTGAAGTGGCAAAGCATCTCATACAGTCAATACGGATTTCAGAGCCCTGAGATCCTGGCCATAAAGATTTTCTGAAGCTTCTTTGTTTATCCAAGCAAAGCCACTAAAAAATAAGTATTAGCAATGCTGGAGAATTAACACCATTACCCGGGCCTAAGCTTATAGACAGTCGACAGCGTTTGGTATTTAGCATTATTTAGGAAGCCCTTTTCAGCTAATGCCTTCGAATTAAATAGTCTGGCTTCATCTGCTCATGTATGGAAGGTGCTTTTTTCAACAAGGTTTACCTGGGCCATGCATATGTGTCAGTAGGAGTGCTTCCAGGAATACACTTTTCATTACAATATCACATAATAGACATTATAAGTAAAAGCTTAAATGCAATTTCATACTTCGACCATTCAAATGATGTTTGCTTGATTTAAAGCAGGAAATATAATAAATATATAAATAACTGACCCTTATCACACTGCTATGTTATCACCAGTTATATAAGATACAATGTTAACACCTTTAAAAAATTATCATCCCATTTACAATGTAGAATATGGACCTGGGCTAATTTGAAAGCAGATTGCTGACAGCTGATTTTGCTGAAGTCTGTGTAATTAATGCAGACAGTCGCCTTCAGTTGTAGCCTTCAAATTATGGATGTGGCAAACTTTGAAAGTGCATTCATCTTTGCATCAATGATATTGGCATACTAGCTGATGGCTATTTGGTGGCATATGCTTAGAAAAAACAAGTTACTTTCGGAATATGAGATAAGTTATACTACCATCCTAACCGTATCAAACTTGCACTTAAGCAAACAAGGGAAAAGTTTTCGCCACTGAAATTAGGTAATTTCAATCTCAATCGTACACTATTCCGCTGCTGTATCAAATTTTTCTCAATTAACTGCTAATCTAATCTATATGTGATCAGTTAATTGAAACCGTGACCCTCAGCAGATGGCTTAGGTGTACAAGGAAATCCCCAATTAGGCTCAAAATCCCCAAATCATCTGATGGCATTGGCTGAGCCTCTGGCCCTCTATCTACCCAGAAAACGTCAAACTTGAGCCTCCTTTTGGCTTGAATCCAGTCTCAAATTGGAAAAGAAACCAGTCATCTCTTGGTTTCCTTTATATTTGTACATTGGCAATTACAATACTACCAACACATCGTCCAGTGAGATGCTTGAACTTGCATAGGCAGTTATTGCATGTCTGTGCACTCGTCAGTCCTCAGTGCAATCTTAACATGTTGGCACAAATCAATGACTGCTGGGATTATGAAAAGAACTGCATAAATTCTGTTCCGACTAGAAATTCTCTAAAAATTCCAAAATATTTTGGCGAACCTTGATCTGGCCCTGCCCCGCCCCCCACCCCCTCACTGCTGGAGTTCTAGCCATGCCACCGAATTGACCGCTATCGATTGGCCACCCAGAATGTATCCAACATTCAAAGACATCATAGATCTGAATCTTCAGGAATATGGAATATACAATTATTTAACTGAATAACTAACCTGAAATTAATATTAGGGGAAGTCAAAAACTCCAGTTGAGGAAGGGCTTTGTTTTCTTTGTGGGATGAAGCCCGATTAGTCTGCAAGCTTTGGGGCTTGAGTCAGATCTTAACGCAGAGCCAGGAAGTTCAAAATTACTTGACCGAGGATTAGAACCTTTAAGTAGACAAGGACTTCACAGATATGCTTTCAAATTGCATCACTTAGTCTTTTAACACTCAATTGAATTACCTTGGTAATGTATGCAAGACTGTATTTTATTTGAAACGTGGTAATGGAGGCTAGGAATACTTTATTTTATTTGAAATGTGGTAATGCAGACAAGGCTATATTTTCTTTGAAACATAACGATTCTTGAATTAAACAAAGCGAGGAAATTTTTCTTTTACATTGCAATTGGTTTTGATGAAGTTTAGATACCGAATAAAAGAAAGAGAATTGATTTCTTTGATTAAATTGTAGGGAATATCACATAAATATGTTTATAAACTTCAGCTGTGGGAAGCTATCTATCAGAATAAACAGAAGTATGATTAACAATGTGTGGTGGAAGAACGTCATCAATGTGCTAACTATATTTTGCACAACATAATTTAAAAGTGTATTATATTGTGTTGCTACATAAACCAAATACACTATCACCCTCAAAACTGTGTGGTCGAAATAACAACTCTATACAGTGGTAATTCCTGATGCCTAAACCAACAGCCCATTGAGGTAAAATTAGGAAAGCCTTGTCAATGTCACAAATATTGCATTAGTAAGATGTGCAATCTGGTTAATCAAGGCTGCCAGATGGTAATCATATTGACGGCCTATTGGACACTTGCAGAGTCAATGTAGTCATTGCGCTGCCCTGGGGGTGCCCCCCCTTGGGCAAGTCCTTGTTTTCGTAAGCAAGCTTTTTTGCACACACTGAAATGTTAACATTCTTGCCCCAATTTTCTGTAAAAGCTACTGGGCACCTGCCACTACTTTCAGAGCCCTTCTTCACTGTATGTTACGTTACTGTCATAAAGTTTGTCCCCGAATCTTTAAACTAACATTTAGTGCCTTTATTGTGACATTTTGAAAGTATTTCTTGCCCAGTTCTACACACACACTCCCCCAGTGTGGCTATGGCTGCATTAGCCTCGTCTCCTGGCCTGTATGCATTCACATAGCAGGGCACAGGACTATGGCTGCACCACAGTCATCATTGAGGGGGGCACTCGCTTTCAATTCAGTGAGATTTGTTTTACAGCTTTTTGGGTTCCTATGACATAGTGGGGCTCTACTGGACTAATAAAATGAATTGAACTCACTTAATTCAGACAAACATGCAATTGTGTTGATTGGTATTGTTTCATATCACCCCAATGTTGTGAATTTACCAGTTTGTGTTATTTTAATGCAAGTTGAATTCTACATAGAATTGGCAGATCTAATCTTTAATTTTCAAATATAAGTACAATGATTTTTTTTACTTGATTTGTGCTGTTGGTCTTTGTCAGTGCTTCCTTGTACTCAATTAATCTCAACAGGAAGTTTATTGAAAGTGGTGCAATCATATTACAAATCTAATGGACAACATTTCATGTGACATGTTATTTACTATTAGCTGACAATGATAAGAAAGCCTAAAGAAAAACATACCTTAATTCCTGTTCACATATCAAGTATTCCCTTAAAAGTGAAAAAAATCAGGTCAGCATATACTTTATACTTCAAGAATGTCCATTTATCACATGGAACTAGGTGTGAGAAACATAAAACACCTTGTAGCAGTCCTGTTTCATGTTAACTGTAAAAGTTAGCTGTTATCAACAACTTGTTTATACTAAATTTGTCCTAAAAGCATCCTAGTGCCAGCCAGATCCTGTGTTTACAAATTCGGTAGAAAGAATGCAGGAAGGAAGGAAGAAAAGAAGGAATGAAGGAAGGAATGAACAAAGGAATGAAAAAAGGCATGAAGGGAGGAATGTAGGGCATAATCACGAAATAAGCCACGCACCTCTGACGGAATGAGTGGCAGCCTATGCTTTTCAATGGCCTCGCTCATTCCGTTATCAGAGGGCGGGGGCTATTTCGTGATTATGCCGAATGTAGTGGGGGAAGGAAGGGAAGGCCTCGAGATAGATAGACAGATAGATAGCCAGCTAAACACATAGATAGATAGATAGATAGATAGATAGATAGATAGATGCAAGAGCAGTGTTGCCAATCGTAAATAAGAGAGCAATAACAAACTGGTAAATTACTCCTGGGCAGAAAGACAGGAGAGTAAAATCAAAGACAGGTGGATAGTTTGGGTCAGTGGGATGGCCAGGAAATGTGTATTTAGCCAAGACAGCAGTGATCCTGTGAGCCAAGATTTGACTGAAATATTACACAGAGGGATATACACTAACTACGGATACATGTGTGATTCACCCTTAGGACTCAGTCCGGGCAGCGCGTCAATCACCGGTTTCCGGTTATGACATTTCTAGTTTTGATTATGATAGAAGGGTCAAAATGATTTTCTGAGAAGTAACTACCAAAGCTCTCACCAATTATTAAAGTAGAGTAGGTCGGGGCAAGAAGCCCGGGTTAGGTGAGAGGCCCCCCGGGGTTATTAAAATTACATTTTTGGGGCGTTTTCTGATTGATAGGATTGAAGCTAGAGGCTTTTCAGGTGACATCACAAATTCTAGGGCAAACAGCACCAAACCATAGAAGAAATTGAAGAAAAAAAAATGTGCATGGTTTTTGTAACTTTCAGTAATTCTTTGAAAGGGGTTTTCAGAAATAACTTTAGAAATTTTTAAAAGTATAATGGATATCTGGATTGCTTCACATTTTAGTTCAAAATATGGAGGTCAAATTAAAATATGTGGGTTTGGGGCGAGAGGCCCCACATGGTATGGGCCATGAGGCCGGAGGCCCCCTTCACTGGGGCCTCGAAGTTGCTCCAGGAACCATTTAGTAATGTGTGCTTTACCTTAAATCTTGATAGAATAGCTAATTAAAATAGAAAATATTTGGCTGAAACCTTTTTTTTAAAAGTTGGATAATGAACCTTTTAGGGTTCCTTATCTATACCAGCTTCGATAACCTTTAAAGGTTTCATATAAAATCTTTTTGTTCAGAGTTTGCACTTGTGATCTTAAGCACTAGTTAAGCTTTATATGACAATAGCAGGAACCGTGATGCAGTCTTGGGCAGATGAAACATAGTTCTGACATGGGCTGCCAAGACCAATGATCTAACTCAAGTCCTTAAAGTTATCATCCTGGTAAGCCACCATAGAGCTATTCCCCAGGCCAGTTCAGTCATTGAAGCAATATCCTTATCATGCTACTCAGCAGATTGTCTTATTCTAACATACTGTAATACAATGACAAGAAACTGGGAGGACACTTTTCCCTCACCCAAACTAATCATCCAACCTAATTATGTCCTCAGACTGATAACACCTCACCTAATTGCAGCATGATTCCATTAGAAGGTGACTATGGTAGTTGCCTGGAAGTGTCTTTGCAGATGAATTCCATTATTGTCTCATGTAAAGTGAGATGTGCCCTGAATACCTCTAGTGTGCATAATGGTTGTTTCCATCTCACAATATGAGTCATGTCGTACCCTGTAAAAATGGATGCACTGAATACATTAGGCTGACATTTTGCAAGTGATTGTTTTATCTCAAGTACTGCCTTTTTAAAAGTATAATTTATAAGTGAAATGGTGGACTTTTTGCCGTTGGGTAAAATATAAATATCCCTAATCCAAACTGCTTGTAGGATTCCTATGTAACTGCTGGTAGAGCAAAACAGAAGGCAGTCATTTGTGTCTCATTTGTCACAGGTATTGTTGTTTGTGTTCATCCTATATATTTTCATCTCATTGGAAGGGTATTCTTGCTTCCACTTCCAGTTTGAATTAGAGAATGTTTATTGTTTAGTATTGACCCAATGGTAAAACATTCATTTACTGACGGACATGACTGTGTGACAGTGTGTTAGGTCATCGGTTTGGCTTTCAAATGGAGATTTTACTAGATTTTATTTATCACATGCAATTTTTGGCCACCCTAATTAACTTATACTGTGTACTGGATCAACCAGAAATCTGTTTCTTCAGGCAATGTTAGACATAAGGTATCAATTCATTGGCAATGAGCCAACTTGAGGTTGAATGGAAGGTGAGCTGCGGCTAATCTGAGTCAGTCCTACGTGAAACCTATAGGCTGAGCTGCCAAAAGCAGAAGCTTTAAGTCTAATTGGGATATTGCACCATAAACCTAAAACATCTGCTAAATGCAAGAAGACTTAATGTGCTCTGAAAACACAATTGAAGGAGAATACTGCCCAGATGATGTTTTGTTACAAGTGAAAATGGAAAACGATAATATTATGTTTGTTTTGAGTTTACTACTGGTCTGAAATAAAACCATGGTCCTGGAAGTTAGCAGCCCAGTGCTCTTCCATTTACTACAGAGAAATGCAATGATTTCTTTTTAGTGTCAGGCATTAAATTTTAATTTCATTTTTTCACTCAAACAATTTTTGTGCAAAGAAATTCATCTTCCTGAAATCATTCAACAGTCACATGGAAAGCATTTGAAATATACTTTAAAATACTACATGGAAGTCTGAACAAAAGACACTGTACTCTGACTTTAATTGGACAATCTTTCGCGTTATGTTCCACCATCTCAGTAATTGCATAAAAAGAAAGAGATCGATTGTATGTTACATTATCCCATCTTCTTTTTGGCTGTTGGGTGGCTGTAATACTTGGCGACAAAATCTCATAAAGGTCAATATGGATTTCTGACGCCTGAGGGTCTGGCCTACTAACTTACCCCAATAAAGCTTCATTGAGCCGTGAAAAGTTAATCCTCCAAATGCACAAAATATCTAATGGAAGCTGGATAATGTATACTATATAAAGATTTATTCACAAGTCAGTTGCATTCAGTATTTAGCAACCTACAAGTAGCCCCTTTCGGCTAATGCGTATACTCTATAGGCCTATATCCGCAAATGTGGTACATTTGCCATGCATGATATGATATTTGTATCTGATGTATCAATGAATTGAAATTGTAAGAAACCCTCATAATTGCTGGTGTAGTACACTTTTCACATGGACAGGACATTGTATTTTCCTCCAAGGAGCAATTTTAATGAGAGCTTCCATTCACTTTCTATTTGCATTCAGAGCTATTCTGTAATTTGAGACCATAATCCTTCTTACATTTAGCAGAACGCTCAGGTGTGAAGGCCAATCCCCAATTAGGCTTACAATCCCCTAAATTCTGGGGTTGATGGCTTAGCCTCGGTTTTAACCTATTAGTCCTGTTCCAGATTCATTCACTCAGCCTCAATTTTAGCTTCTATCCAGCCTTGAATTAGAAAAGGTGTCAATGCGGTCACAAAAAGACATTGTTAATTCCCCGCTAATTCTCCAAATTCATTAAAACTTTAAGAGAGAGAGGAGTCCCCCCGTGATGGCAAATTATGAAAGAGTCATCTTCCTAGACTTCGCCTTTTGAAAACAATTAGTTAAAAAGCCAATAGAAGAGGTGAAAATTTACTTTATATTATATCGAAAACCATAATGCTTTTTGAACTACCTGTAAATTTGAAATTTTGAGTCAGCTCAAATAATTGAGTCAGATGGTTGCACAAATTGTTTGAGCAGACATAGCTTGCTGTTTTGAGTTATGATAATCTGTTCACTGTTATAAATTAAAACAGCAAGCTATGAAAGCTCAAAGGAATTGTGCAACCATCTCACTCAATCATTTAAGCTGACTCAAATTCAAATTTTACAGTGTACAATTGCTATGTATGCATCTCATTAAAATGCCTGCTGGGCTGAGGAATTGGTTAAGCAAATGCAATTTTTGCTCTTACTCGCCCCTGTATAATATGGATATCTGGTAACTTAGTTGTTGTATTTTGTCTGTATAACTGACATTCGATTTGGAAGTTCTTTCAAGGATATTCGGAATTTGAAAAACAATTATGTGTACAATCAAGCCTTAAAGTTGGTTTCAGATATTTGAGGTCTTGAACATCCACTTTTGAGAATTTCATCATAATGTCACTGAAGTGGATATTTTATTAATGTTTAACCCTTAATTTTCTCAAGAGACCCACAAATTTTACCAAAATCATGTTTTTCACACACTGTAAATTTGGTGGCACTGATTCAGCTCAATTGATTGAGTGAGATGGTTGCACAAGTTGATTGAGCTAACATAGATTAATGTTTTAAGCTGAGATAACTCAAAATACCGAGCTGAGATAGCTCAAAATACTAAGCTATGTTGACTAAGGTATTCAAGCTGAGAAAACTCAAAACAATGAGCTGTGTTGACTTACAGCTCAAAATATTGAGTTTTGTTGACTTATTGATCCAAGCTGACACAACTCAAAATTGTGAGCTGTGTTGACTTATTTTTAGTGGTTTTTGATTTATATTTTTAGTTGTTTTTGATTGTATTTGTGTGACCTGTCTTATAACATTATTTATGAATATGGGCTGTAATCCCAAAACATTGTTTGATCTCTCAAGGGGATCCACCTGATCCAGTATGCTTCATTTTAGCACACCATGGACAGACCCAAGATGCAATCAACAAAGACCATTGCATCACAAGGAGATTTAAAATTAATTTCTTGTGAATAAATCCCAATGGCCTGTGGCTCATCTCAGTTGGCATACAGTGCTAGAAGCCTATATTTGAACACACTCTGACTTGGAAATGTTGGTTGACGTGTGAAAGCATGCATCTAATTACTCCCACAAATTAATTTAAGAGAGATAAAAATAAAAGAGTAACCAGCTAAAGTGGTGTGCTACTCATTTTTTCTCTTGGATAGTGTAATATAAATGTTCTTTTTTCTTGTAAGTAAATAATTATTTAAAACTAAATGCAGTCTCATGAGAAGAGCTTGTTATAGATGGCGCTATATGTGGCATGACTGAGATGTCAATCTATCTGCAACAACTGAAGCTTTCATGTTTTCACAGCTTAATGTTATGATTCGTTTGGAAAACTTACAGCATTGAGCTATCATACCTTGACAACTTATAGGATTGAGCTATCATAGCTTGAAAATTATTAACATTCTCAGACAGCTCAAATTATTGCTTCAACACAGTTTTCAAATTTTAAGTGCACCAGAAAAGAAAAAAGTCAAAAGAGTAGAATATTCAGAATACTTCAGTATTATATAGAACTTGGTAGCAGGGAGAGTGCAGATTAACCCTGCTATGGGAGGATGCCGAGCTGCAACATGCTTTCCGGAAAATGGCATTCAGGAAGTCCTTTTGGCTAATGTGTCTAAGTGGGTGCTTGACAGGTCTTCATTGTGTTGAATGTTGATCACAATTGCATCATTCAAACTGAATAGGACAGAGCACACCAACTCTGAAATATATACAGAAAAGAACTAATGAAAGCAGTGGATCTATATAATTTTGAATGCCTACATTCGCTAGGATTGAAATATTCAAATATGTATTGGACTTGTGCCATGAATATTTATTACTACTTAGCCTTTGCAGTTGGCAGTTTAAAAAGTTGCTCACTTGAACTTTATGCTTTGTCTATGGTATTTCAGATGGCGCATGAGTATTTAGTTTTGTTTGATAACTGATATATTTTTTAACCAAGAAGCTCAGTATCAAATCAAATCACATAACAATGAAAAACCACCAAAACCAATGGACACCATGAACACAACTTTTTGTGCCATTCATATACCCAACTCCATTTACTGGTAAATTAAATATTAATTACAGTTGAGTACCTTGCAGGTATCTAACACATGCCATGTACAAACAATTTGAAAGGAATCTGTGATAAGATGTTACCTAGATCAACTACTCCCAAGAACTTCTGTTAATAACCAGAGTTAAGTATTGAGATAACTTGGTTATTGGCACCATATTGCAACAGTCTGGTGTACGTGGTTGCAGTGATTTGCTGGGTCCTCTGGCCAATATCAAGTTATAGGTCAGCTTCAGGGATCTGGCAGCGGCCACAGTACCTCCAGGTCAATCCGAGCTCAGCTAAATTGTTACTTTGCTACTTGAAGTGGTAAAGCATCTCATACAGTCAATACGGATTTCAGAGCCCCGAGATCCTGGCCATAAAGATTTTCTGAAGCTTCTTTGTTTATCCAAGCAAAGCCACTAACAAGAAAATCTTTTTGAAAAAAAAAGATATATGCTGGCTGTAGTGATTACGACTTCAAAATTTACAATAAGAGTATGTTTTGCGAAAAGAATTTTAAAATATGGTATAAGAGAAACTACAGATGAACCCACGATATGGTATAAGAAGCTATAAGAGGAATTATAGATGAACCCATGATAGATCTATCTATCTATCTGTCTATCTCACACCATCTCTATCTCTTCATCCCAAGGGGGCATGCGATACTCCGGAGACACCAACTATACTTTTTCTATATCTCTCACTAACTAGGTCTGGAACACACATATATCATGGGTTCATCTATAAATCCTCTTATAGCTTCTTATACCTGCTCTGCTGATCTACACTAACTTGTGTATTGTATTGACTGTTATTTTTATTCCTATGAAAGTTTAGCTCGAGTTGGCAAGTTCATATGGGGGAGCATAGGTTCAATATGACTCACTATTAATTAGTAAGTCACTATATATGACTGTCAATCCCTAACTGTTAATCAGGCATCCCTTACTGTTGTTCATCAGTTACTCACTACCTGTTAGTCATTAAGTCTGTTGTTTTGGTAGTTACTATTTGTTAGTCACTAAATATGTTATTTAGTCACAAACTGTTAGTTAGTCAAAAACTTTTAGTCAAAAACTGTTAGTCAAAAACTGTTAGTTAGTCAAAAATTGAGTTAGTCAAAAACTTATAGTTAGTGAGAAGGTGTTATTTAATCAAAACTGTTAGTAGTCAAAACTGTTAGTTAGTCAAAACTGTTAATTAGTCAAAAACTGTTAGTCAGCCAAAGACTACTAGTCAGTCAAAAACTGTTAGTTAGTCTAAAACTGTTTGTAGTAAAAAACTGTTAGTAGTCAAAAATTGTGTAAGTCAAAATGGTTAGTTGGTCAAAACTGTTTGTAGTTAACAAACTGTTATACAGTCAAAACTGTTAGTTCGTCAAAAACTGTTAGTTAGTCAAACTATTTGTAGTCAAAAACTAAGTCATAATGGTGGGTTAGTCAAAAACTGTTAGTAGTCAAAAACTGTTTGTCAGTCAAAAACTTATTTAGTCAAAACTGTTAGTTAGTCAAAACTATTTGTAGTCAAAACTGTTGGTAGTCAAAAAATAAGTAAAAATGGTTAATCAGTCAAAAAACTGTTAGTCAAAAACTTAGTCAAAAACTGTTAGTGAGAAAGTGTTATTTAGTCAAAACTGTTAGTAGTTAAAACTGTTAGTCAGTCAAAACTGTTAATTAGTCAAAAACTGTTAGTCAGTCAAAGACTGCTAGTCAGTCAAAAACTGTTAGTTAGTCTCAAACTGTTTGTAGTCAAAAACTGTTAGTAGTCAAAAATTGTTTGTAAGTCAAAATGGTTAGTTAGTCAAAAACTGTTAGTAGTCAAAACTGTTATTCAATCAGAAACTGTTAGTTAGTCAAAACTGTCAGTTAGACAAACTATTAGTAGTCAAGAACTGTTAGTAGTCAAAAACTGTAAGTCAAAATGGTTAGTCAAAACCAGTTAGTAGTCAAAAACTGTTTTTCAGTCAAAAAATGTTATTTAGTCAAAAACTGTTCGTTAGTCAAAAACTTATTTGTGGTCAAAACTGTTGGTAGCCAAAAACTAAGTAAAAAATGGTTAGTCAAAAACTGTCAGTTAGTCAAAAACTGTCAGTTAGTCAAAAAACTGTTAGTTAAAAACTGCTAGTCAAAAACTGTTAGTCAAAAACTGTTTGTTAGTCACTAAGTGTCAAAAACTGTTAGTCAAAAACTGTTTGTTAGTCACTAAGTGTAAGTCACTAAGTGTTAGTCACTAACTGTTAGTCAGTCACCAACTGTTGGTCAGTCACCAACTGTTAGTCAGTCACCAATCACTAACTGTTAGTTTGTCACTAACTGTTAGTCAGTCACTAACTGTTAGTCAGTCACTAACTGTTAGTTAGTCATGCAAGTCAGCTAGTCCTTAACTGTTAGCAAGTAACTGTTAGTAAGTTACTAACTGCTAGTCCCTGACTGTTAGTCATTTTGTCCCTAACTGTTGTTCATCAGTTGGTCACTACTGTTAGTAAGTCACTGTTGTTAGTCACTTACTGTTAGTAAGTACTAACTGTTGTTGATTCACTAACTGTTTGTTAGTCTTAACTGCCAATTAGTCACTAACTGTAAGTCACTAACAGTCTGTTAATCCCAAGGCTGTGCCACCCAGAAATTGGACCTATAAATAGAACAAACTGCTCTCATTACTATTCACCCCCAATTGTTACAACTCACCTCCAATTATTTCAGGTCCTGCAACAATTTTATCTGCACCAATTGGTCGATTAATGAGTGGCAGGTGTACTTTTACATCAATGCAACAATATTAAGTATTTGTGATCATAATATATTTTGTAATGCTCTAGCTGATATTACTAAATGGTGGGGACCAAACTGGTTGACACTTTTCCGTATGGGGCAACCAGTATAGTATGCTGGCTGCAGAGCCAATACTGTACTATAACAAATCTTGTCCTAAAGTTCAAGAAGCCAGCATAAAAAATAAGTATTAGCAATGCTGGAGAATTAACACCATTACCCAGGCCTAAGCTTATTGTCAGTCGACAGCGTTTGGTATTTAGCATTATTTAGGAAGCCCTTTTCAGCTAATGCCTTCGAATTAAATGTATGGAAGGTGCTTTTTTCAACAAGGTTTACCTGGGCCATGCATATGTGTCAGTAGGAGTGCTTCCAGGAATACACTTTTCATTACAATATCACATAATAGACATTATAAGTAAAAGCTTAAATGCAATTTCATACTTCGACCATTCAAATGATGTTTGCTTGATTTAAAGCAGGAAATATAATAAATATACAAATAACTGACCCTTTTCACCATAGGCGTACGGGACGCGCAATTTTTGGGGGGGCGAGCGGCATTTGCCCGAATTTCGAGATCTAAATTTAATACCATTTCAAATGAAATAGCCTGGAAATCACCAATTTGAAATAGTTTTTACCTAATCATCTGCCCAAATTATTTAGCCTTTTTGCCTGAATTTTACTGTTTCCCAAACTTTTGGGGGGCGACCGCCCCCCCTGCCCCCCCTCCCATACGCCTATGCTTATCACACTGCTATGTTACCACCTTTAAAAAATTATCATCCCATTTACAATGTAGAATATGGACCTGGGCTAATTTGAAAGCAGATTGCTGACAGCTGATTTTGCTGAAGTCTGTGTAATTAATGCAGACAGTCGCCTTCAGTTGTAGCCTTCAAATTATGGATGTGGCAAACTTTGAAAGTGCATTCATCTTTGCATCAATGATATTGGCATACTAGCTGATGGCTATTTGGTGGCATATGCTTAGAAAAAACAAGTTACTTTCGGAATATGAGATAAGTTATACTACCATCCTAACCGTATCAAACTTGCACTTAAGCAAACAAGGGAAAAGTTTTCGCCACTGAAATTAGGTTATTTTAATCACAATCGTACACTATTCCGCTGCTGTATCAAATTTTTCTCAATTAACTGTTAATCTAATCTATTTGTGATCAGTTAATTGAAACCGTGACCCTCAGCAGGTGGCTTAGGTGTACAAGGAAATCCCCAATTAGGCTCAAAATCCCCAAATCATCTGATGGCATTGGCTGAGCCTCTGGCCCTCTATCTACCCAGAAACCGTCAAACTTGAGCCTCCTTTTGGCTTGAATCCAGTCTCAAATTGGAAAAGAAACCAGTCATCTCTTGGTTTCCTTTATATTTGTACATTGGCAATTACAATACTACCAACACATCGTCCAGTGAGATGCTTGAACTTGCATAGGCAGTTATTGCATGTCTGTGCACTCGTCAGTCCTCAGTGCAATCTTAACATGTTGGCACAAATCAATGACTGCTGGGATTATGAAAAGAACTGCATAAATTCTGTTCCGACTAGAAATTCTCTAAAAATTCCAAAATATTTTGGCGAACCTTGATCTGGCCCTGCCCCGCCCCCCACCCCCTCACTGCTGGAGTTCTAGCCATGCCACCGAATTGACCGCTATCGATTGGCCACCCAGAATGTATCCAACATTCAAAGACATCATAGATCTGAATCTTCAGGAATATGGAATATACAATTATTTAACTGAATAACTAACCTGAAATTAATATTAGGGGAAGTCAAAAACTCCAGTTGAGGAAGGACTTCGTTTTCTTTGTGGGATGAAGCCCAATTAGTCTGTAAGCTTTGGGGCTTGAGTCAGATCTTAACGCAGAGCCAGGAAGTTCAAAATTACTTGACCGAGGATTAGAACCTTTAAGTAGACAAGGACTTCACAGATAGAGTGGGTCGGGGCAAGAAGCCCGGGTTAGGTGAGAAGCCCCCCCAGGGTTATTTCTAAACTTACATTTTTGGTGCTTTTTCTTATTGATAGGATTGAAGCTAGAGGCTTTTTAGGTGACGTCACAAATTTTCAAGGCATTCAGCACCAAACCATAGTCATAATTAAAGAAACAAAAAAAGGTGCATGGTTTTTGTAACTTTGATTAATTCTTTGAAAGTGGTTGTCAGAAATAACTTTGGAAATTTTTTAAAGTATAATGGATATCTGCATTGCTTCACTTTATGACCATCACATAAATATGATTTGGATCATGTTTTTTGCATTTTAGCTCAAAATATAGAGGTCAAATTAAAATATGTGGGTTTGGGGCGAGAGGCCCCACATGGTATGGGGCATGGGGCCCCCTTCACTGAGGCCTCGAAGCTGCTTCACGAACCATTTAATAATGTGTACTTTACCTTAAATCTTGATAGAATAGCTAATCGAAATAGAAAAAATTTTGGCCAAATTTGAAAAAGGGCAAAAAATATTAAAAAATAAATGTATGAACAGAAAAATTCTGAAATTCAGAAAAAGTGAATAGAATGCCTTAAAAATGATAGAAGAACCCCAAGAAATAACTTTCAAGCTGAATGCGCTCGCAAAAAAAATGTCCATAGGATTACAATAGGGGGGCTTCTTGCCCGATGGGTGGGGTAAGAAGGCCATTTTAATTTTTTTACAAAAAGGGCCGTAACTCCTTTATCAAAATTGGTAGACATTTGTTTCACTAGTTATAAGTAGAGTTACGTGATCCCTTCCTGACAGCATAAGCATTCAAATAATTGACCACAAAAAGTAGGTCAAATCGCTCCTCGAAGTTAAGGGGGGCTGCATGCCCCGCGCTACTCTATGCTTTCAAATTGCATCACTTAGTCTTTTAACACTCAATTGAATTACCTTGGTAATGTATGCAAGACTGTATTTTATTTGAAACGTGGTAATGGAGGCTAGGAATACTTTATTTTATTTGAAATGTGGTAATGCAGACAAGGCTATATTTTCTTTGAAACATAACGATTCTTGAATTAAACAAAGCGAGGAAATTTTTCTTTTACATTGCAATTGGTTTTGATGAAGTTTAGATACCGAATAAAAGAAAGAGAATTGATTTCTTTGATTAAATTGTAGGGAATATCACATAAATATGTGTATAAACTTCAGCTGTGGGAAGCTATCTATCAGAATAAACAGAAGTATGATTAACAATGTGTGGTGGAAGAACGTCATCAATGTGCTAACTATATTTTGCACAACATAATTTAAAAGTGTATTATATTGTGTTGCTACATAAACCAAATACACTATCACCCTCAAAACTGTGTGGTCGAAATAACAACTCTATACAGTGGTAATTCCTGATGCCTAAACCAACAGCCCATTGAGGTAAAATTAGGAAAGCCTTGTCAATGTCACAAATATGTGACCTGCTCCACCAAAATGAGTTCAAAGTAGGCAATCTGTATTTTCCAGAAATGAGCAAAATGTATCAAAAGGTCACATTTTGATGATTTCTAGCTGTTGATACCACGTTTTAGCAAAAGTAATTTGCTTTGATTACGTAAGACCATTTTAACCAAAAACAGCTTTTAAATATTCTAAATTGGGCATCATTCTTGATTTTCCTAGTTCTTTTATTGTAATGGCGGGAAATTCAAATGCCATTTTCTCGAAGTTCGATGTTTCGTATCATCAATGTTTGAGGTGCCATATCTTTGGATTGGGTGGAGATATCAAGACAAATGAAACATCATTTTAAAGCCAGATTCCATTAGAACAAAGGCATTTTCACAGCTGAATATGACAGCAGGCCGACTTTGAACCCATTTTGGTGGAGCAGGTCACATATTGCATTAGTAAGATGTGCAATCTGGTTAATCAAGGCTGCCAGATGGTAATCATATTGACGGCCTATTGGACACTTGCAGAGTCAATGTAGTCATTTTGATTATGATAGAAGGGTCAAAATGATTTTCTGAGAAGTAACTACCAAAGCTCTCACCAATTATTAAAGTAGCGTAGGTCGGGGCAAGAAGCCCGGGTTAGGTGAGAGGCCCCCCGGGGTTATTAAAATTACATTTTTGGGGCGTTTTCTGATTGATAGGATTGAAGCTAGAGGCTTTTCAGGTGACATCACAAATTCTAGGGCAAACAGCACCAAACCATAGAAGAAATTGAAGAAACAAAAAAATGTGCATGGTTTTTGTAACTTTCAGTAATTCTTTGAAAGGGGTTTTCAGAAATAACTTTAGAAATTTTTAAAAGTATAATGGATATCTGGATTGCTTCACATTTTAGTTCAAAATATGGAGGTCAAATTAAAATATGTGGGTTTTGGGCGAGAGGCCCCACATGGTATGGGGCATGAGGCCCCCTTCACTGGGGCCTCGAAGTTGCTCCAGGAACCATTTAATAATGTGTACTTTACCTTAAATCTTGATAGAATAGCTAATCAAAATAGAAAATAGTTGGCTGAAACCTTTTTTTTTAAGTTGGATAATGAACCTTTTAGGGTTCCTTATCTATACCAGCTTCGATAACCTTTAAAGGTTTCATATAAAATCTTTTTGTTCAGAGTTTGCACTTAAGCACTAGTTAAGCTTTATATGACAACTAGCAGGGTACCCGTCTTACGACGGGACGGGTGAGTATTGACATAAATTTATATAATGGAATAATATTTTTTGCCTCTGTGGTATAGAATTTAAAGTTTACCACTGTCACCCACTGTCACCTCTCCCCATCCTCCTGGGCCACTTGCCACCCCCCCCCCAAACTTGCCCCCTAGCTTCCCTGCTGCCTCCCCCCTCGTTTTGCCTCTCTCCAGGCCTACCTCACCCCCCCCCTTCTGGATCCCTCATTTGCCCCCCTCCACTCCTGCCCCTCCCCCCTCATTTGGCCCCTCCTGGCCCACCTCATTTCCTCCCCCATCCACCCCCCACTTCTAACCCGCCTCATATTGCCACCTTCTCTCTGGCCCCCTCATTTTGCCCCAAACCCTCCTGTTCCCCTCAATTGTCCGTTTCTGGCCGCCCCCTCATTTGCCGCCCACCCCCCTCTTTCTGGCATAGTCCCCTAATCTATCTATCCACAACAGTCTTTACTCATGGTGACTCCCGGATAAATCCACTTCAACTTTTCTGAACAGCTGAAACTGGAAAGATTCTTAAGATAATCTGGGCAACCTTATGTATCCTCCCTCTAGGACCCTATCTTGTCCCTCTTGTTTACTCCCCTCATCTTGGTCCCCTGATCATTAGAAAATCATAATCTGCCTCTTTTTACGTCCTTTCTAACAGTGCCCAACGGCCTATGTTTTTTTTAATGTCACTCAGCCACTGGGCAGTGGCCAAGAAAGATAAGTCTCACATGTGCCTGAATGGGCATTTCTAGTTTGACTGTCACAGTGCATTGGAAATGTGCAATGCCAGCATACAAAAGCAGAGTAGCCATGCACAGCAGGCAGCCTGGGCAAGTTCAAGAAATGAGTTAAGTGTGTTCTTTTATGTATTTCTGACTGCAAGTTCAGCAAAGAGAAAATTTTTATCAAACAGAACCACAGGTCTTCACTCAATGGTGTCTTGCACCCAACTGATGAATATGGGACCTTGAACCACTTTCATAAGAGGCTCTGTGTATTACGCCATGCCACTGGCTTACCATATTTGCTTGATTAATATAGGCACTCCATAAAGTGAGATTTACAACAGAAAAGGTCATGTTTTGGAAAAATAGCTAGATTAGTGAGAGAGCCACTCAATAAGAACGCTTGCATTAACTCAAAAAGAACGCGTACCCTCAATTAGAACGTGTTATGATTATCCGGGTGCTGGTCAGGTGACATAACGTCATGAAGTTCATACGACGTTGTCATGGGACTGGGCCAAAGTGAGGTTCAATACGGCAGTATGTGTGTTTTACCTTCAAACGTTCACCTGTTATTTTATAAAAAGGGCTGTTAAAGGAGAGAAAATAGTCAAATCATGCTTATGAGGTGGCAAAACAGAGATCAAACATATTTAGAATGTCTGGCAGAGTTTCAGGCAAGTCAGGTAAGCAACAGCTGAGATCCTGCGTTACAAAGCATGGGCCTGGACAAATATATGGTTATAAAGATAGCAGGAACCGTGATGCAGTCTTGGGCAGATGAAACATAGTTCTGACATGGGCTGCCAAGACCAATGATCTAACTCAAGTCCTTAAAGTTATCATCCTGGTAAGCCACCATAGAGCTATTCCCCAGGCCAGTTCAGTCATTGAAGCAATGTCCCTATCAAGCTACTCAGCCCAGTTCTCTTATTCTAACATACAGTAATACAATGACAAGAAACTGGGAGGACACTTTTCCCTCACCCAAACTAATTATCCAACCTAATTATGTCCTCAGACTGATAACACCTCACCTAATTGCAGCATGATTCCATTAGAAGGTGACTATGGTAGTTGCCTGGAAGTGTCTTTTGCAGATGAATTCCATTATTGTCTCATGTAAAGTGAGATGTGCCCTGAATACCTCTAGTGTGCATAATGGTTTTTTCCATCTCACAATATGAGTCATGTCGTACCCTGTAAAAATGGATGCAATGAATGCATTAGGCTGACATTTTGCAAGTGATTGTTTTATCTCCAGCACTGCCTTTTTAAAAGTATAATTTATAAGTGAAATGGGTGACTTTTTGCCGTTGGGTAAAAGTTAAATATCCCTAATCCAAACTGCTTGTAGGATTCCTATGTAACTGTTGGTAGAGCAAAACAGAAGGCAGCCATTTGTGTCTCATTTGTCACAGGTATTGTCGTTTGTGTTCATCCTATATATTTTCATCTCATTGGAAGGGTATTCTTGCTTCCACTTGCAGTTTGAATTAGAGAATGTTTATTGTTTAGCATTGACCCAATGGTAAAACATTCATTTACTGACGGACATGACTGTGTGACAGTGTGTTAGGTCATCGGTTTGGCTTTCAAATGGAGATTTTAGGAGATATTATTTATCACATGCAATTTTTGGCCACCTAATGAACTTCTATTGTGTACTGGATCAACCAGAAATCTGTTTCTTCAGGCAATGTTAGACATAAGGTATCAATTCATTGGCAATGAGCCAACTTGAGGTTGAATGGAAGGTGAGCTGAGGCTAATCTGAGTCAGTCCTACGTGAAACCTATAGGCTGAGCTGCCAAAAGCAGAAGCTTTAAGTCTAATTGGGATATTGCACCATAAACCTAAAACATCTGCTAAATGCAAGAAGACTTAATGTGCTCTGAAAACACAATTGAAGGAGAATACTGCCCAGATGATGTTTTGTTAAAAGTGAAAATGGAAAACGATAATATTATGTTTGTTTTGAGTTTACTACTGGTCTGAAATAAAACCATGGTCCTGGAAGTTAGCAGCCCAGTGCTCTTCCATTTACTACAGAGAAATGCAATGATTTCTTTTTAGTGTCAGGCATTAAATTTTAATTTCATTTTTTCACTCAAACAATTTTTGTGCAAAGAAATTCATCTTGCTGAAATCATTCAACAGTCACATGGAAAGCATTTGAAATATACTTTAAAATACTACATGGAAGTCTGAACAAAAGACACTGTACTTTAATTGGACAATCCTTCGCGTTATGTTCCACCATCTCAGTAATTGTATAAAAAGAAAGAGATCGATTGTATGTTACATTATCCCATCTTCTTTTTGGCTGTTGGGTGGCTGTAATACTTGGCGACAAAATCTCATAAAGGTCAATATGGATTTCTGACGCCTGAGGGTCTGGCCCTTAACTTACCCCAAAAAAGCTTCATTGAGCCGTGAAAAGTTAATCCTCCAAATGCACAAAATATCTAATGGAAGCTGGATAATGTATACTATATAAAGATTTATTCACAAGTCAGTTGCATTCAGTATTTAGCAACCTACAAGTAGCCCCTTTCGGCTAATGCGTATACTCTATAGGCCTATATCCGCAAATGTGGTACATTCGCCATGTATGATATGATATTTGTATCTGATATATCATTGAATTACAATTGCATGAAACCATCATAATTGGTGGTGTTGTACTTTTCACATGGACAGGACATTGTATTTTCCTCCAAGGAGCAATTTTAATGAGAGCTTCCATTCACTTTCTATTTGCATTCAGAGCTATTCAGTAATTTGAGACCATAATCCTTCTTACATTTAGCAGAACGCTCAGGTGTGAAGGCGATTCTGCAATTAGGCTTACAATCCCTTAAATTCTGGGGTTGATGGCTTAGCCTCGGTTTCAACCTATTAGTCCTTTTCCAGATCCATTCACTCAGCCTCACTTTTAACATATCCAGTCTCAATTTAGAAAAGGTGTCAATGCGGTCACAAAAAGACATTGTTAATTCCCTGCTAATTCTCAGAATTCATTAAAACTTTAAAAGAGAGAGGAGTCCCCCATAATGGCAAAATTATGAAAGAGTCATTTTCCTAGACTTCACCTTTTTATAAACAATTACTTAAAAAAGAAAATGGAAGAAGTGAAAATTTGTCATTATCCTACATTAGCCCCCTAGGGGGTCTAAACATTTAGGCCCTTTTTTCATGGGAAATTGTGGTGGTAATTTTTACTGTATAAACGTCATTATATAAGATGACGCTTATACAGTCAATGTAACAAGGAAATACTTGTCTAACTATTTCTCAAAATGCTGTCTTATAAACTCCTGCTTTAGCCCCGTTTTCCATTGGCAGTACTAAAGCGAGAGTGTTTATAAGACAGTAGGATACATAAAATACTGCCTTATATATACTCCTGCTTTAGCCCCTTTTTCCAATGGAACTGTAAATGGAAAAAGGGGCTAAAGCAGGAGTATATATATGAGACAGTATTTTTTTAGAAAGCTACTTAGGCAAGTTTTCCTTTGTTACATTGACTGTATAAATGCCATCTTGTGCTCTATCCTACTGTCTATATATACTCCTACATCAGCCCTCTTTTCAATGGGAAAAGGGGCTTAAGTGGGAGTATATATAAGACAGTATTTTGCAATATATCACACTTCAGTTTGAATGTTTTAAGAAACATATAACTGTGAGTATTCTTGATAATGATCTCCCTTCACACTTTTACAGTATTTATTCTGTGATATACAGACTGGAAACATATTTGAGTTATTTTTCAGTTTCAGTTTTTGTTGATCAATATCTATGGAAATACCTATAAAATGTTTAAACCCTCAAGGGGGCTAATCCAGGATAATGCTGAAAATTTACTTTGTATTATATCAAAAACAATGATGCTTTTTGAACTACACTGTAAAATTTGAAATTTTGAGTCTGCTCAAATAATTGAGTGAGATGGTTGCACAAATTGTTTGAGCTGCCATAGCTTGCTGTTTTAAGTTATTGTAATTTTTTCGATGTTATTTATAACTTAAAACAACAAGCTATAAGATCTCAAAGGAATTGTGCAACCATCTCACTCAACCATTTAAGCTGACTCGAATTCAAATTTTACAGCGTACCATTGCTCTGTACGCAGCTCGCTTGGCTTCCTATCCCTGGGGTCCAACAGTGTGGGAGAGCGTCAGGCTGCACTCAGGCATCTGACTTGAATTGCCACCTCCCATGCAGCGGGCATTGTCATGCCAGTCTGGTGTTGTATTTTGGTTATTTAGGTCGTGACTGACCTTGACTAAAATGCAAAGTGACTGTAACGTTATTGTTTACCATCACAAAGAAGTCAAAAGCCAATGCCAGAATGATGTTCTTGACTGATCTTCCACTGACATCAAACTGAGGTCAGAAAGGAACGTCATAATGATGCCAAGTAAATTGTGTCCCATAAATGTTGTCTTCAGCCAGGTTTTTGAGTGACCTTCAACTGATGTTGTACTAAAGTCAGATGCCCATCTGAATGTATTGCCATTATGATGTTGCATTCACAGTAGATTCTTATGTCCACCCACGGTTATGATTCCATTCTATATTTTTGTGTCTTATTGACATCATTGACTACTGGGCTGAGGAATTCTGCAGGATTGGATGAACAAATGCAATTTGTGCTCTTGCTCGCCCCTGTATAATATGGATATCTGGTAACTTGTTATATTTTGTCTGTATCACTGATATTCGATTTGGATGTTCTTTTAAGATATACGGAATTTGAAAAACAATTATGTGTATAATCAAGCCTTAAATAGATATTTGAGGTCTTGAACATCCATTTTTGAGTATTTCAGCTTGAAGTTCATATTTTTATCGATGTTTAACCCTTAATTTCCTCAAGAAACCCATACATTTTTTTTATCAATGTCAAGTGTCAACACACCAGAAAAAAATGTTAAAAGAGTAGAATATTCAGAAGACTTCAGTACTATATAGAACTTGGTAGCAGGGAGAGTGCAGATTAACCCTGCTATGGGAGGATGCCGAGCTGCAACATGCTTTACGGAAAATGGCATTCAGGAAGCCCTTTTGGCTAATGTGTCTAAGTGGGTGCTTGACAGGTCTTCATTGTGTTGACTGTTGATCACAATTGCAGCATTCAAACTGAATAGGATACAGCACACAAACTCTGAAATATATATGGGAGAGAACTAATGAAAGCAGTCGATCAATAATTTTGAATGCTGCCATTCGCCAGGATTGAAATATTCAAATATGGATTGGACTTGCGCCATGGTTAGTTATGACTACTAATTAGCCTTTGCAGCTGGCAGTTCAGAGTCGCCGACTTGAATTTTATACTGTTGTCTATGGTATTTCAGACGGTGCATGAGTAGAAAAAAATATAATTCTGTTTCATAACTGATAAATTTTTAGGCCAAGAAGCTCAGTATCAAATCAATTCTCATAACTAACAATGAAAAACTGCCAAAAAACAATGGACACCATGAACACAACTTTTTGTGCCTTTTATATTCACAACTTCATTTACTGGTAAATAAAATATTAATTCCAGGTGAGTACCTTGCAGGTATCTAACACATGCCACGTACAAACAATTTGAAAGAAATCTGTGATAAGAGTGGGGCAGATTGGTCATGAATAGGGGAGTAATAGTGCATTTATACATAGAAGCATGAAACTTAGCACACAGTTTACCATCATATCAAAGAATTATTTTAGATAGGGAGCCACTTCAGATTTGACCTGGTTGACCCCTGGCAGCCATTTTCCAAAATGGCGGCTGTTTCTCTCGATTTCCTGCTTCCTGTGAAGTGCCTATAGTTTGACCATATGAAAGCAGTGCTCATTATTCCTTCTATAGATCTAAAAAACATTATCAATTGATTTCCAGATTGAACCAGGGAAATTTAGGGTGGCCAGAGTCCATTTTGTCAGAACCGTTAAAGAAAATGCACTATTTTCGCGGTTTCCCATAGTTTAGTGGAATCTCGATTAATATTTAAACAGACTACATATTTGAATTCCTTGTAAAAAGAGCTTTCGAATGAATGGTAGCATCCTTGGTTTCGATGTATTCTTTGTCAAAATGAACCTGAACACCGAAATCTTCAAAAAACATTTTATTTTCATTTTTTCCATTTTCATACTAAATTAACTTAGCCCATTAATGCGGGTATTCATTTGAAAGCTCTTCTTGCAAGAAATTTATATATGTAATTAATTTTGAGATTTATATAGATTTGGCGCAGTTATGCGGAACCGCGAAATAAAGTATTTGAATCAATATTTCTGCCAAAATTCGTTCCAGCAAGCCTGAAAATAGTCCAGGCCACCAAAAAATGTTATATTAATTTTCTTTTTACCTAAAGAAAGAATAGAAAACACTATTTACCTGCATTCTGTTTGTAGGGACCACCCAGAAAGAAGCAAAATGGAAGAATTGACCGCCATTTTGGAAAATGGCTGCCAGTAGCCAACTAAGCTAAATCTGAGGTGGCTCCCTATCCAAATATTTTTGTTAAGATGTTTTTTTAAATTTGTGCCAAGTTTCATGCTTCTATGTATGAATGCACTATTTTTTTTACATATCTGCCCCGCTATAAGCTGTTACTCCCAAGAACTTCTGTTAATAACCAGAGTTAAGTATTGAGATAACTTGGTTATTGGCACCATATTGCAGCAGTTTGGTGTGGCTGCAGTGATTTGCTGAGTCCTCGGCCAATGTCTAGTTATAGGTCAGCTCCGGGGATCTGGCAGCGGCCAAATTACCTCTAGGTCAATCCCAGCTCAGCTAAATTGTTACTTTGCTACTTGAAGTGGTGACAACATCTCATACAGTCAATATGGATTTCAGAGCCCCGAGAGCCTGGCCATAAAGATTTTCTCAAACTTTGTTGTTGATCCAAGCGAAGCCACTAAAATATAAGCATTAGCAATGCAGGAGAATTTACACCACTATCCAGGCCCAAGCTTATTGACTCCTTCTTTATCAGTCAACAGCGTTTGGTATTTAGCATTATATAGGAACCCCTTTCAGCTAATGCTTATTGTCCAAATGCCAAAGTCGTCGAATTAAATAGTCTGGCTTCATCTGCTTATGTATAGGAGGTGCTTGTTTCGACAAGGTTTATATGTGTTAGCAAGAGTGCTTCTAGAAATCACTTTTTATTCCAATATCACATAAACATTGTAAGTAAAAGCTTAAATACAATTTCATACTTTGACCATTTGAATGACTTTTGCTTAATTTAATGCAGGAAATATAATTAATATATAAATAACTGACCCTTTATCACACTGCTATGTTATCACCAGTTATATAAAATACAATGTTTACAAGCGCCTTTCAAAAATCATAATCCAATCTACAATATAGGATATGGAACTGGGCTAATTTGAAAGCAGATTTCTGACAGCTGATTTTGTTGAAGTCTGTAATTAGGATGCAGACAGTCGCCTTCAGTTGTAGCCTTCAAATTATGGATGTGGCAAACTTCGAAAGTGCATTCATCTTTACATTAATCATATTGGCATACTAGCTGATGGCTATTTGGTGGCATATAGGCTTAAAAAAAACAAGTTGCTTTCAGAATATGAGATAAGTTATACTACCATACTAACCATATCAAACTTGCACTTAAGCAAACAAGGACAAAGTTATCTCCACAATATCTATCGCCAGGATGCAAAGCTAATTGGCTTGAATATAAAAAACATAGTATAATTGAATTAAACAATGGATTTACTTGTGCACGAAGAAATGTCTGAAATGTATTTTAATCATAATCGTACACTATTCCACTGCTGTATCTAATTTTTCTCAAGTGAATATTAATCTATTTGTGATCAGTTAATTGAAACTGTGACCCTAAGCAGATGGCTTAGGTGTATAAGGAAATCCCCAATTAGGCTCAAAATCCTCCAAATCTTCTGATGGCATTGGCTTAGCCTCTGGCCCTCTATCTACCCAGAAACCGTCAAACTTGAGCCTCCTTTTGGCTTGAATCCAGCCTCAAATTGCTAAGAAACCAGCGTTCTCTCGATCTCCTTTTATATATGCACATTGGCATTTGGCAATAGGTCTGTCTCCATTTTGTAGTTCTGAATTTATGGACAGGTGGTGTCTCCAAGCAATAGGAGCTCAGATGGAATCCCCTTTGCCTTTCAGCAAGGTGATTGGTGTTGTTGACCAAGCCAAGGAGTCTGACTTAATGAGTGTGTTTGTTGAATGTTTCATTGTTTGGGTCAGCTACACTGTATTAAGTTCTCAAAACAGCAGTTCAACAGAACAGATTGGGGGATTATAACATGTTAACAACCAGATTATTATTAACTGTTGGTCACAGGATTTCACTCACTTTGCAAACAAACCAGATAATATGTCATCAGGTGGGCTTCCCCAAGACAAAAATAGCACTCCCCCCTTATCATTGCACCACCTACCGATAATACCTGTCGTAATCCCCATATGGAGACAGACAAACACATTGTCCAGTGAGATGCTTGAACTAGCATAGGCAGTTGTTGCATGTCTTTGCACTTATCAGTCCTCCTTGCAACTCACTTGCCATTGAATTGTAAGAAGAGTTAATTCTATTCTGTTGTAGACCAACATTAATATTTTGGTCTTGCTGCGCAGACAGACAGAGAGCTAGACAGCCCTACAGACAGCTAGATTGGTAAGACATCAGACAGACACACAGAAAAGGAAGTTTATTTACATAATGATTATACACATATTGTTCAGTCGCTGCCATATGCTACAATGTATAATATAAATCTTTAATTCTTAATGTCGCGCTACAAATATTATGAAAGGCAATTAAAATATGGCTTACAGGTGTGGGGAAGTGAAATTTTCAAAATTTGATAGGAACTTCAGTTAAAAAATAACAAAATAAATTTTTATGCAGCTGATACTATTTCCAGTCTGATGCCCCATTCACACGGTACGTTACTGAGGTCTTTTGGCGTCGGCGGCTGGTATTTCCTGGAAAACTGGGTGATTTTTTGACAATTTGGGACAGTCAGGATTACGACCTACATTTTGCTGGCTGGTTGCAAAAGGGTAGATGCAGTCTAATTTATTATGCCTTGCATTTAAGCTGAATAGTATTGGTGATATTCATGCAAACTTATGAGTTGCTCAGTGCTTTCAGCATTGAGCAAAATTAGTGGTCATTAAAAGTGTCCCAATGTGCCCCGGTTCCCCCTGCATTAAATTTTATACTAAGCAAATCTTTTTTTTTTTATGTAAAGTGGTGAACAAACGCTTTTTTGTAAAATCCATAGCCACTGAATTGACCACTATCGATTGGCCACCCAGAATGTATCCAACATTTATAGACATCATCTGAATCATTACTTGAGGATATACAATTTAACTGAATAATTAATTCACCTGAAATTAATGTTAGGGGAAGACAAAAACTCCAGTTGAGGAAGGGCTTTGTTTTCTTTGTGGGATGAAGCCCAATTAGTCTGTAAGCTTTGGGGCTTGAGTCAGATCTTAACGCAGAGCCAGGAAGTTCAAAATTACTTGACCGAGGATTAGAACCTTTAAGTAGACAAGGACTTCACAGATATGCTTTCAAATTACATCACTAAGTCTTTTAACACTCAGTTGAATTACCTTGGTAATGTAGACAAGACTATTTTATTTGAAACGTGGTAGTGCAGACAAGGCTGTATATTTGTTTGAAGCATAACGATTCTTTCTGCAAAACGAGGAAATTTGTCTTTTACATTGCAATTGACTTTGATGAATTTTAGATACAGAATTAAAGAAAGAGAATTGATTTCTTTGATTAAATTGTAGGGAATATCACATAAATGTGTGTATAAACTTCAGCTGTGGGAAGTTATCTATATCAGAATAAACAGAAGTGCCGAATAAGGTGGATATATTGGCCGAGGTTTTAAATCGTTTATTAACATTAACAATGTGTGGTAGAAGTATTTTGTCAAGGTGCCAACTATATTTTGCACAAATAATTTAAAATGTATATATATTGTGTTGTTACATAAACAAAATTTCAGCCTCCAAACTACAACACGCTTTCTATAGTGAATAGCATTCAGGAAGCCCCTTTGCCTAATGTTCGAAAATGGGTTGCCTGGAAACACCATTGGACATAGGGTGGTTGGGAAGCACCATTGTCAATGAACCTTCAACCCTGAGACCATTTCATTGTCTCCTCAAATTGCCTCCTGCTGGTCCTCAGTCAGCTGAACGACTTGTTACAAGAGACATGCAAAGGTTGTTATCTTCATCTTCCTAGTATTTTCTAATTGAACGCTTGTGTTAGTTGGCCTTTCTGTATATATAATTCAATAATTCTGCTTGCTTTATTTGGTCAAAATGTGTCTGGTGGTCAAAGGACTAAAACAATTGTACATTATCTTTCAGTCACATGCATTGTAGTTGAAGATGTTCTGACATGAGTGTAGCACATCTTCATATTTATCTTAAGATACATTTTGTGAACACAATAAATTGATATTTTGAAAAATAGACATTATGAGCTCACGTCTCTTATAGATGGAGGCACATGCATAACTATTGAGAATTTTGTGTAACAAGCTTTGTATTAAAGATAGCGCCACTCATCCCATATAAGAAAAAATCACAAACCAGTTCCATAGAGACAGCTTGCGAATGTAAATTAACCCATTTACTTAACATCCCCACTTAAAGAATCCCTCTAAGGGTGTAATATATCCCTAAAATTAATATTCTGATATGTTGTGCTCTCTTATTTGTTGTAGGTAAGCCTTCATGTGTTAGAAAAAAAAACTTTTTTCGACAAAATCAAAATTCTTGATTCAGGTTTATCTAAATTTGCTCACAGGAGTAGGTTAGCTTGTGCAGTCAATTGCACTGAGGCTGGTGAAAGATACCTTTACCATTCCAGGCCAAAATTTTCGGAACATCCACCCTGCAGGTGTTTCTCTCCACCCCTTGCACCTTTTTTTCTTGGAGTGTTTACAGGTTGTCAGAGTTGATCACAGTGACAGAATTCACACCAAACAGAACACTCAGATTGCAAACAGTCCAGGGCCTTGAAATCCTGCAGACCTGTCTTGTGTTACAAGGCAGCCCATCAGTTGTAGTGGACCATACCTACTAAAGGAAAATGTAGACGTAGGTGGGATGTCACAAATTATCCAAAAATCATCCAAATTGCCAGGAAATCCCAGCCCGCCGACGCCAAAAGACCTCCATAACGTGTCGTGTGAATGGGGCATAATTTGGTGATCAAAATGTCAAAGAAATTAGCTATATTTGCTTTCAATGATCATAATTTTGTCACAGCGAAATAATTATAATGATCAGAGAAAACGCTGTAAGCATCAGTGAAAATTTTGATAAAGATTAATTGGACACATTCTCAGTGACACCGTGAGAATAATACAGTAGTATAATAAAGTCCAATTTCAATCACAGTTTCGTCATCTTTTTATGCTGTTTTTGCTCAGACAGGCTTGTCATACAGAGGTTTACTGCTCATAACTTTTTATATATATATGTTATTAGAACATGAATATGAGACGAACATAATTATCCAAGCTGCTTGTGGTTGACACTGATAAGATCAGGGTATTACTTCCTGACACTTTTGACAGGACATGCACTCTGTGTCCTGATGTATTACGAATATAATTCCCCAAGATATATTTTGCAATAAGACGCAAGAATCTTAGAAATAATTGGGCATGACATTCAAGTTGACAGCATCTACCCTTTATGACTAAGTTTGGTGACTGTACAGTGGCGCATTTAGGTGGTGGGCAATTGGGCCATGCCCCCCCCCCCCGGCCAAAAATTAACATCAAAGAGATAGGAAAAGCCGTGGAGCGCAACTAACACAAGCTTTCAATTAAAAAGATACGTCAGCCTGGAAGAAGCCAGGGTAATTATGTTGTTGCCTTTGGAGCAGACAAGATGATACCTCGGGGTTGGGATGTTGGCACTAGACATATTCTTTTTCATCTCATTGGAACAGACCTTTTTCTTTTTCTTCTTTCAAATCGAATTAGAAGACCAACAACGAAACGCTATCAAAAACAGGGTGCTAGCACTCTTCTTGAGTGCAAAGGCCCACTGTGAGAAAGAAAAGAGAAGGTATAGTATAGATTTATACATAGCCACACTTGAAAAGGAATTTTCGGCCAACAGTATAGACAGTGAGATTCAAGTCCAGTATAAGGAGCAAAAAGTTCCAGTCAATGGGTCTCAGGGGGCGGCAGATTAAAATGTCTCACTCGAACTACTTTTCCTTATGTTGGACTTGCACGGACAGTGGCTCCAGTTGTGGCCAGTGCAAGTATGACAGCTACCCAGAGTGTGATACAGTTTGCTCAGTGCTCAGTCATGCATAACGCAGGCTAGGCAGGTAAGATTGATATTGCAAATATATAAAGGACTAACTGCTGATTATGGCATATAGACGACATATCCTGTTAACAGATAGACAAATGGACAAATGGACAAACAGATCTGACGGACACACAGCCGCAAATGAAATCGCGAGGCCTGCCAGGAGAGCCTTACAATGGGAACTGTGAAAAACAGCTTTTAGTCCAATTTCAAGAATACAAATTCATTCACAGCTGAATCAAATATTAATTACACTTCAGTTATATCCACCACAAGTCATGGGCAAACAATCTGCAAGAAGAAACTGGAAAAGTCAAGTTCAACAAGAGCTTCTGTAAGGCGAAATACTATATCTTAATCCTACTCTGGAACAGGAGTAACCCACAGCTTTACCTGTCAAATCATACATATTACGTAAGTAAGGCAACCAAGTAGATGCTAGCTTAAGGCAAGCTATTTGCATCTAAATGCAAAGTAAGTCGATTCCTTAATCTCTCGGGTTGTGAGCCTTCCCTAGCACACTTACTTGCAGGTTATTTCATGAGGGTGTGTCAATTTTCGAAAAAGTTCGAAATTGCAAAAAAAGCCCCTCCAAAAGGGTGACAATGGTCCATGGGAGTCCATTGGCACCATTCAAATTGAAATTGAAAGATGTTTAGCTTGGTAAATCTTAATTTGAAAATTGTATGTTTAATTTTATTCGAAAAAACACATTTTCTCAAATAACTAAGAAACTATTGGTCTTAGACCAAAAAATTGTATTGAAGATGCATAGGAAAAGGTGTATTCCGGAAATTTTGATGCCATTTGCATGTCTCTAGCTCCAATATTAACCGAGATATGGCAAATTTAATGTTTTTATTGATTATATTATCTTTTTTGAATCGATGGGACAAGAAAATTAGTTTTAGATGTCATTATATCTTGAAAATTGAATTCTCAGGTATTCTTCCAAGAGTGGATACATAGATATGTGTACTAGTTAAA
This sequence comes from Platynereis dumerilii, assembly GCA_026936325.1. NCBI lineage: Eukaryota > Metazoa > Annelida > Polychaeta > Phyllodocida > Nereididae > Platynereis > Platynereis dumerilii. The sequence continues at coordinate 27,647,564 of JAPTHN010000004.1, forward strand.
ATGTAGTTCCAGAAATGTGGCATATTTAAGGTTATTACACAATTTGGTGCCTGGATGATAATGCAACATTTTGTATTCTCAAGAAGGATGATTGAAATAGTCAATATGTCATATCCATACATATTTTTATCACAATATGACACATTTACGCATGGTAGTGAGCGCACATTCACGCGCGTGGACGTGTAATTACGCGCATACATCTGCGTGTATATGCGTTCACGGTCATCCGTGGATATGTCATCACGCACATGCGTGGACCTGCATTCACGCACACGCGTGTATCTGTGTTTTTGATTTTGATTTTTAACCATGCGTGTATGTGTCTAATTTTTCACGTGTGTATATGTCATCGTGGGTATGTCATCCAGCGCACACTCACATGCCATTCAGCGCATTATGGTGAACATGCCATCCAGCGCATGCTGGTACATGACATACAGCGCAGTATGGTGCGCATGCTGGTACATGACATACAGCGCAGTATGGTGAATATGCCATCCAGCGCATTATGGTGAACATGCCATCCAGCGCATGCTGGTACATGACATACAGCGCATGCTGGTGCGCATGCTGGTACATGCCATACAGCGCATTATGGTGAACATGCCATCCAGCGCAGTATGGTGAACATGCCATCCAGCGCATGCTGGTATATGCCATACAGCGCAATGTCCAAAGATTGCCAAGGCAATCTTGGAAATGCCATCCAGCGCACTGATCACAATGCCATCCAGCGCACATTGTGGGTATGTTATCCAGCGCATACTTCACATGACATACAGTGCATTGATCACTGAATTCCCAATTAGAAGACATATATATGATGCCATCCAGCGCACATTGTGGGTATGTTAACTCAGTCATAGAAATACCAATCAGAAGAAATTTGTAGGCCTAGATATTTTCAGAGCAAGGACATATAAAAACAAAAAGATTTTGCCAATCTATTTTTCATTTATTCAACTCATTCACGAAAACAATACCAGCCAGTGCAGTCACTGTAATTCCAATTAGATATTCAGATGTTTTCACACCGAGCAAGATTCGAAATATAGATACATTATCTACACTTCATACATTCACAATGCAAAATAGAAACATAGATACATTATTTTTCACATACATACACCATGCAACATAGAAAATATGACATTTTCCAGCTACATGCCAGGGGCATACAGAGGGGGGCGGACCCCTGACATGAATATTACCAAATTGTACTAGTTGCATTTAAAGAGAACATCACAAAACGCTTCACATGGCCTATATGATCAATTGTCTCTTCACAACATTTTATCTAAGTTCCTCAGGGCAAGGAAAATGGATGTATGCTTGATAACATTGTCTGGTGGCATATAGGCTAACTGAGTCGCGAGTCTTCTTAAGCTAGAATTGGCTTGCTCATTAGCCTGGCTATTGAGATTAAGAATGTCAGAGTCAGACGAATATATGTCCATAGAGTACCCGCGTGAACAACCAACGTGTCCCTTCCTATAATGAAGTCTGTCGACCATGAAGCGAGTATTCTTGAATCGAGTTGGTTCTCGTTTGAGACAATACAGGTGAAGCTTGCAAGCGTTGTCGTAAACAGCCCCCTGTCCAGATGCAGCTGGTGCTACCAACGATCACGATGTCCCAACTTCTGGAGAGGACATTCCAACAAAACAGGTTAGTATCTGGCAGTTATTATCTAACAGAATGAGAAATTACATGCTCCATGATTTGAACTGAAGCACAACAATTTCATCTGGCAACAAACATATCTTTTCAATTATTCAATAGAATGGATACATTGCAAACATGTATAGTAAATTCCTAGACAAAGATACCTGGTAGATGAATAAGTTTGGCCCCCAAGACAATCATTCATGTCTTTAGTATTTTTTTTTGTTTATGCTAATCTACTCATGTATTGTATTATTGCTATTTTCATGTGATTATTAATAAAATGTATTTATATTTGTAGGACGCTAGCACTGAACTGTGTAAAGTCTTCGATCGGGGGCAGTAGTCGGAGAATTGGTTGGGGAAAACCAGAGAACAAGCCTGGATGGTGGCCCCAAGACATTCCATGGACGAGTCGTGGGGTGCAGGCAGGAATCAATCAAGAGCAGATGAGGAGATTGATTATAGCTTGCTATGATCATCACCAGCAGCCTCTGGTAAATATTTTGTTCTTGTAATCGTATACTTCTACTTATATGAATAAATAACCTGAATCTTAGTAAATATCCATTCTGGTTCAATAATATAATTATAATAACTTGCAGATTGCAGCAAATTATGTCTCAAGAGAGCCCTGTAGCTATTGATAAAATAAGCAATTGATAAATATACATTTTATCGACAAACAGATTAATCCATTACAGATACGTGTCAATCGCAATACAACTGAGTACAATTGTTATTGAGTATTAATCTGTTACTATCTATTTTCAGGCTGATGCTGATGAGCCTGTTGCTCCACCTGCTGGCCCTCCTTCCCCCGTTGCAGGACCCCCTGCTGGACCCCCTGCTCGCCACTCTCCCCCTGCTGGACCCCCTGCTCGTCCCCCTCCTCCTGCTGCTGGACCCCCTGCTCGCCCCCCTCCTCCTGCTGCTGGACCCCCTGCTCGTCCTCCCCCTCCACTTTTCCCTGCTGCAGTGAGGTCAACCACTCCTGCCATTCGGACCCCTGCCCCCCTCCCTGGCCCAGCGACCCCAGTGGCTCCTCCTCGACTGGTCCCTGTACCTGGGCCACTTCCTACAGAAGCTGTCCATACCCCCCCTGTACGCCTGACTGGACATCCATCCAGAAGGCTCTTCGACGAGGTAAACACATCTCCTAGATCTATCATTCGAAGGAGAAGACAGAGAAAGACTGTTGTTAAGTTCACCCCATCTATGTACCAATAAATGTAAAATTTCCTTAATTGAATTGTACAATTTCTATTGGTTTGATATATTTATTTCATGTATTTAGGCCTGTGTGTGCTATACTGATGTGTGCTATAATAAAGATGTTATCAAATAAAATGTTATTTAATTTTATCTTGCAATGAGAAAAAGGAAAAAGAAATTGAAAAACAGCAGTTAAAAAAACGGAATTAAGACTAAGCAAAGTAAAGCATGTCCACTCATGCGCTGTAAAGCATGTCCACTCATGCGCTGTAAAGCATGTCCACTCATGCGCTGTAAAGCATGTCCACTCATGCGCTGTAAAGCATGTCCACTCATGTCTGTAAAGCATGTCCAATCATGCCTGTATAGCATGTCCACTCATGCGCTGTATAGCACGTCCACTCATGCGCTGTATAACATGTCCACTCATGCGCTGTAAAGCACAATCACATTGATGCGCTCTGTAGCAGTCCCACGCTTGCGCGGGTTGGCATATCCACAAATAACGCTTGATATGATTTTAATTCACGCATAGTCGCAGAAATGCTTTCACGCATACTTTTAGCATGCGTGTACATGAGCGCAATGACTTATTCACGCACAAAAAATTTACACGCGTGCGCTGGTTGACACGTCCACGCGCGTGTATGTGTCAAATCTTGCACACCCATGTGTTCTAAAAGCGTGTATGTGCGGTGTATGGCATGCGTGGATGTGTTAAATTTGGATAAAAATATACCTCGTCATATCACATACTAAAGTGTTGACTGTGAAACAAGCAGATCTTCTGAACTTTAATGAAGAACACATACAGAGCATTACAGACAATTTGAAAAAGAGAATAGTCAACTATTGTTACACTGCAAAGCCAACCTGTTTTTGCATAGTCAGGAGCATTTATGATACTAATTTATGGCATTGCAATATCATAATGATCATTTACAAATTAAATAGAATTTGTGAAGCTCATTTGAATTGGCATGCTTTAGTATGTCTGACATGTGTCTTCTGATTATTTCTTGAGCAAGGGTATATGTCATCACATGCATTTTTAGGAATGAATACTTTACTTGCAATATTAGTAACCTTCTCCATGAACTGTGTATATTTCTTTGTCCTTTCAATATCATGGCCATTGCTGGTACAGCAGTGACATGTGAGGACTCATCTATGAACATCTTTATTTCTGTTTAGCATGTTTAGGGAGTTGGCTAGTTCCAGTTTAAATTCCTGAAGTATATCTTCAGCTGAGCTGATCACCTGGAGAGGGATATGTGCCTGTGTTGATATCAGGTGCCTTTTTGGGGTGTAGACAAAGAACTCTTGATTTTGACCTGTAATCTAAATTCAAGACAGTAAGGATGTCTAACAGCAAAGGCAGTTCCTAAACTTCCTGTCAACAAAGTTTCTGAGAGTTGAAAGGAGAGGGAATACATTGCATATGTACATTGAGCGGTTCTGTGAGGTCAGGCTATCTCTCATTAACACAGATTAAAAACCCCTTCTTGAAATGATTGGCTTATCAGGCATTGTATCTGAGCATGCTGATACCTGTGATCTTACTAACTACAGAAGAATTAATAAGTTTGGGGATGAACCCACACAGGTACTGAAGTGACCAGGGCATTGTTAGGATACAGAATGATGTGTTAAGGATTATGCAGGGTCATATTTGTGCAAGTCAAGTATTCACCTTAAAAAAAAAGATGACTGCTGTTTCAATAACCTAACATGCAGCAGACACACATCTGACAATTAAATAAACTTTAAAAAGGATATTTTGACAATTTGTCAATTGCTGTCATGCATCATAAAATTGGTGTCACAAATGTTTGTCATCTGCACAAACAAGTTTAAAAGTTTGTTATATTTCATTTGTAACACAATGCGATACAGCAATTTTATAATGTCTAGATAATACCTTGTACATTGTGTTGATGTGTTGTACATTACAAGAGGCAATAATATTTTCTAGTCTCATTGTCAACAGTTTAGTATGTGATATGTCATATTGTAGACTGTTTCAAGCAACCTTCTTGAGAAAACAAAATGCTGAACTACTATCCATTATCCTAGCACCAAATTGTGTGATTTTGATAATAATTACCTGAAATATGCCACATTTCTGGAACTACACTTTAACTAGTACACATATCTATGCATCCACTCTTGGGATTATACCTGAAAATTCAAATTTCAAGAAATGGTGACATCTAAAACCAAATTTTCTTGTCCCATCGATTCAAAAATGATCATATAATCAATAAAAACACTCAATTTGCCATATCTCGGTTAATATTGGAGCTAGAGACATGCAAATGGCATCAAAATTTCCGGAATACACCTTTTCCTATGCATCTTCAATACAATTTTTTGGTCTAAGACCAATAGTTTCTTAGTTATTTGAGAAAATGTGTTTTTTCGAATAAAATTAAACATACAATTTTCAAATTAAGATTTACCAAGCTAAACATCCTTCTATTTCAATTTGAATGGTGCCAATAGACTCCCAGGGACCATTGTCACCCTTTTGGAGGGGCTTTTTTTGCAATTTCAAACTTTTTCGAAAATTGACACGCCCTATTATTTCATGGCTAAGCCTTTATTTCCCTGATCAATATGTTCACCATAAAAAACCCTATATTGAACAAGAAGGGCTGAACCTAATAGGAAGAAGAAGAAGCGAAGGGTCCGAGAAATGTCTCAGGTGAAATTATAGGTCATGGAATAATAAAAGTAAGCTGTTGATCACTTTATCGTAGAACTTTAGAAGCAAGTCCTGAGCAAAACTAACAGGATTCAAAAAGGGCACTAAAGGCTCGAATCCATGTGTTGTCATCTTTTTTGATGGCGAGTAACTTCAAAGTCACTATTCCTGGCTAAGTTATCCTTAGGAGCATATTTGCACATGTGTAAAAGTTGCCAAAACAACAAGGCATTTTTTATCAAGTGACAACATTACAAAGGCTCTCCGACAGACAAAAAATAGTTTGACCTTACATTTAAAAAGTGAACATTCCTTTAAATCATGACAAGTCACAAGGGACTATTTCTCTAGATATAGAAACACATGTACACTTTGTACAGATTAAAACCCTTGGGCTACGTTATAGAACCATGGGATAGAGAAATTCACCCGACACCGGAAGAGCCTTGCCGTCAAACTTTTTCAGGGTGTGTGGTTAAAAAGTCCATTTGAACACCTCTCTTCTGGATGAATAAAGACTTAGACATCTGAAGACGTACATTTCTGAATCCAAAAAAGTGTCGAAAAGTAGGGACAATTTCAAACTTTCAGAGTCTCGGATAAGAATGATTGGAACAGCTTTTGATGTGGTGTTAGGAAATCTTGCGACAATCTTGCAGTCCAAGACCAGTCATTTTTATGGCTTTTTGTCATGGAAATAGTTGGACAAGTTGAAGTTTCATGATGTTTTTGAAGGTAGGATGTTGATCACAATTTTCAAAGATTCTTTGACTGAAAGGTTCATTCATTTGCGTCAGTCGTTGGTTTTGTCGGTCATTGGTTATTTCATCAATAATAATAATGACACAGAATGATTATTTATAACGCCCAATCGAGATAAATCTGCTTACTGGCGCTTACCATATTGAACAGTAATCACGCCAGTTACTATAGCGATAACCTCTACACACAGCCAGAGCGGGTTTTGCACCACACACTGTACTATGGCCTTTGAAGTTTGATGCATGACGGACATGCAACTGCTTGCCATTGGATTTTATTTGCACTCCAAGAAGAGACTTCAACCCACAATGGACTGCTTCGGAGAAGTTCTGACCAGAGTACAAAGGGACATAGTTCTATATAGAAGGGATCATTCATTGTATGACAAAGCCAACGTCCAGAAATGTTTTTGATACAGCCTGAAAATCATGCATTATATATATATAGGTCTATGTTCACTTCAGACCACAACTGCTAGTTGTATGGTATGTTTTGGGAAATGTCCCATGACGTATCACAAGTATTTCCAAATAAGCTAGGAATTGAGACAAATTGCAAGACAATTGGTCACTTAGTTTTATATGCCCGGCTGTCCAGAAGAAAAATGAGGGCAAATGACCGTTTGCATACTTGATGAAGAGACAATGTTTTCCTGTTTACTGCGCAAGAGTGATGTGTCAAGCTGCACATTCTGTATGTTTCCTTGCTGCAGCAGTAGCATGCTTTTCCTAAGCACACTTTAGTCCTGTGGGTAAGTGTCTAACATTGTTTAGCACACTATTCTTGTGAGGTTTTGAGTTTAAAAAACTGACCATATTTTGTGTTTGGGCTATAATATGTTTTGTTCACATGGTGGTTGCGCAATTTCTATACTATACAATTCATGACACCAGACGAGCCTACACTCTAAAATATTTTGGGACAAAACTGGTTTTTTAAATGGAAAATGGTTTTTTGAAAAACCAAAATTCTATGCAAAAACCAATATGGATGTTTCAAAAAACCGTTTTGGATTTAAAAAGGTTAGTTTTGTCCCAAAATTTTTTAGCGTGTACATGTACCAACAATCAGCAATGTTGCGTCCTAGGGCTACTTCACAATGTTACAATAAGTTGGTCTACTCTACTGCAAATTGCCCACATACTCCCTCGCTGGTCCTGAGTTCAACTCCCTATCCCAAGCAACGACTTTATCATTTAGCATTTGCTGGTTTCCCCTTCTATTTCTCTCCCTTCTGAGGCATTGTATCCAATGCATTGTATCTTCAAATTGGTCCTTCATCAATAGGGAGAAGTGTGTCAATTGGGATTCTGATCTATTGTGTCTTTTTGCCAAACAAGAAGGTAATTTGACAGTAATGTGGTGAGAATGGTGTAGATGTGATCCAAATTAGGAGAGTAATCCGATTACCCAGGTCTAATTCACAATCAGACAACGACCCTAGGCTGTGGTGGTCATGCATTTTGTGCTAACCACACTGTTACAGAAGCTACAAGAAAAAACATTTCATTGACAAAATAATTGTCTTTAAAGGGCACATGCAGTTAATCTTGTTAATATGTCTTCGATCGTGCTTCTTTTATTTTGTACATACGATCTAAAACCAGCACAGGTCACTTTTAAGGCAGTTACTGCGAACAACTTCTTTCCAAAAAACAACAGTTTAAATTTTATAAAAGATGATTTTTCATATTCATTAGAGATTGTGGTGTCAATTTATTTAATGGAACAACACAATGTAGTGACCTTTGTCACTTTTTATGTAAAGAAGAATGTAAATGAAATACAAAGAATGTAATGATGATCAAGATTCCGTGAGTTAGACATATGTGGGTGTTTCCTTGAGTAAGACGGTATTAAAATAGCCAATTTATTTTAAGCTTTAAATTTCATCCATTTGCCCAAAAGCGTAAGAATTGATTTTAATCAAGTTTAGCGCCCTACAGATAAGTTATTATCCTTCCAGAAAGTATGTAGAATTTGAAAAAATCAAGCAAAATAGGTATCTGACCTCACACTGATGGGGCATCATGATTGGCTGAGGCGTGGAGTGTGATGTCGTGTTGGCACATGATGTAGTGTACAGAATTGCCATGTATGGTACATGACATTGTATGGGAGTGCCATAAAGCATAACCAAGTGAAAGAAGAAGATTAAAAGCTGTGTGAATCAATAAACAACCGTCGCTCATAACCTGCCAAATCTGATATTATTTACTCTTTGCTGCCAGTGGCACAGCTAAGCTGTCTCAAGAAAGGGATACACATTTGCACATTTTTTGATGGATGGATTAACTCTTCTGGGGAAGGAAGGGAGAATTGACTCTGTGATCAATCACTATATCGAAATCATGAGCAATCTTTTTTGTGTGCCCTTGGTCCAAAGTTGAAGGGCATGCCATCCCCCTCATGCCAAAGACTAACATGCCTCCCCCATGTAATTTCTAGATGTACCACTGTGGGGAACAACAGAGGGTGTTTCATTTTTACACACATGGCATGTTGTCATATGCTGGTATACTACCTCACAGATTTGATATGACATACTATGCAGAGTGAGCCATGATTGGCTGAACAACCTGTGACCTCACATGGAAAGCCTGATTTCCAATGCTAAGCTCTGGGAACTGCCATATAATGTCACATTTCCACCTTACAAGAAAAAAATCACTTTCTACGTACTTTCTGGAAGGATAATAATATGACCATCATTTGGCAGTTTCTCCTGAAATAGTAACAGTTGTTTGAGAAAATTGTACTCAATGACAGGTGGCTACCAGACTGGCCAAAACACTGACAGGCCCCACATCTGTGTCATATCATGGTCTGCATTATATTCACAATCTGTCATTTGGTGTCATCAAAAAGCTACTTTGCTGCATCACGATATGTGTAATCTGGTTGTTACATTGTGTTACAAGTCTAGCATAAACAGCTAGTCTTCGTATTCTGAGGCATCAAGCAGTCACTATATCCCATTACTATTCTGTATATTCAATGTTACGGAAAGCTTGATCATGGTAGATATACAAATAGAGTCACTAGACAGATATTTGAATACAGATAGATGGATGGATAAGATGGGAGAGAGAGAGCGAGAGTCCTCAACATGTCACACATTTACCCCATATGGGTGATCTTTTACTCGCCCAGCAATGACACTGCGGTTCATTGATACAAGTTTGATGACATTCATCATGACAACATGTCGACAAAATCAGCTGATGTTTTTCTTGTGACTTTATGAACTATTTCAGGTCTTGTGACATCAAAACGTGTTGCTTTATTAAAACAGTTTAGACTCCTTTGCTAAGAATTGTGACAATAGTTATTCAGCGTTATTTGAGACACTGAGACCTTAGAATATTCTGGCACTTATGAACGAATGCTATTTTGAAATTTTAAAGTGCCGCACTTCTGTTTTTTTCACAAGATATCCACTTTTTTCATGCAGCCGTACAGTGGACAAAACCACTAAAAACTATTGAAGCTTGCAGCGAAAGATGACTCCTCGCTACTTTCAGAATTTCATTCTCCCTGGCTGATAACATAAACAGTTAAAGCGACGCTATGTCCTAACTTAAACGACGGAAACGTGTCCCAGAATAAGAAGATAGATGATTAGATCACACATATGGTGAGGAATATTGGCATCGAAACAACCATGGACCATATATTCATTCCCGGCATAACTATCTTACAGTCCTCGTCATACTTACGTGGAATCTCAAGTTCTTTTCTATGCTGTTGGACTGTGATGTCAAAGATGACACTATTCTAGCATTGCAATATATCTAAATTAATTTCTGTGATGTCATTTTAAACTGGGTCAGATTTCCCAGCTTCTAGCCAATGCGAATCCACCAAACTGGGCATCACAGTTTCAACTCAGTGTCACAGTGAAAATTTGGTCTGGGAAAACCCATGCAAGTTTGACATCACAGCCTCTCAGCCAATGGGGTGCCAGAACAAATATAACATAAGCCATGTGTTTACAAAGAAATTGATAAAGCCTTCTGTTTATACCAACTTCCATCAAAGTTTAAAGTTGTAGAATGTAGATGATAGATAGTAGATGATAGTAGTTGGATTAGACTAGTGATTGCTGTGATAAATCATTGGAATCACAAATGTTATGCTTCCATCAATATATCAATGTTTGAACTGTGATGCATAGTTTACTGTCAGTCCATTGGCTATCAAGCTGTGATGACGTGGTTGTAGGGGCTATCCCTGATAAAATTCTTACTCTGACACTGTCTTGACTGTAACGCTCAGTTCACGAGGATCAACATTGGCTAGAAGCTGGGGAATCTGAGCCAGTTTGAAATGACATCACAGCTTGTAGTTATTTTACATATACTGCAATGCTAGAATGGAGTCATCTCTGATATCACAGTTCAGCAGCATAGAAAAGAACTTAAGATTCCACGTAAGTATGACGAGGACTGTAACATTGCATGTCAAACTTTAAAAATAACATACAATTTAGTCTTTACTACTAAATAGTACATCCCTGATATAACATTAGTGTTGTCAAGCCATGAGAATGATTAAACTTGACACAACATCAAGGTATCAAGGGATGAAATAACTCATTAAAAGGGGTTTTTTTTTCCTTTGAGGAAACACTTAGAGTAAAAAGAAGAAACAAGAACTTCAAAAACCAAGGATGCAATAACAGTCTTCTATTAGCAGATTTAAAGATGATGGCATGGCATGTCAAAACCAAACGTTACAAAATAACATTTTTGCTTGCATTCATGGAATAAGAACTACGACTTTTACTTCAAGAGATAACATGTGATGTACTTATTGCTATATTTGTGGCAATGTCAAAAACATCTACAAATCCGGGTTGAAAATTATAATATCAATGCATTCAGATAATTATAATCTTCTTGTATCGCTTCAGATTTGCCAGAACCTTACATGAAATGTAAATGTAATGACTATTCAGCACGTGTCATTATTCAGTGTTATTATTTTACAGGTGATTTCATTAGTACAAGATTCTACAGTGTCTATCCACCTTGCTACATCACATTTTTGTCTAATCTGATTGGTTTATGATCACAAAAACCATCACACACTTAGTAGGCCTAGATTGAACATAGTTGGGAGCTCTATGCATTGCATTCACCCAGTCACGGCTGGATGACCAGAATCGCATGATAATGAAATCACCTGTAAAGGGTGGAGGGTCAGCTCATTTTGCAATAAATTGTAGAACACTGCATTGCCAGTTGGTCCTCAGACTTACGTTGAACAGATGTTTCAATCATACTTTGTCTTGTTGCTGTTTTCTTCCGCCTCTCCTAATTTGCTTATCAAGTGCATGATTACAGTGATATAAAGCAAAGATCATCCATCGTCATAATTTTTGCTGTTAAAAATCTGAAATTGAAACAATGAATTTATGGTTGATTATTTTGTTCATCCAGAATTTATGACTGGGGGGTGGTAGTTTTGCTGGAACTTCCCATCAAAAATTGAGTTTCATGTGGATTTTTAGTACCCCACCCTTAAGTTTCACGCGTATTTTTAGTATCCCCCCCTCGACATACAAAGCAATACACACATATATATACTGTTATACACGGCCACGCGTACAGATTCGCGTCATTTCGCAGACTTTTGCGGGTAAAAAAGTCCAAATAAAATGAGTTTTTGCGTGTTTTTTAAATTTTTTCTTTGTTAAGCTTTCTTACCCCCTTGGAAGTGTTGTCAAAAATTAAGACCCCCCTTAAAACACGTGTGAAAAATTAGTACCCCCTCGGCCAAAACTCCCACCCCCCCCGTCATAAATTCTGAACGGTCCCTTATAAGGATATGTTGTCTGCTAAAAGATATCATTGCCAATTTGAATGATTGGGTGATAAGACTTATTGTTTACTTTGGAAGCCTCAGGAATGTTGCGGAATGTGGGGACTTATTTCAATAAAGCTGGTGGACCTCATATTTTGAACAGCTTTTGATGTAGAGTTTCCAAGCCCTATGACAGCGACACAGCAATTTCTATCATACTCAGTCATGAGGCTATCATTAAAGAATATGATGCTTTTTTTACCCTATAAGCTCTAATATAAGGAGAGTGGTACTTATGTGACATCTGATACATATTAAATATTACCCCATACTGTAACACATCGCTTCATATATAAACAAAAGGGAAAATATAGAGCATTTTATGGAGACAATGGCAACATCCAAGGTCATTACTGTAAGGCAAAATATGAATAATACTTATCACCAATTGATATTAACTGTGGTTCCAGTATGTCCTTCACATTTGTATATCAGTCATCTTCTAGCAAAATGACAACAAATGGCCACAAATGACCAAAAATGATCATAATGGATGACAAATGACCTTCACCATATTTGATGTTGCTGGAAAAATATTCAGGCACTATGCCTTGCTTGTTCACCAAGCGTTATTTATGACTCACAAAAAATATACAAGGATAATTTTTTTCCATAAGTAAAGCTTTGATCACACTTTTCCTTGCATCATCCCTTCAATGATAAGGTGTTAAAAATTTCAACAAAATGTCAAAGGATAATTCTTCTTTTTTTGGGACAAAATCACTTGCCTTATTTTAGGAACATTGTTCCACCAGTTTGCTTCTGAGTACCATGATGTACTTATGTTGCACATTCTACTGTGAATAATGGCATCCACGCTTACGGAATATTGCAAGTTTGAAAATGTGTAAGTGAGCAAGTACTTTTGCTTTAGCCTTCCATGCACGCAATACACTTTAGAGCTGTCAACCACACAATTCTCATTCTTATGCATTCTGAAGAGTTTCCTAAATGCTATTTAGCGTGACGTCTTCACACTAAGGTACCTCCGCTATTGACCTTCTTGGAGTGGGGGTGGAGAAAATTCTTACCACTCAAGCAGACAGCTATTGTGATTTATCCAAAACTAGAATATTTCAGATGCCAAGACACGGAGAAAGACAGCCACTCCTTCTGAACATTATAAACGGACGACTACACCAACCTTGGGTCATTGTCTGCTTGTAAATAAGGCCAAGTTAATCTTGATGATAGCCATAATCACCATCAAAAGAACTGTTCGAGCTAATAACAATCACCCAGGACGAAGGTATGAATAATCCCACTATTGTTTAATGTAATCCATCCAAAAAGTGTTTTTGGATTTAATTTCCTGATGATAATGGACCAGAATGTAAATTCTGCCAATCACTGTGAATTTAATTGCATTGGGAGATACAGAGAGCTCAGTCGATGTTGTACGTATACCTCATCGACCAATGAAATTTTATTCCATATCAATTAATTTGTTGGTTTCGTCCATCTCAGGACATTTGAACACTGGATACTCTGACAACTCAGGCGCACAACCTTTGCAACCGAAATACCAAAAATTCTAAAAGAATCTACAATCATCTGTCAAAGTTGCTGCAGTTGATGACTGAACTTTCCCGGAACAAACAACAGTCAAACACAGCAGAAATTATGCTGGAAGTTGTCAAATACTGTGCAAAATGATATGAAGAGGCAAATCTCTTGACTTTTTGTTAAGCAGATTGAGCCAGGCATCTGCAGATAAACTAGCCTATATTGCTACTTTTAAGATACAATTTTAATGATATTTAAAAAAGCTCATGTCTCCCCTCCCCTGGTGACTATAGTATGCAAGTGATTAATGCTTCCTGGCACTAAAATATGTGCTGGGACATCAAATATGTGGATGGCCATATGTCGTCGCCTTACCAGACAGCAGGACAGCCATATAGTGTTATTTAGTATCAATTGGTGACACACATTATGCAGTGTGTCCTTGTGATGCACTGTGTTGTGCGTCTGAGTGGTCGGAGTATCCAGTGTACAATACAATACAATACGATACAATACAATACTGTGGGATGTTGAACCTTGAAGTAACTAGCACAGGAGAAGAAACATCATTAACTGAGATATGACACCACTAATTTTTATGACTAAATAGCTGAAAATGGTATCATATTTAGCCCAGGACCCCTGGAGAGCAGCTCCTCTTTGATGTACCATGTATGTCGCTCTAGCCCTCATTAAGCTGCACCCCTCTAATTGCTGATCTCTGGAAACCCCCAACCCACATGAGGATCTAACTTTTTGAGGCACAAATTTTGATCAAAATTTTTACCATTACTTTGTGTATTTTAAAATATAAACCAGTACTGTCTTTTTCCCAGTAAAATATGACCATTTTTCAAAAAGTTACATCAAAACTTATATTTTAAAAATGAAAAAACATGACATCTTAATCATCAAATTTGACCAATTTCCCCACATTTGGCAGTGATGACACTTGGCATACTATCTGGTCTCAATGTCATCTTGAACATACCCTAAATTTTATTTTGTTCCAAAATGTTCCAAAGACCTAAAAATCCAGTTAAAAACTTGCTATTTTGGCGCAAATTTCGTCCTGATTAAGTCCCATAAAAACTGCATTTAGAATCATATCAGCACCACGAAAATTTGTGAATGGGATAATTTTAAGGTGTTTTAAGTATACATTGTACAATATTTTCTTCAAAAGTAAAACTTATGCCTTAAATTAGCATAAAAGTTGAAATTAAAACTCCTCTCAGATATGAATTTCATGGACACTATTCTTAGTAGGGGTAAAATTCTTGAGAAGAACAAAGGGAAAGATGAGAGAGAATGGGTGGGTCATGTGGTCATTAGGACCTCATAGTGACGAACATGGAACATCATAAAACTATTGCTTGCGCCTCCTGTGCTAGTTACTTCAAGGTTGAACTGTATGTTATCAGCTAGGTGGTCAGTTGACTTCAGGCTTGCTTCGCTGAAGCTCTATGCTTGCAAAAGTTCAAACCCATGGGATTCCAAAATATTATCAGTGGAGTCTAAAACGAAAAGTGGCAGCTAAAGATCATTTTGATGAGATGTTAAATTGGCAGATCCTTCTGGAAAAAAATAATGCTCATCAGTTTGGATAGATTTGAAACATTGTGTCAAGACCCAATAATACAAATGGGCACAAATATTATATATGCAGTATTAGCAATGTTTTTTTAATATAGTCAATTTGATCAACATTTCCATAACGGACAAGACACAATCAGACATCAAGCAAAATTATGAATTGGCTCTTTTTCCGAATGTATATCAGCAAGTGCTCCCAAAGACTAAAGCAGCATGCAGGTAAAGATATTATGAAAGACAACTGAATGGTGCAAAAGATTTGCGTCAGCATCCCTAAGCATGTACACACAACGTCGCGCTGTGATCGTGCTTCCGTTATCGTGTATAATGGCTGCCACGATCCAAAAGCGACAGCTTCGCAAGTTAAAATATCATATTTTTTTATAATTAACAATAGTACAGGACACTTAACATTTGTTGGGTTACAATTTGTCTATTGATTATCGCTGACAGACAGAAATTGAGGATGTAAAGGCCTAACAATTGCAATTAGCGGCAATTAAAGCTGACGCCAAGAATTGAAATCCAAAAGGCCTTATAAGGCCAATGATTCATCCTGCACAACCCACAAAATTGGTTAGAAATGCAATTAGGAGGTGGGTAATATTAATATAATTGTTATGCAACTTGTTTGATTCGTTGAGCCATGATTGAGATGACAGAGTCAATGATTTCAATCTCTTATTTTGATGAAAATTCCTATTTTCCAATTGCAAAATTCAGTCTTTCAGTCCAGCTCGGCGCTAATGGTCTTGACAGAAAGCTGCTCACAATAACCTTGGTAGTGCAACCGTATCAGCTTTGCACAGTTCGACACTTGCTTCCATGATGGTCCTCAGTCAATTTCTTGACACTGAACAATGACTTTATCATTTAGCATTTGCTTGTTTCCCCTTCTATTTCTCTCCCTTCTGAGGCATTGTATCCAATGCATTGTATCTTCAAATTGGTCCTCCATCAAAAGGGAGAATTGTGTCAATTGGGATGCTGATCTATTGTGTCTTTTTGCCAAACAAGAAGGTAATTTGACAGTAATGTGGTGAGAATGGTGTAGATGTGATCCAAATTAGGAGAGTAATCCGATTACCCAGGTCTAATTCACAATCAGACAATGACCCTAGGCTGTGGCAGTCATGCATTTTGTGCTAACCACGCTGTTACAGAAGCTACTAAAAAAGGAAACTTCTATTTACAAAACAATTTTCTTCAATTGGTATATGCGGTTCAATCTGGTTATGTCTTCAATCGCATTTATTCTAGTTGATACATGCAATTTAAAACCAGCTCTGGTCTTATTTAAGCATTAATTTCTATCATAAAATTTACAGAAGGCACTGAATTTTAATCCATGACATTTAATGTTGTATTATGCAATGTTCACAATTTACGTATTCCAGAAGAAAGGACATCTAGTATTTTCTGGGTCAATGAAATATCCATATTGGGTTTTTTAAGTACCACGAAACACATTGGTATGAAAATGTCAGTATCACATTGTACCAGTCCACCATCATATGGCATTGTTTCCTTCAGAAATAGTAGCAGTTATTTGAAAAAATTATACACTGTGACAAATGGCTACCAGACAGGGAAAAAACACTGACAGGCCCCCATATCTGTGTCATGCCATGGTCTGCATTACATCCATACAGCCATCAAAAAGCCAATAATCCACACTATGATACATAATATAAACCTGGTTACACTTGGTCATAAGTCAAGCGTAAAGAGCCAGTCTTCCTATTCCGGGGCATCAAGCTGTTGTTATCTGGGGTTGTTATCATGTGTATTCACTATAACAGAAAGCTAGATAGACACCTAGAATCAGTAGATTGACATTTTAGTATAGGTAGCTATAAATGGAAAACATCCTTGGCATACTCCATACTTCAGTAGCATGTTATAAATCCATTCCAAGCATACAAGATAACTACCTCAAATTGCATATCACACTTTCATGGCAAAATAACATGCAATCGAGTCATTACAACTAATTGTAGATTTCAGATTAAAAATAAGAGTCTTCAAGGTCCTGATGTTGATTAGACTAGACACAACATTAAGGTATCACTTCAGGAAATAAATCATGTAAAGTATTCTCTTTAGGCTGAAATGTGAAATTGTAGGGATACTACAAGAGTTGGACGGCATCTTCAGAGATTAGTTTCTTTTACAATCTGGTCATTACTTGTTCATAGTCTGAGAGTGACAACTGGCATAATAATTATGACCTACCCATGTTGGACAGCAGCTACAATCCTTATTTTGCTTCAATGACCTAATTGACAATGGCCAACTGGTAGCTTGGTTAAGGTTCCTGCATGCTTCGCTGAAGGTTTGCCTCCATGGGCTCTTATGCACCCAGTTGGGTTGCCAAAAATTTTCAGAGGACCTTCATGAGTTTGATGTAATTTTGATGACGCAATGGCGACCCCTTGCATCAGTCTCGGTGCTGGGCAAGTAAAAGGTCCCTCACATGGGGTTAAATGCGTGACATGTTTGGGACCCCTCTCTCTCCCATCTCATCAATCAAACCTCATGAGCACCCAGAAGTCATGAAACTATCATTGAAACTATCATTGAAGATTATGAAGGTTTTTAACTTTTATGCTATAATAATATTATTATTCAATGATAGTTTCATGACTTCTGTAAATGGCACTGCCATGAAATTCACACAGCATTGTCATAGAACTACTGCATTATCTTCAACTTTCCATGCAGAAGGCCAATTTATCATTTTAAAGGACTGGGCAAATGGGCAGATGAATAGAATAGACAGATAAGATCAGATCTATCGATAAGATTAGATAGATAGATAGGTAGATAGATAAATAGATAGATAGATAAGATAGATAGATAGATTGCACTGACAGCTGTGTAATTCAAATCTGTGTTAAATTTGGATCTATAAATGTGGATCTATTATGTTAAATTGTTGTTGATATATAACTGAGATCAATAAAACCATAGCTATTCAGAGATGACTGTTTACTATTACATAATTTGTTAATAGTTAATGAAGATTTTGTAACCCTAAGTGTTGTTATGATTTCTCACTTGGTGAGCCATTTAAGTCATTAACTTTTGTGTTGACTTTTAATTTTCAGTCATTTCTTACAATCAGGGGTATGGAAATAATTATTTCCAATGTTGACACACATGTTGATTTAAATCCCTGAAATGTGTCATTGGAGGTTGTTGTTCGACAAGACTGACATTTTAAAGCTATTTTGGAAGATATTTGAGGTATTTTAATTATTTACCAAACTAAAACAAGCCCCAGTGAGCAGTTTACTGGAATTAGCGCTATATAAATACCTATTATTATATTATTATTATTATTATAAACTCTGACTAAACTACTAGCTCCACTTTTATGGCAACTACAGGCACTTCCTGTTCAGACAGTCACTGTAGACAGGAGCACCACACAGAATGAGCTGTCCTTGTGCTAAGTGAGCTTCGCTCATATAAGGACTGTGGTACTTACGTGACAAGTTGACAACTGATGAGTAATTACCCCATAATGGACAATAACACTTAAACGAAAAGTTGTGTTTTTGAAGATTAATGTCATATCACTTCTATATCTTTTTTGGGTAATATCTAGCATTTAATGGAGACACTGACAACAGCTAATTACAAAAAATGCATATCACCAATTGACACAAACTGCTGTTCTAGTATGTCCTTTTTACTTACATTTGTATACCAGTCATCTTACAGCAAAGCGACAGCAAATGAGCACGAATGACCAAAAATTACCAAAATGGACCACAAATGACCTTCACCATATTTGATGTCCCTGGACCTATTTCCATGATCTATTCCTTGCTTGTTCACACAGAGGGATTTGTGACTTCAGAAAATATAAAAAGATGATTTTTTTCCAAAAGTGGAAACACAAAGCTTTGATCACACTTTTCCTCGCATCATCCCTTCAATGATATGGTGTTTAAAATTTCAAAAAAATGTCAAAGGATAATTCTTCTTTTTTTGGGACAAAATCACTTGCCTTATTTTAGGAACATTGTTCCACCAGTTTGCTTCTGAGTACCATGATGTACTTATGTTCCCCATTATATTGTGAATAATAATGTATGGCATCCACGCTTGTGGAATGTTTGAAAATGTGTAAGTGTGCAAGTATTGTTGCTTTAGCCTTCCATGCACGCAAACACTTGAGAGCTGTCAACTACACAATTCTCATTCTTATGCATTCTGAAGAATTTCCTAAATGCTATTTAGTGTGACGTCTTCACACTAAGATACCTCCACTATTGACCTTCTTGGAGTTGGGGTGGAGAAAATTCTTACCACTGAAGCAGACAGCTGTTGTGATTTATCCAAAACTAGAATATTTCAGACGCCAAGACACACTGAAAGACAACCGCCACTTCTGAATGTTATAAACGGATGACTGCAACAACCTTGGGTCATTGTCTGCTTATAAATAAGACCAAGTTAATCTTGATGATAGCTATTATCACCATCAAAAGAACTGGTTCGAGCAAATAACAATCACTCATGAGGAAGAAGGCATGAATGATTCCACTGTTATATTGAATGTACTACTTCCAAAAAAAACACTTTTTGAAGGTTTAATTTCCAAATGATCAATGGATAAAATTTCAGTCTCTGCTAATCGCTTTGATTTTAATTTTAAAGTATCGGGAAATACAGAGAGCTCTGCGAGTGATGCAATGCAGTCAATGCTTTTTTGTTTGCCTCATGGACAAATGACATTGTTAAACAAAATTTGTTTGTATTCAAGATTTGTCATATTTGTCGGATACTCTAACTACTCAGGCACACAACCATCGTAAACCTAAATACTAAAAAGTCTGAAAAATCTACAATCTCCTGTCAAAGTTTATGTTCTCATGACTGAACTTTTAGAAACGGTAAAAAACACACAGTGAGAGATTATGCTGGAAGTTGTAAAATACATCACAAAATGATATAAAGACCTTTTGATTAACTTCTCACTGGAAATCATGGAAATCATGCAAGCCCCAAAGACTGAAGCAGCAGTTATTTATATTAGAAAGGGCTTCAGAATCATCCAGAAACTTCCACCTATTTCCAATCAAGTTTCATGAGAAAGTACCATAAAAAGTACAGTGCTGGCTGTCCTAGGGCTTCAAGACCACACATCAAAAGCTGTTCCAAATTACTGCGAGGCTCACCAAGTTTATTGAAATAAGTCCTCACTTCAATAACATTCCAGAAACTTCCTCATATGCAATCAGTCTTCTTATTTGAAGTGGGAATGCTATTCCAACTGATGTCTCATTATATGTCAGTGCGACCTTGAAAGATGTAATCACTTTCCTTAATACCGTGATGTTGTGTCTATTGCAATCATTCATGGTGCTTCACGACTCTTAATTTCAAATCTGGAATCTATGATATAGCAATGAAGACTCTATCGCATGCTATTTTGCAATGCAAGTGTAAAATGCATGTGTTAATGTTGTTATGCTGGGAATGGATTATAGTATAGTATGAGGATTGAAGCCTGTTGGCTTTTAAGAATATCTGAATCTGAGAAGGCTTGTTATAGACATGGGATTTTGCTATCAAGCATGTAGTTTTCATCTGTCAGGCTTTAATTTCCAGTCGCTACTTCCTTTGACTCCTTTCCCGATGATAGAGTTTTCACAAGTCGGATCTCACATTGGGTACGTGGAAATTCTAATTTTTAATGAGAGTTGTCCAAACTAAACCTTAGAAGAAAGGCTTCAAATGAAGTAGTAAATCAAAAATTAAAAGCTGATCAGATGAAAGTTACATTGTTGACAGCAAGATCCCAAGTAATCCATTCCCAAGCTCCCAGAATAACAACCTGCACACATTCAGTTTACACTTTCATGGCAAAACAACATGCAATTTAATAAACATAATATCAAGTTATAAAGGAAAGGGATGACATCATTCAAGGTTGCACTGACATAAAATGAGATGTCAATTGAAATAATATTCTCACTTCAAATGAGAAGACTTATTATTGCATACAAGGAAGTTTCAGGAATGTTGTTGAAGTGAGGGCTTATTTCAATAAACTCGGTGAGCCCTACAGTAATTTGGAACCGCTTTTGATGTGCGGACTTGAAGCCCAAGGACAGCCATCACTGTAATTGTTGTGGTATTTTTCATGAAACTTCAAAGAAAATGTGTGTAAGTTGCACTATGATTCAGTGGCCACCTGTAGACCTTTGTTCAATTTGAACTATTCTATGGACAAACCATGAACAATAGAACATCAGGCTTTCTTTATGCGTGTATGATTTGAAACCTCATAAATAACGAAAAGTATCCTGATAAACACACCCATTTGTGCCTGAAAAACTAGCATTTTTGTGTAAAAGTCATATCGCGGCTCATTGGGACACAGAACGCGGGGCACATTGGGACTCACTTTATATGGCAGAATGTAAGTGTTCAAGTCAACATAGATGACTGCACCTAGGACAGTTGACGTTAAATGTTTAAAACCGTTTAAAGTTATTAAGGATGTGGGTAGGGGGGGTTCAAGCTAAAACAGATTTTACTTGATTTTCAGCGCCTCTAAGTCTATTAATTTTGGTTTGAATTGAATAAAATTTCCAATGAGATAGATGATAAGGCCAAACTGAAAATAGAAAAGCCATTAATGCCATTAGAGCTCTTTGCAGATTGGCAGTACATTGGAAAATTGTATTTTCTTCTTTTCAATTTGCAAACAGGCTTTGCCAAGTCATTTACAGTTATCCATTGGTTTCCTAATCTTCTTATTAGGTGCATACTTTAGATTACTTAATTAGTTAGTTTGTTCACACCTTTGCTGCCAGACATCATATATGCTGATCGAACTGATGAAACAATAACTGATACAAACATAATCTTAAAACCATTTTTGAGCCAGGACATCACATGGACCAAGTTGATGGAGGAACTGAGCAGATCCTCCGTAACTCTTTGCTTCACTTCACCTAGGTGTAAATGGGTACTTGGCTACAGGCAGTGATGGTGATTGTAGAGTGACTTAGCATTGTGAGAGCTGGAAACGGCTGCCTGGCTGTAAACCACCAGTGTGTTGAGAAAGGCTCATGGTTGAACATGCCTGCCAAGGGTGTGTTTGTCAAGTCTGTTGAGACTGACTTCATCGTCGTAGTGGACTATAAAAAATCCTACATTTACATTTACATTTGAATGTTCATTTTGAAATTAATTGGACCACTAATCTGCAAAGAGCTATAATGTTATGTAAGCCTTCTACATACAAAATATTTTGAAGATGATGATGATTGCAAGGTGTACCTCATTTTTAAACGAACACATTGAACCTATCATTGTTTGGTTTGTGGTATTGTGAAGAAAATATATAAGCCCATTTAAGGCATTGTAAATGAATTGAGCAAAAAAAGCTAAATTTTATTGCAAATAATCAAACAAACATTTCGTTTTGGAGAAAGAACATTTGATACAATAGAGGATTTATTGTGGCTTTGTTGGGCATGGTTGTAACTTGGTGGAGCCCTATTCTTTTGATGGAGATTGAAGCTGTCATCCAATTAACTTGGTCTTATTTACTGCCAGACAATGACCCAAGGTTGGTGCAGTCATGCATTTATAACATTGATTGTGTGGGTGCCTGGACATTCGACTTCTATCACTAGAATTCCTGGGACAAGTGGCTCGCATGTCTGTTGTGCTGACTGAGTGCCTGAATACAGAAGCAGCTTACTGTTTCACAGCATGAAGGCAATTGCTATCTATAGATAATTGCTGTTTGCTTCCAAACACAGTATATGTCATGATTCTCACATACTGTATCCAAATGGTTTGGAAGTTTGATAATTATTATTATCCACTTGCAGGGCCGTTCACTAGAGCATAAGCAAAATTTTGAGGGCCGCTGATTTTCCATATCGGCCCTTGTTTACAAGGCTGAGGGCCGATATTGACAATAACGGTCCTCGTTTACATCACCTGGGTCGTTATTGTCAATAATGGCCCTTGTTTACAAAGTTGGGGGCCGTTATAGTCAATAACGGCCCTTGTTTATAGAGCCAAGGGCCTAATAGTCAATAACGGCCCTTGTTTATTTCACTTGACGCCAATCTTGAGTTGACAGGTCTTGGTGGTGAATCAGAACAGAAAAACCTAGTAAGTGGATAATAATAGTAATAACACTACTTTTTTTCGGGCTCTATGCTGTTCGAATGGCCCTCGGTCATGTCCAGCAGCCCTCGTGATTGCACAGCAGCCCTCGCGCTGCTCGTGCTGCTTTGAATCACTTTGGCTGCTGGACATGACCTTGGGCCAATCAAACAGCATAGCGCCCTCAAAAGTAGTGTTATTGTTATATTAACTCGTATCAAAAGTGTACGTAGAATTTACCTACCATAAGTGTAGGCCGTAGCCGATATATATCTCTTTCGGTAAAATGAAACAAGGTTGCTCACTCCTCACTTGGCCTGAGTTTTCCAGGAGCCCAGCATAACCTCAGACTGACCTGACTCAATTCTCTGAGCTTCTCTGATAAGGTTGAGATAATGGCCTCAAAGGGTTGCACCATAATGACAATGTTTTTGTATGAGTATAGGTTATTCACCACGGGAGAGGGAATATGTGATTTATCACCCGATGGCTTTAGCCCGAGGTGTGATTATTCCTGAACCCAGGGTGAATAACTTGCTTATACCATGAGACAAACACTCAAACAGTCAAAAGTGATAGGATAACTGAACAACAAAGAATACGGGAATTTTTTCAATGAAACATGATTAAGGGTTGAATTGGTGGAATGTTTGCCAATAACAGGATAAGTATCATGAGCGGAAGCACCAGTCATTGATAGACATAGTATATCAGGGCTTGTAGATCGATTTAATCCATCCATATACTAGCATATGACCAGTCCAAGAAATGCCCTGGACATGCATGTTTTGATATATTTGTCACAGATTCTATCAAATTTGACAGTTGACTATGAAAAACATTTTCTCAAAATTCACAGTTATTGTTGGGTGTTGTTGTTGCGATAAGTTGCAGATTCTTACACATTTTTATCTCATGTCTAACTGCTGAACGCACAAATAGTAACAAACAATGTATAACAGTTTGTGATCACTGCTATGGTTGTATTCTAATTGGAATATGTATCGTGACTTGGACATAGGCTCCCATCAGTTTTGTAATTCTTTAAAATATGCAAATACTATAAAAGAAAAAATACTTTGCAAGCCAGAACATTATCAAAATAAGTGTGATATACAAGGTTAACTATTGCATTTGCACCATATCTGTGTGCTATTTGCAAAATGGCTCTGCTCCTGCAATCTCAGAATTCGAATTGCATACGCTTGTATTGTCTATCGAGTATTATAGGTACACATGCGCGTGATAAGTATGCATTCATCTTCAAACAAGCTCCAGCAAATCTTAGAATTTGAGGTTGCCAATTTACACATTGTGGTCACTCACACAACTGTGGTAATAAAAAAAAAACAGAGGATTAAAAAATAACTATTTCACACACAAAAAAAACAACCAAGAAACTGAAGCCAACAATTTAACATTAAACAGAAAACAACATGCTCTTATAATTAAACCCAAGAAAATCCCTTCAGGGCCTTCAAGGTCAAAGGTGACCTTGGGCCTCTGATAAGATCACAAAGAACAATTAGTTTTTGGTTAACTGCTACACTGTGTCAATATTTAGGTATGTGTTGGTATAATCTCCTGTCACAAACCCAAACAATAACTGAGACGGCTAACTCCTGTGCCATAAGCCATACAGTAGCCATTATCATTTTCTTGGTTGAGCATTGATCATTTGGATTGACTGGATAATGTTTTCAATTTACTGTCGAAAACATATGCCTCGAGCAGCCATTACCATGCACCACTCTCTTGGTGCATATTCACTGCAGTCGCTGTTACATGGACAGACACAGGGTAAATCTGAATCAGTGGCAAAGTTTGCAACAACCATAATTTTAAGACCAGAAGATGAACTGCTGCCTGAATTCCAAATTTTTGCAAAGTCAGCTGTCACCAGTCTAGCAGCACTGAATCTTTGCTTGCACTATATACACTGCCTGCTTATTCAGCAATGGTCTCCTATTTTCAATGGCATGTATTATATGTCAACTGTCAATCTAATAGGATTCCATGCTAATGATTTTCAGGTCGATTTCAGTGGTTCCTGCATCATAGGCATAGACTCTTTGCTATAGGACTGATTCACAATATGTGACCGCCTTCCTCCTGCTTTGTAATTTACAGATTTTTAGTTTAGTATTGTTTTGCAAACCGAGTAGACTGCTGCATGTGAAAAGGGCACTTTGTGAGTAATCATACTGATGATTTTTCATGATCGTACCCAGCACTTTCAACGTTAATTTGATTTATACTCCACCAAGACAGTTTTCTATTGTCTTTTGCCGTGGTATAACCAAGAGATATGTTAGTTATACCACTGTTGGGGATTAAGTTAGTATTCTTTCTGTAATCAACGCACCGAAAGAAACAACAAAGCAACAAAATTCAGTTACAAATCCTTCAGCCCTCGGTAAATAACCACCTGAAATGTTAGCTATACACCTCAAACTCGTTGTATAACCTATACTTAAGGACACTGGCAAAGTGAGCCTCGGGAGATGACAAAGAAGTTCAATGTACATCACAAGTCAAGTCAAATATTTGTATTATTATCCTTCCAAAAAGTATGTAGAATTTGAAAAATCTTGCAAAGTTGGTATGTGACCTCACACTGTTGGGACATAGTGATTGGCTGTGGTGAGGAGTGTGATGCAGTGTTGGAATATGATGTAGTGTAGGGGATAGCCATATATGGTATGTGACATAGTATGAATGTTTTATCAAGCATAACTGAGTAAAAGAAGAGGATTACAAACTGTGAAATTCAATAAATAACTGTTACTCATGATACTCATAAACTGTCTAATCTGAATGTTGTTTACAGTTTGCTGCCAGTGGCACAGCTAGGGTGTCCCGAGAAGGGGATACACAGTTGCACATTTTTTGTTGGATGGATTCACCCTTGTGTATTATATATTTTTGAAATTATGATCATTATTTTTGTATGCCCTTTGTTCAGGGTTGAGGGGCAAGCCCCTTACCCCTCATCCCGAAAAATTATCATGGAAGAGACAGGAAATGCAGAGCACCGCATTTTCACCAAATGTTATTTCCTCCCAGGCCATTTCTATATTGTAGATACGCCCCTACTGGCCACACCTTTCAGTGTTTCATTTCTACACACATGGCTTGAAGTCATATGCCTGTATACTACCTCACAGATTTGATATGACATCCTATGCAGAGTGAGCCGCGATTGGCTGAACAAACTGTGACCTCATATGGAACACCTGATTTTCAATGCTAACCTATGGGAACTGCCATATGATGTCACACTTCAACATTACAAGAAAAAAATCACTTTCTACATACTTTTTGGAAGGATAATAATGTGACCTGCATTTAACACTGCCCGGCCTCTGAGGCCCGCAAGCTACCCAGATGAATGTAGTGGACATCATTGCAAACACCTATCAAAAGAATCATTCAGGTAGTGGCCAGGTTTGGCCTCCACATCAGGGGGCAAGGGGTTCCAATATTGTGACCTCATGATGCAACAAATGACCCCAGGACAGTGACAGCATATTGGCTTAGAATAGCAACAACTTAACAGGAAAGGACTGTCACTGTGTATAGTTTGTGTGGTGAGCTTCAACACAATATTGGACCTGTGCTCCCAGGTACCCCCCCCCCTCAATAAAAATTTTGATACAAGTATTGTGATTGTCCACATGGAAAATTGTGTGTCTATGAGGTGCCTCTACTCAAGATCCCTATAGTTACGCCACTACACAGAACTAAGAAACCTTACAGTACAAAGCATAGCTAGGTTTAGCTTAAAATGGCTATGGATAGATAGCTAAGGCTAGATTTTAAATGACGAGCCATTTTTAGAAATTTGTAATGTATACATATCCTTATAATGTCAACTGAAGCCTCATTACAGGACAACTTATGACATCTCCTAATTTATTACAACCCCCGGACTGTAGCAGTAAGGGCTGGCAATAACACTGTCAGACTGTGTGGGTGTTGTGACTTTGACATGATACTTTTCTGTATTATTGCACAAGCAAGCAAAAAACATAAAAACAACTCAATCCAGTGGCATAAAGGCTCAAGAGATGGGGGGAAACACTTTGGGGGAGGGATATCTGAGGAGACTCGCCCAATATGGTACCGCCAATGCACCATTAGGGTTGCCACTGACTCAACCAATTTCACCGAATAGTACCAGCTTGATGACAAAACAAAGACTTAACTTTTAATTGTGCAAATAAAGCCTTATGTGTTATTGAACTCGACTAAAGTCCAGACATTTTTTTGAGGCAGTCAGTTTTTGGCTTATCAATCAATCTGTTCTTCAGCATGGCCTCATCCAAGTAAATTTCCAGAGTAAGACTACTGTGACCAAGTACAATTGACACTAATTTGAAGTCAGGTTAACTCCTAGCTATGACATGCAGGCATTTGCAATGATAAATTACTGCTGTTCTGCATCAATTTTGAGGCTGTGTTTAGCTCCCAGTTGTGATGTCACCTGCCTTGTGACATCATGCTCCCTCATGACATCACAGAATCATGTACAGTAGCAGACAAAAGTTTAGGCCACGTCAATTTTTTGGCAATATTAGGGAAAATAGGTGCTCAGCTGAAAAAATTCTGCATGGATTTTCTTGCCTATTGGTCAGGGAAGTTCTACAAGAGAGAAAACTTGATCTATTTTTAGCACTTCCTTGAATATGTGTGATAAACAAAAATTTCAGGTGGTCTAAACTTACGTCTGATGCTTGCTTGCATCCACAAAGGCCCTTAATGGCATTGTGCATTGACGGAAAGGTGGATAAATTATTCAATGTTATTTTAGACAAGTTAGTCAAACATGTTTCATGTGATTTAAAGGCAATTAGTCATGAAACAGTAAAAAACACAGTTTTTAATAATTTTTAAAAATTTCAACTTAGGAGGTAATAATGGTGATTCAATGAGCCAAAATTGTTAATAAATAAAAGGTCAACTAAAAACAACTAAGAAAATATGTGTCTGACACATTTTCATCCTTCCAATGGAGTATGAATACACTTGACACCCAGTCATACTGAAAAAATGGTGTTTTTGTCAGGTTTTGTCTACGAGACTCCAATTTGAAGCATCATAAAACAGTGAAGGGAGAGTTTTCATTCACCTGAGTATGTGTCCTGATAAAATCAAACAACTTTTGTTTGTTCGCTTTACTTATGATGAAACTACAGCCACTTTTATGGAAGGCGTAAATCTGGTCCATTCATTAACATTACGTTTCAGTACACTTTCCAGAGTGGCGTCTGTAATTTTGTCTGTACTGTGGAAAAAGAACAAAAGTTTGTTGATTTTATAGAGACACATACTCAGGTGAATGAAAACTCTCCTTTCACTGTTTTGTGATGCTTCAAATAGGAGTCTCTTAGACAAAACCAGGCAAAAACACCATTTTTGCAGTATGACCGGGTGTCAAGTGTATTCATACTCCATTAGAAGGATGAAAATGTGTCAGACACATATTTTCTTAGTTTGTTTTAGTTGACCTTTTGTTTATTAACAATTTTGGCTCATTGAATCACCATTATTACCTCCTAAGTTGAAATTTTTAAAAATTAGTAAAAACTGAGTTTTTTCCTGTTTCATGACTAATTGCCTTTAAATCACATGAAACATGTTTGAATTACTTGTCTAAAATAACATTGAATAATTTAGCCACCTTTCCGGTAATGCACAATGCCATTAAGGGCCTTTGTGGATGCAAGCAAGCATCAGACGTAAGTTTAGACCACCTGAAATTTTTGTTTATCACACATATTCAAGGAAGTGCTAAAAATAGATCAAGTTTTCTCTCTTGTAGAACTTCCCGGACACATAGACAAGAAAATCCATGCAGAATTTTTTCAGCTGAGCATCTATTTTCCCTAATATTGCCAAAAAATTGACGTGGCCTAAACTTTTGTCCGCTACTGTAGGTGACGTCGCGATTGCACAACTAAAAGTGGAAGAATAATACGGCTTCTTGAGCAATGTTATTCCAATTAATGGGATTACCTCAAAACTTGGGCTACAAGATGCCATTTCTTCGAAATGTTTATAAAACTGTTTGGTCAAGATGTCAGGAACAGATGGAGACAAGTATTTTAGTCAAGAGTAATGTTTTTAATTATCAGCCAAAAACTTTCTGCCACAAAAATGACTGGTTAATTAATTAATTTGTATTTCATGAAAATATATTTATGAAGTGTTGAAGTAGACTACATTTCAGCATATCTTACTCCATTTGAGATCAATGACCAAACCTATAGCATGCAACCCTTCGTGCCTTGCAACTGAGAGAACCCCCCCCCCCCACCCCCAATAACGTGGCCTATATCAACCACTGGTCAACTTCAACTTAATGACAATTTCATAATTGTTCCTTTTGCATCTATGATGGCTCTCTTGGTAGCAGCTTCTCCAAGCAAAGTGAACAAGTCCCATTAATAATTCCAATGTATGTAAATTCAATGCAAAATAATTCTTTTAGAATTCTAACAATGGCTGCAATTCTTGTCGTTTAAAGAATTGCATCATTCAAGTAGTGGCCAGGTTGAGCCTCCATATCAGGGGGCAAGGGAGCCCAATATTGGACCTGCGCTCCCAGGTTCCCCCCATCCAAAGACAGTTTTGATATACAAGTATTTT
Source organism: Platynereis dumerilii (assembly GCA_026936325.1). Lineage (NCBI taxonomy): Eukaryota > Metazoa > Annelida > Polychaeta > Phyllodocida > Nereididae > Platynereis > Platynereis dumerilii. Next base: position 27,677,685 of record JAPTHN010000004.1, read on the forward strand.
GATTGCCCCCATGGAAAATTGTGTGTCTGCCGAGTATCTGATGCGAAGATTATGCTATACTCTACACAATCACAGGTCCATCCTATCTGGAATAGGCTCCGCGAATACGGTTGCAAGAAGGAGACTGCAGAGGAGGCAACTGGCCTTGTGACGCCGACGTGCTTTTAAACTTTAAACTTGTGACATAACAATTCTAACTTCACAAACTTTTAACTAAAACGTTTTAACCTGGTTTTTAATAACGTTTTAAGCTGGATTTTAATAACTCTTCAATTTACTTCATACTCGGACTTTCTAACTCATTTTTACTACGGAGACTTTTAAAATATTACCTCATTCAATGAGGGTTCTCCTGCCACAGAGGAGGAAATTACAACTACAAGTTCAAGTTCAAGTGTCTATGATGTGCCTCTACTCAAGATCCCCTATAGTTACGCCACTACACAGAACTAAGAAACCTTATAACCTTCTAATGTCAACTGCAGCCTCATTACAGGACAACTTATGACATCTCCTAATTTATTACAAGCTGGTAGCACACATTACAACCCCTGGACTGTAGCAGTAAGGGCTGACAATAACACTGTCAGACTGTGTGGGTGTTGTGACTTTGACATGATACTTTCTGTATTATATGCGTAAGCAAGGAAAAAACACAAAAACAACCCAATCCAGTGGCATAACTGGAGGCTCTCGAGATGGGGGGGGGGAGAAACACTTTCGGGGATGAATAGCTGGGGATAACTGCCCCGATACATGTATGGTGTACTGCCAAAGCCACCATACGGTTGCCACTGACTCAGCCAATTTCACCGAATAATACCAGCTTGATGAAATAACAAAGACTTGTGCGAATAAAGCTTTATGCGTTATTAAACTCAACTAATTTGTATTTCACGAAAATATAGATGAAGTGTTGAAGTAGACTCCATTTCGTGCATTTCAGCATATCTTACTGCATTAGAGATCAACGACTAAACTTAGCATGCAGACATGATCCAGTAACAGGGCAAAGTGGACGACTGGTTTGTTTGCAGTGCTTGTTTGTCCCACCTCTAAGTGCCGGAAATTGTGTTGGGGTCATTCTGCACAGATTTGCCGCCTGTCAATGCAATATTCATCCAGCTGCAAGCTTTTGTGGAGAGTAATAGTGCAGCATCTACATTAAGGAGGCCATCTCAGTAGCATTCGAGACAGATTCAGCAGATGAAATCCCACGGTTAAGCAATAAAGAAAAACGTCAGGTGACAATTAATTCATCAAGATTTTTCAACTAAATTTTGTCAAAATTCCAGATATCATTATAGCTGGGGGAAGTCAAGAAATCCCATTCACTTATAAAAATACATATATGTTAAATTTACACGAATGAAGAGTAAAATATTTAAATAAATTGGCTCCCTTTCTACATGGGAATAAAATTCCACGTTTGTATGAATCACCTTATATAATCAAATAAGCTAACAAAATGCCTTCAGTTAAGTATTGGTTTCGTAGATATGTTTATTTAACAACACACACATGTTTTGTCTTTGTAAATTTATTCAGATTGTAAATGTTAGAGGTTATTGTCTTTACTCTTTTACACATACTTGTGTCCTATGTATAGTTTTCAGGTATTAGTTGCTAGTAATTTATTACATATATGTGAAATTCAGTCAACTTCAGTGGTCGAAATAAGGAGGAATTTTTGGTGCATCTGAAACTGTTCGGCTTCAGGGCGCTTTTGACGGCTCTTAGGAGACCCGTTGATTCCCGGCTGCAAGGGCTTCAACCCTTCAGGCCTTGCAACTGAGAGAACCCCCCCCCCCCAATAACGTGGCCTATATCAACCACTGGTCAACTTCAACTTAATGACAATTTCATAATTGTTCCTTTTGCATCTATGATGGCTCTCTTGGTAGCAGCTTCTCCAAGCAAAGTGAACAAGTCCCATTAATAATTCCAATGTATGTAAATTCAATGCAAAATAATTCTTTTAGAATTCTAACAATGGCTGCAATTCTTGTTGTTTAAAGAATTTTTTACTATTCATGTGACCTCCAATTAACACTGCCCGGCCTCTGAGGTCCCCAAGCCACCCAGGTGAATGTAGTTGACATCATTGCATCATTCAATTAGTGGCCAGGTTTGGCCTCCACATCAGGGGGCAAGGGGGCCCAATATTGGACCTGTGCTCCCAGGTCCCCCCCATCCAATGAAAATTTTGATATACAAGTATTGTCATTGCCCCCATGGAAAATTGTGTGTCTATGAGGTGCCTCTACTCAAGATCCCCTATAGTTACGCCACTACACAGAACTAAGAAACCTTATATCCTGCTAATGTCAACTGCAGCCTCATTATGACGTCTGCTAATTTATTACAAGCTGGTAACACACATTGCAACCCCCGGAGGCCCGGACTGTAGCAGTAAGGGCTGACAATAACACAGTCAGACAGTGTGGGTGTTGTGACTTTGACATGATACTTTTCTGTATTATATGCGTAAGCAAGGAAAAAACACAAAAACAACTCAATCCAGTGGCATAACTGGAGGCTCTCGAGATGGGGGGGGGACACTTTGGGGGAGGAATATCTGGGGAGAACTGCCCCAATACATGTATGGTATACCCCCAAAGCCACCATACGGTTGCCACTGACTCAACCAATTTCACCGAATAATACCAGCTTGACGAAATAACAAAGACTTAACTTTTGATTGTGCGAATAAAGCTTTATGCGTTATTAAACTCAACTAATTTGTATTTCACGAAAATATCGATGAAGTGTTGAAATAGACTCCATTTCGTGCATTTCAGCATATCTTACTCCATTTGAGATCAATGACCAAACCTATAGCATGCAGACATGATCCAGTAACAGGGCAAAAATCCTGAAAAAATGCTCTGTTTGTTGGGGATGGTAAACTTGGGTCTTCCAGGCCTTAGATGATCTCTGACACTTCCTTTGGCCACAGCATTATTTGCCAAGTGGATGCATGCAAGCCTGCGGTATCCAAACATCGACGACCTGCCACTGAGCTGCAAGACGTGATATTTTCTTGATTTCATTGGTTTTTTTTTTTTATTCCAGAGACTTAAGAGAATCACGGGTCATCAATTTCATTATGCTGGGGTAAATCAAACTTGAGGACTTCATTGAATACACTCTTAGACCCAATCACCCATTAAAAAATCAATGGAGCATAATTAAGCGCGTGACCATTCTGCTTTTTGGGTGGTTTAATATCACACACAAAAATAATTACACAATTCATTAGTTCTAGTTTTACAAGAATACCTTATCAAACTTGATAACTTTCTTTTTCTGTACAGTTTATATGAAATTTGGATCTCCAGGAGGCAAAGTGAACCAACCCAGAAATTCTAAATTTTGGGAACAATAAAAGTTTTGACCAAATTTTTCAAAATGCTCATGGTTCTGAAGCTATTTCAATTACAAATTTTACAATGATAACTATAGCTGATTTCCGACCATCCTTCCAATGGTTAGACTGGCCGCTGTTGAACTAAAATCACATGTAGGATGCAGAGTTAGAGGAAACACAGTGATACTTAGTTTACATTTTATTTGTTAGGGTTTCTACCCACCCCTATATAAAATGTGTGTATTAGCTTGTTCTAGATCAACTGGCTTTGAGGGCGTTGGATCAAATATCATCCCGGGAACTCACTTTAACCCGCGCCATTGGGACTTTAAATGGAGGCGGGTTGTATCCAGTATTCTATGCTGGGGCAACTGAAAGACCCTGGGCATCCCTGAATTAATAGGGTATGTGCCAGACTCACAGTCTTCTCATCTCATCATCATAGGGCGATCACCTGCCTCGATATAGCCCACTAAGGTGCTGCAGAGGCGTAAAACACAAACAAACAAGCAAACAAAAGCTTGTTCTAGAAAAGGGTTTTCAATTAACTCAGGAAATTAGTGTAACTTTGAAATTATAAAAACTCTGAAAGGTGCTTGCAGATGATGATTGAATGAAGCCCTTAAAACACAAGATGCACAAGTGACAAAAATTCCCAAGTAAATACTGCTTAAAACGTGAAAAAAACCAGGTTGGCTAAAAAATTTCCAAAGTACTTCTAAACCACTAAAACAAAAACATCTATGCTTTGGCGAAAAAGTGGTGTAGCATTTGCCCCACCAGCCCCACCTACACTGACGCCACTGATAAGAGGACAACAAAGTATATATACGAACTTTCACCCTGAAATACTGGCATGTGATTGCTGAGAGTGGTGTCAAATGGTACGTATCATAACTGATGCATGCATGCAGTCGAAACTTGGACATTTCTTGAAAAGTTTTTCTTAATTGATTTATGGATATTCCCACAGAAGCTCAGAGAAATGAATTCTGATAACTTAACTAACGATATCTTAAATTCAAACTTATAAAATGTATAGAAGGACTAAAAGCAAAAACAAATTCTCACTGCCTTTTATGATTGTAAAGTGTTTCTGACAAAAAAAACCATGAGTGACAATTCTTCGAGGAGAGAGATTATATTGGACTCTGTGTGATTTTTAGATCACAGTAACAGGACCCCATGTGAGGCTGGCGCTCTTAATTATTCAGGCACTTGCCATAAATGTAGTATGCACAGGTACCGTGTGGTCTGTTCTACTCCTTTGATCACAGATATGTTTTTTAGTAAATATATTATATTAGTCAACACAGAGCTTGTCTTTTAACGCTGAGCTGTTTGATTGAAAAGAAGCCCATCGCATCGTTGAAAGAAATTATCAGGTTATGTGTTAAAAATTAATTCCTGTCAAGAAAACTTCTTAGTCAAGAAAAACTCCACCCACACCCTGCAAAATCAATTTTGATGAAGCAGTTGAAAAACTTTTTAAGTCACATGACAATGTAAATTCCAAATCTGGAATTATCACAAACAAAGATAAGACTATAAATTCCCACAAAGAGCTGTTCTCAACCCTATACATAGTAAAGAGAGCCTCAGCACCGAGTTTCGCGGATGCGGCATTACCCCAGAAGCATCTCATGACATCGGACGAATGCCTCAGGCCTCACCTGTGACTTCATGTGAAAAATGATAACCACTATACAGTATCTCCTTATAAACAGTCTCATAACACAAGACTAGTGGCAATCTCTGGACACTGGACAGACACACCAAAACCAGAGCACAGGCCCAACCCCTAGTGAAGCTTTTCAGGATAAGGGAACTAAGGTGGCTACTAAGAATGTCCCCTTAAATACATATTTTGTGATCTCTGTAATGCATTACATAATTATCACACTGCAGGTTTGTTCAAGCAAAACATATGTTTTCACACATATTTAATAAGATTATGAAAAAAATTTGCATAAAACGGTTCGATTACCCCCTCTAAGTGACCTCCACTAAGCCTTAATGGAAATAAGTTCTTAGTAGCCAGCTAAGTTCCCTTATCCTGAAAAACTTCAGTAGATTAATTTCTTTATTTATCACGAGTATATGCAAAGGTACCCTGCCCTGACTGATCCTGCCAACTTCTTCTGGGCAGATAATAGGTCACATTAGATCTCAGCCAATCAGAGCAGTTTTTACAAATGTAACCCTTGCAAGAACTTCTCTAATTGGCTGATTCCCAAGAATTAATGACTTAAAACCCGATGAAGTACAACCTGATCATTGAGGCAAGATCTATAGATATATACGTATGTGTCAATATATATATGGAAGGTTCCTCACTCCTGATATTTGTGATCCTATCACAAGCCCTGGATGACCTCTGTGTCTCATCTCATTGGTTTATCTGATCTGGGCCAAGTAATCAGAGCATCAAAGTTCATGAAAGCATTTAGCTTAGCCAATGGTGTAGTGCTTTACAAATTGATCAACCTTGACATAATCCCCACATATATTGACAGTTATTGTTTTGATTTAGTAAGTTTCTGTTGTTGTCAAAATGGTTCAGCAACAGAGAAAGCACAACTGAGCCAAACTGAAACATAGGAAGGGCTTGCAATTTGTTCAGTGCATAAGTCAATCAATTGATCCAATGTCAATCACAGCTTGGTCTCTCAACCATGCCCACAGCTCTTCACACCTGCTTAACCTGCCAAATCACAATTGCTGTATCATGGTAACAGCCATTTCTGATTAAAGACAAGGAAATCCTCTCAGGGCCCCTAGGTCAACTGACTTAACTGGAGCATACAGATGTCACCGAGGCCTTCCGAATTTCTCATGAGCTTCTGAGCCTTTAAACAGGAATTCTAAGATGCTGAATATGTAATATATGCAGGTAAAATATTGTGATGAACTCATGCCAGGCAGGCTAATGTTTACACTAAATAACAGTGATGTGGGAAGCCTTACAAGCTGGCCTTTTTGATTTGAACAATTCTCATGTGAGGCACCTAGATCTTACCTCAATGGGAGTTACCTCTGCTCTACATTACAATATATATACCTCACACCTTTCTGATATCTGATTTGAAAAAAAAATTGACAAGACTCTTTTTTGTGGCAATCAGCGAAACTCCTAAATTAGCAGCCAGCTCAACAGTTCAAAATCCTTTGGCAAGCAAATCATCATATAAATGTATGGTAATGAAATTGCATGTATAGTTGCTGTCTATAAATGTCACGCATCATGACGCCACAAAATTGCATTGGTCTCCCAGTCGAAAATCCTTAAAAAATGTTCTGCTGTGTTGGACTCCATTTCGAATGGAAGTGTAAACAGGGAATTACAATACATTAATTCATTTGTGTTGAAGCTCACCACACAAACTATACACAGTGACAGTCCTTTCCTGTGTTAAGTTGTTGCTATTCTAAGCCAATATGCTGTCACTGTCCTGGGGTCATTTGTTGCATCACGAGGTCACAAGTAGAATCAAGAGGTTATGGGGTTTCCCCCCGAGGTCATTAAGTTTCCTTGAGGTCATAAGATAACGTTGAGGTCATTTGAAGTCTGGTGGCTGAGTGGTTATTGGTTAGAGCTAGGCTTGCTCGGCAGACAATCTTTGACTCAGAGCATTTTTTTGGATTTTCGACTGAGAGACCATCGGATCTTCACAGCGCCGTAATGCGCGACATCTCTGAATCAGCTGTTCAAAGATTTATAAGATATACTTAAATTTTATGGAGACTCCAAGTTGTAACTGAAAGTAGCCCCCGAAGTCAGTCAGGGTTGAAACTCTGACTTGCTTGGCAAGAACTTCAAGTGACTAGTCAGCTAAGTTGTTAAATTCTGACTTCACTAGACTTCAACAAACCTCAGCTGACTTAATGTAATTTCACAGGACCCTTTTGTTAAAAATTCTTCAATAGTATTTTTCTAACTTCAGAAATTTCGGAATTTTTCACACGGAATATTGTGTAACATGCAAATGTGTCAATTTTTGGGGAGTTTTACCTTACAAAAGTCCTATAAGATTATTAGGCTGTTTGGAATGGTACCAAAACCATTTCTGAGGGGTGAAAATTGGCTAAGTTATGTAACAATGACTTGACTTTAGCTAACTCTAGTCTGACTTGACTAGACTGAACACTAACTTGATGCTTTGAAACCTAACATTGACTTGACTAGTCAGCTTCATGTGGTCGACTTCGGAGTCTACCTGAAAGTCATCACTCATACTAATGCAACCAATGGCCTGAGAATCTCAATGTTTTGATCAAACAGGACGCAGTCAAGATGTGCCACCATGGACACCCATTATCTCCATCTAAATAAAAATTGCTAACTCTCTTGGCTCCATGTCTCAAGCATAACTCTGTCACAATTCTCTGGACAGCTATCAAACTTTGCATGTGTCACATCACTGACATTTACTTTGTTTTGCAATAGTCACTGTACATAAATGGGTCACAGGATTTCTGGCAAGCTCCCCAGGTGGCAACAAAGGGTAGCCATTCCAGAAACACATGCAGTGGCAGCATGCTCATGAATAAATATTTTTCTCAACACAAATTGGCATGAACAAAATCTACTATGTTTTCAAATTTATCAATTTCTTGACAGTTTGTCACTCAAAGGCCACAGCTGTTTATGTAATACAGTCACCCTTTATGACTATCAGCAGCATGCCCTCACATATTGCTATTTCCACAGGCACACAACCCAGTCTAAGTGGCTCAAATACTCGCTTTCAACGGGTTTTCTATAAATTATAAGCCTCTATATCTGGATGCTGGCATCCCAAAGCTCTTTTGATCTAAGACGTCCGTTGTTTATGAAAGACTTTCAATTAAGCCACTCAGTTTAATGACATTAAATGCTGGGCATATAAATTTACATTGCAATTTCATTATACTACATCACAGCTCCTTCTCAGGCCTATGGTGTTGAGCTTGTACTTTGTCATCTACATCATGTTTTTAATTCGCTCATGCCACACATACTTCCTAATCTTAAGACAAAATGGCTGCTTAAAGGCACCTAAGATTCCTTCTTAAAGTGAAAGAATAAAAGGGAATTATTGACTATGGATGCAGTCTCTCTTCAGTCTTCAACAAAAAGAATTTTGAGGCTGTTCAGCTTTTAAAAAGGCATCCATACCATGACGTTTATTTGCAGAAAATTCCTACCATGAAGTTGATGTTCATTTGAACTATTAAAATGTTTTAATTGCAAAGGGCTGGATATCTAGCTGTATACATTTTCACCAGCCCTCAGTTCTGTCATGGTAGCAACCAGTGTCTGTCCAGGTACTGAGTGTCGCTTATAATTTTATTCCTGGAAAATAATGTGATAGGACAATCTATACAAGGCAAGAGCGACTGGGTGGACAAGTGGTCCTCGGAAAAAATAGCAGGTATGTGGGAAGATGTGTCCTGTGAGGAGGAAAAATAGACTCTGTCCTGGTTCTAATGGTCCGTTTCCATTGTCCGGGATATTATGTAGTAGTAATGATTGTCCTTGTCATTTCTTCCTGAGCCAAAATGCCCGAACCTTTGAAACTAAGGAACAATTGTCCTGAAAATTGAGAATTGTAGACAGAGTATCTTAGGATAGACCATCCAGGAATATAATTTCCTAGGAAAAGTCAGCCAGACACATTTTCTGAAAGAATTGTAGAATTTCTGAGATTCTCACAGATATTCCGAGATTCTCTCAGAATTTTCTAATATTCTCTCAGAAATTCTAAGATTCTCTCAGAAATTCTGAGATTCTCTCAGAATTTTCTAAGATTCTCTCAGAAATTCTAAGATTCTCTCAGAAATTCTGAGATTCTCTCAGAAATTCTGAGATTCTATCAGAAATTCTGAGATTCTCTCAGAAATTCTGAGATTCATCAGAAATTCTGAGATTTCTCTCAGAATTAAAAGATTTCTCTTAAAAATTTCCAAGAGTACGATTTTGGCCCCAGAGGAGCTTCATACTTCATAGTAGGTTATTCACAGATTTAATCCGAGCTGTGATAAACACATACTCCCGATCCCATGGTGAATATTCGACTAAAAACCCAGAGACAAACACACAAACATATACTGGTTTTTCAGGCCGAATTCCTTCGAGCCCAAATTTGCCCTGGGCCTTGGGCCCCAAAATGACCATCATAGCTTGTACCAAATTTAAATATGCTTCAATGCTAAGCTGTGGAGTCTTGAGCCATGATACCACAGGTCCACACTTAGAAAAAAGTGATTTCTTCAAACCGATTGCAAGAGCTGTAAAAAATAACACAACAGCATTTGACCAATACTGGTTGCCGGCATCAGCTAAGTGATAGGCAATTTTCCGCTGGTGATCTTGCCAGCTTCTTTGGGTTCCAGCAATTACCTTAACTGGTATGATCAAACAGGTTGGAAAGCCTCCTTGAATTGAAGCCTGTACAATGAAATTGGCCGGGACTGTTCTGCAGAAAGGAGGAGCAGCGACATCTTATGCCCGAGAAATTGGAATCTAATTGAGCCTTGGATCTTGAGGAGGTTTATTGAAAACTGTTGGGTGCTTTCTGAAATGGGTAGTTGAATCAACATTTCCTTATATCTGCACTGTAAAAACAGTGTTTAGGTTGTAAACACATGTAAACATGTAAATGCCCTAAACATGTTTTAGTTTGTGTTTATTTCCTAAATGCTTATAAAACTTGATGTGTTCAGATGCTTCACATGTTCAGCATTGTGTGTAATTCCTAAACATGTTTGGAATGGTGGCTTCAATGTAGTCAACACATTTAACTTTCAAACATGATCAATATTCAACACGAAGAAAGACAATGGGATTTATTATTTATTTTGTTAAATAATTTAATAAGGTTTTATTTAATTATAATCAATTCTGTATGCATTTAATGGGGGTATCAAAAATTGTTTCATAATTGTCAATTTAGCAAAGATTACTCAACTCTATTCACTTTATCAGAAAATTCACACAAGCCCTAATTCAGCAAAACTGTGTAATTTAGTTATGGTCAATTAGTGGAAGTGTGAAGAAATTGCAAGGAGCTATTTCAAAGATACTTTCTGATTCTATTGTTTTATTCCTTTATCATAATCACTCTTGACTTTATGAATCATGCTGAATAATTTTCATAAAATTATACTATTTCAAATAAGTTCATTGAAACTTCCAATTAAATAAATTGTCTGTACTATCATTATAATTGAGCCATAGTATTGTGTATAATGTGTAATATTAATATCATCAGGCAGGCCTATTGAATTTGGACATTAATTCAGCATAACACTACAAATTAAATTTGCCACGGATAATCAGAAGACTGCTGTGTTCTTATGAATAATTGAATTCGAGCTTATCAATTGGTATTTATTTATCTGATTAGGCCTGTATGATTTCCTTAGTTACTTGAACATCAGATGATAATTATTCAATATTAATTTAGAAAATCGATTTTAAAAAGATGATATCATTCCTTATGTTGATACTTATAATTATTGTGATGTATAATTTTATTGTGTATAATGTGTACTTCTTTTCTCCCTTTTTGGAGGTCAATTGAAAGAACAAAATAATAAAATAGATAGATAGATAGATAGATTGGCAGACAGAAAGATAGATAGATAGATAGATAGATAGATAGATAGATAGATAGATAGATAGATAGATAGATAGATAGATACCTGATTTCTAGATAACTAGACAGATAGACTAATAGTAAGCTACATAGTGAGCTAGAGAGATAAAAGGAAGGATATCGAGATAGCTAGATAGATAGGCAGATAGCTAGCTAGATTGCTCGATACATGATTGCTTGATATTATCTCCAGTAGCAGATCCAGGGTGGGGCGTTAGGGGTTCAGATTTTAATGTAAAAAAAAATCCGATATTATTAGTTCATTTTCATTCGTAAACCCCCCCCCCCCATCTTTTGGATCCGCCCCTGAACTCTATATATAGATAGACGAATATAAATTAGTTCGTAAGAAAGGTAGAAAGGCAGACAAAACGACAGAAATACAGCAAGATCGCTAGATAGATAGCAAGATAGATAGCAGGATAGTTAGCTAGATAGTTAGCTAGTTTGATTCTTGCAGGGCTAGGTAGATGAATAGATGGTGAGATAGATAGATTTTGAGACTAGGAGGTAAGAAGGTAGAAAGTGAAAATATAGAAAGAAAGATGGCAAATAGCTAGATAGATAGGTAGATAGTTAGCTAGATATCTGGAAACGTGATTGCTGGATAACTAGATAGATAGACGAATATATATTGATTGTAAGAAAGGTAATAAGGCAGACAAAAGATAGAAATATAGCAAGGAAGTTGTATAGATAGCAAGATAGATAGCAAGATAGATAGCAAGATAGATAGCTAGGTAGATAGCCGGATAGTTATAGCTAGATAGTTTGATACTTGCATTACTAGATTGAGGAGTAGATAGAAAGATAGATAGATCACAATATTGGAAGGTAGGAAATTAGGAAGGATACAGTCAACACAGAAATTATTTGCACACTTTGACTTTTCATCATATTTCACAGAAAAATGGCAATATATGAAATAAACAATACTACAGAAATATAGATAGATAGGTAATAGATAGATAGATATGTAGATAGATTTATTGATGGATATTTGGATATTGTATTCAATATTTCACATTTATTGTGTTTGTACCTATAGACGGCAGCACTATTCCATTATTATTCAATGTAAATTAGCATTATTGGGTGTATTAGGCAGAAAGGATGTTTAATTTTCTCACAGTGTATATGAATTTTTGTACTGTCAAGGGAACATTGACTTTCCTATGAATTCACAATCAATAATTTGGCATAACTTCACACATTAATATTTTTAAACTGAATTACAAGATAGATAATTTATTTAATTAGCAAGTGAGACAAATGATTGCCGAATTACCCCATTATTAGATAATACACTTTTCGTTGCTGGAATTCAAAAGGACATGTTAACTTGCCATGGAGGAACTGAGATGGGGGTATTTGTTACGGTACTATAACCAATATCACAATCAACTGTCAAATTTAATACAAAAACGGCAATTCCTATGGTGATAGAATTAGGGTTTTGATGAAAGAAGATTGTTGACATAACAGCTCATTGCGAATTTTGGATTAAAAAAAAAGGATATATTGCACAAAGGACAAGCGAATATCAGTGAAATTAATTAATTTATAAAGAGATAACATGACAATTTCATCCAATTTATCGCTTCAAACGAATTTTCCATTAAAAGTGAAAATAGAAATAACTATTAATGAGTAATTTTAGATGGATAGATAGATAGATAGATAGATAGATAGATAGATAGATAGATAGATAGATAGATAGATAGATAGATAGATAGATAGATAGATAGATAGATAGATATTGTCATACTTGACAAGAAATTTAATGTTATAATAAAAGAACAACATAATTATATCTATAATATAGATTGCATCAAATATATCATGGCCAATTCTTATTAAAAGTGCAATGCTAATTTATGTTCACATGCCTCCAAATTGAATTTACAAGTATTAATATCTCAATATAGCTTGCAGATTGCTATTAGAGTCAATTACCCCACAAAATAGCTCTCAATATACCCTCATTAGCTCAGAATTTATGCATGCAATTTAATGAGATGTAATTAAAACCCCATGGTTGAGTGGTCAGGCTTGGCGATTCCATACAATTCTGTCATTTGGCCCTTGAATCTTGGACTGCAGGGACTCTTAGCAGCAGAAGCTTGGAGAAGTGAGTTGTTTTTTTTCAGTATTTCACGTAAATTATACATTATATTAAGTTATCAATTGAAATGACACAATATACACGAACTGATGAATTTATGTGATATCTTTTCAGATTTACAGGGAAGAAATGCTGCAAAATGTGAGTATCTAGCTATATATTTATATATATAGATCTATATCTCTGTCTATCTCATCTATGTCTATTCTGCCTCAGAATGCCAGTCTATCTATCTGTCTGTCTATCTACTATAACTGACTAACTAACTAAGCAACTAACTAACTAAGCAACTAACTAACCAACTAACCAACTAACTAACCAACTAACTAACTAACTAACTAACTAACTAACTAACTAACTAACTAACTAACTAACTAACTAACTAACTAACTAACTAACTAACTAACTAACTAACTAACTATTAATCAATCTGTCTGTTATTCTCTATGTGATGATGTTGGGTTTAGGACTTAGAGAGTTGGAGCTCTTTGACTCAGTCTGCCACTATCTACATAGAGGCCAGCACTGTAGTTTAGCCACTCCCCTGTAGGGGCAGCACTGCCTCCTGGCCACTTGGCTCTGATTGGCTGTTGCTCTCTGCTAGAGGGAGCCAGGAGAAGTGTGGCCAGATTCCACCTGGAATCTCTCTCTTGCTCTGCAGCCTTTGGACTAGAAGGTGCTCCTGCACTGGCTCTCCTGAGACCCTGGGACATTGGTTTTGCTTCTGAGTAAGTGCAGCTTCCATATTTGGTTGCTGGTGAGCTCTCTCACTGCTCCTCACTTGTATTTGTGCACAGGACAGTCTTCTGTCTGTGAGATTTGCTGTCTTCAGCAGTCTCTCATGTAACTGGACTTGCTATAGCACTGAAGTGCTGCAAGGTTGACTTTACAGTCAGTTATCTGGTTTACTCTGTGCTACATGGTATATATAGAGAGACTGGGTTTATTGTTCACCACATTGGTACAATTGGTTGATGTTCAGTATTGAATAAACCTTTAAACTTAAGTCTGTTGTTGATCTTTTGTTAGACAAGACTAATGGTCATTGAACCTTTATCCATGGTCACTTTGCCAAGACTCTGAGCAAAAACCATTACAGATTTGGCGCCCGATATGGGACCATTGGTCTGTGAGTCTGTCTACAATTGATCATAAAAAGTTGTGTTGGTCCCACTTGGCATCCTGCACTGCTTTCTTGTACTTGAGCAGCATTGCTAGGTACTGAAATTGTTGGCTCTCCTGAGAAGCAACAATAATGTTGATCCTAACATAGCTTTCGACACTGCATGACAATACTGAGCACAATTGCTGAGTATTTAAAAGGTTAACTGTTGGTCCTACCTAGCTTCCAATAGAAAAGTCTTTCTGGTACTGAACATCGTTGATCAGTACTTTTAAATGTTGAGTCTGCTTAGAATCAACATTGGATATTGAGCTTCATTGCTGAGTATTTTAAATGCTGACTGTTGGACCTACTTAGCTTCCAGCACATGGTTTCTGGTATTGGGCAACATTGCTGAATACTTTACATTTTTGGCCCTGCCTAGAATGAACACTAGCTACATTGCAGTGTATTTTTGTAGCTAAAAAAAAAAGCTGTGTTGGTCCAAATTTTGCATCCTGCACTGCTTGGTGGTATTTGGCACAATTGCTGGGTACTGAAATTGTTGGCTCTCCAATGAAGCAACAATTCAACAGCACACTGAGCAATAATTTGCAAAGTGGACACTGAGCACATGCTTGGTTGCTGAAAAGCTGTGTTTGATCCTCTTTATCATTCACCACTGCTTTCTTGTACTGATCACAATTGCTTTGTAGGCCTACTTAAATTGTTGACTCTCAATAGAATCAACAATATGGTTGGACACTGAGCAGAATTGCCTGGTGGATACAGGCACATGCTGTCATGATGCTGAGTATTTTGTTCGATCTTCATTGAACTAACATTTCTGAAAGGCACTGTAAGCATAAATGCTCAGTGAATATTCTCACATAGAGAATATATATTTCTACAGTTAGAAATTGGGAGTAATAGAGATGAGTCTAGTTAGCTTGTAACTTGACCCCTAGTCTCTAGCAGGTCAAATAGCACCTGTTAATGAGCTGAATGGCCCTTGGTCATTGAGGCATATCAGGGCTGTAATTGACTTGTTTTATAACAGGTCAAATAGCAGTCTCCAGACTGTTAATGAGCTGAATAGCCCCATGGCCATTCATGCATATCAGGGCTCTAATTACCCTGTTGCTGTGGACCAGGGATATACCAGGTCACATTACAGCTCCTTGTTGCCTGGCAATTTGGCTGGCAATTTGGCTGGACCAATGTTCAGTCAAGCATATCAATGCTCCAGTGAGCATGGAGATGTGAATAGAGCCTTTGATGGCTATCACATGAACTCTGCAGTCAGAGGTCAAAAGGTGAATCTTGACAAGGAGTGCCATTGTTCTCCAAGTGACTCTGATTTCAGTGGTCACTGTGTCAAAAAGATGAGAAAGATGAGAATCTCTAAGGAAGCTCAGCCTCCTACCTTTGATGGAGAGAACAAGTCTATCATTGACTTTGTTGATGAGTTCTGGAGAGTTGCTGAGTACAATGAGTGGACTGAGAAGGAATGTTTGTTTCAGCTTTGGAACAGTATAGTGGGAAATGCAAAACTTTGCATAAAAACTATGCCCTATCCTTCCAATCTTGAGACATTTCTCAAGGATCTGCTTGCCTTTTTCCATTGTGAAAGGAGGGTACAGGCCTACAGAGATCAGTTAGCCAAAGTGGAAAGAGACATCTCTATGGATCTTGAAACATATGGCTATTATCTCTTGGGCTTAGCAAGAAATGCATTCCCATTTGCCATTCCTCAAGAACAGGAGAGGATAGCAAGGGAGTCTTTCTTTAAAACAGCAGGATCTACTGATCTGCGTGTCTGGCTGGTGGCTCACAATCCTAGGACATTGAAGGACACAATTGACCTTGCATGTCAGTTTGAGGAGGCAGTTGAAGCTTCCAAAAGGATTAGCCAGAGGGAACCACTCTTGAATTTGCCAATGCAAGTCCCTCACAAGTCAGAGTGCTCCCTCACCTTTGAGGAGCAGTTGCAAAGCTTGGCTGTGGAACTGAAGGATCTCAATGATCTCATGAAACATGGATCCTCTCAGACCCAAGAAGCCACTTTTTGCAGGTGCTGTGACTGTCCTCAGTCAAAGCAGTCCGTCCAACAGCTGCATTCCTTGATTGCAGAAGTGAGGACTTTGGGTGAGAAGGTGAGATCTCTGGCCATGCTGGTGGAGACTGGGTCACCTTGCAGTTCTGTGGACAATGTGGCTATTGTTAGCCCAAGCTCTGTCTCCGGCCAAGAGAAGCCATTTGTGTGCACCTTGTGCAGCAGGGCTTTTGGGGCCAAGAGGAACCTTAAGGCTCACTTGGAGACAACTCATGCACCTTCCTTTGAGGGTTTTGAGTGCCCTAAAGATGGCTGTCCCAGAACCTTCCACCCTGTTCACAAAGGCCTCTTCAAATCTCACCTGAGAACTGGTCATGGTTGCACTGTGGCAGAAGTTAAGATGCTTCTTGGTGATGCCCAACTGAAGGTTGTTGTTAACACAAATTCCACAGACAAGAAAGGGGCAGACATTGCTCCATTGAATTGTGGTGACCTTCAAGGGACAACTGTGAGATCCAAGC
The DNA here is from genome assembly GCA_026936325.1 of Platynereis dumerilii. Lineage (NCBI taxonomy): Eukaryota > Metazoa > Annelida > Polychaeta > Phyllodocida > Nereididae > Platynereis > Platynereis dumerilii. The sequence continues at coordinate 27,694,499 of JAPTHN010000004.1, forward strand.
CCCATGGCCGGAGATCAAGGAGAAGAGGCAGAGGGAAGCCCAATGGCACTTCCAAATTGCATGATTCCTGTTGTGCTAAGGCTGAAACAGTGACTGTTGCTGCCAGCTCCCTTGAGTTGGCAGAGGAACCTCCTGTAAGGCCCGACTGCTCTCCTGGATCTCAGTGGATCAAGGAAACTTTCACATCCCTTGGATTGAAAGATGAATACAGTGATGCCACTGATTGCTCCCCTGGACCCCAATGGATCCATGAAACTTCCAGCTCCTCCGAACTGAGGAAGGAATGTGGGGATGTGAGTGGTGGTTCCCCTGGATCCCAATGGATTCAGGAAACTCTCACATCACTGAACATGGAAAGCTGATGGTCATGGTGATGTCACAAATGGCAATGTTTTGCCATGACATTCTGACCTGCTGCATTCAGCTGCTCTGATGTTCATGACCCACTTCTGTGGATCTGAGAGTCTTCAGGACATTGTCTGCCCAAGTTGTTCGATGTCCTGTTCAGTCTGAACGCTCATCCTTTTGGTTGGGTGAGGATGATAAGTTTTGAAGAGATCCATCTTTGGATTCTTTAGTACTTTTTGTTTTTATAATGTTCTACTAACTTGTTTTGGTCAGCTTTCTGACTTGTTCTTGACAGTTCCTTGGCCAGGGCTGTTGTCATTCCAGTATGCCTTATGGATATACTTGGAACCCAAATTACCAGTATTCCTCTTGGATGTACTTGGTGCTTTATAAAGTCACAGTTCATGTCCTTTTCAGGATTTGATTCTAGTGAGGCTCCAACCAGGTGTGCACACAATAATGATAAATTATTGGGGTTGGGATATTATTTTGAATGTTTTGTTTTGTGTGAATGTTTTGCTGTTTTTTGTGCTGTTTAATATGTCCTGTTTTGAGTAAGTATTGTATGCATTTGTCTGTTTATGTTGTGAATGTACTGAATGTGTTGCATTGATGTGTTTTATTTCAGATAATTTGGACAATATTCTTGTGGACATTTATTTTATTTCAGATTACTCTTATGATCATTGCGAACATGATCATCGCTGGGTCATTGCGAACATGACCCCGACTCGCTCGCTCGAAACGATCATTACGAACATGATCCATCTCGCTCATCTTCATCATCAGATTCAACATACTGGTCATTTCGAACATGACCCAATCGCTCATCTTGATCATTGCGAACATGATCTTGATCATGGACATTTACATGAACTCTATGACATATATTGGACTCTAATATTGATTGACTGATTGATATGTTGTTATTATTCATGTCATATTGAATTGAGTGTTTGTTTGTTGCCCTGTTCATTGTGTTTGTCGCATTACATGTCATGTGTATGATTGGGTTGACATTGTGTCTATATGTCATGTTCTGTTTGTATTTTATGTGTGTATATTTTCAAATGAGGTCATTTGTGCTTTAAGAAGGGGAGAGTGTGATGATGTTGGGTTTAGGACTTAGAGAGTTGGAGCTCTTTGACTCAGTCTGCCACTATCTACATAGAGGCCAGCACTGTAGTTTAGCCACTCCCCTGTAGGGGCAGCACTGCCTCCTGGCCACTTGGCTCTGATTGGCTGTTGCTCTCTGCTAGAGGGAGCCAGGAGAAGTGTGGCCAGATTCCACCTGGAATCTCTCTCTTGCTCTGCAGCCTTTGGACTAGAAGGTGCTCCTGCACTGGCTCTCCTGAGACCCTGGGACATTGGTTTTGCTTCTGAGTAAGTGCAGCTTCCATATTTGGTTGCTGGTGAGCTCTCTCACTGCTCCTCACTTGTATTTGTGCACAGGACAGTCTTCTGTCTGTGAGATTTGCTGTCTTCAGCAGTCTCTCATGTAACTGGACTTGCTATAGCACTGAAGTGCTGCAAGGTTGACTTTACAGTCAGTTATCTGGTTTACTCTGTGCTACATGGTATATATAGAGAGACTGGGTTTATTGTTCACCACATTGGTACAATTGGTTGATGTTCAGTAGTGAATAAACCTTTAAACTTAAGTCTGTTGTTGATCTTTTGTTAGACAAGACTAATGGTCATTGAACCTTTATCCATGGTCACTTTGCCAAGACTCTGAGCAAAAACCATTACATCTATCTCTCCTGCTGGCTGGCCAGGTGTTGGTGGATTAAGTCAAGGCAACAAAACACACAATCATGATTAAATTCAACTTAATTTATCCAATATCATCTTTTGATTTAATTGGCTTTTAAGATTTAATTCATTATTAAATCGCTTATTTCGAAAAAGTTAAAAAAAATATATCAACAACCCTGTGTGAAGTTGGCTGGGGGGGGCATAACATGGAGGAGGATATGAGGTTGTTTGTGGCTTTTCTTATCTTCCCCATGTTAATTTTGGGGCGGGGAGGGAGAGGGGTAGGGGGATATGGCCCAATACCCCCCTAAATATGCCACTGTATCTTCAAATCTAACCGTCTATCTACTTACTACCTAGCTAACAACCTATCTACCTACCTACCTATATACCTACCTACCTACCTACCTACCTACCTACCTATCTATCTATCTATCTATCTATCTATCTATCTATCTATCTATCTATCTATCTGGCTACCTGGCTATCTGGCTATCTATCTGACTATCTATCTATCTATCTGGCTATCTATCTATCTGGCTATCTGGCTATCTATCTATCTATCTGGCCATCTGCCTGGCTATCTATCTATCTATCTATCTGGCTATCTATCTATCTATCTATCTGGCTATCTATCTATATATCTATCTGGCTATCTATCTATCTATCTATCTATCTATCTATCTATCTATCTATCTATCTATCTATTTATCTATCCATCTATCTGGCTATCTATCTAACTATCTATCTATCTATCTATCTAGCTATCTATCTATCTATCTCTGCCTGTCAGGCTTTCTCTCTTTCTATCTCTCATCCTTAGTTCTCTGTAGATTGTCTGAATTGCTCCCACTTCTTAATAAATCTGTCTGAAGAACCTAAGTTTGAAAACGTATTTGCACACTGTGAGTGTTGCGTCTCTTACCATTTTCTAACTTTAAAAAGAAAAATGCCTTATGATGTTTCAAATAGATTGCTTTTACATTATCAATTTATAATTGCAGATGGTGGACCCGGAGACCTGTCATCAAACGTGAAGACCCCTCAAGCTGCAGAAGACAGTCCGAGACACTAATGGAGGCTTATATTATTGTCGAGGCTATTAGGATCCAAAATCTTGTCACCTACTGACCATTTTTTGGTCATTTTAACGATGGTTTTTTAAACAATTTAATTTTTGAGTAATTTTCTTTATATATTTCAACCATTGTTTTTCTACTGACTTGTTGTAATATGCTCTGGATGGTTTTAATAAAACTTGAGCAGACTTTTCCCAATGCAATTCCCAGAAACCTAAACACCAAAACCCAAACTGAATCCAAAAACCTAAACCCCAAAATCCTAAACCCCAAACCTAAACCCCAAATGAACCTGAACATGACTGTAATGTGTTGCAAGCCTAAACACGTTGAATGTGTTCTCAGACTAAACATGTATAGATTTCTAAACACATTTTTGACCTAAACACTTCAATTGACCACGTGTTCAAGGGCTAAACGCGTGAAAAAAGTGGGACAAGAAATGTGTTTAGGATTGTGTTTAGACTCTAAACACCATTTTTAGAGTGTGTATGTGTCTATACTGGCTGATATTAACTGCATAGTAAGCATTATTGGGAATTTTCCAAGAAAGATGGAGGTTTGTTCATTAATTAATAAATAGGCCTATTTATCTACCTAGGTTCGGATATCAAAAACACTCCGATAATTTTTGTTTGACCATAAATTGGATAAAAATTATTAAAATTGATGTTAAACACCATGTACATTTTGGACAAGGAGACAGTGACTGAGGTGGATGTCGTCACTGCCTCCTTTTCGGAGGCCCAACTATGTGAGTCTAATGGGGGTGGGAAGACCTGTGCGCTATATTAATATGTTCCCAAAGACAAGAACGGGGTAATTTCCCATTTGGCTGCCAATCGCTGGGTTCTGGTTTCAAATCCAGCTCTCGCTTGGTCACCTGGCCCAATGTTGGACAGTGCTGCCCTACAAAGGTAAACTACAGTAACTGCACATTTGGCTGAAATTCAACTTATGCCACTAAAGTATCACCTACTTAAAGCTTTGTCTTGTGGTAAAATTTCAAGGTCCCAGCTCTTCTGGATACTGAGATACCAAGGTCCAAAATTTACAGTATCTGCAAAATGTGGAAAAATACAGAGGTGAAGTACAGTATCTGCAGCATCACTGCAGATACTGTAGTTTACCTCTGTATGAAGAACGTTTTGAAGAATATTCTGTAATGCCTATAGTTCTTCAATGGCAACATTCTGTATCTGTGTAGGCCTATGAAAAAGGCTGCAGAAGCATTTAACACCTATGGATACCTATATAACTGAAGAAAATTGGAAATCCACATGTTTTGATACCAATAAAATGCAGATACTGTTGTATAATCTGCACAAGGCTGTATAAAAAATAGGTTATACAGAGGTAAACAACAGTATCTGCAGACAGTACCCATAATGCACTATAATAAAATTTTAAGGTCTATAAAAAATTGCCACATTTGAGTGATTTTTAAGTAATATTCTTGCTGGGTCATAAGAAAAACTTTAAATGGCTTTTTCTCAAAAACATAATTATTGCAGTTACTGTAGTTTACCTTTGTAGGACAGAGTGATATCAATCATCTTTCACATCATGGCTGTCTTCTTCTCCTTTTCTAATTAGCATACCGAGTTAATACAGGACGTAAAGCTCAATAATCCATCCATCCTGCATATTTTACCATCTGAATAATCACAATATTGTTTACTGCCTTCAGAATGATGGCTATTCAAGAGCCACTGAGCAGCGAAGGCAAAGCAGGATGAATTTTACGCATACGGATATTGAGCACAAGCGCCAAATCAGCAAAAATGACCGCAATGAAATTTCCGGAATCTCAATGCTTTGTGAAAAAGTCCGCAAATACACAACTTGTCACAAAAAACAACCCACCTCTGCAGTCTGCACGGATACTAAGCTGAATGTTCTGCAACAAACAAGCAGTAAACACGCTTTCATGGAAGAGTGCAGTCTCAATGACAACGGAGTCGCTCTGTGCTTTCCTATTGCTCAGAACTTGGATCATTCCAACCACTTCTTGCACGCGACCTGGGGTGAATACAGCACACAAGTATTCAAATACGAATATAAATACTTTGTTTTTCCATGAATACGAATGCGAATATGAATACAGCAAAATCAGAGAGTAGTCGATTACGAATGTGATTACTTTACAAAGTATTCATGAATGCATTAATGAATACAATTTTCGAAGTTAGGGACCGTTCAGAATTTATGACTGGGGGGGTTGGGAGGTACTAACTTTTCACACGCGTTTCAAGGGGGGGTATTAATTTTTGACAACACTTCCAAAGGGGGTAAGAAATTTTAACAAAGAAAAAATGTTGAAAAACACGCATAACCTCAGTTTAAGTCGAAAATACAGAAAAATCCGCATGAAACTCAGGGGGGGCATCAATTTTTGATGGGAAGTTCCAGCAAAACTCCCACCCCCCCAGTCATAAATTCTGAACAGTCCCTTAGAATTTCTGACATAACCAAAACTTAATACAATCATTAATTTATACTAACAAATCCATGACTTAAAAATGTGTCTTTCTATATGCTAGCAATCAATAGATTCTCTCAATTTATTTGGAACTTATGGTAGTGCGTATAGTAAGTTTGCCATCCATGAATTCACGCGCTTGTTTACAGAATCGGGGGGTCATAGAGCTGATCATACAGTAAATCAAGAAGCAATAGTGATTTTATTAGATAGGTAAAATCTAAGAGTCATAAGGCTTTCTCCTGAGGTCATAACATGCCCTCTCAATAATGTTTTCTGTTTTATCAGGAGACTTCCAATTTTACGAGTCCTGTAATTGCTGTGAAACTGTTTTATCACAACACTCTTTACAGGTCCTCATTGTCTGGGCCACAATCAGCAGCTATGATACTTTATGAAACTGCCGCCTTCCATGCACTTTATTATCCCCCCAGCAGGCATTCTGACCCCACCTGATATCATCCCTGAGCGTTTTAAGGGATTTTTGACTAGGAGACCGACGGAACTTCGTAACGCTGTGACACGCTACATATATAGACCAGCTGAAGATCCATTCAATAGATTCGATAATGATAGTTATGCTTGCAAAAGGAAATTTTGAAGTGTTGAGCTGACAGCTGGTTTGAGACTTGGGCTGATTCCCACCAAAACAAGCTTGAAGCATTTTTGATTTATGAAAATCGGGAATTAGAAAGATGATATAAGCAGACGTAGAGTTGCAAAGACTGAGGAATATCTCTGAATATGGACGGAAAAAAATTCTCCAAAGAATTACAAATTATGACAAACAAAAATTAGTGACAGTCTCTGGGAAAACTGGTCTCCCCGTGATACCAATTTTTCAATGACTGGGAGACCAAATCTCTCCACTGTCACACTGACGCCCCTGGACATCAAAATAGGTGAAATTGCTCACAGGACAATATATACTGTAACTTTCAGTTGCCACAACATACATCACTGGATACATCCCGCCTCCATTTAATCTCCCATTGGCTGGGAATACTTACATGTACAGTAGCAGACCTTCTTGTTTAATCTCTGATGTGTAATCATTTGTCGAAAACAGGATTCCTTCCAGTCTTCCAATAAATCCGGAAATGAAAACGTTGACAGTTGAGCTTTGCTGAAGGCATTATAGGCCAGCCGAAGAGTGTGTGGAATTGAAAACGTGTCTGATGACAGGTGCAAAGTCTATAGATGGTCTGCAGCTTACATTAGCAGCTTAAGGCCAGAAATGCATCTTCCTTTCGCTCTACATGTAATTCTTGGGAGAATTTTTTTCCTCCCATAATTATTCAGAGATATTCTTCAGTCTTTACAACTATACGTCTGATTATCATCTTTCTGATTCCAGATTTCATAAATTAAAAATTTTTCGAACTTTTTTTGGTGGGAATTAGCCGCAGTCTCAAACCAGCTGTCAGCTCAACACTTCAAACTCCCTTTTGCAAGCATAACTATCATTATTGAATGGATCTTCAGCTGGTCTATGATGTGCATGGGAAGAGCGACATCTGCATGCTTGTAAAGATTGGAAGAGAAAGGTCATGCAATAGCTCTTCCTTTTGCTCTAGATAATCGGTCCTTTTTTGTCTAGTTTTGTACACTTCAAATTAAACATAAGACAGTTGAACTTTAGAAGGTATGCATGGAAAACCATATCAGCTATGTTTAAATAGGATGTCTACAGTCTATATTATAGTTGGGGCCACTTGCATTGACTGGATTCGATCACCCCTAAATACAGTGTCGCTAGAATAACTACGATGTAACAGAACATTCTGTTGACGCTATGTTGTGTCGCTTGATTAAAGTTGAATCCCACACTTGGCAAGAAATCTAAAATCCATGAGACATTCATGAAACTTTGCCAAAAAGTTCTTCAAAAAGAAAGCTTTCCAACGTAAAAAAATTGGCAGGCTATCCAACATCATTTTTGAACTATGATCTTTTCAAAATCTTATGTCATTACATTAAAACATACAGTAAATACTAAAAAAAAAGTGTTGGATTTATAATGAAAAGCAGTTTCACTCAAACAATATCCAAGAGATAATTATGAAATATTAAAGGAATATAGCTGAAAATACGCTTTATTGAAAATCAAGTCTTTGAATGGGAGTAACTAATGTTTTTTAAGAGTTATGTGGTGTACAATATGAGAAAATGATGAAGAACAGTTCAAATAAACTTGAATATCTCAAATATTCCCTCCCCAATTTTTAAGAAAGTTGGAATGGATTATAGGCCTGTATATCGAACCAAAATGTGTGTATTTATAGTTTTTTGCCATTGTTCCTGGCTGAGCCATCAGCCTTCGAGTGATCCTACCCTTGTATTGAAAAATCTGTGGCTTTTCCAATGCATATATGAACAATTTGACCAAGCGGGGGAGCCACTAGCTGGAGTATTTTTATTGAACCATTTAGCTACGTGGAGTACAATAGGTGGAGCAGCTGTATTCTGTGGGATTCAACTTTAAAAATGTTCATACACCAAATTTGACGCATCTACATTTAGTTATGATGGATTAATTAACAAATTACCCACAATAAGTCCTGAAACTCTTCCGTATCCGATGCCACATTGCTGTGAATTTACTTGAGCAACTTTTGATGTCATTGCTACAATCGTATGATGTCATAAACACATTCCCGAGTGCTACTAATTTATTTGACGTAATGGCACCGTTTGACAACGTCATTTCAATCAAGGGGGTGTAGCAAGAGCTATGATTGACTTAAAAAAACATCAACAGTTGATTTAGAAACTACAGTTATGTGATTAATTATCTGAGAATTTTCAATCACGTGAGTGCATACAGCCATTACTGAGCAATCAGCAGATCGAGTTCAGAATAGGGAAGTGTCTCTGACCCAGAAATGGCATTACATGCATTTCTGGGATCAGAAGCAAAATCTCGGACAACAGTGTATGCAGTGACATTACTATGGGGTGGGAGGTGGTATGGAGCAGCAGGTAAGTGCAATCCCACATATCTCCTCCCAGATTTAATTCCAAGTTCTAGCTGTGGCTTTTAATATATTACATTTTTTACAACAAATTCCCACCCGGTAATCCCCCCCCACAAAAGACACTTGAAAATCCTTGAATAACCAATACAGTATTTGTTAAAATGTAACTGTTACAGTGCTACATCAACCTTTTTTGTATCGATGTCTTAACCTATAAATAAAAAAAAAACTTACATGTAAGTATTCTTAACAGTACATCGATTCATCAAGGTAAGGGAAATCAACAGGCAGTATCATAAACAAGTTATTGAGCACAGTGTAAAATCAGCAGTGGATATTTTCATCTTTTAAAGAAGTTTTGGGCATATTTAACTGCTGTTCTTGTGTGTGATTGTCGGTAAAGTGTTTCTTCCCTGTTTTATACCCTTTTTGTGCCATTTCCAGGTGATTTTAGTGCAATAACTTGCAATTTAATTACCTGCTTTCTCAACATCGTTTTCTGGCTCCAATACACATTGTTGTGGCCTCAATTTTCGCTCATTTTACCATCGTTTTTACACCTGAAAAGCCATCCAACTTTCATATTTTCTATTTCCAGCACTCATTTATTATTCCAGACACATTCCACATCACTTGACAGCATTAGGTAACGCAAATTTAAGTTTGAACACTGCCAATACACATCCTGAATCCACACAGCCCAGAAATAAGTGTCTCACACCTGCACAAAGGACAAAGGAATTCTGCTTAAATTATTTGTATTTTGACTTCATTTAATACACAATCTAGTTCTTTTTCATTTATTTTAATTTAAACTTTGTGATTTTGCTACCTCATATCGTTTCTGGCTCCAATACACATTATTTTGACCTCGTTTTTCACGCATTTTACCTTCATTTTTGCCCCTGTAAAGCTATTTTATTGTTGTATTTTTCTATCTTCAGCACTCATTCAGTACTCCAGACACATACTACTACACCGGAGAACATTAGTTTTGGGGATTTCAAATCTTGAAGAGCACAGCTTAACAGAAACTTATATTGCTCTGCAGCAAACCCTCAGCAGCTGACACATTTAAAAATTCACATTGACCTGTGAAGTCTTACAGTTTTATAGACTCTTCTTAACTTTTCCTCTCACAGACCTGAGAGACTCACTGCTTTTGCCTCTAGACTCTGACAGACCTCAGAGCCTCACTCTTCTTATCTTTTCCTCTCACAGACCTGAGAGACTCACTGCTTTTGCCTCCAGACTCTGACAGACCTCAGAGCCTCACTCTTCTTAACTTTTCCTCTCACAGACCTGAGAGACTCACTGCTTCTGCCTCTAGACTCTGACAGACCTCAGAGCCTCACTCTTCTTACCTTTTCCTCTCACAGACCTGAGAGACTCGCTGCTTTTGCCTCTAGACTCTGACAGACCTCAGAGCCTCACTCTCTTAACTTTTCCTCTCACAGACCTGAGAGACTCGCTGCTTTTGCCTCTAGACTCTGACAGACCTCAGAGCCTTACTCTTCTTAACTTTTCCTCTCACAGACCTGAGAGACTCACTGCTTCTGCCTCTAGACTCTGACAGACCTCAGAGCCTCACTCTTCTTACCTTTTCCTCTCACAGACCTGAGAGACTCGCTGCTTTTGCCTCTAGACTCTGACAGACCTCAGAGCCTCACTCTCTTAACTTTTCCTCTCACAGACCTGAGAGACTCGCTGCTTTTGCCTCTAGACTCTGACAGACCTCAGAGCCTCACTCTTCTTACCTTTTCCTCTCACAGACCTGAGAGACTCACTGCTTTTGCCTCTAGACTCTGACAGACCTCAGAGCCTCACTCTTCTTACCTTTTCCTCTCACAGACCTGAGAGACTCACTGCTTTTGCCTCTAGACTCTGACAGACCTCAGAGCCTTACTCTTCTTAACTTTTCCTCTCACAGACCTGAGAGACTCACTGCTTCTGTCTCTAGACTCTGACAGACCTCAGAGCCTCACTCTTCTTACCTTTTCCTCTCACAGACCTGAGAGACTCACTCTTTTGCCTCTAGACTCTGACAGACCTCAGAGCCTCACTCTTCTTACCTTTTCCTCTCACAGACCTGAGAGACTCACTGCTTTTGCCTCTAAACTCTGACAGACCTCAGAGCCTTACTCTTCTTAACTTTTCCTCTCACAGACCTGAGAGACTCACTGCTTCTAAACTCTGACAGACCTCAGATCCTCACTCTTCTCACCTCTAGCCTCTCACAAACCTGAAAGACTGACTAATCTTACCTGTTGACTCTGACAGACCTCAGAGTCTCACTCTTCTCACCTCTGCCTCTCACAGACCTAAGCCTCACTACTGTTACCTCTTGTCTCTGACAGACCTCAGAGCATCACTATTCCTACATCTCGCCTCTCACAGACCTGAGAGACTCACACCTAATCTCTTAATTGTCTCTGGCAGACCTCAAAGCCTCTGTATTCTGACCTCTTGCCTCTCATAGACCTGAGAGACTCACACTCTAACTTCTGTCTCTGACAGACCTCAGAGCCTCGCTACTGTTATCTCTAGTTGCTGACAGACCTCAGAGCACCGCAAATTGTACCTCTTGTCTCTATTAGACCTCAGAGCCTCGCTACTCCTGCCTCTGACAGACTTCAGATTCAAACTTGCCTCTTCTCTCTGACAGACCTCAGAGCCTTGTTACTCTAACTTCTTGCCTCTGACAAACCGGAGAGACTCGCACTCTAACCTCAAGCCTCTGACAGACCTCAGAGTGCAGTTCTCTTTCACTTAAATGATGTCCGAACATGCTAAGCTATACTCTGATGTCCTGCGCATTGGTATAAATGATTCCAATCAAAGACATATATACAATCCAGGTCCCAGACCCTATGTCCAACAGAGGTCAAGCAACTCAGACTCTCTGAAATTACAGAACAGATTTGATCCTTTGATGCACTCAGACAAACCCGAAGAACACTGTAGGCCTATCCAAACAAAAAAAAACAAACCGACAGTACTAAAAACAATACTCTAAAGGCCTGTGTATGGAATGCACAAAGTTTGAGACAAAAAACTGAATTAGTGAAGAATTTTGGGGATGAATTTGATCTCGACTTGTTTCTTTTCACAGAAACTTGGTTGAAGGCAGATGATATTGTAGAAATTGGAAACTTGGAAAGAAATGGCGAGTATGTTTATATTGGCACACCTCGGGAAGACAGACCTGGTGGTGGTGTTGGCTGCATTTTAAGGTCAGGCTTGAAAGCAAAAAAAATCAACAGCAAGAAAACCAAAACTTTTGAGCATATGGAAATCCAAATAAATCACAATGGCAAAACTATCACGATTCTTCTTGTGTACCGGCCTGAACCCTCAAACAAAAACAAATACAGGTTAACAGACTTTTTTGAGGAATTCACACAATTCTTAGCTCAGTATCAATCATATCACAATGGAGTTGTGTTAACTGGTGATTTTAATTTTCACATGAACAAGCCTAACGATGCCAGAGTCAGACAGTTCAACAGCATCCTTGAAATGTATGGTCTTGAACAGCATGTTTCTTCACCAACCCACAAAGAGGGGAACACATTGGACCTCGTAATCACACAAAGGAACTCAATTCTAAGAGACTGTGTTGTCAGTGACTTGCTCTCTGACCATAACTGTGTACTTTTCAATGTAGCCATGGGGAAAATAAAAAGTGCCAAAAAGAAAATTGCTTTCAGAAAACTGCGCAACATCAATTTGAATCTTTTTAGAAAAGACATTGACAAACACTTGTACATGAAATTGCAAAAAGAAATCTCATCTGAATACCTGTCAAAACTGGTTCTGCTTTACAATTCATCAACTGAGGTACTTGACAAACATGCAACTCTGATTACGAAGCAGGTTACACTGCGCAAACCTACTCCATTTACTAATGCTGACATAAAAAATCTAAAAACGGCTAAGAGAAAAGCAGAGCGAACTTGGAGAAGAACTGTGCTTGAGAAAGATTGGGAAGATTTTCAGCTCAAACGAAATGCATTAAATGACCATCTCAATCAGCTGAAATCTGATGATCTGAGGGCAAAGATTGAGAATACTAAGGGAAATTCAAAGGCCATGTTCAAGGTACTTAATTCTAACCTGAACAGGAAACAAGAATTGCCACTGCCAAGTCATGAAAATAGCAAAGACCTTGCAAATGACTTCAACACATTCTTTGATGAAAAAATCAAGAAAATAAGGACGCAACTGGACTCTGGCAGCAACCACACTGCAGTTAGTGACAATTTTACAGGCAACAAATTATTTCAGTTCAAAACCCTATCAGAATCGGAAATTAAGAAATTGATAAAAAATATGCCTGTCAAACACTGTCAACTAGACCCCATCCCCACATGGTTACTGCTTGAGTGCATCGACGAATTTCTTCCATTGATAACTGGAATAGTCAACACATCATTGACCTTAGGGGAGATGCCCCTTGATCTGAAGCATGCACTGGTTAAGCCACTTTTAAAGAAAGGAGGACTTGATCTGATCAAGAAAAACTACCGACCAGTATCAAACTTGTCCTTCCTTGGAAAGATAATTGAAAGTGCAGTTATTAAACAATACATGGATCACCTTGCTCGTAGCAAACTTGATGATGACAAGCAATCAGCATATAAGCAATTTCACAGTACAGAGACCCTTCTAACAAAGATCCACAATGACACAATGTTGAATATGAGCAAGGGTGAAATTACAATGCTTGTACTGCTAGATCTGTCAGCTGCTTTTGACACAATTGATCACAATATTTTACTGGCAAGATTGAAAAACAGATATGGCGTGTGCAACTCAGCTCTCAACTGGTTTAAGTCATACATTTCAGGAAGATCACAATCAGTCTTGGTAAATGACCAAACATCAGATAGGCTTCATCTCAAATTTGGTGTCCCTCAAGGGTCTAAGCTTGGTCCAATCCTATTCAATTCTTACATTGCCCCACTTAGTGAAGTTGCCTCACGAAACCAAATTGAGGATCAGAAATATGCTGATGACGAGCAACTCATTATATCATTTAAGCCAAACGTCACAGATCAAGAAATAGCAATTGAGAAAATGGAGAAATGCATTACGGAAATTAGAAATTTTCTCCATGAAAACAAACTGTGCAATAACGGTGACAAAACAGAACTTCTCTTGATTGGCACGCCACACCAACTGAATAAACTTCAGCTTTCATCAATCAAAGTTGATAATGTTTCAATCAAAACAGCAGAGGATGTCAGAAATTTAGGTGTGACCATGGACAAAAACATGACAATGGAGAAACAAGTAAACAAAATGTGCCGAAATGCCTACTTTAATCTGCGAAACATTTCCAAACTCCGAAAGTCTATGAACAAAGACATAGTAAAAACTGCAGTAAATGCTTTGGTCACACCCCACCTGGACTATGGTAATGGCCTTTTGTACGGAATATCTCAGCATCTAGTGAACAAACTTCAGGTAGCCCAAAACTCAGCAGTTCGTCTCATAGAGAGGTTACAACGACATGACAGTGTGGGACTACACAGAAAGAAACTTCATTGGCTGCCAATTCCTGCCAGAATACAGTTCAAACTGATGACCACAACTTGGAAGGCATTGAACAACCAAGCACCAACATATATTCAGCAACTCATCCAACTCAAACCCAACCTGTGCCATAACCTAAGGAGCAACAGCAAACTTTTGTTGATGGAACCAGCTTCAAGCAGCCACAATAAATTTGAAGATAGAGCTTTCTCTTTTGCAGCACCAAAACTCTGGAACAAGCTACCAGGAAGTGTCATGGCTGCAGAGACTCTGGATTCATTCAAGATAAAACTAAAAACCCACTTGTTTAAAACATTTTACAAATAACAGCCAACTCACACAAGCGCTTTTGAGCAGTTTACTGGAAAAGGCGCTATATAAATTACTATTATTATTATTATTTATCAATATTTTTTCCGTGTGAAACGTCATCAAAACTTGTGTACAATTTCAAAAGGGGGCTCAATGCAAAACTTGGTCTAAAATCCTTAATAAACGTCCGATTTTCAAAATTTAAAAACCTGCATATATCAAGTAAACTCCTCCGAATTCAATGCAGTTATTCATTTTGCTCTATTTGCAATATTAACTTCGAAAAAACCGTTTCGGCGCATTACGCTGCAATGATGCAAAGTTCCAGAGACCACAGGAAACCAGTGGCAGATTCATGATTTTTTTTGTGGGGGGGGGGGGTATTTTTCAGGCCTGATATCACACACTCTTAAATAGTACTGAACATGTACACTGTGCATGTAGCAATTAAAAGACTAATAGCCAAACAGGTGGTTTTACATAAAAACAGTTGTTTTTTTTTACACATCCTTGGCTATGTAATATTTTCATGAAACAAGGAGAGGAGCTTTGTAATTTTTGTAAGGGTATTTATTTCATAGAAATGCCTACTTTAAGATATCAAAACCTTTTATTGCATGCCACATACCCTCAGGTTCATGGTAAGATCGATACAGTACCCTTTTTTAAGGGTACTTTTCTTGTTATTGCTGATGTCGAAATATAGGCATAAAACAAACTGCTCCATCTGTAAAGTAAATAAGCATCATTGAATCAAATGAGGGTTGGCACATCAATATATCCACCTATCCTACACATTGTAATTGCTTCCTGTTGCAGTTTTCTCCCAATTCCATACATTTTCCTACAGATGCCAAGAGAATCAACCTGGTAAACCAGCAACCAGTACCTCATCACGAATGTTGTGACCAGAATTCCAACTGCCTAAAAATACCCCAGGATACGTCCTTATGAGCTCAAATGGGCTATCTGTCCACAGGGCTGGCTGAAGGTCAGAGATTTACTAACATGCCTTGGAAAGGTCAAAGACCCAACAAGTGCATCACAATTATATATTCGTATTTGTATGGCCAACTTAAACACCGAATAATAAGGCTATATTTGCGACAGAGAGTACTTTTCCTTCTTTACCCCAGAGTCAGGATACGATCACTTGTACATAGATCTGTCTTAAGGGACCCATGTACTTAAATAGAAAGCAACTTCATATAATTTGATCCATCACTAACATCACCAATGTCTATTTTATTGTCCTGACAAAATTAACAAACTTTTGTTCTTTTTCCACACTACAGACAAAATTACAGACTACACTCTGGAAAGTGTACTGAAACGCAATGTCAATGAATGGACCAGTTTTATGTCTTCATCGAAAGTGGCTGTACATGCAGTTTCATCAAAAGTAAAGAGAACAAATTAAAGTTCTTTGGTTTTATCAGCTGTGCACACATGCTCGGGTCAATGTAAACACTCCGGTCATTGTTTTATAATACTTAAAATAGGTGTCTGTTAGACAAAACCCAAGTAAAAACACAATTTTTGCAGTATGACTGGGTGTTAAGTGTATTCATACTCCATTAGACGTATGAAAATGTGTCAGACACATATTTTCTTGATTCTTCTTAGTTGACCTTTTA
Source organism: Platynereis dumerilii (assembly GCA_026936325.1). Lineage (NCBI taxonomy): Eukaryota > Metazoa > Annelida > Polychaeta > Phyllodocida > Nereididae > Platynereis > Platynereis dumerilii. Next base: position 27,710,631 of record JAPTHN010000004.1, read on the forward strand.
TTTATTGACAATTCTGGGTTATTGAATCACCATTATTACCCCCTGAGTTGAAATTTTAAAAAAATATTAAAGATTATGTTTTTTCCTGTGTCATGACAGATCGCCTTTAAATCACATGAAACATGATTGAATAACCTGTCTAAAATAACATTGAACAATTAAGCCAACTCTTTTAATGTTCAATTCCATTAAGGGACATTATGGATGCAAGCAGCATCAAACCGTAATTTCAGACCACCTGGAATTTTTGTTTATCTCACATATTCAAGTAAGTGATAAAAATATATCAAATTTTCACTATTGTAGAATTTGCCTGATACACAGGCAAGAAAATCCAATCCATGCAGAAATTTTTCTTTCAGCTGAGCACCCATTTTCCCTTATATTGACAAAAAATTGCCGCGGTCCAAACATTCTTCCGCTACTGTATATTCACTTATCAATATTGTGTAATATGTATATTCACCATTGTGTTGGTATGTGCAATTAATAAAGTAAACCAGGTGCCCTTCCCTGAAACACTGTCTAAGCGGATGGAATGTGTCAGTTTCGTTTGTATCAAATATACATGTGTCAAAGTGGAGAGAGCCAGCCATTAGCCAACACTTCTGCCAATGACTTGCTTTGATGAAGTGTGAATTTAAGTATGCATGTGGAGTAGGGTGGTCCAACATCCAGTGGAAAATCATAAAAGTGTAAAATGTTGTGATGGTACCCCCTAACTTTTTTTCTTTGACCATGTGGAAGAAGTGTGCAAAATTTCAGCCAAATTGATTAATATTCAGAGGTGGCTCATCAAGGTTGATGTTTTGCTATATTTAGCATTAAAACGCCTATATCTGAATGGTGAAAATTGTGTAAAATCATATTTTCCTTTCATTTGAGGCCTATTAAGGCACTAACCAACTGAGGAAAAAGCAACATAACACTTGTTTGTATATATTCCTCTCCAGGTTTAAAAAAAATTGATTTTTCACTTATATCATTAAAATTGTTATGTCAATTGATGTGTACTGGGCGAAAATTTGGCAAAATCGGGTATGCTGATATAGATTTATTAATAAATATCAAAATTTAATGGAAGGGATCATTAAATAAAAGTTGTGGGATCATGACTGAGTCATGCCACACTACCTTCAATAAATTATTATAGTCAAGCATGAATAAGATGTTGAGAACATCACACTATCAAAAGTCACGGCAGCTTTCTATTACACAGTACATAGAATCCTTCGGATGTCTAGTGTATTATCTACTCTGATTAGATCCCATACTGTCTTCTCAATTTCTGCCCAAGTGCTATTTTGACACATGATACAGAAACTTTTTAAAAAGAGGTGCAGGTAGCAATTCCATCTTTCTCAACTACATGTTCCACATTCAATATATACCAGTATGCAAATGACCAATTAATAAATTCTTAGGTGAGATCTTGGACGAATGACTAAGTTTTATGTGCCAAGTAGTTCATGCACCCCTGTGGAAATTAGAGATACCCTAGAAATAATTGTGTTGGTTATGCAAGGATCCTTGCTCAAAAGCTATTAAGTACCGATAAAATCAAAGTTTGTTCTTTGATTATAGAACACAGTAAGTCGTCTTTCCCGAACAGGTATCCCTGCAAAAGATAAACTGCCTCAAACATTATACTGTAACTGACAATAGCAGGGGATAAAATGCTTTTGGATTATAAGAACCCCTTTCACAACTGATTGGTCTTACTAATTTGATAAGGTGTCAAACAACTGAAATTGTATAGGGTAAACTAATCAATTAATGTTCACATCTAAAGCTTCCGAGAGTGAGAAACTTCCACGACTGAGTAATGGGCCTATTTATAATAAAAACCAACCAAGAGGATGGATTTACATTCTTTATCATGCTGGACTAGAAAAATTTATTGAAAGTAGTATGGCATGACTCAGTCATGATCCAAAAACCTTTCCATTAAATTTTAATATTTATTAATAAATCTATATTGGCGTACCAAATTTGCCAAATTCTCGCTCAATACACATCAATTGACATAATGATATAAGTGACAAATCAATTTTTTTTTAAATGTGGAGAGGAAGATATACAAACAAGTGTTATGTTGCTTTTTCCTCAGTTGGTTAGTGCCTTAATAGGCCTCAAATGAAAAGAAAATATGATTTTACACAATTTTCACCATTCAGATATAGGCGTTTTAATGCTAAATATAGCAAAACTTCAACCTTGATGAGCCACCTCAAAATATTAATCAATTTGGCTGAAATTTTGCACACTTCTTCCACATGGTCAAAGGAAAAAAGTTAGGGGGTACCATCAATGAAATTAAGACATATATTTTTTTGGACCACCCTAATGTGGAGAGTCTAGAGAGTAGAACGCTTACTTCAGCAGGAAATAACTATAAACAATATGTGCTGTACTGAAGTGTACTTGCTGTTGAGAAAAACTCCAAAACCTGATTATGTTATGGTCTTACTTCATATAAATTAATTCCATCACTTTTGAATAAGCATGTTTTATAACAATATTTTCAGATAAGTTGATGAATTTAAGGCGAAAAAAAAAATTCTACTCTTATGTATGACGAAAACAGCATCTCACAACATTGAGAGTAATTCATCGTTCAAACACGCAATATCTATTATTCACCAGACTTTATAAATCCATGGCAATCATGTGACACAGTCTAAACACAAATACATTAAGAGCCGCATGCAAATGACAAGATGCGGTATTGCTATTTACCAGAGAGCTGTTGAATGTGTGACTTTTTGCTTGTATCAAATATGCATGTGTCAAAGTGGAGAGTGCCAGCCATTAGCCAACTCTCCAGCAAATGACTTGCCTTGCTGAAGTGTGAATTTAAGTAGAAGTGTATAAAGTAGCAAGCCTCCTCAGCCTAGATAAAAAAAATTTTTCTTTACACTGCTTTTATTCCCCCATATTGGAGAGTGTCGGAGAGTGTCCTACGTACACTATACATTAAGATCGATTGTGTTATGACTGGTACAAATATTATACCTACAGTTATTGCACATCACTTCGTGCAATATTATGAGGTTATACCATGGGTGGAGGCAGTATATCCCTGGTATAGTCACCCAAGATCCAGTATATCCCCAGACCCGAAGGGTCGAGGGATACACGGTGTCGAGGGTGACTATACCAGGGATATACTGCCGCAACCAATGGTATAACCTTTTTATCCTATGTCTTTTTTTTTAATAATTTTATTTTATATCAATGTAAAACAGTTCGAAGCAATCAAAGTGAAGACAGCTGTGCTACAAAAAAAAATCAATACTCTTAATTGGCAGCACTTAATTGCCTTAAATCACAACAATAAGCAAATATGCTGGTATCTACATGCTAATAAGCATGATATATAGGGGCACTGTTGTCTTTTGATTGGTCAGTTCCAGTATATCCCTGTTGATCCCATTATCTTTCAGTATATCCCTGCTGGCTAATTAGCCAAAGGAATTTGATTGGTTGAACTAAATATATCCCTGTTTCCTTCTGTTGGTTGTATTTCCCTCTCTCAATCTGTATTTACCAGGGAAAAGCTCAGTATGAGGGACAAAAGTTAGCTAGACATGGGATAACAGTTTTTATGGCACCGATATGACTAATATTAGTCACCTCGGTGCCATAAAAACGGATGTTGCATCAGGTGCTGTGCAATAACTGTTATATCATATTGTTTTTGGCAGTAAATGCAAAGAATATGGATTGAATATTTATGTCTTTTTGTGTTTTTTTTTATTTTTTTAAATGTAATTCATCAATAATTAAAAAATATTTCAATCATAAAATATTTCACACTTCTGGAATCCACAGATAAGATGATATACTTGATGATGAATTTTGTTTTTAAAAATTTGCAAACTTTGCAGCACACTTTAGACCTTTAAACACATGAAGTCACTGAATAATGGGAATTTTTTGTTTTCAGGGCCATTTAATGCTTCATTCTGATGAAACAACTACCAAAATCAATGGAAAAAGTTTATACCCTATCAGCGTGCCTCGGCGGCCCAACGTAGGCCCAAAGCCGCTCCGATGCTGCTAACATCGGACCGACGCTTGGCCGACGCCGGACCGCCGAGGCACGCTGACAGGGATATCCACTAAGCTCTTTAGTAGTTGAATCTTTTGCCACTTCAATCATTTTCCTATCTGCCTCCATTGCTGTGCAGTGAATTTTTGCTAGTAAAACTACAGGAAACAAAACGTTTTAGTTATCTTGTGCTGCAGCAAGTGGAAAATGTTACGATCGACCTCTTGCTTAATATTGGATACCAAACAAAGTTCTAGATATTAATTTCATTTTTCTATTTTCATGAATAGTGCAACCCATAATGAAGTTTTTCAGGATAAGGGAACTTAGCTGGCTACTAAGAACTTATGTCCATTAAGACTTAGTGGAGGTCACTAAGAGGGGGTAATCGAACCGTTTTATGCAATTTTTTTTAATAATCTTATTGAATATGTGTGCAAACATAAGTTTCACTTGAGCAAACCTGCAGTGTGATTATTATGTAATGCATTACAGAGATAATAGCATAAGCATTTAAGGGGACATTCTTAGTAGCCACATTAGTTCCCTTCTCTGAAAAGCTTCACTAGGTTGCTCTTGGCCTTTTAGCTCAACTGCTGGCATATTTGACTCTTATGGGGGAAGGTTTATCACTTTCACAAAACTGAGTAATGCTACAATATGTATTTCCTGTGATAAATATAAATTTTTGCTGCTGCATTTGACAGCCTTAATTCTTCTGGATTTTGAATTACATTCTTATTAGAAATATTTGACCCCACAGAGAGATTGCACACACAAATGATGAGAACAGAATGCAGGGTCTGGTGGGTGCATGAGCTTCTTCCTGGGGGTGAGATTGAGAACATTTTTTGGTTTTCACGGTGGAGCGAGGCCAGCAAAACCTCAAAATGAAAACAAAAGCATTTTAAAGGCCCTGAGTGAGTGTGTGTCCTGAGGACATCACCTTTCTAGGACTACCTAACCGCATAATTAGGCACTCCATTGCAATTATGCCCCATCGAGAAAGTACATGTACTTCAAACCACTCTTCAGTCAGCAACTGCTTGTTATGCTGTAATTGGTCTCCTTAGCGAAAGTGTCTGGCAATAGATCCTAGTGAAATCAACAGTTACTGCAAGACCGCCATGGAAAAGTTGAGTCAGTCTATGGGTAGAGATAAAAAGGAGTAAAATATCTTGAGAGAACATGACATGTCAGTTCCACTCGTTATACCCAGACTGAAATAAAACAACACATGATAAAAAATGCTTTTTTGGATGTTTTTATCTGTGTTGGTTGACCCACAACACCCTATATCGCTGGTATCGTTTTACCATTAAATGTATATGACATTTCTCAAAAGTCCATGAAGAATAACCTAATTTCTTCAAAAGGTCAATCATAGTTTTCTTTATGCAATAGGTTGTGCCTGATGTACTACAAGAAGTTGCATTTGGTTTTACAAGATTTAGACATGGGTACCAAATGTCTAGCGAAGTCTTGAAAGTTTTGCCCATTGAAATAGCATTGGGTCTTGGCCAATTTTTACCCTAGGTCTTTTGCATCATGTGCAAATCATCACCTGCATGCCACAAGTTAATTTTAGTCCAAATGAGAGTTTGCACTATGATTAAAGCAAGCCATGAAACCAAATTTTACTGTGCGTGAGCATTTAGCTTGGCTTAGTGAGCGTCTTTGCAAAAGTTTCATAATATTATACATTTAATGCTAAAATAATACCAGCGCTATAGGGTGGTATGGGTCAACCAACACAGATAAAAACACCCAAAAAAGCACTCAGGACTTCTAAGGAAGTTATCCAAAGGAGCCACAGAAAGTTACAAAATTATTTGGAATAGAAATTAGAGCTTTTGATGCACTTTATACCCAGTGTGTTCGAGCTGTATGAATACTTTTGTCATGTTGAAATTATATGTTTGTGTGCCCCCTGAGCTGGAAGACAGAGATATGCTTAAGTTTGCAGTGCTTGACAATGACAATTGATAAGGGCAATGACTTAAAAGTGGAATTTTTCTCCTCGCATCCCTGAATCAAGAGTAAATACCAGGTATGTGCAGAATACTCAGCTGTATGAATATTTTTGTCCGCAACTGTATGCTTAAATTTCAACTAATTCAGTATTTTGCCTCACAGTTATTATGTAACATTATTCCCTTCAACAATTTTTATCAGAACACCTTCAAGTACATACTAACTATAATTCATGACATTTTGGTGAAGATTGAGCAAGTATTTGCTTTGTTATGATTGGTCAAAATTATAGCACCATAGTGAAGCATGGCTGCTGAGTGAAAACTTACGGCCATGGCTGTTCAGTGATTTTTTAAAATGAAATGCAAGAAACCCAATTTCATGTTTCTTCAATGTTCTTATTGAAATAATTGTCCTATGGAGACGAAACTTACACGAGAATTTAGGAAATGAAATATAAAAAATATTTGATTCATTTCCAAGGTGCTGTGGACGTTATTAAAGGAGCTGCGCATTTTTTCCCGAAAAAGCGCTAGGTGGCGTCCTCACTTCATCAAATGCAAACTCCCGTTTCACATGGAAAATTTCTTGTATCGCACGGCAAAGTGCTTTATCACACAGGGGCAGATATGGAGGTTATCCAAAGAAGCCACAGAAAGTTAAAAATTATTTGGAATAGAAATTCAAGCTTTTGATGCACTTTATAACCAGCGTGTTCGAGCTGTATGAATACTTTTGTCATGTTGAAATTTTAGGTTTTTGTGCCCCCTGAGCTTGAAAACAGAGATATGCTTAAGTTTGCAGTGCTTGACAATGACAACTGATTAGGGCAATGACTTAAAAGTGAAATTTTTCTCCTCACATCCCTCCAAATACCAGTTATGAGCAGAATACTCAGCTGTATGAATATTTTTTTGTCCGCGACTATATGATCAGTTCTGATCCTATCTTGTCATTCTCATGATAGTAATATTCACCAAAGTGTCTGGATGTGTTGGGCACACACCAAATCAAATATTCATGACAAAATTACAATCAAACATGTGACTTTAACGTTGCTTGGTCGGGTTTTCTTTTGATGTGTTTATGATTAGAAAAATTGTTAATTTCTGATGTAAGAATAAAGTAGTAAATTGTTTTTCTTATTATGAAATTTAATTTGTTTCATAAAATTCCACATCTATGGAAAGCATTTGACATAATTTTCTTTCAAAAGAAGAAGTGCAGTTATTTCCTACACCTACGTAAAATTTCACCATATTTAAAGAAAAAACCAGTTCTAGTAAAACCCGATGAATGGAAAATTCAACCATGTATTTTATAGTAATTTTGTCATGAATGCTTAATTGTTTGTGTAAACAATACATCCACAAATTGTGGTGGCTGTTACTACCAATTATGATGCTATATGTAATTCTCATGGTAGGGAGATTTTCTGAAATTTGGTCGATTTGACCCGTCTCAGTTTTTTTCTAAATATTTAGCACTGAATTACAATATGGAAACACAGCATTTTGCAAAATTTGAAGGGTTTGTGCTAAAAACTTTGAAAATGGCAAGCTACTGAAATATCGCAAAAATACCTGAAACTGCCAATATTGACATATTTTATAAGGAGAATATCTCTTCATTGATAAGAAGCAAAGCCATAAAAACTGGTTCAGCATATTCATATTGAATAAAAGTACCAGTAAATAGGGTTTAATCGATTATGGACAGTACAGCTACTCCCACAGAATTTTTTGATATTGCCAAAAAAATGGACTGAAAGTAGACTTTCAACATTCCATAAAAAATGGGATGGACATTCATCACAATTCCTGTTATTTTCTGGTATAAGAAGAAGAGATTTCAGCAGTTTCAACATTGTAAGCCATGTCACATTCAGTAAGTAGGCCCTAAATTATTGCAAAATATGAAAACTGGGATATTTTTTGGGTCCAAAAATGCCATGTGGGATAGGGTGTAGCAAAATAGAGATAGTACCAACTGAACATACCTGAGTAATTGCTTCATTTCATATCAGAATTGTTTTGCCCCTCAGATTCCTTCATGCTACACTTAACAGTCAAATTTAAGCCTAATCTGCCATATCCGGAGTCCGCGCTAGAGTATAATTTTGTCAATTCACATCATATGTATGTATGTATGTAGTTTATTGTCCAAAGGACCAATTAACAAAAAGATACAGTCTTGAAATGACATGAATGAATCATTTTAAAATTACAAATAAGGTGACAGTAAACATAACGTGTAATATGTAAATGGCACTGCCATGAAATTCGCGCAGCACTTTAAAACGTATGTATGTAGTTTATTGTCCAAAGGACCAATTAACAAAAAGATACAGTCTTGAAATGACATGAATGAATCATTTTAAAATTACAAATTAGGTGACAGTAAACATAACATGTAATATGTAAATGGCACTGCCATGAAATTCGCGCAGCACTTTAAAACGTTTTTGTAGGAGTTCTAGTGTTACCATAACTTTCATGTTTATTTCATATTCAATGTATGAAAGGCAGTTATGTAACTGTTTCAGAAAATTAGAAAGACAGATAACATGGAAAGACAGAGAAAAATGTAGAATAGCAAGATAAACTAGACAAAGAATATAATAGATAAATAGAGAGATAAATAGATAGACAGATAGATAGATAGACAGATAGATAGATAGACAGATAGATAGATAGATATATTGACAGACAGATAGATAGATAAATTGATAGATAGATATATATTAAATAGATAAATAAGATTGATAGATAATCAGCTAAATGGTAAAAAGGCAGACAGCGCTGAAAGCTGCCAAAGTCAAGTCTATGTTAGATTGTTGACATTGCATAGTAGTATAAATATATAGTAATACAAAAACAATAACATTGCATGTAGATTAACTGTTCACTGTTACATAATCATCAGTTTATAAGATTATGTAACTTTAATTTTGTTATGTTTTCTTGTTGTCTGATTGAAATTAAATGAATCACATATTAATAATTTGATTTAGCTTGTCAACGCTAATAATTAGCTATTCCATAAAAATTATTGGTACAGGATATATTACTAGAGAAAATTGAATTTTTAAGACACTTTTGAAGATAAATATGTTATGTTTGGTTAAATACGAAACCAAATCATTGATAAGAAGCTGGACCCACTTGACCTAATTCCCAGCTGTGGACTGTTGATGTTGAGACCATCACTGCACAGATTTTCGAGTCTTCTCTTGCACTCAATTCGCTTCGCTCAACGGCCTTCGGCCGTTTCGCTGCGCGAATATGATAACTTATGAAAAAAGAATGTTCGCATAGACAGGTCGTTAAATAGTTAATACATACATTCATTACACTTCTGTAATTTGACAGGCCTCAATTAGACCTTCATTTTGAGTCCCAACTTCAATGGTGTTTGCCATACTAAGGGTAAATAAAATCTTCAGTTCAATGCATGTTATAGCACCCCATGGAGCAATGGGTATGTCGATTTTTCATAATGAAGGACCGAGGAGCAAGTTGTATCTGATATCAAATGAAAGGTAAAAAGCTGTGCTTTAAGCAACTAAACACATCTTGGCTGTCCTACCTATCCCACATGATGATTTTTGTCTCCGAAGTACTGGAAAAATGGGCTTTTTTGTAACTTCTGTGATTTTTCTTTATACTGCCACAGAAGGGTAATATACTATGAGATGAAGTGCTCCATGCAAACATAAAAAGTTTTGACCATTATAAGTTAAGTTATTGGACCCTGAAATATGTAATTTAGCACAAAACAAAAATCGTCATTCTTTTCTATTTTCCCAAAAGCAAACAATTTGCACAGATATATAACTTTCACATATTCATTCAATGACACAATATCAGTCATCTTGCATTGTATTGTTTTCATATCTCTTGCCATTCCAGATTTAGGCCCGTTTAAAAATGTGTTGTTTTTTAATATTTTCAAATGTTTTCCGATTTTCAAAAATTCATAGCTCGGTCAATTTTGAAGATATCCGCTTGAAATTTTGGATATATCAGTTTCTCACAATATACTTACTGAATAAAAAGTTTCGTTAGAATCGGAGATGGTGATGGTGGGGACCATTGGTTGATTTGACGTGGAATTACGCAATTGATTTTATTCTCAAAATTCAACTTATTCATTATTTTGCCTTACTATTGCAGTAAAAATATTATTTAATGCAATTTTTTCTACCGAAACACCTTCTACTCTGTACAGACTTTAATTGCTCAGGATTTTGAGAAGATTGAGCAAGTATTTGCTTTGTTGTGACTGGTCACAATAATTGCACCACAGTGCAGCATTGTAAATGAGCGAAAATTTACGGCCATGGCTGTACAGCAATGGAGGCAAATGGGAAGACGGTTGTTCTGGCAAAGGATGCGTATTATAAAGGGCCAAATGGCTAAAAAATATGTTACTAATGTTACTTGTGGCATTAGGATAAAGTGCTAAGTTGCCAAAAAACAACCTTTTTGACCATTTTGACCGAAATGCTAGATTATTTCAAGAGGAATCATGTACAAAATAGCACATAGGCCTACAGACGGCAAATTTACAAATTTCCTCAGCTGAGGTATTCCCATAAAACAACACATGAACTGTTGATATCATGCACATCTTGTGCAAATTAGCATTGAGTGGTGTCCATCCATGTAGACCTGTTAGTGAATACAGTATAAATTTGCAGCAAAGAAATATACTACTTAGCAGATAGTTCTGCTCTTGATCTGTTGAGAAATTTCAGTTTTAAAAAATCTTGTTTTTCTCATCACTTGAATGTATGTAAAATGGTTTATAATACAATAAACAAGCTTGAAGACACAATGAAACTTGTTAGTTTTGCTCCCTTAAGAATTTCAAACATGTTACAACAATGAAATGAACACATTTTTTTACTTTATTGTAATAGATGTGACACATTGTTTATCACACACTTTGAAAATTCAAAAACGCTAAAAGTAACACTTTTCTTAATTTTTTTCACTCTTTGTTGTTAAGAAGTTTCAAACCTTGCGTGACATATATTTGGAAAGCTTTAAATGCAAAAAGTGGGTCTAAAAATTATGTTTGGTCAAGCGGCCTGCCACAGATTGCCAAATTTCAAACATTAGCAGTGACCAAAATTACACAAAGTTTCCAGACTCATTTAAAAGGAGAATGGTACCACTTTCCTTCTCCCTTATCAAAATGGGTATTACAAATATGTTGCACAGCGAGCTGTTACAGCTCTTCCCAAATCCAAATGACTGACTTATAAAAGATTATGAAATGCTATGTACTTGACCATGGTGCTCCGCTTTATGGTGCCTTGAGATTTCCTAGAATATGTAGGAATGTATTATTTTTTATAGTGCTAGATAGTTGTAGATAGTTGTAGATATTATTAGTCATCAATATGTTAAACTAGTATCATTATTGTCATCACTTCATCAAACCATAATTCATAATTATACCAGTATTATAATATTGTTATTGTATAATTTATTTCCAAGTGTTTTGTTGTCGTTCAGAAGCTTTGCTTGGGTACTGCATTACCACATGATTTAAAACGACATTAAATAAAGTTTTACCATACCATACCAAAAGCAGGTTTACATCCATCTGCTCATTGTGACAGAGGAAAATTAGCCGATAAACCTCTGAGGGAATTAATTTATCCAGTTACTGATCTTGAGCAACTCTCGAGCCTTGACATGCAGTGCATGAAATTAAAGTCGAATTGGGTATCGAATTGGCTTCTAGGCCAGTGGGACAGCTCCGTCTCAGGTCCGCGCTGCTGCCTATCAGATCCAAGTTCTGGTCCTTGCTCAGCAGAACTCAGCAGAACTTCGCTGGGCTGCTTCAGAAATGCCTGTGAGAGAGGACGTGAAATAGAACACCAGGAGTAAAATGTTGTAGCCTGCTAGAACTGAACATGCAATTTCTTTGGTATATATCATTACAATCTCATGTCCCACTACTTAAAATGTTCTAGCAATGACAATCACCTCTCACCCTGAAGTGGTCTCCTGCTGATGGAAAGAGACTTAACCCTCCCGAGCAGCTACGTAAATCAAACCTTTCCCTACGTAATTATTTTGGTTGGAATCAAACGTTGGGCCAAACAACGTATGACAAAGGTAGGCCAAAGGTAATTTCCAAACGTTGCACTCAGATGGAAAACCAAACGTAAGTCGCAACCTTTGTATGAGGTTGGCAGATAGTTTGTTTTATAGTTTGGCCGAACGTTCGAGTCACAGGTAAGTCATACCTTTGGTTGAGAGGTTGGAAGAATGTTTGGTTGTAACGTTTGGCTAAACGTGTCAGTCATACGTAAGTCTACCTTTGGTTGAGAGGTTTGAAGAACGTTTGACTATTACGTATGACCGTACCTTTGATTCATAGGTTTGTCTAACATTCATTTGAGAGGTTTTTGAAACCTTAGACTATTACGTAAGTCATTCCTTTGGTTGAGAGGTTTGAAGAACATTTGACTATTACGTTTGACCATACCTTTGATTCATAGGTTTGTCGAACATTCATTTGAGAGGTTTTTACAATCTTAGACTATTACTTACGACCATACCTTTGATTCATAGGTTGATCAAAGGTATGGTCGCACATTTGGAAATACGTAAGTTCCAAGGTTTCTCCAACATGTTTTTGATATGTATGGACAACGTTTGAAAGTAATGTTCAGGGCAAACGTCTGATCATACGTATCTGCCAAAGGTTTGTTGAAGGTTTGCACAAAGTTGCAGAACCTGGGATCTTGAGTCTCAGAGAGCCTTGTAGCGCCATCTATTTCATACCTATTCCAAGCTATCTGGTAACTTTGAGTGTATAAAACCTCCAACAGGATGCTTGCTGGTGATAATTGGATGAAGCCATAAAGAAATAGTAGCTGCACCAGTCACAAAAATTACCAAATAAATATCTCTTAAAATATGAAAGATTAGATAGGCCAAAATAAAAATCTGAAGTACTGCTCAATCACAAACGAGCAAGAGAGAATCAGTTAAGACCGGAGTTGAACTGAGTCTACTTGCATCGGAATGCCACCTATCCAGCAGGCTAATTTGGATTGGGATTTTTCCAACTCTTCAGAGTTGCAGCATTAATCCCTTACAAGGTAAGTGAATATTCTTATTTATTTTAATTTATTTAAGTCCTTAAATGGACTGCAGACTGCTTGGTAAAACGAGGAAGAAAAGTCTGCTAATTTTGGAGCCACCTGCAGTGCTTGCTGCCTGGCTCTGCTCTCTCTATCTCGCTCTGTTTTTCTCTTCTATTCACTGTTTTAATTCATGTTTTCTCTTTGCAGATCTCCCAACAAAAAGTCCACCAAGCACCCATCTCCTCAAGTCAAGACCTGACATTTTAAAAAAAATCTTGAAATCCCCCCCCTCTAAATAAATCCTGCTGTAAAATCAGATGAGCTTCTTCATTCGATCGTAATGAGCACCAATATTCAAGGGCTTTATTTTATTTATTTTATTCCACGGGGGCAGCAGCCTGGCCGGGGGCTGGGCCGCCTGGAGCAATGCGGCAGTCCCCCGGGCCCCTCCGAACGCTCCGCCCCTGGCCAGCGCCTCCCTGGTACAGTGAATCCACATCCTTCAGATCGCCGATTGACTGGATCATTGTGAAGCATACACAGCAGCTAGAGTCCATCCAAAGGAGTCATTTGACCCATACACATCCTAGAATCAATCGGCCATGGTTAAATAAATCGTTACGGCGGTATAAATGATGTTCTAGACCGATATAAATGTAATACACACGAGCGTTGGGCCCAGCCATGGCCGCCTCCTCCGAATTCTGCGCATGCGCAAGAAGCAGCGCGCTGGGCTGGCCTGCCACGCCTGACGCCCCAGAGGCGTATAACGACCATTCCTTCAACGTGGGGGCCACGTTAACGTCAGAGGTTGGAGAAATACGCAATATTTACGATATATACGTACGTAGTAAGCCCGTAGCCAGCTGTCGACAAAATACGTAGTTTTCAAACGTTGGGTCCGATGTGAATTGGAGGTTTAATGCTTCCTCAGACCAACGTTCCTCAAAGGAAATTGTCCGGGAGGGAACCCGCTCAACTCCCGACCATTACCTTATTACCACATTACGTGACCAGACTTCATACAGCCTTAAACATATATCCCGGCACGTGCTTTTGGCCTCAAATGGGCAATTACCTCACAAGGTAGCCTGTAGGCTAAAGGTCAAAGATTTACTGGAACAGGCCTCAGAAAAGGGCAAGGATTCCACAAGTGTATATGTGTCCAATCTGACATTCTACATATCTTACTTTTTTTACATCTCGTGAAATGCAAGTACCATTACCAATGGCTCACACATGCATATATATACATGTACATTGTATCTTTTGTCACAAAATGGAAACTTGGACAAGGAACACTTGTATGATTCCAAATGATGCAGAGGGTTACACACATTCCTTCGGACTCGTGTTAATTTAGAGCAGACCTGACACTCATGATGGTCATAGCTGTGAAATACTCTGTCGTGTGGTTTTATTTATATTTTATAAGTGGTTTACAAAATTTTAGTCCGGAAACTTAAAATTCTCCGAAGTTAGGAGCAGCAGTTTGTTGTGACTTTATCAGCAGCCCATTGTGACATCATGACAAAAACAATCACTGCCCATTGTTTGTATAACAACGCCCGATGATTTAACTCAATGGTGTGGGCTTGATTGTTTTTTAATGGTGTTCACTCGCAATTGCGAGACACGGAAATAAAAGCACTAAGTCTGAGGTTTCGTAATATGGTTATCTATTGAAGTGCTGATTGTGTGGCCCTTGAATACAGCATCTGATGATTTACTCAAGATGTAATTAAGTTTAGGGCATACTTTATTTTTCCAAGAATAACAGCCTTAATGACAGAAGAACAATCCACATGGCTTGGTCTCAAACTAACCCTTCAACTTTAAGCTATGAAAAGTGGAGGGTAAGACAGAATCTCTCTTTTCTCTCTGCCTTCTGAATTTTATCCTTCCAGTCCCATCTTGATTTTCATCCCTAAAATTACAAACATTTTAAAGTTTCACGAATCTAAATTCACAAAATTTTTCATTTCACCTCCACACATATGTATATTTTGTTACACAAACAAGAGTGAGTGAATGTGCAACATTTGACACGTACATTCGTACAAGAGTGAGTGGATGTGAAACATTTGACACGTACAAGAGTGAGTGAATTCGCAACATTTGACACATATATTTGACACATACAAGAGAGAGTGAAGGTGCAATACTTTAACCCACTATTGAAAATTCAAATTTTGCTGGAACACTACTCAATAAAAACCAGCAAGTCTACTTCAACACGAATTCCTGTAAAACCCTTGATGTATATGGTAAAATTTCATTACATAATAGAAAACGTGACACATAATGCAAAAAGAAATTTCACATGGGCTATCTACCTGCCCACATAATGCAAAAAGAAATTTCACATGGGCTATCTACCTGCCCGATCCTGTAAAACAGATTGGCACAATTTCTGTGAACTATTCCACAAACTTTATTCAAACCCATCAGTAGTATCAATAAAGGCGAAATAACTAATTTCCTGTTGATAAAAACTCAAAGCACCCCTGGATTAACTAATATTCACCCCTTAAACTGATAAATATGCTGATCATAGATATGCTGAAAAATCTAAAGCATGTACATTTAGGCTACTATGTTCCCATGTACTATGTTCCCAGAAATTTCCATAGCATCCAAAAACATTGCATGTCAGACACAGGATCGTCTGATTTGAAATTGCTCTGGCGTCCGGACATCAAGTGCCTGACAGCAGTCTCCATGGAGAAGAGCTCTGCGAATTACTGTTATATAAGTATTATTCATTTTATATTACCCATTGTCAGCTGCTTCCTCTTGAGCTTCAGCGAAGGAGAGGAGCAGAAGTCCAAAGAGCATGAACATGCACATCCGCTTCTGACCAGTCATGATTTTGCCGCTCTTCTCCAAATCCGTCTATGAACAATATGATACGCAATGCACTCGGTTACGAACTTATGAAGGCTATGGACAGATTCGAGTTATGTGAGTAGTTAAGTGTTCATAGAAACGGAGACAAATTGGAGATACAAGTAATTGTGATGATGTAATATCATTTTATTTTTTTTGTGATCATTCATGACAAACAAGTTTTTTCTTGTTTTCATTCCTTTTGTAAAAAATATCTAATTTAGTTACATCTAATTGAATACATTTTTTATTTGAAAAAACTTTTGAAGTAAATCCTCTTTGTTTAATCGCATTTGATATCATATGACGAAAAATGAGTACGTTTTGTTATTGTGACTATTAATCACAGGATAAGCAAAAAGATTCAACCTTGACTTAGAGCTCTTTGCGGATTAGCAGTCCACTTGAAAAGTTAATTTTCTTATTTTCAATTTGCAAACTGGCTCTGCCACGTAATTTACAATTTTCTGTTGGTCTCCTAATCTTCTTATTTGATGAAGTACTCTTGCTTTATTCACCTTTGACATGCTAAGCACTGAATCAACTGATTATCCATAACTGACACAAACAAAACATTTTTAAGCCAGTGACATCACACGACCAAGTTGAAAGTTATTTTTGAAACTGTCAGGACAGCCAATCTGCAAACAGCTACAATGCAAAGTGAAAATGGGAATTTACACAGATACGAAGAATGCAAATGAATTTTGTGTTCATTTTATTAGCCATCCGCAGCAGGATGCTGCAGCAAGTTTGACGTTTCACATTGTATAAATTTAATCATTTATCTGCATCCGCAACCGAGAAAGCTGAATTATATACAGACTTTCCAATCAAATTTTCATTACTCGAGACTATCATAACAAATCCTCTTTCCTTAATCTCTTTGTTATGAGAAAGTAGCCAGCTTTTGTCATTGAAACTACTCGTCAAAGGAAAGCCATTTTCTCCGTTTCAAAATGGATCACTGTATTGTGTTGGTCGAAATTTAAATGAGGTGGAAATGCAATCGCGTAGCACTTGATAAATTTTGGAATTAGGATTGCTGATTAAAATGCCTGAAACATTTTTGACATATTCAGTCTTTGCAAGATCATCAGTCCATCAGACCTGTCCGACAAACTTCCTGAACTCTCGGTCCATAGATCCATTGGATTGTAACATCAAATAAAATATATATCAAGCAATAATCTGAAAAAAAAATTAATCAGGACAATGATGGTTGGCATGCAACAAATGTGTTCCTGTTGTTTGTTGAATTTGGAGAGCATGTCATTCATTTTTAAGGCATGCAATTTGAACAATGCTTCCAAAATTATAAGAAAGGGAGGGCCATGTTACAATATATCAGCAAGGTTGAATGATTGGACTTGAGTTATAGGCTGTTTGTTGCATGGGAGGAGGGGGGATCAAAAATAAGCTATTACTGTGTAGTGTAATTTTTGAATGGCCTCTTTATGGACATGAGTGTCATTGCTTTTTGTCCCTCCTATGGAAGTTCTTTATTTCCTCAGCAATATTAGTATATTGCATGTTTCTTTGACGAACTGTGTAGGACAAAGTAGTGTATTTCAGCCATATTTTTTCTATTTCAATTAGCTATTTTAAATAAATTTGATTTTTGAGGAAAGTGCAGGTACTATGCAGCATGCTGAATTAGTGATATAAGATTGAATACATACACGCTTATTGACCCTACATCCTTATTGAGCCTATGGTTTCTTCTGAGCCCATATATATCAGTCAGTAAATCTTTAACCTTAAGCCTACCCTGTAAGATGATTGCCCATTTGAGCCCAAAATCATGCACTGGGATATATTTGATGCCGTATCCTATTCTGGTCACGCAATGTGATAATGTGGTAATGGTTGTGAGTTGAGTACGTTACAGATGATTTCATATTTGTAGACCAAAGGACGAAATGTGAATTTTTTTCTAGGACATGGTATCCTATGGGCAAAAGTGATGTCATAAGTTTTCTGATGTCATTTTTCCCTATAGAATACATGTCCCAGAAAAAAATTCAAATTCAGTCCTTATGTCTACAAATATGAAATCATCTGTAAGTCTCTTTTCATCAGCTGGAGACCACTTCAGGGTGGGAGGTGAATGTCTTTGGGAGAACATTTCTAATGGCGCGACCGCTATTATTATTTTGCAAAAAATCTCATACAATGTGTGTTGAGAAAAATCTGACACAGAATGAGCTGCTGTCATGTAGGTCGGAGGGACCCGCAAGAGCTAATTGTTAAGCACACTTTTCCTCTGGCTATGTGGGTGTGGGTGTGAATCTCACCGCGGGAACTCACTACAGTCCCAGACTCCAAGCCCCTTGGGACATCAAATGGAGGCGGGTAGTATCCAATATTCTCGGGCATCTGGAAGACCATGGACATTCCTGAATCAATAGGGCATGTACCAGACTCCCAGTCTTCTCATCTCATCATCACATACGACGGTCACCAAAATTAAAAGTTAGAGGTTGAGCTTCCCCGAATGATCCGGGGTATAACATAAATCTAGTCAATGGTAAGTTGAGGATGCGTTGTCTGACCCAGCATTTTGAAGATCAAGTGGAGCTTCCCCTTTTTTTTGACATCCCCTGTCACACATGCTTCCTTTGGTCCCCCTGCCAAGACCTTCAATCCTTCAAATAATTTACTTTTGGGAAGGGATGTCAACAAAAAAAAAGGCAAAGTGTCAATTATTGATTGATTTGAGCATCATATAGTGCCTTCTTCTCCGTCCCCTCCCGTTCCAACACATGCAGATCTTAGTGATACCAATACAGGGTGGGGACCATTAAGGTGAATACTCAAACCTGTGGCGTCATAATAAATTTCCACTGAAAATACCTTATGTGGTGACTAAAATATACTCCCTGTCACTATATCTTTAATGACGGGCATCAATTAGCAAATTTACATCACTCAAAAAGTGAAGCATGTTCAAAAACTTATCTTGCTCTGTTACCATGGTGACCATTATATCTGAAAATGATTTACACAATAACATTTTCTTAATCAGGATATGTAGGTATTGTGAGAGCTATAAAATTGTTTGATTTGTCTTTCTTCCCTATTTTTAGGCCACTTGGCCTCCAAAAAGTCGTAAATTAGCTAAAATATTTATGTTTTGGCTGTTTCCATGACAACTAAGAAATTCAGGGATGAAACTTTCATCTTCACTAAAATTGTTGCCTTTGACAGAATACATTTTGTCTCTACATGGGTTTTATATTCAATATGGTAGGTCAGACAAGCTATTTATGTTATATGAAATCAGATAATTAGAAAAAAATACATGGTCAGGGTTCCCGTGACAACCTTATTATGAGAACAACAATTGTCCTTCCGATAAGGCCATAAACAACACTGTATCTCTTTAACGTTTTTCTCAGGAAGATTCCAAATATTGTTTTATTGAAAAAGTAAGAAAATTATGACATTTTTTCTGTTGCCATGGCAACCATTACATCGGTTATTTCAGACTGTGTGTTAAAAGCTGACCCCTATCTAGTATGTTAATGTTATGAAGACAATTGAAGACTTCCATCAATCCCAGGAATGTGGTATTCATATTAGTGCTAATATTTTTTGTCCCTTAAGTTACAGACTTGTTCTATGGCAACAGTTGTCACGGTTTTCGCACCAAATTGCACCATTTTTCATGGCCGGTACAATGTAAAATCTGAATTTTGAGTCAGCTTAAATGATTGAGTGAGACGGTTGCACAATTCCTTTGAGCTATCATAGCTTGTTGTTTGAAGTTATAACAACAAAAAGATTATCATAACTCAAAATATCAAGCTCTTTTAGCTCAAACAAATTGTGCAACCATCTCACTCAATCATTTGAGCTGACTCAAAATTTAAAATTTTACAGTGTATCAGATAGCTGGTATCCTGGGGAACAATTTGGTATATGACACTTGCTGTTCCACCGGCCTGCTGGGTCAATCATGAAAATCAGCTTCCTGCTGCTCTACTATAGCCTTCCAGTCGCCATTGCAGGCTTTCAGTCAGTACAATTCTTAACTCAAAATCAAAATAAAGACTTTTAATGGATTAAATGCCAATAGGGACTAAATTTGACATCAAATAATGTCAAATTCTCTTCAATTCAGTATTTACTGAAGCTTCCTTTTAGAAAAACTTCACATACCCTAATGGTGTTTGCCGTATTGATCCAAGATCTCTTTATTTGCTCAAGTTGACATGAAACTGGCATCCCGGTGTGTACAGTGTTGCAATATTTCCGGGACGCAATATTTGAGTTTGCTTTGAGGGTAATCTGGTTTAATGGAGTAGAGTGGAAATCATTGGGATTGAGCAAGCAAGATTCAGGGTCATAAAAATAAGCAAGTTTTGGTGAAAAGAAAAAATCTTTTTGGGCAGTTTTGAAATAAACAATTTCAGGTGGGGGGTCTTTCTGAACAAGGTGTTGCCTGACTTTGAATGAATATTTCATATGCTTGAAATAAATAGTTACTCCTGCAGGTACTATGAAATAAATAATGTCCCGCAGAGGAAAACACCAACCCCTCTTGTTTCTTCAATAGGCAAACTCAACATTTATCATGTACATGTGACCAATTCAATCAAAATATGTTTAAGATATTAAAACTTTCTTTAGGACATGTACAATGAATGGCTGGAAGATTCGGTCTTCATGTCCTGCATTGTGTACTTGGTATGCTTATCAGGACAAGAAGAGGACACAGCAATGAGTCGAAGTTTAATTTGAACTGCTGTACAACATGTGTCCGGGCGACCTGACCAGAACAGGAATCAAATCCATGACCCATCAATTCAATTTAAAAGCTTACCAAATCATTCATGGCATAATTTGTTCTGAAAGTGAGCTACACAGGGTTCACTATTCAGACCTACACCAGAAAAAAATCTTTAAAAAATTGAGATTAATGTTAGCCTTGCCTGAGCCTTGTCTGAGGAGTGAATCCCATGAAGCTTGTAATGAAAACTGGCCTTGAAAGTTTGAATCAGGGAAATTTCAAAATGTCGTTGCTCTCTGCACATGCTCAATAGGTCTGAGCATGCCCAGAGGATATGAGGTCATGGTTGAGCATGATCAGTGCTGATTAGGTCATAGAACATTTTTTATTGCATTTCTATTGTGCAATTCATTTGGCAGGAAATGGCAGGAAAACATCAAAGACATCTGTAAAAAGGCACGCCAAAGACTTTATTTTTTACGAACTCTAAATTCTTTTAACATACAAAATCAAATTCTAGTCAGTTTTTATCGTGCTACCATCGAGAGTATACTTACAAGATCCTTTCTAGTCTGGTACAAGGCAGCAACTCAAAAAGATCTCAAGAAAATCAAATCAATCATAAGGACTGCTGAAAAAATCATCGGTGCTTCTCTACCACCACTCGATAAACTGTACAAGGAAAGGACTCTGAAGAGAACTCTTGCTATTATCAAAGACACTAGTCATCCTGCAAATGTTTACTTTGAATTTTTAAGATCTGGTAAAAGATTAAGAACTTTTATTGGCAAAAAGCGTTTTACTGATAGTTTTTATCCTTCTGCTGTACATGTTTTTAATTCTCACCCTTAAATAACTATTTGTGTGTCACTAGTCAGTCTACCTTATTGTTCTTATTCTTTACATTTGTACCAACTGTTTACCATTTTATTGTGCTTTTAATTGTTCTCAGAAGCAGCGAATTGCATTCCATGTATATTTATATATATTTGGCTAAATAAATCACTTACTTACTTACTTACTTACTTTACTTACTTACTTTGGCAGCTTGGTTCACTGCCGCTTAAGCTCACCTCCCTCCCCCTTGTACCAAGTTAAGAAACTTTTATTTGCAGTATAACAATACCTGTTACTACAAGTTGTAATGGGAATTTTCCTAATTTCCTTCTTTTCCTTGCATATGTATTGTGCCTCAAGAAGGTTATTGTCAGTCACTGGCGTCCTTGTTCTTTGTGGTATACTGCAGCTCATTGCAAAGGAAATAATTACAAAGGATATTAATATTACGCCGGAAATAATTACACTGGTGATAACTCCCTAATGATTATCATACCGGCAATAATGACTTTCACTAGTGCAAGGAGTAATAAGCGTATGTCTATGGGAATGTGAGATGACAGGCATTTCGTCTTAAGGAAATTACAACATTGCCTTGATCACATATAATTTAAGTCGATGATTTATCATTTTTGATCTGTTGTAAACCAGCAATGTTTTTTTTTCTATTTTGTTTATCATAGGAATGTATTGTAAAATTAATTATTACCCAATGAGCACATTGCATTGCGGCAATTCTGTGAGAACGTTGCAATGTTGGTGAAAATTATGTCAAATTGTATGGTACAAATAATTTGTGAAGCAACGTCAAGGATACGACATTAGCATGTGACGTTGTGTTCACGTTTCACAGTTTGTGCACATTTAGTTGACACAGCCATAACTGGAACTGCCAATGATTACCGCCATGCTCCCTCAGATAATTTTGGCAATTTACTTATTTTCCCCCTTTCTGATCAAGTGTATATCTTATTCAGCACATCTAAAAACATCTTTGTGTAGGTTGATATGTAGTATAAGTGCACAGGTAAAAACTATCTGTTACAAACTCTGTATCATATCAGAATTTGAAAAATCTAACAGCCTATTGGTAGTTTTTGTCACTGTGCAGCAAAGATCACAAACTTTCCTAAAAGCTAAAAAGCATCCGTCTGTATGAATGTGTATACTTAGACTAAAAGCTACCATAAATCAATATGTGTCTTTTACATATGACATCTTTAGGCCAGTTTGAAAATATTTTCAGAGAGTTTCTTCGCAGCAACCAGAGGCATTAAATTATAGGCTTAGTTTGTATCCTCTTTAGAAATATATTGAGAGTGTTGTTGTTATCTGTCTACCCCAGGGGCACACAGCGTAAACACCACGTTGCTAATTGGTGGAGGTATGTTGGTCACATAGAAATGTATGGTAGAAATTATGTTGTCACAACGTGAACACGACACTGAGATTTTTTGACAACATTGCCACAATGTTGCAAGCTAACGTCGAATCTTTGACATTGCCTTATAATGTTGTGAAAACATTGTCACAACGGCGCTGGCTAACATCATATCTTTGATGTTGCTTCTCAATGTTATGACAACATAATTTCTATCAAACGATTCTAAGTGATTTGACGAACAGGGTGATGTTGTCGCAACGTTGCTACAACGTAGATGTACCGATTGGGTACATATGTCTATCCAGCCGTCATTCTATAGTTCTATCTGTCTGTCAATCTCTCTATCTATCTATATCTACTTACATTGAATATCTACTTATACTAAATATCCAGGGCTTTGGCGTCATGAGAGTCATGGAGTCAGAGGTAATTGAGTGGATCGGAGTGGGAGTCGAACTTTGTTTTTCAGGCAGAGTCGGAAGCGAAAATTATTTTGGTGACGCCTGACTCTAAAAATAATTTATATAATTTGCAAAATGTTAGCTAGTTGTAGAAATGCGAAATATATTGAGAATTTTACGAAATACTTCCTAAACAAGTATTTATGCTCAAAATCATATGGAATCATTGTAAAATTACTTTTACCCCTCTGTTAACAGTATAATATTTTTTTGCAATAAGCCGATAAGCAGAGTCCAGAGTCAGAGTCGTAATTCTGGTGACCTAAGGACGCTGAGTCGCTTTTCAGGAAGCCAAAGGATTCAGGAGTCTGAGTTGATTCACTTACTACGCGACTCAGAAGCCCAGGGCAGATTTCACAAAAAGTGCTCTTAAAAGGTACCTTAAACTTTCCGACCCTTTTATTATCTCTCTATTGCTTCCTGAAGCAAGTAAACCTGTTACTAAGTATATCTGTGAGGTAATGAATAAATATCAATAAAATATTCCTTAAGTATGTGGCTTTTTCCTCTTAAAAAGATTTTTTTTATGCCTCATAAGGACAATTTTGGACGACCAAACTTACTGGTGATCAGACACGCTTACTTTGGCACTCTTTGGAATCTACTAAAACCAATTCAAGAAAATGTAGTGGTATGTGATTGATTAAAAACATCTTGAAAATTAATTTGGAACCATTTTTGATTGTCTTGGTCATTATAAAACTTGAAAAAAATGAAAAATAAAAGAATACTGCTTATGTAACTCGATTCCGTCTCAGGGAACTGAGGTTACATTAGCAACTTTTACATGGAAATTTTTCTGTGTTCTCGCTACTTATGCCAATTTCAAACATGAAATTATAATATTTTATTGAAAAATGTGTCTTATTTGCCTATTTACATCACCAAAAACATAAACGGCTGGGTGTGGTACCTGTTTCTTTATTGCTAATGTAACTGCAATTTTGCATCCGTCCATTTCATAGTGTTACATTAGCAAAATGTGTGCATAAAAATTATGTTAAAAAACACATGATTAGATCTCAAATTTTTTCTGTACTGAAAGCCAGGTCTCCCAAGAGCAAGCCAGGGGTGGTACCCTGCTGGTGACTTCATTTATATTGCAGTAGGATCAGCAGTAAAAATTCCATCCTACATCATTCATCATTGTTACATTAGCACAAGGCCATATTTTTAGCTACTCTGACCTACCAATCCGACAGAAAAGATTGTTTACCCATGATTTTATTTAATGGATTGACACAACAAAAGATTTAGATTTCAGCTTTTTTTGTCCTGCCAACTATCCTCAGAAGAAGCACCATGAGAAAATATGAGAATCTACAAATCGATTATGTCTGGCCTTATTAGTATTGTGCTAATGTAACTTGTGGACAAGTTGTGGTAAGTCATTTTGCAGCTTTTTCGTGAAATCTGCCCCTGATAAAATCTATATCTATCCATGACACAATGTAACAAGCTGTACAATACATGTTGTGATGCAGCAAAGTATAGCTTGTGATGAAACTAGACGACTGGCTTTATGAAAATGATATGACACAGATAAGGGGCTTGTCAGTGCTTTTGCCTTTTTTGCCTGCATTTATCTTACGTCATATATACTGCAAAGACGATATCACAATTATGTTTTGAAAACTCTCTGGCCGAAATAGATTGAAAATTTTAATCAATGAATTTGGAATATTGAGAACATATTTAACAGAGGAGACAGGCTTTCTTTCATGTAGTGACAGAATCCTTACTAGTATATGAATCAATTTTAAAATCTGTTTCTAAATTTGGTAATCTATTATGAAGCTATTTCTGGAAATTTAAATGTAATAACAGGAAACTATGCAAGGCTTGATCTTTTCTTTAATATTCCAAGAGAAGAAAAATCGCTTAGTAAAAAAATATTAATTCTATATTCAGATTACATTTTAAAAAATTCAAAATGAAGATCACTGTGCATAGTTTCTGGAAAATGCTTTTGGTTTTAAATTCCTTGAGAAAAAGTCAAAATAAAAATCATATGATCATATCGATAACTCTGCCATAGTATTCTGTACGAGTCACAAGCGGTTTGTAAGGTCATATCCTATAATTGCAAAGCTGTCAGCAAAAGCCATTTGATGTCATTCCACTCTTCGATGAGGTCACAAGACACTGAATGACATTTGACAGTTTACTTCAATGTATTTGATAGGGCATATTGTGAGGTCATTGATGGCCACCAACAGCTTTTCTGTAAGCACTCGTTTTTCGTCTACTGTAACTGGAACAGAGACATTTGTCAGATATATCAGACTTGACATACATGTAAGCTGTTTCAAGCAAAAAAAACTTTCAGTGGATATCTCTACATTATGATCGTATATGTTTGGTTGAGATGGAAAGAAAAATACACATTGAAAATGGAAAAAACTTGCATCAGTTTTTCTGCACATCTCTGATGGAAAAATATGTGAAATACACACAAGACTGAACACTCAGGAAACCATTTTGCTTGCTTTTCACCACATCTGCTATTTTCACACAGATTCTCGTTCAGTTAATAGCAGCTGAACTTTGCAAAATAGGTTTGCGATAAAAAAAATTATATGTTTACCTCTTGCTTTTCAGGATCCCAAATAAATTTTAATGTTATTCTCTTTTTTTAGATACACTTGTACAGTGGTCCTTGCAAATCAAATCACTTTCAAAACTTAGTTCTGACGGAAGGTGGTGAGATAAGGCAAGCCAGTCCCATAACAAGGGGTCTGACGGTGAGTGGATCACAGTATATCCTTTTGTTACAGTCGACAAATGAGGAGTACTTACATTCAGCTGCTAGAGGCCATCAGTGACCTCACAGCCCCATCAAATAAATCGAAGTAATCTGTCAATTTGTCAGGGAACTTTTGACCTCATAGATGAGTGGTGTGACATGTCAAATGGCTGTCCCTGCTGGCATTGCAAGTATAGGCTATGACCTCATAAACTGCTTATGAGTTATGAGGAATAACTTGGCAGAGAAATGACTGTGACCTCACAAGAGGCATTCCATTACTTTTTTTAAGCAATCTTTTTTCGTCTTCTGTAATTTAAAGCCACTGAAAATCTGACCTGTGATTCATGGCCTGATTCACTGCTGAATGTCAAAAATAATCCTGGAAGTAGTGCTGGTAATGCATTTGACCACAGGCAACCCCCACTGAGGTAAAATCCATGAGTCAGTATATGGAAGGTAGCACCTTCAAGGTGCCTCCATGAGAAATGGTCAAATCAACAAGGTCAGCTTGTAAGGCATCCCACATCACTATTATTTTTTAGAGAAAACGTTTAGCTGGTCTGGCACAAATTTTACAATTTTTGAAGTGCTACCTGCATTTATTTCATCTTCAACATCTTAGAATTCCTGTTTAAACTGATTGGAAAGGCTCAGAAGCTTATGAGTGACATCTACATGCTCCAGTTTAGTCAGTTGACCTTGGGGCCCTGAGAGGATTTCCTTGTCGTTAATCAGAAATGGCTGTAACCATGATAACAGCAGTTGTGATTTGGCAGTTTAAGCTGGTGTGAAGAGTGGTGGGCATGGTTAAGAGACCAAACTGTGATTGAAATTGCATCAATTGATTGGCTAATGAACTGAACAATTAGCAAGACCTTCCAATGTTTCAGTTTGGCTCCTGAAGTTGTGTCTTTGCTGTTGCTGAATTCTTTTGACAACAACAGAAACTTACAACACCGAAACAAAAACTGTCAATTTGGGGATTATGTCAAGGTTGATCAATTTGTAAGACACTCCACCATTTCTAGGTGCTGCAAACATAGATCGTCTGCTCAATTCGCCAACTCCACTTCTTATGTTTTGTGAGCGAAGTACACTCTTGATCAAAATGCTGGAATAATTAGGATTTTCGAAGTGTCAGGACTTCTAAGTTCTAAAATTGGTGATTGAATATGTGGAATTGCAAATATTTTTTCCTCAGACATTAGATTTATGCATTTATAAATGATATTATAAACCATTTTTAGTGGCTGAGAATTATTTGGAAACTTTCTATGGGTGACCCAGAAAAATTGATCATTTTTAATAAAAAATCATCAAAAATCGCATCATGGCTCAACAACACAGACACAAAATTTCAACATATGCAAAAGATTCCAACTTAATCTTGATGTGCACAACCAAAAACCACCAGAATATCATGCTGGATGCCACTTGCATTGACCTCAGCCTTCACTTGACTTGACATGGATTCCACAAACCTGTTTTTGGCTTCTTTTTGACAGATATGGCCATTCTTCAGTGAAAGTCATTTTCAAATGAGTCAGATCAGTTGGCTGAACCTCCTTCTTGCATTCAGAATGGTCAAAGATGTCCCTATAGTGTTATCTAGGTTCATATCGGTTGAAGTTACCAATAAGTGAAAATTCTCAATTTTCCAGGTTTTGTATGATTTTTGGTGCCCTACAGGCTTCAGCAGTTTCATAAATCAATACAATGTTTCAACTGAAGTGTTTACTACACTGAGGTACCATTCCCTCTTCCAACAAACTCAGATAGGAGACAGCCGGGACGTTTCTATTCCGCACCCCCTGACACAAATTTCCGTCATAATAGATGATGCCAAAAACATGCACTGAATCACCATCCTGAGTACTTATGGCTATGAGGCAGTATTTGGACAGTACCTGGCCACCTTCTCATCACACAAAAATCTCTCCACAAGGTCTCTGAAACATGTACTAGAATATATTGACTGAGATGGAATTTACTTGAAAAATTCTCAAAATATTCCACCATTTTTTGTTAAGAGGGTACACTTGTTGGACGAAGAAATGGTATTTCGGTGTTGTGAACACTTCAGTTGAAACATTTCATTCATTAATGGCAATACTGAAGCTTGTAGGGACCACAATTCCTTCTAAACCTTGAAAATGGAGAAAATTGAGAATTTGCCGTTATTGACGACTTCACCCGATATGGACCTAAATAACATTATAGGGACATCTTTGACCATTTTGCATACAAGATGAAGGTTCAGGCAGCTAATCTGGACCAAGTGCAAGTGACTTTCACTGAAAAATGGCTACATCGGTCAAAAAGAAGCAAAAAACAGGTTGGCGGAATCCATGTCAAGTCAAGTGAAGGCTGAGGTCAATGCATGTGGCATTCAACATGATATTGCTATGTTTTTTGGTTGTACACATCAAGATTAAGTTGGAATTTTTTGAATATGTTGAAATTTTGTGTCTGTGTTGTTTAGCCATGATGCGATTTTTGATGATTTTTTACTAAAAATTATCAATTTTTCCTTGTCACTCAAAAAAATTTCAAACAATTCTCAGCAACTAAAAATGGTTTATAATATCATTTAAACATAAATCTAATGTCTGAAGACAAAATCTTAGAAATTCTATGCTTTCAATCATCAATTTTAGAAATTTGAAATTCTGACACCTTCAAAATCCAAATTATTCCAGCATTTTGATCAAGAGTGTAAAAACCAAGTGTTTGATATTGTTCAGAAATGTAACTCTCAACTCTCGGTAGTCTTTCAATCCCTTGGTTAAGTCATGACAAGCTACAATCAAAAGAGCAATTGCATCATTATCACGACTCGCCCATCTTGCTAGGGGCTGCTGGCGACTGCAGATCCTGTGATATTATTTCAAACATGGCAATGCCCTGTCAGGTTTATCACATGCTATCATTTAAAATATTGGTTCACAGTTCTCAATATTCTGGTCCTTTCATAGACCAACTTATTAGGCCTCATGGCAGGATACACCCTCAACCCCCTGGGGTTACCACTGTTTTATCATGGGGTAACTGAGGGTAATTGAGGGATGGCGAATTTGGTTGAGGGGAGGCCAGTTCGTTTGAGGGGAGGCGAGGGGATGTGAGTTTAGCCGAGTTCACTTGAGGGCAGCCGAGTTCGCGTAAGGGCAGCCGAGTTTAGTTGAGGGGAGGTGAGTTTAGTTGAGGGGAGGCGAGTTTAGTTGAGGTAAGTTGAGTTTAATTGAGTTTAGTTGAGGTTACTTGAGTTTAGTTAAGTTGAGGGTAGTTGAGGGAAGCTGAGGGTAGTTGCAGGTGGCGGAAGTGAAAAGGGGTAAGTTGAGGGTAAAAGAGGTTAAGTTGAGGGTGCTGAGTTTATTAGAGGGTTTGGGGGGTGTATCCTGTCATGAGGCGTCTTATTGTTCGATCAAATAGCAATGAATTTTAATTTAACTCCATAATTATTCGTGGAACAGTTTACTTAACCCTTGCAGTCCTTGGTTGATTCATGACGAGTCAGAATCAAAAGATAATTGCATCATTATTACCACTGGCCCGTGGGGGGGAGGGTTGGTCTAGTGGTAGCGTGCTGGACTGCCAATCGTTGGGTCCAGGGTTCGAATCCAGCTCTTGCCGGGTCACCTGGGCCTATGTTGGACGGCTGTTTCAATCATCCTTCGCCTCATTGCCGTGACCTCCTCCTGTCCTAATTAGCCTACCAAGTGCATAAATACAGGACGTAAAGCCCCAATCATCCATCCATCAACCACTGGCCCGTGTATTACAAATTGATTGATGGATAATTGGATATATGGCAAGTAAGCCTAGTTCTGGGTGCTCAACGAGATTCGACAGAGAGAGTATAGTTTTCAACATGCAACACATTTTACCCCATTTCAGCATCTTTTATTTTCCCAGCATAGACACTGATATAAGGGGCCATCAATTCTAAGTCTCATCCAAAAGATATTCAGCTGGGATTTGCCTTATGAAGGCCCACTGAAAATGTACGGCTCTTCAACCAGGGTTCAAACCCGTGCAGGCAGAGACCTTCAGCGGTGCAGGCTGGAACCGTAACCACTCTGCTATCCAGCAATTGCTCACTACCGCAGTTAATGCAATATAGTTTCTAACATAGCTAATTATTGTAGAGTTTGGAGTTGCAATCCTTATAAAACACAAATTTACCCCGAAGGAGCATATTATGGTACATTTTAGACCAGCAGACAGCCATGCGATAGCAATGAATTTTCATTTCACTCCAACACTTGGAGTTGTGTTTTAAAAATACTCAGCACTGGCAGTCCTTGATTATTTCATGACAAGCCACAGTTGAAATATAATTGCATCATTATCACTTGGCAATTGCCTTCTTCTCGCAGTTGGAGATACAGCTGATTTGCAGTTATGATGCAGCCCTGGGATGCAGGTGCACTGTCTATTGCCTCAAACCACGACAAAGACACATTCGCCTGTCATCACTTCAGTAACATAAATGTTGGTTTAGGATGTATGTGTGTCATTACTAATTTTTTGAAATGTACACTCCTGGGCATAAAGATGGACCTAAATAGAATTTTACAATGCTTGGACACAAGTTCGGAAACATAAAGCAACTTTGGAAAGCAGTGAAACGTCAAAGGCAAAATATGGTTATGAAGAAGTGCACACAAAGACTTGTACTACTCAAAAAGTCAAAAGCAAAACAATTTCATACAAAATCAATCATTGAGTCACACCATTCACCATGCAGTGAGGTCAGAAATAACCCATGCAATGACAAATTTACAACTCATTTCAATGGGAATGCATGAGCATCATTGATACATATGAGCACTAACAGTTGTCATTATCTATCAACTAGGATGAAATTTATATAAAAATGCCGAATTTTTACTCCATTAAAGCAGATTCACTCTCACACAATTTACAGAAAGCGAAATGTAAATTGGCATATATTGCAACACTAAACCAGCGAGATGTCAGTTGGCAGCAATATCTGCCACAAGAAACAGTCTCAATCAGAACAACAAAATCCCATTAGGATATTGATATCTTAAACTTGTCTGAATTGTTTCCCCGTTCAGCATAACCTTCTGCCTTAGCATAGTGCTAGCGTCCAAAGGGAAAACCTGGTAAGTCACATTTTGGGCCAAATTGAGTTAAGATCAATATAGGACTTGTGCATGAGACCTGTTTCTATATATTTATTAAGTTCAGATTTTCAAGAAGTGCCCCGTAAACCCAGAATGACACTGGCAAATCCCAGTAAGTCCTTACTGCAAAGACTGGAATTTAAAAGTAAATTTTCTCAGAAACTCCAAAATGTGCCTTACTAGGTTTAGGTTTTCCCTTTGGACGCTAGAGTGTCGTTGCTATGAATGGTTAGACGAGGGTTTACGCCCTGTATTTACGCATTTCTTTGGCTTAATAGGACACGAGAGAAGGGCACAACAGCAAGGCGAACGATTATTGCAATTGCTCTCCAACCAACATAGCCCAGTTCACCTGGCCATTGATGAAGCCGATTTATTTCATTTTACATTATTTTTCACTATTTGTCGCTATCTCTAGATGCTCCTATACCATTACATTACTAGTGTGTGAGGCATAAATGGTCCACTCCGTCAATTAGCCAACAACCGCATCAGGAAATAGGAAGCAGTTGATTGACATAATAACAACAGCTAAGTTGAATGTGTGGGTCAAGCGCCAAGGACATCCCAAATTAGACAAGAAATAGGAAGTGGTTGCTCAGCGTACATCAATAGAGTTGCTGGCTGGGGCCATTTCATAATCACCATGAGCTGGGCCTATTACAGAGGATATAAAGCAATAAAACAACCTCAGGTGTTTTCATACTAATGAGACATAAGACATTATACATATATTTGATGGTGAGGAGTCCAATATATAGTATATTTGGACATCGAAAAGCAAGTGCCTCGTCCAATTTTTCATTCGCATTTTATAGAGTAATTTGCACATTTAAACATAGGATTGTGCTCCAAAAATGGGGAAAATGTATGCATTTTTGTCATTCAATGTCACACCATGGTGCCTTTACCAGCGACTGCACTGTTCAATTCACGTTATCTTATAGCCCTCATCCATACACAACTTTGGTCGCTTTCAGTGTTTTTCTATTACATATAAAATTACACAGAAAAAAGACACAATATAACAAATTGTCTGGTGCATTACATCGAGTTGAGATCCCAGGACCTGTCTTTCCATTTAGCCTGATTTAGGAGCAATTATTTTGTTCACTAAACTGGCTTAAACATGTTTTCTGATTTGTTTGTGTCAGTTATTGTTTAATAATCAGTTGACTCAGCGCATATCATATATAATCATATATAATATTGAATTAATAATCTAAGGTATGCAAACAATAAGAAGATCAGGAAACCAACTTTAACTAACTGTTAATGACATGTCAAAGCCAGTTTGCAAATTAAAGAAGACATTCATTTTTTTCCAGTGAGCCGCCAATCTGCAGAAAGCTCCAAGCATATTGAGTGATTGTCGATATTGATATGATAATCCAACAGTGTAACC
The DNA here is from genome assembly GCA_026936325.1 of Platynereis dumerilii. Classification (NCBI taxonomy): domain Eukaryota; kingdom Metazoa; phylum Annelida; class Polychaeta; order Phyllodocida; family Nereididae; genus Platynereis; species Platynereis dumerilii. The sequence goes on from JAPTHN010000004.1 coordinate 27,743,380, forward strand.
TACAGTTCCATTAAAAGATCTACTACGAACGATGCTTGAAGGTCATGCCTGATTGCATATCCAGTGAAAATGCCATGGATGTTGCATGAGACCTTAAGATGGTATTAGATTCTCAATGACCAACACTGCTCTGAGGCAGTCTGGTGAAAATGAGAACTACATGCTGCTGCCACCTGGCACAAAAGTTGATTTTGTATGCTACATCATTGCTGTCCCAAGAAATAGTTCCAATTTCATTGCACATTCACAAAATTTCTATTCAACATTGACGTATACCAGAGTCAGACTCGACAATCACATTCTATAAGGAAGTAGACAAGGCCATTAGCACACTCAGAAACAGCCCTGGTGTCTTCCAGACAAAATTGTGTGTCTTCCTCTGATCGAAATGATGTGGACGCTTGCAGGAGCTCGGGGAATAGCACACTAATCACTAGGTGGCAACACAAGACAGCTTATGTTCTGATCTGTGGCAATGCAAGAGCAGTCCACTTGCAGACAGGCTCTGAGGCCTGTCTGTGCAATGCAAGGGTCTTCATCTCACCAATGTTGGCTTTCTAGGTGAAAATTTTCCACAGTAGAAATACTGAGCACTGTGATAATGTACAACAAAAGGGTCTCTGGTTGAGATATTGTTAATTCAAAGAGAGATGTAATTGATTATCAAATATTATCCTTAGAAATTGAAAGGAAATTGTCTTAATTTACATTTTCAATTTAATTATTTGATTAATTATCTATTTGTAAATACAGTGGTACCTGCGTTGTAAGACCCCCTGTTGTAACACCGACTTGCCTTATGTGACCACCTGCCTTCCGCACTAAGTTGTATTTTAAATGCATTTCGCACGAGAGACCGCACCCCTACGAGAGACCGCTTGATGTCCGCAGAAGGGGTGGTCTTATAACACAGGGAGCACTGTATAACTCCGCATTGGATATATTTTCTTAATAGAGTCCACAAATTTAAAGCTCTATAACAAGTTAAAAACACACAATATTATTACTGATGGTCAATGGACTTGAACTTGAACTTAGTAACATAATCATAAGCACCTACACATCAATAGTTATCTTCAAAGGTGCTCTGTAGCACCTTTGAACTTTTCAATTAGACCCTCATTTCCACAAGCTGCTTTAAATTCATTTGTAGACACCAGACTGTGCAAGTTCGAAACGTTTTCAAATATGAGAATGCTGGCAATTTACGCGTAAACCTCCTTCATGTCAGAGAAGTGCAGCAGACCTGCATGCCTTACGAATCCTTACAATTTTGACTAATTAAAATGTCAGATGACTAATTAAAATATATTACTTTAAACATGCCATATAATGAAAACATACAAGGTCTTAATATTTCCTTTGATATTTGAGAGGAGGAGGCCATAGTTCCAAATATTAAATAATTTGCAACATTTTGAATGAAGGTTTTTTTCATCTTTCAAAGGAAAATTTCAAAACAGATGAAAAGCATTTCTAGAGATTTAAAATATCAACCTTGTTACTTTAAGAAAGTAAGAAACTATGGAATGAAGGATGGATGGATGGATGATTTTGGCTTTACGTCCTGTATTTGTGAACTTGGTAAGCTAATTAGGACAGGAAGAGGACACAGCCATGAGGTAGAGAATGATTGAAAACACCATCCTTCATAGACCGAGGTCACCAAAGCTGCTTCAGCCACCATTTAATTACGTTTACTTTCCTTAAATATTGAAAGAATAGCTAATTAAAATAGAAAAATTTGCCCCAAGATTGAAATATGGCAAAAAATAGCAAAAAATAGTAGTAAGAAAAGAAAAATTCAGAAATTCAGAAAAGCAAATAGAATACCATTAAGAGGATAGAAGAACCCCAAGAAATAACTTTCAAGCTGAATGTGCTCGCAAAAAAAAATCCATAGGATTATAATAAGGGGGGCTTCTTATCCAATGGTGGGGTATGAAGGCCATTTGCTATTTTTTTACAAAAATGACTATAACTCCTTTATTCAAATTGGTAGACATCTGTTTCTCTAGTTATAAATAGAGTCAAGTGACCCCTTCCTGACTGCATAAGAATTCAAATAATCAACAATAAAAAGTAGGTCAAATAACACCTCAAAGTTAAGGGGGGCTGCTTGCCCCACCTTACTCTACCAATGATTAGGCAAGTGTCTTGCACATTTTGGGCCAAGTTCTAGGTCTCTAGCGACAATTATTTTTGAGATACTGCAATTTTGTCAATTAAAATACCAAATTAAGGTGTCACTAGCATCACGCCTATAACTTGCAATCCGCACCACTTAGAGCTGAAGAATGTATTACCAAAATATAGGAAAGTGGCCATTCTGCACACAGTAAACTTTATTTCAGGTCTCTATGACCAATAGTTATTGAGACAGAACATTTTCTTGAACCAAAATACGCTTTTCACCAATCGTTTGGATACTGAATAATAAAGACGATCTCCACTACCCCCTCAAGTGCCAATGTCACTGCTGAACCATAATATTATTTCAGATGCTAGACAATGGTAAAATGTCATTGGCACCCAATATTGATTAGTAGTTTCAGAGAAGCATCAAGCTTCATACTTAGCATGTCAGATGCAAGGAAAATGCAGAAAGGTTATGTAACATTCTGTTGTAACATTTTTGATAATACATATTCGGCCGATTTCAGCTCCAGTCATCTGCAATAAAATTTTAGTGCAATAAGTCATTTTTGTCGTGATGCTAATGACAGTGTGATGCTAATGACAATTTGGGTAAAACTCTCTGTACGGATCAGTGCAAAAATGGCAGTCTGGGAAAATGTGCAAGCAATGGACTTACGAACACCGGAAAGATGTTCACAGTGATTCTGGCCCTGAAATATGCTGTCAAAACAGAGCAGCAAGGCGTTTTCTAATGGCAAATTAAGACAACTGACATGCCAACAGAAATACTGTAATATAATATTGTGTTTTTACATAAAAGATACAGAGCTACAGATAGTGCAGTTATTTTCTAGGGTTCTGAGACAACATCAGACACAAGATTTTCTACAGAATGTGCGTCCCTTTCCTTTTTATTAAGAAACAAATCTGGTGTGATGCTAGTGACGCAATATCCACAGGGGCTCCTAAACCAATGTATGTGCATGAACTTGGTTTAGAAGCCCCTGTGGCAATATCGGGTAGGCTACATTGACACAACAACCTCTTGCTCTTATACAGAATATTATTTCAGCTATTGGTAACTAGATTTTAGAAGAGTGATAGTCAAGTCTCAATGCATGGAAGAGTTTAATTGAATCAAGATCGTGTACTAGTTTTTGTGATGCAATCTTTCGAAGAAAATGTTGGTGGAGACAAGCCATTTTCAGGGGGGTTGGCCACTTCAATGCTATTTTTGGATGGGATAAAAGTAACTTGCCACATACTTTTTGTGATATAAGTTTTGCTAATATCCTAGTCTCAGACAAATGACAACAAGAGGTCCTGCATGTGCCTTCCTGTCGTCATGAATTAATGTTACACGGTGATGCCCCCAGTGCCAGACACATAATTGTAAAAATCGATGCAAAAACATACTAAAGTTTGGCAGTATTTCCAGACATATAGCACACATCATTGGCCTTTTCTAGACCAGCTTTCCCCTCTCTCCCAGCTTACCAGATTACATATTATCTATTCCTCTTTAAATGTCTATCTGTCCACTATCTTCCAATCTATATTGTATCTATATCCTTCAACGAGTTGTTGCGTTCGTCTTGCCTTATTCATCATTTCCTATGTTTCCCGTCTGGCCTTGTTATTCCTTGTTTGTGAGACACAGACCAGGTCCAATGTTAACAAGTATGACAGGTTTGATGAACAAGGTTACAGTTTGGCATGAGCTATGATGTAATGTGGACATATTCATGTAACCTGATAGGTTGATGACCATGAATTGTGATGGTGATAAGTGCTGCAGATGACCCGGATGACACGTAATAATGCACGTAGATCTATAGGCCTACAAGGCACATTATACAAGATACCCTTATGATTCAATATGTTTACATAGGCAGGTAGGTATACTATAATGCAGCTCTCTAAAGCAAGATGTTTGTGACACAATGGGGTACTGATGAAATGAGAGATAGCTTCTAATCTATTTATCATCTACGCTCAGAAAAAAAATCAAGCCAAGTAAAAATGTATAACCAAATTTATAATGCTGCGATTGCACAATAAAGTAGTATTTTGGCGTTTTAATTATAGTTGAAATAGTGATATGGGATTTTACCAGACGTTTACAGTCAACCTTGCCAGCATTCGTAGTTCTTGGCACTCGGTCTGAAAAGATGTATATTACAAATGAGCAAGAGTGCCTTCGGCAGAGCAGCCCTCGACTATGACCATCAGCCACAAACAAAGAACTGGACATTGCACAGCCTCCTCTCGTCTTCAGAACAAGTGCACACCAGGTGCATTTAAGACAATAATCTGCAGTGACAGATCCCAGAATAGAGAGATTGCATTAAGCTCAGAGGGTGGCTAAGGTCTCCCTTCATAGTAACATGACCTGCTACTAGTCAGGAAAACTTGATTATTTGGTGCTTACAATGGAAAGTATAGGTTTACACTGTATTAAGAGAATGAATTGTAATGTTTCTGAGAAATTAGTAAACTTGTGCACCATGCAGTCATTTGTAACTTCAACCCGCTACCTTCTTCTTCTTCTTCTTCTTCTTCTTCTTCTTCTTCTTCTTCTTCTTCTTCTTCTTCTTCTTCTTCTTCTTCTTCTTCTTCTTCTTCTTCTTCTTCTGGTGTGTGCTGGGATACCCCGGTTACAGGGTAGCTTTACTCAGATAGATCTGAGGAGCTGCACACTGGATGATTGTGGCATGATGGATGAGATGATAAGATTGTTAGTCTAGTACATGCCCTATTAATCCAGGGATGTCCAGGGTCTTTCAGTTGCCCAAGCATAGAACACTGGATACAACCCACCTCCATTTAACGTCTCATGGGCTCGGACTCAGTTTAGTTTTTCAGCTTTGTACCATCGATTTCTTGTGGTGTCACTGGTGTGATTTTTTCCAGTTTTAAAACTTTTACTTCTCAGGTTTTTGGTCTCTCTGGTTTCTGTCCTGGTACAGGCTTCATTTTCTTGCTGGTGTTCCTGCATGATACAATTTATATGCCTTACTTTTCGAGTGAAGTTCCGGGAGCAAGGTTCTAACCCACATCCTCTCAGTCCATTCAATTCAGAATCAACTGCTGTAACAATTATGCCACAGGGGGAACTCAGTGAACTGTGGAGGATTGCCAATGTGTGGGGGTAGAGTAGTCTAGAAATCCTATACCCCTTGGAAGATTTTTGTATGGACAATGCAGACAATGCAGCAACAGGATCCCTGTCCTTTTATGTTGCTATATAAAGTTCAAGGAATATAATCTCAAGTCCCTGAGGGGTGAACACTTTTTCAACCTGGTAAGCCCAAGGAAATGCCCCCACACTTTCCCCAGAGTCCACTGGGGAAGGGGGCGGGGATTTCAAATAATTCAATACCTTATACGATTTTTGAGCTAGTGACTATAGATACACTGATGTTGAAGCAGTTCCAATGAATCACAGCAACAATTGCTGTCACGATTTGCAACAGCTTGTAATCTGAAACAGGTGACTTAGCCTTGAGACAGCCTGATTCGCTATGCTGCTCGTGGATGTCTGAACAGGAAGTGCTTGGAAAGAGATGACTGGGAGCAGGAGTCAAGTTACTGTTGCAGTTTTGCTTCATCACAATTTTTCTGTTCTGTCCCACATATTACATTATACAAGAACTCATGCTACATGGAGTCCAAATTATTTTCCATGTTGCTGAAGTGTGATTTTATGTGAGGATTCAATTTCTACTCAACTCAATTTCTGCTTCACTGACATCAAGGTCTTGGCATGGATTTTCATAGGGTTTGTGGCCGTTGTTACTGGTTGTTTGGTATGAATATAAAAACATTGATTGGTCTAAATCAATCAACTTTATAAGAGGCTTATATATATTCAATGTTATTTTCCCTCTTGTGTTAGAATACCCTAAGCACATCATGTGGGTATTTCAAGGGAACCATAGTACCATTCCCTCTTAGAGCCGGGAAACAGTGACGTCGCTGTGAAATTGAATCCTCGCATAACATCACACTTCAGCAACATGGAAAATAATTTGGACTCCATGTTCCGTATAGTATAACAATGCCAGTAAACTAAATTCCAGAATCATGTCTCTGTGAGTTCCTGTATAATCTAATATGTGGGACAGAACAGAAAAATTGTGATGAAGCAAAACTGCAACAGTAACTTGACTCCTGCAGTCCTGCTCCAAACCATCTCTTTCCAAGCACTTCCTGTTAAGACACCCACAAGCAGCATAGACAATCAGGCTGTCTCAAGGTCAAGTCACCTGTTTCAGGTTACAAGCTGTTGCAAATCGTGACAGCAATTGTTGCTGTGATTCACTTGAACTGCTTAAACATCAGTTACCTATAGTCACTTGCTCAAAAATTGTATTCCAGTACTCTTACTATGAACAGTCTGAGTCAAACACTTGGCTTCATCCAAATGTGGTGTCAAACAAAATTATTGTTTAATTTTTATGTTTACTTCTCAATCCAAAATTAACTAAGATTTTTAGATTATGCACTCTGGCTTAACGCAAAAAGGTTCTACTTTATTTTAAGGGTTCAATTGAATTTAAAACGTTCAATACTTGGTCACAAGGTCCTATTCATGATATCCTCCCAACTTGAGAGAAAAGGGTTTCGTTGCGGGAGTTCAGTGCAGCTAGATTATCTAAATGTTGTTTTTGCTTGCTGTTGGAACCTTTTTAAAGTTGAATAATGAACCTTTAGGATTCATTATACAAGCTTATAGAACCTTTAAAGCTTCGATATTATATAGAACCTTTTATTAAGAGTGTAGGCCAACAAAATGATTCTTCATACAAATGTTGACTGCCCTAAATATTCCAATTCCAATTTTTAGCAGCACAGCTGCTCTTACCACTAAGAATTTTATGCAAATCTTGTAAGCACTCTGCAGCTCTTTGACTTACTATACATTCTCTGTAAGTTTTTAACTTTCGACCAGTAACTCTCGGCGCCCTTCTTTGATGGAAAAATTTAGTAAGGAAACTAATTGAACTGGCTTCCATGGGTCAAAGGTCAATCACGCCTTCTCCTTCTCCTTTGTATACATATCCATGACCAGTGGCCTATGTTGGAATCAGCCTCTTTGCTGCTTGAAGTGCTTGCACATTATTTTTGCATTTAGTACATGTATATATCATCCAAGTAATTGTATGTTTCCGTACATTGCTTGTTTCAATGGCTGTAGCACTGCTGATTGTCTGAAAAAGCATGATAATCATTCCCTCATGGAAAATGAAAAATTGCAAATACTGTCTGGCACAAAATTATTGCATAGATTTTGATAAAGCCATTTGTACTGATGAGACTTGTAAACAAGTTGTGAATTCTTTGAGGACATCTAAAGGCCACTGTTTCCAGCACAAATGGACTGTGAGGTCAAAGACACTTGTAGGAGGAAAGCAATTAGACTTCTTTCAGAGGTGTTAATTGAGTTACGTCTATTCGGGTCTTACATTTTCAGTGTGCGTTCTTGGACCAGAATTACAAAGATTTTGGTTTGTCATCTATGGTCACCAACAGCGCATAGTAGTACCATCACAATTCATGGTCATTGGTCTATCAGTTTAATGTCATCATCAGAAAATGTCTGCATTACATTATATCACAGCTCAAGCAAACCCGTAACCTCTTGCATCAAGTTCAATCAACCTGTCATACTCGTTAACATCAGACCTGGCCTGTGTTTCGCAGACAAGGCATAATAGAGCCGAACATGAAACATTGAAAATGATATGATGAATGTGCCCAGTAGCCAAAAATACACATTAACATGCCACATGCAGAGACGTACATGTAGATAGAGTGCAGACAGATAGAGTAGTTATAATACGCAACACAATATATATATATATATATATATACATACGTATACCAATAGGAAAAGAGAGATGAGATAGAGCTTTGTGAGATTGAGAGTATTGAGATTTTAATTTCCATGCAGACAAATAATTATCATATTGCAATATTGGATTTCAATGTAATGTAGAAATTTTTGTGAAAATTTGAAGGGAAATAATGACTTACAAATTTTAACGTCTGATTGAAGACTGATTCAGACGTGTAACTGGGGAAGAGGCAGGGAGGCATATGTCCCAACATTGGCCCTCTACCCTCCCACCCTATACTAGGTGCCCCTTTCAATCATGAATTTTTCACCTTGATTAAAATTCACTATTAGTACATCAAGAGTCCCTCTGGAATTCATGTAATTCTTACTGCAAGGACTGGAATTTACAAGTCCGTTTTCTAAAAAACTCCAAAATGTGGCTTACTAGGTTTTCCCTTTGGACGCTAGAATATGCTGGATAATGCACTTTTTTGGTAGTGCTGAAGGGTACATATATGTAGTAGGTCCATCTAAATACATTACATGTTTATCCCATGTCTTCTTTGTTTTGCCATGTCTGGACACTGACACTGACTGAGTAAGCACATTATTTGACTTCACGAATACTCAGAATAGCTGTTAATAAGTTGTCCTCTTATTTGTATCAAACCAGGGCGTTTGGTTTATTAGAATGTGGATGATTTGAATCACAGTAAATCATGCTTTTGATGCATTAAATTCACAATAATTTTGAATAAAATCATGTTGTATATAGATTACAGATGATTTCATATTTGTAGACCAAAGGACGAAATGTGAATTTTTTTCTAGGACATGGTATCCAATGGGGAAAAGTGATGTCACAAGTTTTCTGATGTCATTTTTCCCTATAGAATATATGTCCCAGAAAAAAATTCACATTCATTCCTTATGTCTACAAATATGAAATCATCTGTAATAGATTTGAAAAAAAAAACACAAGTCCTAACTTGCACAGAGCAGGCCACTAGTAACTATAATAACAAAATGTATTCTCAAAATATTTTGTCCACTCTCGATAATAATTTTGGAGGTCATACGCATTTTTTTTTTTTTTGGAAATACAGAACTTGACAAGTTGTCGTCCAATTCAAATGCAGTCTGACATGACTCAAGTTTCGTTCTTACAACTAACTTCTCAAACGCTCAAAGAAGATCAATTAGTGACAATTACATTTTAACAAGGGCATGTGGACTGAAGAGAAGGACTTTCATGACAGGAGACAATTGCTTCCAAGTACCTAATTACGTGGTTAAGTGGTTGTGTAAGGGGATGTCCTCAGGACAGCTTCCATGTATTCACATAGTTCTTATTTTGCAGGGAATTTAATTGTGTCTTCCTTTGACTATTCGTATAATTATATACAGAGAATTTCATAAGCCGTTTCTTGGAGCTTTCCTCAATTGATTTCAAGACTTCTGGAGCATCTTTAAGCAAAATTGCATGAGCAAGGAATCACTTACCTGAAAGAAACTCCAAGATATCTGATTGTTGCTATTTTAATTCTTTGATTTAATAGGCCAATTGAAGTGACTTTATTTCTTGGCCATCCACCACATAATGGTCACATCACAAAACAAAGCCTTTATACAATGCCAAGTTTCATGAACAGGGTCTACGAAGGCAAATGCAGAGCTGGGTGAATAGCTAATTCTACACAATGACATACGTATGGACTTAGCTGTCCATTTGATGAAAAGTGCCAAATCAGCAGAGAAAGATTACTATACAATTTCCAGAATCACGATGTATGACAAAAAACCTCTGCAGACACAAAACACTATACAAAAGCCCTCCAAAAGAAGTTTGCTAAGTTAAGAGCTGAACTGGACAAAATGCAGTCAGTTGGCATTTTTTGGTCATTTAAAGTGATAGAAATCTACAAAGGTACCAGCTCACCATTTTCAAAAAATCAATCATCCTCAAAGTTGTGTCACCATGCAGTCTCCAAATATACTGTTGCCCCTCAATGACACTTAAGGTGGCTGGATTCTCGTGAACTTTCCAAGATAGGATTTCTTTAAAATAGTTTAAAATGATCCAAAATATAGTTTATAGCAAGGATATATACATGAGAGTGTTCGCTACCAGCCTTTTTTTCGAAATATTTGAGGTCATGTAAAAGAAAGTCTGTCCAAGCAATTTTTTTACTGTGAAGTCTTTCCCTGCCATTCAGTGGCTATTCATCCTATGTTATTAAAAGAAGCATGGAATTAAACAGGACAGTTTTATGGAAAAGCTGATTAAAATACCACAGAGATATATTTAGTTTAAAGAACTTTTCTTGGGGTTCGGAATAAAAGTTTTGATTTAAATTTTTTTAATTTTTTTATGAATCATGGAGCTAAAAAAAAAAGACGAGATAGAATTTTCTATTTCTTTGTCATCTGTTTCCAAATAAGGTGAGGAGCAATATAATGATAGTGACAAGGATTCCAACAGGCCTGGAAAATGATAAAAAACATTTATTTACATAACAGAGCCATTTTTGTGAAATTAGACATGCTTGCCGAAAATCGCTTGTAGAGATTTTCTTCTTAATGCAGAAAGCTGAAAGTCCATCCGCGCATCTAATGGTGAAGACCACAAGGCTCTAACCCTCTTAGAAGTCCCATGCACAAATGCAAAACGAAGCGGCCGCCGTATGAAATTCTCAGACTTAAAAAAGATGCTGAACAAGTGTCAGCAGAGCTCAGCTGCTGTGGTGACATTACGATAGATAGGGCCTGCCTGGCTGTGCGGAAATATGTGCAGGTAGCGAGCCACCTTATTACAGATCTCATCAGTGGCGTAGCTAGAAATCCAGGAGTGGGGGGGCCAAGGGGGGGCCAGGGTCTGAACTAGGGGGGCCAACCTTTCGCGGCATTTTTCCTAAATTTTTGCGGCATTACATCGACAAAAATTGACACAGCGATAGAAGCCTTCTTTATGAATGACTTAGCAAAGTTGACCGTCTTACTTTTTGTGACTGATAAACAAAATGACCATGCATCTCAATACTTACACAAAAATCAGTTTTTACCTATCAAAAAATAATGATACAGATTCTACGGTTCCGATATTAAAAGTATGACAATGACACCTCATCAATTATCATGATTCACGAAGAGTATCTTTCGCAGTGAAATGGTCCTCTTGTTTTTTTTTCATAACTGTCTCTGCAAATTTTGAGAATATTCCTGCTAAGAATGACATCTTTTGATAGAAATCTATAAAAGTCCTCTTGATAGAAATCTACCCAGCTCCTCAAATAGGGAAAAGGTAGTAGCAATTTGTGCAATTTGCGCAAACACCAAAAATGTAGGGAAATTCCATGCACATATATGAAAAATTGAGCAGTTTGTACAAATCACTCTGGTAAATCAGATCTGTTTTATTAGAAAACTCTCAAAGGAGCATTATTCTTTAACTGAGCAATGGCGATGAAAAGATTTCCTCAAAGCACCCTGATTTTAGATGTTGCATGGAATCTCTAGATACATAGACATACTGGAAGGGGGAGTAGTCACACTCCCCCAAAAAGTTAGGGAAACACTAAGATTCGGGCAAAAAGGCAAAACATTTCTGGCAGACAATTTAAAAAAAAACATGATTAAGAATCCATAGTTTTGAAGAGATTTCTTTTGGAATATTACCGAATGTAGATTCCGATATTCAGACAAATGTCGCTCACCCCCTAAAAGGTTTGCCTGCGGTACACTTATTGCTAGATATGTTCAAATAAGGATATGAGCCCCAGAACTTTTCAAAGGGCAACTGTCATTCTAAAGTAAATTTGGTATAAGTGAGCGCCAGCGAAAGCCACAACTTAAGATGGATGTGTTCCAGCGACTGTTGCTGCTCCAATAATTTTTTCAAAATTTTCAAATCTCAAATGGGGGGGCCGGTGGGGGGGCCACTTGTCCATTTGGGGGGGCCCTGGCCCCCCCAGGCCCCCCCCCATAGCTCCGCCACTGGTTTCACCTGCTCCAACTGAATGAAACAACCATACCAGTGAATGCAGATTAATCAATTGTATTCACACTTAGGCAGCCCATAAGCCTGACTTGTTGGTAGCAGTTGGAATCAACACTCAAGCTGGGAGTGCCAATAGTGATGTCAGTATGGCAATACTGACATCATCTGTGCATATATTCACATGGAACATGGCACACTTATACGAGATCTGTAATAACATCAGCCTAAAATTGCATGAATAAAATATTTTATTACATGACCACTATGCTAGAGTGATGCTGATTGGTCCAAATCAGTCACATGACGACATCATAAAAACTCATATTGCATGGTTTGAGTGCAATATGAGATTTTTTCCAAAATTTCAGAATTTTTTTTTTTTCAGATTTTTTCATATTGCATGGTTAGAGTGCAATATGAGTTTTTATAAAAAAAAAATTCCATACAATTTTTATTTTTTTTTCAAAAATGTTTTTTTGACAAGAAATTTTCTTTTTTTTTTCAAATTTTTTTTTTTCAGAATGGAACATCATTTTTTTTTTCAAAAATGTTTTTTTGACAAGAAAAATTCTTTTTTTTTTCAGAATGGAACATCATATTCGAAGCATAGTGGTCATGTAATAAAACAAATACGTCACTTATTATCGTGCAATATGAAAATTTATTTGCACTCGTAAATTCATATTGAACTTTTGGTGTAAAATATTGTATTGTTCAAAATTTTGGCCATCCAGCCTTCATCAGTGTATACATGATGAAAAGGCATTTTCATTTTTTATACACTGATTCATGAAGGCTGGATGGCCGAAAATTCTACTACTTCTAATAAGGGAAGAAACCAAGCTTCAAATTGGGCACTGGCCTCAAGCGTTCTTCGTTCGAGATCATCTCATATGCCATCATGTACAGATGATGATCTGTCATCTCCAGCCTCATTAATTTGGAAGACCTACATGCAGGACTTGGCAGAAGCAGACGCTGACTGGTAAAACCGTTTGGACACTTTCCTTATCATCATCATCATACCCTTAATTCATGGATGCTTTACGCTACTCCTCCCAAACTACTCAATGCCCACAACTACAAATTTGCAAGCAACTTTATTTCACACCTTACAACAACCATAAGTGGGTCTGGTTTCTCAAACTGTTCATATTATGCGTATTACCAGTACACTTTTTCATCATTTCAGCACGACTATCAATCCTCTCTCATGTACTACTGATTGTTGTTCTGTTTTCCCTGGACTCCAATGGAGGGAGGGAGCCAGGGACGGGCGACTGTCTTCAAACACTGGCCCTTATATATAAACTAGCAGTGTACCCGTCTAAAGATGGGCAGAGATTGCATTGACATTTTATTATTTATTTACCCAATCAGGGGTTGTGTGAATATTTCAAGATCATCTGTGTAAGAATACTTGTTTACAGTGAATTTAAATGAAATTGCTACTTCTGAATGCCCTTCCCTTTTTTGTGGACGTGGCCTATGTTGGATAGCAATTTCATTTGTGCTTCTACAGGTCTGTCACAGTGGGAATTAGTCCATGAGTCCCAATTAACCCATGTAGTGTATAAATGCATGATGCAAAGGCCCAATCAACCATCCAATTTATCTCCCATAGTCCTTTTTTTGCTTTTGTTTATAACAATGGGATTCTTTTGGGCCTTGAAAGTAATGGTATCTTCTCCATCGTAACAGTGTTGTCTTTCTTGCTAATGGGGCGTAAAACACATACTCACTCAGTCAGTGTCTAGAAATGTGGAACTGTTTATATATATATGTATATCCCACAATAGGCAGTGAAGTTCTGGCAAAATACCATGTGATTCACACCATGTGGTTCATCGTTGTGAACCACATGCATCTCATTATCTGACGTTGTTATGTAAACAATGGGCAGTGAAGTGATGACGTCACAATGTTTTGACGCTCTGATTGGTCGGTGTGGTTGCTAGGGATCTTTTTGCGGCCATTCAAACAAAATAGTGCCTCTTGAAATTATTAATTATTTTTACTGGAGGTCTATTTTTATTGTGGGATATAAATAAAAGTTAATGGGAGTGTGGTTCACAGCAATGAACCTCACTCATGTCAGGTCTGCTGCTGAATAAACACTCGTCCTTCGGACTCGTGTTGTATTCTTCCGCGACCTGACATTCATGAGGTTCATTGCTGTGAACCACACTCCCATTAAGTTTTATTATAATACCTATAGAGATCTATCTATATAACAATGTGCATATGTACATGTACATGTAGTATCTATATATCTATCTATCTCTATCTTTCTATGTTTCTATCTGTGATCTGTTTCTATCTTCCTTCTTTCCGTCCTGCCTCCTTGCTATCTACTTTCCTTTTTCCCTTCTTTCATCCCTCCCTTAATTCCTTTTTTCTTGCCTTCATTCATTCCTTCCCTTCTTAATTGCCTCATTCCTTCCTTCCCTTCTTAATTGCCTCATTCCTTCCTTTATGCATTCCTCCCTTCCATATTTCATTCCTCATTCCCTAGCGTGATTGCTTCCTTAATTCCTACACTAATTCCTTTTAATGGCTTCATTCATTCTTTCCTTCCTTCTTCTATAGTGTTCTATAGTGTTTTAATGCTTTAATAAATGTGAGACTGGCTGCTGCTGTTGTTCCTGCTTTGACTGCAGCAGGACAGCCATATTTGAGGGAAAACTTGACATTTTAGTAAATATTTGGAAGTTTTGATAAATTTGAAGTGATACAAACACAGTTCAGACATAGCAGGACACTGTGGTCAAATATTGTGGCAATCAGGTCAGCCATAACTGAGAACACCCGTGACAAAGGAATATGGGGAGGTGAATTTTATATATGTATATAGATGCATTCTCACGGGTACTATGCTATACTATTAATTGACGCACCCCTTACGCTAATCCAACCAAACTACTGATTTCCCAGCCATGAAACTTTGCAAGCATCTTTTTACAACTGCCTACTATGTCCTTAGCCAGGTTTAGTGCTTTAATCTTATCAAAATCATAATACTCTGAAATAAGCCCCCCCCCCCCCACCAACTTCATGGCCTGGCTAAGGCTGGCTTCACGGGTAAAATGCTAGTTCTATCAATGGCTCATTAAGACCGTCTGACCAAGAGGTCCTGTTGGACCCTGCTTCTTGCTTGAAAAGTGACCAATTATCTGACGAGCCTGAGGGAAGAATTATCTAACCAAACCAGGACACAGTTTGATGCTTCAGCAACTGAATACACCAGTACCTGCTTTAACCAAGCAGAGTGTCTTCACATCAAGTGCCAACACTAACTCGTCAGCAACCACCCAAATAGTGGACGAGTTAAGTGCATGGTGACTTCAAGTCATGATGCAAAGGTCCTCTTTGGCAGAGATGTTCCCTGGGTCAAAACAAAAGATTTTATCCTGAGACACACGCTGTATCTCAGATTCAATACGGCAAAACTCACAAGTTTACTAATTTTGATCACAAATTAAAGTGTGACACTTCAATTTCAGCCAGAATAAGGGTATCATGGCCTTTAAAATAGTCATAACTATGATATGATGAATTTCAAGATGGCCGCTGGCTGCCATTTTGAATTTGTGTGGCCAAGATCAGGAGTGGGCGAGTAAAGTGTAGGATGACTTCAGGTTATCATACAAATGTCCCCTTTGGTGTGAAAGTTTGTTGGGTAAATACTTATCCCTGCCGGGTATAAGATGCAAAAATCATGGGTGACATGCTCACACTTGCAACAGCTAAAAACTCCTCCCCGAGCAATGCCACTCACCTAAACTGTCCACCTATCCTTATTGATCTATCCTGTCCTTCTGATATAACAGCCAATAACAGTGAAACAGCTCCCTTATTTACGTTTTCTCCCTCTACTGTTTTTCCCCACCAGGAGCGCATGCATCTCCATCGTAGTTCCGCTATTGCTCACGTTTACGACTGGTGCCACCGTCTGCCTTCCCGCCAAAAACATCCACACACTTCACTCTCACACCTTACACCAATACATATGGCAGTGCATTTGTAACTTCATTTCCTCTACCCCCAATCTTTACTTATATTACAATTACAAATGCTATTTCAAATGGTCAGCATGCATGCAACACGGGCCCAGATGCCCATGCAGGTAGAGGGGGGGGGTTAATTATTCCCCATTATAGTCCTGCCCCAAATCATGGGTAAATCTAGTTTTATATATCTCTCCAAGACACAGAATATAATCATTATTTCCAAGATGGCTGCTAGCAGCCATCTTTGCTTTAATAGTTACTTTGCGTTATTCAAGTTACTTATTGCAATATAATGAATGCATCAAGTCAGACTATCAACTTACTGTAATGTGTTTACCCCTACCAAATTCATTTACTACAAATATAATAAATTATGCTACAGGATGCACTTGATTCATTTCAAGATGGCCACCATCAGCCATCTTGATATATCCAAGTAAATTTGTAAACAATGAACTATTTGTCCTAGAATTAAGTGTAATACCTCTTTTTGATATAATTTTTAATAAGAGATACTTCTGTTAACCCAGAATTGCAAAATAACTCTTTTAAAGATGGATAACAAAAGGTAGGAGCTACCTGTTAAATTGTTTTAAATACTCAGTTGGGGTATTTTTTAATATAATTATATGTTCACTGGATTTTACTCAGACATTTTTTTTGGGCAAAAGCAATTTTTTCAGATTATAATTATAATGTTAAAGGCTGGCTGCTTATCTGACGTTTCTCCCATATTAAGAAAACATTGGATATGAAGTATGCACTGAATATAATAAAACATGTGTAGTAGATGAAGTAAAATAGCGGCTTTTGATGTGCTAGGTTTTATTTGCCAACAAAACCGAAGAGGTAAATTTAACCCATTGAACTCCTAATAGTACATCACATACATACAGCCAGACATGAATGAATATGGTTCTCTACCTATGCCTCCTCTTCCTTGCCACTAAGCTCTTACATTCTCCATTAATGCCTCCTTCCTCTCTGTATTCACCCTGCCTAGCTCGTGGGCCTCCCTAGTAATATCTTCTACTCTACCTCTTTGTAGAATATATGTATCTTCCCTCTCTCATTTTCCTTTCTGCCTCTTCCCAAGCTCTGCCCTCCATCTCCCCTCCCTCTCTGCCCAGCATATACCTTCTCCATCTTCTCATGATCTAGTCACCTCTCTCACTCAAGACTGCATTCTGCCTTTCTGTACATTGTATCTGTCTTGCTGTTGCCTTCAATGGCTCTTCTCTCCTCCCTAGCTCTTGCCTCCTCTTTGCCCAGGGCTCCACTTCCTGCTTCCTCCGGATAGTTCTGTCTTCCATCTCTGCTCCTCCCATACATTTGCCTTCTCCATCTCTGCCTCCTCATAGCAGCTCCATTTGTTTGCCTCTGACCCAATTGTCTTTCTCTCCTCCTCTATACCCCTCAATTTCCCAATAGTTCTTCTCTCCTCCCTCTCCGCTCCTCCCCCAATTCACTTTAGTTCTTCTCTCCTCCAGCTCTGCTCCTCCCTAGCATCAGCCTTTTCCATCTCCGCCTCCTCTTGGTCCCTCCATTCGTTTGCCTCCTCCCTGATTGTCTTTCTCTCCTCCATCTCTGCCTCCTCTATACCCCTCAATTTCTCGCCTCCTTCCCAACAGTTCTTCTCTGCTCCTCCCTAGCATTTGCCTTCTCCATCTCTGCCTCCTCTTAGCCCCTCCATTCCTTGCATCCTCCCCAATACACTGTAGTCTCTGCCCCCACCTCTGCTCCCACTTGCCTTCTCCAAACTCCATCTCTTCCTCCCCTTTGCCCCTCCAGGTTTGCGTCCTCTGCAAAGCTTCTTCTCTCCTCCAACTATGCTCCTCCCTAGCATTTGCCTTCTCCATCTCAGCCTGCTCTCTTCCCCTCCATTTGTTTGCCTCCTCTGCAAAGGTTCTTCTCTCCTCCAACTATGCTTCTCCCTAGCGTTTGCCTTCTCCATCTCGGCCTCCTCTTTTCCCCTTTTTTTTTTTGCCTCCTCCCCAATAGATCTTCACTCCTCCATCCCGACAAACCATTGGAATTTGCATTCTCCCTCTCCGCCTCCTTGCACCCTGTTTTCTACCACTCGCTTTCCTCAAGCTCTTTCCTCCTCTTTGATATTGTTAATAGTTGTTCTGTCCTCCCTCACTGCCTCCTGCCAGGCTGATGCCTCCCCCTATCATGCCTCATTGGTTTCTCCCTATTATTCTTGTATCATCCCTGTGTAAAGTCTCCTAACTGTCTCCATGAATCTTAGGGGAGAGTGGGGCCAGTTGAACCGGCAGGCCAGTTGAACCACCCTTGATTTTTCACCGGGTGGAGCAGGCATGGAATATGCATACAACCTTGTGTTAGGCCTTATTAGGCTGATCTTTTCCATGTAGATCTTTTGGCTCTGAGACACATGGTAATGAAACTATCACACTTTTTTCGTTTTTACCATGAAAAACTGAGTTTGTCACATTGAGATTGGAGCTTTCATAGCATTTAAAATACCTTGTTGGCGGCTTGTGTGTTGTATGCCAAGGTACTGTCCTTCTGCATGTCGTGCATATGAGTCAAAATTCGAAAGTCTGAAATTCTTGTCTCCGGTGTTTGACAATAATTCATGAAGACAGGACGGCACACGCAGGACCTCTTGCTGTCATTTGTCATAGACAAAGATATAAGCAAAACTTATAACACAAAAAATATGTGGCAGGTTACTTTTATCCCATCCAAAATAGCATGGAAGTGGCCAACCCCCTGCAAATGGCCCGTCTCCATCAGCATTTTCTTCGAAAGATCGCATCACAAAAACTAGTAAAGGATGATGATTTAATTAAGACCAACACCCTGAATGAGGACAGCGAAGTGTGACGGAGTACATCTCGGTGCTGACTTCAATCTGAGTCAGCATCACTGACATCAATACAACCAACACCTGAGGAAATTCCATCATTCAGTCGTCTCTGTGCCATCAAGTTTGAGTGACATTTTGTATGTGTGCTGCCCATGATGACAGTCTTACTCTCCACCATACAACTTAATACCACATAAAAAGGGGAGAATGTAGCTGTTGTGGTTTCCAAAGAGGGCCATACAAGGCAGTGTGTTTAGTGACTATATGGCCCGATTTCACCAACTTGTGACAAGTCTAAACTTTTGAGACTGACCAAACAGACTGGTCTCAAATCCCACTCAATCTTTTCAATGTTATTCACACCCGAGTCACAAGTCTAAATCACAAAAACTGTTTCACCAACAAATTTTTTGGAAGAATTAGCTGGGAGTCACGGTCTAAGAAGGCCAAAATAGAGACCTGCTCAGAGCTAGTCTCAACAGCAGTTCTCACAGGTGAGCAAGTCTGATTTGTCTTGAAAAATGACAGAACATGAGCCCTGCAATTGTAAACTTTTCTGGACAATGATTATTGTTTGTAAAGAATGGCTATAATTTCTGTTAATATACTTTTTCAAACTGTAAACGAATGTACCTGCATCATGATTTGTAACTTTTTCTGAAATGAGTCTGCCGAGGCATAATTACATAGCTATTTTTATTATTACAGTGTATAATTTAACAGGAAAAAACAAACCAAGAAATAGGAATTCCTTTCATGCTTGTTTAGCTTAATGAAGAATATCAATAAATGTAGTCCATTAATAACAATTGCTGATCGATTTACCTTTCCGGACTATTTTACATAACTGTCCGCTGTTCTTAAGGATAATGTGGAAGTTGATTGCTTTGGACTAATCAACAACCAGGAGTAATAACCCGAATTCCATGAAAATCCATACCCAGACCTTGATATCAATAAAGTGAAAATTAAGTTCAGTAGCAGCATGCCTTTCCATTCAAACTGATTGTCCTTCAGTCGTGAAATTGATAGAAATTTGACAGACTGTATTTAATTTAAAGCAAAAATTGGAGAGAATGGCTCAACAGGATGTTTTTCAAATTTGCAGCGAAAGATAATTTTTTTTTTTATTGTTTCTGTTTACTCAGAACTAATGCTGCAGCAGACTGCTTTCAGTAGTGCAGAACAACATATTATATTGTATTTTTCTCATTTCATTAAGATGCTATATACTGATGACAAGCTTTCAAATTGATAATGATTCAAACTTGAACTTAGACAGAAGCTTTTTTACTGCAATTTCAATTAGTATGAGTTGCAAGGCCACTTGCTACGTAGCATTTTAACTTCCTCTGGTTGGTCCTTGATTGACTATCGGCCAATCAGAGGAAGCAGAAAACAAGCAAGTGGTCCAACCAACTCATACTTATTGAAATTGCACTAGAGATTTTTCCCCAAAGGACTAAAGATTTTAGGGAGGGTCCCTTAAGAGGTACTTAGCTAGGGATTCCCTTAACTTAGTACCTCTTAAGGGACCCTCCCTAAAATCTTTAGTCCTTTCGGGAAAAATCCCTAGTATGACGAGTTTTTGTTTATCCTTGATGTATCATGCCACGTCAAACCTGTTTCAATGGCAATAGTTATTCTGAGGGTCTGAAATGCACTTATTGCAAAACTCAAGATATTTTTTTTTCTTTCTGAAACGTTGGTTACAGTGAAGAGGGAGGACATCGCCAAGACAAGTACTTGTTGCAACAAGTTCAATGGAAGAATGCAACATTTTGCAAACACTGACAAATAGTTAGTTCTTTGATAAAACAATAACATTGTGTTGAAATTTGAAGAATAGTGGGGAAAAAGTGAAATGGACTTAATGTATGACCTGTAAAGGCCACTTCTTTTAGCACAAATGGACTGAGAGGTCAAAGACTCCTCAAGGAAAGAACAATTAGACTCTCTTTCAAAGGTGTTAATCAAGTTATGTCAACTCAGGTCTTGCATTTGAAGTGTTCTTGAGAAAAGGACATATATATTGCACTGTTAGAAATTTCCGTAGATTTTACGGTCAAATGACCGGCAGTTTTTCCTGCCAAAAGAAAACCGTAGAATATACGGGGACCTGTAGATGGTTTACACACACATGTTAACTTCACAGCTAAAAACCGTAAAATTAACAGGCTTTGTGCCGTGAATTGTACAAGGAAAAATGGATGTCTTTGTAGTAAACCACCTGGGTTATGTGAAATTTACAGCAATTTGATCGTAAAATTCACAGCCATTATTATTGTAAATTTTTCTGCACAGCACTGCATTTTACGGACCTTTTAAGGTAATATCAAATGTATATGTCCGTATAATTTTGATATATTACGGCCAACATGTAATATCCACTGCAGATTTCATGTGGAAAATACTCCCATGAAGTATGGAAATTTCACATTCCTCATTATTTTGTAATCATTCACTCATTTAACAGTAGCAGAGGTGCGAACCATCCCAACAGTACGTGAGGCAGGAAATAATTGCCCATTCAATTGGTTATATAAAAGGCACATAGCATGTATGTATGTACTGTAAGGAACCAAGAGAGTCTGCGGCTTTTTCCAGGAGTGCCATTGAAAAAGCCTACTCCCAATTGCAGGGACAGGCGTCAAAGAATGAAACCTGTATGCGGTGGTTACGGTTTGTGTGCTCATCAAAACGAATAAACATGTATGCATTGGACTTCTTTATTATGGTAGAATCACAAATATATCAAATAAAAGACAGGATCATGAAAGATATCTTACTATTAATTTATAAGCTTCAATAACAAACTGTATCCAGAGTGTATCAATATAATGTTGATCTTACAATTTATATAGTCTATTAACTGATTAGCTGCTTCATGCAATAACATTATTTCACTAAAGACGGCAGCATTTCTACACAAAGAAATTCTTTTGATGGAAATATTAAAGTCTGCATTATATATGTAAGAACAAATTGCCTCCAATATATTGAATATGTAGACTATAATCAACATTAAATGATACTGATTAGCTGCTTCACACAATAGCATTATTTCACAAAATAGGTGACAACATTTCCATACAACATAAATTCTTTTGATGAGCCAAATTCGATAGTGTGTCTTAAATATTGAAGTCTGCATTATATCTGTAAAAACACATTGTTTCCAATATATTGAATTTGTAGACTATAAAAACATCAAAGGATACTTATTAGCTGCTTCACACAATAATATTATTTCACTAAATAGTTGTGAACATCTCCACAGAACATCAATTCTTCTGATGAATTTAATTCAATAAATTTGTCTTAATATTAAATAAATTTGTCTTAATATTAAATAAATGTGTCATAATATTAAAGTCAGCATTCCATATTTTTGAGAACAAGCTGTATACCACATGCTGTCCAAGGTCCATACATGTTGTTCATACATGTAGACTATATGAAAAGTACCGTTTCCTCATTAGCTTGATTCATATTTCAAACAATTCCATCTAATGTCACTTTTTTTATGAACATGGCTCCAGAGGACAAGAATGCAATATCTAAAGAATTATTTTTAAATTTATCTTTGTATGTTCACTCAAAACAATGCCAGCATACATTATTGTATTTGCCAAAATGACAGAGGTTATAAAAAAGTTGCCATTTCATTGACTAAGTTCAAAACTTTCGGATTAATCGTCGTGTGTTTCTTTCCTTTCACTCGCTCCGGGTTTATCTTGAAGAAACACTGAAAAAAAAAAATTCAAAATGTAAAAGCTTTAAAAAATTACCCATTTTGTTTGATATTCTGTTGGGTTTATCTGTTATTGTTATATAACTTCCACATTTTCAAGTTTGCAAAAAATAGTCCAGCAGTGACCTCTTAGCCTCAATTTATTAATTCAGAGAAGTCAGTATCACTGTCAGTTACTATAACATTTTTCCCCTCTTATGGTTTTGCTACTGAAAAATGTATTGTCACTTGATTGCCTTCAGTTACAGGCCTATCAATCACTACCTTTTACTGTCCAACCAAGATAGAATAATGTTACCTCTGCACAATAAATTCGACGCTTGTTTGCACTTCTGGAGGATATGCGATATTCACGATGTAGTATTGTAGTAAGAGGCAAAAAGTCGTGCCGGAGCATCGTAGAAAGTCTTCATTTTTTCTATCACAACTCTATTGTCTACCAGCAGTGAGAAATCAGTTGCAGACATGACACCTGGAACAAAAGGAAAATGGTTAGATAACCAATAGCTGGGGAGAGGGAGGAGGATCACACAAACAACAATACAATGTCTGACTAAATCATTTTCCCAGTAACCCGATGTCAGTAACCCGATGTCGGCACCAATGTCTGCACAGATTCACAAATATTTAAGGTGTTCAAGAAATGGTTGATCAAGTCAAAATTGGTTGGGTAGAAATCATAAGGTAGTCATGGTCGCAGTGGGATAAAGCATTATGATAGATAGATAGGTATGGTAAGTGCAGCCCTCTAAGCCCAGTTCTGGGCACTCACGAGGGTTGATTGATGAGATGGGAGAGAGAGTAAATGCCCTCAACATGTTATACATTTAACCCATGTGAGGCATCTTTTACTTACCCAGCACAGACACTGATACAAGGGGCCACAACTTAACGTCTCACATAACTTACCTTTTAACGGGTTAAAGGTAAAGTTATGGGAGTTAACCACTTTAGGATAATCCGTGTTAAGCATTGATACAATGTGGCACTGAATGACATCCAGCTCGAATTTTTGAACCCAGGCAGGCAAAGACCTTCAGGCGGGCACCTAAACCACTCAGCCAGTCAGCTACCCAAGAAAAGACCAAATTTCAGGGTAGGTATAAAATCTTGCTACTGTACACTCACAATAAAGAAACGTACCACTTCATTTGTGCTTATAATTTGTGAGATAATTTTTTTTGGCTAAAACCAATTAAACAGTGTTGATCCTATTATAAACATGTGCTGAAAATCATTCAAGTGCGACCGTTTTTCCCTAACATTTACCTCTTACCTTGTGGGACCATTTCCGGAACATTTCCTTTTACTTTGTTTATCACAGTTGGATTTTTTTTAAATGGCCCCATACCCAGATTACCCACATCTCACCAAAAAAATCTAGGCGTCATTTCGCATTGAGCGACAAATAGCCATAAAAAAACGAAAAAATGGTGACATTATGCTTTATTTTTGATAGCTACAGATCACCTTCCAGATGTGGGTTTCATACAGCAAGGGAAATGACTCATGTTATTTGGCTTTGAATTGAGTTATTTTCAAAAATTAGTCTTCTGTTTGATATTTTGATGTGAACATAGCATTTGCAATGCAGCATTCCGAGATGCAACTGGTCATGTCATGTAAACTTTTCATAAAAGTAACAAATGCACAATGGTGATCTGTAGCTAAAATTGAAGCATTTTTCTGCTTTTTTAGGATTCACTTCGAAATGACACCCCAATTCTTTTAGTGAGATGTGGGTATGGGCATTAAAAAAAAAACCCAAATATGATAAACAAGGTCAAAGGTTAAGAGGAAATGGTCGCACTTCAATTATTTTCACATTGATACATTTTTGTAATAGGATCACTACTGTTTAATTGGTTTTGGCCCAAAAAATCGTACAAATTATCAGCAAAAATGAAGGGGGTGTTTGTTTTTTTGTTGAGTGTACATGTAGAACTGATACCTGTTTAATGTTCAGGGATTTTTTCGAAGTAGCCAGACTTTGTCAATGACATCTAAAAAAGGCATATTTACCATATCAAACTATCATTCGTGATACTGGCACTCATTGTTCTTCTGCCACCTCTAGTCTGCTCAAATGTTCCTGTAAACAGAGATACAAATATTTTTTCACTTGATACAAGAGAAGGCATAATTGAAGCATTACCAGCTGGTTTGCTATGAATATCATCAAATTGTTTAGGCCTACAGCCTAAATATCAGGACCTATGATGTTTTTAGAATCACTGTCAAACATAGTTATGACATCACCAGCATTGCAGAATGAGATGCCTGATGACGTCACAAAACAGCGGCCCAAATAATGCAATTGTGATGTCATGACAATTGTTGCTCCATGGGTACATCACGGTTCTGTATTTAAATGGTCTTCTTGAAAAAAACCCTTCCAATAATATTTAAATCAGGTGAAAAAATTAACTACCCATTCGAGCACTACATAACAATATCCTGATTGTGACCTTGATGTGAGCGGTTTTGTCATGTTGTTATATTTCAATACTGCAGTGGCATAGCCAGATAATTTCCTAGAGTGGGGCAAGTGGTGTTTCATCATCATGCTGAAAGGCACAAGAAACTGAACAAAATGCAGAAATTTGTTGGATCATAATATATAGCATCTGCAAAGTAATCAAGAAATGCCAAATGATAATTATCAGTCTTCACAGGGGAGGGGAGGGCAAGGATGGCTGGGGGGGGGGGATGGGCTTGCCTCCCTTTCGACTACCCAACCCCCGCCCTGCCCCCCCCCCCCAGTTTAAGTCAAAAGTGTCACTTTAAAACTTTTTCCTGCCATTACAGAAATGTGAAGTCATCATGAAGCAACCATGACAACACATTGACATTGTTTGGGCTCTTGTTTGATTTTGACATCAGGCAGCTGCAATGCCGTTGACGTCTTAACCATTGCTTAAGAATATCGGAGAGACGAGAGGGAGAGATGAGAGGGAGAGATGAGAGGGAGAGACGAGAGGCAGAGACGAGAGGCAGAGACGAGAGGGAGGGACGAGAGGGAGAGTCGAGAGGGAGAGATGAGAGGGAGAGATGAGAGGGAGAGAGAAGAGGGAGAGGAGAGGGAGAGAGAGAGAGAGAGAGAGGGGGAGTGGAGAAGGGGAGAAGGGAGGGATTGAGAAGGGAGAGGGAGAGAGGAGAGGAAGGGAGAAGATGGAGAGAGGAGAGGAGAGAGGAGAGGAGAGAGGAGAGGAGAGAGGAGAGGAGAGGGAGAGAGGAGAGGGATTGAGGAGATGGAGAGAAGAGAGGTAGACCAACCAGCAACGAAATCTTATCCCATTCATATTCTTTGTTGTCCACTTATCTCAAGTTTGACTGAGTGATTGTCTCGCAGCTTAAGTGGGTTATTCAATATGGTATCAGGAATTTGTTTATTACATCTAAAGCACCCGGGTGATAAATAACATATTTCCTCTCTTGTGGTTAATAACCAATACCTATTTCGAAATGGCTCTACGGCAACAGAAAGGCAGGGGAAATAAAGAAGGAAAGGAGAGGAGAGGGTGGGGGCCGGGGGGAAAGGGAATAAGGAGGGACTGGTGCAGAGGGGAAAGGGGATAGGATTGGGAGTGGTTGAAGGGCAGTGGGTTGTGGATGGAGAGGTAGACAGATGCCAGAGGGGAGATTGAAGAGGCAGCATTCAAGACTGTTTTTAAAAACATTGCATGTCCATATTTATAACTTCGTAAATTAAGCAAGGAGAATTTGGAAGTTACACTGTCACAAAACTACATTTTAATATTAATACAAATATATGTGAAATAATGCAAACCTCACCGATTAGTTGGAGAGTCATGGGCTATATTTCATTAAATTGGCATGAATCTACTGTTGGGATCAATGTGCCACTGACCTTGGAAGAGTTGACAGCTTGAAAGACCTGAAGACACAATCATGGAAGACCTATCCATGAATCTCACGACTTGTTCATCAACTGGTGTTGCACAAGACGCATGTACTTCATCGGCCTCTGTCTTGAATCTGAAAATTGACAACACTCTTTAATTGCTTATGCTTATAAGTTTAGCCTCTCCCCACCCTATACGAAGGCAGGAAAGAGGAGATTGAAGGAAAACAGAAAGAGGATTTAGGGACATCAGACTGTGATAGAAAAGAGGGAGAAGTTTGGAAGTGAAGGAGGTGGGAGAAGAAAAGAAGGAAAAGAGGAAAGAAGGAAGGGAAAATGAGAGAAGAGGGGGATTAAGGAGTAAGAGAAAGATTGAGATTCACCAGCGAGCAACCAAGATTATTTCAAAATTGTTGGACTTACAGTAGGCGACGTCAAGTGCTTACAGAATTGGACTGAAATGTTCCTTGTGAGTCATCAGGAATGTATGAGTTCATAGCCTATACTTGCAATGGTATGAAAATGTGTCATCAGCTGCGTATCAATGAGGTCACAAGTTACTCAATGACTTATTGCCAGTTCATTTCAATGTAATCTAGAGGGCCTGTTATGAGGTCATTAGCAGCTGAATTTAAGAACACGTCAATCATCTTCTGTAACTGAGAGGTGAAAAAAAAACAACATAGGCTGCACAGCAGCAAACCTTCAGCGAAAGACATCTGTAAAGTCATAAAAGCGATGTTGACAAAATTGGTATAATGCAATCTTGGCCTGAAATTATCTATATACCCGCTGCCCTACCATCTGCCCGCCTGCCTGCCAGGGTATGTAAAACCATGGAAAGGCTGAACTAGACAAATTTACACATATTATGTTGCAGTTTCATACATGTACAGGGAATAGGTTATGAGCTGTGGGTCAAAAACCAAGAAGTATATTAATTTATATTTTTCAAATTTTTTCTAAATATTTAAAAAGTGTTAAAAGTACCTATCAATGAGACCAGTGAAAGATCTTTATAGGCAATATGTGGATGAATTTTTGTCAAGGTACATCCAAAAGAGGCTAAGTTTTGGACCAGAAACCAAAAATTATAATTTGCAATATATTTTGTCAATATTTCAAAAAGTATAGAATGACCATGAATCACACCATCAAAAGGCACAGCAGCATTATATAGGTGATATGTGTATGAAATGTCATCCATGTACATACAATACTGGGCAAGTTTTGGGCCAGAAATGAAAAAAAATTGTTTTTATTATTTTTTCTCAATATTTCAAAAACTATAGAATACACATCAAACAGACCATCAAAAGGCACAATTGGACCACATAGGCTATATGTGTATCAAATTTCATCAATGTACACACCGGGTGCTACATCACAATGTTGTTACCTATTGTTTTAGAAATAGGTCATGTTTATGTCAAGACATTGTGCTGCAGAACTTGACACAATTAGCAGATTGATTGGTGGTTGAAGGTGAGTTTTCTTTATTTATACCTAATTCCTCTCACTGAAGATAATGTACAACAGGCCTAATGACTAGTTATATACCTATACAAAATATCTGCAATGTATTATATCTGCAAAAAGGTCTGTGTTGGGAGAAGATAGCATTATAAGTGGTGAACTCAATACAAGCTAACATGTGTGCATGGTTATCATGCTTGTAAACGCTTTCTAATGTCTCCATAAAATAGCAACAGCCACCTGGATGCCTTCTAATTAACAAAATAGTACTGCTCCTAAGATCTTACTTGCAGAAACGCAGAATTACTTTGTCCAGAGTCCAAAACAGTATCTGTAGCAACATTGTGAGAACAGTGACAACATTGTGTCACAGTTTAAGCTGAGTTACATTAGATAAGATCACTGAACTGAATGTCCATTTCCTAGGCTATTTATGGCATTTTTGAGTGGTAAACCATTAAATAGTATATTTTTATGTTGTAGATTTCCTCTTTGGCCAAGAAGATGCTGGACTGCAGGATGTGCAGAATAATTTAACAGTGCCTCGCGCAGGGAGGAATCAGCTTGGAAAGACTCCGCCAAATATTCTTGTATTTCGTGCTGATCAGTAAACTGATGAGTAAAGTATTTTTCCCTTTGTTTGGAGTCCGCTAATTTAAAACAACAGAAATTATTTCTTATTTTCCTCCAGCTACATCTACACACCACATCCATCAATGGCATCATTTTGTGGGGTTTCTTGAACATTTTTGTTGATTTATTTGTATGGTTTTTTTTACTTGCCTTAATATTGAAGATGCACACTGGTCACTTGTAGTCATCGATTGTCATTGTAAACACTCATATTATAGAGCTCAAAATATTGCCCTGTGAAGGTGCAGTCATGAATGATTTTGTTATTGTTTTCATAAAATGATGTTAATAAAAAATATTGCAATTAAAAAAAGGTTGTTTTTTTCTACTTTAAATCTTAGTTGATTTTCGGAACGGCACACCTTTACTGGAGTAGAGAGCATTTTTGACAACTCAGCCTTATCATTCACCTGAATCTAAAACCCCATCTGTCCTTGATTTTCTACAATACTTTTTAATCATCTGCCCAACATGATTAGCGTTTCTTGGTTGCATTATTAACGTTACTCCAGCAGTCAAAGAGTGATTCCTGGCACAACATACATCAAGAAGTACCATATTCTGTTTTCCATTGAATTCTGTACAACAGTTAGCTGTACTTCTTGAATGAAATTCAATTTATAACAGTGAATAAATATGGCATATCCGAGTAATATTAGAGGAGAAACCACTGATTGCTTCATTTGAGCCTTGTTCGTGTTGCATCCCCCACCCACATTGCTGGTGTACATGTATATGACATTTTGAAAGCCGTTAAAAATTTTGAAGTGAAGTTTCACTCATAAAATAAAGAAAATATGCATGTTTCCTGTCACTTCTTGAGGTCGGAAAAAAATTGTGTCTGTTGGAAGATAAGGGGCTCTACGTCGCAATGTCATTTTTTTAAAGGAGGCCTGTGTTGCTGTGTTTATTTTCACCCATAAACCCCTACAGTGCCCCATCACTGTACACCTCAGTCTTTTTTTCTTTTACTTAATGCCTCAGTCTGTTGAACTTCCATCATACTGGGCCCAGATCAGAAGTATCACACAATGTCTTGACAATGAGCACAATGTCGCTACAATAATTTGTTATGCATGTTGAGAACTTATTACATCATTGAATGACCTTTTTGTGTCAAGATGTCTTTTCTTTAGTCTATAGTCTGTAAAGAAGCAATAATTTGCATAGAAATGTACTTCAGTGATATTTTACAGCATATAAAACGATCCTGAGAGGAAATTCTGTGGCCTTGCACAACTTATAGAGCTATCTCCTCCAAATATGCTGGTCAAATACTCAAAATTTAAATCATATTTATTACTTGATGCTTTGTTCTAGTCATTGTCAACCCTTTTGTGTAAATACATTTGATTGAACTGTCACAAAAATGATTTTCCTACTTGACATACGATTTCTGGGTCAAAATCATAGTCACAATGTGTTGACATAAACATGACCTATTTCTAAAACAATAGGTAACAACATTGTGATGTAGCACCCGGTGTACATGCGATAGTGAGCGAGTCTTGATCCGGAAACGAAAAAAATAATTTTTTATCTTTTTGTTTAATATTTCAAAAAGTATGGATTATCTATCAATCAGACCATCAAAAGGCACAACTAGACCATAATATTATTATGGGCTATACCAAATTTCATCTATGTACATGCAATAGGGCCCGAGTTCTGGCCCGGAAACTATCTATCCGCCCGCCGCCCGGACGCCCAACTGCCAGACCGCCCGCCCGCCCGGCTGACGGACAACTTTTTACCAAAGTGATAGCAATACCTTCTTCGAACTTCGTTCGCTGAAGGTAAAAAGGAAAGGAGGAAAGAGGGAAAGAGTGACAGGTGGTAGGAGAGAAAGTGGGCAGGAGGGGTAGAAAGAGAGGGAATAGGGAAAAGGAAGGAGAGAGCAGATAGGGAATAGGGGATGAAACAGGGAAGAGAAGTGGGGAGGGAGAGAGGAGAGGGAGAGAGGAGAGGGAGAGAGGAGAGGGAGAGAGGAGAGGGAGAGAGGAGAGGGAGAGAGGAGAGGGAAAGAGGAGAGGGAGACAGGAGAGGGAGACAGGAGAGGGAGACAGGAGAGGGAGACAGGAGAGGGAGACAGGAGAGGGATAGGAGGAGAGAGGACAGGGCATAGAGGACAGGAGAGGATAGGGATGCTAGGGTAGGGGTGCAGGATAGGGGAGATAGGATAGGGGAGATATGATAGGGGAGAAAGGATAGGGGAGATAGGGGGAGGGAGAGGTGCAGGGAGAGGGGGAGAGAGGGAGAGAGATTTGCCAGACAGCAACCATGGTTATTTCAGAATTGTTGGACGTAAAGAAGGAAAAGAGGAAGAAGGGAAAGGGGATTGAGAGGAGAGGGGAAGATGGAGAATGAGGGGAGGACAGGGGAGATAGCGTAGGGCACATAGGATAGGGTGAAGGCAGAGGGCACATAGGATAGGGTGAAGGCAGAGGGCAATGGAGAGGAGCCAAGATTGACCAGTGAGAGTGACGGACAAAAGGAGGGAGAGGGCGATGCTAGTGGGGAGATTGACTTCCAGCAATCAAGGTTATTTTTTAACCAGAACCGCAAGTGGTTTAAACGCTTGCCTGTCAATGTGAAATCTATCAATGTGTGCCAGATTATCACCCACAGGCCAATACCTGTAATTTTATAACTCTAAGCGATATATTACGGCTACAATGGGCAGTTAAAGTAAGAAATATTGCTGCCAAAATTACCATAATCATGGATTTATTGACATGTTCCTGATCCATGCCCACAGGCCAATAACGGTATCTACTTTCAAAACTCTAAGCAAAGTAGCAAGGTCACAATGGGCAGTTCAAGGATATCAGCCATTCTAAAGTGAACATTTTCGTGGCCATCTTGAATTTCTCAACATGTTCCTGATTCATACCCACAGGCCAATACCTGTACCAAATTTCATAACTGTAAGCGAAATATTGAGATCACAATGGGCAGTTCAAGAAATGAAGAAAGATTGCTGACAAAATGGCTGCCATCTTGGATGTTCCCGATCAATACCCACAGGCCAATACATGTACCAAATTTTATAACTCTAAGTGAAATATTAAGGTCACAATGGCCAATTCAAGAAATGAAAGATGGCTGAAAAATTGGCCATCATCTTAGATATTTCAGCATGTTCCTGATCAATACCCAGAGGCCAATACCTGCACCAACTTTCATAACTGTAAGTGAAATACTAAGGTCACAATGGTCAGTTCAAGAATGAAGAAAGATGGCTGTCAAAATGGCCACCACAAAAGTCAGCCATCTTGGATTTCTCAAAATGTTCCCGATCAATGCCCACAGGCCAATACCTGTACCAAATTTCATAACTCTAAGTGAAATATTGTGGTCACAATGTGCAATTCAAGAATGAAGAAAGATGGCTGCCAAAATGGCCACCACAAAATGGCCACCATCTTGGATTTCTCAACATAATCCCGATCGATACCCACAGGCAAATACCTGTAACAAATTTCATAACTCTAAGCGAAATATTACGGTCACAATGGGCAGTTCAAGAAATGAAGAAAGATGGCTGCCAAAATGGCCCCCCACTTGTATTTCTTAACGTGTTCCTGATCCATACCCACAGGCCAATACCTGTACCAAATTTCATAACTGTAAGTGAAATATTAAGGTCAGAATGGGCAGTTAAAGAATGAAGATGGCTGCCAAAATGACCACCACAAAATGGCAGCCATCTTGGATTTCTCTACATGTTCCCAATCCATACCTATAGCCCCATACCTTCACCAAATTTCATATTCATGCCATAAGCGGAAAACTAAGGTCACAAATGGACACTTACACAAACCTTAACCAGGACAACGCCGACGATGCCGAAGATCGAGTGACCACAATAGCTCTTCATTTTCAAAGAAAATAGATGAGCCAAAAACCATAATTATAGCTTTGCAAAATAAGCCAAGAGAATTTAGAAGTTAAACTGTTGCAAAACATGCAATTACATTTGGAAATTAATGCAATAATTAACAATTGCAAACCCCAGTGATTACTAACAAATTACTTTGCTATATTTCACTAGATGAGGGCAGACATAGTATATTATATAACTATGAGTGAGTTTTTGAGCATTAATTATTTGGAGGAAAGGAGAGCAGACATAAAAATGTTGTTGTGCCACTAACCTTGGAAGAGTTGACAGCTTCAAAGACCTGAAGAAACACAATCATGAAAGGCCTCTCCATGAAGTAGCATTGCACAATTAACACACACATGTACTTCATCCAATCAGCCTCTGTCTTGAATCTGAAAATTAGACAACACTCTTTAACTTGTATAGGCTTAGAAGCTTCTTGTTGATAGTTTGCTATTGAGTTGATTGCCTTCGGTGCTTAAGTCTTAAGTCTGCAAACATGACCAATGAAACCCAGACCAAAGTCCTTAAGTGACACTTTCACTGCAAAGCTATTTTAAAATCATATTGATAGTTGTGTAAAATGTAATCACATGTAAAACGTAAAATAATGACAAATAAATTCTTTAAATAAATAATAAATGGTGCGAGAAATACAATAAAATTATAATATTTTTACATAGTAGGCCTATTAATATTCAAACATTGTAGACAATTTAGAATGTAGCATTTGGGTTATTCTAGTCTACAGGGAGATGATAATTTATTCATACTGATTAATAAATGAGTCCGTTAAGGAGGGGGTGGATGGATGATTGGGGATTTACGACATGTATTTATGCACTTGGTAGGCTAATTAGGACAGGGGAGGCCACGGCAATGAGGCGAAGGATGATTGCAACAGCCGTCCAACATAGGCCAGGGTGACCCAGCAAGAGCTGGATTCGAACCCTGGACCAAGTGATTGGCAGCCCAGCACGTTACCCTGGACCAAGTGATTGGCAGCCCAGCATGTTACCACTAGACCAACCCTCCCTCTCGTTAAGGAGGGGGAGGATTAGCTCAGTGGTAGAGTGTTGGGCTGGCAATCAATGGGTCCAGGGTTCAACTTCAGCTCTTGCAGAGCCACTTGTCCTACTCCTGTGCTAATTAACCTATCAAGACTAGTGCATAAATAGAGGACGTAGAGCCCCATTCATCCTCTTCAAGGAATATCTGTCAAAAAAATATTGTGGGTTGTGGAACCATACATAGACGTACCGGGCGCGCAATTTTTTGGGGGCGGGGCGAGCGACATTTGCCCGAATTTAAAGATTTAAATTTAATGCAATTTTAAATGAAATTACCTGGAAACTATTAATTTTTGATATTTTAATTTAATCATCTGCCCAAATTTTTTAGCCCTTTTACCCGAATCTTACTTTTTCCCAAACTTTTGGGGGGTAATCGCCCCCCCTGCCCCCCCCTCCGGTACGGCTATGGAACCATACCATTTTATTACTTCAATACAACCATTACAGTAGTTATTAAATAATAGGCAATTAGATATAATTTAGCATTATCATGCATGCTAAATGAAGAAATCTTACCTTGCTTATAAATGTGTCTCATCAGTCCTGCTTCAAGAGATTAAATGACTGCTCTTAAGTTTAAACACCTTAAGGCATTGCCAATAAAGCTTCTTTAAGGGCACAGAAAACAAAAACAAGGCTAAGTCTTCAGTTACAGTTTTTAAACCGTGAATTCATAAAACACGTTATAATAACAACAAGAAAGCTGTAATTTCTACAGTTTCATGATCACGGTCGTTTGACCGTATAAATTACGGAATAAAACCGTTGATTGTACTGAAATTTCTAACAGTGTGTGTTGGTTCCCAGTTGGTTTCCAAGAAACAATATCATATTTGACCGGGTTTTTGTTGTTTATTTTTTGCCTGCATATATTTGTTTTTATATGCTACATGCACAAGTATGCTTAAAACTCCGAAAATAGACATGATCAATTACATACAAAATTTTTGATATCATGATTGTTCAGTGTTAATTTGTCATGCTTCATACCCATACAGTAAAGAGGTTAGATGCATGCACTGATATAAAAGATTCATGCACGATTTAAACCCAAGTCCAAGAGTTTATTTAGTCTATTTATTTAAGAGGGAAAGTGGGAATATAGAGGAGGAAGAAGAAGAGGAGTAACAAGACGAAGGGGAAATGCATTATAGTTAAATAGATCAGTTAGTCAGAGAGATAGAGAGAGTGCATTGGCAGACCAATAGTGATAGTGTTAGTGGTGAAGGGATTTAAATTTACTTGCAAACATACTATTGTATTCTCTGTTCTTCTATCTCCCTCTTCTCCTTCCTCTCCCTTTCTCTTCCTAATAGGTCTCAGCATATGGTATCTTGCTGTGTATTTATGGCAACTTCCATTGTTATGTCATTTTCTGTGTTTCCTGTCCGGTCCCATTATGTTCTGTTTGCGAGGCAACTATGACAGGTTGATGCCCAAGGTTAATGCTTGGTTTGACATTTATGGACATACACGTGGAACCAGATTGCTCAATGACCATGCATTCTGATCATACTTAGTGCTCTTTATAACCAAGTATGACAAACAATATGCAAGATAATACAAGTAGGACTATACGGGATTTACTTATCGGCAGTGCAGTAGGGTATATAGGAAAAACAATGAAACTGACAGGCCTGTACAATCTTGATGAAACCGGTGCAATCTCCATTAGATTTATATCTCTGTAGTATTTGTGGTACTAATGCAGTAACTACAACTATTACCTTTGCTTCTGCATATATTTTAGGATTACAATTTACACTCAACATTCAAGGTTATCTCTTTGCCTTTCCTATTCACCACAATTTAATCTTTTTGCTTTGTGCGCTCTTAACACAAAAGGTTCTTTATGGTATATAAAGAACCCACAACCAAAAAAGGTTCTAATTTTTTAGGGTTAAATTGAATTGAAAAGGTTCAATACTTGGTGGGAAGGCCCTGTGATAGGACCCTATATATGCTCCCAACTTGAGGGAAAGGGGTTCCATTGTTGGAGTTCAGTGCAGCTGGATCTAAATGTTGTTTTCGTTTGCTGTTGGAACCTTTTTAAAGTTGAGTAATGAACCTTTTGGGGTTCCTCATCTATACCAGCTTATAGAACCCTTAAAGGTTCCATATAAAACCTTTTTATAAAGAGTGTAGATGTGGCTTGGTATTTTCCTTAATTTCTCAGTGACTTTTCATCCAAGCATTCAGTTTCCAATTTTCAGACGAAAGTAAGACCCACAGAATGAACGTGTTATTGAGTAAAAAAGGTCACTGCAATCTCACCTGGTGCACTAGTACATTTGTTAACTATACCTATGCTAATAGGCAGTTCTTTTTTTACCTCTTGCAATTGTCCAACACACTCCCTACATGTAGATCATGTTTTTAAATATTTAATATCGGGCTCCACAAAGGAAAACAAAGCTTGGTGACTAATATCAATGAATACTGAAAGCCATGCATAATAAGGACCTTGCTGTCCATTTGCTGCCAAGGGCCAAATCTGCAGGGAATGATCACTATACAATTTCCGGAACCTCGGTGCTCTACAAACAACCACTGCAAACACACAACGGAGCACAAAAGTGCTGCAGATAGATGCTGAGTTGAGAGCTAAATTGGCCAAAATGCTGTCAGTGCTCTGAGGTTTTTTCTACTACTTACAATACAACAATCTACACCAAGCACAAGATTACCCAGCTTCTGTCATATCACATTGCACAGATGTATCTTGCAGCTTTTTTGTTTTATCAAAGTGACATGATAATTAAAAGTAAATTGGTGGGGGGCGGGGGGGACATGTCCCCCCACATTTTTGACCCCGGGGGACATAATATGAAATGTCCCCCCACACTTTCTTGTGTGAAAACGAAATTTGTTGTCACTGTTGTGGTAATGGCCCTTGGGCACAATTTAGTAGGGTGCTGTTCTAAGAGACATGTCCCCCACCTTTCTGCTTCGCCAGGTTACTATGCCATACAATGGTTGGGAATTCAAGAATTTAAAAAAGGCTGACTCAGTTATTCGCGGATACGTCAGCTGATTCTGACTGCAAGACCACCTTGTCCCCCCCCCCCACATTTTCCCCAAAAATCATGACCCTGTATACGAGGTCAAAAGTGTGATCCAGAGGTCATTAGGTTTTCCCCTGAGGTCATAACATGCCTTCCAGCTCATGTTTTCTCTTTTGTTATGACTTTTCCAATCTGTGAAGCTCTGTCATTGCTGCATAAAATGTGTTTATTGCTGACCCTGTTTGCCCAACTCAAACTCCATCTCCAGGGGTTAATGTTTATGGGTCTTGTTAGTGTCAGCCACCGCAATAGGTCAACTGACACATCAGATTTTACACAACGGAGTGT
This sequence comes from Platynereis dumerilii, assembly GCA_026936325.1. Lineage (NCBI taxonomy): Eukaryota > Metazoa > Annelida > Polychaeta > Phyllodocida > Nereididae > Platynereis > Platynereis dumerilii. The sequence continues at coordinate 27,780,244 of JAPTHN010000004.1, forward strand.
ACAATTTGGCCGTCATTTTGGTCAAAATGAATCTCACTGTAATGCTACATTCTCACGGCGGCTCCGGAGAACTATCTAAATTGGCGTTGAAGTATTTCCTGGTAATTTGGATGAATTTGGGTGATCCGCCGTCGACTTTTCATATCCCCCCAGGGGAAGTTTTTGTTCCCCTCAGGGGTTCCTAGAAATGGAAAAACTGCGCCGTGGATGTCAAAAAAGATTCAACTGGTACAAACTTTTTTTTCATGACGGCGGAACAGAGCCCAAAATTTTATTGATTTTTTGATGTCCGGCGGGGATTTTTTCAGTGAGAACATCTCAAAAACATCTCCGGCGGGATATTAGGACATCCCCTGCCCCTGAGGGGACCTCTCCTGCCCCCGCGGGGACCTCTCCTGCCCCTGGGGGGACATTTGAAGCCTCGCCGGCAGTTATTGACATCCCGTCGCAGTGAAATAGGTTCCCTGAGGGGCAGTTATAGGTTCCCTGAGGGGTACTTTTTATATCTCGGGGCGATATAAAAGTATCCCTCAGGAGGAGGAAATTCCTTTCCCCCGGCGAACTTTTGGGGTCGGCGTACAACTTTTCTTCCCTACAGTGAACAACAAGAACCCCACCGTGATATGCTTTTAATTAATTATGTAATGGTTTTATAAACATTGTATGTCGCCGGGATGGTCATTTTTTTCCTAGAATTCAACTCAAGCTACCCCTCAGTGGTAAAAAAGTTCTCCGTAACGTGCAGTGTGAACTGGGCATAAGATATTGTTAAAAACATCATATAGCGGGGCAGATATGTAAAAAAATAGTGCATTTATACATAGAAGCATGAAACTTGGCACAAACTTAAAAAATAGCATGCAATGCATGCGCCGTGTCCTCGGGCCAAAAATTTTTTGAGGTATTGGTTATGACATCACCAGAAGTGTTGCAACAGGAGATGGCAGATGATGTCATGAAGGATAGAATAGGCGAAACAATGGGATTTACAAGTGTTAGGCAGTGAGGACAGCATTGTAAATTCAACTTGTCACAACTGATGTAACTTCACATAAATTGAATTCTGAGTTGTTTGTTAAATTGTGGTTGAATAAAAATATCTTGAGTCTGATCTGAATCTGTTAGAATGTTTTATCATCTGACTAGTCTGTATGGAAATTATAAAAGCAGCTGTACCCCTTTTGGGAGTGATCACTCTGGTTTCTGCACCAGCAGCAGCATGGGGGCAGTTTTACGGTATTTGCACTCGACCAATTTTTCGTCTCTAAGCAATTACTCTTAGAAAAGTATGACAGGTACACAGAAATTTGTCTTGATGTCAATCTTGTTCTACACTGAAGTATAAGTGTACCAAATTTTACCTTGCTACGATACTTAGTTTTGATACAGCAGGTGATTTATGACCAATTTTTGCACTTTTTTGTGTCTCACAGGCAGTTTCGCATATTTTTATGGCAACACAGAAAAGCAAATGCAGGCAGTTGTGATTCATGTTAATGATGCCTGTCTGGACCTATGTCTTGGGCATAAAATACAACAGGTTTCATGTGAATAAGTTATATACGAAACGAGCTGTCTCCCAAAATGTAGAAAATGGCATGTGTCAAAAAGATTGTCTTCGATGGACCGTTTATTACTGCATATGCTGTTATGAATCAGTATCAAAGACTGTATCTACCATTTGTGTCAATTTTGTAGCTGGAGACATGTCTCAAGGTAAATCAAAACAGTTTATTCCAGAATCTATACCTTGTTTTCTGAATTTGAGGCTTGAATACGATGTCAAAAAAATGTGTCCTATCCAGTACGAGGAAAAAACACTCAGGATTCGGAAGGAAGAAACAAGCTATTTGCGTTTTCTTTTCTCGATTGTATGCCTCTACATCAATGTGACAAATGCAAGTTGAAAAGATATCCAGGCAATGCACAGACATTTTCTCAGAAATTAAAATTCATAATGTCACAAAATGTCTTCTCCAGTACATCATAAGTTTCGCTCTGATTCAAGTCTTTTAACACTGGATTCATTAAAGAAAAGAACATGGCTAAAATAAATAATTTAACCAGGATGCCTAAAAAGGGTATTTATAAATATAGAAAATAAAGATATATGTTTTTAGATTATCAAATTGCACTATTATGAGAAAATCAAACTTGAGAGTAAAAGGCACTTATTTTATGTAATATATCATTATAACTGAAATTTTTGCAAATAACAGAGTGACTGAACAAGATAATGTGTAAATATCTTGTTTATGGAGCAATTCAAGCTGATTTTTTTTCTGAGCCTTAATTTTGGGTCATTTTCGGTGATTTTTCTCTCTAGAACATGGTCTTTCACACAAAGGAAACACTATGAGTTCAAATCATACAGCAACAAAACTTGACTTTGAGTTAGTATGAGCCTAAGCATTATTTATCTTGGCAATCATGTGTCTATTGAGACTAAAACCTTACTAAACACTCTAAAACATAAACCTTGAGAGTAAGGAATAATTAATTTCTTTAATTTCGTCATTGAAAATAGTTGGAAATAAAGTTATGCCATATTTCATCAAAATTTAAGTTTTGTATTGCTTTTGGGGGTTCTATGCAACAAGATGGCTGGATTTCCATTGCAAAAATAAAAAAATTAGTATTCACACACATTCTTTCGGATAAACATTTTTTTCAAAAATTCAAACATTGCCTACTTTATGGAGTGGCAATTTGGTGATAAAACAACAAATCACATGTGTTCTTGTTGATTTATGAATCTTCAATATGTTCATTTCATGATAGCATGAAGGAAATTCTCATTTACAAACCTTTATTTTTACCCCCCATGAGACACTTTGAGTGCAGATACTGTAAAACTGCCCATCATGGGAGAACATGTTCATGTGTAGCCTACAATGCCTACATGTATTGTGTAGCAGACCTATTGATAATGTGTTGAATGACCTGTATTTCTCTACAGCCTAGATTCCACAACACAGTCTCAATGTACTGATCTCACTCCTTTCTGCAGACTGCACAAGCATTGTTCCACATATTCCAAGTTGAAACTGCAGAAAAAGTGATTTCTGTTACAGAAAAGTGATGGCTTAGAAAAGGAGTCAAGGACACAATCATTCATTATTTTAATAAAAAGGTATAAGCAATGGCACATAAAAGTCAGAATATCTGATTGGGATAAAAATAAAACAAATTCCAAATTAGTGAACAATATATGTACATCAACTTGTCATGAAGTAGCTTTACCTTTGTACTTGTAAGTTTAATGTGAACAGGGTTGCTGCTGGTGCATGTGCTGCAATGGAGTTGGAGTGACACAGGCAGGCCAGGGGGAGGGGTGATAACTCCCAAAAAGGGGTAAAGGCTGAACTGGGCCACCCTGACTCACTTACATAGGCAAAGTATAGGAGTGCTGGGAGAGAGTTTGTCTTTGCTTACAGTTACCAGCCAGGTGGCGCATCAGTCTGGTAATATCAGTACTACCCCTTACGGATAAACAGCACAACACAGAGCCGGTTTTTGCAGAAGGGGTTTATAAGGTGATTGAGCCATCGAACAAAATAGCTTGCATGAAGTAAATAAAGGATGGAGAGGCAGGAAACTTTAGGCAGGGAAGCTCAAGTACCATTATGATCACTAGGATACATGCATTGTGATTGTCATTTGGCCTGTGAAACGTTTTTCTGAAAACACCAAGTTGTGTAGTTGACGGGAAGTGGCTTTGAAAACAATGTGTCCTCTTCGGGGGGTTCCCCCCCGAGGACACAAAAACATCTATATGAATATATTTGGATAGGGAGCCACCTCAAATTTAGCTTATGTGGCTACTGGCAGCTATTTTCAAATTGTGTTTTTTATTCCTTCTCTAGGTATTAAGTACATTACTATAAACTTTTTTGGTAGCCAGGACTATTTTCCGGCTTATTAGAATCCATTTTGGAAGAAATATTGATTCAAAGGCTGGATTTCGCGGTTACGAATGGTTACGCCAATTCTTTTTCAATCTCAAAATTAGTTACATATTTGAATTCCTTGCAAAAAGAGCTTTCAAATGAGTACCCGCATCAATGGGTTTCGAAAATTTGGTGTGAAAATGGAAAAAATGAAAATTAAATGTTTTTTGAAGATTTCAGTTTCAGTTTAATCTTGACAAAAAATTCACTGAAACTATTGATGCTACCATTCATTTGAAAGCTTTTTTTGCAAGGAATTCAAATATGTAGTCTGATTAAATATCAATTGAGATCCCACGAAAATATGCGAAACCGCGAAAATGCTGCATTTTCTTCAACAGTTCTGACAAAATGGACCCTGACCACTCTAAAATTCCTTAGTTCAATTCACAAATCAATTGAAAATGTTTTTTAGATCTGTAGAAGGAATAATTAGCACTGTTTTCACACAGTCAAACTATAGGCACTTCACAGAAAGCAGGAAAATGAGAAAATTAGCTGCCATTATGGAAAATGGTTGCCATGGGTCAACCAGGTCAAATCTGAAGTGGCTCCCTATCTAAATATTTTCTTTAAGATGTTTTTTAACTGTGTGCCAAGTTTTATGCTTCTATGTATAAATGCAATATTTCTTCCGTATTCATGACAAATCTGCCCCGCTAATATAAATATTTCTATCTTGGTCATTTTGTCCCAAAATTTTTGTCTGTTTTTGTTCCTATTGAGAAATGGCATCATACGCTTCTGAAACATGGAATTTTGAGGGCCTTGCGACCATTGGCCCTATTAATTGTAAGCACGAGCAATCACTCTCAAGAAAGAGTTTTCCAACAATATTTGTATGATAGTATTATTTCTATAACTTAATTAGGACAGGAGATATTGCTGGTTGAAATAATGGTGTAATTATAACATTTCCGGCATTTACAATTATCTCTCTAACGAGGTTTTTCTGAGTTTGGGTCCTGAGACCTTGAACAGTAGGTCAATGTTATCCAAGGTCAAGTCAATCTTGGAGGTCAATAAGTTGAATAATCCCTACCGATATTCAGGTGTTCATTTCTACAAGACAAAAAACTTTATGGAGGGACAGACACTACCAAGAGACTAAATTAGACATGCCTGCCCACACAGGCTGCAAAAGTAACTATTTGGGGTAAAAATTGGATATTCATGAGCTACTGGTCATTCCTGGCATGTGACATCCCTGTTGTTTTCAAAATGGTGTAAACTACTTTTTAATGGGAGTTTATCACACTATCTTCTCTCTAATACTCAAAATAGCCCATCTGTTATCCATTAAGGGGTTGCTATTTTTGTGGTTAGCAAGTTTAAAGATTCAAAATGACCTCCCTATAAAGATTCCTTGTCCTCAAATTGGAAGGTCACATAAATTATACCCTTAGGGTTTTTGAATCCCGTTAGCTGATTGGCTGAGAAGGCAAACTATGTCAGTGCCTGGAATAGTGGCTAAGGGCTGCTGTGTGGGCAGGGTGCTGCATGGGAGGATGTTTGTGCATGGCACCATGTTAATTTTTGGAATTGCGTAATGACCACAACAGTTAGCATTTGGTCAGTAATTTCACAAGTTACATAAATATTGCTGCAACTCCTGGCTTCATCCTTGCAAACTACTCAAGCATTGATTCCCCAATGAAAAATATATCATGAGTGCATTATGCTTTACAAAAAAAAGAAATTTTAAAGTTGGACGTCGTAACAAACGTTTACAATCTGAAAACTGAGACCTTCTGTAACATTTCTGACCATATCTACCTTAAACATTAACCAATTTTCAATATTTTTGGTTGTGGATCTGTCGTAACTTTATTGTAGTTGAGGGGTTTGTGAGATCAGGAGTTTCGCTGAATTACTATTTGAATAATGACTCCGTGACAATTGACAAATTTATTTTGAACAGTATATTGTGTAGAGCCGTCACGTGTTTGTGCTGATTGCTCTCCAGGCCTCTCCTGAAAATTAAAATACCTGTTTAAAAAAGGTTTCTCCAGAGGCCAAAACGTTGCCCTGAGGTCATGTTATCACTCCTTGCCATGTATTGTTAAATTTTTTCACGGAATATGTTTATATTTACAGCGCCTTAACAAAAACTACAAAATCAGGAAATGATGTTATTGGACGATTATTTGCCTGTGCATTGCTGATGGCAATGGGTCAACAGGATGTTATTCAAATGCGATTTACCATGAATACCTGTGAATAAATAAATCATCTTTTACATGTAATGCACTTCAAACCAATAAACATTATCATTATTACATTGACCCATACAAAGCAGAAATTATCAATCTTGCTGCAATCTCATACATGAAGTAACACATTGTAAATAACCCTGACATTGTTGGTCATAAAGAAGCTGTTCTATCATTATTAAAATTAATTTTATTGGAAGTCTTAGGTACTTTTTCTAAGCAAATGCTAAGTGTTTATTGTGGAGACGTCACAAAAAAATCATAGTTGCATAAACCAATGACATGCAGTTCATATATTATTTTTAAGGCCATCTTAATCAGTATGATTCACTATAAATAAATAAGCAAAATAAACAGGAATTCACGTAATTCTTGTCTTGTTAAATGACCTAACAGTAGATGAAAAAATGAATTAAGTGCTTACAGAAAAGCACTGGAATGCTTCTTGTGAGGTGACATCCCTGTCCCCGCCATTTTATTCTGCGTGACTCGTACGTAGTTTGTGAGGTCATATCCTATACTAACAATGCTAGCAGTGAATGCGATTTGATGTGTCATACCATTCATGAATGAGGTCACAAAATACCGAATGACAAATTGACACGTCATTGCAATTTAGGGCATGAATGTTGTGAGATCATTGATGGCCACCAACTGCAGTTTTTCTGTAAGAACTCGTTTTCGTCTACTGTAATGCAGATGATCAATTGTCCCAATGTCCCCTCACTCAATTACTGATCACTGTTTTTTAAAAGTCTTAAATAGTCGATTGCTTAAGACTAATCAACCAACCATAATGGTCCAAATTCCATGAAAATCCATGCCTGGACCTTGATGTCAGTGAAGTGGAAATTGAGTTCAGCAGCAGCACACTATTTCCATTCAAACTGATTGTCCTTCCATTGTCAAGGACACTGTTTAAGAACGAAACACAGAAACGATATCGTCTTTGACCTGAAGTGCTTTATAGTTGGAAAATTCTTTCTTCTTGTGCTACTTGCACAATCTGTTATCCGTTTGAAAACTCAGAAAGTAAACATAAATCATGTGAACATAAAATGCTTCATTAATTCCCACACAGATGTCAGTGAAGAGGTCAGATGAACTGACATAAGAGATCCATGCAGTTTCCCTGACCAGGATTCAAACTGGTGTTCCAGAGACTAAGTAGTCTATCTATTTTAGAGAATGGCATGGTTGCCTTATTGGAAAAAAAATCAAATCGTGGAGAACTTACTTAAAATTCTCATCATCGTTTGTGCCTATTTGAATAATCCGTAGAGACAACTATCAGTCTCTCTGGGCGCTGTGTGTAGAATTACACATAACACTGTTACAGCCGACGAATGAGGAGTACTTACATTTGGCTGTTAGAGGACATCAGTGACTTCACAACTGGCCCTATCCATAGCATTGAAATAAGCTCTTAACATGTCATTGAGTAACTTGTGACCTCATTGACACTTAGTTGGTCACTAGTTTTATAGCATTGCAAGTGTAGGTATGACTTCATAAATTCCTTATGACTCATAAGAATAACATGGCATGGATGGGCTCTGACCTCACAAGGAACATTTCAGTCCAAATCTGTAAGCACTTGATGTTCGTCTACTGTAACACTGGAATAATTCAGTGAGCTCTCAGTTACCTGAATCTGAGTTAGTCGTTCAATGCAGATTTGTACTATAATTACATTACATTGAAATTAAATAGTGCATCATAATTATATTTGTGTGCCCGCAATTTTAAATGTCTGCTCCTCTATCAATTAATATTGAGCTCCTTCTCGCAATGCTCTCTCTGTATCTATCTTTAACTGTCTGTGTATTATATGGCTAATTATTCTGTCTAACTGTATTTTATTTTATTCTGAGTCAAAGCATATGGTATAGTGCTTGTATTTTTGACAACGTCCATAGTTATGTCATTTTCTGTGTTTCCTGTCCTGTCCCATTATGCTTTGTTTGTGAGGCAACTGTGACAGGTTGATGCTCAAGGTCAATGTTTGGCTTTAGCTTTGGCGTAATATGGACATATTCATTGTACATGAAAACTGATAGGTCTGAATTCTGATCATACTTAGTGCTGTTTATAACCAAGGATGACAAACATATGCAAGATAATACAAGTAGGACTATACGGGATTTACTTATCAGCACTGTTGTAGGGTATAGGACATACAGGTGTATAATTCATTCGATGTGTGCTATATTTTGGTAAAATTCAAACGGAGAATATGTGTTGCTCAGTGCTGCTCAAGTAGTCTTTGAAGTTGACTACGAAATTGTAAAATCTAATTTCAAGTCAGTGGTGACAAATGAAACAAGTGACGCAAGAGTTCAACTACCCAAGCCCCCTTAGCTAAGGGAGATCAAATAATTCTGCATTTCTCTCTGTTTTTCTATAAATCTATCTTTCTAATTTTTTTGTAACAGTTACATACCTGCCTTTCATACATTGAACATTAAATAAAAATAAAAAGTTATTGTAACACTGTAAGTCTTACAAAACTTATTTTAAGTGCTGTGCGAATTTCATGGCTGTGCCATTTACATACTGTATTACCAATTTTTAGTACCACATTTATCGTAAGCTAAGTAGGAATCGTCAAACACGCTACAGTATGGTGTTTTTACTTGTTTGATGATCACGCTCGACAAACAAACAAAGCTGGGTGAATACTATTCACTGCATACTTAGAGTTAGACGTAACATGGACCTTGCTGCCCATTTGCTGACAAGTGCCAAATCTGCAAGGAATGATCATTGAACATGCTGAACCACTTCCGGAACCATGATATACAACAAACAACCGCTCCAAACGCACAACAATCCAAAAACGTGCTGTGAATAGATGCTGAATTGGCCAAAATGCAGTCAGTGCACTGGAACTTTTTCGCCTGAAACAAACTATATCCTACATCGACACATGGTTTTGTGGAAGTTTATGAATACATGCATGTACCCACATACATATATGTATATATCTTAAAATTTTGTGAATATCTCATGCCTGTATATATTGACTGCAGCCACTGTTTTCTTATTATTTTCTATTTTAACTGCACAAATGTGTGTTTATTGATAGGCCTATATTACTAGAACAGTGGCTGGAACCTGTGAATATAATAATATTATGTGAACAGTGGCTGGAACCTGTGAATATAATAATATTATATTGGCTGGAACCTGTGAATATAATAATATTATGTGATTTTGTATTTTTTATGACAATTATATCAAATATGATATTTGCCGTCAATAAAAAAAATAAATAAAAAAATAAATAAATAAATAAATAAATAAATAAAAACTAAAAATAAGCTGCATAAAAGTACAAGCTCACCCAGCTTCTGCCATATTGCATTGTAAAGATGTATCCTTGCAGCTCTTTGCCCTGAGGTCATGCAAAAAAATAACATCATAAAGTAAATAGCGAGACAAAAAGAGATGTTATGAGGTCATAAGTGAAATCCAGGGGTCATAATGTTTCCCCTGAGGTCATATCACGCCCTCTTGGTCATGTTCTCTCTTATGTTATGTCTTCCACTATCCACAGCTCTGTAATTGCGGACATAAATGTGTTCTATTGCACACCCGTTTTGTTTGTTTATAGGTCTTGTTCGTGTCAACAATTGTAATAGATCAGTAGAAACAAGTGTTAAACTGTCGCCTTTCTCTACTTTGCTTTGTATTGGTTGCATGTGGCACATACGGAAGTCTCTCTGTGAGGAAGGTTTCTTCGGCGGCCAAAATGTGCCTTGAGGTCTATGTTAGAACTTCTCAAAACAGTCATTGTTACGTTTGTCACATCTTGTGTTTATACACTGCTCAAACAAATTAAAGGTGCAAGGGGTACATTTTCTTCATTATTGTTGTAAGTTATGGATGCCTCATCGAGATATACAATTGACATGTGAGGAGACTGGTTACAGAAATGTAATGAAAAACGCAACTAATCCTGGACTTGTTTTCACATCTGCTATGTTGACCCTGTGTTTTTTCTTTAAATTTCTGGCACAGACAGCCATATTCACTTTTTATTACCAGTTAAAACATATTAAGATGATCTCTTTTTTCATAGACTAGAATGATGTTATGCTTAGACAAGGTGGCTATTGGTTAGTGCCCCCACAAATTAGAGGTAAATATGGCTTGATTTAGCCCTTAGGTAATTTATTAAGATTAATTGAGGTGAATATATATATATATATAGCAGTTTCAACGTTTTGGTAGTAACAATTATAATGCTTGTGAATAAAAGGACGAGCTGATAAGAAGCATTTTAAATATACAAGCTCAATTATGACAAAATATCAATGTTCTAAGATGTGAATCAGTTCAGAGAAAAGACCAGAGGTTACCAGGAGGTATGTCACGTGTAATAAAGCACATCAAAGTCAACAGTAATTGTTCAAAGTGAATGGAAAGCCAATACTTGCCCAGTTGTGCGGGCGGACAAACTTTGAAAGCAAGATCAATGCATTTCAGGCAAAGTATGCATTTGCTGGTTACTTCCTCTTTTAGAATGTAGAATGTCGCAAACAAAACAATAAATAGTGACATGAATACCAAAGTGATACCTAGTTGCCAAATCTGCTGATGGAACGCTGTTATACATTGACACATCATCATCCTCCTTCAATACATGTGTTTGTATCACTGATTATTTTTCAAATTTGTTGTGTGTGTTCAAGCTTGGCTGAAACACATTCAGTGGCGGAGCTATGGGGGGGCCTGGGGGGCCAAGGCCCCCCAAAATTGGATTAGTGGCCCCCCCACTGGCCCCCCAATTTCAGATTTGAGAAATTTGAAAAATTATTTCAGCAGAGCACGTCCGTCTTTGTGACCTGATCCAGCGCTCACTTATAACGGATTCTCACCAGAATGACAGTTGCCCCCTAAAAAGTTCTAAGGCATTTGACAATTTTTAAATTTTCTTTGAAATTATCTGGCAGTAGGAATACCTGCATCTGAACTTCTTAGTGCGGTCTTGTGACATTTGGCCGAATTTTCAAGATCCCGATTTAATACAATCTCAAAAGAAATATTGTGGATACAATTAGTTTTTAAATATGTTTATTTAATAATCTACCTAAATTGTCTGCCTTTTTGCCTAGAATCTTAGTTTTTCCAACTTCTAACCTCCCCCCTCCCTCCGGTATGCCTACGTATCTATTGCAGTTCCGTGCAAATTCAAAAATATTGTGATTTGAGGAAATCTTTCTCTTGCCATTGTTGAGCCAAAGAAATATTATGCTTTTGGAATATTTCTGGAGAGGACTGATTATCTAGAGTGATTTTTAATACAAACTGTTCAGTTTTTCATGTGTTGCATGGAATTTCCCTATAATATATTTTTGGAATTTGTGTCATTTCCAGCAATTGCTATCAGCTTTTAGACCTATATGAGCAGATAAAAAAATAATTAATTTCATGAGACCACTCAAGTCTGTGTTATATATGTATCACGGCAATGATTGTGACATCACATTATTGTAGATATTATTACCAAGACTAATAGCTTCATTTACTGCTGTTCTATTAAGAATCAGTCATCACTAGATTGTAGAATTGCAAATATGGTGCTTTATAATATTCTAACTTTTAATATGTGCTATAAGTTATTCATAAGTTAGTAATCTTTTTGGTGCTCATTTATCTACAGAAGTGTATCGAAATGAATTATTCTATGAATTTGACCTAACCTGTATTTTATATTGTTAGTTTCGATTTCATTCTATTGCATTACATATTTTATAATTACTCCTTCTTAGTTGTAGTTAGGTGCTATCCCTCTTTTGTACACACTTCTTATCTTATTTGATTTTTTTTTTTTATGTGACACATGTATCTTGATGATATTCCATTGTCCAATAAAATTCTATATATATTATATTCCAGTAGGGTCATTGTAGGTGGGGCTAGTGGGACATTTGCAGCACCACTTTGGCCGAAAAAGGGTATTCCCAGTGGGCACACGACGTAAACCACGACGTCGCTAATTGGTGGAGGGCTGGTCTGTTGGACACGTAGATATGTATGGTGGAGATTATGTCGCCCCAACGTGAACACGACATCGGGGTTTTTTGACAACATTGCCACAACGTTGCATGCTAACGTTGAACTCTTGACATTGCCACACAATGTTGCAAAACGTCACCACAACATTGCATGTGAACGTCATGTCTTTGAAGTTTCTTCACAACATAATTTCAACCATACAATTCTACGTCATTTGACGAAAAGTGTGACGTCGTTGCAACGTTGCTGCAACGTTGATGTGCCCATGGGGTTGCTTAAAGAAAAAATTTTAGTGTTACCCAGGACCCACTTCTGTGAAGGCTTTCGCCCAATTTGATTTGCCCCACCACTTCAAAATGAAACTAATGGCCCTGTCTCATTCCGTGTGCATAACAAATTGAACAGCTGAAATCAACATTCTGCACTTTGTACAACTGGTTTTATGGGAAGTCATATCTCTCTAAAAAGTAATTGAAAAGAATTAATATTTAGTGGTTTGTACCATCTAAATGTAATAATAAATGCAGTAATTAAGTGTATGCCAGAAGAAAAGAGCGTCAATGTTCCTATGTCACTTGTAAAGAGGGCTTGTGTCGCGGATTTAATTTTTACTCTTGTATTGCCCCAAAAATGCCGCAAAAAGTGGCCCCCCCCAGCTCAGACCCTGGCCCCCCCTTGGCCCCCCCACTCCTGGATTTCTAGCTACGCCACTTAACACATTCACCAAAAAGAAATTTTTTTTCAGCAAGCAGAACAGTTCAACAATAAGGAGTCAGGATATGTTTTCACTCACACTCCCAGCAATAAATCTATCATAAATATAATGCACATACCGCTTAATGATCGTTTGGAGAAGAATAAAGTTAACTTAGTGGAGCAATTAACAAATACAATGGTCCTTTGGCGCATTTGAAGCAATTGACCGACATGGGAGTATACCATAGCAAGTGTTTTACAACTGTCCCAAACAGTGAGCAGAAGGCAATAGTCAGTGGAAAAAGGTGCAATTTCCTCTTTGCTGTGGCTTGTCATGAAATAACAAGACTGCAAGAGCTGTAATTCTATTATGACCCCTGGAAAAAATTACACGGCTATACACAGTACACCGAAGGCAATATGCGAGAAACAGGATGAGGAAGTGCGTTTGTAAAATTGTGTTTGTGGATTTTATCTCTAAATGACAAAAACATCAACTGACTGGATTTCAGCTGATTCAGCTTTTAACTTATTAGCATCCAGCCCACTTGCTAGGCTTTTGTACATATAGTTGTGTGGTGGCCTATGCGGAGGTGATGTTTGTAAATAAAGGTTCTGGAAATTGTATAGCGATCGTTCTCTGCAGATTTTGCACTTGTCAGAAAATGGGCAGCAGGGTCTATAGTATAGAATTTACTCTCGGACCAACCTTTGTGTCTTCATGGAACCTGATCATCAAACTTGCATAAACACTAAAAATAAAAATAAAATAACTAGCTGCATTTTAGCTAACTCAGCTATCAACAACAACTATTTACAGGGCTATATCGGAGTAAATGTGTAACATGTTAAGGACTTCTGCTCTCTCTCTCCCATCTCATCAATCAACCCCTGTAAGCGCCCAGAACTGGGCTTAGATGGCTGCATTTACCATTTCCATAACATTAATCCATAACATAACCTCATCCATCCATAACATGACCTCACATGACTTTGTTGTTTATCTTTATATATAAAATATATATCTATCTATCTATCTGTCTATTATATTGTGAATTGTAGAGAAAGACAACAAGAAGTGGGTGAACTGGTACCGTATTATTGTGGGATGTGACTATTGTGGTGGACGGTCAAAAATAGTGAAGTTAATATAGTCTGTCTGCCACTGGGGGTGACCTGAAAATTTGTCATATTAGAAAATAGAATGTCAGTCATAATCACCTTTTTCAAAAACCACCTTTTCCAAAATCTCCTTTTTGGTCAAAATCAATTCAAACCCCCTAAAACCATTTAGATCCACATTGACTATGAAAGAGTCTATATTTTGGGAGATGCTGGATGGTGTAGACATTTCAGTATTATAAATGTTTTCATTCATGGGCGAACCACAGCCCCCTCTGATTTTGGCATGACGTTTCATCACATATTAGATTACTTATTATCTTTATATGTGGAGAGGAACCTCAAGGTACTCCACTTGATTTAAGACAAGACTGCCTATTGTTGGGGTATTAATGAGCTTTGAAAGGATTCAAAGAACCCTAAATGCTCAAGGATGAGAGTTTCACACCAACCCTGGAAAGTTAGTCTAGACCCTATTGAACAATAATCAGTAGAGAAAAAATGTTTGTCACAAACTTTGAGGTCAAGCTCAATATCATGGTTTGGCAGACAGACTAGTACAGTGGTTCCTGCACTATAAGACCACCCCTGCAATCATGAAGCGGTCTCTCATTGGAGTACTGTCACTCCTTGGGATGCAAAATGAATGAAAATTATTTTTAGTGCCGGTGTGGTACTTGAAAATGTCCCAGTATATTCATATACAGGATGGATGGATGTTTAGGGCTTTATGTCTGTATTTATGCACTTAGAAGGCTAATTAGGACACAAGGAGGACACGGCAATGAGGCGTATATTCATATTGGAGAGAGTGTCCTTCGGACACATTTTACTGGTAAAACCTTCAAGTTTCGTTGCCATGGTTTCAGCAAAAATTATTTGAATAATAAACTATTTTGGCTGCCATTGATAGTACGGAAAACGCCTCTTCCAATGCACCAATTTTTATTTTTGTATCTATTCTATTTTCCTGGAGATACAATTCTAGCGCTAAGTGGACAGATTTACATCTGTACCCTCCTTGACTGTACAGCCTGCTTTTATAAATACATGTACATAGTCAAATATTATACCATGATACGGGGTTGTTGACTGTCTAGGACACAGCAGACACTCATGTTCAAGACATAGTGACAGTATGACAGACCACTGTTACATGATATATTGCTGGGTTGCCATCATTGCATGTGACAATGAGGAGATTGCAGGACGAATTAATGCTGACAATAGCATGTGAGCAGTGGGTGTAACAACCCAATTCTGATCCTGATACATGAAAGCTGCAACTTTGGTTTCCAGACTCTGTGCTTGCAAAATGGTTGGCGTCAAATCTTTGCATCATTTGCCCGAAGTCTAAGCCCAGTTGTGGGGTTAAATAATGAGATGCAAGAGAGAGCGGATGAGTCAACATGTTACAAATTTAACCCATGTGAGGGATCTTTTACTTGCCCAGCACAGACACTGATACAATGAGCCCAAATTTTTAAAATGTCTCATCTGATGGAAATCCAGCTAGAATTTCATGCTTGGACACTGTGTACCGTTTGCTCTATGCGAAGCGACCCAGTTAAGGCTTGGGTTTGGCTTCAGTCAACGCTTTAGACAGTTTAACAGATGTTTTTTGTGCCTTAAGTGAAACTACATCTTTCATGCAAATTCAATCAAATGTTAATATAGCCAGTATGCTAGATTATATTCTCACCTATACAGTGCATATTTTTATATATCAAAATATTTTTTGTTGTCAAAGATTACGTGATTCTAATAAGAGGGACTTTGGAAAAATTGGACTATATTGTGCATTTTTTGATAAAATTGGGTACTTATACAATGTTTGAGGCTGAAATATTCTCCAATGTGCTTCACTTTGCTGGTATGGATATATTTGTAATGTATCCTTAAGCTTGCAATGAAAAAATTCTACTGAAACATAGTGTTTTAGTTTAGGTTTGGCTTAGAACTTACGGGTTTGGCTTTTTTGAATGCAGGTGTTGTGAATATGTATGGGTTTTATGCTTATAATTTTTTGGTTTGGCGTGTCAATAGTAACTGACCTCTATTGTTGAATCTAGCAATATGTACAAATGCAGAATAGCTAGATGCGGCCAACATTTTCAATCATGGGCAGGATGGATGTACATGAAAGAGGAAAAGCCTGTGGAAATAAGGCTGAACATCAGTGTAGAGTTTGTGGACTAAAATTTTACATGAAGACAGCAAGTACAACAAAAATGTGCACACAACGGAATTTGTCAGTTATTTCCTGTACCTTAAATAAAATCTGCATTTTTGGTATAGTCAACCCTTTTACCCTTACAAATTAACATAGTTTCCACCACATACCATGGGGTATAGGCTACGGTTTATCATGTAAAATTTGGAAATCATACAGTCAATACTGTATCACTTCATATTTGAAACATGTATTACTATATCACCAGATACCTTAGGATAAGCACAATGACACATTGATCCCTGTACCTTAATGTCAGCACAAATACCACCAAATGAACACATTTATTAATGCCAATGAGT
This sequence comes from Platynereis dumerilii, assembly GCA_026936325.1. Taxonomy (NCBI): domain Eukaryota; kingdom Metazoa; phylum Annelida; class Polychaeta; order Phyllodocida; family Nereididae; genus Platynereis; species Platynereis dumerilii. The sequence continues at coordinate 27,796,784 of JAPTHN010000004.1, forward strand.
GTTAAGCATTACTGATCATCATCTTCAATTAAAGGTAGTAATTCCGCCGATTCTATGTAACATTAAACATGCATTTACAGATCATAAACTGATAGATTTAAAGTACAGTATACACTTCCAATCAACAGAATTACATGTTTTCCATAATTAAGTGAGTTTAGTTGATTGTGAAGCCTTAAACTACTTGAGGAGAGCCGTGCATTTCTTGATTAGTACACAATAACAATATTTTTTTACGACATGAAAACTGTACATTTTTGAAAGAATCATATATATAGATTTGAATGACAGTAAAGTAAACTTGGTTGTATGGATAGGCTTAATATGACTTATCTTTCTTTTGGACAGCATTTTATTCAGGCAACATACAAGCTTTATAACTAACTGTGATTTTACAGCTGCATGTAATTTCACAAGTGATAAGTATTACAAAATACAGTATGTTTATTTGGAATTACAGGTGTTTTCATTAGCACGCGATTCTGGTCATTCACACTTGGCTGCGAGGAATTAATGCTAAACAAACACTTGCTACATTTGATATATCAGCTGTGTGACGTTCTGTCAGGTCTAAACCAATCAGATCAACCAAAAATGCCATGTATTTTGTGGGTCAGGAACCTTAGAATCGAGTACTAATGAAATCGCCTGTACGTGGTATAATCATATTTTATCATACTTTTCAAGACATGTCTGCTGTAGTATTGTCATTAGTTATCAAACAAATGTGAAAGATCATTAAAATATCACAACTGCATTAATCACCATAAATCATGTTGCATGTGATATGTGCTCTTTAGAAAATCATCCCTGGCAAGGCACAGAAAAGAGAAGCATGACCCACAAGAATATATGTGTGAAGCGTGTGGCTCCAAGTTCTCAAGCCAGCGCCTTTTGACATTTCATTCAAGAAGGCCCATAGAAAGATGCAGTTGGAGTTTCAAGCCTAATTGATTTTCAGTTTCTTGCCCAATTTGAAACTGATTGAAACAACCGCTAATGACAACAATACCAGCCGACACACTATACAGGAAAAAACTGACAAATTCCGTTTTTTGCACATATTTGTTATACTTGCTGTTTTCATGAAATATTTTAATCCACAAACTATGCACTGATGTTCACCTGCATTTCCATGGGCTTCTCCTCTTTCACGTCCATCCATCCTGCCCATGATTGAAAATGTTGGCAGCATCTAGATATTCTGCACCATACATCATCTTACAGCCGAGTAATGTGACCACATGCTCACCATTGACAGATTTTAATTGGGTCTGACACATTGGTCTGACACTTTCTGTTCATTTCTTGTTGATTTTTTACCTTTTTATCCAAATACCAACAGCTTGCACTGCCTTCTCGACATGTTTCTGTTACAGTTTCCTCTTCCATTCAGCTCTCTTTCCCATTGTGGTTGCCATCCCATAATAGTCCTTCATTTGTTTACTATCCTACTGCAGCCAAATTCCAGGTAAATGCATAAGGCTATATTGCCAACTTGGGTCAAGTCGAAGCACATAGCCTTACTGCCCTAGCAACAATTGAAGGTATCAATAATTAGACTACAGACAAGTTGCTTTTCATTTTCAATTGTGTATACCTATCAAAGCTATATCAATTGCTCTTTACCTTTTAAACGCAATCCACATTCACAATTCCCTCTCAAATCTCAACCAATTTTGGCAGGCATAATCAGCTGATTACTTCAGTCATTAGTACAATATGTAAAAGTATATGTACATGCATTGCATAGACTAGCTTTACCTTGTAGGCTTCATACAAACTTCTATCATTGCAGGCCCTTTCCGCTATTCAAAGCCACAGCCTTCACAGAACCTTCCTTAACCCTTTCCTTCTTCTCATAAAATCATTTCAAAATCGCAAGTTTCCTTCCTCTTTAATTATCCTTTTCTGCGCTTTCAATGGGCTTTACTAGTTTGTCCATATTACTGAATGCAAAAAAAGAGGTCAGTTATATTGACACGCCAGACCAAAAAATTATAAGTATGAAACCCATACATATTTACAACACCTGCGTTCAAAAAAGCCAAACCCGTAAGTTCTAAGCCACACCTAAACTAAAACACTATGTTTCAGTAGAATTTTTTCATTGCAAGCTTAAGGTTACATTACAAATATATCCATACCAGCATAGTGAAGCACATTGGAGAATATTTCAGCCTCAAACATAGTATAAGTACCCAATTTTATCAAAAAATTCACAAAATAGTCCAGTTGTTCCAAAGTCCCTCTTATTAGAATCACGTAATCTTTGACAACAAAAAATATTTTGATATATAAAAATATGCACTGTATAGGGGAGAATATGATCTAGCATACTGGCTATATTAACATTTGATTGAATTTGCATGAAAGATGTAGTTTCACTTAAGGCACAAAAAACATCTGTTAAACTGTCTAAAGCGTTGACTGAAGCCAAACCCAAGCCTTAACTGGGTCGCTTCGCATAGAGCAAACGGTACACAGTGTGGAGGTCCACATGCAAGCGAAGACCATCAGCGGAGCATGCTTTGATCATACCACGCGCTCAGCCACCCAGATGCTAGTCAGAGGAAAGGATTCTTTGATATAAATAAATTAAGCGATTATAATTCTGAATGAGCACTGAATTTTCATAATCTATTGACTTCTTGCAGCAGTCTCAATGAAGGCCTTCTCAATTTGTTCAATGAATTAAGGCTTGCAGTAAAAGAAAAAAATTCATGATTTTAAACATTACCAGTAACGTAAAAACTTCCCAAAAAACTGTTTGGAAATTGGCTTTTAGTGCAATATAAATTTTGCATTGTTGATCCTGAGGTGAATCACAAAAGACTTAGTCTATTCAGTTTGTCTATCCAACATCATTTCACAAGGTTCTGTTATACTGCCGATCTGTTCGTTTAAAGAATTTGTGTGAAAATGGCAGATGTGGTAAAAACAGATTTGTTTTCTCCAGTCCACTCAGTCATGTGGAAATTCCATATACTTTTCTATCAACGCAAGATGGGATGAAAATCATAGAATCTGTAAATCTTGTCTCTGTTACACAATATATCTTTACAATCAATCAATAAACATTTTCGTTGCAGTTGACTTTTCCAAACATTTCTTCTTCTTGTTTGCTTCTACAGGACGTGTGGTAGACCTACTCAAGTGAAAATAATTTCCGTAGTAAATGAATTTGTATTTATGAATGAAACTGAAAGCTGTTTTCCCGTGTTTGTTGTTTTTGAAAGTGTTTCATCGTTGGTAGTTTAATTTGATGTGATGCATAACCCAAGCATACATCTTATTATTATGCACCATATACGTCACCTGTGTGATTTATAAACCAATTTTAAGTAGCCAAACAACTTCGTCAGATTTTATTGTCACATTTGAAGTCAAAATATGTTTAAATATATCATTAAAACAACGGTTAATAACAATGCCTGCTGAGGAAAAAATTGGATGACTATTATTTTCGATAAAAAACAAACAAAACTTTGTCTGAAAACCTAAAGTCAATTTCAACATACTCTCCAGTAAATCTACTTGCTTCATCTGTCAGTAAAAATCATCTTGGATTAAGAAATTCGACAAGTGAAATTAAAATAGCATCTGTTGGATTAGCTAATCCACAAAATGTTTTAAATATCAATGATTATTCTTTTTTGGAAATACAAAGAAAAGATTTGTACTTGTATGGTTTCCCAATTTGCCATTTCATATTTGAAACATAATTTTAAAAATCCTTTAATTAGACATTTATCAAAATAGTAAGGCTTCCTTCATATTTTAGGGTCTCTCACCTTATTATCGTTTTCATAGCTATGTGTTTTTTTGAAAACTTCGTTTTGCAGTTAAACCGTGACATCATCGGGTATCTGTCAATGTGATTGGTCTAATCTTAAATCTGTGACATATCAGTTCAGAGTTTGACATCACAGTTTTAGACAAAGGAATGTAAAACTGCCAGGCAATGTTACTATATGTGTACAACCACAACAAACAACGCATGTCTAAGCTGAGTGGTCTGTTTGGTTCAGTTATAGTTCATTGAAGCATCTTTCAGCCAGAGCAAGCTGAACAAGTGAAACATTCATGTGTCAATGCACTTTGTCAGTTTCCTGAAATCTGTGCTTGTAATAAACGAAATCATTCAACTTAATCTCTGACATAACAGTTTTGGAATGAAGCAAATTGCAAACTTGAAAAACACGTAGCTATGAAAACGATAATAACGATATTATTGAAACTCTTCTGGGTTTCGGTTGTTACATTTTGAGAATTTTCCATCTCTTTTGATCTGGCACTGCTATGTGCAACTCTGGCAAATGCAGAGCAAACTAGATGTCAACATGATAAGGGCACAGGAAAAGTATGCATAACACTAATGGGTAGTATCAAAGACGGCATGGGATACACTGAAACAATTCAGGTGTAGTGGTATACTTATACAAACTGCTGGCAGTGTGTGATTCCTGCATCTGCTTCCTAAGCTTTTTGGTGAAATGAAATTGTTTACATGACACTTTTGACCTGACTCAGCTGCATTTCCGTGGCCTGGAAGTCCGTTATCATTGCATCACTGAGCGAGATCTAATGATGATACAAGCCCGTGCCTCAGTACAATGACAAAAGGGATGTCAGCTGATATAATGCACTATTCATATTGACTGTCAGTTGAACAGGGCCTGAGATAAAATTTTTTGAAGTGTGGCGATCATGCAGCGAAAATCCTGCTGTCAGAACTAATGTGTACACCATCAGCTGATTTATCCAATGACACAGGCAAATACATGATGTCTATCTCAAAATGCCGATGCACAGGTTAACTACATGCCAGTGGTCAACATTTTATGAAATACCACATAGATCTTATACATTTTTAAAGATAAGGGAATTGAGGTGAAAACTGTTCAAAGTCACCTCGTTCTATGGTACCAGAATCAAGGATTCTGGTCATACATGTGTCACATTTCGAACAACTGGTCTGTTGTAATAATAATACCCATATGTGCTCCTTTTTGAGCTAATAAGCATCATTCCACTAAATACTGTCCATTAATTCAGATTTAGAAATCATAATCATATTTAACCACGTGATTTTCTGGGAGGCAATCTTCACCAGTTAAGCACGTGATTTTCTGGGAAGTATCTTCACCACTTAACCACGTGATATTCCGGGGGTTATCATCACCACTTAACCATGTGATTTCCTTGTGTAAACTTCCGATACATAGCTACAAATGCATGTGTTTATCTGGGGAAAATCATCATGTGATAATCTGGTGATGGTCATTCCATGAAAATGTTGGAGTTTTTTGATGTGAAGAAAAACACGTGATAACTCTCAGTTATGTCATTAAGATGGTCAAGCGATAATCAGGTGACATTCATCATGTGGTCATCCCGTGAAAATGTTGGAGTTTTTCTCACTTGAACAAAAACATGTGATGACTCTCCGTTATGTCATGTTCACCAGTTTCCCCCTGTGTTTATCCAGTGGCGTCCCTATGGGGGGGCACGAGGTTGCACAGGCCCCCCCATATTGAACCTGTGCCCCCCCCCAGGTGCCCCCCATTATGAACTTTCTTACTCTGGCTAAAATATACAATTATTATAGTGAGTGCCCCCTCAGAGAATCGCGTGCCCCCCAGGTGCCCCCCGGTTGAGACCCCCCAGTTAAGCCCCTGTGTTTATCACGTGAACTTCACGTGCATTGTCAGCTGGGCTGTGTCAGGCTGTCTTTATTAAGTAATTAACATCCACAATTCTAAGGTTTATTTCACTGAATCTGTCATGGCATTGACATAAATAAAATCAACTTTTACAAATATATTTTACCGGTAAAACTCATGTTTCATGTTTGATCACTTGGCACTTAATGATTTTGAGAATTGATACTGGTAGGAATGTTTTCATTCAGATTTGTTTTACTCATTATGTTTATTTTTTCTCATTGAAAGAACTTGAAAAAAAAAGGCAAGAAATTAAAAAGATAGAGCCGACACAGTTCTGGAGCCAATAAAAACATTGGCAGAAAGAGCCCTTAAAATAATTCTGGGCCATCTCATCAGGCAAATATGGTATCATTTATAGTTATGCAATACATTGGTTCTGACTTGCTTTTGAGACAGTCACCAATAACTTGGCTCAGCTGAGGTGATTACCTGATCCATTTGGTTAAAATAATGAGGGTTGGAGGGAGGGGGGGGGGATCTTCTCAAAAGTTATAGGCTGCAATTCCAAAGATCTATATCCCTAAAAGCTGTATGTATATCTTTTAATCTAAAAGTTGCTTCAAACAAAATTAGAGTCATATTTATCTTCTAACTGTAGTTTTTTGTTATTACTATTATAAGCCCAATGTAAGCAATACAATTTTTCAGGGGTGCCACAACTGGAGGGGGGCAGGGGGGGCAAAGGTGTCCTTTAGATCTTTATGAAAAAAAATTATTAGGCCCCATTTTACTAATTTTAGGCACAAAGTATATTCAAAACTATTATTGACTCTCTATTTCAATTTTGTCATGCGATATTGGCATGAATATGATTTGCCCTTTTTCGTCTGACTGCCCCTGCCGCCTGTGATTCCTTCCGGCACACCTGGTATTTTTGCTTGGTCCAGTGGTTTCAAAAGGCATGTAAAGCAGCTGCTGCAGTATGTCACACACTGCAAGCAGTTTGTATACCTTCGTAAATATGTGTTCATTAGGCCAGGAGTGTTGCGAACACTTCTCTCATCTAGTTTATGAATATGTCACCGCAACACATACTGTCTGATAAAGTTAATTATTCTTGCTCGTTATAAAATTGTCAGATCTGAATTTCTTATTTAAAAAAGTACAGCATCACACTTGCAGCACATGGCAGCTAAGTTGGCAGGTTTTTGTGCTAGTTTTTCTTTCATCTTGCTGTCAGACATCAAATTAGAGTATAATGATGTGATATTTCTTCTCCTGAGATGGCTTGTCTGCAAAATTATTGCTCTCTTTTGCTGCCAAAGTTCATACAAATATTGTGTAGGGGAGAGTGGGGCATAACCATCCCCTTAAGACAAAATTTCTCATAGGATGATAATGACCAACACAATTAAGACACACTCTTAGAGTACAGTTATATGCCGTACATGCATGCAGCATCAAATGATTCTCCCTTGTAGCACAGGGATATGAAATAGTTTTTGGTACCAGGTTGGTATGCCCCATGCTCGGGGCATAACCACACATCCCACGGGGTATAACCTCCCCGCCCCCAAGTTACCAGAAACAAAAATAACTAGCGGATTTCCATATCTGGTGGAAGGATACTGTGTCCCTTTCCGATGAAAATGAAGGTTCTCTTGACTTCGAAAGTATGAGATCATATCAGTGTCCTCACTTTTGCTATGGTAACAACGTCTGACATATTTCTCTCCAGGACACTCCTACCGAAACCAATCTTTTTGTTTTCCGAGACAGCCCAAATAACATACACAATCTATGCTAACCATCATCAAGTATGTCACACATTTACAGTAAATTTTGGAACCTCCCCCCCCCCCTCCTCTTTCTGTCACCCAGTACTGTATTTTTTTCCAGGGCAAGGTGATTGTGCCCCATATTGGGGTAAAACAGCCACTCATGAAGGGATTAAACGACAGTTAAATCCCATTTGAAAATAAGTGAAAATATGAATCAACACAATGTCTATTATACCATTCCCTACATCTCCTTTATGTCAAATGTTATCACAAACAGGGGCGGACTGGCAGCTGCCAGGGGCCCATCCACTGAGGGGGGTCCATGCAGGATGCAAAATTAAAAAAATTCAAGAAAAAGTGAAATTTTGCATTAACGTTCATGCCTTCATGGTTGTTTGTTGCACCCACACTAACTGGAGAAGAATACACCCTCTCATGTAGGGGCCCTGCCCAAATTCTAACAATTTTTCAAATTAGGCCTGTAGTATTTTGCTTTTGTATTTTAAATATCACCGATAGTAGGAACGTAGGGGCCCGGCCCACTGACTTAGTTTGCCACGGGGCCCAAAATGATGCCAGTCCACCCCTGATCACAAATGCCGTCACATGCAAAAATAAGATGAAGCTGATTAAAAAAGAATAAAAACTAAACAAATTGAGCTGTTTAGTCTGGTTCTGCCTTTTGCTTGCACTCCGTTCCAGTAAATAGTTGTCTCACAAAAGTAAAATCACCTGTAATAACAATATTTTTACTTTGTGGAACCAATCACCTGGAACCACTGGGCGGGTGGTTATGCCCCACTCACCCCTTTTTGTATAAGATTTGTTTTCAAATGTATGTTCACCATTTTTGGTGCCTATAAAGTCAACATGGCATGTTCCACCTCTTCTCAAAGACCTTGGCAACTTGCTTCCTGGGTTCTTGAACTCTGGGTGTATCCAGCAGATGTTCATAAGCCTCCAAGATGGCACGACCGACATTGGGGATGATGTTGCATATGGTGTTGGGAGCCACTTGGAAACCCAGGAAACCATAAGCCAGGGACTTATAGCTCTCTCCTGTTGCCACGTAGGCCTACTGCAGGGTGATAGCCAACTTCAGACCAGGTTCCAAAGCTTTCCTCATGTTGGTGCCTTAATTGATGATGTCAGGGCCCACATCTTCAAGGATTTCAGCAAAAGTGTCAGGGGGCATTCTTGAGAGGTTGTAGTAGCCGGAGACATAATTTGCCGCCAGTTCAGGCATCAGTTGGTAGCAGTGGCTATGTTGTTCCCTCTGCAGCAACCAGTTGTGCACCCACAATCTCTTCTGCTTCCTTCTCTTTCTTCTCTGGATATATAGGCGTCGCCCTCTGTGGCCCTCCAAAAGAGGTTCGCGGGAGCACCCACTTGTTACCCTGCCACTGACTTTTTTATGCCCACCGGAAACCTTTTTTGCTCACCGTTTGTCAAAAAATAGCTGTTGTTGGTCTCCTTGATCTGTTTTTAATTGATTATGTAATGATGTCTTCCACCGTCCCATGGTCAGTTTTCCTCGAATTCATCTGACACTGCTCCGCCATCTTAAAATCCTTGCCTTGAGAACGAAGCATGTGTTTCTTACATGTAAAGATAAATTTATCATTCAGGCCACCTTTACTTTCTGCCAAATGGCATCATTTTAAACCTTATAATCCAAGCCATTAAAGGGGCAAAAATATATTTCTAATGAATCCTTGAGAGCAATTAGGAGGAAATGTGTTAGGAATTAGCTTTCAAGCATAGATTTGTATTTGGGAAATATCTTTGAAGTAAGCCAACTTTCTACCATTATCTTATGTTTATATGACATTTGTCCTTCCATGCTAACGAGTAGATATCCATGAGCTAATGCATCACTTCCAGCAGATAGCTTCCTTTTGTCAAAGGATGTCCTATTGGCTGTTTACTTCCGAGATTTTTTGAAAATTGCCACAAATATATATTTTTATAATGTATAAAGTTTTCCTGGTTCTAGGGTTCGAATGAGCATATATGTACGATTATACACAGCAGTATATGATTCTGAACATCTCCATGCCAACTCGCATTTCAAACATTGGGTTGTCACTGTGACTAGTTCATGACTACTTACAGGTATTACTGGGTGCAAAATTCGGAAACGATTTCCTGAAAATCATGATTTTGACTATTCTATATTAATCGAAAATGACTATGTGTGATATGCAGCAAGTGTCTGAAAGGTGGTTAATTTGATCACCTTGTGGTTGCCTTATTGACAACTATTTTTAAAATAATTTGGACGAAGGTTATTGGTTTAGGCTCCAGAAATTACCACTCTAGTTGTCATTTTGACCACCCTGTGTTTAGAGTGATGCTGTGTATCATTCAAACTAAATATATCTGACTCCCTCTAGTTCATCAATCATCCTGATTCATGCAATTTTTTTGATTTCATGTAACATCAAAACATCCAGATATATACAGGTATAAGTGTTGTCCGGGTATGTTGTCCAAATATGTATATATATATTATCCATTTAGTAGACCAAACAGGACTAGAATGTTTCAGAGCATTAGCACACAATCACGGAGGCGGGTAAACTCCGGAAGCAAGATAAAACACAGTTTGAAGTCAATATGCATTGGCAAACTTTCCCCATTAGTTCTTGGTGACAAACAAAAATTGGACAAAATACAAAGTTCATGGCATTGTTGGAGTATGTGACCGTGACAAGAATACTAAAGCGATGTTGCAGAATATGCTGAATGATGCATTATTTTTAAATAAAAATATTATTCTTCTAGAGTGTAGTTTTTCTAACCGCGGCTCCAGGGGAGTAGGCATGGGGGAATATAGGGGTCAGACCCCCCCCCCTTTGGCCCAAAACTAAAGTCACATTACCAGTCTTTGAAAAGCAAGTACTCACAAATGCTAAATGCATGTGAACTCAGTGCGAAAATACAATTTAAAAAATTATATTTTTCATCAAAAAGTTTGTTCCAGGGGTTTTCCTTGACGTCAGACCCATATTTACGGGTAATAAAAGGGGATTTTACAAAAGTTTGAAATATTTCTTTGACTCGTTCCTTTTAGATCTAACCTATTTTTAACAAAGATTCCATCTTTTGCAATCTTAGTCTAATTTAGCGTATTTTGCCAGAAGAGCCTAGTACACTCTTGAGACTTGATCAAAATGCTGGAATAATTTGGATTTTCAAGGTGTCAGGATTTCAAAATTCTAAAATTGGTGATTGAATGTGTGGAATTGCAAAGATTTTTTCCTCAGATATTAGATTTATTTATAAATGATATCATAAAACATTTTTAGTTGCTGAGAATAATTGAAAACTTTCTTTGGGTGAACAGGGAAAATTGATCATTTTTAGTAAAAAAAATCATCAGAAATCGCATCCTGGATCAACAACACAGACATTTACATATAAATGATATCATGAATATTAAATTGGATTTATGACATCACAACAAACACTCACTTTTTCACCACGAGGGAACTGAAATTTTTAGAATTTCGTAAATTATTTTAATCTACCTCCATTCCTCCAGGCAATGAACTTCTTGCACCTGCTGATTGAAAGAAGGATTTGTCAAGTTGAGATTTTTTTTTCTTGATATTGTTTTTCAATCTGCCTTCAGGCTTTGAACGTGTCACACTCTATGATTGGAGGAAGTATTTATCATGCCCTGCAATTAGCTGTGGAAGGCCCAGAAGCAGTTTCTTATTTGTCAGATGATAAACTCAGCTCAGCTGACTGAGCAGGGAGTGGCAATTAAATACTTCAACATTATGATTTGTTCATAGTGGAAGTTTGACATATTTATTTCGATGGCTTGTCTTTTATCGTTAAAGGGACGTATTTGGCTTTTTTTATCAGCACAGTTGTCTGGTATGGACCCACTTGGTGTTTTTCAGATATTTATTAATACTCTCCAGGTTGTTGCATATGTCTCAAGATGAAAATGAAAAACATATCTGTAGACACAATTTTACGTGAACAGGGGAAAAAAATGTACATTGTTCCTATTGTTTCACTTATGAAATATAGCATTCAATATTTTTCATCTTTACAAAACAGGGGAACAGAGAGCCTCCTAAATAGAGTTATTCAAAAGTTGTAACCGTCGGTTCTGGTTATCTATACAAACGTTACAAGCATTACGAATGTAAAGGCATATTTTTAAGATATGTAATGTATACGTATATATGCTCTTATTTGGTTGCTATGGAAACCATGGTTGAAGAATATGCAGATAATTCTTCAGCATTCTTGGTCAATAGAGACCTGTGCAACAAACTGAACTGACAGTTTTCATTGTAACCACGCCATGTGTTGAGAATGTGCAATGTTTTTTTCAAAAAATTAATCCATTAAGTTTGTCTTGGGAAGAGTTCATAATTCTAGAAAATAGGTTTCTATACATAAGAGAGCTGTAATTTTTTAATGCCCCCTTGCACACATATACAGTGTGTCGATCACAGCCTGCTCCATAACAAATATGTTCTACAGGTTGTTTCTTCTGTGCAGGACTCTTTTAGGTTAGTGACATCCTGATTGGTTGTCGTATGACTTCAGCAAGAAAGCCAATGACCTCTGACAAATGCTGTGTGTGAGAAATAATAAATGTGTGTTTACTGACTGGGAAATATCATCATTAAGTAATGGGTTATATATGACTATGGTGGGTGATTTCTGGTAATATTTAGGTTTAAGGGCCCATATGTTTAGATATATGGATACTATTTGGATAGGCTATAACCATTACAGTTGTTGGCTGTTGAGAAAACCCTTTCATATTGCATTTTTATTATTTGACAAGGACAAGCTAAAAATTTCTGAAAGTCAAGCATTTTAACTCTTATGTTTTTACAGGTTAAGAAATTACAGTAATGAAAACAACTGTAGACATAAAGCTGAAGAAAACGAACATCCGCTACATTTTGTTATAATAGAGTATCATGACTGTTAATCAAACGACTGCATCAGCTGAAATATCCACATTCCAAAAGATATGAACCACGCCATACCAAATAATGAGACACAAACGAGGCACTGTTGCCTCTTTGTATAATCAGCCAAATTGTAATCAACCCGAGTATTACTGTCAGTAATTGCCCACAGAGTATGCCAGTGTAATTATTGCCAGTTTATGCTTTTTCTCTGTAATAAGCAGCAAATTATTATCTGCTACAAAAACCAAGGACGCCCTAACAATGATCATTCTGAAGGAGAAATACCTGCACAAGAAAGAAAAGAAGTGATCAACATGTCTTATAAATTATAATTCCAATGTTCTGTCTACAAGTGGACTGCTGTTACATTGCCACTTCTTTTTCCAGCCTTGGCTGATCAGAACATATGCTTTCATGTGTTACCACCTAGTGACTAGTGTGCTATTCCGCGAGCTCCTGCGAGCGGTCCACATCATTTCAGTCTGAGGAACTCACACAATTTTGTCTGGAAGAAACAGGGCTGTTCCTGAGTGTGGTGACGGCCTTGTCTACTTCCTTAGAGAATGTGATTGCCAAGTCTGACTCTGGTATACATCAATGTTGAATAGAAATTTTGTGAATGTGCAATGAAATTGGAACTATTTTCTTGGGATAGCAATGCTGCAGCGTACAAAACCAACTTTTGTGCCAGGTGGCAGCATTATGCAGTTCTCATTTTCACCAGACTGCTTATTACAGCTGTTTGTATGTTGACAGTGTAAGGAAGTTGCGATAAGTTGCAATGGCACCATACTGTTGGTCTGAAGCTGTTGAATGTAATATGATAATTCCGCAGCATAGAAAATACTCGTTTGGTAAACAATAGGCCTATCCATAAGTTCCCCAAGAATTTTTTTTTATTGTGATTTTTTTTAATTTTTTCGAAAACTTTTTTTTTTTTTGAAATTTTTTTTTTGTGACGCTCAGTTCAAGAGGATCAACATTTGCTGGAAGCTGGGGAATCTGACCAGCTGTGATGTAGTTATTTACATATATTGCAATGCTAGAATAGTCATCTCTGACATCACAGTTCAACAGCATAGAAAAGAACTTGAGATTCCACGTAAGTATGACGAGGACTGTAAACAGTTATCCAGGGCTTTTGGAGTTTTTGAAATAAATAATTAATAATAGTTTTGGTGAAAATAATTTCCTTTGGGCAGTTTTGAAATTAACCATTTCTGCCCAGGGTATCTCATGATTGTTTTGAATGTAGACCATATGAGAACCATCTTAGTATATCTTAATCATTTCCAGTAATGTACCCACGGGGAACAGTGATACACTTGACCAGCATGGATGTAGCTCAAAGTTTCTTCAAACCTGTTAACATTTGGAACCTAAAACTACTGGACAATTTACCCGACTTCATTATCTATTATGTGGACCTGAATAAATTATACACTTGAAAATAAAAAAGTGTCTCACTGTGCGTGCTCCGCTCTCCCTTACTCTATGCAACGTAATATTGAATTTTATTTTGTTGACTTCTTTTTAAAAAAACTTCATGCACTTGGTGAATGAAAGAAGGATTTATAAAGTTGTTTTTTTTCTTGATATTGTTTCTCAATCTTTGAACATGTCACACTCTATGATTGGAGGAAGTATTTATCATGCCCTGCAATTAGCTGTGGAAGGCCCAGAAGCAATTTCTTATTTGTCAGATGAAAAACTCAGCTGACTGAGCAGGGAGTGGCAAAAAAATACTTCAACATCGTGCTCATTGTGGTTGTTTGACGTCGTTCATTGTGCAAGGAGTCTTCAGATAAGGACACCTTCAAAACATTAGACAATTCAGATTTAAGTCACTTTATGAAAACTGTAACTTTAATCATTGAGTGTCAGTAATCCATCAATTCATGGTCTAAAATATTACCTGAGCAAAAATATTATCCAATATTTAGTGCAATGACAAAATGACCTAAAATATCAAACTTGTTACTAATTTTGATTTTTTGTAGAGTTCAAAATTCTGCCCTAACAAAAAAATATATATATATATAGAAAGGGCTGAAATTTCAAAATGCACATGTGTGGAAGACTGCTTCATATAACAAATATGTTATTCTTCGTATGACTCCTTCAAGTGACGTTGTGAGTGCTTGACATATGACATTAGCGCAAAGGGCAAGTGCCTCTGGCGTATGCCTTGTGTCAGTGTGTGAGAAATAATAAATGAGTGTATACTGAGTGGGAATAAGACAACAGTGATGTATTTTTGGGTCATCATTTAGTAATGGATTGGATCTCACTATATGGTGTCTCATTTATAGGAATATCCAAGTGTTAACCACCTTTATACAAACATAGCATTGATGGCTAATATGGAAATTCAGTGTATTTTTGGAGTATAAGACTACCTTAGTTTTCTGTTACAAAGATCCTTGAGAGCAATTAGGAGGAAATGTGTTAGGAATTAGCTTTCAGGCATAATTAGTATTTGGATAATATCTTTGAAGTAAGCAAACTTTCCACCATTATTTTATGTTATGGCATTTGTCCTTCCATGCTAACGAGTAGATATCCATGAGCTAATGCGTCTCTTCCAGCAGATAGCTTCCTTTTGTCAAAGGATGCCCTACTGGCTGTTTACTTCCGAGATTTTTTGAAAATTGCCACAAATATATATTTTGATAATGTATAAAGTTTTCCTGGTTCTAGGGTTTGAATGAGCGCATGTACGATTATACACAGCAAGAATATGATTCTGAACATCTCCAAGCCAACTTGCAATCCAAACATTGGGTTGTCACTGTGACTTTTTCATGACTACTTACAGGTGCAAAATTCGGAAACGATTTCCTGAAAATCATGATTTTGACTATTCTATCATAATCGAAAATGACTATGTGTGATATGCAGCAAGTGTCTAAAAGGTAGTTAATTTGATCACCTTCTGGTTGCCTTATTGACAACCCTTTAATAATTATAATGTGGCTCCCTCATCAATCATCCAGATTCATGCACATTTTTTGATTTCATGTAACATCAAAACATACAGATATATACATGTATGCATGCATGTTGTACGGATATGTTGTCCCGATATGTATATATATATTATCCATTTAATAGACCAAACAGGACTAGAATGTTTCAGAGCACACAATCACGGAGGTGGGTAAACTCCGGAAGCAAGATAAAACACAGTTTGAAGTCAATATGCATTGGCAAACTTTTCCCATAAGTTCTTGGTGACAAACAAAAATTGGACAAAATACAAAGTTCATGGCATTGTTGGAGTATGTGACCGTGATAAGAATACTAAGTGATGTTGCAGAATATGCTGAATGATGCATTATTCTTAAATAAAAAAATCATTCTTCTAGAGAGTGTAGTTTCTCTATCCGCGGCTCCAGGGGAGTAGGCACGGGGGCATATACACGTAGGGGTCAGACCCCCCCCCCCCTTTGGCCATAAAAACTAAAGTCACATTACCATTCTTTGATCAGGAAGTACTCACAAATGCTAAATGCATGTGAACTCGGTGCGAAAATACAATCTAAAACTTTTATATTTTTCATCACAAAAGTTTGTTCAGGGGTATTCCTTGACGTCAGACCCATATTTACGGGGTAATAAGAGGGGTTTTACAAAAGTTTGAAATATTTCTTTGACTCGTTCCTTTTAGATCTAACCTGTTTTTAACAAAGATTCCATCTTGTGCAATCTTAGTCTAATTACGTGTATTTTGCCAGAAGAGCCTTGTACATTCTTGATCAAAATGCTGGAATAATTTGGATTTTCAAGGTGTCAGGATTTCAAAGTTCTAGAATTGGTGATTGAATGTTTGAAATTGCAAAGATCTTTTCCTCAGATATTAGATTTATGGATAAATGATATCATAAACCATTTTTAGTTGCTGAGAATAATTTGAAAACTTTTTTTTGGGTGAACCTGAAAAATTGATCATTTTTGGTAAAAAGTTATCAAAAATCGCATCCTGGATAAACAACACAGACATTTACATATAAATGATATCATGAATATTAAATTAGTTTATGACATCACAGCAAATACTCACTTTTTTACCACGGAGAACTGAAATTTTTAGAATTACATTAATTCTTTTAATCTACCTCCATTCCTCGGGGCAATGAACCACTTGCACCTGCTGATTGAAAAAAGGATTTGTCAATTTGAGATTTTTTTTTCTTGACATTGTTTTTCAATCTGCCTTCAGGCTTTGAACGTGTCACACTCTATGATTGGAGGAAGTATTTATCATGCCCTGCAATTAGCTGTGGAAGGCCCAGAAGCAATTTGTTATTTGTCAGATGAAAAACTCAGCTGACTGAGCAGGGAGTGGCAATTAAAAACTTCAACATTATGATTTGCTCATTGTGGTTGTTTGACGAATTTATTTCAATGGCTTGTCTTTTATTGTTTAAAAAGGGACCTATTTGGCTTTTTTTATCAGCACTGTTGTCTGGTATGGACCCACTGCATGAGTGTTTTTCAGATATTTATTAATGCTCTCCAGGTTGGTGTATATGCCTCAAGATCAAAATGAAAAACGCACCTAGAGACACAATTTTACATGAATAGGGAAAAAAAATCGCATTGTTCCTATTGTTTCACTTATGAAATATAGCATTCAATATTTTTCATCTTTACAAAACAGGGGAACAGAGAGCCTCCTAAATAGAGTTATTCAAAAGTTGTAACCGTCGGTTCTGGTTATCTATACAAACGTTACAAGCATTACGAATGTAAAGGCATATTTTTAATATATGTATACACATATATGCTCTTATTTGGTTGCTATGGATAGCATGGTTGAAGAATATGCAGATAATTCTTCAGCATTCTTGGTCTATAGAGACCTGTGCAGCAAAACTGAACTGACAGCTTTCATTGTAACCACGTCATGTGTTGAGAATGTGCAATGTTTTTCAAAAAATTAATCCAAGTTTGTCTTGGGAAGAGTTCATAATTCTAGAAAATAGGTTTCTATACATAAGAGAGCTGTAATTTTTTAATGCCCCCTTGCACACATATACAGTGTGTCGATCACAGCCTGCTCCATAACAAATATGTTCTACAGGTTGTTTCTTCTGTGCAGGACTCTTATAGGTTAGTGACATCCTGATTGGTTGACGTATGATACACTTGATCGATACACGATTCGTACCGTCGGTCCGCAAATTCGGGCAGATCCGCATTTTAGAAATACGCAACCACGCAAACCGAATTT
This sequence comes from Platynereis dumerilii, assembly GCA_026936325.1. Classification (NCBI taxonomy): domain Eukaryota; kingdom Metazoa; phylum Annelida; class Polychaeta; order Phyllodocida; family Nereididae; genus Platynereis; species Platynereis dumerilii. Next base: position 27,814,422 of record JAPTHN010000004.1, read on the forward strand.
TTGGCCCGGAATGTCGCACCTCGCATCAGAGCAGACGTCAAGATGACGCTGTGCTCGAGTTCATTGGACATTTTCTGTCAAATCTCGCAATAAAATGACTTTTTGAGCTGAATATAGCGTTATTGAACCGAACCGAAAGAGCTGCTTTGAAAACCGGTTCGGGAACCGACTAGACTGTACCGGTACGGCCGGTATTTATCGACCGGTGTAGACAAATGCTGTGTGTGAGAAAAAATAAATTTGTGTTTACTGAGTGGTACATATCATCATTAAGTAATGGGTTATATATGACTATGGTGGGTGATTTCTGGTAATATTTAGGTTTAAGGGCCCATATGTTTAGATATATGGATACTATTTGGATAGGCTATAACCATTACAGTTGTTGGCTGTTGAGAAAACCCTTTCATATTGCATTTTTATTATTTGACACGGACAAGCTAAAAAGTTCTGAAAGTCAAGCATTTTAACTCTTATATTTTTACAGGTTATGAAATTACAGTAATGAAAACAACTGAAGACATAAAGCTGAAGAAAACGAACATCCGCTGCATTTTGTTATAATAGAGTATCATGATTGTTAATCAAACGACTGCATCAGCTGAAATATCCACATTCCAAAAGATATGAACCAAGCCATACCAAATAATAAGACACAAACGTGGCACTGTTGCCTCTTTGTATAATCAGCCAAATTGTAATCAACCCGACGAGTATTACTGTCAGTAATTGCCCACAGAGTATGCCAGTGTAATTATTGCCAGTTTATGCTTTTCCTCTGTAATAAGCAGCAAATTATTATCTGCTACAAAAACCAAGGACGCCCTAACAATGATCATTCTGAAGGAGAAATACCTGCACAACAAAGAAAAGAAGTGATCAACATTTCTTGTAATTCCAATGCACTTATTACTCTTGTCTACAAGTGGACTGCTGTTACATCGCCACTTCTTTTTCCAGCCTTGGCAGATCAGAACATAATTATACTGTCGTGTGTTGCCACCTAGTGACTAGCATGCCACATCATTTCAGTCTGAGGAACTCACAGAGTTTTGTATGGAAGAAACTGGGGCTGTTCCTGAGTGTGGTGACAGCCTTGTCTACTTCCTTAGAGAATGTGATTGCCAAGTCTGACTCTGGTATACATCAATGTTGAATAGAAATTTTGTGAATGTGCAATGAAATTGGAACTATTTTCTTGGGATAGCAATGCTGCAGCGTACAAAATCAACTTTTGTGCCAGGTGGCAGCAGCATGCAGTTCTCATTTTCACCAGACTGCTGTTTGTATGTTGACAGTGTAAGGAAGTTGCGAAAAGTTGCAATGACACCATACTGTTGGTTCAGCTGTTGAATGTAATATGATAATGCATAGCATAGAAGATGGGACGTGTAAATACTCGTTTGGTAAATAATAAGCCTATCCATAAGTTCCCCAAGAATTTTTTCTTTTTTCGTGATTTTTTTTTTGGGAAAACATTTCTTTTTTTTCGGGAAATTTTTTTTCAGTGACGCTCAGTTCAGGAGGATCAACATTTGCTAGAAGCTGTCGAATCTGACCAGCTGTGATGTAGTTAATTTACATATATTGCAATGCTAGAATAGTCATCTCTGACATCACATTTCAACAGCATATAAAAAAAGAACTTGAGATTCCACGTAAGTATGATGAGGACTGTAAACAGTTATCCAGGGCTTTTGGAGTTTTTGAAATAAATAATTAATAATAGTTTTGGTGAAAATAATTTCCTTTGGGCAGTTTTGAAATTAACCATTTCTGCCCGGGGTATTCTCATGATTGTTTTGAATGTAGACCATATGAGAACCTTCTTAGTATATCTTGATCATTTCCAGTAATGTGCCCACGGGGAACAGTGATACACTTGACCAGCATGGATGTAGCTCAAAGTTTCTACAAACCTGTTAAAGTTTGGAACCTAAAACTACTAGACAATATACCCAACTTCATTATCTATTATGTGGAGCCTGAATTAATTTTACTCTTGAAAATAAAAGTGTCTCACTGTGACCCGCTCTCCCTTACTCTATGCAACGTAATATTGAATTTTATTTTGTTGACCTGTTTTTTAAAAAAACTTCATGCACGTGGTGAATGATAGAAGGATTTATAAAGTTGTTTTTTTTCTTGATATTGTTTCTCAATCTGCTCTCAGGCTTTGAACATGTCACACTCTATAATTGGAGGAAGTAGGGTAAATATGGGTAATATCACGCACCTTGTGAGTGATGTTACCCCAGAGGGTTTCTGTGTTACTGCTAGGCCTAAAGAATTATATCTGTCATGTCCAAAAGTAAAGTAACCGATTAACATTGAACTCAGGTATTATCAAAACTTAAAATTCCATTGATCGACAGCTTCTCATAGCACCTGGCCCATGGTAAACAAGACTATGTTAATATACCTTTTTCTGGGGTAATATCACGCACCTTTGTTTAATATCACGCAGTAGCATGGCTTATATCACGCAGGTTGATTTCTGATAAAATGCTGTATCTAGGATGTTAGATCAGGTGAAGTTTAACTTAGATAAATCGGACAGAACCAATAAAGAAAAGTGAAAGGCTTTCGGTACATCCAAGAGTTGACTTGGTGCCTCTAGACAAAATTAAAATTTGTCTGTAGATCTAACACCTGAATTCCATAATTTTCACTCAGACTCATCAGTGAACATGACAAATTTTACCCCAAAACTGAACCCTTCCCAACTCTCAACACACCCCATTGAAAAGTCCACCATGAAATTCTAGGACCAAGTTAAGGACAGACACATTTTAAAACTTAGATATGGGACTCTTCAGAAACATGTGTATTGAGCTATATTTGGAATTATTAAGTGCGTGATAATACCCCCAATGTGCGTGATAATACCCCTCCAACATGAGTGATATTACCCCAATCAAGTTCGATCACTTATTTTAGGCATACCAGTGCATTCTTCAGGGCCAACATTCTATGTACACATTTTTTTAATCCCATGTAATGCCTATTCCACCTCATGATACTTCACTGAATGTATCACGGAGACAGCAACTGTAATTACTTGTTGTGTACATGGAGAATTTTGTTTTTATAGACCATTAAAATTTAGATAAGCAACAAAACTTTCTCAATGACCTCCTGCAAAAGTGTCAGAGGCACTGCCAAGTATAAAATACCATCAGATCGTTTGAAAATGATCACTTGCACATTTTTCATTTCAAACATTGGGAATCTTAAACACTGTTCAAACTTTATATAGCCAATAAGTTTACTGCGTGATATTACCCACCTGCGTGATATTACCCACTTTTACCCTATTCAGCATGCCCTGCAATTAGCTGTGGAAGGCCCAGAAGCAATTTCTTATTTGTCAGATGAAAAACTCAGCTCAGCTGACTGAGCAGGGAGTGGCAATTAAATACTTCAACATCGTGATTTGCTCATTGTGGTTGTTTGACGTCGTTCATTGTGCAAGGAGTCTTCAGATAGTTCAGGACACCTTCAAAATATTAGACAATTCAGACATGTAAGTCACTTTATGAAAACTGTAACTTTAATCATGGAGTGTCAGTAATCCATCAATTCATGGTCTAAAATATTACCTGAGCAAAAATATTATCCAATATTTATGGCAATGACAAAGTGACTAAAAATATCAAACTTGTTACTAATTTTCATTTTTTATAGAGTTCAAAATTCTGCCCCAACAAAAACATATATATATATATAGAAAGGGCTGAAATTTCAAAATGCACATGTGTGGAAGACTGCTTCATATAACAAATATGTTATCCTTTGTATGACTCTTTCAAGTGACGTTGTGAGTGCTTGACATATGACATTAGCGCAAAGGGCAAGTGCCTCTGGCGTATGCTATGTGTCAGTGTGTGAGAAATAATAAATGAGTGTTTACTGAGTGGGAATAAGACAACGTGATGTATTTTTGGGTCATCATTTAGTAATGGATTGGATCTCACTATATGGTGTCTCATTTATAGGAATATCCAAGTGTTAACCACCTTTATACATACATAGCATTGATGGCTAATATGGAAATTCAATGTATTTTTGGAGTATAAGACTACCTTAGTTTTCTGTTACAAAGATTAGCTTCATGATCCTTCATCGACAAACTGAATGGAATAACACAATGATCTTTAAACCTGCTGTCACTGGTCCTATAGCTCTTCCACTGATTTTGATAGGATTTCATTAAACTTTAATTCCACTGATTTTTACTAACTGAAGAATCAAGCGGACATGTTGATATCTGGACTGCGTAATAACTGTCTACTGTAACTGGTTGCGTGCTCGGCCTATTGTCTGCAGCAATTTGTTCTTGCATATACACATATATATATATCTTGTCACAGTCCCACACAATGACAGACACCCAGCAAGCTATTACCAGGTTATTGTGCAAAAGAAGGATGTTGTAGTGTTATTAGTTCTATTGATGTTTGATATATAGTTGCCTACACTTGTGGACTGTCCTGTGGGTGTCTCTTATGGCCATCCACTAGGATGGTCCAAAAACACTTTTTTCTAAATTTCCCTAATTTAAGGCTGGCATTTTAATCTCATAAATACAAAGGTGATGTATCAAAATTTCAGCTAAATCAGTTAATATTTTGAGGTTGAATGAAGCTATGAAGTGTAATGCCTAGATCACACGAGAGTGGTTAAGTGACGGCGAAGTTGTAGAGGTGCCAGGAAGTCAAGTTTCGCCCACTTTCGGCGTTTCAAGCCATTTTTGGACAATTATATAATCAATTAGAGGTTCTAAATCGTCGTTGATGGTTCCTATTACGACGAGGCTCTCGTTTTTTACGCCGAATCGCTCGTAATTACGGACGAGGCAAGAAGAGACTTGTGTCGGCGAGTTGTCAGGAGCCTCGACGCAGTTCCATTGCTTCAATGTTAAACTAGATTCGCCCAAGGAGTCTCTTTCTTCGCCCTAGCATGCTGTTGCTTCGCCCTAGCATCCTCTTATGCCTGGTTCTCACGACGGCGATTTGAGAGCGACGCATCAAGAGAAGTCATTTCTTGGAAAGTTGTGGCGTAGAACGTTGGTTTTGGCACATTACGTAATCAATTAGTGTCATGTGCGACGCTTAAAGTTAGTAGCCGCGGTGAGTCTTGAGGTGTCCGCGGCGCTGCTTAAGCTTTCTTCGCCGCGTTCCGCCTCTCTTTCCTCAGCGCAGTTCCAAACAGACGCGTCGCACTTTGTTTTGGAATTCGGCGAGGCTGCTTTTACTTCGCCCAATGTTGTTTCCTCTTACGCCGCTGATGGTTGTGAGGCAGCTACGTCTGAAATTGGCGACCTTCGACGCATCAGGAAACCTTCGGCGTACACCCGAGGTAAGATGCGTCGCTGAAAATGACAGCCTCGCCGAAGACTGTAAGGATGCAACGCCGCATTTAGGGACTTGTTACTGCGTAACTTGATGGTTCATCGTCGCACATGCATTCATAAAGCGCCGAGGACATTACAGGCGCGTCGATGCTGACCTTCTTCGTCGTCCTTGCCTTAAGCAGCGACGAAGGTCTCTTAAGCATCGACGAACGTCTGTTGTTGCAGCGCTGCGGCAAAGTGTGTTTCGCTGCTGCAGGAGTCACTTTTGGTCATTATAAAAAGGGACACAGAGGACCTCCTTGCTTCATTTGCTTATTGCCCTTCAATGAGAACACAACGACTGCCTACTGAACATATGCATGATGAATGAAGAAGAAATTATTGTTGTGGCTGGTGCTGCTGCTGTTGCTATCGGAGCTGTCTATTTGAGACACAGGAGGAGGAGGGCCAGGAGACAGAAAAGGTGGTGGATTCGCAACTGGTTGCTGCAGAGGGAACAACATGGTCACTTCCATCAACTGCTGCCTGAACTGCAAGTGCGTGACGTGTCCGGCTACTACAACTACACTAGAATGCCCCCTGCCATCTTTGCTGAAATCCTGGAAGCTGTTGGACCACTCATCGCTAAGCAAGACACCAACATGAGGAGGGCTTTGGAACCTGGTCTGAAGTTGGCTATCACCCTGCGGTACATGGCAACAGGAAACAGCTACAAGTCCCTAGCTTATGCTTTCCGTGTGGCACCCAACACCATCTGCAACTTCATCCCTGAGGTCTGCCTTGCCATCATTCATGCCTTCGAAAGACAGCTGGCACTACCCACACAGCCTGAAAGATGGAAGGAGATAGCCAAGGCTTTTGAGACGAAATGGAACTTGCCCAACTGCATTGGAGCTCTGGATGGCAAGCACGTCGCAATCCGATGTCCCAAGGCTGCAGGCTCCTTGTTCTACAACTACAAGGGATTTCACTCCATTGTCCTGATGGCCCTCGTTGATGCCGACTACAAGTTCATCTATGTGCAGGCTGGCTGTCAAGGAAGTGCATCTGATGGCGGCGTCTTCAGGGACACAGTACTTCGACAACTCCTGGACGAGGAAGATCTAGGCCTACCACCTCCAGAACCTCTACCTGGCACAGAAGACAATCCTTTCCCATATTACATCGTGGGTGACGAGGCATTTCCCCTGAAGACATGGCTGCTCAAACCAGTGCCAAGAAAGAACCTTGACATTCCTTCCAGAGTCTACAATTACAGGATTTCAAGAGCCAGGAGAGTGGTGGAGAATGCCTTCGGTCTGCTGTCACACAGGTTCAGATGCTTCCTGACCACCATGCCCCAACGACCTACAAGAGTGACATACATCACAATGGCTGCTTGTGTTCTACACAACATTCTGCGAGACAGAGTAGGCGTCCACCATGCCCGTGACAATGAAGTGATGGACAGAGAAGATCCACAGACACATGACGTCGCTGAAGGAGTTTGGAGGGGAGACCGTCAATTGCATGACCTAGGAGAACCACTTCGACACGGAAATGCCTCCAGAGATGCCAAGGCTGCTCGAGACTACCTACGTGACTGGGTCAACAGTCCGGCAGGAAGTGTCCCTTGGCAGTTGGAGAAAATCTGAAGAAGATGCATTCAAAACAACAAACCCCAGGTCCTTTTAAGGGCCACCAAATCCTCCCAATTGAGCTGGCCATGTACACATCCTATGTTGACAAAACAAGCCCAAAAATCAATCAATCAATCAATCCCTCCATCCATCTATCTATCTATCTATCTATCTATCTATCTATCTATCTATCCATCTATCTATCTATCCAAGTCCAATCCATGCAAAGTGACGACAACTGCTTTTCTTTTGCTGCAGTGTATATATGTAACGAGCATTGTGTTCCATCTATCAAGCTATCTATCTATCTATCTATCTAGCTATCTATCTAGCTATCTATCAAGCTATCTATCTATCTATCCAAGTCCAATCCCTGCAAAGTGACGACAACTGCTTTTCTTTTGCTGCAGTGTATATATGTAACGAGCATTGTGTTCCATCTATCAAGCTATCTATCTATCTATCTATCTAGCTATCTATCTAGCTATCTATCAAGCTATCTATCTATCTATCCAAGTCCAATCCCTGCAAAGTGACGACAACTGCTTTTCTTTTGCTGCAGTGTATATATGTAACGAGCATTGTGTTCCATCTATCAAGCTATCTATCTATCTATCTATCTAGCTATCTATCTAGCTATCTATCAAGCTATCTATCTATCTATCCAAGTCCAATCCCTGCAAAGTGACGACAACTGCTTTTCTTTTGCTGCAGTGTATATATGTAACGAGCATTGTGTTCCATCTATCAAGCTATCTATCTATCTATCTATCTAGCTATCTATCTAGCTATCTATCAAGCTATCTATCTATCTATCCAAGTCCAATCCCTGCAAAGTGACGACAACTGCTTTTCTTTTGCTGCAGTGTATATATGTAACGAGCATTGTGTTCCATCTATCAAGCTATCTATCTATCTATCTATCTAGCTATCTATCTAGCTATCTATCTAGCTATCTATCTATCTATCTATCTAGCTAGCTATCTAGCTATCTACCTGCCACTTGCCCTAGACAAGTGAAATCACAAAGTGATGCACTTGTACTAGTGCAACCAACCAACACAAGTTTTAAAAGCAAAGCACTTGTACTAGTGCATTACATTTTAATTAAGAAATTCATGCACTTGTACTAGTGCAATAAAAATATGTTTATACCAAAGAATGCAGCACTTGTACTAGTGCTGCACTTGGTATGTTTTGGGGCAAAGAAAGGGGGAACTAGCACCTTGCTTTTATGAAGGTGATTACTTTTAATGAAGGCCAGGACCGGACTTTTGTTTTGGGGGACTTTTTTTTTGGGGGATTGTCAACGTTTTTTTTGCTCTTTTTTGGCTCTTTTCGGTCAACACAAGCTCTTTTTTTTTTGTCAACATAAGATGTGTACGTGGCCTGCCCTTTTGGGAGGATTTGGTGGCCCTTAAAAGGGCCGAGGTTTTTTGTTGTCTTTGCTGCATCTTCTACTTTCGTGGAGAAAGGAGATTGTCAGTCCAACTGGCCGAAGGGGAAGGCTGGTGCTGGTGATGGGCGGCCGGTTGACCAAAGCTGGGTCCAGGGGGGTAGCCGTACTTCTCAGGGCTCTCCTGAGCATCCATCATCAGTGTCATGGAGGATGGGCTGGGCTGCATCACGGTGTAGCTGGGAGTCTGCCTGGAGGATCCTCCTTCCCTGGGCTGGTGGTGGTGGTAGTGATGGCTGCTGCTGGAAGCGTGGTGGTGCTGCTGGTGGTGGGATGGCACATATGTCGAAGAAGGAGGAGGATGAGGAGGAGGTGGCATCTGCAGGCGCTGAGGAGGATGAGGAGGCTGGAAGGTCTGCTCCTGATGCTGTCTTGACTGGCGGCTGGCCTCATCATCCCAGTAGAGGGCGGCCTCTGCAATGGTCCTGACCATCTTCCTCCTGATTTCAGGGCTGGCGTGACATCCCACGTGGTAGAGGTCCTGGCACTTCATCCTCCAGTACTCCTGGTCGGGTGTCAACTCCTGGTGGTCGGGGCACATCTTGCAGCCAGAGCCTTTCAGGATCTTCTTGGCGGAGGACATGGCTTGCATGCTGCCTGCGATGACGTTCATGGCGGAGTGCATGGCTTCTTCTGCTGGGGCCTTCCTCTTGGTTCCCTTGGCAGCGGCTCCAGGCTTTGGTGCTCCAGGGAAGACTTGGGACTGCTGGCTCTCAGGTCTGTCCTGTGCTGGCTGTTCAGGTGGCATGTCCGGCATGTCATACGAAGCTGGCAGGGAATCCTCAGGGTTGTAGCTGTCCTCGGAGTCTGAGGCTGGCCGGTTGGCAGACAGTTGAGAGATGGCGGACAGCTCCTTCCCTGGCTTGTGGACGATGGAGTCCTTCAGGAACCGACAGTTGTTCAGGATGTACTGGTCCCTCTCTGTGAGCGTCTCCTTCCTGGCGGATCCTGAAGCTTCAGGCCTGACGAGTCTGGAGAAGTGAGTGCGGACTGTCTTCCTCCAGTTGAAGATGTCCTGGGAGGTGTACTTGGGTCCCAGCTCCTTGGCTTTTTCTGAGTCCAGCAGCAGCTTCTCGTTCCCCTTGTAGCCTCTGGAGCCCTTCATGTAGAGGACAGGATGCTCTCTGAACCAGTTGATGAGGTCATCTTCTTGGTCAGATGTGATGCCCAGGTTGTTCCGGATGTTTTTCTTGGGGGCCTTCCCTTTGCCCTTCTTGCCCTTGGACTTGGCTTCAGCAGCAGCTGCAGGGGTCTCATCAGCAGAGTCTTCTTCTTCCTCCTCGAAGGTGTCCTCATGGATGGCCACTCTGTCTAGAGCAAGAACAGGCTGGCTCTCTTGCATTTTCTTGGGAGTCTGCTTCGGAGTCTGAGTCTTCTTCGGAGTCTGAGTCTTCTTTGGAGTCTTCTTTGGAGTCTTCTTTGGAGTAGACTTGGCAGTGGGCTCTGGAAGACCCGTGGAAGACTTGGCAGCAGGCTTGTCAGCAGGCTTGTCAGCAGGCTTGGCAGCAGGCTTGGCAGCAGGCTTGGCAGCAGGCTTGTCAGCAGACTTGGCAGCAGGCTTGTCTCCTTCATCAGTTTCAAACAGTTCAACTGAAGAATCTTCGTCTGTGCTGTCTTCTGGCCGGCCCTCGAAGATGGTCTCGCTGACGACAGTGGCTTTGGTGGTTGAAGTGGTGGTCTTCGTCTGGCTGCCAGCTGTAGTGGAGGTGTAGAGCCCAGGTAGAGAGATGTCTGCCATGGCTTTAGTGAAGAAGGCAGTCACTGCAGCATCTGAAGGGTCATGGAGAGGAGTTGCAGCTGGAGTTGTAGCTGGAGTTGTCACTGGAGTGCTCCCAGGAGTGTGAAGTGTTGACCTGGTGCTGAGCTTGGTTGGTGCCCTGGTGACGACGGTGCCCTTTCTCCTCTTTGGTCCCATGTTGTAGCAGCAAAAGTACAATTGTAGCAACAAAAGTAGCAGCAAATGTAGCAGTTGATAATAGTGTCGTGGATTCTAGGTGTGTTCTGGTCGAAGGTCTGAGTGGGTATGGTGCTCTAAACTGGCCTCCTCTATATATATGCAGGGTGCGGACCGCCTCTTTCCCCCTCCTTCGCCCCCCCTGCTTCGCTGCTGCTGCCCCAGCCGCTGCGCAAAAAGAGGGTGACACGCAGACAAAGGGTTGATGCTAAAAATAGAACAACGCATGCACTCAGGCGCCACTCTGTCTGCTGCATTGGGGGTCCAAAAGACGCGGCGCGCACCCTCTCACGTGCGTCGAACATGTGACTTTCCGCGACGCGTGTCTGAAACATGTGACATGAAGCAAGAGCTTTCTGCTACACTGCTGTTTCTGCGTCGAAGCTCTTCTTTGTGCGTCGCAACTTTAAAAATCTGCGGCGCGCACTGATTTCTTTTTACACTTCTTCTTGCTTCACCACTTCTTTCCTCGCAAAGATTCAACCGGTTGAATCTTTTTTTCCTGCATCGTCAAATTTCTAGGAATTGCGTAGAAAGACCTCTTAAAACGACGCATGCTGTTCCTGTTGCGCCGTAAAGCCAAAATTGACGGCGAACATGCTCAAATCTTTGCCCTTTCCTGGAAATATAAGAAACGCCGTCGCTTAAACCCTCTGTTACGTCTCCGTGAGAACTAGCCATTACTTCATCATCTTCAATTACGCCCAAGCAAATACATTTTACGGTGAAGCAAGTGCCTGTTTCGGCGTTTAAACAGCCTGTTTGCGTCGGCGAGTTGTTCTCTTTTTTCGCCGAAGTTCCATTGACTCAATGATAAGTAGCCTCGCCCAACCTGCCTCTAACTTCGCCCAACCTGTCTCTAACTTCGCCCAAGCTGTCTCTAACTTCGCCCAATCATTTTGGGGGTCTTTCTGGTCTTTTGCATCGTGGCTTCTTCCTTCGCAAAGATTCAACCGGTTGAATCTTTGGTGAAGCAAGTTCTTGCTTCACCAAACGGTCACGTGATTTCTAGGAACTTTTGGCGAGGCAGTTTAAGAAGCGCCGTAGACGAAAATATCGTCGCCGAATTGTTGAATGTAGTTTAAAAACCTCCCTCTTTCCTGGAAAAGCAAGAAGCGACGCTACAAGAACGCCCTGTTACGTCTCCGTGAGAACTAGCCATAACGTGAGATTGCCCATCGGTAAAATGTAAGGGACAGTTCAGAATTTATGACTGGGGGTGGGGTGAGAGTATTGAATGAAATAACACAATAATCTTTAAACCTGCTGTCACTGGTCCTATAGTTCTTCCACTGATTTTGCCTGTGGACTGTCCTGTGGATGTCTATTATGGGCATCCACTAGGATCGATGGTCCAAAAACACATAATTAAGTGAGTTTAATTGATTTTATAAATTAAAATTACAAGAGGACAGCCCTGCAATGTCAACAAAACAAAGGTTTTCCATGGTATAAAAATGTATTTGTTTGCATTTTAAAGGAATTCATCTTAATATTACCATAGCCTTAGAATAACAGTAAAGTAAATTGGGCAGTTAGAATAGGTATGATCTATCTGACTCTAACATTTCATTTGTCATTTCGACACTGGAAATATGAAACAGATGTCAGTCCAAGGATGACAGGAGCAAATAAACCAGACTTGGATATGCAGCAAATATCATTTATGTTCATGGAATGTCCCTAAATTTGTAATTGGAATATGGCGCTGTTTTTCTTTGATTGATAAAAAAAATAGAATAAAAACATCTTGCATCAGATTCGATTTCGTCACTTGCTTATTGTCTAATCAACAAAACACATTTCTTTGAAATGGCACCTTTTAGGAGAATTTATGTTTGTTTTTGGTTGATTTGATCATTGTATTAATTGAGGTTCAGTCCTGTTTGACATTTGCATGCAGTCTGTAAAATTAATTTGATATGCAAAAAGATAACCAATTAAGTGTCATCTTCTCTACATTCAACATGGTGAACATAGAGGCTGTTTGATTATTATCAATTGATCAAGAAAAGGTCATATGATTTGTCAAAACTGATTTTATGGTAACAAGAAAAGTACCCTTAAAAAAGGGTACTGTATCGATCTTACCATGAACCTGAGGATATGTGGCATGTAATAAAATGTTTTAATATCTTAAAGTAGGCATTTCTATGAAACAAATATCCTTAGAAAAAATCCAGAGCCCCTCCCCTTGTTTCATGAGAATATATACATAACCAAGGATTTGTAAAAAAAAAAATTCTGCATATGTATATGTAAAACCACCTGTTTGGCTATTAGTTTGTTAATTGTTCACACATGCGCAGTGTACGTATTTTTCAGTACTATTTAATAGAGTGTGATGTCAGGCCTGAAGAATACCCCCCCCCCCCACAAACAAAAATCATGAATGTGCCACTGGTTTGCTGTGGTCAATGGAACTTTGCACTTTTGCGAGATTAATATTGCAGATAGAGCAAAATAAGTGCATTGAATGCGGGGGAGTTTACTTGATATATTTAGGTTTTTAAATTTTTAAAATCGGATGTTTATTAAGGTTTTTAGGCCAAGTTTTGCATTCAAGATGATGTACACAATCTTTGGTGACGTTTCACACGCAAAAAATATCACCAGAAATATTCCTAATCTTGTTGAATCGATATACTGTTAAGAATACTTATAAGTTTTTTTTATGGGTTAAGACATCGATACAAAAATCAATGCATAATCCTTTCTTTTGCAATTAACAAGTCGGATTAGTCTCCTTAAATCAAATTAACATTGAAAGTACGAGGTACGATCATGAGAAATCATCAGTATCATGACTCACAGAGTGCCACTTTCACATGCAGTGCAATGGTCCACTCTTTTTGCCTGTAAAATTTACGGACTGTAATATAGTTGCAATGCTGTGCTCTTTTTGGAAATGTTGAAAAATCTTGTGCTGGTACTGTTTCTGACTGAACATTCTATTCCACGCAGGTAAGAATTCATCCTACTTTGTCATTTAGTCATAAGTATGCTTCTGCTGCTTCAGGAAATAGGAAGCAAGGTATAAGCATAAACAAGGCCAGTTACACTTACTGTTGCATTAGACTTGATCTATGGCTCTTTGGTGCATCAGTCGTAGCATCATTCTGCAGAAATAAAAAGTCTCTCACAGCCTGTGTGGAGGATGCCAGATATATTATGATATACACCATGGAGTAGGGACATGAAAGCAACATTAATGAAGTCATCATAAATTGATCAGAAAGGTATACGTCAATATCAACTAGAATACACTTATGTTGTTATTACAGATCTCTTATAAGTGTGCCATGTTCTTTTCAACTGCCACAGTAGTCCGGGAAGCCTGTCAAAAATATAGGGCCTATCCAGGACAAGTTGCAACAGTAACTTGTTAGGTGCGTGCCCAAGATGTACTGAAAAACATATCAAAAGTTTACCAAAATCATTTGAGTGGAACAGGTTCAAATCGACCATCAAAAAATTTATATAATTTATGCGGATATTCACCAATATTTCAGGTACAAGTATGACTGACATCACATATCAGGTCTCTGACAATGAAAATATTGATATTAGAATATGAAACTTTGCACAAATATAGTCAATCATGTTGAATATGCTGTGAAAAAAAATTCAAGGAAATATATTTGGTGAAAAATGGGTTCAAATGACAATTAGATAATTATAATATTATTAAGTAAATGTCATTGAGATCGCAAGAGAAGGACAAGTGTGGCTTGACATTTCAGGTCTTAGACAGTTCCAGAATTGTTAAATCATCATGAAATTTTGCACAGATATAGACAAAAATACAGTTGATGATATAGCAAAAGTTTACTAACATATATCAAGTGAAACAAGTTTAAATGAGCCATCAAAAACCCTACAATTTACCGAGCTTCAACGATGCCCAAGGAATGACATTACATTCCGGGTGTCAAACAGCTAACAATTTTTTTAACTTGAAAAGAAAAAACCAATTCTTCCCAGAACCCTGGAAGGCCATAACACAATTCATGGAATGGGCAGGACAGCTGCCTTTAGCCCAGGAATAAAAAGAGAGACTTCGATATCAGGGGGACATATGTCACATCAGAAGACATTAATTCTGTGGGACAAATTAGCCTAACAGACATACTCTCAGTAATATCTAACATGCAAGGAACATCTCACTGATCCAAAGACACAGCATTCCCATTCAAATCTGGACTTCCTCTGGAAAATATCACCTATGCTTGAAGCATCAAGACCACTTTGGTCCGGATTTCTGCATATGATCCACAGAGGAGAACATCCAGCTGCTTCTTCTTTGGAATTCTTGTTGATTATAGATATGGACTCCACATGCATACATTCCACTCTCAATTTTCTGTGCAACCAAGCTAAGAGGTATCACTGTTCTCCTGTGATCACATTGATCAGCCACTCTGGTTGAGATCTACATTCAGGGGTTGTCAGATTGGGCGGCTTCCATGCTCAAATGAGCTTTCCAGGCAGCATAGGCCATCTAGTGAAAGGATCGGGCATTGAAAATTTGCTTGAGGTCATATATGTTAGGAACACAGTTGAACACATCTTGTCTGGGAAAGCAGTTGCTTGAGCCATCAGAGGTAATTTCATTGTGGATACTGCCCTTCACTCCTGAAAGGCAGCAAACTGCTTGATTTAAATCTTCCCATCAAAGGAACGGAGCAGAATCTGACAAGCGAACCTGACAAAAATTGAATTTACCAGTGTTAGAATTTTCTTCAGATCAAATCGAGGAACTTTGTGATCTCATACGCCAAGTTCTTTCAAGTGAAGTCATGTCTGACTCTGTAGAGCAAAATGAAACATTGGGGGTCATCAGGAAATTATTGGAGCATGAGCAGATGTATCTCTCATCCAAAACATCGAATTGTGCCAACAGTACATGCAGATGATTGACTTTCATTGAAAAATTCATCCAACGGGAACGTGTAGGTGACTGGGTGCTTCATCTGCAAAGTCTGTAACATATGTCACCCTCCTTTGCAGCATCAGGACGTAGGCTCTATTGAAAGTGCGTCCACATGTATCTGCAGATAATGCTTAGCCTTCCTGGAGAGCATCCAGATGTTTACCAGCACTTCCAGGAAGGACTGCATGTCATTTGCCGTTTGGATCGTTATTGGTCATTGAACAATACTCGATGCGTTCGTTTGAAAACAACTGGTGGGCTTACGAGAAGACGAGGTTTCAATGACACACTGAGACTCTTGTGGACACTTTCAATGTCAGTCTGTGCTGAAGTGAATTGTTCCATGCAGCAGCTAATTGGAATAAAACTAGTGAACAACACAGAGACACCGCCGAATCAAGGGTAGAAAGGGACATGTAGGACACAGAAGAAATATTGAGATATCTTTCAGAGAGAAGTCCCTTCAACGATGAAACTTCCCTGAGAAATATTGCCTCTGATATGACTCTACCTTCGTCTGTAAATGGTCATGACTCGCTGAATGTTGGAAATCAGTTACATCAATTACCAAATAAATCTTCCCTTGCAGATGCCTATGGTCACCTGAACTTTCTGCTTTGCCTGGACCAACAGAATATGTTCAAAATGTTATTGTTGGGGGAGCATTGATCCATCGTGTCCCTTTGACAAGAGGCGCAACATGGCAACAGATCTTTGAGCAGTGCACTTTATTCCAAGTGTGACACTACAAACAAAGAAGAAAGAATTACTTTCCAACCAAGAAAACAAGCAACGGTTCGTTGCATCTCTTTCTGAAGTACTAGAACATGACGGATGTGCATTGCATCAAGGAAGAGCAGATGCTGATCTGTTCATTATCTGCGGCTCATCAACTTACTGTTGTTGTCGGAGATGACACTGATCTCTTAGTACTGCTATCATTCAATACCAAGAAAGTCAACCATAGCATATTCTTTGAGCCTGAACCAAAGAAAATGTAAAGAAAATCACAAAATGCTAAAACATACCATCTGTGGAAGTTTGCTTCGAGCAACTGTCACTGATAACATCCGTTTTCTTCATACAGTCTTCGGTTGTGACACAACCTCTGGGGTGTTAGGACTAGGCAAGAAAGTGGCTATCAGCAAATTAAAGGCCAGCAAGCTATTTCAAGACCAGGCTGAATTGCTTGTATCGATGCTAGTTTTTGTAAAAGAAATCTTAACTTTGATATTTATCCAGACGTGTGAGTTTAATACTCATGTAAAATTTGTAAATTGTTTGACTCAATGTAGACTGGAGGTTCACCTGAGAGAGTTGGGAATTTAACCAAGACGAAGAAGAAGAATTATTTATGAGACAAGGGACCTCCCAAAACGACATTGTAAAGGTCGGGGATGTACCTGGGGAAAGCCTCAATGACCTGAGATTTCAGTGCTTCTGCACCAGTACCATTCCGGTGCAACCAAGCTCATTGCCACCAATATCTGTTGCAACATGCTTTCATAGCCTGAGGGTTTACAAACAGGTGCAGGCATGAAAAGATCATGCAACTGGTGTGTCTCCGGCAGCCTGGGGTTTGAAGATCATTGATGGATAATATATTCCGATTATTACAGACCTTGAGCCTGCTCCACATCTATTGAAGTGGTATGATGCAACAGCAAGTCTGGTTGCTGTAGGCCTACATTGTATTGAGGTGTTCTTGCAGAAAGCATGGATCGGACTTCACCATGGCATGTTCAGAGTGCAAAGGAGTGTGCACCAATATGTGTTCCAACCGATTTTGAGACAGATTCAGGGTCCGATGACAAAATTCATTAGATTCAGAAACTGATAAAGTAAATTGTTATTTGGTTGATAAGCCTTGTGCATGCATTGGTGTGGCTGCACATAGCTTATCAGTTCTTGTTACCATTAGATTCTAGATTATTATGTTTTGGTCTTTATAGGTGCATGCTTTTGTAAAACATGTTTGATTATCCATTGGTTGCAGTTTTTATATTGATCTTGATCTACTGGCCGAGAATGAACGAAACCACAAATTTTGATATAGGATTTGTAGTATAGATGCAGCAAAACTGCTTCTACATTTTATTTTTGACTATGTGTAGTTTTTATCTGCACATTTTTTCATGCTGTTTCTTTAACATTAAGATATTCCAGAGCCTAGAATGTTCTTGTCCATTGTGTCATTTTGGACCCTTTAAATTATTCATATTTAAAAAGACTGTAATCACACAGTATTTCTATTATATTTATCTGTAAATACAACCACTTTTAGAGCGTTCAAACAATATGTTAACTGTTTATTGCTTGGAATTTGAGTTGTGCAAGCTTGTTCATGCAGCTTTGGGTTTTCGATGAAATTTCTAAGAATTTTCTTAATGATTTTAGGTGGTTTATTAGAACCAGTTTCACTTGACATACATCAGCAAACTTTAGATATACCACTGAGTGTATATTTGTCTATACATGAGTAAAAATTTCATGATGATACAGGAGTCATGAAACTGTCTAAAATCTTGAATGTAAGCCTTTCTTGTTTGTACATTGTAATCTCGATGAAATTCGCAGAACACTATGATAATTATTTGATTTCCATTTGAACCACATCCTCAATATATATATTTTCATGAACTTGTTTAATAACATTTTTTTATATAATTGATTATATTTGCGCAAAATTTTATATTCATATATATATCAATTTTTGCATTGTGTAAGACTTAATATGTGATGCCATACTTGCTCGTAGCTGAAATTTTGGCGAAAATCCGTAGTATTAATAAACATTTTTTGGTGGTCGATTTGAACCTGTTCCACTCAACTGATTTTGGTAAACTTTTGATATGTCATTCAGTACATCAAGGGCTTTCAAAGGCACCATAACAAGTTACTGTTGCAATTTGTCCTGGGTCCATCCTCAGGCTGTCCGGACTACAGTGCTCTTGTGATGTCAGTATCAGCACAATGATTTCACAGTTGGTATATTCACAGTTTCAGCTTTGTCACTTGGAACCCATACTGATCACACCATTACAAATCCACAATAAGCTGTTAGATTGTTGCTCAACATTGATTATTCAGTTTGACGTTTTGAATATATCCAAAAGTTACAATAACCAGCTATATATAATGCATGGATTTTGTGTACAACTGCTATCAGTTTTAGCACTTTTACAACAAAACAAATTCATTCACTCTCACATTCATTTGTTGGTCTGAGAGGTTATCATGTGCTGCTCTGTCTTGGCAAAAATAATATACTCAGAAACCATTCAGAATTTAAGACCTAAGGGGGGGGGAGTTTTGCTTGGGGGCATCCTTATCACTGATTTCCAATAATGTTTATTTGATGATCGAATTCTTAGCCTTCTTGTCTGGCCTTTTCCCAAATTTTTGGGGAGCAACTACCCCCCCCCCCATTTCTCGTCCTCTGGTGTGCCCATGCAACACCGCCATGTTCACTTCCAAAAAATCTCCCCATCATCCCCATTCCAGTCATCAATTCTGAACAGTTTCTTTGGCGAAGGTCTCACCTGAAAGGTTGAAAAGCCACAAGGTGCTGCCCTCAAGGAGAAATTTCACAACAGGACACCATGAATGTCCATGATGGATCAAGCAAGTGGTTCAAACTATCAGTTTCACCTGCTCCAACTGAATCAAACAACCATACCAATGAATGCAGATTAATCAATTGTTATTCACACTTAGACAGCCAGTAAGCCTGACTTATTGGTAGCAGTTGGAATCAACACTCAAGGTTGGAGTGCCAATAGTGATGTCAGTATCACAATACTGACATCATCTGTGCACATATTCACATGGAACATGGCACACTTATACAAGATCTGTAATAAAAAATCTTAAAACTCAAAGAAGCACATAGCTGAATTCTGTCACCAGGGACAAATTGCTTTTATATTTTCCATTGAGAAAAACTACAATGAAACTGAATGACACTCATGAATACGATGTAAAAAGGTATAAATTTAAGAAATAATCATGTATCATATTACCCTCTGCCCTCGAAACAGAACTTGGTATTATTATAAGCGTAAATGCTTCTTTAACTTGGTTATACCAATAAGGTAAAAACACACTTTGTAGATCTATGTATTTTTCTCAAAAATGATCACTGTCAACGAAAGAAGCCCATGAACTTGTCATACCTTATTCATTTGCAGGACAAAAAGAAAAGCGCACAAAAAATTTACAGCCTGTCACTTTGATATAGAAATTGAGTGGACTGTTGCCCTTTGAAAATTTGTGCTAGCCTTTTATGTTATTCGTTGACATCAGGCTCAAGTATTGCCACTTCAGGAACAACCTATAGGGGCTGTTTTTCAATGGGGGTACATAGTTTGTCTCAAGGGGGTCAAAAATAAAGGTATTTTTTCTGGCTAAATTGACTTTTTCCTGTTGCTATATACCGTGCCGTGGATTTCTGAAAAATTTAGGTCTACAAGTATTTTGAATTTTTTTTTATTTGACTTTTTGCATTGTTGTAGATAATTTGACCAAGGTCAACACTCTGCTCATCCCTCTATTACTGGATGTATAGAACACCAAGTTGTATGGGCTTGTGCTGAGTGGATAGAAATATATCTGACAATGAAAAATCATCTTACTTGCTTAATTTTGGCCAAGAATTTTGTGCATGTCAAGGAAAATAGACATTTTCGAAGAGGACAGCATAATTTCGGAGAGGACAGTTTATTTGACGAAAGCTGTTTTTGGTGTTGTCTGCTACGAGCATTGTGCAGTTCGTAGAACTGAAGTGAAACACTTACCAATACTTATCTAATCTATTGAAGGAGTTTTTCTATAAAATAAAAATCCTCTTAATTTAATGTTATTGCTGTTTTGCTGACCCTATTTCGGAGAGGACAATATTTGACGGAATTGACCTTCATGTGTTCAATGGAGAATCATGAAGAGACCAATCGTAGTTGTTGCATGTAATTCTAATGTTGAACTCTTGGGACCATGTTGAAAGAATATTCACATATATTCAGAAAAATCTGAAGAGATATTTGCCTAATTTGCAAATGAGACAGTCAATTTTGGTCAAAATTACACAAATAAATTTTTTTCGGGCAGTTGTCAACCGATTTGAATATTTTTTTCGCTACTGTAGGCCTAGGTCCATCTCAGTATGTTTAATCATTCTAATATAAATTTCCGTAACCGGTGTATCTACTATTTCTTTATGGCTTCCTTTAATCATCACCAGCAAGCATCCTGTTGGAGTTTTTATAATCTCCAAGTTGCCAGATAGATTGGAATAGGTTTCGAATAGATGGTGCTACAAGGCTCACTGAGACTCAGGATCCTAGTTTATGCAACTTTGTACAAACCTTCTATTCAACAAACCTTTGGTCAAACGTTTGCCCTGAACATGACAATCAAATGTTGTCCATACATATCAAAGAAAGGTTGGAGAAACCTTTGAAATGACGTACGGTCAAACGTGTGACCATACCTCTGATATACCTATGAATCAAAGGTATGGTCATAATCTAAGGTTGTACAAAGCTCTTCAATAAAGTTTTGACATACATGTGACTCAAACGTTGGCTAAACACTACAACCAAACGTTCTTCAAACCTCTCAACATGGGTCTCAAACATTAGGCCAAACTTTATAACAAACTATCTTCCAACCTCTTACTAAGGTTGTGACCAACGTTCGGTTACATCTGAGTGCAACGTTTGGAAATTACCTTTGACATAATATTTGTTGCTTGGCCAAACCTTTTATTCTAACCCAAAAGATTGCAAAAGGATACCTCCGGATAACCTATCCGTCCAGGAGGGATAGGACTGAACTTTCTAAATACCCTGATCACACATACAGTGTGTCATAGATTATGTTCCATGGGTGTTTTCATTCTGTGTATGACTCTATAGGTAAGTGACATTCTCAGTGCTTGACATATGAGATGGGCACAAAGGGCAAGTGCTCCTGGCTTATGCTGTGTGTGGGAAATGATAAATGAGTGTTACCTAGTGGGAATAAGGCAATGGAGCATGTTATGGTCATCTTTGCCTAATGGATTGCATCCCACTATTGCCTCTGACTTACAGGATTATCTGATTCTTAACCCCCTCCAGTAAAATGCTTAGTCTCGCTCATAAATGTCATATAGAATTTTTTGGAGTATTTCGGCAACATATAATAAGCAAATTTGGGTAGTTTCCACATAAGAAAGGTCAATTATAAAGCCCTTGTTATCCCCACTCCTAGAAAATCCAAATTGATCAATACGATGGAAATATCAGCTCCACCTGTTGTAAAATCCTATCATACCGTCATTGACGTAAGCTTTGACATTTTCAAAAGGCTTTCATATATACCTTCCAAGACAGGAGCCTTGGGGCCCTTGAACACCTAACTGCTCTATCCTTGTAAGTTCAAATTATCTAAAACCAGTGATGCCTTATAACCCCAGCTCTTAAAAAATCCGGGAAATTAGCCAACCAGATTTCATAATTTTAATTTTCTGTGACACATTCAATGTCCTCAGACTCCTAACGAGTATTATATACTTTGCATCATCACTCCAGATCGTGGCCCAATTTAAATGGGAAGACATTTACAGTAAAAGGTCCTTCTCGGCTCTTTTCTGAAGGAAGGGACACACGATCATACTTGGTCTCCTCTATGATACTGAACATTTGTGTAAACAAGGAAACATCAATGAACTAAAATGACCATTTACCCTTCAAAGTATATTTTTCCTGATAGTGGCAACTGTGGCATGCATAATCATAACTTAAAGGTCCATAAAAGCAATACTCTGGAGGTCATACATGATTGCTTACTGTGCATATATGATTCACAGCTTTGTGGGAGGTATGTGGGAGCTAGCGTGAGACCTTGGTTTTAGATTTCTGATCTGCGAATTTCACCTCATATGCAATTATGTGAGCTATTGATGTTCTCGGCGGGTCCTTGGGGAATGTTATGGGAAGAATTAGGTATTCACGGAGAAAAAACATTTAGCGCTCACACTTGCCCAAGGAGATGTTCAAAACGCTATTCACAATTTCAGTTTTTAAAAAACTGAATGGCAACCTCAACAATTACATCATAATACCATCATGGAAACATGTATTCATGAGGCAATACTAAAATATACCCACGTCAGGATAATTTACTGTTGGAAAACTTTGTTCATGTTTCTCGCCGTTGACGAAAGTAATCCCCAGTGACCAGAAAGAAAGCTGTGATAAGTAGAAAAGTAAGGAAACTTGGGTCTTTCAGTCGAGTGTCATGTTTCTGGTCATCCTAGATGTTACGGATGTGATCTCTCAGCCCAAAATACCCTAATCGGTTTTTCACATGCGAGATATCATATATCTAATTCGCAACTATCAGATTCTTAAAACGTACAGCACAATCCGAAATATCTGAATGCCTTGCCTACAGGAAGGCGTTTGTCCTTGAGTGCTCTTCAGTGTCTTTATGTCTGACCCTCAACCACCATCTCCTCATTTTCCTGCCATGACATGATACTACATAATGGCTGGGATGGTCACAAAGGTAAAAGGTCTCAAAGGACAAAAAGACATGCTGTGCCTCACTTTACCTCGCAGACATGCAAGATGTACTTTTCATGCTCTCTGCATTTTACATGTTTTCGCCACGTAAGGGATCTGAAAATTACTTACCCACACACAACGGTACACGGGGTGCAAATCAACAGTTAATCTGAGGGGCATCTGACTAGGAGTTTGCTCTTGAAGGTCCAGATAATTTTGTGTGGGTTTACAACACAGGGTTAGATTCCATGTGGTCAAAGACCTTCAGTGCAGGGACTGGACCGATTGACAGTTCAGCTACCCTGCTGCCAAGAAAGCCAAAACAGCACATGGACAAAGGCTTTTGTGTGAAACTGACATTGGATCCCCTTTAATTATCTAATGACATATTGAAATGTGGCAAGCAGCAGGAAGGCTTCCCATTTTGAAAGACAATTTGCATGCAAATTAGTTTGCTTAGCTTCACTTCACACCTGAATGAGAACTATGATGTAATGGTGCCCCAATTTTAGGTGACAGGCAGAATGTTCTTGGTATTTTAGAGATTTATGTCTTGTAAGATAGAAAAGAAATATGATATAAAATTTTCATTGTCAGATCAAATACGATGCATAGTATCAAAAGAATAATTCTAAATCAAGATGAACAGTTTGTTTAATATGATTTATAAATATCTAATATAATATTGAAGAATACTGTGAATATATAAATATGTGTGTGTGACTGTGTGTTTTTTCCTTTTTTTTAAAGATATTACTATCTGTATGACAAGTATAAAGGTACTATCCCTATACAGGAATAAATGTGTAATGTACCTTGGTAATTTGTATCATCTTCCTTTATTCACAAAATAATCGCTGCAGCTGTTGCAGTCGACAAATGTCAAGTGCTTACAGAACTCAACTGAAAAGTTCCTTGTCGTACCCATGCCATGTTATACTCTATGACTCATAAGCAATTTGTGAGGCCATATCCTATACTTTCAATGCTACCAAAACAAGTCACCAACTCAGTATCAATGAGGTCACAAGTTACTCAATGACAAACTGACAGTTCACTTCAATGCAAGGTGTAGGGCCTGCTATGAGGTCATTGATGTCCACTAGCAACTGAATGTTTATCTACACTAGCACAGTACCCGTGATAATGGGTAAACATAATGTGATTAAGAATGGCAGAGAGAGAGGAATTGTAGGTATATGCATATCCTTGTGTCCAGTGGAATGCGACTATGCCATCTGCAAAAAAATGTCAACTCCACACTGGAGTCCACAGCAGTGGGAAGAGAGTGAGGGGTGAGATTTGGTGGAAAGGGGGTAGAGTGGAAATGGAAGAGAAGGTTGAGAGGAGACATAGATATGGTTGTTGTAGATCAGCTTGATAAGTTGTGTGCAAGTTTTTGAGAGTGTGGCTTGCACAGATTTGGAGGAGTAGCGTAAAGCATCCATGAATTCATAGTATGATGATTTCAAATTCCTATCTTAATACAAATCTTGTAGTTTTCAGGAACATTCTCATTATTATTGACCAAGCACCCAGTTTCAAAACTTTTTTGAATGACAAAACGCCATGCACAACAACATTCTCATTCAAATATTGAATTTTAACAAATTAACAGGAAACTTGCACGGTCTCTTCAGAACATAATGCCTGACAGTGGCATAAAAATAACATATGAACGTATACAGCTCCACAAATTCATTACTTTGGAGGTCATACATCATTGCTTACTGTGAATATCGATCGATTCACTACAGAGTGGGAGGTCACTCTGCAGGGCATTCATATGTATGTGTGAGGTTGCATGAAACCTTGGGGTTGGATTTTTGATTGGTGAATATTGACTGTTGGGAACACCAGAGCTACGATTTTAGCTACTGGCATGTTCAGTTTTTTAAATATATTTTGAAGGATATTAATGATAATTATTCTGTTTTTGCATAATTATGAAAATAATGTTACAGTAGACGAACATCAAGTGCTTACAGAATTGGACCAAAACGTTCCTTGTGAGGTCACAGCCCTATCCATGCCATGTTGAACTGTATGACGTGTAAGCGGTCAGTGACATCATAGTCTGTACTTGCAATGTTGTTGTGACAAGCCATTTGATGTGTCACTCCACACTCGTATGAGGTCACAAGTTGCCTCATGACAAATTGACACCTCATTTCAATGTATTTGATAGGACTTGTTGTGAAGTCATTGAGGCCCAATTGGAGCAGAATGTAAGTACTCGTCATTCGTCTACTGTAACATGCTAGTCTTCCACAAATAGAAGTTAAATCGCCTGACCCATCCAAACTTTCTGGATTCTCCTCTGCTGCAGGTCCAAGTATAGAATAGGATGGGCTGAAAAAAATTGTTTTGGAATTTCAATATGCCAGTGGTATAGGAAGTTGGTTATGGCCAAAAAAATGGAACCAATATTGGTGCAAAAAGAAATTTTGTGGCATGCGATTTGTGCCAGGCCAATCCGGTTTTTATGAAAATGCATATTTTCAGCCATTTTGCATGCTTTTTTAGACCATTTTTTGGCCTGAGTCAGCTTCCTTGGTTTCAGATGGCTCAATGGCATACTTAAATCTTCTTTGAAGGCCATTGTGGATATGAAACATCATAAACAGGTCGCTTATATTTAAGATATAGCCATATAAATGTGTAAATGTTGAGAATCAGAATTTGGCTTTTTTTGCAAAAAAATTGCCTGAAAAAAAATGAAAATATCGGAATTGACCCCAAAAAAATTATTCCAAGTGAACTGTAATTACCCCGAATCTCCCCAGTGCCCTAAAAAACATTTCCAGTATTATCTGCATAAATTTGTGGTTTTAGTTTCTAGTATAGGGGCAATTCCGTAAAGTCTGATGACACTCTAGCAACTTGTGTTGCCTTAACAATACACCCTAGTCATTTCATTGTTAAATAGAGATGAGGCCAGGTAATAGCAGTATCAGACAAGCCATCAACCAATGCTCAGAGTGCAACAGGAGCTGAGCTACCAGGCTAAATGTCATCATGTCGGACATGATGACATTTCGCCATAGTACAGAAACGAGAATAATAAAAAAATTCTTTTTAAAAAAAGTACCGTAATATGGGGTGAATAGGGACACAGGGGTGAATAGGGACAAAACAGGAATGCCTTTTATTTCTTCAAAAGTGGCAACTTCTATTGCACACAGAAAAGTATTTTTTGGCACATATTTAGAATTCATATTAGTCAATCTTTTGATAGGTTGATTTCACTTCTGCCTGCAGGCAGGTAGGAGCTGCAGCAACTTGAATCTACCCCTGCAGAATTTGAATTTTCACCAAGAGGTCAAAACTTTCCTTCTTGCACAATAAGTCACCATACTTACAGGGCACTTTAGGTATATACTTGTTGTTTTCCCAAAATTGGATTGACCTAGCTAAATTAGCCCTTACACTATTAAAAGAAAACCAAGCTGATGGCAATTTCAGGCTCATTTTTCTCCTATAAGACAAAGCAGTAAGAGCACTGGAAACCAAACCAGAGGTGGAGTGATATCCAAAACATGTTGGAGATAGTTGGGTCAAAATTTGAAAACCTTGAAATTTCAGCTGAAAAAATTTTGAAAATTTTTTGTTCCAGAAATGCCTTTTAAAGTTTGCGTTGGGTGGGTCAAACAGTCAGCTATCACTGCACTTTCATGTCCAAGGGTCCCAATGCCCCGCTGATCTGTACTGAGGTGATAAACATAGCTGTAATGTCTTTTGACTGTCATTAAAATCACACTTCTAACTAAAAAATCCTGACCACTCAGGGCTAAAAAATCTATTGCCAATGATTAGGCAAGTTGCTTGCACATTTTGGGCCAAGTTTCAGGTCTCTAGTGCCAATTATTTTAAAGGAAACTGCATTTAATCAATTAAAATACCAAATATGTGTGTCATTAGCATCATGCTTATAACTTGAAATCCGTACCACTTAGAGCGTAATAATGTATTACCAACAAATAGGAAAGTGGCTTTTCTGCACACATTGAGCTATATTTCAGGTCTCTATGACCAATAGTCATTGAGATAGAACATGTCCTTGAAGCAGAAATTTACAAAAACAAACAAAAACACTCTTTTCATCAATATTTTGGATTCTGAATAATAAAGATGATCTCCACTACTTCCTCCAGTGCCCAGTGTCTTTACTAAACCATATTTCAGATGCTAGACAATGGTTAAATGTTACTGGAACCCCATATTTGGTTCGTAGTTTCAGAGAAGCATCAAACTACATACTAAGTACGTCAGATGCAAAGAAAATGCAAAAATGTTATGCAATAGTCTGTTGAAACATTTATTGATAATATATATTCAACTGATTTCAACTGCAGTCACCTGCAACCAAATTTTAGTGACGTAAAGGCAATAAGCCATTTTTGACATGATGCTAATGACAGCGTGATGCTAATGATAATTACAGTAAAAATCTTTGCAGGGACCAGTGCAAAACTGGCAGTCTGGCAGTATGTGCATGCAATGACCTTATGAACACCAGACTTATGTTCACAGTGATTTTGGTCCTGAAATATGCAGTCAAAATAGAGTAGCAAGGCGTTTGCTTATGACAAATTGAGATAGGACAACTGATATGCCAACAGAAATACTCTAATATGTTTGTTTACATAAATGACACAGAGCTACAGATAGTTCAGTTATTTTCTTGGGTTCTCAGACAACATCAGACACAAGGTTTTCTCACAGAATGTGTGTCCCTTTAATTTTTATTAAGAAACAAATCCGGTGTGATGCTAATGACGCTATATTGGAGACATCGACACAACAACCTCCTGCTCTTATACAGAATATTATTTCTGCTATTGGTGACCAGTTTTTCGAAGACTGACAGTCAAGTCTCCATGTATGGAAGAGTTAAATTGAATTAGGATCCTGTAGTAGTTTTTGTGATACGATCTTTCAAAGAAAATGTTGTTGGAGACAGGCCATTTTCAGGGGGGTAGGCCACTTCAATGCTATTTTTGGATGGGATAAAAATATTCTGCCGCATATTTTTTGTTTTAAAAGTTTTGCTAATATCCTTGTCTATGACAAATGACAACAAGAGGTCCTCTATTGGTCTTCCTGCCATCATGAATTATTGTTAAACACCGGAGACAAGAATTTCAGACTTATCAAATTTTGACCCAGCTATTGAAATGGTAGACAATCGAATGAAGCTGATTTAAATTCTAAATATAGGTTAAAAACTACTGAAATTGTGATAAACAAACATTTACAAGAAATCATGTGGATTCACAAAGAGACAAAGGTATAAATGAAGAAAATTTTGGCCCAAAGAGGTTTCAAATGGTTTTAGAGAACAAGAAAAGTGAATGTAACAAAAGGCTCTGCCTATTTAGTCGCGGGTTCAGACCCAAGTAAATAGTATAGTAATGGAAATGTCCAAAATAACCCTACAAATTTTAATATTAATTAATTTAAATGGATTTTGGGTTACAATTGTTGAAATTGGCTGCATCTGTCGATTTAGTCCAGAATTAATTACCATCAGTAAAATTAGCAGAAAACATCAGTTTTTTATACTTTTTGGCAATTTATCATTTTTTTCAAAAACTGCTTATTTTACAGGAAGTTGATTTTTATTAATATTCAAAAATAATTTTTTTCGTGTGAAACATGTTTACTAAAGTTAATTCACAACTAGAATGAGCGCTCGGAGATCGCATACCTCAGCCTGCCTTCAAATAATAAGACTGAAGGTAAACACAAAGTTTCTGATTCATGATATCAGTTATCAATTAAAAAAAAAATTATAGTATGTTTCTAAAGGGTTACCATATCAGATAAACAGTTTTTCAAAGGGCCCATTGGAGCTATTAATGAATATGGCAGTCAATCGATGAATCTATCTATCTATCTATCTATCTATCTATCTATCTATCATCTATCTATCTATTCATCTAACCATCTTTCTATCTTTTTATGTCTCTATCCATCTGTCTGGTTTTCAAAATATTGTTTAAAGAATTATTTGTCCTTTTTTCCAGCAAAATATGATGAAGTGAAATGACCTTCAATTGATAGTTTGGTTTTTATGCAATTGATACATGTCTGTTGAAAAATGAAAAAGATCTGGATAAGCAGCCATTAAGTGCATTTGATGATGATTAGTTGATTACCCTGACGAATGCCAATCAAGAAGCAATAACAATCTGTAGAATTCTATAAATAACTAGATTCAGTCAAGATTCACAATTGCTGAACAGGCTGTAGAATATATGCACTCTCTTGGACTGCAAGTGCAAAACTGATTTGTATACTATTGCAGCTGCATGCAGCTCGGTAGAGGCCTAATTTCGAATTTCTTTAACTGTAGCCCCAAAAATTCTTCAATATTCACCAAAATTTAATCAGGTATTGTCTAGCACAAATGAAGACATCATGGCACAGGAAATCTAAATCCATTGAGAATTGTTTGCAGGAGTCGATTAACAAACACACAAACCCACAAGCAGAGATCTCAGAATCTGCCCACCCTCACAATACTCCGCCTGCAGGCTGAGTAATTATAAACCACCCAGACAGGACAGGAAGTACGATTTAAGGAATTTAGTGAGTGTCCCTATTTACCCCATAGTACGGGGTGAATAGGGACAGTGGTTTTCTAGGCCTAAATCATTGAGAATTTGAGATATCTTTATAGGCTTCAAGGGAAGTTAGGCCTGCAGTTTAAACACAGTTTAACACTAAATTTAGATTTCTGAGATGATTTGTGTCCATGCTGGGACAGAAAATGTCCCAATTTTGTCCCTATTCACCCCATATTATGGTATTGTAGTTTGCCGTTGTGAATGCAGTAGTCATATAAGTAGAAGGATCTATGAAGGAAAGCAGAACTCAGTTTAATAACTCAAAAGGACAATTGTGTGATGAAACATTTATATTTCTGTCTATCAAATCATCTGTGAAAAATAGGTAGTATTCGAACCCATCATTACACATGCACATACCAATGTGAGCAGTCTCATGAATAATCCGCTACTCTGCCAACTGAGCTAATTGGGCTTCTCAATAATTGAGGGCCTGAAAGTTCATGAGTTGAAAAATAGTAAATCCTGAGTGCCACTGGTGGCGTTGTGGTCCGCGAAGCGACAAACTTTTTTTAGCAGCACCAGGTTTCATGCATGGAGTGCTGCAACAAGTCAAGTCAAAAGCTATTTTTAGATAATACTTTCATTCTGTTTTATTCAAGCACCGGCCCATTCATGATTGCCTGACTCTTTGGAGTAGTAGACAGATTCAAATGATGGAAGCGCTTCAGGATTCTACTGCCAGTCATGGATATTGCACTTTATTTTCCACTAAATTTTTTAGAATGCGGTAAACGTTAATCTGTGCATACACACATCTTTTAAGAAAGGAAGTATCAAATTCAAGCACTGGTCCTATTCTGCACTAATCCCTCTGCACTGGTCTTATCCTGTACTACTCCTGTTCTACTCTTGTTCTACACCACTCCTATCCTGCACTGCTCCTATCCTGCACTACTGCTATTCTGCAATACTCCTATCCTGCACTATTCCTTCTGCACCGATCCTATTCTGCATTGCTCCTATCCTGCACTGCTTCTATCATGCACTGCTCCTATTCAGCACTGCTCATATCCTACACTGCTCCTATCCTGGACTACTGCTATTCTGCACTACTCCAATTCTGCACTACTCCAGTTCTGCACTACTCCTATTCTGCATTGCTCCTATTCTGCACTACTCCCACTGCATTGCTCCTATCCTGAATTGCTCCTATTCTGCGCTATTCCCACTCTGCGCTGCTCCTACCTTGCACTACTCCCTCTGCCAAGCTCCTAACCTGCGCTACTCCTATTGTGCACTACTCCCCCCTTACACTGCTCCTATCCTACACTGCTCCTATCCTGCACTACTCCTATTCTGCACTACTCCCTCTGCACTGCTCCTGTTGTGCATTGCTCCTAATCTGCAATATTCCTATCCTGTTCCACTCCCTCTGCATTGCTCCTATCCTGCATTGCCCCTATTCTGCACTACTCCTATCCCACACTACTCCTATTCAGAACTTCTCCTATCCTACAATGCTCCTATTTTGCATTGCTCCTACTTTGCATTGCTCCTATCCTACACTACTCCAGGTACTCCTATCCTGAACTGCTCCTATTCTGCATTGCTCTTACTCTGCACTGCTCTCTCTGCACTGCTCCTATTCTTCACTGCTCCTATTCAGCACTAACTCCCTTTGCACCACTGTCCTGGAACTACTCCCTCTGCATTGCTCCTATTCTGCACTACTCCTATTTTGTACTACTACTATCCTGCACTACTCCTATCCTGCACTATGCCAGGTACACCTATCCTGCACTGCTCCTTTCCTGCACTACTCCTATCCTGCATTGCTCCTCTTCTGTACTGCTGCTATCCTTCATTACTCATATTCTGCACTACTCCTATCCCACAATACTCAGAGTTATACTCCTATCCTGCACTACTCCTATCCTGCACTACTGCCCCTGCACTGCTCCCATTCAGCACTGGCTGCTCCGACCCTGCACTGCTCCTATTATGCACTCCTGGCCTGCTCCTATCCAACACTGCCACTATCCTGTACTACTTCCTCTGAACTCCCCCTGTTCTGCACTATTCCTATTCTGCACTGCTCCTACCCTGCACTACTCCCTCTGCTCCTATTATGCACTTCTCCCTCTGCACTACACATATTATGCACTGCTCCTATTTTGCAGTGCTGCTATCCTGCACTACTCCCTCTGCACTGCTCCTATTCTGCAATGCTCCTATTCTGCATTGCTCCTATCCTGCACTGCTCCCTCTGCGCGGCTCCTATCCTGCACTATTCCCACGCACTGCTCCTATCCTGCACTGCTCCTATCCTGCACTGCTCCTATCCTGGATCTTCATATAAAAAGCACATAGAGACAGCAATTTTCCAGATTTCATGAGCAGAAGTATTTCAATTTTCCAGATTTCATGAGCAGAAGTATTTCCATCAAACAACACATAAACTGATGATGTCATGCAAATGGAATGATATGCATATATTAGGCAAATGAGCACGCATTGAGCAGTGCCCATCCATGTAGGTTAATTAGTACAATATAAGTTTGCAGCAAAGAAAATCAACTACTAAGCAGATAGTTCTTTGCCAGATCTGAGATGCAAACTAAAACATAGGCTGCGCAGCAGCAAACCTTCAGCGAATAACACATTTAGAAGATTACAATTACATCATAAAATTGGTGTGTTTACCAAATTCCGTATATTATAGGTATGCAACAGTGGTCGAGTAATGGCATTCTATTATCTGTTATTTGCCTGCTGCCCTGCGATCTGCCTGTGTGCTTGCCAGGGTTTGTAAAAGCAGGGAAAGGCCTTATTATATAGATTTACTTATATTATGGTACGGTTTTATGCATGCACCAATTTTTTTCCGAGCATTCAAAAAGTGTTAAATACAAGTAAAAAAGCACTGCTACATTTTATAGGTGATACGTGTAGGAAATGGCATTGCTGTATATGCAATAGTGGGCACATTTTGGCTCCAATAAGAAAATAAGTATTTTTAATATTTTTTCTCAATATTACAAAAAGTATAGAATATGTATCAGTCAGACCATGAAAAGGCACAACTAAACCATATAAGTCATATGTGTACCAAACTTTATCCATGTACATGCAATAGTGACCAAGTCTTGGGCCAGAAACAAAAAATATATTTTTTCTCTTTTTTTTTTATATTTCAAATAGCATTTAATATTTTCCACCAGACCTTTCAAAGGGCACAACTAGACCTTATAGGCCATGTGTGTACCAAACTTATCCATTTACATGCAATAGTGACCGAGTCTCAGCCCAAAAACTAAAAAAATACATATTTTTCTATTTTCCAAATTTTTGCAAAAAGTATAGAATATCCATCAATGAGACCATCAAAAGTTACAACTAGACCATATAGGCCACTTCTGTACCAAATTTCATAAGTGCACATGCAATAGTGACTGAGATTTGGCCCGGAAACGAAAAATAATTTTTATATTTTCTCAATTATTTCAAAAGGTATTGAATATCTATCAATTAGACCATCAAAAGGCACAACTAGACCATACAGGCTATATGTTTACCAAATTTCATCCATGTACACTCAATAGAGGCCAAGTGCCGGCCCGGAAACGATCTATCCGCCCGCCGCCCGACCGCCCGCCCGCCCGGCGGACGGACAACATTTTTACCCAAGTGATTACAATACCTTCTTCGAACTTCGTTCGCTGAAGGTAAAAAATGCATTCACAGATTTTTGTGGTTGGTGCAAGTTATGGTTCTCTTCTATGTAAGATGTTTTATCCAACAATACACAAGTATATTTAATAATGTACAAGTGACGACCAAAGGCCATTGATCATGACTTTACAGCCAAGAAATTTGATATGCAAAAAGAGTGGACTGTTACACTGTGAAAATGGCACTTCATGACTCATAATAGTGGATGAAGTGTCATCTTTATCTCTACTGTCACAAACAAGCAGATCCTTAAACCAATTTAACATTGAAAGTACTGGGTATGATCATAAAAAATCACCAGAATGATGACACACGAAATACCATTATCATTATCACAGTGCAATTGTCCACTTGTTTTGCATATCAAATTTCCTAGCTGTAAGGTAGATGAATGCAGCTATGTGAAATTTACCAATAGTTATATTTAGTTCAGCTGTGCCAGCATTCAACATATTTCCTGAAGGCTCAGCCTCGCCAGAACCTAAAAGAGAGTCCAACCAATATCCCAAGATGCCATTTTCTAGAGGGCCTTGCAGAATTTCAGGCGAGTTTGAGTCATCTGTGTTCTTTGTGATAACTGAACAGTTGATTGCTTTAGACCGATCAGCCAGAAACTGGCAGCGAAAAATCCATGGGTGTCAATGGAAGGCCTTTCGACGAAATGAAGCAGAGATTGAGTTCAATGGCTGCATGTTACTCAATTCAAATTGATTGGAAATTGAAATGCAAGGTCACTTTGTTAATCAAAGACTACGTTTTTGCCACATCTTATTTTCGCCCAAAGATAGTATTATATTGCTCAAATTGGTCATTGCACTGAAGTCTTATTCAAGTCCAATATGAGGGGCGTTCAGAAAGTTCGAGGCTTTTTTATATGGACATTTATTTTCAATCTAGAAAAAATAATTTTCAGCATTTTTGGAATGGATTTCCAAAATTTTTGACAATTTGGCCATTTTTAAGTCATTCTGTGGTTGCCATGGAAACCGAAAGTTCAGCTAGGTGGGGCAGGTAAAACTGAAACCAAGAAAGCCAATGAATTTTGGCTCTGAAAGACTTCTCTCTATCACTTGTATTAGTGAGTTTGACAATATTTGACACAAGAAATATAATATTAGCCTTTAAGAATACTCCTAAGCTCACCAAAAGCATTAATTCATACACCCGACCCATTGAAGTAAATTTTCCTCAAAGCCCTCTAAACAATGTTCTGTGAAAGCATTTTCCGTCATCCAAAGCCTTTTATCCTCCAGTGCCTGAAACTCTAGCACCCATGGACTGAAACAGGAATAGCTGGGATGGATAATGCTGTCCATTTGGGTTTCTTGTTCACACCAGTGAAACGGTGCTTTCACAAGTCCTTATTCAGTCCAGGAAACACACCCTTGCCACCTGAATCTCTCTTGCCAAATCTGACATGCAGGAGTGCTTTCCAACATGAGTTCAGTGTAAGAATAGACAGATTTGGCATGCTTGAAAGTATCTTTAGAAGCTATCATCACATTTCTTGTGTCAAATATTGCCAATCTCACTATACAAGTGATAGAGAGAAGTCTCCCACTGTTGCAATTTGTTGGCTTTCTTGGTTTCAGTATTACCTGCCCCAACTAGCTAAACCTTAAGTTTCCATGGCAACCAAAGACTGACTTAAAAATGTCCAAATTGTCAAAAATTTTGAGAATCCATTTCAAATAGCTATCCTGAATTTCATCATGTGAAAAATTCATTGTTCTAGATTGAAAATTAGTGTCCATATTAAAAAAAAGCCTCGCACTTTCTGAACGCCCCTCGAAAATGATTTCTCAATAAGTTATTTCTATCAAGTTGCAATGATCATCAAATCTACCTTCCCTATGATTTGGCATAAAATTCTCTGCATAGAAAGAGACATTGGGAAGCATTTCGGGTAAAGCGTTCAAAGACCCAGGTTGCGTGCATTTATTCCCTCCTTTGCTCATATTTCCCCTCCTACCCCTATAATGGGCAGTTTTACAGTATCTGCACTCAAAGTGTCTCATGGGGGGTAAAAATAAAGGTTTGTAAATGAGAATTTCCTTCATCCTATCATGAAATGAACATATTGAAGATTCATAAATCAACAAGAACACATGTGATTTGTTGTTTTATCACCAAATTGCCACTCCATAAAGTAGGCAATGATTGAATTTTTGAAAAAAATGTTTATCAGAAAAAATGTCCATGTGAATACTAATTTAACTATTTTTGCAATGGAAATCCAGCCATCTTGTTGCATAGAACCCCCAAAAGCAATACAAAACTTAAATTTTGATGAAATATGGCAGAACTTTATTTCCAACTATTTTCAATGACGAAATTAAAGAAATTAATTATTCCTTACTCTCAAGGTTTATGTTTTAGAGTGTTTAGTAAGGTTTTAGTCTCAATAGACACATGATTGCCAAGATAAATAATGCTTAGGCTCATACTAACTCAAAGTCAAGTTTTGTTGCTGTATGATTTGAATTCATAGTGTTTCCTTTGTGTGAAAGACCATGTTCTAGAGAGAAAAATCACCGAAAATGACCCAAAATTAAGGCTCAGAAAAAAAATCAGCTTGAATTGCTCCATAAACAAGATATTTACACATTATCTTGTTCAGTCACTCTGTTATTTGCAAAAATTTCAGTTATAATGATATATTACATAAAATAAGTGCCTTTTACTCTCAAGTTTGATTTTCTCATAATAGTGCAATTTGATAATCTAAAAACATATATCTTTATTTTCTATATTTATAAATACCCTTTTTAGGCATCCTGGTTAAATTATATATTTTAGCCATGTTCTTTTCTTTAATGAATCCAGTGTTAAAAGACTTGAATCAGAGCGAAACTTATGATGTACTGGAGAAGACATTTTGTGACATAATGAATTTTAATTTCTGAGAAAATGTCTGTGCTTTGCCTGGATATCTTTTCAACTTGCATTTGTCACATTGATGTAGAGGCATACAATCGAGAAAAGAAAACGCAAATAGCTTGTTTCTTCCTTCCGAATCCTGAGTGTTTTTTCCTCGTACTGGATAGGACACATTTTTTTGACATCATATTCAAGCCTCAAATTCAGAAAACAAGGTATAGATACTGGAATGAAACTTTTTTCATTTACCTTGAGACATGTCTCCAGCTACAAAATTGACACAAATGGTAGATACAGTCTTTGATACTGATTCATAACAGCATATGCAGTAATAAACGGTCCATCGAAGACAATCTTTTTGACACATGCCATTTTCTACATTTTGGGAGACAGCTCGTTTCGTATATAACTTATTCACATGAAACCTGTTGTATTTTATGCCCAAGACATAGGTCCAGACAGGCATCATTAACATGAATCACAACTGCCTGCATTTGCTTTTCTGTGTTGCCATAAAAATATGCGAAACTGCCTGTGAGACACAAAAAAGTGCAAAAATTGGTCATAAATCACCTGCTGTATCAAAACTAAGTATCGTAGCAAGGTAAAATTTGGTACACTTATACTTCAGTGTAGAACAAGATTGACATCAAGACAAATTTCTGTGTACCTGTCATACTTTTCTAAGAGTAATTGCTTAGAGACGAAAAATTGGTCGAGTGCAAATACCGTAAAACTGCCCTAATGGCCTATATTCAGTTAAGATAACCCTTCTGGACAATTCCCTGTGAGGAAGGTTGGTCTAAGGAAGCAATAAACCTCCAGTACACATTTAGATCAAACGTTACTAGATCACATAATGTGTCGACACATGATTATGGGATTTTACGTACGTATTATATATAGCAAATTATGCGTATTTCTCCAACCTTTCTTGACTATGTACCCCACGTTGAAGCAGCACTCGTAATACGCCCCTGGAGCTCCAGGTCGCAAATTCGGGGACAGAGGCGGCCATATATCAGTCCAGAACACGATCTACTCCACTGCTACACAGCATGGATATATCCATATATATCCGATTGATTCCAGGATGTGTCGGAGTTGATTATTACCTTCGGATGGACTCATAGGCGTAGCGGAGGGGCAGGGGGACAGTCACCCCCCAAAAGTTTGGGAAACAGCAAGATTAGGGCAAAAGGGCTAAAAATTCGGGCAGATGATTAAGCAAAAATTATTGAAAATTAATGATTTCCAGGCGATTTAATTTGAAATGGTATTAAAGAATTGCGCATCCGGTACACCTATGTATAGACTGTTGAGGTTGTGTATGCTTCACAAGAACCCGGTCAAGTTGGCAACGTCAAACCAATGGATATTATTGACAGCGCTTGTCATTCAGAATTCCTATGAAGCAAGGATGCTGCGTACAATGTCTTTGAGAAACTCATACATCAATGCTACAGTGCATGGAATACTCATATTCTGGAGTCAATCTGGACCATTGTCAACCAGCAACCGCATTCATTGGTTGACCAAACGTTTGATTCTAACCAAACAAATTATGTAAGGACACCTCAGAAATACCTACCTGCAGGGAAAGACCTCATGGCTGGATACAATTCCCGCACAATCTCATGAACTTTGTAGGCCTACTACACTCTTAATGCAAAAGGTTCTTGATGGTATATATATATAAAGAACACAAAGCCGAAAAAAAGGTTCTCAATTTTGTTTAGGGTTCAACTGAATTGAAAAGGTTCGATACTGGTGGGAAGGCTCAGATGATGGGACCGAAAGGGGTTCCATTTTGGGAGTTCAGTGCAGCTGGATTATCTAAGCGTTGTTTTTGTTTGCTGCTGGAGCCTTTTTAAAAGTTGAATAATAGACCTTTTAACGTTCCTTATCTACACCAGCTTATGCAACCCTTAAAGGTTCCATATAAAATCTTTTTGTTAAGAGTATATGTCATCATCTATAAACCCCTTTCACCCTCAGCCTACCCCTTTTGGCAGTAGTTTTCCTCTGTCCATGTCTACCCTACAATCTTGCCCCAATTACTTCCAGCTTCAATAAACTACCCTTGGCTTAAGCCATCTTAAAACAGCGGTTGCCCCATGGGTGTGATGGTACATCCTGCCACAAGACCTTTAAATAAGAATTCAAAGAATTTTATCTGTTTTCACAAGTATTGATTGGAAAACAACAAATGTTGCCTCTCTCTGGCTTTGCTTGCTCAACCCACTGAACGTCACATTACTCCATTAAACCAGATTTGTTCACATGGAAAACTGAACATAATTGACAATATTGTTAGACTGTAAACATTGAGATGTCAATATGAGGTCGACACAAGCAAATAAAACAACTTGGATCAATACAGCAAGTGCCATTAGGGAATGTCAAGCGTAAAAACTCTTAAAAATGTTGAAGAAATTCATCTTCACATATGTAATGGCAATTACACAATTTAAGTTAGAATAAGCTAAACTATACTATAATCTTTCTTTAAAAGAACTTTGCATTTGAATGAAAATGTAACTAATATGTGGCAGACTAGGGAAGGGTGAGGCTCAATACTAACAAGTGTCGAAGTGACCTGTGTAAAATTTTCCTGACTGCAATATTTAAATGACAAAGAGCAACCCTTGTGGATATTGAGGTGACTGCATGGAATGTCATATAAACGTGTGATCAAAAAGTCAATGCACATTCTAATCCCACATTTTTCAAAAATGTTGAACCATGGTTACAGGAATAATAAGTACCACTCACAAATGACATCACAAGTTGACCAATGACACATAGGCAGTTCATTTCAATGTATACCCAGTGGGCACACGACGTAAACCCCAACGTTGCTAATTGGTGGAGGGCTGGTCTGTTGGTCACGTAGATATGTATGGTAGAGATTATGTCGCCCCAGCGTGAACACAAAGTCAGGGTTTTTTTACAACATTGCCACAATGTCGCAAGCTAACGTCGAACTCCTGACATTGCCTCTCAATATTGTAAAACGTCGCCACAACGTTGCATGCTAACGTCATATCTTTGACGTTGCTTCACAACGTTGTGACAACATAATTTCAACCATACAATTTTACTTCATTTGACGAAAAGTGTGACGACGTTGCAACGTTGCTGCAACATCGATGTGCCCTTGGGGTAGGGCTTGTTCTGACATCATTAATGTCTGTTGACTGTAACATTTGGAAGAAACCTTCAAATTACTTCTTCTCACTTTGACTCTGTCCTTGACAACATATACAGATTCACCTAGTAAAGTCCTTATTCATCACAAGTCACAGCAAGTGCAGCACAGGCAATGAAGTGTGTAGATACTGCATGTTCATGAAGGACAGATAAGTACGACAATGTATAATATATACACTACATTATTCAGGCCTCATGCATCTCAGATCCCTTGCAGAACTATCTGATTGGGGGAATCCCCCAAATACAATCTTCTTATGGGTTGTTTTTCAATTGGGTACGCTCTGGAAAGTCACACGATATCCAAAATACCAGAAATTCCATGCATATATGTGGAAAAAACGTTACACAGAATGATTGAACATACTGAGACAGACCTACAGTAGCGAAAAAATTATTCAAATCGGTTGATAACTGTCCGAAAAAAATTTATTTGTGTCATTTTGACCAAAATTGACTGTCTCATTTGCAAATTAGGCAAATATCGCTTCAGATTTACGAACTGCACAATGCTCGTAGCGGAAAACACCAAAAACAGCTTTTGTCAAATAAACTGTCCTCTCCGTCCTCTCCGACAATGTATATTTTCCTTGACACGCACAAAGTTCTTGGTCAAAATTAAGCAAGTAAGATGATTTTTCATTGTCAGATATATATCTATCCACTCAGCACAAGGCCATACAACTGGGTGTTCTATACATCCAGTAATAGAGGGATGAGCAGAGTGTTGACTTTGGTCAAATTATCTACAATGCAAAAAGTCAAAAAAAAAAAAATTCAGAATACTTGTCGCCCTTAAATTTCCAGAAATCCACGGCACGGTATATAGCAACAGAAAAAAGTCAATTTGGCCAGAAAAAGAAGAACTTTATTTATGACCCCCTTGAGACAAAACGTATGTACCCCGATTGAAAAACAACCCTTATCTTCTTATCTTCTTACTGTGACTGGGAACACCAATACATGTAAAAGGGTGTCATCAGGTTCTGTGTAGGTTCAGGAGTTTCTATAAAATATAGAATTTTGATTCATGTGCATCGGCTCAATTGTGAAATGTGATTGCATGAATCGAATAAGGTCGAACATTATTGGTAAATGTGATCGTTACAGTAAATGTGTTTCACATAAGTTACAATGTATAAAAAATCATTTTAAAAACCGTCAAACTTCTATAAGCCTTGTTCTTGTTCATAAGAATCACTCTGAAGAATGACACCATAACATCTACACTGGGGGCAATTATATGGTCTCGGGTAGTTTTCCTCAGGTAAATCTTCTCACAGTAGCGTTCATAAGCCACAAAGAATCTTGCATAGAGACACTTGGATGACGCTCTTAAAATTATGCCACCACACCTGCCTCAGTGGTGTAATGGATAGCATCCACAACCCCCCCCCCCACAGGCCAGGGTTCAATCCCAGGCTGGGTCAAACATAACATATGAAAGTATTGGTGTCAAAATTTTATATGAAGTGTGTAAATTCCAAACAAATAAGCACACATGTGATTGTTGATTTTCTTCAACAGTATCTATATTTCATATATCTTTACATGTAAATATTTTGAGACATACACAGTAACCACTTTGAAAATTTCAAACCATCTACAATTCATCTTTTGTTTTACTTGTCACTTTAGTGTTGTTAACAGTGTTGTTTCTTGAATTATAATAACAATTGAAGTTAACAGCATTCCTCATCATGAAAATGAAAAATTCTGTATCAAAAAGCTGAACATTTTATGTTGAATGACTAGAATCCCAAAGAAAGTATCTTTTGAGCGCTGTGGTTACACATTTTTGTGAGACTTTTAGGCAAGCTTGAGGTCCCTCCCATTAATAACTTTTGAATGGTTATTCTTCCATATTATTGATGCTCACATTTTTCGCATATATATCCCATACACTTTTATCGCAAAATATGATGTTTTATTTTTTAGTCTCTGCTACACCCAAATGTAACTCAGACCTCGAACCGTGTCGTAACAATTATGTTGTGTTTGACAGTTCTTAATTTCTCAGAAATTATGCGGTTCAGAAAACTTCAATCTGCGAATACAGAATACTTCATTATACTTTCAATCAATTTTTGCAGTCTTCGTGGAATAAATCCGTCATGATGGACTGTAAAATGGATCATCACCAAAGCACCTTGGGGCATGTAATGCCATCAATAAATCTTAAGCCTGAGGGAAGGTCCTTTGGCTATAAGTTCTGAGGGGATCAGTTTACGTAATAGATGTATATTTGATTAGGATATCTTGATCAAATTGTGAAATAATTTTATTCCAGGTTTAAAAAAATGTGATATTATAAGGGTGACCGGGTCTAGTTGAAGTGTGGAGGGTTAGTTGAAATGTTGTCCTTATCACAAGTACCGGATAGTATAAACGCTTAATGTAGGTTATCCTGAAGTGGTGAACTACTACAACTTATCTTCTAACCGCTTTTTGAGGTGAATACCGTATACGCGTAGCCAGTACTTGCCAAAATTCTATAACTGCATATATATTACCACAAGCTCAATGGAGCAAGACAAAAAATTGGTGCTTTAACTATAGCCCTGGCCTGCCCGACCCAGGACCTATTGTTTCTGAAAATACAGAGATTCACAAGTTATTTTTCTAGGCTAGCTAGGCAGGACAAAAAAACTATAATTTCAGTTTTTTATAATGTCAATTGAATAAAAATGATGCCTTAGCTTTTTTTTTTCGATGGCACAATTTGGGGTCAGTCAATCCGGGAAGAAAATTATTATGTACATGTTTGGCCTCTTTCCTGCCAACTGCGATGACCAGAATTTTGTGCCTACAGATAGTGTAAAGTTTCTTAAGGGGGCACTATGACAGAACAACTCAACTGAGGTAGTTTCTGTAATGATACCACATACTTTTGAAAGGAACCATATTGCAAGCTGTGCTTTGATGATATAAATGTGCCAACCGTGAATTGGCCACCAGAGGCATTCTGCGATTATTAGGATATTTGCAACAAAACTGGTTTCATTGACAAACATTGCCTAATGCAATATTAAACATCAAAGACAATTTATACAAAGACAGCTGTTTCTGTGTTTGTCACACCTTTTAATGCTTGTGTGTGTGCGGATGTGATGAATAATTCTGTCTTGAAGCTGCCTTTGTCCGCATGATGCGGTTGCACAGACCCCAGTGTACTCCCTGATGCTATCTTTTCCCCAAATTAAACTAAAACCGTGCAGAATGTATTCGTTGGTTGGTACAGCATGTGTTGAAGATAATATCTTAGGGACCGTTCAGAATTTATGACTGGGGGGGTGGGAGTTTTGGCAGAGGGGGTACTAACTTTTCACACGTGTTTCAAGGGGGGGTACTAATTTTTGACAACACTTCCAAGGGGGAGTAAGAAATTTTAACAAAGAAAAAATGGTAAAAAACACGCATAAACTCATTTTATTTGGACTTTTTCATGCTCAAAAGTCCGCAAAATGATGCGAATCTGTACACGTGGCCGTGTATAACAGTATATATATGTGTGTATTGCTTTGTATGTCAACGGGGGGGGGGGGGGGGGTACTAAAAATATGCGTGAAACCTAAGGGTGGGGTACTAAAAATCCACATGAAACTCAAGGGGGGGTATCAATTTTGACGGGAAGTTCCAGCAAAACTCCCATCCCCCCAGTCATAAATTCTGAACGGTCCCTTATTCAAATTGCCTTGTTTATTCAATAACTTGTGTCCTATTACTATTCAAATTACTCATGTCACAAAAGATGAAACACAATCACATCAGTGAATAGAATAGTTATCACACCTACAGTTGAGGTCAAATGTATTCATACAGCAAGGGCTGCCGTTTTCAAATGTATGTGGCTTCGTAAAATCTGCCTATATTCGAATGAAAACACTTCAGATTATTTGTTGTGATTTTTTTTCAACTCACGACAGTGAAAAAAACCAGAATGAAATATGATTTGCAGTTGTTAAGAGGCTCTGAATTCAAAATGTCCAAAATTTGGTGGGTCAAAAGAAATCATACACTTGGATTTTTCTCCAATATATGCAAAATAAGCATTGGTAAACCAACTAAACAATGTAAATTGATGTCAGAAATGGATGCCTCAATGCCTGATTATGTTTTGTTAATTTCTGAAATGGAAACTGTTGACTAACCTAATTTTTTCTCAAGGGATGTGATAAGTTACCCAGTTACACATATTATTTCAATTTTTCAAAACTTATTTAAAGGAAAAAGCATGTGGCAAAAACATGGAAAGGTGAATAATTAAGTTCAAATGGTCAGGAAAAAATTGCATACAGTATCTGAACAATTTCACACACCAAGGTCTACCATATACACCACCATGTGGAAGTATACGGAAAATTGGTCAACAGAATCACTGCACATGTGGGAAATGTATGGAGGCTGTTTGTGAGACAAGAGTGAATTTTAGTCAGTATAGTAACAAACAACCCAAATTTTTTAATGAAAGAGCTCTGTGGAGAATTATGGACACGGGGGACATGGCTGTCAACAAGTGCTAACAAATGAACATTTCACAAACATGGCCTCTAAGAGGTCTCAAAGCAAAGAAGAGCCAATGCACCAAAACAAAACATCCTATTTCACCTCTAATAACTTCATGAAGTAGGAGAAAGATTTTTGGGATAAGTTATGAATCTTGACTGTACTTGAAACCAGATTAAGTGACATTTTTACTGCATTGAAGCCCATC
This sequence comes from Platynereis dumerilii, assembly GCA_026936325.1. Lineage (NCBI taxonomy): Eukaryota > Metazoa > Annelida > Polychaeta > Phyllodocida > Nereididae > Platynereis > Platynereis dumerilii. The sequence continues at coordinate 27,858,404 of JAPTHN010000004.1, forward strand.
AGCCTGTGTAGAGGCAAAGTGTGTTAAACAATACTTGCTCACAGCACTGTCCACTATGCCTGTAACTCTCCACAGAACTCCCTTCTTTGTTAATTTTGGGGTGTGATCCACCTTTCTGACCAAAATGCATTGTTGTTTTGAAGATTGGTCCCATATATTGTCTACTTATGCAATGATTCTGTTGACAGATAGGCTGCAGAGCCCTCGATGGTCATCTACAAGAAGGCATTGGCCTGTTAAATTGTTCACATACCACATGATATCAGCACCCAGACTCTCTGAATTTGATTGCCATTGTTTTGATGTATTTTCTGCATGTTCGTTTTCCCTTCAAAATATTTTGAAATTTTGAATAAAATATGTGAGCAGTAACTTGTCACATCCCGTGGGAAAAACTAGGTCAGTCAATTTGTTGCAGTTCAAAAATAAACAAAACCTCATCAGACATTGAGGCATCACTTTCTGACATCAATTTACATTGTTAAGATGGTTTACCGATGCTTATTTCATATATTGGACAAAAATCGAAGTGTATGATTTCTTTTGACCCAAAACACAAAAAATAATCTGAAGTGTTTTCATTCGAATATAGGCAAATTTTACGATGCCACATAAAGCTACATAACTTTGAAAACAGCAGCCCTCACTGTATGAATACATTTGACCTCAACTGTACAATCATTTGCAACCCATGCGGATTGGCCCCCATGCTCTGCTAATCTTGCAAAGATATTTTCACAGGAAGTGACTACAAATATTTTGTAGATTTTTTCCTCATACTTTGTGCTGAAATTTCTTAACAAATAGGTCTACAAAAGTAATTTAGAGAACTCATGGTGAATTGTAATGTGGCATTTGAAAGGTTTGTATCAGGTTTGAAGCCCATTGAAATTAGGCCAAGAGGAAGGCAAATCATGTGAACATTGGAACAGCCAGCTGTAGGGCTGAAACGAGTAGAGATTTTTCTACCCGGGTGCTTGGCACCTTCTACCCGACCCGTGCCCCGGCACGCGTTGTTTAATGTAAACGAACAATTTGCCATGTAAGTCTGGGGACAGTTGGTGAAAAAAAGGAGATTTATTGCGAAGTAACAGGATCTGTCATCAAGAGTTGTCTGGATAAGGGGTAAACCCACACTTTTAGGGTCATTTGAGGTTATCTGGAGCTTGTTTCGGAAACTCAACATTACTAGACTTATTGAAAACAGGTGTCATGATGAAATATAGGCCCTTTTTGAAAAAGAACGATATCCCGGGCAGACAAATTTGACCCGGGCAAATGCATTACCCTACGGTAGTACCCGTGCTCGGGCATCCGGGAAAAAGTTTCAGCCCTAGCCAGCTGTAGTAACCAGAAGGCTAAATAGGATTATTTCTCTCTTTTTATTAAAGCAAGAATCAGATCCATGATCCTTTTGTTTGCTCATCACCAACTAGTGGGATTAGTCCCGTTAAATCAAATTAACATAGGAAGTATTGGGTTTGATCGTGACAAATCATCAGCATGATGACACACGAACTGCCATTTTCACAGTGCTGCAGTCCACTCTTTTTTCTCATCAAATTTCCTAGCTGTAAAAATGTTCACCTTTCTGGCTTACACTTATTACACAGATCCAGGTATTGCTATCCCCACATGTCCTGACTACCAGCAGAGTCTCTGCAATACCATAATGATATCTGACATGTTAATAGGTAGTTGACAGGGCCCCATGGGGTGTGGGGTTTCGTCAGATTATGCTGGTAATGCTAACATAGAATCATGAGCCTTCATTTGGAATAAATTACGAAATGGCTCTGATACGCTCTAGATCTAGACTCTAGTTCATAAATATGGAATAGATCAGCAATCTTACTAAGAATAATGACTTTGTCATTTTCTGCCGCGGGGCAAAGATATAAATTATGACAACCATTATGGTTACATATGTACAATTTTGAAGAAATCATGTTACAGCAGGATTGCTGCAGGATAACATTTGAGGCAATGTCAGCAAACATTTTGTGTGTACATGTATGTAATGTTTTATTTAAAAGTCATCTAAATGCAAGTTTACAACTTCTGTATGACAAATAAAATAGAAAATAAATAATTGAAAAAAAAAAATACAAAAAAGAAACAATGGACCAACTCCATACAGTCCAAATTCAAATTTAAAGTTCATAATATGCCACAAAATACATGTCCAATAGTCATAAAAAGTCCATATTGTCCAATAGTCGATAATCCTATATCTGTGCCAATGCATATAACTGTTCCAGATATTATCACATGTCAGTAACCCTACTTATCAATTGTGGCTGATTTCTTCTCGTGTTTATTTCTATAGCTTTATCTCAATATAGAAAAGTCACTATTTAACAACCATTGTGTGATGGCTGATTTGAAGGTGTTGTGTGAGTTCTTATTCTTAATTTCTAATGGAATGTTATTCCTCAGCTTAGCCCCATAGTAACTAAAGCTATTCCTTCCATAGCTCATTGATTGCAAGGCCGGGAGGGAGAATCTATTATCATCTCTCATTTCATAATGGGATTCCTGTACTATGAAAATCTCATTGACATATATAGGGGCAATACGTTTCCTTATCTTGCACATCAATATGGCAGCTGACTTTACACACTGATTAAAAACATTCAACTGCTTTTCTTCCTTGCATATGGCTTCATAATTCAAATGATATTTGTTTGTTACCATTCTAAGGGCTCTTTTATTTGTTCTCCCTAATTTCTCAATTTCAGTTTTGTTAGCAAACATCCATACAACAGAACAGTAGTTTAGATTACATTTCATATAACTGTTGTAGATTGTAGACTTGGCTTTCTTATCTAGAAAGTTCTTCATCCTTTTCGCTACATTTATTTGCTTTGCAATTTTGCTACATCTATCATTTATGTGTTGTTTAAACTTCAGTTCCGTATCTATCTCTACTCCCAGCACATTTACGGAGGGTGCAGTTTTCACTTCAGTGTCATTTAGGGGCCGTTCAGAATTCATGACTGGGGGGGGGGGGGTGGGAGTTTTGTCCGAGGGGGTACTAAATTTTCATTCAAAGCAGTGGACTGGATCTTTGCCAGCAACCATGCTTTGTGAAAGTAGTTTGGCGTAGTAATATGGACAGCTGTTGTATGACCTGATCTTGTGATCTGTCCAAAACAGATCAAATTGTTGTTGACCCAATTTGATTTTCCAGGGACTGTCAGCATTCTGCTGCCACTTGTCAGTCCCAAACAGAGACAGCAGTCTTTGGTTAACTTGTCTGTTAAATCACAATCTGCACAACTTAAGGTGTTATCATCTGCATAGTTGTGAATTTCACTTTTAAAATCTGAGAATAAGAAATCATTGACAAAAATGTTGAATAACAGCAACAGGGGACCAAGAATTGAGCCCTGTGGGACTCCTTTGATGCTCTGAACCCATTTGGAATACGTCTCTCCTATTTTCACCAATTGTTCTCTTCTCATTACATAAGATTTCATCATTTCACATGCATCAGCACTGAATCCATAAGCTGATAGTTTTGCCAAAAGCAGTCCATGTGGCATAGCTACAATAGCTACAATCAAAAGCTTTTGATGGGTCTATTGCCTTTTTAATTGACAGGAAGCTGATAGTTTTTTCGCAACCTCCCTTTCACTCACAAACCTGAATGTAAATTTGTTCCTATCACTAACTCCCTTTATGCTATCTTTTATCATTTTCATGCTACTGTGAGTATCATAGTGACATACTATATTCTGTAGAGATCTGTCATTGTTTTCAGGGGTATCTATTTCTGACCCAATGCTTTGAAAAAATACATCGAAAATGTTACACACTTTTCGTTCATCTGTGACTATCTCCTCATTCTCACGCAGTGGTATAGCATCTGATTTTCTTGACTTAGAAAAGATGAGTTTCACAGCTTTCCAGAAATTTTTATTCCTGGTTCCTTCTTTACACTTTTCTTCAAAGTATTTTGATATTTCTCTCCCTTTAATAGCTGTGACCTTATATTTCTGTGTATTTTATATTAAGTAAGATGATCATCAGACCTAAATTTGAAGTAGGGCCTACTTATTTCGAAACCTATTCCGGTTATATATTGCCTTTCTCAGATCCTTTGAAATGCAATGGAAATCATTCTTTTTAATGATAAATCCGTTTTTATTGGGGCATGTTTATTGAGCAAATAGCACAGTTCCGTCTGTATTACGTTATAGGCATAAGGGTGGTCCACATTTCAATGGGAAAAATCAAATAGATCTCCTAAAACCCCCAATTTAAAAGTTGAAATTGATGACCACATAAGTAAAACAAACACAAGCAAAATTTCAGCCAAATATAGTTAATGTTTAGAGTGGCACAAAGCCGTTGAAGTTTATTATGTAATTCCCCATTCACGTAAATGAAAAATTGGTCAGTTTCCCAGATCTTTCTCAGAAGTGAATATTTTCTTGCCTTTTTTTTTTAGTATATGATAAAGTTGGCATGGCAAACTAATATCTGGGGGTTATCTTTTATTTATTATTCATAGTAAGAGAACTATGTGCACGTTTTTATGACAAATGCTTGATAACTGACCTATGTAATATCTATGTTGACCTGGCAAGAAACTTTTAAAGTCAAATAGAATATCAGGACTGGATTGGATATCCTGAACAAAAAAAAAAGTTATTTGATCAAAATAATTGGCCTTTATTGGAAAATAACATGCTAAACTTTAACGGCTTTGTGCCACCTCTAAATATCAATTGATTTTGCTGAAATTTTTACACAATACCTTCTATCTACATAAGATCACAACACAAGATTCAAATCAGAGATATTTAGAAGAAAGTGTTTTGGACCACCCTAATAGGCATCATTTACCCTTCAGCATCCATAATTAGCTGCGATAGATTTGTTGAGGATAGCTCTGATCTACCCTTCTCATAGTCTATCTTTGAAAGTTTTCTTACTTCGGTTGCCTTTGTTTTTGGCACTGATAGTTGAGTCCATAGCAGAAAATTCTGCTGATTTCAGAAATGCAATTCTTACAAAAATCCGGTTGGCATGTTTCGAGATATTTCCATTTTAAATAGACCCCCTCTAACACCGAAAACGCTCGATTTTGCCTAAAATTGCTCTTGTGGCCATTATCTAGGTTCACATTGTCTCCGACCATGCATATTATACATTTCTGAAATCAGAACTTCTATTGGCATCTGTTGGTCATGCTCTCTATTTCACAACTTAATTGGAATCGATTTCTCAAGCCATGAAAGATATGAAGAGTTGCTCGGAAAACTACTAAAAATAGACTTGAAAGTCTATACATGAATTGTAAGTCCTCAATCAGTAAGAAAGAATATTACAAACAACAATTGAACCTCTCTCAAGAAACAGAAAATATATGCTATAGTTATGATTGAATTTCAGAAATGTGTTGTTTCTATACATCCTGGATGGCTAGCAGAGAGTTTATGAAACACATTTTACGTTCAAAATCGTGTTAAAATAGTGACAAAATTTACTCAATCATAGTCCTTTTTGACCAAGATAAACAGGTTTTTACCTTCAGCGAACGAAGTTCGAAGAAGGTATTGTAATCACTTGGGTAAAAATGTTGTCCGTCCGCCGGGCGGGCGGGCGGGCGGTCGGGCGGCGGGCGGATAGATTGTTTCCGGGCCAGCACTCGGCCTCTATTGAGTGTACATGGATGAAATTTGGTACACATATAGCCTGTATGGTCTTGTTGTGCCTTTTGATGGTCTGATTGATAGATATTCAATACCTTTTGAAATAATTGAGAAAATATAAAAATTATTTTTGTTCGTTACCGGGCCAAATCTCAGTCACTATTGCATGTGCACTTATGAAATTTGGTATAGATGTGGCCTATATGGTCTAGTTGTGCCTTTTGATGGTCTCATTGATGGATATTTTATACTTTTTGCAAAAATTTGGAAAATAGAAAAATATGTATTTTTTGGTTGTTTGGGCTGAGACTCGGTCACTATTGCATGTAAATGGATAAGGTTTGGTACACACATGGCCCATAAGGTCTTGTTGTGCCCTTTGAAAGGTCTGGTGGAAAATATTAAATGCTATTTGAAAAATTGAAAAAAAAGAGAAAAAATAAATTTTTTGTTTCTGGCCCAAGACTTGGTCACTATTGCATGTACATGGATAAAGTTTGGTACACATATGACTTATGTGGTCTAGTTGTGCCTTTTCATGGTCTGACTGATACATATTCTATACTTTTTGTAATATTGAGAAAAAATATTAAAAATACCTATTTTCTTATTGGAGCCAAAACGTGCCCACTATTGCACATACAGCAATGCCATATCCTACACGTTTCACCTATAAAATATAGCAGTGCTTTTTGACTTGTATTTAACACTTTTTGAATGATTGGAAAAACTTTGTACATGCATATTTTTGAATGATTGGAAAAACTTTGTACATGCATAAAACCGTACCATAATATAAGTAAATTAGTATAATAAGGCCTTTTCCTGCTTTTACAAACCCTGGCAAGCACACAGGTAGATCGAGGGGCAGCAGGCAAATAACAGATAATAGAACGCCATTACTCGACCACTGTTGCATACCTATAATATACGGAATTCGGTAAACACGCCAATTTTATGATGTAATGTAATCTTCTAAATGTGTTATTCGCTGAAGGTTTGCTGCTGCGCAGCCTATGTTTAAAAGTAAAATTCCTGTATATGACCGTACATGTTATTGCAGGTTTACAAATTCGTCCGCATTTTCCTTAAAAAAAGTCTCCTTTTCATATAATATACATTAAATTACTATTTATGTTCATTTGAGAGAACAGGTTTTTTATAGTATATATTTAAGCATATATAGGCCTACCCACCTTGAAATAATAAACTTCAGCCAGTCTGCCATCTTCTTTGTTGACGTCTTGAGACCTTTTGTCATTTGATTTATTGATGCCACAGGGCATGGCCTTGCACAAGGCATGGCCAGAGGTTGTCTGGCCTGTAATCCATTTTCCCCTTAATGGTGATAAATTTATTCTGCAAAATATTCTTTGCTGAGCCAGTTGTACTTCAAGTAAGTTTCATATAAGGTTGCAATGTTTCAGGTGTATATAAGCCTAAGCCTATTTTTTTTTTCACATGAGCAGTGATGAGAAGATTGTAGCCTTGTAAAACAATCTTTTAGAAGTAAACCCAAAGAAGTGACAGTCATTTCTTCACTTTCCCTTCAGCTAAATGGCAAAAACTTCTTTTTTGAGAAATATGGAAAAAATTATTAGTCGATATACGATTACAAATAATTCTACAAAACTAAATTATTACATACTTTTTGCCTTGTGCCTTGCATTCATATCTAGATGAAAGCCAGGCAGTTTCTAGATTGTATATTGTCTGAAGCAAAAAGATTTCCTGTTTTGAGACAGAAAAAATTTCAAGATGAATTGATCAAAAAGATCTTCTTCAAAACGCGGATCTCAAATCAGTATTCTGTGGACTGCTTCTTTGAGGAAAACCTGAGGGATCTTTTCTCAAGACTTTGATTTATTGAAGACGTGTAAATATAGATATATGCTGCTATGGTACGTGCCTTTCAATCTTACTTCTTTCTTTCTTAAGTTGATGAATCTTCTTTTTTTTTCAAGAGCGGATATAATATTACGTCCGGTATTGCAAATACACCAGCAAACCTTCAGCGAATAACACCTTTAGAAGATTACAATTACACCATAATATTGTTGTGTTGACCAAATTGCATATATTATAGGAATGCAGTAGTGCTCGAGTGATGGCCTTCTATTATCTCTGTTTGGCTGCTGCCCTGACATCTGCTCGTTTGCTTGCCAGGGTTTGTAAAAAGCAGGGAATGACCTTATTAAACTAATTTACTCATATGATGGTACGGTTTTATGCATGTACAAAGAATGTGTCATGAGCTGTCGGTTGGAACCAAAAAATATAAAGCTGTTATATTTTTCTCAATATTTTCCAATCATTCAAAAAGTGTTAAATATACATCAAAACGCACTGCTACATTGTATAGGTGATATGTGTAGGAAATTTCATTGCTGTATATGCAGTTTTGGGTCCAATCAGGAAAAAAGTGTTTTTAATATTTTTTCTCAATATTAAAAAACGTATTTCTTTGTAGCAGACCATGAAAAGGCACAACTAGACCACGCTATATGTGTACCAAACTTTATCCATTTACATGCAATATTGACCGAGTCTTAGCCTGAAAACCAAAAAATACATGTTTTTCTATTTTTCCTCATTTTGAGAAAAAGTATAGAATATCTATCAATGAGACCATCAAAAGGCACAACTAGACCATATAGGCCAGATCTGTACCAAATTCCATCCTTGCACATGCAATGGTTACTGAGTTTCGGCCCGGAAACGAACAAAAATAATTTATATATTTTTTAAATTATTTCAAAAAGTATAGAATATCTATCAATCAGACCATCAAAAGGCACAACTAGACCATACAGGCTATATGTGTACCAAATTTCATCCATGTACACTCAATAGCAGCCGATTGCTGGCCTGGAAACAATCTATCCGCCCGCCGCCCGACCACCCAACTTTTGACCAAAGTGATGACAATACCTTCTTCGAACTTCGTTCGCTGAAGGTAAAAATGGAAATATACAAAGTACGATAATAACACATCCCAGCTTGGACCCTGCTCAGTTGTAGGTCACCATGCTGGGGGTTCTATCAAGCTATCGCGTCGCGAAATGCATAGCTTGCGACATTACGTGACCGTGCGCTAATGGAATTAAAATACAAAAATATATAAATTTTGGTCTGGTCGGGGGGGGGGGATGCAACGGCCAAAGTAACAATGTTTTACGGCACATTACATGTACTTTTCCAAATATTCCAGCATGTTGAAATCTTGCACAAAAAAAAGTGAGATCATTGCAAAACAGTATTTTTTATTCGAAATTAAATGTGATGGATGCCAAACTCTAAACTGAATGGATTAGACCAATTACACTCGCAGACACCTTGATGAATCAAACTGATGATGTGTTGGTTCAACTGCAAGACAATTACAAAAAAAAACACACAAAGCAAAGAAAGCGATAAAAATTACTCCTTCAATAACCTTACTATATGAAATGACATCGTAAGCACTACTGTTTACAGACATTTCTCACAATAATTTCTAAAACTTTGGTCTTCAAATTTCTTTTGGTCTTTAGCACTAAGAAGCTGTTGACATGTGATTACCAGTGTGATTACCAGTGACTGATTACTTTTCCCTTCACTGTTGCTGAGAACTAATTCTCATTTGATGCACGGTGAAGAAGACATCGAAGGGAAAAGGGTGATGGATGAGACAACAGTTGTGTCATTGAATAAATGGGACACCCAAGAGTTGCGGAAATCAGGGGGAAAGGGGGATCCTAAATAACTGCAATTAAATTCCATTTGTTGCAGTGATTAATGACGTCGTTTGAATCAGCTGAAACAGGACTCAGCCTGAAGGGGCAGCAACTCCTGGTGGATGAGATGAATGATGGGCACAACTTGTATCTTTGCACCGTTTGGGCTCACTCTAACAGACAGGGACATTGTTATGTGGAAAAAATTGACTTTTGCATGGGATGAAACGTCTGTCTAACATGTGTGGTTCCCCGACCCCGCAGGTCGAAGAGGTAAGCAGGCAAGTCCAAAGGATCATAATAATGATCGAGGTAGCTAAGGTCAACTCTTTGCACAAGACAAAGCATGCATTTATAAGATGAGTTTCCATTACCGATAATCCAAGTCTTGTACAAGACCTCAGCAGATCTGTCCACGATCACTGGGTCCAATCTTCTGCATCAGAGAGAGTTATCAACTGTAAACATTATCTTATTTGTTTATTTATTTGTTTATTTTTTAATTTTTTATTACGACAACGAAAATGTCACATCTGACACATTATGATCAGACCGAATAGTAGTTAATGTCATTTTAATGGTGGCCACTTATTTCAATGCCAGTAATTTATATCACAGTCAAGATTTGAAATCTCCCTAATCTCATCTATAGTATCATAGCGGGGCAGATTTGTCATGAATAGGGGATAGGAGTAATATTTCATTTAAACATAGAAGCATGAAACTTGGCACATCGTTTAAAAACATGTTAAAGAATAAATTAAGATAGGGATCCACTTCAAATTTGACCTGGTTGACCCATGGCAGCCATTTTCCAAAATGGCGGCTAATTCTCTCATTTTCCTGCTTTCTGTGAAGCGCCTACAGTTTGACCATGTGAAAACAGTGGTCATCATTTCTTCTAAAGATCTAAAAAACACTATCAATTGATTCCTGGGTTGAACTAAGGAATTTTAGGGTGGTCAGGGTCCATTTTGTTATAACTGTTGAAGAAAATGCAGCATTTTCGCGGTTTTCCATTATTCTACGGAATCTCAATTAATATTTAAATAGACCACATATTTGAATTCCTTGTAAGAAGAGCTTTCAAATGAATGGTAGCATCACATGAATTCTTTGTCAAAATGAACCTCAGAACCGAAATCTTCAAAAAACTTAAAATTTTCATTTTTTCCATTACCACTCCAAATTTACGACACCCATTAATGCGGGTACTCATTTGAAAGCTCTTTTTGTAAGGAATTCAAATAAGCAACTTATTTTTATATTAATTTAGAATTGGCAAAACCGCGAAAATACAGTATTTGAGTTGATAATTCTACCAAAATGAATTCTAGAAAGCCTGAAAATAGTTGAGGCTACTAAAAATGTTGCAGTAATGTTCTGAATACCTTTTTTTTGTGCAAGATTTCAACATGCTAGAATATTTGGAAAAGTACATGTAATGTGCCGTAAAACTGTAATACTTTGGCCATCAGATGAGAAAAATATTCAGTGTCACGCATCTACCAAACAAATAGATAACAGGAAATTTATTTTTGCATCTGCAAGAGTTATTTGTCTACTTTTTATGTACATCTGCAAGAGTTATTTGTCTACTTTTTATGTACATTAATTTTTTTCTCCGTATTGTTATATTGAAGGCCTTACTAATTTAGAATGAACGATTTGACAGTGAATTCCACTATAAGACAATATTATGATATAAGTGCTTCTTTTGGAGACCATTTGGAATGAAGCAGACTTGCAAAAAAGTGTTTATTTTGCAGGGAAGTGTTTACTGTGTTCTGGGCAGTGGTGTAGCCAGGCTATAACAAACACTATTTGCATGCATTCTATTCATAGGAACTACACAGAAAGCAGCAAAATGGAAGAATTGGCGACCATTTTGAAAAATGGCTGCCAGTAGCCATCTATTCTAAATCTGAGGTGGCTCCCTATCCAATTATATTTTTAGAGATGTTTTTTAAGTGTGCGCCAAGTTTCATGCTTCTATGTATAAATGTACTATTTTTTTACATACCTGCCCCACTATCAGCTAGCATCGTATAAATAGTTTTATTCTGCATCAAAATTTTAAAGTCCAATCATGTAGCAGGAGATCAGTCGCATGACACACCAATAAATAACGTTATTGGTGTTTTAAAAGTGTTATTGGTGTGTGGAGTGATATATTGGTGTGCCCCTATGCTCTTAGCAGCAACTATGCACTTAATTGCCTATTGAATGACATGGTCTTTATTTCGTCACAAAAAGCAATATACAAATTGAAACAGTAATAGTTGGTGGCTCTCGAACTCATTAAGAGTTATTTGAGAGCTCACCAAGATGAAGGAGGGATGAAAATGAGATGACATGAGATGAGCAGCCTCAAGTAAAACATGGTGAAACATGCCAGAACTCTGTTGTCAGATTCCATGTGCAGTAAAATTCAAAAACATGAAATATAAAGGTGAAAGTGTAAAATTGTATTTTTGATGAGAGTCACAGAGTACTGAGATATTAAATCCCAGAACTGTATTTCAATATTTCACAAATACAATCGATAACAGAAAACTCCAGAGCATATTTAATGAAATTCACAGGGTACCGGGATATTAAATCCCAAACCGTGTTTCATAGTAAATGTAATCAAATGTGTAATCAGAGAGATAATTCCTATATATAGCTATCCAAGTTGAACATCAATGTGGCTTGATACCATAGAACGGTTAGCATATTTCATTAAGCAGTCAGGGTGCAAGAGTTGATTCATTTTACAAAACAGGAGCAAGAATAAAATTGGAGGAGTGTATGGACTATTTATATTAAGATGATATTTATAGGATTTGTTAGGAGTGATTTCTTAAGATTTCGTTTAAAAGCATGATAGCTGCTGTTCCATTCAATATTGGTCGGAAGATTATTATTAAATTTTACTCCTATATACCGAATACGCTTTTGTGAAAAAGAAGTGTGACACTGGGGTATGTTTGGTTTGAAACGACCTCTGGTTAGATATTCATGCTGTGGTAAATGAAAGAAGTTTTCAAAAACTGAGGGTAGCATTCCTTTCTTGTACTTGAAAACAAAGAGACCAATAAAACAATAAAATAATTGCTGAAAAGGCAGAATTTCAGTTTCCTTAAAAGCGTTTTGTAAATCGGCAGTAAAAGGGAGTGAGAGAATAATACGGAGAGCTTTGCGCTGGATTTTTACAATTATAGGTGTCAGGTAAGTTTTACTAGCACATCCCCAAACTTCGACACAGTAGATCAGATAAGGGTAGATAAAGCTATAATAGAGCGATACCAGTGTAGAAGGATTTAAGTAGGGGAGACCGGGGCTGGTTGTCACAGGGGCAGGTTGTCACACTGTGTAGAATTTAAACATGCTCTATTTCTATTTAAAGCAAGTAGGGGCACAGCCATTGTATATGAAAGTCATTACAGGAGTAACTTAAATCTATCTGGTGAATATATACCTATGTCATTCGAAATCTTGATGTCATATTGGACATTTTTTAAAAATTCAGCACTCGGGGCAGGTTGTCACACTTTCGGGGCAGGTTGTCACACTTTGTCACGAAAATTTGAAATAGATCTATTTAGACGCTATGCCTTTTATGCTTACATCATCAATCATCAGTATAATGTACTAAGGATAGGACAATTGAATTTCAATATAGCGTGACAACCTGCCCCGAAAGTGTGACAACCTGCCCCGAAAGTGTGACAACCTGCCCCGAAAGTGTGACAACCTGCCCCGAAAGTGTGACAACCTGCCCCGAAAGCGTGACAACCTGCCCCGAAAGTGTGACAACCTGCCCCGGAAAGCGTGACAACCTGCCCCGAAAGTGTGACAACCTGCCCCGAAAGTGTGACAACCTGCCCCTGTGACAACCAGCCCCGGTCTCCCCTACTTCCTAGCTCGGGAAATTATCCCAATACCTTTAGCAATCTTAGTTTTTAAATGATTAATATGGGGTATCCATGACAAAGTCTCATCGAGAAATTTGATTGAAGAAACTCTTTCAATTTCAGTGCCATCCAGATACAACTTGTTTGAATCGGTATCTAGTTTTGTTCTTTTGTTTCTGAATATCATATAATTTGTCTTGCTGATATTTACTGAAAGTTTGTTGGAATTCATCCAGATCATATACTTGCATAATTCATTATTTAACAAGTTAGTCAGCTCACTGAGATTGTTACCAGAGATGAATAAATTGGTGTCATCAGCATACATTATGGGACAGACAAGATTTGAGACGTATTGCAAGTCGTTGATATATAACAAAAATAATAAAGGCCCAAGAATGGAGCCCTGGGGCACACCACATGATATGTCCATTTTTTCAGACTCTGTATGTTTGAAGAGGACAAAATCCGACAAATTGAGACCTGTTTGTCAGATAGCTACTGAACCATCTATATGCTCTCCCCCTTATACCATATTTATATAATTTCTCAAGTAGGATTTCATGATTAACACAGTCAAAAGCCTTGCTTAAATCAATAAAAGTGCCTATAATATGTTCCTTATTATCTATTGAGGAAATGATTTTGTCGACCAGGTAAGTTAGAGCACTGACGGTGTTGTAGCTTTTTCTGAAACCAAATTGGAGGCTATATATTGAATTATTTTTGTTAAGGAAACCGATAGTTCTAGCATACATAATTTTTTCATAGACTTTAGAGAAAACATTTAAAACAGAAATTGGTCTGTAGTTCTTGATTTCCTGGGGATCTCCAGCTTTGAAAATTGGCAGAACCCTAGCAGTTTTAAGTTCAGATGGGAAGTGGCCCTGGCGAAGAGAGAGATTTAGTAGATGAACAAATGGAGTTAAATACAATTCGAAAGTCTCTTTGAATATGTCTGTTCTAATACCATCATATATTAAATAAGGGAAGGCCTGGGTAGGAGGAAATCTAACTTTTTGAAATTTTATGTTAATCTATCATTTTATAAATATGCTCATTTAAAAAAATTGGAAAAATTAAGTACATATGTCATATAAAAAAATTAAAAAGTATCTTTAGAAAAACCAGTATTTTACAAATATGTATGTGTCTGAAAATTGTGGTGAAGAATATAACAAATAGTGGATGTTGAGTCGACCAATATTGAGTTTTATTGGCCTTAGCAGGTAATATTGGTCTCAGCCTACTGTCTGTACTGCCTCAACCAATATTGCTGCTTCGGCCATTAAACTCAATATTGGTCTCCTCACCATCCACTGTCTATATAATAGGTTTGCCTCTTAATACCTTGTTTGTAGCTGCTTCAGATATTTTGTGGTGTTTTAGAAATTCCAAGAAGCTTTGGAAGCAGTTTAACCAAGTTTATGACTCGCAAGTATTTGCTAAATGCTATGAAGCTGTGGAGCTCATCAAGGCTCACAGTGTAGACCATGGTTCTTCATCACTGGCCTGGAGGCCTTCTCAGTGGTAGTGCAACCCATGCCATTACAAATGTTTCATCCTGTTGCTGTTGGGGTTCGAATCCCCATCCTGGAACTACATTGGAGTGAGTTGGAGGTGGCTGTGGCTGAGGAGGGTGGCCAGTGTGTAGGCAGAGGTCAACCAGACTTCACCTGGAATGAACTGGATGCCTGGATCCGTGAAAATGGAGCAAGAAAAGGAAGAAGCTGCCACCTGGTGCTGATGAAGAATCTAATAAATTGTCCAGGATTAATAATTGTCATTGTACATAACATATATATATGATATACCCATTGCAAAGCGTACTTGAATATTCATTAGAGTAAAAAGTAGCGCTATATAAAAGAACAATTCAATTCTATTCAAAAGTGCAACTCATCTCATTACTGTTTTCAATGCCAGTCCTATTTTATAGCTCAGCTAGTGCAAAAATACAGGACAAAAGTTCAATAACCTTCAGTACCCTCCTAAACTTCTCTCTTTTCAAACTTTTTTCTGCTGAAATTTCAGCGTTTTCAAATTTTGACCCATTTAGAAATGATTTAGTGGTTTTTCGTTCCATATTAAAATTATCTAAATCAAATACATGTAGTAAATGCAGTGAGCACATAGAAGCAAGCAATGGTGCAAACAAATCAGGTTCCTGGTGGAAAAAATGATTTTTTGGAGCTAGCCTTGTGTGCCACCTTCTGGATAGTAGTAGATAATAAAAAAGAAAGAATTTGGGTAGCAGGACAACGTTCTGTGGGATTTCTATGCTGGCCGGCATCTGGGAATCCACATTTAACTTGTAACTGTGAAAGTCTCTGATTGTCAAATGACTGATATCAGGCAGAGCAGAAACGGACACCTCAAGAGAAAATTCCACCTTCTTCAGCTGTTCTCAAATGTGCATAATCAAGTTACTCTATGTCCATTCCCTGCCCTGCTCTTAAATCTTGATTAAAGATTCCATAATGTTATGATCCCCCTTGGTGTGACGGTTTATTTTTCACACAGTAAAGCCATGTACCTTAGTGGCTGAGTGCATTGCATGCTGGCCTTGTAATTTTGAGGTCCAGGGTTCGATTATGCTGCTGCATGGCAGTACTTGAAAGCTAAATTTAGGTACTGTCAGGGAGCCATCTGGTGTTAGACATGCCCAAAAGTGGGAAAGCAAATGGAACTCAGTTAGCATTGAAACTCCCACCTCATTGTTCTATGTGGTAAGTGTTCTCCAGAAGAGATAGTCCCAGAAGCCGTCGCCAGCAGCCGCCACGCCAGCCAATTTCATCTTTTGGCTGAGCCAATTGAAAAATATTTCAGCTATTTTAAGCCATAAGCCGTCATTAATTTTGTAAGCCGTTTATCTTTAGGTTACCTAGGCATATTTGGTATCAACGGAAAGGGCTCAAAAAGACGCTTCCCGTGGTATAAAAATTATCAAAATTGGATGAGGCCAGGCCAAATTGGAGTATATGCTTCAGACACTCTTGACAAAGTTGACTTAAGCACCATTCACAACAGTGGTTTGCTTGCACTGTCGTATATGCATTAGAGAAATTGAAATCCCATAGGGCCAAGCATGTTGTAGATCTCTGTATTATTGAATTTTGAGTTCATTCTGGCTCAACACAATGTAAAAATAAACATTTTTGCATTTGCTCATGTATATAGGCCTATGTGCCGTAAAGCAGAGCTTGTTGCAGGCACATTTGTGGTTCAAGTTTATCTATCTATCTATCCATTTATCTATCTATCTATCTATCTATCTATCTATCTATCTATCTATCTATCTATCTATCTATCTATCTCAGATAGATAGATAGATTCTATCTATCTATCTATCTATCTATCTATCTATCTATCTATCTATCTATCTATCTATCTATCTATCTATCTATCAATTTCTTTATATTTAAAAGTATAGCACCAGGGTTCCTGTATGCCTTGCTTTGTCCACGCAAGGTATTCGTCATCCCTTTCTCTCTCCTGCTCCTTCCAGTGCCCAATTCATAAAAAAAAGAGGATTGTCTGATAACAGACAACCAATGTCTAATATGTGTCCGATCAAGCGATTGTCTAATCCAGAAAATTGAATTGTTCAAAATGTCAGAGAACTTGTTTGTTCCATTAAATTGATTGTTTGACCAGACAAGTTGCTCCCAAGCACTTGGCTATGGGGCGGCCCTTTAGCTCAACTGGTCAGACACCGGACTTTTAAGGGGAATGTATTATAGAATTACCTATCTTACAGTGACTTAGCCACTTTAAGCCATTTCAAGCCACATCGTCTGTGAGCCATAAGCAGCCATTATCAAAAACGGCTAGCCGGCTTAGCCATTCAAAGAACTGTTAAGCCATCTGTTTTTCTGAAATTAAACGGCTTCTGGGTCTAAGAAGAGAAGAGCGTAAATGTTCCTATGTCATTTGTAAAGACGGCTTGTGTCGCGGCATTTTACCCTTGTATTAGCCCCAAAAATGCCGCGGAAGGTTGGCCACCCTGGATGAGACCTGCCACGCCCCCCACTCTTGGATTTCTAGCTACGCCACTGACTGTATCTCCCAAGTCGGAGGCAGTATTTAGAAAACAACCAAAAATTATTGCACTCCATTATCGTCCACTCTGTTACGACCACTGCATTATCACATCAGACAGGAACCTGTTCACAGATGTCTTAATGACAGCAACTTCACCGCCTCGACCACCAGACCGGCCAAGCAAGGAAGAACCTGTGAACTCCCCTGAATCACCGAAGAAGATGATCCAACAACGTAAAATTTTCTCTTCTGTTACCCAAGGGACTGAGAAGTCCCTCAACCAACCAAAAGAAAAAGATGTTGCTCCAGATAACAAGACACAGCCCAAGACAACGAAACAAAAAAGCTCAACAACCGTCTTGCTACCTCACAAAGACAAGAGTAAAACGACACTCACCAACAGCAAAAAAGAACTCCCCACTGGTCTCAAATTTCACATCAAGTCCAAAGATGGAAGACTGAAGGATGTATCACCATTTGTTAGCTACAAAACAATGCTGAAGAAATTTGGAAAACCACACTCAGTCGATCGACAGCCTGACGGTAATTTATTGGTACAAGCCATAAATGCCACTCAGGCACGGAAACTTCTTGAATTGAAAATTATTGCAGATGTACCTGTCAAAGTGACACCTCAAAGATCTCGATGCCATCAACCAAGATGAGATGACTAACTCAACATGACCACAAACCAAGTATGTCTCTAAATAGCCCAATCAGGTGCTGATGAGACGTAAAACACAAACTCACTCACTCACACTCACTGCATTATCACATCATGAGCACGAAATCGATCTTTGAACCAAAAATTTGATAGATCTGAGATGGACTTTTGAAAATAATTCTGATATCAATGTATTATAATTTTTCTTTATCCAATGGCTCTTCCGGCAGGTTTTTTTCATCAAAATTCCAAATTTGAGAATGGCCCATATAAAAGCATGAAGCATAGGATACACGATTACGATCCATTGGATACACGATGTATATATCTCTGACAATCACATTCATGCAATCAGGATTCCTACACAGGAGGTCTTCCATATTGTACATAAACAAGTTTGAGATATTACCTGTCATATTCAAATGAAAGTTTTATCAAGGGACACTTTCGGAAGATGGTATATTTAAACTGCAAGCCAGATGCCCTTTCTGAAAACATATTTATCATCTTGAAGTAACTCGGAGAAGTCCCAGGTCAGCCAATCTGTATTTATATGTCTCGAGTAAATCAAAGCCTTGAAAGAAGTTTGCAAAGGTTTTCTTAAAAGGGGAAGCCAACAGAATACAAACTGGAATCTCATATCTTTGCATTTAGCTTATAGAAAAAGAAACAAGTTGTCTTTGAACTCACTTTTTCCAATTGAAAGATCTTCTACAAAGAAGAATTAAATTTGATCTAATTCTCTGAAGGCTCTATCTACACCGAGCGCCATTAAAAACGCAACATCGCAAAATGGCTCAAAAATGGTACTTTCTCTGAAAATATCAATATGAAATTTTGCATGCACTTAGTAGTTGTCATCAGGAATATTAAAAAAAATGTGCATATCTTTAAGTGCAATATGTTTGTGTCAAATTAAACTGTCGTGGCTAATGTCG
Source organism: Platynereis dumerilii (assembly GCA_026936325.1). Classification (NCBI taxonomy): domain Eukaryota; kingdom Metazoa; phylum Annelida; class Polychaeta; order Phyllodocida; family Nereididae; genus Platynereis; species Platynereis dumerilii. The sequence continues at coordinate 27,877,328 of JAPTHN010000004.1, forward strand.
AAAATTATGAAATTTGGTACAGGTATTGGCCTGTGGGTATGCATCGAGAACATGTTGAGAAATCAAAGATGGCCACCAAAATGGCTGACATCCTTGAACTGCCCATTGAGACCTTACTGTCGCTTAGAGTTGTGAAATTAGGTCCAGGTATTGGCCTGTGGGTATGGATCAGGAAAATGTTAAAATCAAATTAATTTTGGCAGCCATCTTTCTGGAACTGCTCATTGTAACCTTAATATATCACTTAGGGTTATGAAATTAACTACAGGTATTGGCCTGTGGGTGACAACCTGGCACACATTGATAGATTTCATATTAACAGATGAGCATTGAAACCGCTTGCGGTTCTGGTTTCCTTCACTTTTCATTTACTCATTAATCAGTTGGATATATATGTACAGCTATTTACAATTCATCTGGATGGGCTGCTACTGCTGCCTCATACCACTAAACAGAGCACCAAAAAATACATTAGTTGCAGAGCATTTGAGTTGGGAGCTAGGTTTCATTCTTCTACCGTCGTGTCTTGGTTTCTAAGAAGGGGCCTCTACTGCTGCCTCCTTCCCATGGGATTTCAGACCCTTTAGACGTCAAATTAACCCTTCAGTATTGTAAAGTCAATTCGGTTTTTAAAGCTGTTCAGAGATGGAGCCTCCACAATGTTTGCTGGCAAGGAGTTCCATTGGTCGACCACCCGGTTGGTGGGGAAGTGCTTCCTCCTATGTAGCGACAATGCTCTTCTCTTAAAGAGTTTAAAACGTGTCCTCTAGTGGAGTTAGTGGACCCAATAAGTGGAGGTCTCCCGTATCTCTTCGACAAGAAAAGGTGGGTAGGTTTAAGATCTTCCAACCTTTCCTCATTAAACATTTGTCCCGGAGCCCATTAAACAAATATACGGTCCTTGGGACATTGGTTGTATGGGTTCATACAGACAGCTTGGGCATACAGTACTCCAAATGGATTCTAACTAAGCATGTGTAGAGAGAAACAAATGTATCTTTGTCCAAATGAGTGAGTGATCTTCTTATTATCCCCACTGCATCCACTGCAACACCAAGGTAATTTTCTGCACTTGTAGAGTAGCGCGGGGCATGCAGCCCCCCTTAACTTCGAGGTGCGATTTGACCTACTTTTTGTGGTCGATTATCTACATGCTTATGTTGTCAGCAAGGGATCACTTGATTTTACCTATAACTAGTGAAACAAATGTCTACCAATTTTAATAAAGGAGTTACAGCCCTTTTTGTAAAAAATATAAAATGGCCTTCTTACCCCACCCATCGGGCAAGAAGCCCCCCTATTATAATCCTATGGCGATTTTTTTTTGCGAGCGCATTCAGCTTGAAAGTTATTTCTTGGGGTTCTTGTATCATTTTTAAGGCATTCTATTCACTTTTTCTGAATTTCAGAATTTTTCTGTTCATACATTTAGTTTTTAACATTTTTTGCCCTGTTTTAATTTTGGCCAAATTTTTTCGATTTCAATTAGCTATTCTATCAAGATTTAAGGTAAAGTACACATTATGAAATGGTTCCTGGAGCAGCCTCGAGGCCTCAGTGAAGGGGGGCCTCATGCCCCATACCATGTGGGGCCTCTCGCCCCAAACTCACATATTTTACTTTGACCTCCATATTTTGAGCTAAAATGCAGAAAATATGATCCAAATCATATTTATGTAATGGTCATAAAGTGAAGCAATGCAGATATCCATTATACTTTTAAAAATTTCCAAAGTTATTTCTGACGGCCACTTTCAAAGAATTAATCGAAGTTACAAAAACCATGTACCTTTTTTTGTTTCTTTAATTACTACTATGGTTTGGTGCTTTTTGCCTTGAAAATTTGTGACGTCACCTAAAAAGCCTCTATAGCTTCAATCCTATCAATAAGAAAAAGCACCAATAATGTAAGTTTAGATATAACCCTGGGGGGGCTTCTCACCTAACTCGGGCTTTTTGCCCTGACCCACTCTAGTCTTTCTATCGCATTTATGACGATCAGTCAGTTTCTGAGAAACAGATTGATTCGGAACATTGGAATGTTATTGAACAGTTATACTGATTACAGGAGCGTAATTTTCACGGAAAATGTGGGGGGGGGGGGGAAACATGGTGACGCGGTTGGAATCTGCCGTCGGATCCGTGAATAAACAGTCAGTCAGGATTATTCAAATTCAAGAATTCCAACGTTTGTATGGCATCGTAACCTGCCCATTCAGAAAGGTGCAGAATCTTGAAATTTTGTGACTTTCATTTTCGGCATTAGCCACGACAATTTAATTTGACACAAACATATTGCACTTAGAGATATGCAAATTTTTTTAAATATTCCTGATGACAACTACTAAGTGTATGCAAAATTTCATATTGATATTTTCAGTACCATTTTTAAGCCATTTTGCGATGCTGCGTTTTTAATGGTGCTCAGTGTATGTATAGGCACATATTTTGAAAAATAAGGAGGCAGCAGTAGCAGCCCCTTATCTCTTTTTAATCTGTAAGATGGAGGAGGCAGCAGTGGCGGCCCATTTAATGTTTTTAACATGGATTTTATCTTCAGTCTGGCACACCACAACAAAACTAAAGAGATCTGGACATAGAGGAGTCATCCTGCGTCCAGAACTGCTTATGCTCATTTCCTGCGAGACATAAACCAGGACGCTTTCGTTTTACCATCTACAATGATACATGAACAACTGGAGGTGGTAACATAAACAATGCCATCACATGATCACTGTAAATCATTTTTTAATTTATTGTACAAAACAGTTATTCTTATTGCAATCAATATGTATGCTATATATATTATATATATATATATATATATATATATATTTCCTTTTTGATATGGGTCATTGACACAGTTCAATGATCAGACACTATGATTTTCATGGCAGGATTTTTCTATTATGGATAGACAAATACAAGACATTTATATAGGCATGTGAAATCTACATACTAACTTTGGTACAAATATTGCCATAATTGATAAATGTTTGAGTAAAACATGCTTCACAAAGCAAAACTTCACATTTGATTTTTGACATTTCACATTAGTATAACTGGCTTTTCCAAATATCATACATTCAGCAAATTGTAACAAAGATCAACTTTTAGAATTACAAAATACACTTCTCACACACTTATAAACGCACACTTGTTAACACAGCTTAAAAACTAACTTCTAATTTAGGTATGGCCATAAAAAATTGCACTGATGCTGGTGAATATCATATCCCAGAGTCCTGAAACTTTCAATGAACAAAAAATTTAAGAATCGGTTTCGTCAGGCCACATTTAGTGCGACAGCTTCAAAAACCAAATTCACAACCAATGCAAATCGAGCCAGAAAACATTTTTGCAATAAGACCATCAGAGTCAGATTTTTGGATTTCATGGATAATGAAAGTTGTTCGCTTGAGCCCTTCAAGAATTTTTTTTTACTGCATTTTGCGGAGATGGGTCGAATTTTAGGCTAAGTTCTGTGCGTTTTTAAGTGTGAGCAGTTTACTTTAAACAACAATTATATATATTAACAGGTCATATAATAAAACACAAAATGGCAGCACTTTGATCAATAACAAGGAAATATGGCATAAATTTCAAACGATTGATTGAAAATAACATAATGTAAACATCCTCCAACAGACAACAGGTGGGATGATGAATGTAAATGGTGATCAACATTTCAAAGGTCATAGGGCAGCTTGAGTGCCTGCCAGTTTTAGTCTTGGCAAGTGCTGGGCCAGGTGAGTTGGCCAATCAATATTTTCAAGTACAGGATGTACCTCCATTTTCACTTCTACTTTAAAAAAAATATCTTCAAAAGCTGGCAAAAACAGTTGTAGTGATTTTGGCCTCGGGACTAACGAGTGACTCTTTAGTTCTAATGGTTAACAATCGGCCCTGTGCGCCGGGGACCGGGTTTGATTCCAGGCTGGGCTTCCCCCTCGGAACACTACATTGGTTCCCAGACGGGGAATCGAAACCCACCTGCAGAGGTGAGAGCGCCGAATCCTAACAACTGAACCACCTGGGAGTGTGCGCAGGCTAGAAATTGTAAGCAAGTAAAATGCCTTTAAGAAAGGCACGCAACTGACATGCATCACTCAGCAGTTAATTGGTAAATGGATTTTTATATTAACAATTTCAGACAAACGTCCCAAATTTCTCACCATGTGGCTTGAGCAGAATACTCCAATCTTATTGGATGATAATTTTTGCACTGGGTTAGTGTTAGTGAGTAATCTAGAATACTTGCAACTCATCTCGGTGGAGCAGGTCACAAACGTTCTGTACATGATCTCTATCATCACTCAATCGGGAAGGGCAGGTTAGATGAGACGTTTTTCAGGAAAGCTCGCTTCCAAGCTAAATGGACGATGATATTAGAATGACGAAAAGCCGTGTACATGGGGAAATACTTTGTTCAAATATGATGAGAAACTTGACTTTCTCTGTTGGACAGTTTTTATCCCATTCCCAGATGGTGTCAAACAGGGGCGTAGCCAAGGGGGGGGGATATAGGGGTCAGAACCCCCCCCTTTGGCCCAAAACTTAAATCACAATTACCATACTTTTAAAGTAAGTCCTCACAGGTGCCAAATGCATGTGAACTTGGTGCGAAAATACAATTTTAAAATTATATTTTGCATCTCAAAAGTTTGTTCCAGGGGTTTTCCTCGACGTCAGACACATATTTACGAGCAATGAGCCGGATTTTACAAAAATTTCAAATATTTCTTTGACTTGTTTCTTTTAGATCTAACCTTTTCCTAAGTCTTAACATTAATTCCATCTGTTGCAATTTTAGTGTATAATTTTAAGTCAAGAATATGAATCGGTGAAATGTCTGCTGGTCAGCTTTGATATAAATATATGGAAAATCAAGACTTGAGGGGCCTGTGAATTGTTCTTCTAAAAGTTGAACCGCAACTTTTGTTGAAAAGAATTCTTTTAAATTCATAAATGGTGTTTTCTTCTGAGAGACTATTTTTGCATTCCTATGTTTACCAAAAGACAAACCATAACAGATATTTTTGTAGCATGATGGCCAATTGGAGACTGTTGGTCATTTTAAATCCAGAAGTCTACGATAAAGTTTTTAAATCGATGGATGTAGATTCCAGAAAATCACATCCTTGCACATTTTACATGTATTTAGAACAGAGGCTGATGTATAATGGACATTTATGTATTCGTATAGGAATCTCCTGGATCGAAAAATTCTATCTTATTCAAGACAGCCAAGACGTTGTTGGTCAGTCTTTGTCAGACTAGGAATCTCCAGAGCTGTCTCTGATTATGTTAACAACCCAAGGATGAGAGTTTCACACACTCCCTCTTAACTTGACAAATATTTAAATCCAATCCAAAGTAGCCTACAAATAACATTTTTAAAATCATTATTGGACACTTTTGCCGTATCCTGATCATGGCGCAGAGTAAGGGGGGATTCTCAAATAGTTTGTGTAATGATACGTTTAACGACATCTAATTTTGGCATGACAGCTGAATTTGACACTCATCAACCTGCCTGGCAAGTGATCCAAATAAGTCCATCAAGTTGTTGACATTTTGGCTGACACTACAACGAATTATACTTCAAGTGGTGCACACATAAGATGCACTTGAGAGCTACCCGGTGTGCAGGTAGAATTCAACTGTCGTTTCGAAATCAGAAGTCGTCAGTGGTAACTGACAGAAAAGTTTTGAAAAACAAGCATTTTTAGCTTTTTATATAAGACCTTCCATGAAAAAATAATAGCCTTATAACTGCTCAGAATCAATATCCAGAAACATAAAATCCGTTGGCTTCTGGGGCCTAAAGCGGCCCCCAGACCCCCTGCCGAATGCGCTTCGGCCCTGCGGGCCTCGCCATGGAAATCTGGAACAAAACCCCCCCCTTTCCTGGTTTCTGGCTACGCCCCTGGACTGTCAAACGAGTTTGTGTCAAACTTATCAACTTACCCAGCAGTTGATACACCCAGGTAGGTTAGTTGATGCACCGAAACCCTGATTGAAAATGTTGATTATGATTCTACATTGACCTAGATGAGAAGATGTGTTTTTTAAATTCTGCTTCTTAAGAATGGCAGCATTTTCTCAAATGATCATTTCAATGACCAGGAGGTGGGGCGTATCAACTAACCTTGCGCATCAACTAACCTGACTCTCCCTACTCCACTTGCGTCCATCTCTGTTAACTTTCCACAATTTCACCACAATCAATACTAACAACACCCTGAAGCATATTTTGTCAGGAGAAATCCAACTGTCTTCCAAGTAGCTTGTCAGTGTTTATTGTCACAATTGTCAATTGGCCGATCATTTCTTCCAGGGTTCCCTGCATCCGCCTCAATATCCCTTGGGTGGGTAATACTTTAGAGTCTTGATATTGGCCATGGCTTGGCTCCAGAGATAATCCCTCCTGTAACGCAGCTACCAATGAGGTCGGGCTCGGACCGGCCGAGGTTGGCGTGAGGTTAGGATAGTCCAAACGACGACTCAGTTCCTCTTGGCATTGTCTAGAAAAAGAAGATGCCTAATCTGTTAAAGTGATTTCAGTTTTAAAAGTTTATTAGAAAGAAAATTATCACAGTTTGTCTTGTCCGAATATGCAAACTGGAACTAAATCAGGCACTGAATTATGACGTCATACGTAGACACATGCAGACAGATTCTTTGGTGGTGGCCAAAATTAGTTATTTAGAAAACTTGGAAACATCAGAAAATCCGCGAAACTTGTCCCATAATATGACAAGAAAGTAATCTGAATCACCATCCCAAAAATACCATGCATAGCATGTAAAGCATCAGCTGCAGAAAAAAAAATTGCTTGAAAAAAATGTGAAAGATCAAGCTGTTATGTTAGATAAAATGATAGGAGGCAAAACTACTGTTGTGGCAGGATTCCACAGGAATTTGAATTTCATTCTGTGTAACCTGGTTATTTATTTACCAATTAATTTCAATCCCTCAATTAGACAATTCTAATCAGTCAATGGCTGGGGAAGGTCTAATATGAAGCTACACTGTGAAGTGCAATCATCTTTGACACCTGTCAGCATCACCCCATTTATTGTTCCTCAATGGCAATTTAGGAAACTGGGGGTAAAACAAAGTTCAGGAACCCTCCAGAATTGTAATTTGCATGATTGGACATTTCTCTGATTACATTGAAGATACAAATTGTCAACCGCTGCATTGACCCGCAATTAACGCTCGTAAATAACGAGCGATAATAGGGGTTTTAACAGCCTTATTTTGCTGTATTGACAAGGCAAGTGGTCAGACGGTCGAGCAAGGTCCAATTACGCCTAACTTGATCTTTATATACCTGTAAGTCATCTACAAGGCCGTATATGATCAGTGCCAATGAAATTTGTCAGGAAACATGAATTGTTGTTCCTCTCGTCCTCCATATTGGAATCCCAGAGAAATGCCGTGACCTGATTGGCTGATGAAGTTTTTAATCTTTTTTTTAAATAAATGATTGCAAAATATGAAAATAGGGGTGTAAATGGCTTGTAGTAGTGTATAAAGTTACTTTGATATTGCGAAAATATTTAAAATCGGCAAATTAGAACCGCAAAAAAGAGCATTTGATACTTCGGGTGTTTCCGCCAGATGCCGAAGTTAGCCGACATCGCCAGTCAAGAAAAAATGGCGGACGGAGAAGGTTGTGCGGGATGGGGAGAGAAATAAAATGGCTTGAATAAGAGGATATATGCGCTCGTATGTCCGGAAAATAACACTGTCTCGTGGTTAGGTGCTAATAAAGGTCCAGGAGTAATTTGGTTGCTTCACTCGTCAGATTAATAGAGAAATCATGGACGTTGTGTGGTAACAGCCTGCCTGCGACGAAAACGACGATTGTAAGAAGCGATCAGCTAGTAGTAGCTGATGCTTAAAAATGGGAGTGAAAATAAAATTCTAAATGTGATGTGTAGTAGCCGAGAAATCCTCATAAACTACATTGCAAAAGTCATGAGGTAGAATGCATAGTCCTGCCAAGCTACACCAGCGCCTCTTGTGGCGCATTGAAGAAGGAAGTGATTTAAATGAGATTGAGCTGGATAGAGTAAAGTAAGATATCATTGCTGTTAGTATAGCACAATTGTCAGCAAATGCATGAAACCGCATCTGCCAATAATCTGATAATGTTGTTTCCAATGCGAGAATTTTCTTGAAAAATAAATCCCCTCCTTCTGAAGAGTACCTCTCAGAATTATGCCAGGCTTCAGTAAAAACGGTTCAGTAGTTGTTACTAGAGTTCAAAACAAATGGCATTCCGTATTTCACTTCAATAAAGATAGGTTTTCTCTTACCTTATTAATACAATATTGGAATGCATATCCGCGCATCTTTGCCGTGTATCGCTGGCTAACCTATGGACCTCTTGCCACGCTTGTCGGTCTTCCATTAAGCAAGATTCTGTTACCGATCGCAATTCTCGTTCCTGTAATGCTTGGGCTTTCATCTGGTCTGACTGTTCGCAAGCCTGAAACAGAGAAGACAACATCATCACATATATTACTTCAATTCAGAATCTTTAAAAAAATTCAACACCAGTGTAATTAATTTGGTTGGGTAAAATTGGTTGCTCCTAAGTCTCAGTAAAAAACTTGCCATGCACTTAAATATGCTGACTTCAGAAGGTGGCGGCATAATATGGCTCAGGAGGTTCCTAAAAAGCTGTATTCTTTATCTTAGGGTGGTTCCTCGATAGCGGCCATTTTTTGGCCTTAGAGGAATCTCCCTACATAATGAAAGTTTTTTTGTTTCTTTTCCTTTTGTATAAATGTGTGGTTTGCTCCTATATATGAATGTGTATATATGTATTTTCAGTGTGTAAATAAATGTCTATTGTCTGTCTGTTCAACTCTGTTGACTCTATGTATTCTAAGGCAATCTTGCAACTGTACAAAACAAGTTTTCATTTAACAACATCTATTCATCGATGGACCACTATTACACAGACAATAGTACAAAAGATCATGTAATCAGCAAGCTCTAAAAGAAGTGTAATATTTGGCAGGAACCTGGAACTTATTAAACTGTCCCCAGGGGTGTATTATATAATTGTTCATTGAACAACATCTATTCATCAATGTTTATGTATTAACACTCAAATCAACATAATATTGACAGAGCATTCAACTCAACATTGAGCGCAATACGCTAGCATTGGAAAAACCTATAATGAGATAATCAATAAAATTGCAATGGCTCAATGGCCACAAAGAGTCGCAATGGCTCAAAGCAGCTCTATAGAACAGTATTAGAAATCACTTAATACAAGACTAGATGCCAAGAGCAGCGGCTATTTCATATAGCACCAAAGAACTACTGTAATAACCTTATATTGGATTAATCTTGGCATATCTCAGTAATCCAATACCTGACATACAGGATTTTATACATGAGAAATCAACAAGTCCAAGCAAGCAGTTTTTCTGTCCCAAAATACACAAGATTATTACAAGCATAGTGGTGGAAGTTGTATGCATGAGGGATACCATAACTTTTAGGTAAGCACTATTTCTATTTTAGCAATTTCTAAACAATTTGGAATCTCAAGTGTCAGCTAGTTTGCTGTGCTGCTTGTGAATTTCTGACAATGTGAGAGTAGTAATCTGGTTTTAATGTAGAATAATCAATAAGTAGTTTAAACTATAGCAAACAAATCAGAACAGTGGGTACTTAGGATACTCTGAGCTTTCATAAATACAATATTTGCTACAATGTACTGTTTGCCAACAGGTGAATCTGACTTGATATGGGAGATAACACACTATTCGTCCGCTCATCATCCACTTCACCAAGATCAGACCCCGACGTAGACTCACCCAGGCATCTGCAACTGACAAGACACAAGTCATGGCCTACTGTTATTCCTAGTAGCCTAAAAGGTATTGAAATTACATTTCCTGCATAGTGGAATATTGCACATTATTCTACAATTAGCTGTTCACCCGTTGGGGTTTCTTGCTTTTCAAAAATGCATAGAGATCCAGGTTCTTCCAGGTTCGGGTAATGTGAAGCCAGCTGTTATTTGCAGGTTCCAGTCAGCTTTCAATTAGATGAAGTAATGTGGATTGTTTGGAACTACTACAACGGGTTCTACAGCACTACAAACACTGAGAGAGTGGAGTTGTTGGAAAATAAGATGTTTTCGAAATGCATGACGCAACTTAATTTGTGGGAGCTGGGTAGTTATATTGGACATAGACGTTGAATGAGTGTGGCAAAAGATGCGGAATTTAGTGGCCTGCAATATGATATGCATTACTGGCCTTGATGTGGTAGAGAAATATATAGCTTCCAGATTTGTATGTGGAAAATATGGTTTTTGTGGAACTCCCAATAGGAATATGTGGTAACTGGGTAGTTATATTGGCCATAAAAGGTCCGTCAGCAGAAGGTCCGTCAGCAGAAAGATGGGGAATTTCATGGCCTATAATATTAAAAGCATTACAGCCCTTGCTGTGGCAGATAAATATACAGGCGATATATTCAAGTGAAAAAACGTGTTTTTTGACCAAATTCCCAAGAAAAATTTGTGTAACTATGGAAATAACTGGGTAGTTATATTGGCCATAAAAGGTCCGTCAGCATATGGAAAGATGGGGAATTTCATGGCCTATAATATTAAATGCATTACAGCCCTTGCTGTGGCAGATAAATATACAGGTGGAATATATTCAAGTGAAAAAACATGTTTTTTTACCAAATTCCCAAGAAAAATTTGTGTAACTATGGAAATAATGAATGTTGATAGGTAAAAGTTGCCCTATCGGGAACTTCAGATGAATTGACAGGCTTAGGAGTGTAATTGAAGGTCTTATGGGTTGAGAGAAAAAAGCCTTATGAGTGAGATGAGATTCCTGCTATGAGTATTATTATGATTAGATGTTTTCTATTATGAATATTTTGGCAAAACAAAATATTCATCCAAAATATGTTATTCTCTTCACAAGTCCAAAAAGATTTTCTGTCATTTTGGACACCAACTACCCCTAATTTTTGTTTGAAAGCGCATCAACTAGCATACAATCATAATAATTATGATCATGTCTCAGTCAGCTGATTCAAATGACTTCTTTTGCTAAGACTCTCTATATAAGTAAACAATAACAATATAAATTTATGATCACGTCTCTGTTAAACAAATCAAATTACATCTAATGAAGATGCATTCTAAACTATTTCAGATAAGATAGAAGACTTGAAAGTTTCGCACGTCTCCGAATTAACAGAAGTTCAATCTCTGAGCGGGAAGAGCTTAGAAGAGGACGAAGATGAAACTTTTCCTTCTCCGGAAAAACAGCGACAGATTATCGAAGATGTGGACACAGAATGTACTTGCACTTATGCCATCGCAAAAAGCTGGTATAGGAAATGGGAGGAGTATGTCGGATTGCCAAAAAATACCATTCCAGGTATGTTCTGCTGGCAAAGGAAAAGGAACTGATTTGAAAAAAAAAAGATTTTATTATCTAGTTGTGTTTCAGCCTCCCTAATTGGTGTGCCTACACAGACTATAATGATATTGCAAAAAAAAAAGAAACGAAAAAAAGTTCATTGGAAATGAGACTGGCTTGTCTGATTGTCAAAGAAGTAAAGTATTCTTAATGTAAATGAGAAGTAATTTTACTCATTTTTAAAAATATTCTAATGATGTGCAATGGTTAAATTTTGTATAACTAAATCATGGCACAAAAGTATCATCTCGCCAAGACCATTTCCATTTTTGAAAAGGGAAACTGAAGATATCATGACTCATTCACAACTTTTCATTCCACGATACCTTCAATGTAAACTTTTCTGTCACTCTTTCTGTCACTGGATGAAGATCTCAATCGTAAGTCCCCAGTTATCTAAGATCCTTTCCTTAATTTTTCAGGTTCAACGGACCCACCCGGCAATGTCGACATGGACACACACAATGACCAAAATAACGAATACGTCCACGAAGACATTTGGAAAAATCTGATAAAATGGTACGGCATATCAGCAGGACACCACTTGGACAGAAGACATCTCTACTTCAAGGACGAGAAACCCTTTGACGTGTGCATTCTCAGTCCTTTCAGTGGAATTGTGGAACACACCGTCAAGAAGTTTAACAGGTAGCAGGATCCTTGAGGTTAACTCTTCACTTCGGAATATGTCTTTCATCCATTTGGATTTATATTCCCCACTTCAGTTGAAATGTACCAAAGGCAATCGCGACAGCCAGGTGTTCTATTTTCAGTGTCAGGACAACAACATTTTATAACTTAATATGTGGTTGTTAAGGTGGCTCGATACTCGTGAACTTTCTAAGATAGGATTTCTCAAAAATAGTTTAGAATGATCCAAAATATAGTTTATAGCAAGGATATGTAAAAAAAAGTATTCGCAACCAGCCTTTTTTTCAAAATATTTGAGGTTATGTACAGGAAAGTCAGTCCACGCACATCTGAAAAACTCAATTTTTTTCTTAATTTTTTTACTGTGAAGTTTGCCCTGCCATTCAGTATACATCCCATATTATGCAATGAAGCATGAAATTAAAGAAGACTCTATCATGGAAAAGCTGATAACAATTTCAAAGAGATATATTTAGTTTAAATGGCTTTCCAAGGGGCTCGGAATAAAAATATTGATTTTGACAATTTTAACTTTTTTCATAAACCATGGCGCTAAAAAAAATTGGCTAGATAGGATTTCTCATTTCTTTGTCATTTATTTCCAAATATTATGAGGAACAATAAAAAGCATAAGAGAAGGTTTCGAACCGCGATGGATTTTGATATAAAAATGTATTTGTATCTCAAAGTCATTTTTGAGAAATTAGACCTACTTGCCGAAAATTGCCTGTAAAAATATTCTATTTGGACTATAAAGCTGACACTCTGTCAGTTGCAGTCCTCTTCACAGCGCATCTAATGCTTTAAACCAGAAGTCCCTAACCCTAATAGAAGTGGTGCAAATGGCAAATGAAGCGGCCGTCGCACAGAATTATGAAATTCCAAAAAAGCAGCTCACAGAGCTCAGCAGAGTGCTGTTGCTATGGTGACGCCACCATTCCTGGGCCATGAGTAGCGAGCCACCTTAAGTTCTGACCAAAAAGCTGCGCAACATCAAGGCCCTTCAAGGGCTTTTGAAATATATGCACTATGAATAAAGGGCAATGATACGGAGGCGCCAAATATCACCACTATAACAGGCATCTAAAATTTTCTATTTTTTAAACAATTTTTAGGTATCACTTAAAGAGTGGATAGTGGTTGCCGAAACATTGAAACAGCCGACTTCCGTTAATCTGACCAATCAGAGAGCTGTATTTATGACACATTAAACAGCCTCAAGTGTTGTGAACGCTCAAACGGAACCCATAGATGCCCATAGTGATACGCATCAAGTGAAAACGTAAACCTTACCTTCATGATAGCACAAGGAATAAGCCAAAATTCTCTCTTGTAATACACAATGCATATATATAATATGATAAATTCTGCTCAAAGCAAAGAAACAAATTTTATGTAGTAGGAACAAGTTCTCTTCATGTTTCAGATTCGAAGAGATTGGCTACATAGAATGCCAGTTACGACGGATATTCAAGACACCTGAACACAAGAGAACACGTTTGTGGATCAGTGAGAAATCGCAAGTGCCTCGATTCAGACAACTGCTTCTCAGATTCAGAATGTTGAACGACTGTATTCACAGAGACAAAGTGTATATCTTAGCCCTTGAGGAACACACTGGAAATGACTTGTGGCCAACAGGAGAACCTGGAGATGCCAAAGGGGACATGTCCAAGTATAACGACATCACTAAAGGTGAGTATTCACCAATTACTTTCATTTATTAATTTAGGAAATGCTAAGATTTAGCGTTGTTATGATACATCTATAGGTCTTTCATATGGACCTTTAAAAGCAAAATCCCAGTTGGATGTCACGCGGTCAGACGTGAAAAGGCGGTCTCTTATATCAGTGTCCGTGCTTAACAAATAAAAGATCCCTTACATGGGGTAAATGTGTGACATCATCAAATGAGCACCAAGATAAGCCGGAACAAGGCTTATCATATTTGTCTATCTCATTGCTGTCAAGCCTCTAGCTCGTGACGAAATTAGACAATGAAAGTATGCATGTTTGTCAATATACCACAGTACTCCCAATTTAGTCCCAGTTCATGCGCTGGACGTCAGTGGACGACAAAAATACTTTGTTTTGATCCCTTATTTACCAATTCAACTTGTTTCAGGAAGAATTCCTGATGACCACTGGTCTCAAACGATTGACAACAGTTTGGACACTTTACACACATCAATGACGGAATCCATAACTGCATTGGCGACTACTTTTCTGGAGAATGCTCAAAGCGTCATGACTGAAAAGGAGGCTGTGTTGGATAAGAAAGGGGATGAATTAGACTTGAAACTTGAAGAGAGTTCGGCAAAAGAAACTTTCCTTGATGATCGAGCCCGGAGTCTTGCTAAACAGGAAGAACTGTTGCGAGAGGCATTAGAAAATCATCGCAAGGAGTCAGAAGACCTAAAATCGGAAAAAGAGAGGTTCGAAAAAGAACTGGAAACAATGGCCGCCATGCATAAAATCCAAGAAACGAGGATCAGATTAGACATAGGGGGCAGCATGTACACAACATCCATCCAGACATTACGTAGACATGAAGATTCAATGCTCGCAGCCATGTTCAGTGGTCGTCATGAGTTACAGCAGGAGAAAGACGGCAGTTATTTCATTGATAGGGATGGGGTACATTTCAGGTTAGTAAATTACAATGAATTTTCAAAGTTTCACTTTGCGCCAAACTATTGCAGTTCCAACTTGTGACAGATATGTTGATTTGGATCTCATCTGCAAGCAGTTATCCTCATTGCTGTGTGCTCCTGCCATCCTAATTTGTCCACCATATTGACAGTGCTTAAATACAGGACAAAAAGCCCCAATAATCCATCCGTCCAAATTCTTGGAAACGTATGGGCCTTCGTGAGAGAAATCCAGGCAGGCGGCTGCTTGTCTCACTACCAGTGCTGGGCAAGTAAGAAACCCCTCACATGGGGTAAATGTGTAACATGTTGAGGACTCCTGCTCTCTCTTCCAATAACCCAGAACTGGAGGGCTGCACTACCACATCCATACACCTATCTTTATCTATAATAGAAATTAATATCAGTGATAATGAATATATTCATATTTCAGGCCTTCCTACCAAAACTGAAAAATAATAATATTGGAAAAATACAATTTTGGTCTCAAAATAAGAGTTCAAAATTAAAGATCCTTAAAATATATGGGAATTATAAAAAATATAGGTGGTGTGGAAGGAATATATTTTACGTGTCATCATATCATGTGCAAATCATTCATTCTTTAATCTTTTTAGATACATCCTAAACTTCCTGCGTGACGGCCATATAGAACCGGACACATTACCATCAGACCCAGCAACCATCAAAGAATTACTCCGAGAAGCAAGATACTACCAATTGAAAGACCTCATCACATTCCTCGAACAAACATTGGCAAATAAATGAAACCTCAAATGGGATGTAAGGACAATGGATTAATACGCAAATAAACAAAATGCCGTTTCTAAAATTATATATAGGCCTACCGTGTATGCTGATTTCACGAAAATTGAGATTTTGCCTTTTCAAATTAAATAGCATTTAGAATGATGGCAAAATTATAACTGGTCAGACATCCCCGATGTAAATGTGTAAATTGTTTTAATTACGGGCATTGCTCAATAACCATCAAATGTATATTGTATGTAATAAATTGATATATTCTCACATCATACTGGTTTGATGTTTTTCTTTAATTCACATTTTGCCTGAACATTATCATGGTTACTGAATAATTCAATAAATTATTCAGGTAGAAAGGTCTTCACCACTCTTTCTCTAAACAGATAAATACATTACAAAATATCAATCTATCTATCTATAAGTTTCTCTGTCATTTGAAGATATTTTATAACACAATTTCAGACATTTTCCAATTATTGATTTTTGCAAGATTTTGTTGCCATAGCAATAGATTCTAAACAACAACACTAAAAAGCTCAACATTATTGATTATTTAGGCCTACTGTATTGACCGGCTTTATTAGAATTTCAGCTCTTCTCAGGATAATTTCCTCATGTATCATTCCATTAATGGCATTAACTAATTCTATGTAGTCTCAATTTCAGCAAATGTATATATATATTTATTCTATTCTATAGCTAGAACAGTAAATAAAATAACTCAAATACACACACTGACCAATAAATAAATTCAACACACACCAAAATATTCCTGAAAGCAAAAAGCTATTTTAGTAGAGGTTTGTAGCTTATTCAACAACCTGTTTTCTATTTTTTTCCACTTCATATATTCTCCTATCAAAGCAAACAAGTCCCAAGCAGCTCAACGCACAAAAACATTCCATGCCATGTGCTGCTGCATTTTCCCGCCACAATTGGATCCAATATGGCGTCCCTGGCAACCACAGTAAACAACCAGCTGATTGGCTGAAGATCAGAGTCTACCTGTATCACTTTGATGCAGCAGAAAACACAGGTAAGTGCAAGATAATGCTTCACTAATTTGATTGTGGCTAATCATATATAAGAATGCAAATATATTTTGTACCAGATTATCAAATTTAGAAGCACTGTGTGATAAGAGCACTGCAGCTTGACAATTATTCAAAGAATTCAGATCTATGCACTAGATATTGGATGTAGCATACATTGTGTTGATGCAATGGCCAATATTTGTAGCTTAAAATTCCCCAACTTGTAATAAAATAAGACCAAAAAAAAGAAAAAGGAAAAACCTAGTCTAAAGAAATTCTATAATTTAATTTTTGCTAATTAGAAATAGGCAATAATAATTGTAAAATGTGAATCAAAATATCACAAGCATGTTACATGATATTTAAATAAATCAATATGGCATTGTCAGTACAGTTCAATATTAATAATGACAGACACAAGAATGTGTTTCGAAACATGTTATAGTTTCAATTCAATTTCTAAGAAATACATCTATCTACCATAGGCGCAGAGCCAGGAAGCAGGTTACTGTACCCCAAAAATTAGGCAGCATTATAATTTGACACTAAATTCTGGCAAGGGCTTTTAAAAGAAATTTGGGCAGAGGTTTCAGAGGAGTGTCGTAGGAATACATGTTTTCAACATTTCTTTAATAAGAAAATAAACATGCATTTTGATATGAAATTTGCATTGTTTCAATTTTGCAGAAATGGCTACAAATGGCGCGAGCCCCCCTCGATCGCCGAACGGAATAGGTTGCTTGGATTTTGACGAGATGAAGATACAACACGACCAAAAGGAAAACGTAACAAAACACGACCACAAAAATGAACAGAGAGACAGAAGCAAGAAGAAGGAGAAAGAAAATCACAAAGAAGAAAAAGAAAAATTTCAAATCTCTCCGAACGATCAACGAGACATAATCGGTGACCTCCAAGCTCAGGAGGAGTCCTTGCACGTTTATTGCGTATCAAAACAATGGTATGAAGTATGGAAGGGATACGTTGGTTTAATAGAAGTAGAAGATGATTTAAAACAACAACAACCTGGGCCTATTTACATGGATTGTGAGGAGGATGACAAGAATATGTTAGTCGATGAGAAAGTCTGGACAAAATGGGTTGAATGGTATGGAGTATCGGCCAATCACGAATTAGACAGACGCAATTGGGCGAGTGATGAAAAAGAGTTTGAAATATGCAAATTAAGTCCGTATTGTACCCTATTAGATAATCCTCTAAAAGATTTCGATATAAGCGAAGAGACTGGATATGTTGAGTTGCAAATGAGACGAATATTTAGAGTACCAGAATCCAGGAAATCGAGGCTGTGGATACGAGAAAAGTCACGGATAAAGTTTGGTCGCTTTCAACTGCTCCTAGATCGGTGTGAAGAGCTGTGTTACCAGGATTTGATCAATCATGACCATGATTATGTTCTAGCTATAGGTAAGATTACAGTAACTTTCTTGACATTTAAGATTCATCATGAAATTTTATATTTGAGTACATTTTCTATCTATTTTTTGCAGCCAAAGTGTTCAAAAATGCATCCGATCACAACAGCTAACTCAACATAGTTACTTTCCGATAAAGTTAGAACAATAAATTAAAGCTAAAAGCAGAGATGTTTTCCAAAAACATATATACATATCTTTAAAAGTATCCACAAATTCAAACAATTATATTTCAAAGAGATAAAACATTAAGGGGATGTCTCAAAATCTTTCTTCACCTTCCAGAAGTAGCAGAGCCAGATGGACAATGGTCAACGGGCTACCCTGGGGATCCAGTGGGAAGTCTGACAAAATATGATCATCTAACAAGACTTGAGACTCAGCATAACCACTGGCAGCAAGAGCTCAAGAGTACTATTGAGTCTGTGTTCAATGGCATATCAGGTGAAATTTTGCATTTGACGTGACTAGCAATTTTCCTTCTGGTAATGAACATATTGAAAAGGCCATATTGAGAAGATTGAAAGCGTAAGACCCTTTGTTCATTAGATATTAACGGATAGCTGCATTGGATATCACATGAGATCCACATCGTAATTAGAAGATGCTATGCCAAGATCACTGCTTAGGCCAGGTCTGCTTATAAAACTAACTCCCTCAAACGAAAGCCAAATAATCTTTAAATATTTTTTTTAATTTTCAGGAGAACTCAAGGCAACAACAGAGGGAGTAGTCAATACGGCATTTTTATTGACGGAAAGTCATGAGAAATCTTTAGAGGAGAGAGATACCAAAGTCAAATCGGAAGAAAGTCAATTAATATCAAAACAAGATGAACTAAAGCAGCGAGCTGAATTAGTAAATGAAGAAGAAAGAAGAATAGAGACAGAAAGGCAGGCAATAAAAGAAGTAAAAGAGAAGTTAACGAAAGATAGACAGAGGTTGGAGGAAGAAATACAACATATGACAAAGGTACGGTGAACTTTTTTGAGAGTGTCAGAGATAATTCAAAATTATCAATTAATGTATGCCATATCAAAACAAATAGAACAGAATAGAATAGTATTTATTTGTACATTCATAATGATATAAACAGAAACTTGAAGTGGATATTATGCACACAATCATAGAATCACAGCACTCGACAGTAGGCAGTAAATTCATACATTTATAAGTCAATGCATAATAAATAATAGTAAGAATTTATCACTGGAATATTTTGAAATAGACAATACTTTTGAAACTTCTTTACCCAAAAAAGTTATGAAACACTGTGAGCATGGTGAAGCCACTGATTAGTCAAAATAAATCCCAACAAACAGAAATAAATAATTGTAATTTGCACAAAAAAAAAAGAAGGTTCAAATGACAGAACTTATTGGGTTGGGTGGATATGATAGATCAGTAACTTTTCAAAATTATGTTTCAACAGATAAATGATACAGCGGAGGGCAAAGTGCAGCTGAATGTAGGAGGAATGGTGTACATGACGTCAAAAGCAACTTTAACGAAAGACGCAGACTCCATGTTGGCCGCAATGTTCAGCGGGAGACATGAAGTGAAAACCGAAAAGGATGGAAGCGTCTTTTTAGACAGGGATGGTACTCATTTTAGGTAATTATTCATCCATAGTTTAAACACAAACTCGACAGGTAGATAGAGAACTGGAGACCTAGAACAATGAATTAATCTAGAGGGTCCCCCCATACAAACTGCCAGCAGTGTGCGTTCCACTGCAGTTGAGTGCAGTTCTCCTCTCCTCCTTTAATCACGATGTAATATTATTTTTTACATTTTGTCATTAAATTTTAATAGATTTTTTTTTTATAGTGCCTCCCTCATTCATCAATTTTTTTGGGTAAAGCCCCCCACCCAGAACTCAAGAGGCCAAGAGGAGGTGTACCAAAAGGAGGGGGGCAGTATTTGGAGTGTGGACAGTGGAGAAACAGGCAGCCAAATTATACTTTTTAACCATTTATAGAAAATTGAGGTCAAAATGTATTTTAAGGCCTTACACATTGGGGAAAGGTATCTTGGGAAACATATTGAAAGGGGAACATTGGAAGTGAAGGCAGTATGAAGCAGCACTGTCTGGAAATTTTACACAGTATGTAAATTCTTTCATACGAACACTATATCCACTGCAGCTTAGCAGTCGATAATAATTATGTTAAAACTAGTTACCTTATTACTCTCTAAGCCCCAATAATTAATAGTTAAGCAATTAAATAGGAGGAAATAACTCAAATAAGAATTTTAAAATATGATCAAAACCTAACCTGGGAGTTGGAGAATATTTAATGAAACATTGTGACAGATAATTTGGTTTTAATTATGTGATAATAAGGCGCCTATTTTCCAAATTGCTAAGTCAGGCAGCACTTCAGGTTTATCTGATCGGTTTGACTGGTCAATGAGCTTATAGGCCAAACATTCTATGCAGCAAGTCCCAGAAGGGAGGCCCAGAATCACAAAATTGTTAAAACTGTTCTATATCAATTAATAACACACTGCTTAAAATAATCTGACCTTAATTTCCAGGTATATCCTAAATTTCTTGAGGGACGGTGGATTCAGAGCCGGAACTTTACCAGAAGATCAAGCATTCTTAACGGAACTTTTAACAGAAGCTGAATATTATCAAATATCTGGTTTGGTCGCATATTTGTCAGCTACTTTAGCTTCTATGGATGATAATGGCCTGGGATTTGGCCATTCTGACGAGAGATCGTCAAAAAGAATCAGTCGAAAAATGGCTACGAAGAAGCAATGACGAATGTGGCAATTAGAATCATTAACTGGTAGTTTTAACGACTGCTAACAGCAGTCCAAAGAACGAGAGCCATTTTTGTGGCCAAAAGAAGCAACCAGAATAATATACCTAAAATGGCCTTCATTCAGATACTGCGTCAAATTAAAAGGTTGTAAAAAATTGTTCACAAAATAAATTTGTCTTTGGGGATTATTATGATTTACACAGAAATACGGCAGCCATGCTATTTTAAATCCATCTTAGATTTTGCTGGTGCTTTGATCTGTTGATAAGGAAAAAATAACAGGATAGTAGTGACCTTTATGATTAAAATTCTGAATATGCTGAGACAGAAGCTTGCCATTTCATTGAAGGAGACAGATTAGAACAGTCAAGCTTGCTGTTTCTTTAATTCATGCTGCTCTGACAATGTAAGCGTGAAAGCAGATAGTATCAGATGTCGGAATGATTATGTTTATTTTTCATAAGGGTAACGATGCAGCATTGGTCAATTTGGTGTGATATTCTAGTCAATTTTACATGTGCTAATGCTGTACTTTTGTTTTATGATTGTCCAATCAAGATTATAATGTATACAATTTACATGTCATTATGAAAATAAATTACTTCACAAAGTTGAGTTCATACTCATTGCTTTGCAAAAAAAAATCACACTGCATGGACTGACTAACGTATTGTAAAATCAGACATGCAACTAGAAGGCACACAAGTGTGCAATGGGCGGTAGTTATGGCATGGAGTGCTTTGCTGAGCACAGGTAATGGTGGTATATATTTCAGTTTAAGTGTAAGTAAACTTAAACTACTCCTATCCGCCGCCCCCGACTCCTGTCCGCCGCCCCCGACTCCTGTCCGCCGCCCCCGACTCCTGTCCGCCACCCCCGACTCCTGTCTGCCGGCCCCACTCCTATCCGCTGGCCCCACTCCTATCAGCCGCCCCCGACTCCTGTCCACCGCCCCCGACTCCTGTCCGCCGCCCCCGACTCCTGTCCGCCGCCCAGACTCCTATCCACCTCCGACTCCTATCCACCCCCGACTCCTATCCACGGCCACCGCCATAGATTCTGTTGCTTTTGAGTCATCATGTAGGGCCTATGTAAAGTTTTAACAAATATGGCCACCAAGGTCACAGAAATGGTTCAAGGTCATCCATGTTACAACTCATTCAAGGTGTTACTGTGATACAAAATCCCTGTGAGTTTGGTGGTCCAGGGAGAATAATGGTGGAGTTGTCGTGTATATAAGCTTTTTACAAATATGGCTGCCAAGGTCACAGATATAGGTCAAGGTCACTGATGGCAAAACTAATTCAAGGTCTTACAATGATACATAATCCCTGTTAGTTTGGTGATCCTAGTGTAAATACAAGAGGAGTTATCGCGCACACAAGATATTCACAAATATGGCCGCCAAGGTCACAGAAGTAGGTCAAGGTCACTCATGTCAGAACTCATTCAAGGTCTTGCTGTCATACACAATCCCTGCTAGTTTCATGATTCCAGGATTACTAGAAATTGAGTTATCTTGTACAAAAGCTTTTCACAAATATGGCCGCCAAGGTCACAGATGTAGGTCAAGGTCACTCATAAGTTATGCCTGGCGAGATGTCAAGGTATTTGATGTATTTGACTCATATTGGAAGTCTGGGGCAGCCTGTGCAAAGTGAAATCATCGTCAATAGGGAGGACAACTAAGACTACCAAACCTCACATTAATTACACTAGCATTATACCCGTTCTACGAACGGGAGGTTTGAGAGCCAAGGCATAAGTTATGGCTTGATAGCATAAGTTGACACCCCTACCCCATAACTGAAGTGTGGCTAGGACTCTGGGGCATTATGTTGTCCATGTGAAAATGTGAGTATGCAAGTGTATTAGAAGAAGTGGAACACATTGGAAGGTGACACTTGAAAGGTGGATTTGTGTTTGAATCATAAATTTGAGACAATAAATGTCCAAATTGTAATTGTAACATTTGATCTTGACACTGTGCGGTTCAGACATAATCCAATATTGGCAAACATTTACACCCATTGGCAAACATTTACACCCATCGCCAAACATTCACAGCCACTGGCAGATATTCACACCCATTGTCAAACATTTACACCCATTGGCAAACATTTACACCCATCGGCAAACATTTACACCCAATGGCAAACATTTACACCCATTGGCAAACATTTACGCCCATCAGCAAACATTAACACCCATCGACAAACATTTACACCCATCGGCAAACATTTACACCCATTGGCCAACATTTACACCCATCGGCAAACATTTACACCCGTCGGCAAACATTTACACCCATCGGCAAACATTTACACCCATTGGCAAACAGTTACACCCATTGGCAAACATCTACACCCATCGTCAAACATTTACAGCCATTGGCAAACATTTACACCCATTGGCAAACATTTACACCCATCGGCAAACATTTATACCCATCGGCAAACATTTACACCCATTGGCAAACATTTACACCAATTGGCAAACATTTACACCCATCGGCAAATATTCACACCCATTGGCAAATTTACACCCATTTGCAAACATTTACACCCATAGACAAACATTTACACCCAATGGCAAACATTTACACCCATTGGCAAACATTTACACCAATTCGCAAACATTTACACCCATCGGCAAACATTTACAGCCATTGGCAAACATTTACACCCATCGGGAAACATTTACACCCATTGGCAAACATTCACACCCATCGGCAAACATTTACAGCCATTGGCGAACATTTGCACCCATCGGCAAACATTTACACCCATCGGCAAACATTTACAGCCATTGGCAAACATTTACACCTATCGGCAAACATTTACACCCATTGGCAAACATTTACACTCATTGGCAAACATTCACACCCATCGGCAAACATTTACACCCATTGGCAAACATTGACAACCATCGGTAAACATTTACACCCATCGGCAAACATTTACACCCATCAGCAAACATTTACAGCCATTGGCAAACATTTACACCCATTGGCAAATTTACACCCATTGGCAAACATGTACACCAATCGACAAACATTAACACCCATCGGCAAACATTTACACCCATTGGCCAACATTTACACCCATTGGCCAACATTTACACCAATCGGCCAAATTTTACAGCCATTGGCAAACATTTACACCCATCGGCAAACATTTACACCCATTGGCAAACATTTACAGCCATTGGCAAACATTTACATCCATTGGCAAACATTTACACCCATTGGCAAACATTTGTACCCATCGGCCAACATTTACACCCATTGGCCAACATTAACACCAATCAGCCAACATTTACACCAATCAGCCAACATTTACACCAATCGGCAAACATTTACACCCATCGGCAAACATTTACAGCCATTGGCAAACATTTACACCCATCGCAAACATTTACACCCATCGGCGAACATTTACACCCATTGGCCAACAGTTACACCCATTGGCAAAAATTTACAGCCATTGGCAAACATTTACACCCATCGGCAAACATTTACAGCCATCGGCAAACATTTACACCCATCGGTAAATTTACACCCATAGGCAAACATGTACACTCATCGGCAAACTTTTACACCCATCGGCAAACATTTACACCCATCGGCAAACATTTACACCCATCGGCAAACATTTACACCCATCGGCAAACATTTACACCCATCGGCAAACATTTACACCCATCGGCAAACATTTACACCCGTCGGCAAACATTTACACCCATCGGCAAATTTACACCCATCGGCAAACATGTACACTAATCGGCAAACTTTTACACCCATCGGCAAACATTTACACCCATCGGCAAACATTTACACCCATTGGCTAACATTTACACCCATTGGCAAACATTTACACCCATCGGCAAACATTTACACCCATCTGCAAACATTTACACCCAGCAGCAAGCAGTTACTCCCAGCGGCAAAGATTTACTCCCAGCGGCAAAGATTTACTCCCATTGGCAAACATTTACACCTATCGGTAAACATTTACACCCATCGAAAAACATTTACAGCCATTGGCAAACATTTACAGTCATTGGCAAATTTACACCCATTGGCAAACATTTACACCAATCGGCAAACATTTACACCCATCGGCAAACATTTACACCCATTGGCCAACATTTACACCAATCCGCCAACATTTACACCCATCGGCAAACATTTACACCCATCGGCAAACATTTACACCCATCGGCAAACATTTACACCCAGCGGCAAGCAGTTACTCCCAGCGGCAAAGATTTACTCCCAGCGGCAAAGATTTACTCCCATTGGCAAACATTTACACCCATCGGTAAACATTTACACCCATCGGCAAACATTCCAGGGAGAACCAACAACCAACCATGAAGGAATGTGAAATGTTTGGATGGTTGCTAGGGACTTCATTGTGAGCTGTTGGTGGTTTGAGCATTTGAATGGAAAAATCAGACCCCTTGGAACCAATCAGGGGAATAGTTTGTGAGAATGACAGGCAAAGCAGGGTTTGTAAACTTAAGATGGGAACATAAAATGGCAACAAAGCTGCTTGACTTTTTTGGCCCTGTTGCCATGCAAACATTTACACCCATCGGCCAACATTTACAGCCATTGGCAGACATTTACAGCCATTGCAAACATCTACACCCATCGGCGAACATTTACACCCATTGGCCAACAGTTACACCCATTGGCAAAAATTTACAGCCATCGGCAAACATTTACACCCATCGGCAAATATTTACATCCATCGGCAAACATTTACACCGATCGGCAAACATTTACACCCACCGGCAAAAATTTACACTCATCGGCAAACTTTTACACCCATCGGCAAACATTTACACCCATCGGCAAACATTTACACCCATTGGCAAACATTTACACCCATCGGCAAACATTTACACCCATTGGCCAACAGTTACACCCATTGGCAAACATTTACAGCCATTGGCAAACATTTACACCCATCGGCAAACATTTACAGCCATTGGCAAACATTTACACCCATTTGCAAACATTTACACCCATCGGCAAACATTTACACCCATCGGTAAATTTACACCCATCGGCAAACATGTACACTAATCGGCAAACTTTAACACCCATCGGCAAACATTTACACCCATCGGCAAACATTTACACCCATTGGCTAACATTTACAGCCATTGGCAAACATTTACAGTCATTGGCAAATTTACACCCATTGGCAAACATTTACACCAATCGGCAAACATTTACACCCATCGGCAAACATTTACACCCATTGGCCAACATTTACACCTATTGGCCAACATTTACACCCATCGGCAAACATTTACACCCATCGGCAAACATTTACACCCAGCGGCAAACATTTACACCCATTGGCAAACATTTACACCCATTGGCAAACATTTACACCCATCGGCAAACATTCACACCCACTGGCAAACATTCACACCCATTGGCAAACATTCACACCCATTGGCAAACATTCACAGGTCCCTCCCTCTTTGGAGTCCAGGGAGAACCAACAACCAACCATCACTGGGGCCAAACGGATGGGGCGACTGCAGTTGCCCCATCTTTCAATATGGAGGACCCAAGTTTAGCTGTACCAATCCTGCATCGTTTTCTAATAAAATGCCTTTAAATTCCCGCCAAAATAGTTGTACATGGTCTAAAATTTGATGTAACATCTTCCTGCAGTGTTAGATGTTGTCTATTTCTCGTCAATTGCTTTAAATTGAGGGGTTGTGGAATCGGCGGGATGGGGAAACTCTATTTTCCAACTTTGAAAAGATGGGGAAACTTATTTCATGAGATGGGGCAACTGAGGCATTGACTTATTAACTTCGCTTGTTTCTTGGGTGATAGAGTTGATAAAATTGCATCAGATATATGCAGTAACCAAGTGAGTCACAGAATGAGTTGTCAACTTACCATCTAATTCAAATCTTAAGAATTCAGGTTGGTGGGCACAGAAAAATAGAACATCCACTTCACAACCTTCACCCCTATCTGTATTATCATTTTAGTATTAGTTAAGGGTAGGCCTAAGACTAAAAAGGTTTATTGCTTTGGTGAAATAAATAATTAATTTTTAAGTAATCTTGAAATAAATAAATTCGGGGAGGGGGGGGGGTATTTCTTAGCACGGCATTATTTGATTTCAGAACAAATATGCTCAAAATAATATGTTGCCGTTAGGCCAGAACTTTTTAATTTTTAGCTTCTCAGATCGACCGACCCAACAGATTTTCTGCCTACGGAAGAAAAAATTGAGCATAAACCAGAATTTTTATCAAATTGACATCATAAAAAATTAAGTTTTCACCTTTTATTTTTTTGTTCTATCGACCGACGTGCCTCGAGAAGATCCGAGAAGCTAAAGATCAATTATGTCTGGCCTTGCTATGAAATATATGATACTAGAATTTACCCATTATTAAACAATGTTAAAGGCAGGTTACTATGGGGAAAAAAGCAACGGAATAAGGAAATGAGACAAAGCAACAAAGAAGAAGGGTTTGCATTTTTGTGATGCAGCTGAAAGAAATGTAATTGTGTAGTCCACCACCAGGTGTGCTGCAGTGCAACTTCATGAATATATGGCAGTATTAGTTTGGTATGAAATGGGTTAAAAGTAAACTTGCATTAAACTGGGTTAAAAGTAAACTTGGATTAAAATGGCAAAGATAGTGAAATAATTAGCCTTTGATAGCGGTTTAGAGGTTCGCAAAGTATTACTCCTGTAATTGCAGTATTAAAAGCAGGAGAAGACATTTGAGAGAAGAATTTCATGTCTGGTTTGAGAGATTCATGCACTCCTGGTGGCGATTTTGAGATGGAGTAGAAATTGGAAATAAAAGAGGAGCCAGAAGGTTATATGCTCCTCACAGAAAGACAGGCCAGAGAAAGAAGGATAGGTGTAAAGTTGGGTTGAGTGGGATGCTCAGAGAAGGCGTTTTTAGCTAAGCAAGCACTGATCATGTCAGCCAAGATTTAACTGCAATATTACCCGGAGGGATGTTGCCAAGCCCCCCTTAAAATTAAAATTGATGGTAACCCCCGAAATAATTCTAAAGATTTCAAACAAGCATAGGCGTCTCTCCAAAACTATTTTTGGGAGAACAATTATTTGGAGGGGGAATTTCATGCAGAAAAATTTGTTTTTGGGGGGAAATTTGGGCAATATGCCTAGTTTATTGGCAAACTCCCACCTCCATAAAGAATTTTTAGAGGGGGTTATAATCGTGATCAGACTGCAGTAGAGGTGATCAGGAATTCAGGATGGTTCCAACTACCGATCCTGTCTATCCATCTATCTAAATAAAAGAGGCTGTCTGTGCAGGAGGGGGAGGGGGGTGTATTTGATTTATCCGGTTTCAAGATCCATGGCAGTTTCTGCCTTTTAACCCATTTGATCATCTGCCTGAATTTTTTAAGGAAGTATTGCCCTCCATACTCCCCCCGGTCCCCTCCCAGTGCCATATCAACATAAGCTGTCTATGATTGGATTATTCAAACATCTAATGCAATGGCTGTTTGCAAGAAGATTCAGGACTATATAGGCCTAAATGACTATTTTATGAAATGCCTTCCAATCTGCAAAATGATAAGCGGATAATTTATTATTTTGTAATGAAAATTGTAAAACAGGAATATTTCTTGGTCACACAATATCAGCTAATTACTCTGATAATCTTATGGTCACCCCCATTGACCTCAATAAACCTAGTTTAAAAGATTGTATGCAATTATGCATTTTTTAAAGTTATCAATGCAAATGAAGATACTTTTTTCCAGGCTCTCAAATGAAATTAACAAAAAGAATTAAATATAATAAATAATAAAATAATAATAAATTTATTTTATAAAGCGTCACATCCAACATTGCTCACAACGCTGTTACAATGTACAGAAAATTTCATGTACATTTAAAATGTGAGAAATACTACATTTAAAAATATAGTAATGTATACAATGTAGTAAATGTTAAAACCAATAAATATAAATACATATATATAATAAAATAAAATAAAGGCTATTGCACAAGTTTAAGATGGCTAACCATAAGTGTCTTTAAATAGAAGAGTCTTTAAGTTACTTTTGAAAATTTCAATGGATTGCACAAATCTGATTTCTTCAGGAAGGTCATTCCATAGAAATAGGAATTAAAGAAAATTTTATTTAAATCTGGCTTTTGAATATATTTGGTGAGGGCATGGTACTATAAATACGAGAAATAGACCAACATTTGTGTTAAATGAATCTTAGTTAGCTTCAGTTTCCCCATCCTTCGAATTATTTTGATCTGAGTTTCCCCATCCTCGGGAATGAGTTTCCCCATCCCGCCGAAATGAGAACTCGCAGATTTAAGAAATAAAAGACACTTTTCGTGTCAGTTCACCACACTGGTCCAGTTTCTGTAGCAAACAGAATACTATTATTCATTTTCCCAGTTCAAATTACGTTTGCAAATACTTTAATCAACATGATTCATCTCAGCTTTATTTGTGTCCACCATATTGAAAGATGGGGCAACTGCAGTCGCCCCATCCGTTTGGCCCCAGTGAACCATGAAGGAATGTGAAATGTTTGGATGGTTGCTAGGGACTTCATTGTGAGCTGTTGGTGGTTTGAGCATTTAAATGGAAAAATCAGACCACTTGGAACCAATTAGGGGAATAGTTTGTGAGAATGACAGGCAAAGCAGGGTTTGTAAACTTAAGATGGGAACATAAAATGGCAACAAAGCTGCTTGACTTTTTTGGCCCTGTTGCCATGCAAGGTCAATTATATATAGATTCATTGGTTCTTAATGTTGTATGTCTATATTATGTCTATATTAAACAAAAAGAAGACGTACCTTTTCCTGGTTTTGCCTTATGTAGACTACAGTTATGGTACATTCATTGCAAATTCCTGAGGACCAATTCCATTGGATTGCTAAAGTTAGTTTTTGTTGTGAAAACTTCCAAAACTATCAAGTCCAGCATGAATTGATTAAAATCCAGGCGAAATGTTGGCGTTCTGCTATGTTCAGGCATGTTGCGGTGCAATAAACTTCTGGATTTACACTGTTGCAGTGGATGTTTTCAAAGCCCGCAATGTGTGGCTTGGCCATCAGCCATGCCCATACAGTCTTAGGCAGGTCTGCTCAGAACTGCTTTAAAATCTTGCCCAAATGGGGTGTTAATTCAACCACAAACCACAAAATGACCTGTTATAGCCCCATTCCCTTGGTTACCCCTTTCGATGAGTCACATCTGGATTCAAAATCCCCAAGTAGTATGTTTACTACATAGTTTCTTGAAACAAAGAGACTGTTCGTTTCAAGATAGTTTAGAGTTACATTGCATAAAGTAAAATCAAAGGTTGATGAATCAACCTTTGGTAAAATCAAAGGTAGATCTGCCTGTGGTAAAACTATACATTCTACAATGAAGAAACTAGAGCTGCTTTTGCTATTTATTTATGCATAATTAAGTGGCAGTCATTGAATCTTTATTTTCAAATCAACAGTGTAAAAATAAGAGGTCATGCAGCTGATGCAGGAGGGGGGGGGGGGCAAGCAGAGCAACCCCCCCCCCCTCTTCATCAAACTAGAATGATCTAAGATGTGGAGTTACAACAATACTATCTACCTACCTATCCATCAATCTATCAAAATATCCATCTGTCAGGATGGGTGACTGGGGCCCTACATCCTGTATTTATGCACTCGGTAGATCAATTAGGACAGGGTAAGGATACAGTAATGATGCAAAAGATGAAAGTGCTGTCTAACATAGGTTTAGGTGACCAGGCAAGACCTGGATTTGTACTTGGGACAGTTATAGGATGGCGTGAGTGCTACCAACTGAGCAAGTCCCATCCCACCATCTATCGATTTATCTATCGCTCTATCTATCAATCAATCAATCAATCAATCAATCAATCAATCAATCAATCAATCAATCTATCTATCTATCTATCTATCTATCTATCTATCTATCTATCTATCTATCTATAGATCTGTCAATTTATCTATCTACCAATACAGGGGGGGGGGAGGTTTTTGGTCTAGTGGTAGCACGCTGGACTGCTAATCGCTGGTTCCCGGGTTTGAATGCAGCTCTTGCTGGGTCGCCTGTGCCTATGTTGGACGGCTGTTTCAATCATCCTTCACCTCATTGCCGTGTCCTTCTCCTGTCCTAATTACCTACCAAGTGCATAAATACAGGACATAAAGCCCAAATCCTTAGGTATCTATCTATCTATCTATCTATCTATCTATCTGGATAGACGATGTCCTGCATTTGTGCATTGGTCGAGCTAAAGATTTGATATGACAGGCAGGCTAATGGGGACAGGAGGAGGACACAGTGCTCAGTGAAATAAATGATTATCAGATTATTGAAACTGCCGTCTATCGGTCAAAAGGATTGGGCCAGAGTTGGATTTGAACCCAGGACCTCTGTTATTTGTTAACTTCAGAAAACACATTGTCTTTGTTCAGAACTCGAATGCTCCGTTATAAACTTGTGAAAAAAGGGCCTGTATTTCAACATGCCACCTATTTTCAATCCAGTTGAGTGATTTCTGGATTTCTGAAACACACTCCAGATAACCTCAAATGACCTTAAAAGTTGTTGCCTCTTATTTGGTGACAGCACATGCATGGACTGAATAGGATTTGCTAATAAAAAGTGACGACACCAATTTTCTGTTGGGATAAAAGGTGACAAAAGACACGTGGTTATCCTCTGGGTCTGACATTGCACACTCCCAACTACATTGTAAAATACACACCCATTTTAAAGTACACACCCATTTTATACGAACATTCTCTCTGGTCTCCAATTTCAATTTTCATTGACAGCAGAAAGGCCCGGAAAACATGATCCAAGTTGTTTTGTCACATTTTGTGCACCAAGATAACTCCATCATCAGCCAAATCCACCAGATCGAGCTAAAGCACCACTTCTTGTTGGTGGCGACACCCAACAGTTATCCTTTTCTTCTGCTTCACAATGCAAGAGATTACTGAGAGATCGTGAAACGCCAATAAATCAGTGGGTTGACAAGTAACAGCACAGCCAAGTTATGCCTGGCGAGATGTCGAGGTATTTGATGTATTTGACTCATACTGGAAGTCTTGGGCATCCTGTGCAAAGTGAAATCATCGTCAATAGGGAGGACAACTAAGACTACCAAATCTCACACATCACAGCAATATGGACGGGATGGCCTTTGGCCACCGCCCATAATTATGTGTATTATATTAGGTATATTCCTTAGATCTATTTGTTAGAGCTTCCCTACAGCATTTCTATGTATTTACCTTGATCAGTGAGGCTTGGATCCAAAAGTTGGGTAATATCTTTTTGTCCACATTTAAGTTGATACATTTTTGGCCAAGAGTAATTTCCATGCATTTAATGCATTATACAAGTTTGCCAGTCCAGAGAATTGTCCACATTTAAGAGACCATATAATTAAAGTCCATTCACACATGGCTTGCCCTTTGTGACAGCAACTTACACAAAGGGCCCTCATTTTAATCCTCTATATTGTTGTACCATTTATTAGGCTGGGCTAACCTTAAGCCCCAACACAAAGGCCTTGCCAAACCAAGGCATCTGACAATTCTCTGTGATCCAGCATTCTTTATATTGGGAATTAAGATAAATTGGGGGGATAAAAGCTTGTAACAATTATCTAAGGGAAGTTAATTGCACTTTAACAATTAGCACCTTTCTGGTTGTGAAACCTGGAGTCCAGAATCACTGAACCCACATACTGTTTATACAATGCATAAGGGCACTGTCCCATTTTCTCAATACTGTTCTCTGATTGGCTATTGCCATCCACCAATTACCTGTTTGTTCATATTTCTATATAACCTGCTGTCACCTACAATAAATCATCTTTCAGTCTATCTGTGAACCGTAACTATCTTGTTTGTAATTCTTACCATATACAAACTAGCATCTTGAAATCCCAGTATAACTGGTCTGGAATTATTAGAATTGTGATAGCCATTTCCATGGCTAGCTGAGCTCCCTCAATTGCAGTGATACGAGTACACATTTGGGAAGCTGTTTTAATTGAGGACTGATTAATTAGTCTATCAATTGTGACTATTAAGCTATGATTGTCTCTGTCAACCAGCAGACACCTGGAGCTCACAGTATGAAAGCTGTAAGCACAAAATGTCAAAAGCCAGGTAGTGATAAATTCAATGAATAAGTACTTATAGACAAATAAGAGTTATGCGTGACACACATAGCAATTAGGAAAAGAGCAATTATCCTCATAAGAGTTAACTAGAATGGTATGCATGAGATGCACAAACAGAGCTCTGCTACCAGTACACGACACCATGTTAAGTGGGGCAGCCGAGGAGGTTGGGCACCCCAGTACCGGATTGTATCAACGAGTGGGTTAACTCTGACCTGTGTTAGTGATTTTCTGTGTTAGTTAACCGGTTTTACGAAATTGTGTTAGCTTGCATTGTATCAACAAAAAAGTGGTTAAGATTATCTTTTTATTGTTGTGAGGGACATTTAACCCAATTTTGACGGGGATTCCCGGGGGTTTCCCGAAAATTACGGCGTCATTTGACACAGGAAAAAAAAGGCCTTGTAAAAACCATTTCCATTGCAGTAAAAATGGAATAACTCTCTCAGTTTTTAAGATACAAATCTAAAATTTTTACAGCATCTTGCTGGATACCTCACGCGTCTTCGCTGAACACGGCATGAAATTCGACTCAACCGTTTTTATTACACGACCCTCTGACCGGAGATAAAACAGTTTTTTTAATGTCCAACTTCAGAGAGCCGCCGAAAAAAATCTGTTGGAGATATCTTCACGCGCTTCACAACGAAGCTGGAGAATATAGTTGATAACACTGTGTAAAAATTTCACATTGATTGCATCAAAATTGGATTTTTAAACAATTATTTTGTGCCGCAACAATTTCTCGGACGAGCCATTTTTTCTGCCTTCATGAACTGACAAGCAAGTGACGTCATCAGATGACGTCACGGCTGTGACGTCACCTAGTTGTCAACAAATGTTCTATTTACATGTTTTCAGCATGTTTTGTTTACTTGCTGGTCAATATTATTGGATTAACAGGCCATTTTGGGACAAGGAGGAGGCTTAACACAACTTTTAACACAGGAAAAAGCTGGGTTAATTTTCCTGGTTAACATCCATGACAACTAACCCGGAGATTCGTTGATACCATAGAAATACATAGAATGGACATGAGGCAACCAAATCCACCATCTTGGAACTGCCCTGTATATCCTTGCACAATGTAACCGTGATGTCACAATAACAGTGATGTCACTTATAACAATGGCATGACGTCACATCATAATTAGTCTATTGTGACGTCATGTCTCAGGGCAGTTCCAATATGGCGGATTTGGTGACCTCATCTTGAGGTGGCATCATACAGGCTAATGTCCGTTCTATGTATTTCTATGGTTGATACATCACGGTGAGTCCCTAACATGGGTTAAATCTCTTAACCCAGCAAAGATAACCCATGTTTAGCGTTGATACAATGGGGTACAGGGGGGGGGCACCCTAGCAGCAGCAAGGGGGGTCCCCGGGGGTGTGTCCCCAAGTCCCCGGGGCCATGTCCCCATGTCCGCGGGGGCATGTCCCCATGTCCCCGGGGGTATGTCCCCATGTCCCCGGAGTATGTCCCCATGTCCCCGGGGCCGTGTCCCTATGTGCTTGGGTTATCCCCGGGGATGTCCCCATACTTGGGGGGTGCTAGATATTGAATGGTTGCCCCCTTGGTTCATTCATGCATGTACTTTTTTTATCTTAGCAACTTAGTAGATATTAAATGGTTGCCCCCTTATTCTTAGTAATATTAAATGGTCGCCCCCTCCTTAGTAGATATTAAATGGTCGCCCCCTTATCCTATCTATCTATCTATGTATCTATCGCCCCCTTATCCTATCTATCTATGTATCTATGTATCTATGTATCTATGTATCTATGTATCTATCTATCTATCATCATTGCTTAGTAGATATTAAATGGTTGCCCCCTTGGTTCATTCATGCATGTACTTTTGTTATCTTAGCACCTTAGTAGATATTAAATGGTTGCCCCCTTATTCTTAGGAGATATTAAATGGTTGCCCCCTTATCCTTAGTAGATATCAAATGGTCGACCCCTCATCAGATCTATCTATCTATCATCATTGATTGCCATCATTGATTGCCATCATTGATTGCCATCATTGATTGCCATCATTGATTGCCATCATTGATTGCCATCATTGATTGCCATCATTGATTGCCTAACTGGCCCTGCCTAACCTGCAACAGGCCTGCCATGGTTGGCTGCACACACAGCCCAGAGCCTGCATGTGACGAAATGGACCGCAGCGCCCCTAGCGGCGACTTTTGCACTAGTCTTAAGTGCGTGCTGACACGGGACACGCATCTGGGGCAGCCAGGATCAACAAAAGCTATGCTACTCTCGTAGCAGAGCTAATTAGTTGTCTTTTGACATGACATGAGAAAACAGATTCTCAATGAGTATTTACCTTACCAATGATATTATTTTCAGAGAAAGGAGAAGGGGGAGCTGATATCTAACTTTATATTCAGCATATTTGTGGATGACCCTGGGGATAACATACACAGAATTGCGGGTATGATGAGAATGGACCGGCTGATTCAGATGTGTATTGTCAAGAAATAATGATGGAAGAACATTATAAGAGTATATCTATACAAAAATTTGTAGAGCTTTCTTGTGACAATATCTGTGACTTTCAGAATGTTCAGTTTCTTGAATATAGGATAAGTATGTGAATAATATGCATGAATTAGACACCGATTTTGAGGGTTCTAACATGGATTTTTGTCGGTTAGATCCCGACCGTAGAGACTTAGACATCATACACTTCTTCTATTATACATTTTGACTTCTAATTTCGGAAAATAAACAATAATCTGGTTGTTTATTTTCTGTTGTTAACAGTGTTAATCCTTAGCAGGGCATTAACATGAAAAATTGTCAGTTAGATACCGGCTTTTCCTGTGGTATAAATATACTGGTGATGTCTAATTAGTATTAGCAATTATTCGGACTGCTTTTTTTTTGCAATTGAACCAGCCTGTTGAAGCCCCAACACAATATTCCATAGTTGAGATAAGAGTTTATCAGGCTATCGTATATTTTGTTTTAAGAGTATACATGGGGAGAATGGAGGTATATTAGGGTGAAGAAAAATATCAGAGGTCCATTTGCAAAAATAGTCTTAAATTTCTAAGGTTGCTCTACCTGCCTTTAGCTAGAGCACACACCCTGGCATTCCCAACCTTTTAATTCACTCAGCATTCTATTCTCACTACACACTTGCGGACAACAAACAAACTATAGGAAATAACACTCACCCTGTTAAATTGAATAGCCAGTTCTTGCATTTCTGCTTCCAGCTTGTCTGCATACGCTTGTTCCAAATCACTCTTGCCCGGCCTGGCTTGGCTGTGCCACCGGGCAATGGCATTGGTCATCTTTCGTCTTGGCCCAAATAGTCTGCAAGATGAACGATTCATGGAAATATATTGCCTTTGATTGATGGATTGACAGTTAGGGTTTTAAACTTTGTACAGTGCCGCCTGTAAGTATGTGAAACGCATGACATTGTGCCATTGCATCAATGCTAAACATCCTCAGCCTAACTGCTTGTGGAGGCATGAATTTTCATCGGATGAAAGGGAAACAAAGTGGGTCATAAAGGCCGATGTGTGAGGCAAGTGGGATAAAAATAACAGCCCATTTTCTTCGCTGTAGTCGGAGTTAGGTATGGGTCAAAGTCTTTGATAAGTAAGTGAACCACCCTTCCCTGTCTTTTAACATTGGGCCTGCGTTTCACTTACTTATCAAAGACTTTGACCCATACCTAACTTCAACTACAGCAAAGAAAATTGGCTGCTATTTTTATCCTGCATGCCTCACATATCGGCCTTTATGACCCAAAATGTTTTCCTCTCATCGGATGAGAATTCGTCCTTCCAGAAGCATTTTGATTAAGGATGTTTAACATTGATGCAACGGCACAATATCATGCGTTTCACTTACTTACAGGCGGCACTGTATTCATCCACTCAATAGGCTAGGACAGAATGAGGACACAGCAAGGATAGTAGAGCAGCTTCGCGCAAAAAATGGCCAAAATAGTTACGAAATAGGTACTTGTTGCCATGGAAATCAATTTAAATGCATTTCCCAAGGTTTGTGTTTTTGGAGCTTAGGCAAATCTTGTCCGGCAAGTCCCAAAGTACACATGCCGAAAATTTCACGCTTTTGTCCGGCTCGTAACTATTTTGGCCATTTTTTGCGCGAAGCTGCTCTACTAGGAGACAAAGGATGATTGAAACTGCAGTTTAACATTGTTGAGGTGATCCGCATGGACCTGGATTTGAACCTGGGACCCAGCAATTTGCAGGCAAGAGTGCTACCAACTGAGCAAACCCTCCACGCATGTGATAAGAAGGAGGAAGTTGACAATAATATGTATACTTAGCCTGTGACCTATGTGGAATGGACAGTATCAAGTCAATTAGTAACCATGCCAACTGATAACTGTGCAAATTTTGAAGAAATTTTGATCGTATTTCCTCAATAGCATTTAGACTCACTTGATTCCGATTTCCTTGAGATCATTATCAGTAAGAGACA
This sequence comes from Platynereis dumerilii, assembly GCA_026936325.1. NCBI lineage: Eukaryota > Metazoa > Annelida > Polychaeta > Phyllodocida > Nereididae > Platynereis > Platynereis dumerilii. Next base: position 27,914,830 of record JAPTHN010000004.1, read on the forward strand.
GAAACACTTGAAGATCAACATCTTGTTCTTCGAAAATGGAGTAATACTTGGAGAGACCCAGAGAACTGAGCAAGGCCGCCAAGTGCTGCTCTTCATACGGTCTGGACGCAATTCCCTTGGGCTGAGAAGGGCAAGAAACCTGCGTTTGGAGAAAACAATTTAATTAAACTTTATTATCACCGTTTTTCATTATTGACTGAAATGATTTGCGAGTTCTCTGGCCTGTAATATTGAACAACATTATTGATGATTTCTCAAAAAATGGTATCAGTCCAAACAAAAATCTTTCTTAAAGGGGATGGAAAACCTTCCAAATAGACTGGCGGGATTTTTGAAATATGTAGATGGTACGAGCATTTTGGGGTAAAAGTCGGGAACCCATCTTTTTCGCATATTTCAGGTATACCGATTCCGAAAAACCGGTTCCCAAGCGATATTCCGGGTCCTTCACCTCCTAATTTGCATAACAAAATGGCCGCCAAATTAGCAATTTTTTGATCGTTTTAAAGCAGTAACCTTCAATATATATAAGTTTAGGAAAGCGAAAAAGGCAAACTAAGTGGCTCAATCATGTTATGAAGACCAAGGAATACTCACATCATTTTAGAATCAATTATACAAGTATGATGGTCATTGATATGCAAATTAGTAGCCGCCATTATACAAAAATGTCTTTTCTTCAATAACTTCCTTACTAATCAAGCAAATTTAACGAATTAAAGTTCTATACCAATGTTTAAAGGGTCAATGAAGATGATGAAACCACCTATTAAGTCATGACACTCATCCAATATTAATTATGAAAGAATAATGGTCATTAATTTGCCAATTTGTGATGAAATATTACAGAAAATAACAGTCTTCTTAGTATATCTTCTCTGCTAATTCAGCAAACTTTAAAATTAAAGTACTTTACCAATATTTTGAGAGTCAATGAAGATAATGAACTGATATATAAAAATGATAACATTAATAATATATCAATTATGGAAAAATAATAGTCATTAATGCTAAATATAGCGATGAAATATTACAGAAAAAAAAGTTTTTCATATCCTCTCTGCTAATCCAGGCTACTTTACATTTAAAACTTCAGTACCAATGCTAAAAGAGTCAAAGGATATTGAATTTATTTATAAAGTCATGACATTCATAAAATATTAATTATACAAGATTAATTGTCGTTTGTACAGATATATATATACTAACAAGCAAAATGTTTTTCTTAATATCTGCCTTATTAATCCAACAAATTTTGCAAATAAAACTTCCATACCACTGGCTCAAGGGTAAAAAACTCATTCATAAAGCCATAAACTCATAATATATTAATAATGCAAGAATAATAGTTATTTGTGTGATTATTAGCGATGCCATATTTGCGGAAAAAGGTGTCTCTTCAGAATTTTCAGGGACTCATTGCATGATGGCACATGCCTGCCTTGAAATTCAGCAAAGGTCCCATCATATCTTCCTGATTGGGTGTGTCAAGATGATATCATATGCAATATAGGAAGATCCCGCAACTCAGAAATGAAGTCATCTTGCTATACGCAAAAATATTCTGAGGCAATACTGGCACTCCTACTACAGTGCACGATGGAGACAATTGTGCGACAAGGGAGGAGGTTGGTACCAAGAGAAACTAGAAGCAGGCAGGGAAGGAGGAGTCATTTAGTTAGCTAGGAGTAGCCAGATAGTTATTGAAGAACCACTCTGGGGGAGCAGGCAAGAGCTAGAGGAAGCAGACAAAAGAGGGGAGAGCCGATGGGTAGGAGGCAATGCAGGAAGGAGGAAACCAATATCAGGAAGGAGCTAAGAAGTAGACAGTGAAGGGGGAACAGATGAGCTATTGAGTAGGGAGGCAGGAGTTAGGCAGGAGTTAGGCAGGAGGCAGAGGAGAATGCAGATATCGTGGAGGAAAAAGAAAGATGAGCAGAGAGGTAGGAAACACAATTTGACAAAGCAAAAGCTGTTGGAAAAACTTGGGATCGGGCTGAATGGGAGAACATAGAAGTCAGAGAGAGAAGAGAATGGCTGTTGTGGAGGCAAGAGCTAGGAGGAGACAGTCAGGTGGGAGGCAGGAGCTATCAGGCAGAAGGGAAGAGCTGGGAAGGAGGCGGAAAGGGAGATTATTGAGATTGGGGTCACTGGAAAGGATGGAGAATGCGATGAAGGAGGCAAGAGCTAGAGATGAGGCAAGATCTTTTGAGAGGAGGCAAGAGTCATTGAGAGGGAAGAGCCATGAAGAAGGCATAATATTATTGAGTTTTCAAATTTGTTTGCTGCATCTTATCCTACACTCAGAATACCAAATAATAACAATTTGAATTCTTATGCCCTTCTTTAACTTTCATGATGACTGTTTGATTCGAAGCATTTAATATGTGTATGACATTCAGACTTTACTAATTTGGACACTACTTAAATGATAATACTGTGATTCCATGTCTTTTATGGGGGAATTGGTGCTTCAGATTGCTTAGAAGGCATTTTCGGGCCATGAGACACTGCTGAATAATAGGAGCTCCACTGCTCCAGCCTAACTTCGCATGCCCCAAATCAGAATTCCAGCTACAGCCCTGATCTTCCTCGCTAATCCAGCAAACTTAACAAACAAAACAAATTTAGGGATATCACTGATATTATTATGTTTTGAATGAGTTCATGACCTGCATTGACCTTTAAAGTATTGCAGACTAAATTTGAAAATACTAAAATTGTTGGAGGACTTCATTTGCTTAAGTTTGCTTGATGCGTAGGAAAGGTATAAGAACACACTTTTTTTGCAGTTATATGACACTGCTAATTTACTACTGACTGCAGGTCTTGCATAACTAATATCAGATGAATGTAAAGACTTTGTCAATGACTTCTTCATTGACCCTTAAAATCTTGGCATATACATTTTATTTTGTAAAGTTTGCAGGATTAGCAGCATCGATATAACGAAATCTATTCTTCTGAATATATGTCATGCTAATTAGCATACTAATGACAATTGTTTTTCCATAATTAATATTTGATGAGAGTTATGACTTTATGAATAAGTTCATTGTCTTCATAGACTTTAAAACATTGGCATAGACCTTTAATTTGTAAAGATTCCTGGATTAGCAGAGACGAACTGTGAAGATTGGTATTTTCTGTAATATTTCATCACTAATTAACATACTAATGACCATTATACTTGCATAATTAATATTGGATGAGTGTTATAACTTAATAGATGGTTTCATCATCTACACCCTTAAAACATTGGTATAGAACTTTGATTTGTTAAATTTGCTTGATTAGTAAGGAAGTTATTGAAGAAAAGACATTTTTGTATAATGGCGGTTACTAATTTGCATATCAATGACCATCAAACTTGTATAATTGATTCTAAAATGGTGTGAGTATTCCTTGGTCTTCATAACATGGATTGAGCCACGTAGTTTGCCTTTTTTGCTTTCTTAAACTTATATATATTGAAGGTTACTGCTTTAAAACGATCAAAAAATTGCTAATTTGGCGGCCATTTTGTTATGCAAATTAGGAGGTGAAGGACCCGGAATATCGCTTGGGAACCGGTTTTTTCGGAATCGGCATACCTGAAATATGCTAAAAAGATGGGTTCCTGACTTTTACCCCAAAATGCTCGTACCTCTTTAAATAAAGCCATTTTTCAAAAATCCCGCCAGTCTAAAATGGCTTTTGAGGCCCTGATAACTTCGTATCAAATTCAAAATTTTCACGATAGATGTACCTGATCAGAAGGTCCAGTCAAACTGCCAAGTTGAATGTTATCAAACACAGATGTTTCGGACTTCTTTTCAGCAGGACTAAAATGGTCTCCGCTATCACTTAGACTGTGTACTTCTTTCGTTTTGGATGATTTTGGTCTTGAAGAGTCTGCAATAGAATGGCAATAACTGTTTTGCAATGAGGCCAGACATAATTTGTCTTTAGCTTCTTGGATCTTCTTGACACACTTTTCTGGGGTTGGGAATAAAAATATGACATCTAAAGTTTTTATTATGTCTATTCAATAAAAATTTCAGAGATTCGAAGCTGAACTTTTTTTTCAAAGGGAGACATCTGTTGGGTCTGTCGATCCGAGAAGATAAAAATTTAACAGGTCTAGCCGACATGATGCAAGATATTTGAATACCAGATATCCAGGATAAGTCAGTGAAGCTCCAATCTCATCTCATTTTCAAGAAACATCTATAGATATTGATGTATAACATAGCATTGATTTTTGGCCAGACATAATTGATTTTTAGTTTGCTGGATCTTCTCGAGGCACTATTTCTTTTTTTTTCATAGGGTCAATTTTATAAAAATTGTGTGTCAGCTCAATTTTTGTTCCAGTAGAGAGCAAATCTATGGATCGGTTCACCTGAGAAGCTAAATATTTTAAAAGTCTTGCCTTACGGCATATTTGTCATTATCCATTGATCATTATCACTGGTGGTTTTCATATATAGCATAGTTCATTTGTCTTTTATTAAAATTATCAAAATAATTTAAATTCAATAATCACTCAAGTTTGGTTCTTTAATCCAAATCAACCATTTTCTGTTACCTGTCCCGCTAGGTGCCCCAGGGTCCGAATGGCTCTTCTCCCCGATGTCCTCCTTGCCACTTTCTGCACTGTTTTGTCTGCTAATCCCTAAGGCTCCTATCAAACCACCGCTGGAACTTGAACTTGATTTGATGGTCAAAGCTCCCGTTTTAGAAAATGCTGAGCCATCTTCATCATATTCTGAATCTGGAAGTGAAAAAAAGTATACTTTAAAATTATGAAAAGGTAGAGGGAAGAGGTAAAGTATAGGCCTACATTTGTTTTTAAACCACAAAAGGAAGATGACTGTTGATATCACTGATCTATCAGTAAAATACAATCCACTTATTAAGTTTTATAACAGGATTATCATTATCATTGGTTCAATACTACATTGGGCAACCCAACATTTATATGACTGCCATCAACAAAATCTTGGCAGTCTGTCAATAACAGGATGCTCAATGTGCACAAATCCAAGCTTACAACTACACTGTATTACAACGGACGTTCAGAAAGTTTTTGAAGGAGTTCTGACTTGAGCGACCTTGACTTATTTCTGTGACCTTGGCAGCCATATTTGTGTAAAAATCATGTACATGATAACAGCATTTGTATTTATCCTTTACTTGGATCTCGAAATTATCCAGGATTGTGTATCACCGTGAACTTGGTGGCCATATTTACGAAATGCTTGTGTGATAACTCCATTTGTATCTATTCTTGGATTACCAAACTGACACAGATTGTGTATCACAGTTAAGACCTTGAATGAGTTCCGAAAAGAATGACCTTGGAACACTTTCTGTGACTTTGCCAGCCATACTTAATGTAGGCCCTGTGACAACTCAATTTGTATTAAAAACAACAGTATCTGGTCGAGGATGGCACTTGCGTCAGCAGGTTTTTTTTTTCATATGGACACCTAATTTTAATGTTGAATTATGAAATCTTCGAAGAAGAAAATTCAGCTTTTCTAAAATTTGGGATAATGCATTTCTAAAATTTGGGATAATTTGGGCATTTTCAAGTTGTTCTGTGGTTGCCAGGGAAACTACAACTTCAGTCAGGTGGGGCAGGTAATTTTGACTTGCTTTTGGACTTGTAGCAACATGATGATAATCACCCCTGCTAGCAGATGAGCTGTCTGGAGATATCTTTTGGTCCCTCTTGTTAATTGGCGAGGTGACTTCTCTCTGGCTCAGCTTCTCCACTTCCTCACCCTCCCCTTTCTCTGCGGCACCTCCTGGACGTTGGCGTTCTGGAAATTAAGGGAAATTCATCTAATATCTTAAATGCATTGGTCCGAGATAAACTTTGCAATATATTCTATTTCTCTAGTTACAGCCAAGAACAATGAGTGATTAAATTTGACTGTTTGAAGACATGGATGATGTCACGACAAGTAACATATATATATTTATATAGAAATGACAACTTTGTCAATTTTTCATTGAAAGACACAAATGTGACCTCCCTGGTGGGTAGCCCGACTGCTTCACTAACTGGTGCTGATAACATGACAAGTACATGATAGAATAATACCCTGCTGACAAAACTCGTGGTTAACTGAGTAGAGATCTCATGAAATTGCCCCTCAGTATTCACGTGGAAAATTTTCAGCAAGTTCTTTTTACTTCAGCCCCACAGCTATTGTGCAGTGATTAACTGGTGAAGATTGCCTCCCAGAAAATCATGTGGTTAACTGTTGAAGATATTCACCAGAAAATCACATGGTTAACTGGTGAAGATTGCCCCCAGAAAATCAAGTGGTTCACTGGTGAAGATATTCACCAGAAAATAACGTGGTTAACTGGCGAAGATTGCCTCGCCAGAAAATCATGTGGTTAACCGGTGACAAAATCACGTGGTTAGCGTTTGCAATAACCTATCAGATTTCCACGTGATAACTGAGGGGTAATTTCACGTGATAACTCTCAGTTAACCATCAGTTTTTGTCAGCTGGGAACATTCATATTTCCTCAGTTGTACATAACTACAATTTATGTGAAGCAAGCAAGCATAGGCGCATTTGAGGGGGTGGGGGCAGGGGGGCAATTGCCCCCAGATTCGGGAAAAGAGGCTAACAAATTTGGGCAGATGATTAAATAAATACTATTGAAAATTAGTGATTTCCAGGCAATTTAATTGGAAATGGTATTAAATCTAGATCTTCAAATTCGTGCATATGTCGCTCGCCCCCCCCCCCCCAAAATCGTGTGCGTCGTACACCTATGCAAGCAAGCAATTTGAAGGAAATCTGGAACAATTTTAATTCAGTCGGTTTTAATTCAGGTGAAAGTCGAATTTAAAACTTACTGTGTTTTTCACCAGGAGGAACCACAGCAGTATTCTGATGACCGATCATTTTCGCAAACGCCTGGGGGCCATCTTGAGTACTCACTCCTGAAATACGGAACCATTTGAATCATCAGAAAATATGGAATGCAAAGATTACAATAATTTAAAAGTGGCAGTTCATTCAATATCCTGAAAAAATATACGTGTACCAGAACCCACAGGTTGGTAAAGTGACAATGACAAAAAATACACAAAACTCTGGGCAATGGTAACATGTGCATACAGACATGACATCCATCCACTTCCGCATTCCTTTACTTTTGACCAAGCTGTGAGTATTCACAAGACTTGAGTCCACACGGTCAATGGTCGTGTGAATTTTCTTAGTGCATAATAATATCCTATTCTTGCAGGGACGCCAACCTCTTCAGTGAGAATTCTACACTCAAATAGCAACATGAAGTATTTTATTATTTTTCTAAAGAGTGATATTTAAATAGATAAAAACACTATACATTCTAAGAGAGTGTGTCACTCAAAGAGTGTTAGTTGCCAGAGAGAGTATAGGCATGTCTGACTCCTAGAGCTAAATTTGGGCTTTCACATATCTCCGTGAGCAATGAGCATTGTGTGATTGAAAAATATTAGGACCTATTTTGATAATTTGGATCATTCGATCATTCCCAGACCATTTTTCGTCATCAATTTTAAGTTGCTATCCATAGGCGTATAGGAGGGGGGGCAGGGGGGGCGATCGTCCCCCCAAAAGTTTGGGAAACAGTAAGATTCGAGCAAAAAGGCTAAAAAATTCGGGCAGATGATTGAATAAAAACTACTGAAAATTAATGATTTCCAGGCAATTTAATTTGAAATGTTTATAAATTTAGATCGTAAAATTCGGGCAAATGACGATCGCCCCCCAAAAAATCGCGCGCGCCGTACGCCTATGTTGCTATCTGCTACAAGCGTTGATTTGAGGTGCATGGCCATATTGACCACAAAGCAGACTAATTCCATCACCACCAGAGGGCAGAAAAATCACAAAAGAAATTCACCACCAGGGTAACTAAGCTGCAGGGAAGACATGTGCAACCTCAGCAGCAAGTCTTCAGGGAAGTGCATGGCAAGACTTCATTGTTTGTGGTCAAATTAAAACACTGTAAGTATAATATTCAGTAAAACATTGTATTAGACAATTATCTGACTGGAATAGCTAGCCACGAGTCCATGATAGCATCTTACAACATGATATACTGTTGCAAGCAGCTTGGGAGTGGCTATAGCAGTCCTGGCACCCTTTCAGCAGGTCAAAAATCATCACAACATGAATAGGTAGTTCAAAGTTTAAATATTATTATTAGGGACGTCAGAGGTTGCGCCATGATTTACCTGCTATTCTGCTACCATGTAAACATGGCTAACTTTGACCCTGGCTGTACAGAGTTACACTCGATATTAAAGAAACTTGAGGATACCAATTAATAAATTAATATCATATGTACACCACAGATATTTTTATTTTTTTATTAGTGGATTTTAATGCCAAAACAATCCACTTTCTCTAACAGCGAATGGCAGCATGGTGCTTCTCAGCTGTAATTTTGTATGTTGACATGGGCCACATGATCACATAAAAGCATCAACATAATTTAATTTTTTTTGCCTTTTTGAACTTGCAAATAAAATTTCACTATATTTGCTTCAAAAGGGGTAAAAAAATTTTTTTAGAAACAAAAATTTATTTCCCCTGTGCATAGCTGAATTTTGGGCAGTTTTCAAGGTTCTCTCCTGCATCAAAAATGTCGTTGGGAAAATTTGGGATACCATAGAAGGTAAGTGTACATTCTGGTCTTTAAGGTACTAAAATTTTTTTCCTGGTATATATTAGCGCATTTTAGCGCAAAGCCAATGCAAATAGATCGTCAATTCACATACTCGCAAAGTGACTCGCGCGAGCCTCAGCAGACGACGTCATGTCCAGGGCACTTTGAAAAGACATCCCAGCACCTCCCAGACCACTTAGTAAATCGATGTGTGTGTAACATTGCATGTCCTAAGACATTCAGGTATTTCTCACCCGCTATCTTATTTGAGAAAGATCTAGCATTTGCTTATATACCCTTCAGAAAATGCCTTGAAACATTTTGGCTGGGGTACTTGATTGAAAAAATGTTTAACCCACTTAGCAAAGAATTTGATAGTATTTTATAGTAATATTAGTTTTAGATGTGTACAAACACAATAAAATCTACATCTTTATATTATTTCTGTGTGCATTTTAACATTATTTACTTAAAAGCAAGCCAAAATGTTTGGTGCTATGTGACAGCTCAGCCAAACATGTTGCATTATAGATGGCGCCACATGTGTCACTGTAGATGATACATCGTTGTTGGTGGCATGGGCCCGGAGGGGGGGGGGGGTATTCTCTATAAAAGGGTGTATATAGAGGCTCCGCTGGATGGTTTAGGTTTTTTGGCCTTCTAGGATTAAAATGGTCTTGTTTTTTTATGAATCTTGTTTTTTTATGAATTAAGATTAATTTGGTTGCCCTTTTTGCACCCATGTTTGGTACTGTTAGAATCGGCTTGAAAAGACAATTACAATGGTATAAAAATGATAAAGATTAAATTGGTTGTAGATATTTTTACTAAAAGAAAGATTGGATATTTTTAAAGATTAAAATGGTTTGTGGTTTTGGCGTTGGTTTCGATTAAAATGGTTTTGATTTTCAAAATCGCCGTGGCGCATCCCCATGAAAAAGTCCGCGAAGTACCCCCACCCCCCGGGGGGCATAGGGCTTCTAAGGCGAGGTCAATAAACATATAAGTATATATAACATATTATTTATGTAATATTAAGTATATATATATAACCTTAGTCCTTATGGTTAGTGGTGCTTCAAGTGCCATGTATGTCAAATATTGGAGAAGGGAGGGAGCGTTTAAATGTAAAGTTTTATTTTCGGAAAGCAATGCATGGTACTAGCCATTGGGGGGGGGGGTTAGGTCCTGAGGTCCAGAACTATTAAACAAAGATGTAATAATGCACATTGTCTACCGTATTGATCAAATAAGTAAAATTAAAATGAACCGTGCCTGGTGGATCAAAAACTGGTTTACAAATAACAACCACTCTTGAGTCACCAGAGTCTGAGAGTGACAGCTTGGATTAACGAGCAACAGTGTCTCCTACAGTCGTAAGTTTCTGGCCCGGCAATAAAAAAACCTTTAAATAATGCATACTTTTATGGCCCCACACCAGTGGCTTAGCTAGGGGGGGGCACCTGGGGGGGGGGTATTTGAGCCTGAGTTGGAAAGTTCATTCGGGGGCATCTGGGGGCACAGGTCCAATAGCGTCCCTATGGGGGGGGGCACTGGGGGGGAGGGGCGTCAGTTTCATTTTAAAGTGGTGGGGCAAATAGTGGTCACACCTTCGTGGAAGATGTTAGGGGAAAAATGACATTTTTTTAAATTCAGAAACATGTATACTTTGGCAAAGAAGTGGTGGGCATCTGCCCCACCAGCCCCATAGAAACTGACGCCACTTATATCAAAACAATTTGCTTACTTGCTGTCACTGCCAAGCAACATGCATAAATTGCATCCATTGGAATAACATTGATTTTGCATATTTTTTTCAACTCTCCAAATTCTCAAAAAAGTTCTGGTCCTTTTAAAAATGCTTTCAAAAGTTACCATTTGGTATCAATTAAGTTAAACTGAGAGATAAGTTGTGCATTGGAAATTTAAAAACTGTTGAATACGGTGATGCACATTGTAAACGCAATGCAATTCCTATGGCAGGTCGCGGAAATACATTTTGATTGCTAGCCATTTCAAAGTAAGAGCTGTTACCTTAGTTTCCTTTTAGGGCAGCTAGATAGACAGAGTTAGGGGACTGCTAGAAGCATTTTCAAATGATTCGAACCATTTTGAGGTTTTGGGGAGCATAAATTTGACAAAAATATGCAAAGTCAATGTCATTCTAATGGAGACAATTTATGCATATCACTTAGCAGTGACAGCAAGTAAGCAAAATTTTCTGATGTGAATAGTAGCCAAATGACGTAGCGCTAATGTTCTGAGCAAATTTATTTGAAAATTAAACTTTTGTACTGTCTTTCCACTTACTATGTTGCCTTTGCATAATTTCGCTAGACACCAAAATATTTGAATATATGGCATAAGTCAACTTTGCCTGAACGAAACTTGATGAGAGTCAAATGGAACATTTCTCAGCCCAATCCAATGATTACATGGAAAGGATACACTGTTGGGCTCAAAAGTTTTTGTGCTACTGCAAAATACGCTACTTGCATATTTTCGTCAGATGCGGTGTAGTATGAATACTTATATGTGTGCCAACTGTAAGTTGGTGAAATGGGTGATATTTTGACATTGCCGCAATGCTAAACATCCTCAACCAAACGTGTCATAGAAGCATGAATTCTCATTGAGGCATGTGGGATAACAATGACTGCCAATTTTCTTTGCTGTACTTTGAGTTAGGTTTTGGTCGAATGCTCAAATCAATTTCAGAAAACATGTACTGTACTATGCCAGATATTAAGCTGCAAAGATCATCTCTCATTTTCGAAGACGGTTATCAGGGGCCAGCGAAAGAAGCAAGAGCTTTTCACCATCAAGCAATTAACTGAAAACTTGAAATCCGTGATTCGAGAGCAATCAAAAATAAATGAGGAATGAATTGTAATAAATTGCCGGGACAAATCTATTAACAGATATATCTCTCTCTTAACTTCAAACTTGTTGTTGCATTTGCAAAGACTTGGACATCGGTGAATTAGCTCATGAAATATAATGGGCCAATATATGATTTCTCTTGCTGATATTAGCAAAAGAATTTCAATTAAATATTCCTACAGGCATTGAATAGGTGTCGCAATAAATAAATTAAGCCTTTAGCTAAACAAACATATGATGATTTACTCTTGTTCGTGTAATGACACATCTCATGAATATGTGCATTCAACACAATGAATTGCGGTGACAAGTAAACACGGTAAACATCACCAGCGCTAAGCACCTAAGCACATGATACATAATACATGAATAATATATATATATAATAATAATATTTGAAATATATAATAACATAATCATCTGCAGAAACAGTAAACTTTTATGAAAATAGAACAGCTATTTTCTGCTGTTAAACTCCAAGAAATTACACAAGCCTTGGAGTTGATTTGTTAGTTGGTATCGCAAAATATTTTACTTCAGATTAATTCTGCGTAGTATACCTTCAAGCTGCTTTGACCAGTACGCCTATAATTTACCATTGTTTGCTTTGATTTTGACTGATTTATATTTGCCTTTCATGTATTCAATATGTTTCTATTATGTTAGTACGTGTTAGTTTTGGTATAAACAGTTGAATTTCTGTCAAGTTAAAGGTCTTTCATTTTGTTGATCTTATGTTAATCGAGAAGCTGACAATGTAATGTAAAAATCAAATAATTTCTCTTTCAAACTTGCTAAAACCTGCAAAAAAATTTAAAATTTTGAAGTTCTTCATTTCATTAATTAAGCATAAACTTATAACAGAATATACTTTATTTCAGGTGTGATACTGGAAGCCTTATGAACACGAAGTCCATGCAGCGGGTTCTGACGACGAAAGCGACGTCAATTCTTCATCAGCCGGAAATTATGATTTTAAAGAATAATTGTAAAATTTACAAATGAATTGAAGTTGCTATTTATCTGCTCATTAAATGATGTTATGAAATACATTTAGAAATAAAACAAAAGCATGCCTGGTCATTTATATCCCTTGTTAAAGTCATTTCTGAGTTAATCTGCATCACTTTCAAAAATTGCGCAGAAAATTTTCAGGAATAATAAACAGTTTTTTGCTAATAATTTCTTTAAGATGATGGTTATCACTATTTTGTAATCAGTTAACGATTCCTCTTTGGCAGAGCTTTAAAATGACGTATCATATGCCTATATACACCAATTTTTAGTAAAATCTCCGACATCCCTAATTATGGCCTAATATCATTTGAAGGCCAGCAAGGCTAAGGCCAATCTAATATATTTAGTGGGCGACCATTTCATATCAAGAGGGGAGGGGGAAGCTTAGATTTTTTTTTATTTTTATGAATAACTTCTTACTCATTTTGGTGAAATAAAATAATAATCCTTTTGGCCAGTATTGAAATAAATAATTTCTGGTAGGGGTATTTCATTAACAAGGTGTTTCTTGATTTAGGAATGAATATTCAGCGATTCCATGCCTTCTAAATAAATAATTACTGTTGCTGTTACCGTGAAATAAATAATTTCCCGCCAAGGAAAACTCCAAGCCCCCCCTCCCCTCCCCTGGAAATTAAATGGTTGCCGCCTTATTTACAATATGCCTAGTAAATTGCCTACCACATGTTTTGATTTGATCCAGTTGATATCAATACAATCATGCCACAAGTTTGTGTAAATTTTATTGTTGTTTTGATAGTTGTTTTGATAGTTCTGACTTTATTAATACCATAGAAGGGAGCTGGAGGGGGTGGAACCTCCACCTGCATATGATAGAGTACCAAGTATAGTAGACATATTTAGGTCAATGCATCTTGACAGCTGCGAGGAGTATGGGTCAATGAGGACTAGAGCAAATGTGTTACAGCCTTCACTCTTGGAAATTTGGGATGTGAAGTTTCTGGTCAGTTGCCCATTATAAATTTGGACATGATAAGGATGTCAAATGAAGCTGACCGACTTCTAGGTCATCAACTACTCCTCCCTTCACCCTGTTTTCACCCCTTCTCCATGCTATTCTATCTATAATTGTCATGAGGATGTCCCTTAAACCCCCTTCATATCTATTATAAACACTTGTATAGGGTTGAAAACAAGTGGGTCAGTTAATTAATGAGGGATGGACTAGACAGCCCTTATCAAACTTTTGATCTGTGTGAACCTTGTATCCAAAAGTTTCAAGAGCTGCTGTACTGATTAGACTAGGGGTTGCTAGGTCTAGTCTGGGGTGACAACAAGGTTCTAATCTGGAGTGGCAGACCCCTGGGGAGCCCTGTCTCTAGCACAGCCTTCTGCCTGGTGCTGACCCAGTTGCCCTCTACACCATATTTTGTTGATAAGCAACCAATGAGAGTTGTGAAGGGAGTGGGCCAGGGGAGTGGGTGGATGATTGTGACTTTATATTCTTAATCTTTGCATCCAGTAGACTGATCAACTATTCAGGACAGAGCAGACAATTGTTAAAAGAATGATAGATGAGATACTCCACAATTGCAACATATATATGGCAATTAGGAGGCCACCATTTAATTTCTGGGGGGAGGGGGGGGGGGTTGGAGTTTTGTTCGATGGGAATTACTGATTTAAAAGGTAACCAAAGCAGTAATTATTTAATTACTGTGTGTAAAATCACTGAATATTCATTCCCAAATCAAGCAACCTTGTTAAGAAATAACCCTACCAAACCATTTATTTCAAGACTGGCCAAAAAGAATTTATTTTCACCAAAACTGAGCAAGAAATCAAGTTTTAGAAAAAATCTCAACCCCCCGCCCCCTTGATATTAAATAGTTGCCCCTTGAACAGACCATAGAGAGAGTTAATCTCTATGAATAGACTCACTGATTAAACCTGGTATTTATAAATGGTATTTTATGAACAAGGGTGTGAAACTCTTTGCAGTTCTGAAAGCTTTCATTTTCATAGTATCTGCAGTCAAGAACAAAAACATATACGCACATTTCCAATCGTGCCCGATTTAGGTATATAGCCTATATAATATGTGGAGGCTTCTGTGCAGGCCTGAGAAGTTGTGGAGACCCCCAAATGCCTTGCGAAAGATGCTTCTAATCTTGCACGACCAAGAGCCAAATTATGTCACAACTGAACTCACAAATTATCATAAAAACGATTAATTGAAGGTTCTGCAATGTTTCAGGAAAAAAAAAACCCAAAACTTTCTGAAATTCAGAAAATTGCAATTTTGCAATCAGAATTATATAGAGCAACAAATCCTTGAGATAGTTTCTGGCCCCTAACATCAAGTTGGAATAATTAAGGACAATAAAACGGAACTCTTCAAGTGTTTCTGGAATATCAAATATGAATTTCATAGACATAACATTAAAACAATGTACTGTAAAAGCAAAGGACCAAAATCCAACATGATGCAGTCCCTCCTAGGTGGTGAGCAGTGGTGGATAGCAGGTTAAATCAGTTAAATGGGTAGAGACATGGTCTGTAATATCATTGTAAAAACTTTAAATGTCCAAGAACAAACTTGAATCAAGACTAATAAGGAAATATAGTGCTTTATGGGACTTGCCGTATCGGTTTGATTGCTAACTAAGTGTCATGCTCACTGGCCAAAAATTAACATGGAAAAGATAGGAAAAGCCGCGGAGCACCCCGTATTCACCCCATATAATGGCCCCCCCTCAGGCCATTTCTAGATAAGCCCCTGCACAGGGGTGTATCTAGGGGGGTGAATAAACCACTGCATGCTCATAATCAACATACCATATTTCCTCGAATTGAAGCCTGGGCTCAAATAGAGGCTGGGGTAGGGATCCATGCTAAAATAATAGAAGTCTGGCTCAATTACACACTGGTTCAGCTACTATAATAAGTCCTAATTGACTGCCTTGCAGTGGCTTGCATGCTTCCCAGTTGTTTCCATGCAAGGTTTATTTGTGTGCATATCACTGCCTGCCCTTGCATTCCCATCTGTTACTCCATTCTATATTCATGATATTGTTTAAAGCAGTTAATGCTGTTCTCAAATTGACGCCTGTCTCGCATTAATGCCGGGGCAATCAGGCCCTTTAAAAACAAACGCCCGGACCTGTCATCGAGGAACAACAGTATTTAATGATATTTTCTTACATTTTTTTGCAGAGTCGCCAAGCTGGGAGAAATTCATCATCCTTATATACACAATTCAGTGTCAATTGAATATGTTTGTCACTTGGATAAATTATTAATATTCCTAGCAATATTTACAAGCATTTTGCTAGCGTTTTTGCAATGGATTATGTTGGAAGTTCTTATAATGTTTATATTATAATGACAAGAACAACATTTGGAGTAACTGTGCATTTTACTGATTTCTCGCAGCTGGTTTTAAAATATTACTGACAACTTCCAATTGCAACTTCTACAGAACTTTATATTTTCTTTAATACGGATATTTCATCAGAAGAAATTATAAATCATACAGTTTATGACTGACAATGGCTGGAACTGGACTTGACGGAGGTGCAATATGCGATGAGTCAAACAGGTCGCTGAAGTGTGACCAAGTGGCAAGCGCTCTCCTTGAAAGTGATGTTTGTGTGAAAACATTCGCGGTTGATAATCAGTTAAAGGACCACCTCAGAACTCACATGGATGACAATATTAATGAATCGTTTGAAAATGACGAATCTGTGATTAACATAGCTCCAAGGCAAGAACCAATGGGTGACCAGATTGGTGAAAATGACACAATTGGTCAAGATGACCAACTTGGTGAAAATGGCCAAATTAATAGTGAAAATTACCAAATTAATGAAAAAGTCCAGATTGGTGAAAATTACCAAATTAATGAAAAAGGCCAGATTGATAAAAATTACCAAAGTGGTGAAAATCACCCTGGAAATTACCAAATTGTTGAGAATGACTTTGATCATGATGAGCGACCGGAAGACTTAACTGACTTCGAAACTAAAGCAGAAGTTTCTTCCAAGTGTCCTTTGAGCCTTACTAAGTGTAACGCAGACAAGTACAAAATACCAGCAGTAAATGCAGTAAACAGAATTTTCAAAAAATCAGTCGTCGATCTACTTTATCAAGAAGATGAGAAGCATGAGACAAACACAGGCAGTGGTAAATTTGGTGAAAGAGAGACTGACAAGAATGAGCCAAGTGAACCATCATTTAAATTGACTGTGGCAGATGAGATTATAGAAAGTACAAATGCGGCTGAGGAGTATAGTGTTGCAAAGCCGTTTGGATGTTCGGAGTGTCCCGAAAAGTTCAGCAGAAAAGATTTCTTGGCCGTACACATGAAAATGCACAGTGGAGAGAATCTGAACAAATGTCCAACATGTGGGGAGAACTTTGTTGCTAAAGTGTTATTGCAAAATCACATGAAACAACACGGAGAAAAGCCATATAGATGTTCCGTATGTCAAAAAGGATTTGCCACCAATCAAAATCTCAATCAACATAAAAAAACCCATGGGGATAAGAGTTTTTCTTGTTCGCTGTGTGACAAAACATTTGCCACTAAAAAATACTTAAATGTGCATGTGAAAAGACACAACGGAGAGACACAATTAAAATGTTGTGTTTGTGAAAAGATATTTGAAAGTCACGTGACTCTCTCTGAACACATGCAAACACACTATGGAGACAACCCACAGAGGCCTTATTCGTGCTCAGTTTGTTCGAAAGCATACGTCTACAGACAACAACTGAAGTTCCATCTGAGAACACACAGTGGAGAAAAGCCACATGGATGTTCGGTTTGTGGCAAAACATTCATATCCAAGTCTGCACTCAACGACCATATGAAAATGCACAGCGCTGTAAAGCCATTTGAGTGTTCTTTATGTCCAAAACAATTCCGTCGTATATCAAATCTCAACGTGCATTTGAGACAGCACAGAGGAGAACGCCCGGAGAAACGCCATGGATGTGCCACGTGTGGCAAGAAGTTCAGATACAAAGCGGAATTAGAAACGCACACAAAGTTGCACACTGGGGAGAAGCCACATGGATGTTCATTATGTGACAAAAAGTTTGCCAACAAATACAGATTGGTGGTACACATGCAGACACATTCTGCAGAAAAGCCACATGGATGCACTGTGTGTGGTAGAAAATTCAAATTGCGGAAATGGCTTCGAGATCACATGAAAATACACACAGGAATGAAGAACCACAGATGCTTGGTCTGCAGCAAACGATTCCTGAAAAAAGCCTCACTGGATAAACACAAGACAACACACAGTGACGTCAGTCCTTACGGATGTTCTCAGTGCTCAAAAACCTTCAAGCTGGAATACTATCTCAGGCTTCACATGCGCATTCACAAGGAAGATAGGCCCAGGCTGCATCAGTGTACAATTTGCAGTAACACCTATGAAAGACGAGCGTGCCTCAATCAACACATTCGAACACACAATGCGGAAAAATCACATAAATGCTTGACCTGCGGGAAATCTTACACCACAAAACAGTCGCTCAAAGGACACATGCAAACCCACAGTGGAGAGGAGCTCTACCAATGTTCAGTTTGTGGGAAAAAAGGCAATAACCTATCAAACATGAAAAAACACGAGCAAAGTCACAGTACACAGAAATCGTTTGTATGTTTTGTGTGTGGGAAATTGTTCAGCGGGCAACAAAATCTGCAAATGCATTTGCAAACGCACAGGGAGGACAGGCCGTTCGGATGTTCCACTTGCGGGAAAAGCTTCAAAACAAGCTTTGTTTTGAAGAAACACTCGAGAATACACAATGAAGAGAAATCTTACGAATGTTCTGTTTGTGGAAAAGTGTTTCGTAGAAAAACAACTCTTGAGACTCACATGCGAACGCACACTGGCGAGAAACCATACGAATGTTCTGCTTGTGGCAAGAAGTTCAGGACGAGCGGTCACTTGATCGCACACAAAAGAACACACACGGGAGAGAAGCCGTACGGATGTTCTGTTTGCGGGAAAAACTACGGCGACAAACGAAATCGAGACAATCATGTCAAAAAGCACCATGGCCAAACACTTACTTGAAACAGACAAAGATGTAACCTCTTTACTAAATTCACAAACAAGTAACCGTGTAGTTTTTAAGAATGTTCAGGAAAGGGGTGCATATCAGTCCTGAAAAACAGTGTAAATTTGACGCAAAGAAAAATTCCTTTTTTTGTCACAATTTATCATAGCAACATTGAGAATTAACAAAGTTGTATCAAAGTTGTTGTTTTGGGCTTTTTAATCACTTTGTATGTCCAGTCCTGTCCATCAGTAGCTTAGCAGTGATATATAGCCTTGTTGTCATGTTAGTTAAACAAATGTGCATGCTGAGGTAGTTTCATTAAGATATGTAAATTTTGATTATTAAATGAATGCAAACATTTCTGTACTTTTTAAATTGAAGATTTTGTGTTTTTCTTGAGAAATTTGCTTGCATATTCAAGTCAGACTTTGTCAGACCTGTTTTTCTTGCAAATCCTATTATCAAAAAAGAGTAATAGAAAATCTCATCATGAAGACAAAGTCTTGCAGACTGTCCGGCATTCAATCTAAATTCCCAAAAGGAATATCTGGCTTATTCATGCTTTGCATTCTGGGCAACTCTAATTATTGTGCTAAGAAAATGGATGGTAGATAATTTAACCGAAATTGATCATGGTTTAGGCCACACATAATTGATTCTAAGCTTTGCGGACCCGCCAACACAATAGATTCCCGCCGATGGAAAAAAAAAGTGAAAATAAAAAATAAAAATTTTTTTGGACATTATTAAAAATTTTTTTTTCACTTTTTGGCAGACCTCGTAGAGGAGCTGCCTATGAGATTGAAATTCTGCCATATCTTGTGGGTCAAGTTTCTGCTGCCTGCCTTCTTCAATCATAATGCCATTTACCATGTATCATGTAATGGGCCTCTACATGAATTGATCAACTTTAGGTACATGTTAATCCCATAATAAACTCTCTGGCAAGGGAAATCCATTCAACCCAATGCTGTAGCAATGAATGACATCATATGCCTCCCCCCCCTTATCTCCAAGGGGGTTCCCCAAACAAGGCATCGGTCTGAGCAAGTGTGCAGTCAGCTGTGACCTGTGCATTGCTGCTGATTGTTTACCAATTAGGGACCAATAACTTCATATTTCTGTGTTGTGACTTTCTTATTTGTGAATTACAGTGACACGGATGAATGATCTGATTATAATAAAGCAAGCTTTGCAGGTATGAACAATGTGCAGAAGAAGTTCTCTAGCACTAAATACATAACAGCTATATCATTGTTCTGCAAAGGTGTGACGTTTATTTGGCTGACACATTGTAATTTTAATTGATCAATTCATTACAAAATAAAGAGAACGTTTTGTACAGAAAAAAGGGTACCTCTAGCAAATAACAATCAACAGATTACAACAAAAAAGCCCCGCATGCATTTTCCATTTACATTTTGGGCCATGGGGGAACACAAAACTAAGTTTCTCACCATTGTCACATATTAATGATTTTTAAAATGGCAAATTCTCACTGCATGCCACGAGGTCCGCTTTAAAGTGCCTTGTGCACGTTATGTTTTTTTTTTGTCCTACTGATCGACTCTAGAAAAAGTGCCTTGAGAGGATCCGAGAAGCTAAAGATCAATTATATGTGGCCTTATGGCCGGTATCAAAATTTTCCTATAAAAAAAAAAAATTTGGTGAGCACTATTCTAGATCATGGCCGTTGTTGGTAACATGATATACGTGTAACACAGAAAACTACAAAAAAAGATAGCAGGCAAATGTTAGTACCAGCTGCAACTATGGCCAATGCAATTTTAGTCAAATTATCAGGCATCGGTTATCCAAGTGGATGCATAAATCTGAAAAATACATTTGTGAAATTAGTGAACACACAATTTGACATGGCAGTGTATTTAGGCCTACATTGTAAATGCCCTAACTGATGGAAATATATTGATGAATGACCTTAAATAGGTTTAAGCCTGCTGTGAAGTGTGAACAAGATATTGTTTTCTTTGGTTGAGATGTTAAATTAATGGTACCTTGACAATAACAGTATCAGTCTTTCTGCTCAAATAAAAGATCCCTCAGCAGGAGTAAATGGATGAAATAGACCTGTAAGCTGCTGCTAATAGTCGCCGCAGTTAGTTGAATTATAGACTCAGATTCAGTTTATTGTCACATCAACTTAACAAACATGAGTATACGCACAGTACATTTTATAAACATAACATAGGCAGTTGATATGAAAGGGAGACCCACTGAAGACAAATATTTGTCGCTATTAGTGGGCCAAGTCAGACCGTCGCTAAAATTTACAGAAGTCACAATTTTGTTACGTGAAGTTGCTGCTGAAATACACTAGATTTCACTGTTCTAATGGCTAGTTTTGGAAAAATCCAACATGGCTGCCAAAATGGCTGCCACATTTTGAATTGCTCACTGTGACTTTAGTATTTCACTTAGATTAGATTTATGAAGACTTCAAGTTTGTAACAGGGATTCACTTAGGGGTTCCCCTCAGAAATTTTTGGAAAAATCCAAGATGGCTGCCAAAATAGCCACCATATTTTGAATTGCCCACTGTATTTAGTATTTCACTTAAATTTATGGAATTTGGTATAGGGATTCACTTAGCGATTCCCCTCAGACATTTTGGGAAAAATCCAAGATGACTGCCAAAATGGCCACCATATTTTGAATTGCCCATTGTATTTAGTATTTCACTTAGATTTATGCAATTTGGTATAGCCTATAGGGTTTCACTTAGAGGTTGCCCTCAGAAATTTTTAGAAAAATCCAAGATGGCTGCCAAAATGGCCGCCATATTTTGAATTGCCCACTGCGTCTTTATTATTTCACTTATATTTATGAAATTTGGCTTGGGGATTTGCTTAGGGGTTCCCCTCAAAAATTAATGCCAAAATGCCATATTTTGAATTGCCCACTGTGACTTTAGTATTTCACTTACAGTTCTGAAATTTGGTATAGGCATTTGCCAAGGGTTCCCCTGAAAGTTTTTATGGCTTGCAGCAAACACTTTCAGTCTAGCAATCACTGCTCAATACAAAACAATCCATTTAATAATATGAGCGCAGCTCATGGCTGCCGAAGGTTTTAACAGTTTAATAGTAAACAGTCACCTCTGAATAGCGATGGTTTTATTTATCTTAGTTATGTAACATCAACAATTTAGTGCAATCTGTCTATTTATCTAATTATCTATCTATCAATCTATATATCTATCTGTCTAATCTTATCTATAGATCTGATCTTATCTATCTAATCTTATCTATCTGCCCATTTGCCCAGTCCTTTAAAAAGATACGTTGGCTTTTTGCATGGAATGTTGAAGATAATGCAGCAGTTCTATGACAGTGCTGCGCGAAGTTCATGGCAGCGCCATTTACATATTAAATAAATCACCCTCTTCATGATTTCAATCCCAAATATACAATAGCCAAAGGCCGGTTTTGAATCCATGGATTCTTGTTGTTAATATTAGATGGCACAGAAAAAAAAATATTTTGGAAAATGGCATTTTCAATGTAAATTACATCACATCAACTAGGTTAATGACAAAGGACAACCAATTTCTACTGCCACATTACGATTGATGGTGCAACATATTCTGATGCAAAAGAATCTCTCTCTCCACTGAAATAGCATTGCTGATTTGGGATGACTACCTCTGAAAATGTTTGCAGGTCCACGGCGTCAACAGTGGCCATTGGAATTTCCTGATTTTTATCCAACATTAAATTGATGTGATCTAATTGATAATGACATGCTTTGTAAAAAATTTCCATGATGTTAACATGTAAAACTTGCCAATTTTAAGATCACTCCCATGTATATTTCACATTGGGTGTACTCACTTATTTTACAGTTATTTTCACTCAAAGCACAGGCAGTGTTCACATGCTTTGCCCTTATTCTGTTATATTATACCAAGGTGTATTGTTCAAGCTCCCCCTATGGGAAAATGACAGTCGTCGTGTGTGGTCATATTTGCGGAAGTTGCCATAAATAGTATTCTTGGGATATCCCATGGCCACCAGGCCTGTTTTGTTGTGGCTGGGAAACAGGCTATAGTATACTCACCAAAGGGCAGACTGAGGTTCCAATTTAATCAAGAGATGGCTCTGTGGTCTCCTACATTCTGATTGGTTGTCAAAGGGAATAATCAGTGATGGAAATGGGGGGGAGCTCGGGGGAGCTGAGCTCCCTTGACCAAAAAACAGGGGGAGCTGTACCCTGCTACAGCTCCCCCAATGACCAGTAGTGAAATAACAATTATCATTTTACTTTTTCAGTCCTCATGGTATTTTTAGTCAAAATTATGCTCTGGTGGAAGAATTTTTTCCCTCTAGAAAATTTGGAGTGGCGAGCCACTGCCGCACGGGCCGAGAGTTCCCCCGACGAAAAATTTCCATTTCCATCACTGCCGGAATAACCTTGTGATGTATGCTGATATGGGTGCACACATAGGTAAGATTGGCCAAACAAGGTTTAACGCGAGTCAAAATGCAGTGTAGTGGGTGAAAATCATCTCTAAGTGTAGCTGAGAGACTATTATCTCACAGAACCAACAAGAATGTTGTGAAAGGCTGCTCCTTGAGCAATTTTAATCAATTTTCTATATTTGCACTCCACCAGGCGGCACTTGAGCCATAAACCTTCCTCTCTATCTCTAGAACTGCTAAGCCATTGTGATCATTCCGCCTGTGCTCATAGCTTAGAAATAAGTAAGGCTGCATCATAGAAATTTTAAATACAAATTTTCTTAGGTCCAAGGGATATCATATGCTGGTTAAGTTGGATTACTTACATTAGATCCTGACTTATTAGCAAATTAGTCAATATGGCGCTAGGATGTACTCATTTACTGCCAATTACTGGGGATACTGTATACATTGTAGGCCTATCTAAAATCAAAACGCAAGTTTCAAAAGTTTCAAAATATTTTTTTGGACCACAGGTCTGTAAGTACGACATAAAGTATGTCATATATTTGAATCTTATTCTTCCCTGTACCCAGGTTGTCATCTTTCGGGAACTGGAACATGCCGATGTCAGTGCCATGTAATGATCCATCAGCAGTTGTAGACGATGGGTTATGGTCAATGTTGTACAGGGCTCGGACTGTGTACAGCCTGTTTTGAAGATGTGGGGGACAAACATTGCCATCATAGTTGTATTACTGGCAGATGGCCGATGACAATTGGTCCTGTACTTCAATAACTCTTTGGTAACTAATGCAAAGATCATTAAGTGAATTTACCAGTTTTTTGCTTTGTGTTTGAGGATGCACATTCAGACCAATATATGTATATATAGGCACTTGAAGTTATCTTGACTTCATGCGTCTTGATGCAGTTCCTGCTTGTTTGATGTTGGATATCATATATATGAGCCAAGCAATGATGTTTCTTGGCTTTGCATTGTTTAGCATATTTGATCCATTGAATAACAGGGATATTAATGCTGTCAAGGAGGCAGGGATGCACTCCTGTAGACAGTTTGAAGAAAAGTCACCATCCTTTCTCAACAACTTGGCCAATTTGGTAAATTCCTTGGCTTCCACCTCCTATCATTTTATGAGCTTACGGGAGTTCCTGAAGGCCTTGTTTAAAAACTATCAATGTGTTTTTACCATCCAATTGTCCCTGGCATTGTCCAATACAATACTGACCTAAACTCTCATTGAAGAAAAATAATTAGGTCAAGCTTAATAATTATTACTTAATTAGACATAAGAAAGACAACAAGATGCATATTATATTGTAATTCAAACTTCTTTTTATTTCACCGAAATGAGGAGATTACCCAACAAAAACCAAGAAGTCTATAGCACTCAGTTCAGATTTGCGAAATATGATAGTTACGGTAGTACATTTTCACTATGATTTGTCGCCAATTTGCAAATATATGGCCAAGTTTTCTATTACTTAAGTGAAGACGATATCCTGAAGTACCACTCTGCCAAATTTTAGAGTGGTACCACCCCTCATGTTTACAATATGAACTTTTTCCCAAAAATGTTGCGGAAATTTTTATTTTTTGTTCGTTTCATGCTATAATGTCGAATTAATTATAATTAGAGGTGTAATGTCTAAATATTATTAAAGTACATATTGCCAAGTACTTATAGGCCTTTTTCACAAATGCCTGAAAGAAAGCCAATTTGACGTCGGCCATTTTGAATCCAAGATGGCCGCCAACCAAGTCATTATTCATCGTGGCACCCCTTCTAGAATGAAAGAGCACATTTCAAAGTACCTATGTGCCAAATTTGGTGCTTTGTTCCGGCAAGTAACGATATGGCCAAAAATTGTGTTTCCTATTTCTCTTACAGGTGAATGAAATGACTCTTATAAATCACGCAAATTTATCAAATAAATGTTGATAATGGCCAGGTCCCTTGCCCCACCTTGAACAAGTTGTGCTCAGCTGCTCCACCGCCACCGGGTCTCACCTGTGAGAGAGGTCTGGCCAGTGGCGTAACTGGGGGTCTCGAGCAGGGGGGGGGGGGCACCTGGGGGGGCACGCGATTCTCTGGGGAGCACCCACTATAATTGTATATTTAGCCAGAGTTGGAAAGTTCATACGGGGGCACCTGGGGGGCACAGGTCCAATATGGGGGGGGGGGATATGTGCCCCCTCCCCATAGGGGAGCTGGGTCTGGCTACACCACTGCAGTTGCCAGTTGGAGCAAGTTGGGCAGATGTCTTGATCTTTTATCATGTTATCATTCAATTTCCATATATCAAATATGGATTAACATGATTGATGAGAAATTCAAATTGGCATAAAGCACCCTGATAAAGTAACTTGAGGTCTGACTCTGCAAGAACTGGCCATAAATCTAGACCCAGTGAACATCCAGCCCAAGTAGAGTTTACAATCTCTAACACAAGAGGGCAGCATAGTCTAGTTAAGGTGCATGCTCCAATCCTCTCACTAGATGTCTCACACAGGAAGTAGCTTTGTTTACATCTTCACTAGTGTGTTGTCAATGCTGTCACAGTGCAAGGAGTGCATGTTGCTGCAATTTGGGCTATTTTGCAGGTTGCTGTATCACTCTGCAATCATGTAAGTATCCAAATGACATAAATGAGATCATACACCCCTGGCACGGCCTGTTGCCTACATTGCAAACATACATGTCCATTGTAACTGCATCTGCCTTTTCTGGAATCAGGAGCAATGCTCAGACTAGTCCACTGTACGCACTATGAGCAGTCAGGGAAATTATCACCAGCTGATGACAATCAATGTCCTCAGATCCACATGACAATCACCCTAGCACTGTCATCACCCTCCCATGACACTCTCACAGTGTCATGGCCTAGCCATGACTTTGGCAGTGCTCAAAATCATCTTTGACTGGCTATTTAAAAAGAACTACTGCAACTATCACTTCCAAACTTGGTATAAAGTTGTATCACAGTGTCAACTAACTGTATGAATTTTGGCAGACCTATCCATTACATAATGATAAAAAGAACCCGAAGGCTCCAGAGAAATTAGGAAATTGTCATCAGCTGCAGATGACTTTGCAGTATTTCGTTAAATTGGATAGAATTAAGTCCCGCAACTGACTTGCTGCTGTGTGGTGAGGATGGCTGCAAAGAGATCAGACTTTCTTCTAAGACCCAACTGATCAACCCCACACACTCAATCATCCTGTCAGGGCCAGGACTTGGCTGGAATTGCAATTGTCCTCATATGCTGGTAATTTCCTTGACTGATGAGCTACTGTGTCAGCTGTTTTATCTCACAGACTTGATATGTTAGCGACTGACCGTATTTTTTATGAAATATCGAGCTCTCCACACTTTTAAAATCTATAAAGTTGCTGATTGCATTCTCAGTTCCGAAAGTGAGTTCGGCTCAGAATCATCAAATTTTTGTCTTTTTAATACCATTTGAAATGTCTCTTCAAGAATAATCCAACGATACCAAATACAACGGGGTACAAAGTAGGAGCCAGCTGATGCTAATAAATTAAAATTTTTAGTGACTAGGAAGATGCTGGAGGATTGACAGTGCTTGCAGGAATGCGTGAGAACCAATTAAGGGGGGCTGTCACTCTTTTGCCCTGAAATTTTAACATGGCCAGATGTGACCAGGGCAGTGGATCTGCCCTGATTGGTCAGGATTTGCCCTGATGCCAGGGGGGGCTGCAGCCCCCCCTGACCCCCTGCGAAATATGCCTATGTCTACATTCACTAGTTGTCTCAGATGCTCAGGCAGCTAGGCACCGGACTTCACAAGCTGACAAGCCCAGCGGAGTAGCCAGGTAATTGACAGATGGGGGGGGGGGGAGGGGTTGTGAGGCTGTGAGCGATATATTATGAAGGGTATAGAGTCCCGACTCCAAGTCAGACCAACTTTGTTGATAGAGAAATTGTTGAACCTTGTTAAATCATTTAAGACCCTATCTCTTCAACTTGGGTGACTTCTCCATGCCTACAACACTCACCCACAGTCACATACCACATTTAGTGTGAGCCAAGCTACTGGCATTGCCTTAGTGTGTGGATCATAAAATGTCTGCAATTCCTCTGTTTTTGTAATTTTTTCTACAGCCTTTCTCATAAAATATCTTCCTACGCCTTCACGTCATTAACTTGACACTCTCTTTGCTTGCACTCACAGTCAATCTATTTTGGAGAGAGGCACAGCCACTGAAACAACAGCATCAGCTGGCCTGTGCGTGTAATTCTGAATCACCCAATTTTGCATTTTACCAGGTAATTTTCGTCAATTTCAACTTAGAACTTTTGGGAATATTGGGAAATTCACTCACATAATTGCAAGCATTTTACAAAATTTAATACAACTGACAGTCAAGGGTTAAATACACAGCTCACAATTAAAAACGCACACCTTTTAACACTGCTTCAAATCTAACTTGTGATTGAGATATGACCGTGAAATTTTGCAATAATGTGGCTGTATATGCAGTTCTAACGTCTGAAAAGTTTCATTGAAAAACATTGAGAATCGGCCGCGTCAGTTCACATTTAGTGAGACTGCTTCAAAAACCAAAATCACAACCAAAGCAAATCGAACTAGAAAACAATTTTGCATTAAGTCCATCAGAACCAAATTGTTGGGAGTTCACGGATAGTGAAAGTGGTTCCATTGACCCCTTCAAACCTTTTTACTGCATTTTCCTGGTTTTGGGTTGATTTTAGCCCAAGTTGGTGTTTTTCACATTTTGTTTGTCACATTCATTTCAATAAAGTCGTGGAATAAACTTGGACAGTTACTTCAATGTGACAATTTTTTGCAATGCAATTCTGTTGGATTTCTTTGTTTTCAATTTGAAATCATTAACATGTGGATGGGGTGCTTATTCTTTGCATTACAGCCTCATTCGACTTTGCTAATCCCAAATTTAAAACAACCTTACGAAATTGTGTCTTGCTCCTTGAAAAACCAACGGATTTTCTTCAAACCTTCATGATCTTTCGTCAATCAGTTAGTAGCCAGACATGGCAGGTTACAAAGAATTCTCTTGTGTAGTTTGCAAGGTCTGTCAATTTTAAGAGGGATGCTTATTTCCTCGCTCTCTCACCCCAAGCCTAGTAGCAATAAACAATTAGCACAGTGTGATAAATGATTGATGAACCAACAAATAATTTTAGTTTGTATCAATAATTGTTCAGTTGTTGTATCATATACATATGTGCCATTGTGCCCGAAAGTTTAAGAACCCCCCGGCATACTGACCAATTTGTCCATTTCTAGAGCAATTTAAACAACAATAGGCAAACCATGCACGAAAAATAAAATAATATATTGCATGCGGTACAGTATTTCAAAAGTTGTCAGACAACATCTGCAGATATTTCAGTCCATTCGCCGTCACAGAATTTCTGTAACTCCACCTTCATTGTGCGTCTCCAAAAGGTCATTCTAAGTCATTGATTTACTCATAATTTGTCAATAATATTCCAGTCTAGAGGGCATTGAACCACTCAAAGACCATTTGTCCTTTTCCAGTTCTCCCGAAAAATATTTTTGAGCAGAATTGGCTGAGGGTTTTGGATTGTTTTCTTGTTACAGCATCTACATGTAGTTCCATCACATTTTCACCCAGGTTCTCTTCTGAATTTTTAAGGAAATCTGTGAAACTAAACATTTATTCAGTCATGATGCTCTTTCTGGTGCCACCTGAACTGCAAAGCATTGACAACCAACCAGGTTCAGTGCAGCAATGTTATTCTTGTCCTTATAAGACCGATTAACTATTGTCCAAACATATTGCTAGGGATTCTTATCACACAACACCTCACAGCAAAGTCTCATCCACCCGAAAACAAACTGCTTCTGGTATATATACATTACAGGCAAGTTTTCCATATAATCACCCCTGCCTGTTAAGATGCCAGTCAATCAGATATGCAATGAAAATAAATTATACCATTCACAAAGAAAACCAGGGTGCGCTTTTGATACATTTTGGCTGTTTGAGTGCAAGCACTACCGGAAATTTGGTAAAACTAAAGAAAAGTGTAACACCCCGGCGGTTAAGAAAGCCTTGAAAGAGAAACTGGGTTATTCAGTGTGAATGTTAGGAATTAGATGAAGGTAAAATTCATCTCATACATGAATCCGGAGATCGATAATCTACACTCAAGAAAACAATCTAACCTTCAGCCTAGTAAGGGGGGGGGGGGCAATTGCCTATATCTCGCTCTTAGCCAGGGTCTTAAGGAAAAACAATTTTACGTCTAAATTTAGGCTAAATTGTTAAGTATACATTAAAAATTATTAATAATTATTGACGCTATGATTTTTTATCGCGAGAATTAGATTTGCCGTTTCTTGTCCGACTGTCTCTGCCACTTTTGTTTCCTCCTGCATCCTTGATGAAAATGTCATCAAATTCAACAAACAGATAATATCATAGATTCTCATATTAAAAACATAGGCTGCGCGGCAGCATACCCTCGGCTAATCAGTGGGCATTCTGGAGGCAGTGAAATCAAGTGGCCCTCAGGAGGCGCGGGCTTTGAGGGGGCAAGGTCCCTAAAAACTTCAAATTGATGTCCGTTTCCACCAGGTCACAGCATGTGCCATAATGAAAATCGGTAAAAATTTAAGCGAGAATCAGGCCAAAATTTGTTTTGGTAATTTGTTGAATTTCCACCACCACAATGTTTTTCATGAGTTTCCCTGACTTTCCGTAACTGCAGAGCAGACACTTAAATACAGTTAAAAAAAACTTAAGCTATACTTGATTCGTAAACAAAGACTGGGTTTTGAGGGGGGAGGGTTGGTCTAGTGGTAGCGTGCTGGACTGCCAATCGCTAGGTCCAGGGTTCGAATCCAGCTCTTGCCGGGTCACCTGGGCCTATATTGGATGGCTGTTTCAATCATCCTTTGCCTCATTGCCGTGCCCTCTTCCTGGCCTAATTAATAAGCCTACCAAGTGTGTAAATACAGGATGTAAAGCCCCAAACATCCATCCATCTTAAGAATACTGTTCTTTTATTGCATACAGAAGTTCATTTTTAAAATTTCTTTAATTTTAAAATGAGAATTGATTGGATATGACTGAAATTTGTCTACACCCATTCTATGAAATCTACAGATCTAATAGTAATGTACAAATACTGTATGTTATTAATGCAATATTAAAATCCAGTTGCACAAGGAAATTAATAATTATTTGATCAGTCAGTCAAACAATTAATTAAACAATCATTCAATCAGCAGATCAGTCAATCAAACCACCCTGGTGGCCCTCATGTAAACTAGAAGAATAATTCTAATAAAGCAGCTTCCAATCAAACACTGGAACAACCTTGCAAATAGATAATACAAACAAACAGGGTCAAGCGACAGTCAGAATATAGGTCTGAATAACAATAAAAACGACAAAAAGCTCCGTAAAGTGACACATTCAGTCCCATTTGCTGAATTTAGGTGTTTTTGATACTAAGACAATATGTCTGAATCTTGGATGACATGTTGATCTATCTATCTGTCTATCTATCTATCTATCCATCTATGTATGCATCTATCAATCTATCTATCTATTTGTTCCATGACCCCTATGTAACAAGCCCCCTGATTGCAGGCTACAGCAGCCTGCTACATCAGTTGCGAGCGTTACCGAGCAGGCTACAACATTTCACTGAAGGTGCTGCCTTTCTGGTCCTCGCTCACATGCATTTTTGAAGCAGCCTAGCTCAGTTCTGCTGGGTCCTGCTGAGCACGGACCTTCGAGGCAGCAGCGCGGACTTTAGAGGGAGCAGTTTAGTGACCTAGATCCCAATTCGATACCCAATTCGATCTGAATTTCATCAGTCTGCAGCCTCACTCGCTCGTCTGTTTTAACAGCAGACTGACTTGTCAGTCAGCCCTGATTGGCCAATAACCCACCTGCATAATGTGATGTTCCCCTGTGTGCAGTGGTGTGTGACAGGCAGGTCAATAACAAAAGTGTTATTCACTGATCAGTGAATATAACATTTGTTATTATTGACCTCCGAAAAAAAAAAAATTTCCGAAAAAATGTAATTTACCGGGAAAAAAAATTTTTCCCGAAAAAAAAAAAATTCAGAAAAAAAAAAAAATTCAGAAAAAAAAAAATTTCGAAAAAAAAAAAAATTTCGAAAAAAAAAAAGATTTCCGAAAAAAGGGAATTTCCACCAAAAAAAATTTTCCCAAAAAAAAAAAAAATTTCCAGAAAAAAAAAATTTTCCCCAAAAAATAATTATCATGGAACAAAACAATTGTGGACTTCAGTTTCGGTCAATATCAGGTTTTACGGACCTGACCTAGTGATATTCACCTCGGCCTTCGGCCTCGGTGAATATCACCGGTCAGGTCCGTAAAACCTGATATTGACCTCAACCGAAGTCCATAATTGTATAATATATCTATCTATCTATCTATCTACATGTGTCTATCTATCTATCTATCTATCTATATATCTATCTATCTATCTATCTATCTATCTATCTATCTATCTATCTATCTATCTATCTATCTATCTATATATCCATCATCTATCTAGTCTATCTAGTCTTAGCTATTCTTATCATAAATTACAAATATGGAATATGGGTCTAAAAACATAAATTATAGATAAGATGTCTCCAAGCAAAACCATTGTAAATAGTAAGACTAAAACAAGGTTTATGCCAGTATATATATATCTTTTAAGACTAAGC
The DNA here is from genome assembly GCA_026936325.1 of Platynereis dumerilii. Classification (NCBI taxonomy): domain Eukaryota; kingdom Metazoa; phylum Annelida; class Polychaeta; order Phyllodocida; family Nereididae; genus Platynereis; species Platynereis dumerilii. Next base: position 27,946,617 of record JAPTHN010000004.1, read on the forward strand.
AAGTTGCTAATTAATACAAAGGTTAAATGCTGGTCAAACTTTGAAGAATAACAATAGCTGTAAAGAAAAACAAAACAAAAGAAACATGTCCCAACTCTGTGTACAGCCTGTATGGGTTACAAAAAGTCATATCTCAGCTTCTACTTGGCCTAAATTTTTTATTCAAATTGGAAATTTCTTTATTTGTTCAATATAAAACTACAAAGTTGGTGTCAATGCAGTTTGGACATATTTCTAAGAAAAAAGAAATTTGTTAAAAAGTTGAGGGTGCTGTGCACTGCTTTTGTGCTCCTTTGTTCCTAACTTTGGTCACTGGAGAGGATTAGTGACACAATGTTACATAACATGAATGGCTGGAGGGGAGGGGTACAATGCAGCACCGACACAGTGTCTCCACTTTTACCCCCTAAACAATATTTCTTTAAAATGCTAAAAATACAATTGGAGTGAATTTTAAAATGAATTAAAAGACAGATTTATCCAATAATGTCTTAAGATGTAAAATAACACACTGAAATTTGTAGAAATGGGGTTTGCATGCCAAGTAATTTTCTTTAATAACCCTCTATATATACATAGTGGTCTTATTGCCATTCTGTCTTATATGTTCATATTTAATTTTCATTAAATACCAAAATAAAAGTAAGCTGACAGTACTTCATATGTTAAAATGTACAAAACTGAGGTCAGATTTAAACCATTAAGTTAGAATTGAGAGTTTATGTCTTGTCAAAGGATTAGCAGGGAAGACAATTACCCTGTGACATAACATTACATAATCAAGACTTCTCCAGTGCTCCATTCAACAAAAGCCAATCTGTCTGATTCATTCACATTTAATTTTCATGCAAACAACTAAATAAAAGGGGCTGACATTAATTTATCTTCTAAAATTTACATCACTGAGTTTAGATATTAACCATAAAGTTATAATAATTGGGAGTTAAAGATTTAGTGTCAACATTTTAAAATATTAACACATAAATCCATGTTTTTGAGTATATTTAATTAATGCTTTGAAAATCCACATAATTATATATAAAATTTATATGTTTCCTCTTGATAATATTTCATGAGGAGAGGTAGAAAAGGTCAAATTTAGACATTATTGCGGCAAATTTGATTGACCAGGGCCAATATTTACTGACATATGATTATATGAAAATCCTTAATACTTATCTAATTTTGTTAATATTGACCTCTGCTGCGAATAAAAATTTTCATATTGCTCAAAATCAGCATGATAATGATGTGAGACATGTCAGGTTTATTTTGACAAAAAAATGTCAACAACTGGTATGACATCAGAAGGAAATGGAGAGTATACAGGCATTTTAATGATTTTTTGCATTTTTTCAATGATACATTTCAATGGAAAAAATTGCAGCAACTCATGCAATGGCTGTGAATATTAGTCAATAGTGTGTCTAACTACAATAAGACCTAAAGTTAACTAACTTACCCATTGCCATTTGGCTTTTCACACAGAAATGTGGGAAAATTGTGATTTTTTCGAATTTTTGGGTTTTTATAAAAATATATAGGACCAACATTCCAACTGATTAGAGATGTTTAAAGAGGCATAAGTTAGACACCTACTTGGAAAATTTCATAGATTTAACTTCAAAATTGACTGAATCATACAAGTTTAAAATAATAGTATTTTTTCATATTTTTGGTAAATTGTCGTCCGTTCAACTTTCTCAGAGCATTTAGACCCACAAAAAACACATCTTAGGTATTTAATACATACAATATGTAAATTTCAGTGTCAAAAGTACTGCAGTTTTTAGTTCTGTCCCAGAAACAAACAAAAAACAATTTTTAACATTTTTCAATGATTGTGAGAAAAGTATTAATGTCAAGGGGATTAGACCTATGAAAGGCTCAACTGGGATAAAAGATACCATATTTACCCAAAAATGATGAATATGCATGCCATAGTTTTGGCTTGACACCCAATACACAAAATAATATTTTTTCACATTTTTCAATAATTGTGAGAAAAGTATTAATCTCATGTGGATTAAACCCCTAAAAGGCACAACTAGGATGAAAGATATAATAATGTCCCAAAAATAAAAAGTATACATTCCATAGTTTTGGCATTACTCCCAATACACAAGTGGGACGCCCGTTATCCGGACGCCCGCCCGTCCGCCCGCCCGCCCGCCCGCCGGACGGACAAATTTTCCCAAAGTAACTACAATACCCGTCGGCAATGTATACATTGCCGAGGGTAAAAATAAATAAATGATTCAGAAGTGTTGAGCCGCATGCAATGTGTTGTATTTCATGTATGGTTTGCTTACTGTTGTCAAAATTGGTCATTTTGCTGCGGGTGTATAAACTTCCCGGCACAACCGCAATAATAATGTGGAGGAGGTGGAAAAGCTCATTAAGTTGTCATACTTAACTTGGCCTTGTAGCTTTGAAATAGGTTTAAAGGATGCCATTTGCATTAGTATTTATCTTGTGCATTGTATGCCAATAGCTTTTGTTGTAAATTAATGACAAATATGCTGAAGTATTGTTGCGGACATTTGTAATTGAATTTGAGGAAAGAATTTCAAAATATGTATATCACATCCACCTCATTTGCAGAACTTGCAAAGCAATTCTGATTACAATTTCATTATTTTGTGGTGCTAAAATATTTGATTTTCCAGTCTGACTTTGCCAACTGTTCGAAAATTCCCAATTTTTCCTTAAAAATTACTGAGATTTACTAAGTGAATGTACCTCAGTTGAAAAAATCTGCGAAGTTTACAATCCGGGTCTCTCATAAATTCATTCCATGAAATGCAACCATGCGTGAACTACTCCTGCCTGCTGTCGACCTCAGGAGGTGACGAAAAAATGAACAATGGGTGCATGGCAGCAAACCCTTGTAGACCTAATTCATGATCAGTTGTACCATTTTCTGTGCAGGTCTACAAACAAAGACCGTTTTTAGTGCAAGGGTGTGCGTTGCCTCTATGTCCTTTTGTGTTAACAATCCATAAACTATTTTTTATTTTGTTTCAGAATCTGCAACTGATACACCCATGGAAGCAATATGTCTCATTCTGGCTTGGATGGGAAAACCATGGATCTAACAATGATTAGAAGGACATCATGTGACCTCCAGTAAATCCTATTCAGTGGACTCTATGGATTTCATGATCTGAAGTACTTTTACTATATTATTAATGTAACAAAATTAGTTATATTATATTGTGTGGCTGACATCAACAAACCACAATGGTGGGTCAAGAAGACAAGCCGGACATAAGGCATTACGAAACAATTCAATCGCTGAGCAAATTCTTCAAATGTGGAAAATGTGGCTTGATTTTCATAGATAAAGACGGACTAATTAACCATGTGAAGAGAGTTCATTTAGGGCAAAGTGACATCAAAGTGGGTCCCAATCGTAATGAAACTGCAAACCACCACAAGGTAAAGGAGGAGCCCAAAGCCACCAAAGCTACAGATTCCCTGGCATTACGCTCTGATTCTTTCCAAAGTTCTGCCATTAAAAAGGAGATAAAGCAAGAAACTACTCTGGGCAATGTGTCCTCAAAACTGAAGTTAAAAAACAATGTGCGATTACCGACTGGTGACTACACAATGGGATGGACAAGTAAACAAGCTGTCGGCATGGTCAGTGACAATAGCAAGCAATTACCTGAAGGGAAGGACAATTTAGCGTTTCGTAATTTTCCATCTGGAAATTTAGTGAATTTACCACCAGGTAATATACCATATGGCAACTTGGCACCTGGTAACCTGATGCAAGGCAGTTTACCACTTGGTAATTCATCACATAGCAAGTTACATTTACCACTTGGCACTCTACTGTCTAGAAATTCACCACCTGCTGATGTAAAATCGGCCGATTCACCTGATGCTGCTTTATCTACAGCTGTAAAAACGGAACTAATAAACAGGGATACATATTGTAATCCGAATTTCAAACCAACTGGTGATTTACCCCAATTTAATTTACCGGCTGGCGATTTAAGCCAATTCAATTTACCACAAGGTGTTACTTTGGAATGTATGGAAGATAAAATGGACCTTACAGAGGAGGCAGATAGCAAACCGAATTTCATACTGCCTGGTTCTTTAACCCTATGCAATTTACCATCTGCAGAATCACCAGCTGACAAGTTACCATCTGGTAATTTACAACCAAGGACATCCTTGGCATGTGCAGCTGTTCAAAAGGAACTTCCTGATGAGGGCAACGTGGGATCAGAATGTGATGGAAACAAGATGTTTAGACTAATTGGTGAATCGTCAGCTGGTAATCTGCCATCTAGTGATTTACAGTTTAGCAAAGCGAACAAGACGTTCATAGCACTTGGTGATTCATCAGCTGATACCGGTGGCAATTTACCACTTAAAGAATCACCACCTGGTAGTGTTCCGCAGGCTGATTTACCACCCAACATGGCCTTGGAATGTACGACTATCAAAACGGAATTTTGCAACGAGGAGAAAAATGTCACAAGCAATCTTGAAATGCGAAACCAACAGTCTGACAACAAGAAAGAATTCTCCATTCGTAAAAAGAGCCATAAACCCCGGCCATACCGATGTAGTGTTTGTAGCTCAAGTTTTTTGCACAAAACCCGCCTTGATGAGCACCTGAGAAGCCATAGAGGGGCCTCTGGAGATAAGCCTTATGAATGCCCTTTTTGCCCTGAAAAGTTCAGTAGCAAGGAAGACATGGTGACACACAAGCAGAGCCACAGTGAGGAAAGACCATGCTGCAATGTGTGTGGTGTGACTTTCAGCAGCATGGCCAGTCTGAAGAACCACAAGAGGACTCATTGGTCCCTGGATGAACAAAAGCCTCACGCTTGCAATTTATGTGATAGGAAGTTCCGCCACAAATCCAGTCTGGATGAACATGTGAAAATGCACCGAGGAGAGAAGCCGTACGCTTGTTCTGTTTGTGGCGAGGAGTTCATGTCTCGATTTCAGCGTACGACACACATGACGACACACCCTGGACACGAGCCTCCAAGCTGTCCGCTTTGTGGTAAATTGTTCAGCTCGAGATATGGTCTGGAGTGCCATCGTACGAGTCAGTGTGGAACGATAAAGCTCTATAGTTGCTCGTTTTGCAGTGAAACATTTTCTAATGGAGAAGCTCGGAAAAATCATCAGAACAGTGTACACACACATCAGAAACCACATAAATGTTCAATTTGTGGTGAATCGTTCTATTTCAACTGGACCCTTCGTAGTCACTTGGCGAAACATTTCGGAAACATTTACAGTTGTTCAGTATGCCATAAAAAATTCAACTCCAGCAGTACTCGTGACCAGCACTTGAAGAGACACAATACTCACAATAGGCCCAAACACAATAAAGACACTTATAAATATAGATGTTCATATTGTGAGGAAGCATTCCGCACCAAGGCTGATTTAGAGAAGCACTTGAAGACACACACTGCAGAGACGCCATATGGATGTTCTGCATGTGACATGAAATTCAAAAGAAAAGAATCTCTCACACTACACAGAATGAAACACAATGGAGGGAAACCATGTCTTTGTTCTGTTTGTGGGCAGTCATTCTGGCGCAAGGGCGATCTCAACCGCCACATGAACAAGCACAGTGCACAGAAACAATATGGATGTTCCCTATGCCAAAAATCATTCTCATATCCCAACAACCTGAGCCGTCACATGCATACACACAGCGCACAGAAGCCATTTTGCTGTTCAGTTTGTGGGAAAACCTTCACACAAAAATTTGCCTTTGACGTCCACATGCTAAGACACAGCGGACACAAACCCCACCTGTGCTCCGTTTGTGGGAAATCATATTTCCTGAAACAACAGCTAGAAGTTCATACGAGAACCCACAGTGGTAAGAAACAGTACTCATGCTCCCAGTGTGGCAAGAGGTTCATTTGCAAACGGTATCTGCAGCTGCACTTGAAAATTCACAGAGGGGAGAAGCTGCCAAAGCGATATGGATGCTCTGTTTGTGGAAAAGCCTTCACCACTAAACACTATTTGAGCGTACATATCACAAGAAAACATTCACAATCATGTCAATAGGAGCATTCACTTGCGAATGGGGTAACATAATACGTCAAATAGAAGCCCACCCCCTTCAAATAGAGCCCCCCCCCTTGAAAAAAGCCCCCCCCCCCCTTCAAATAACTAGAAAATATTAATAGAGTGTATTTTTAAACAATAGAAAGCCTCAATGAATAATGCCCCACTCCCCCCCCCCTGAAGCATGTTCTAAATTAATAGCATTAATCTGGTGACAGGCCAGAGAACCTTGTTTTATCTGTCCAATGACTGTTTTTTGCTTTTTCTGGTAGGTAGGCAGTACAAGGCACCTACTAATCATAAATCAACTGGGTGCAGAGGTGGCACCCTTGGGGAAATTTTTTACAGGCAAAATTCAAAATGGCCGCCATCGATCAGGTAAAAATCCTATTATTGGATTTCTTCCATTTACTGGGGATTGTATGCCTCTTGATATGGTATTTCACCACAGGTTTTATCAATTTTTTAAAAAATCTAAGATCAGATAATTGTGTAACATCTTCCATTTTCAAAAATGCTATGGTATCGAGATCTGGGCTTCGTTTGAATTATAGGCATGTTAAATTGAAATATGGAGCAGAGTTTGATGTTACGCCTTGGTTGGATAGTTTTAACGAGAGCTCATGCTACAATTGTAAGATATGTCATTGTCATGAAAGACAGTTTCAGTGAGTCCGCATTATCTAATATATAATATCGAGATTTTTAGTTATCTCATTTTATTGGCTAGTCGAGGACTAGCCCTTAGAGAGATGACAAAAAAAGCCCGCGAAAATCGGAAATTCGAAATACCGTAATGCAGATTTGTCTCAGAAAGCGTCTGTGGAGCCAGGAACCAACTGAAAACCACCCAGCGGCCGAGGTATGACCGAATACGATCGTTCGCGATCATATTTAGGATCGATAGAGCCCAAAACAATCCTGTACAACTTTGCGAATGTGTGCGCCCATAGCGAGTGGACCCACTGGGACTGTCGGTATCCCGCTAGTCGGGCGCATGACGCTCAGGCAAGCGAGTGGGCCCAGTGGTGCTGTTTGGATCCCGTTGGGTTCACCTAGCGGGAACGCACCAGGGAGCAATCAGTGAATTTACCAACACTACTAAGCGTTCAAAAAAGCTTAATTGGTCTACTGGCTCTTTGCACTTACCAAGGGTAAAAATTCCATTAATGTATCAAAGCAGTGAAAATTATGAGAGCTGCTTAGCCTAACTTTTTATTAGCATGATATTACTAAAAACTACATGATAAGTACTAGGTAGGCCTAACTTTAAACAATGTCTCTGAGCATGATATGCACTCTAGGCTTCTATGGGAAGGTGCTAATGGACAACAACTGGCACAGGATGACTAGGCCAAGCAAGTAGAAATCATAACATAAGCTAGATTTACCTTTTCCTTAAGATGTACTAAAAAGCTATTATCCTATTTTTTTTCTCATCCTCTTTGGCATGTTCTTCTTAAAGCATGTCTTGTTGTACACTGAACTGATGTAGCAAGGCTGGTCTTTATATACTATTTACTGAGCAGTGACACATTCAGAGTTGACAGCTAGTGTCAAATTATTGCAATTACTCATTGAGCAGTGTCAAAGAAAATATCAAATCAATTGGGTTGAGTTGGCAGGCAGTGTCTGATGATTGCAATTACTCATGGAGCTCAGTCCGTGTCAAAGGCAATATCAATTAAGGGCAATTGGCTTTGGTTGGCAGGTAGTGTCTAATGATTGCAATTATTCATTGATCTGTGTAAAAAAAAATCAAGTTATTGCAATTGCAGAATATCATAATTTCTTGAAAGTATGACACAATGCTCTTAATTAACTGTAATTATTTTGTGTTTTATATTGTGAATGAGAGTAAATAATTAACAAGTATTCATTAATGTGATATTCAATTGAGCAGATATTAGAAGAAATATCAATTCAATTGCACTTCCATCATAAGTTACATGTCTTCTTTTATTTATTTTGTCTTCTATCAAGTAAAATGACAGCCAAATAGAGCACAATTTATGCAATAAGTGCTGTATTTTGATTTATCAAGACATAACTGTGTAAATTATTATACTTACACCAATTTGGCCATGTAGCCTTAATTTTAAAACCGTAATTTCCTGTTGGATTGCAACTGTTTGGAATTTTTGAGTTTCAATATATTGATTTCCTGTTGTACCACATCACAACAATAGCTTGTTTATGTATGGGCCTATAAACAAATAGGCCTGAACTCTGTTTCATTGGTATTGCAGCCCCAGTGCTGTTGTTAAGCATTTTCACACACAAGCTGAATTTATAACATCTATCAGAAACAACTTAAAAACACAACAGATCAACAAAAATGTGCTGTTGGAAATGAACAAAAGTCAGTGCAACTAGTCTGCTTAGTGATAATATAATGATAAATAATGCACAATAGACTGCAGTATCACAATCTGTTGTGTTTTATTGAACAATATGTAAATAAGGAAATTCATTAAATAAAAGAGATCTAATCTAATCTCATTTTAGATAGATTGCTTGAAAGCAATTTTAGATCAGGGCAATTAGACCTCACTTTGGTTACCTAACCTTCATATGATATCAATGCATGTTTTCCAAATGTGTGGTTAGTAGGCCTAAGTAAATGTGAATGTCTATTTTGTGTATGCACAAAGTACAAACATATGATTTCAAAAGATCTATAATAATATAAGTTTCTTGGGTGCACATAGACTGTACAGTCAACACCACTCTATATATATAAAGTACACAGAATGTTTTGAGAATTTGTGGCTAATTTCTTTTAAAATGCTCTGTTTTTGATGATGGCCTTTGTACATTGTATTATTACAGCCTTTGGAACAAAAATGCTGTCATTTGTTTGTTTTGTTTGTTTGTGTTTTATGCCTCTGCAGCACCTTAATAATAATAATAATAGGAATTTATATAGCGCTAATTCCAGTAAACTGCTCGCTACCTTAGTGGGCTATATCGAGGCAGACGATCGCCGTATGATGATGAGATGAGAAGACTGTGAGTCTGGCACATACCCTATTAATTCAGGGATGCCCAGGGTCTTTCAGTTGCCCCAGCATAGAATACTGGATACAACCCGCCTCAATTTAATGTCCCATGGGCTCGGACTAAAGTGAGTTCCCGGGGTGAGATTTGAACCCGCGCCCTCAAAGCCAGTTGACAAGCGCACTTACCAATTAGGCCATGGCGGAACTCTCAAAAATGCTGTCATACTGTGTCAATTGTTTGTTTCTACTGATGAGCTTCAAGAAATAAGAGCCTTTATAGAGTTACATCTTTTATAATAATTTCTTGTTATGTTTTATCTTAACGTTTTCACTAAAACCAAAGCTGCTTGGCCATTCACTGTTGACTTTAATATTCAATTTCACAGATACCTGGTCTTAAACCTGACTTTTTTTCTGCAAATTTCGCATTATTAAAAATTATGATAACCATATCTGAGAGACAGTTGCAATATAGAGAATAATGCTCTCACCCATTCCATGTTAATCACTGCTTCATCAATATAGGCCTAATACCGAATCGACTAGCCTTTGAATCCATGGATTCTTGTTGTTAATTTGATTTTCTTTTAGCTCACGCTTGTTTTTACCACTTTTTTAATCAATTTATACTTTTATGTCAAATTGTATGCCACTTTATGGCGAATAAATGATTTAATAATAATCTGATAATTTAGTTGTTAATATTGCAGGTCAACAAAATTAAAAATATTTTCTTTAGTTTTTTTGGAACTTAGAATACTAGCGAATATATATTACATATAAAATTACAAGAGAAAAGACACAATATAACAAATTGTCTGGTGCATTACATAGTGTTGAGATTTATATCATCAGTGACCCATGCCTACACTATGTTGGGTCTAATGACACCAGAGTGCTTCTCACAAACTGCCCAAGGTCATACCAGCTGGTCTGTCGCTGAGAAAAGTGAATTTGGTTTCGCAGAAACATTCAGTTTTCGTCATAACAACTAATCAGGCCTGTACAATTCAGGAGAACAAATCAGCAGAAAATTGTCCAATCCCATCATCCCAACAGCAGATTCATTTTGAATTTTGAAAAAAAAGGGAATAAAACACTCTTGCAACACCCAGTTTTGTCTGATAGGTACAGCAAGGAAAATTAAAATGAGAAGTATTTACTGTACATCAAAGCAGGGAAGACTCATACAGTGACTTCTATCTGCAATAGGATAGAACAATTCAATCTACACTGTATAATAAGTGTGGTTCAACTTACCCCGTCCTCTGGACCTGCCAACTGGTCTTGGTTTGTGATACGCTTCATCGGATGAGCTCAGGTCCTCTTTCAAGCTGATATGTACTCCTGAAAGTAGACACCATTTTTCTCAAATAATAGAGATACTGCACATTTTACTTAGACCTACTACAATAATCAAAATTGTATCTTTTCCTTTATATAATTAAATAGTACGGAATTATTTTTTTAAAATTTTGGATCTTCCATGACATTTGTCATTTGATATTTGACTTCAATAACCATCATTTTTCCCTTGACTTTCCATTTTAACTCTGGGAACCCAGAATAAAACAATGGCTTGGACAATTCAGTGAACTACTTCAATACATTATTCAAGTGGTAACTATTCAGTTAGCGTCAGTTTGCGTGCTTGACCGGGTCTTCCAGTTTACCCTACCAAACTGCAGAAGCTACACTTGATGAATTGATGTAATTGTAGCAAAAGACAATTCTTTGACTCTGCTACACCACATACCTGGTTCGCTTCTGACGGGATGGCTTGGCGCCAGGCTGTGATTATCTATCAAAGTGACGATCTTCATGTGGCCGAACATGTGGGCTAACGATCGCGCTGTGTGGCCATTCTTGGCTTTGGAGTTGATGTTGATACCCTGGAATTTGAAAATTAAAACAGCATTGATAAGATAATCATCAGGATAACGGATCATCTTGCATTAATTAGACGTCACCGTGATAATTCTAAGTGAAAAGCTGGGTGTTACAGTCCACGAATGTCAAGTGCTAGCAGAATTGGACTGATATGTTCCTTGTGAGGTCAAATCCCTATCCAGTATCCATGCCTAGTTATTTTCTATGACTCATAAGCAATTTACACTTGAGGCCATACCCTGTACTTTCAATGCTATCAATAAAAGTCATTAATTGTGTGTCAATGAGGTCACAAGTTCCTCAATGACAAATTGACAGTTCATTTCCATGCATGGACAGTGCCTGTTGAGAGCCTATGTGAGGTCATCGACGTCCAGTGTCCACTAGCAGCTGAAGGCAAATACTAGTCATTCGTTGACTGTAACTGAGAGATGCATGTTAACACCTGGCTACAACCAGAGCATTACCCAAGGTCAGGAATCAACTAAGAAGTTAGCCAACCAGTGCTAAATTATCCCTGGAATAAATACATTACTAGAAACTTAAGCTCATATAGACTTACCAAAATTAAAAATATGAAAAAGTTTTACTCTGAATTTAAACTCTCCTCAACAAGAAGCTGCGACTATATAGTTGCGTCAACTCTAAAATTAATCTCCTTAAAGCTAGTTAGTCCACCGATTCTGTGTAAAAATCAACATGCAGCAATAGACCATAAATTGAAAGATTTTAAGTATAGTATATATATACTTCTAATAAATAGAATTGCGTGCCTTCCATCATAGCGTACGGTGCACGCGATCTTTGGGGGGCGAGCGACATTTGCCCAAATTTCAAGATCTAGATTTAAGACCATTTCAAATGAAATTATCTGGTAATCACTAATTTTCAATAGTTTTTATTTAATCATTTGCCCAAACTTTTTAGCCTTTCTGCCCGAATCTGACTGTTTCCCAACCATTTGGGGGGGGCAATTGCCCCCCCCCCCCCTGCTCCCCCCGCCCCGATACGCCTATATGTCTTCCATAATTAAGTTTAATTGATTTCCCTGATTTGCTTAAGGATGGCCCTGCAATGCTTGATTTGTAAACAAAACAAAGAATTTTTCATGGCATGAAAAAGTATTTGTTTACATACTTAAACAATTTATCTTCATATATTGAGCTTAGAATGACATCTAAGTAAATTTGGCAGCGAGAAAAGATTTAATGTTGCTCTTATCTTAATTTGGGCATCATTTTGATACAATGACATACAACCTTTAAACATTTGCTATTTAAATTTTGCAGTGATTAACTACAAGGGAGTTGCATATGAAATTGAATGTCTTACATTTTGTAAGAAATACTGAACGATGATCTCATGCCCTGATGCAGCTGCCTCCAAGAATGGTGTGTAACCGTGAGTTGGCTCCCTGTAACAACAGATTGAAAATGATCAGACGTCTTTTACGCAGTTCAATGTGGATAGAGGAAATGAGATTTATAACAAACAAGGCATTCCACACAAACAACTTCATTAAAATGAACCACTTTACAATTACACAGCAGAATGAGGCCCCAAAGAACTTTATAACCTGTACGCACCATTCACCAATGTTGAATACCTGCCAAAGACAGTATGGAGGGTAAAATTCCTAAGTCTGACACTTGGGAGTCTTGCATGGATAATGTGCATTTTAGATGTGCATGATACCTTTTTTGGCTTATGAATCAGAGATAATCAACCAGGGTCTCAAATTAAAAGTTTTCACCAACTGTAATAGAATATTGATGATTGGTTTATGCACAACAGATTTAACAATTATTTTAAAATGTCAGGTGCATTACGCAGTTAAGCATGCTATATATATATATATATGCCACTTTGGCAAATAGAAAATCATACCTAGATTCCATATCTGCGCCATTCTCCAACAAAAATCGGACCATGTTCTGATGACCGGAGTAAGTTGCGTGAAACAGTGCAGTCCATCCTTTCTTGTCTCTCGCTTCCAGTTCTGCCCCGGCCTGAAATGCACGTATTTCACTCATTTAATAAACTAAAGCTATTAGGTCCAGTTCTATGTAAATGATGACTTCAACATAAGACCATAAACTGAGCTACTACATTGTAAGGAAATAATACACTTCCAATCCACACAATTGCATGTTGTTTGTAATCAACTGATTAGTGAGTTTAATTGATTCCAGGAGATTCACTGATCATGAAAAACTATTCATTTCTATTTTTCATGAAATTTATCATAAAATATTGCAACATGGCAAATAAGCACATTTATATATATTTTTTTTTATTGGACAATGGAATACCATCAAGACACATGTGTTAAATATTACATAACGATACAATGGCAATACAACATTGTTTCCAAAGTTTTGGCAGCCAATGTTTACCTGAAGTAAGAAGTAAGCGACACTCTCGTTTCCGCAACTTGCAGCGAGAGCCAGAGACGTCTGTCCCTTGTTATTCTTCACGTTCGTTGAGACCCCAGCATCGAGAAGGAGGTTGACTATGTTGTCATGGCCGATGTAGCAACAATACATTAACGCTGTCCAACCTCCCTTGTTCCTGCGGTCCAGGTCCACTTCTCGTCTGTAGAAGAAAAGAAGAAAGAGGTAAACATGATCAAAGACTATAGCAGCGCTATTAGCAGGGTCCCTACTCAAATTTAAAACTTGATTCAAGGGCTTTTCCATGATACTTCAGGACAGAAATTGTGCAATTTCAAGGACTTTTAGCAGCATTTATGTCATTAATATGTGTAATGCTGTTTGTTTTTATTAAATTATTGGCATAATCGACATCCAAACAAGTCTGAATTTTCAAAGACTTTCACTAACAGCTGGGACCATGTGATCTGATTTTTTCAGTTTATAAGGGCATTTCCTAAATCCTAGACTTACCAGGACTATTTACTTATAAGGACTTTTTAAGAATTTTGAAGGACCGTGGGATCCCTGGGTCCATGAGGATTTCACATATAAGAAGGAAGAATGATTGGGGTGGTGCTACCCGGTAAGTCCTGTTTTTACGCGCTTGGTAGGCAGATTAGGACAGGAAGAGGACTCCGGACACACACATGGGGGAAAAGATGATCTAAACTGCCAGTCAACAAAGCCTAAAATTCAAGCTTTTCAATCCACACATTTTAAAAGTTGCTCTGCAGATAGTTTAAAGTCATATCTAACTTATTCTAGCTGATTAATTGATTTAAACAAAACTAGATTTAACTATGCCATTGAGCCTTCTGAAACCAAGGAAGCTGACTCAGGCCAAAAAATGGTCTAAAAAAGCATGCGAAATAGCTGAAATTATGCATTTTCATAAAAGCTGGAGTGGCCCCCGACACGAGTCGCATGCCACAAAATTTTTTTTGGCCATAACCAACTTTCTATACCACTGGCATATTGAAATTCCAAAAAAAAGTTTTTTTCAGCCCACACTTTTTTATATATCAAAATTTATCTACAAATTAATGTGTTGCCATGATTACCTTTGTATCAAGTTGCGGACACAATCGTACTGTCCTATGCTGGCTGCAGTATGAAGATCAAGGGGGATGGGAGCAAAATCTTCCTCTTGTTTGTACGGATTCCACCCCTTCCAAACGGACAGACTTCGGTCGAGGAGTTCCGACTCTGAGGCCTCGTCTGACGCCTCGTAAGGGAAGTCCCAATCGGCCATTTTGATTAATTACTGGATTTCTGATGTACAAGATTTACAAAGCCATCTGCAAGGAAAATGCGACATAAGTCAATGATTCACATAGAAAATACAATGATTCTATTTTCATGCCTTGCAATGGATATGGGGGTTTTCTCAAGAGTAAACAGAAATCCTGCTCTCTGATTGGTTCACACAGGTGTGGCTTTTCTGTATGATGCAAACAAATTATCATTCTAAGCAAAATCCTCACCTGTCACATGATCTATTATCACTCATTATAAGTATGTGTGATGAGCACTATGATTAGTGCCGCATACATGTATTATTAAAATTTTATTGTTATCGCGATATCAGAATCAGTGTGCGAAATAGAGGACATCAGAGCATCCTGACTACTACTGTGCAATCGGAAAATTTTCTGAAATCGATTAATCGACTAGTATTTCGATTTTAAATCGATTTTTAAAAGGACGTCAACATCAGCACAATTATGTGAAACATTAATTATCAATGCATGCAATGACTCCCGTTGAATATCCACAGCGTTAGATAAATTTATAATTAGCAGGACCAACAAACTTTTTGCATGGAGTAAAATTGAAAAAAGTATATAAATAAATATGAATTAATTTGATTGACTAAATATTATTCATAATCATAAAATATTTATTTCAATGTGAAAACTGCTGATAAAGCTGATTTCTCTTGAAAAAGAATCATGAATCTCCTGCATGCACAGCAATACAGTTGTACATCACAGATGCGTATTAGACACAGTTCTGTCTCCAAAGTCTACAGATTCAGCTGCAGGGGCGGACAGGCCCCACAGTGGGCCCCTGGGCAAATTATTGGGGGCCCCTATCATCGCAATAGCAGCATTTTCAACCTGACGTTCTGGACTTATGAATACCTCCATCTAAATCCATTGCAATCGCAGAACATAGATGGTTCTTACATGCCTGATATGATATGAAATTATGAATAGTATATATACATGCAGTATGAAATTAAGCAAAAAATTTTGTGTGATAACAGGGAGTGAGCTTGTGTAATATCACTAATTTGAAAATTATCATCATGCAAAAAATGTCCACATTGATCCTTTATACAGTTATGATAAGGCCTAATTGAAGGGTAGACAACGGCGGATTCAGAAGGGGGCCCATTCCCTCCCAGACCATTTTGAAACAGGATATACTGCAAGCATGGCCTCCGAATGTCCAAGCATAATATAAGGGCCCCTCCAAGTAAACCACATCTGGATCTGAAACTGGGAGAGGGGCCCCTTCCTTCAATGTTTATTATGCTCATCAATGATCCACACTAGCAGTGTATGATGAGACAGGGAATTTTGCTTTACATCTTAGACAACAAATGAGAATGATCAATTATTGGCTTAAACTTGAGAAAAGACCAGATGATAGTGTTCTTAAAAAATGTTTAGTGATGCAGACCGGGCCACCTTTTAGAGGGTGGTCCGGTATTTATGAAAGTGGTCCGTTCCTGGTCTGGTCCAGGATGAGGTGGTCCGATTTTGTCACTGGACCGGTCCAGAAGCGGTCCATCAGCATTAAAAAAATTATTATAAAATGAGGGTGAAAACAAGCAAAATGACATAAATTTCATTTTTAGATATGACAAAATTCATGCGATACTCTTCATGACATGAAAAATCACAGGACCGGTCTGGACCGGCACTTGAAGGGTCCAGTCCAACACTGGACCAGTTTTTTGTAGGTGGTCCGGTATTTTGGCGGTCCAGGGTTGGACCGCAGACCGGACCAGTCCAAAATAAAACAGGTTCTAGAGAACAACAATATGCAGTTTGGAGAAATTAATGAGACAGACCTATAATGAAACATTCTCTAAGCTGCTAAGATGTTTAAAGAGAAACTATATACCAAAAGTATCAAAATGATTTTTTTCTCAGAAATGAATGATTCGACTAAGCAACCAAAACTTAGAACTTATAAATTAATGAAGATTGATTTCAGAATAGAACCTTATTTGCTACACAATAATATTAACAGGAAATTATTCACTAAAATTGTGAGATTCCGCACTAGTTAGTTAGCTCTCATAACCTTCGAATCGAAACCGGAAGACATGAAACCCCAAAGTTAGCTGTGGAAAACAGAATTTATAATAAATGCTATTTAAATGAAGTTGAAAATGAAATTAATACATTGTTTATTGTTATGTCCTAGTCATAGCTTATACATGCAGGGAAAATCTTATTACTGTGTCATCTAATGTAATATACGTACAACTTTGATCAACTTGATATTTTTTTGAAAATCTTTTCGTCATTATGACATCACGAGAACCCTCATTATTAAAAGTTATAAATAAATTTCTTGTGAGTATAGATGTTTAACGATATAGTCTGTCATTTTTCATTTCATGTAAATTTTATATAGGCCCTATATATAGCCTATTGTGATTAATTAATTTACTGATTTATCAGGTCTTAGAATTAAATTTTGTTTAATTGGCTGGAACCGTCAAATTTTATTTGATATTGTAAGATTATTTAACTTGTTCAAAGGTATTTCCATTTGCATGTTTGTAATGTATTATCATTTGTTATTTTTTGTGACAACTGTATTATACGGTAGGTCGTTATAGAGAAACCAAGCGAAAACGAGCGAAACCAGGCGAAACCATTGTTAAAATAACAATTAAGTTTACATTTCACAAATCATAACAATCTATACCAAAGGCCAACTCATGAATAGTCTTGTTTTTGTTATGTTAACACATTCTTTCACCAATGAAAGCATTGTTTATGTTATCCAATTAAAGAGAAACCAATATTCATGCACGGCACGGACTCAGCCCCTGTGTTACATAACTTAACATAAACAAATGTCTATATCGACCTGATATTTACATTGAATACAATTAATTGTTTGTGTTCATGACTTCAGTTTTTACAATTACACCCAGGAAATAAATCAATATTTGAGATACAAGATGTCAATCCATTTCTATCTGTCCTGAGACAAAATAATTAAATATTTTATCATTTCAATAAATCTATCTATCTATCTATCTATCTATCTATCTATCTATCTATCTATCTATCTATCTATCTATCTATCTATCTATCTAATTATTTATTCACATCTGATTATTTATTCACATCTATCTATCTATCTATCTATCTATCTATCTATCTAACAATATTGTTACATGTAAGTCGAATTATTTAATGTATATAGATACATCTATCTATCTACATGGTGGGCATAAGGTAAGTGCAGCTATAAGCCAGTTATTGGTATTCACAAGGGTTGATTGATCAATGTAGGAGTCCTGGAGTTTTTAAACATTTTTCTTCTTGAACAACATAGCTTCCATTACAGTTCATAATCAACCCAACTGATTCATTAATTATTGGTGATTATTACCGAGTTATTGAAAATTTAAATGATCAAGCTAACTTAAGTTACTGGTAAATTACTGCCAAGTTAGGCTGAAGCACAAAACTTAGATCTTTAAGAAGCTTTAAGACTTCATAATTTCAATGCACAAGATGATCCAGATAATTGGCAGATTGACTAGAACTCCTCAGATCATGTAGACCTATAGCTCCTGGGATCCCTGGCAGGGATCCAACATTACTGACTGAAAACAACCCCATAATTCTTTAACAGTTCAATGAAATGGTACGTGGACTTACCTACTAGAATATGGAACTTTTTGGCATGGTTACAACTGCAAATCAATGTGTTTTAAAGTGAAATTTCACCGTAAATCTTCAAATTCAACAGAAAAGCAAACAAAAATTGACAGGAGGAAGCTGCATGACCCCGTGCGTGAAATAAAGGTATTTCAGCATGACTCCGCTCACGAAACTGCTGCCGTCTTGTGATCATGTCACCACTGTTACCAGTGGCGTAACTGGGGGTTCTCGAGCGGGGGGGCACCTGGGGGGGCACGCGATTCTCTGGGGGGGCACTGACAATACTAATTGTATATTTTAACAAGAGTTGGAAAGTTCATATGGGAGGGGCACCTGGGGGGCACAGGTCCAATATGGGGGGGCACGTGCCCCCCCCGTGCCCCCCCATAGGGACGCCACTGACTGTTACAGAGTTCCATGTCACGCAGTGGCGTAGCAAGGGGGGGGGGCAAGTTTTTGGAAAAATGGGGAAATGGGGAAAAATAGGGAAATAAGGAAAAGTGAAAAGGGAAAAGGAGAAACTAGGGAAAAGGGGGAAACAAAAGGGAAATGAACCGGGAATCCACTGCAATTTGATGAATGAATTCCCTGAATCCCTGCATTCAGTGGCGGAGCTATGGGGGGGGCCTGGGGGGCCCCCCCCCCAAATGGATTAGTGCCCCCCCCCACCCCCCCCCCCATTTCAGATTTGAGAAATTTGAAGAATTATTTGAGCAGAGCAGCTAAGCCGACGCTCACTTAAAACAGATTGTCACCAGAATGACAGTTGCCCTTTAAAAAGTTCTAATGTATTTGATAATTTTTTAGGTTCTTTGAAATTATCTGGCAGTAGGCGTACCTGCATCCAAACTTTTTAGAGCGGCCTTGTGACATTTCGCTTAATTTTCAAGATCCAGATTCAATTTCAAAGGAAATCTTGCGGAAACCCTTATTTTAATCTACCTAAAATGTTTTCCTGTTTGCCTAGAATCCTAGTGTTTCTCAAAATTTAACCCCCCCCCCCTCCGGTATGCCAATGCACCTATTGCAGTTCAATGCAAATTTTAAAAATGTGTGATTTTGAGGAAATCTTCCTCTTGCCATGGTTGAGCCAAGGAAATATTGCGCCTTTGAAATATCTCTGGACAGGACTGATTAACTTGAGTGATTTTTAGTACAAACTGCTCAGTTTTTCATGTGTTGCATGGAATTTCCCTATATAATATTTTTGGAATTTGCCAACGGATTTTACATGTTCTGAGATGAATTTTGAGCACTCTGAATGCTGTTTTTAGCTGCTTAATCCAATAGATATTTTTTGGTGTTTCATCAGAAATTAAGGGGTTTTGCTACACATTTTCAGTTCTCGTGAACGTGTAGGCTGTGATGGCAACAATGTAATAAGATAGCACTTTCACACGTACACGTCACACAGAAATGTCCAGCAAAGCCTAGCTCTTTATTAATGTTCAGCTACAAACTAATATGAAGAGCAGAAACCACAAACTTTTATGAGAAGTCATATTGCTTTTAAAACATGGATGATATTGATAAGTAATGGGACAGTATGGAATTTACAGTCCAGATTTACAGGATTAATATTAAATTGTCAAAAAAAGCTAAATCAGTCAAATAAAGTGGACTGGCAGAAAAGTGTCCCTACATATTGACTTCAACAAAGGTTTGAACGATGTCCTCAGTTTTGAGATTACAGAGCGGACGTACTGCCACAGAAGACACATTCATGACATAACAAGGTGAAATATTATCCATTGCATCAAGTTCACGTGTCACAACTGAACTGCAAAGCGCTATTTACCCATGCAGCCAGGGAATTCTGCACAAACTCGCTCTCACTTTTTAAATTCCAAGAAGTAAACTGTTATGTGGTGTTCACACCTTCAAGGATGCATCCAAGGATACTCACGGATGAAGAAGGATCACTCATCCTTGACATCCTTGTTGCATCCTTGTTACATCCTTGTTGCATCCTTGTTGGATCCTGGGCCATCCTTGACTATCCTGGAGCATCCTTCATCTCCACCAAGAATCACAACAAAAAATTGAACATGTTCAATTTTTGTTGCCGGATGAGCAGGATGGAAAAATGGCTACATTGTCCTTAGTGAATCCTGGGCTATCCTTGGTGGATCCTGGGCTATCCTTAGTGGATCCTGCTCCATCTTATTACTTCCCTGATGACCATGTGGCCACCAGGATGCATCCTGGAGGATCCTTGGCTCATCCTTACCTATCCTTGGCTCATACTTACTCATCCTTGGCTCATCCTTGTCCATCCTTGCACATCCTTGACTGGCAGGAGGACATGAACAAGCTAATTTGTGCACTTTCTGACTGTAAGAATGTGGACAATGCAGTGTCAATGCACAAAGTTAAAACCCAAGCTTAATTCACTTCCCCTTTTCATGAATACCAGTTTAATATTGTCACAGTTGAGTTTATTCTTTTTCTTGTTTGATAATAATGATCTTTTGACCTCCTGGCAGCAGCCTTGCTTCAGATTTTTTTCCCGGCGTACCACTCATAGCTATGTTTATATGAAAAGTTTTGAGAAGTTCTCTGCATATATGAGCAATAAATACAGTATCCTCCTTTTTTGTCATCCTAAAAAAATATTACAGCAATTTAACTATTCAACTAAACTTTGAATTTCATTGGTTTTCTCAAATACCTTAATACAAGCTATTTTTCCTTTCAATTTTCCATTGTTTTCCACTCTGAACTAAAGAATAGCTGTATGCTATCCGTGCAATTTTTATTTTATCAATGGCAAATTAGGTGTCATTGCCATAGACAGTGTCTGCAGGCATCGACACAACTTGAGAGACCTCAGTTTTGCACTATCCTTGTTCAATCCTGCAGTGTCCTTGTTCAATCCTGCAGTATCCTTGTTTTATCCTGCATTGTCCTTGTTCAGTCCTGCAGTGTCCTTGTTCAGTCCTGCTGCATCCTTGTTCAGTCCTGCTGTATCCTTGTTCAATCCTGTGGTATCCTTGTTCAGTCCTTCAAGACCATAGTAGGTCCTTGCTCAGTCCTCACTGATACCATAGTTCACCCTGCTTCAAAATGTAACATTAGGCAATGTTACATTGTAGCAATTATTCCAATGCCGGATGGAGCAGGATGAAGAATTTCCTTCATCCTGGGCCATCCTTGCTGATCCTTGAAGGCATCCTTGTAAGTGTGAAAGGGGCATAATTACTCATATCATGCATATATATGTAAAGTTTAAACCATGAACTTGGGCAATTCTCTTGTTGGATCCCAACCATTGAAATAGCTGCCATTTTTGACATGTTATAAACAGGTCAGCCAAACTGCTGTTGTGCAATGTGTCACTTTACTGATACAGTGTAGCATGAACTGTACTAATGTGTGCCTTTAAATTTTGGTGCACTTTAGCATCACCAACTATCCTCTTCACATAAGAAACCAAAGAGAAGTTTGAAACTACTTTGTGAGCAGAACCCCCATGTTTACATGAGTCCAAGGTCTGTATTCCTACTCTCTATCAAGGTGTCAAAGACACGTTTTAGTCCTCGCGGACTTTTACGCCACACGCGCGGGTATTAGTTGTCTATGTGGCTTTTTGGCTTGGGCCCAAGGGGGGGGGGGTTTGAACCCCCTGAACCCCCCCCCTGGATCCGCTACTGGATGTCCCATCAGGGAATTTTTATCCAGATTCGAGCTGTACTCTTTCAAAAGTAAGAGCAACCCAACCCCAAGATGATCATGAGGGTCATCAGCATTATGAGTCAGTAAGTGCTATTTTCACAACAAACTCTCCTCTCATTCCAGTGGCGTCAGTGTAGGTGGGGCAGGTTGGGCATTTGCAGCACCACTTTTTGGCCAAAAAGCGATATTGTTTGAGGAAAAATTTTGAGCATTCCCAGGGACACACTTCCGTGAAGTCTTTTTGGCCAAATTTTCCCTGCCACTTAAAATGGAAATGATGCCCCTGTCTCGTTCCCTGTGCACAACAAATTGAATTGCTGAAATCCACATTCTGCACTTTATCCAACTGGTTTTATAGAAAGCCATTTCTCTCCAAAAAGTAATTGAAAAAGAATATTTAATGATTTTTGTACTATATCTAACTTGAATAGTAAATGCAGTAAGTGTTTGCCAGTAGAAAATATTGTGAATGTTCCTAGTGTAAAGTCCATGTCTGTACTTATAATTGCATTTATGTTTTAATATCATTGTGATGAGAGTATCAATGACATGTAAGATTTGGGATGTGTTGACCTTGGAAGGGTCATGGGAGCTAAGGGGATGGGTCATCTGAGGGGACTGGGTCAGTCCTAATGATGACTCCTTAATGTTGCATCTGGATGGGAGAGAATGGAGACTGTCCCATTTGGAGCCATGAGGCCAGGCGCGATAAGTAAACCTGAGAGGAGATATGTATCTCTGAAACATCAAGTAGGCCCATAACTGAATAAGGGGAAAGCATGTATCCACCAAATTCAATGAGGGGACCAAAGATCAGCTGGGAAGTACCATTCAGAAGTATCGATTGGAATACTTGACTTCTGGCCTTTCAGAGGTCCTCTCATTGTAGATGCACGGATAATGGAATGTGCGCACTTTGGAAACTACACAAGGGAAGCAAATCTTGTAGAGGTACTTTTGGCCAAGATAAGGGGCTCTGGGAATGATGAAAGTGGGATGACTCACGAAGTGGATTAGTAGGTGTAATAAACAGGTAACTGAGTGAGAGCTATAAGTAAGCAACTCAATCTGCTCCTGGGCTCATGGTAAACTATGCAGGTGAATTTGCATATGGAAATGTATGCTGTTGGGTGGAGCCTAGGCTCATGTTTGTATGTAGATTGGAATTCAATAAAACCAGGGGAGTGAGATTCCCTGGCTAGATCTTGCTGGACACTCAAGCAGACTAGTTACTCCGAAGCTCTTGAGTTTGTAGTACTTGAAGTTGCATGAATGTATAGAGTATTAGTAATCATCTTAATGGAATATTTTACTATCTAAGTAAGGAAGGACCTTACATAAATGGTGACCCCGACTAAGATTTTATTTAGTCAGTGAAATGGCACCGCATTCACCTGGACTTGTGATGCATCCTAGAAATGACAATTTTTTTTAGGATGGAAAATTGGACTATATGTATATATCGGACTACATGTAGATATATATAGTGATGCTGGAAGTTTACCAGGGTGCTAGATCGGACTGTTCTTATGCTGGGGATTGGACCAACATTCCAAATGGACAACAACTGTGATGCAGAGGTATTGATCACTCCAACTGGCTACAGATTGTGGCAGTCTGTGTCAAGACAAAGAGACATCTGAGCGAAGGGCCATTTTGAGGGCAACAGAGGGGCGACAGGGCTTCACAGCAGCAGCCAATACAAGCTGCTGGTGATCGCAGGCAAGGGGAGCCAAGAAGCATGTAGCCCGGACTAGCACATGCAGGCTCCCTGAAGCTAATTCACTTGCCAACTGGTGATCAAGGTCCTGCCCTTCCTCCGCCACCCACCAAAAGGAGGTCCACCTGATCTAGATGTCTCTCCTGCCACTGGACCAAGGAGGGACCAAGGAGACTCTATGGAAGAAACTAAGGAGTGGAGTGGAGTTATGCTTTGATCAGTGGCAAGGGGAGCCAAGAAGCATGTAGACCTGGACTGGCACTTGCAGGCTCCCTGAATCTATTTCACTTGCCCAACGAAGATCAAAGTCCTGCTCTCTCCACTGGACCAAGGAAGGACATCGAGACACTGAGACAAACTCCATAGAAACCAAAGAAGAAGCGAGGAAGCGCAGAAGAAGAAGCGAAAAGAAGAATCGAAGAAGAATCGAAGAAGAATCGAAGAAGAATCGAAGAAGAACCAAATCGAAGAAGAATCGAAGAAGAATCGAAGAAGAACCAAATCGAAGAAGAATCGAAGAAGAATCGAAGAAGAATCGAAGAAGAATCGAAGAAGAATCGAAGAAGAATCGAAGAAGAATCGAAGAAGAACCAAAGAAAAACCAATGAAGAACCAAAGAAGGTCCAAGGAAGAATCCCAGCAGTTTGCACCAAGAACAAGGCAGAGTCCTGACATGCTACGGTGAGTGATTTGGGTTGGTTATAGCTGTTTGTAATGAGTTAATTGCTAGTTGATCTCAGAGTGTGCCACATGGCAAGTATTGCTGAACATTATAAAATGTTCCACTTTTAAACTAAAGGCTGTCTTGCCTGTTAGTATGTTTAATGTAGTGCCATGACAATGGCAGTGGACAAGCAGAGAAGATGCTGCCATTATTGTATTCACTAAAAGGCTAGTAGGGTACAGTACATGTACTTAGCCTGCTGGGACCCCTAAATAGGAGAAACCTCTTTAATGCACAAATTGTGCCACAGCTAGAGGCTGTCTTGCTACCCCTCATTAAGGAATTCTCTGTACCCCTCATTAAGCGGCAACCCCTACCAATCTTTAGTACATCTGAATTTTGGGGAGGCAAATGCAGATTTAATGAGTCCCCATAGAACAATGTACTATTTCTGGTCTGAAACATTGTTGTTATTATGTGAAAACATGCCGTTTCCTTGAAGTCACATCAACAATAATGTTATTCAAGAGAGTTTAGTACAGAATATATTTATCCTAAAATGACAATTTTCAATGATTTCCCCCATTTTTAACATGTTAAAATTTGACTTCACAACGAACCTTTTCTTATTGTCATGTTAATTGCTGGATGTAATTTGGATGAGATGTTAAATTGGCGGTCCCTTGTATCAGTGTCTGTGCTGGGCAAGTAAAAGGTCCCTCACATGGGGTAAAGGTGTGACATGTTGAGGACTCCCACTCTCTCTCCCATCTCATCAATCAACCCACATGAGCGCTCAGAACTGGGCTTAGAGGGCTACACTTACCATATCTATCTATCTATCTATCTATCTATCTATCTATAATTAAAGTGTAACCTAATTATTAAAATTTATCACAAGCGTTCTTGACACCGCAAAATACAGTTAAAACTGTTACATTTCTCCATAAATTACTATTTCTGAAAGACCCTTCAGGTTTAAATTCAAAAGTTGAATATAGGTTTTAGCACAATTTAAAATTCACCTTTGTTTTTCATAAGAATGCTTGTTTATGCCATTTGCAACCAATTGGCTTGGCATATCACCATTCTTGGTGCTTCAACTTACCGGCCAATCTAGGCATAACCATAGGCTGGAAATTGAATGGCCCAAGCAATGTATGTTGAAACAGCTAGCAGAACAAAGCCCTGTCATTCACTGCATTTACGGCCAATTCATCAGTCTGTATGCCAAAATAGATTAGAGCCCCTGGCCTGCTGGCAAGACAGGTCAAGGTAGTTGACGCACACTTTTGTTAGTGGATGTACCATCATTTAACAAGACAAAAGGGGTAAATACAGGAGAAGGGGTTGAATTAAAAGGAGCTCATACAGAAAGCCATGGAAGTGCTACTGTAGCTCTAATTGCAGAGTGCTCCAGGGCAAGCCTAATTGCCCTGAGCTTAGCACAACTGCATCACCCTGCTGGTGTTCATGCACAGCAGAAGGGGGTCCCAAATTGTTGCATGGGACATCAAGGGGTATTGATGTCATGCAGTTGTTTATGATGCACCCAGACTCTCTCCGTATGGATAAGAGAGTTGACACCTCCGCTGTCGGACAGAAATTGTAGACGTACATACTGATTCCGACACACCAGCCAATTAATTTATTAATCATCAACTTAGCACCTGTCAAGATAGGTCCCATTGACAAATAAGGTTAACCCAAGATTTTGATTGTTTGGTTGATCACCCCACAATCATCAATTGGGCACACACCATTGTATCTGACAATAGCTCTGCTAAGGGCATCCGGTTGAAAGGAGGATAGTTTAGGGATGACTATCATAGACAAAATAATTAACTATGATCAATTATTCTGCAGTCGGCCAGTTTGCCACTGGAATAAATTTGTTTGATCAGTTATTATACAGTTGGCCGATATTGGCAACTGTGAGAAGGGTGGCTGGATGCCATGATAATGTATAATACATTATAATTGATCTTCACCTCATTATTTGTGGCTGGTCTGCCACTAATTATGATGGTGTTTGATGTGTCAGTTAAAGGCTTAACATTGTCAGCGCGAGTGAGCATGCTGAGATAGCATCGCTGCGACGATAAGTCTTTTGAAGCACACTGGACCCTTAGCCCCTACCCCGGGCCGTCTAGCGCTCTGCCCCAGGCTGGGAACATGCGTCAAAAATGCTGTATTGTTTGCTTTCGTCCTCATGGCCTGTCGGGCCACCCCTGACCCATAACACTGTGGACCCGTTGCAGGGGTGCATGGCTGTTTTGGGCCAGGTCATGACTCACACAGGACTTAGGCAATTAAATAACCCTTGCAGCATGGCACATGGAAAAGGCGATATCAGTGATGCATAAAATGAAGACCTTGGTAAAGGTCTTTTAGGAACCACAGTGTAAATTCTGTGAATAATCGGGGCAGTTGCGCCTGATCCAAGGTAAATTGATTACCTATTGTAACATTATAAGTCATTTTCTAGTGACTTCACCCCCAATATTAGTATATATTAGGGTTCCTTTCATAGCAAGACTAGACTCCCACCTTGCTTCTCCACATGAAGGAATCTATTGTAACATTTACTATTGCATTTAAATTGTCTTTGCCAATGTCTTGTTGCCATGTACATTAATGTTAATGCCAATTAATTAACATACCACATGGCCTCATAATTGATGTTGTGCTTTCATGTCGTATTGCTGTGTCACTTAATGTAATGATCTGACAATTAATATACAATGCAGTTTCAGAATTTCATATTTGTATTTGTCTTCGTGGTTGCTATTATCATGTGCTATATGCACTTATTATTGTATTCGAAATGTCGTGTTTCCATGTCACTTAATGTTAATGCTCAAATTACCATACGACATGTCTCACCTATTGGATACTTCACAGTACAGTGAGTTGTGCGCCGCTGCTGGCTGCATGTAATTGAATTTTGTTAACTCTGAGATCAAGAGGTATTGATAAATAGCCACCCAATCACTCACATGTGCATGTCTGCCACACTGGTCATTTAGCATCTTTGATCTGCCTTGTTGCTCCTCTTTTATTTCCAGCTACGGGGATCTGCACTCATCGTATTTCTTAAAGAGTCCATCGGATCGGCTGGAGGAGAGGAGGTCACTGGCTAGATAAATCGGCACGCGCCTTCAGTGTAATGCCTAATAGGGCTATTATGAACATTGAATCATAATTATGAACTCTTAATTGGCCATAAAGGCCATACAATCACTTATATGTTTCTGTGAACATTGTTCACTGTCATTTGATGTTGAAACCTGTCTTTACATGTATAAATGGATATATTTTTATAATAAATTAGGGACACGAAACAGGAGTGACTAGGGGTGGGAACTGGGGTAACTGGGGACCTTCATTAACTACAACAATGATATTTCTTCTAGATAAAATAAGATTTTATCTTTCCTTGAGGGAAGCAGTGTAAAGTCCATGTCTGTACTTATAATTGCATTTATGTTTTAATATCATTGTGATGAGAGTATCAATGACATGTAAGATTTGGGATGTGTTGACCTTGGAAGGGTCATGGGAGCTAAGGGGATGGGTCATCTGAGGGGACTGGGTCAGTCCTAATGATGACTCCTTAATGTTGCATCTGGATGGGAGAGAATGGAGACTGTCCCATTTGGAGCCATGAGGCCAGGCGCGATAAGTAAACCTGAGAGGAGATATGTATCTCTGAAACATCAAGTAGGCCCATAACTGAATAAGGGGAAAGCATGTATCCACCAAATTCAATGAGGGGACCAAAGATCAGCTGGGAAGTACCATTCAGAAGTATCGATTGGAATACTTGACTTCTGGCCTTTCAGAGGTCCTCTCATTGTAGATGCACGGATAATGGAATGTGCGCACTTTGGAAACTACACAAGGGAAGCAAATCTTGTAGAGGTACTTTTGGCCAAGATAAGGGGCTCTGGGAATGATGAAAGTGGGATGACTCACGAAGTGGATTAGTAGGTGTAATAAACAGGTAACTGAGTGAGAGCTATAAGTAAGCAACTCAATCTGCTCCTGGGCTCATGGTAAACTATGCAGGTGAATTTGCATATGGAAATGTATGCTGTTGGGTGGAGCCTAGGCTCATGTTTGTATGTAGATTGGAATTCAATAAAACCAGGGGAGTGAGATTCCCTGGCTAGATCTTGCTGGACACTCAAGCAGACTAGTTACTCCGAAGCTCTTGAGTTTGTAGTACTTGAAGTTGCATGAATGTATAGAGTATTAGTAATCATCTTAATGGAATATTTTACTATCTAAGTAAGGAAGGACCTTACACTATGTTACTAGTAAAGAGGGTTTGTGTCACAGCGTGAATTTTTACCCTTGTATTGGCCCAAAAATGTCGCAAAGATGGGCCCCTCCAGCTGAGACTCTGGCCCCCCCACTCCTAGATTTCTAGCTACGCCACTGCCTGCATTCCCGGTTTTTTCCTTGCATCATTGAATGTTTTCCCCTGACCTTATGCCTAGTTCTCACGACGGCGATTTAAGAGCGGCGCGGCAAGAGAAGTCATTTCTTGGAAAGTTGTGGCGTAGATCGTTGGATGAGGCACGTTACGTAATCAATTAGTGCCATCCCAGCTGACAATGCACGTGAAGTTCACGTGATAAACACGGTGGGAAACTGGTGAACATGACATAACTGAGAGTTATCACGTGTTTGTGTTCACGTGAGAAAAACTCCCACATTTTCACGGGATAACCACGTGATGAATGTCACCAGATTAACGCTTGACCATCTTCAAGACATAACTGAGAGTTATCACGTGTTTTTCTTCACGTGAAAAAACTCCCCAACATTTTCATGGGATAACCACGTGATGAATGTCACCAGATTAACGCTTGACCATCTTCATGACATAACTGAGAGTTATCACGTGTTTTTCTTCACGTGAAAAAACTCCCCAGCATTTTCACAGGATAACCACGTGATGAACTTCACCAGATTATCACTTGACTATCTTCATGACATAACTGAGAGTTATCACATGTTTTTCTTCACGTGGTTAACTGGTGAAGATTGCCCCTAGAAATATAGATGGAGCCACCTGTACTAGAAACACAGTTGCTTACCGAGTTCCGCACTAAGTTTATTTAACTGAGTTTAAACTAATTAAACAAATGATTATGATTCATAAATCTGAATTAATGCACAGTATATGGCAGAACGAAACTTATTAGCTAAAAAAGGAGCACATATTGGATATTATTACAAAAGACTAGTCATCCGAAATGTGAATCATGTACGACTGCAATCTTTGATTCTGGTAACCGATTAAGAAGACTGAAAAGAGACTCACTGCATCACACTGGTTGTGAGAAATTTTCAGCAAGTTCTTGTGGCTTTACGTCTTCAGCCCCACAGCTATTGCAGCCCAAGTTATTGCTTGAAACAGTCCAAGTTGACTGGCTTGATGAAGAGCCAAGTTAACCAGTGGGAGATTTTGCCTCTTCTCAAATAATTTTAACTGGTGAAGATATTTACCAGAAAATCACGTGGTTAACTGGTGAAGATATTTACCAGAAAATCATGTGGTTAACTGGTGAAGATTGCCCCCCAGAAAATCACGTGGTTAACTGTTGAAGATTGCCCCCCAGAAAATCACGTGGTTAACTGGTGAAGATATTCACCAGAAAATCATGTGGTTAACTGGTGAAGATTGCCCCCAGAAAATCACGTGGTTAACTGGTGACAAAATCACGTGGTTAGCGTTTGCAATAACCTATCAGTTTTCCACGTGATAACTGAGGGGCAATTTCACGTGATAACTCTCAGTTAACCACCAGTTTTGTCAGCTGGGATGTGCGGCGATTAAAGTTTGTAGCCTCGGTGAGTCTTGAGGTGTCAGCGGCGCTGCATAAGCTTTCTTCGCCGAGTTCCGCCTCTCTTGCCTCACCGCAGTTCCAACCAGACTCGTCGCACTTTGTTTTGGACTTCGGCGAGGCTGCTTTTACTTCGCCCAATGTTGTTTCCTGTTGCGCCGCTGATGGTTGTGAGGCAGCTACGTATGAATTTGGCGACCTGCGACGCATCAAGAAACCGTCGGCGTATATCCGAGGTAAGATGCGCCGCTGAAAAGGACAGCCTCGCCGAGGACTGTAACGATGCAACGCCGCATTAAGGTACTTGTTACTGCGTACCCGGATTGTTCATCGTCGCACATGCATTTAAACAGCGCCGAGGACATTACAGGCACGTCGATGCTGAGCTTCTTCTTCGTCCTTGCCTTAAGCATCGACGAAGGTCTCTTAAGCATCGACGAAGGTCTCTTCTTGCAGCGCTGAGGCAAAGTGTCTTTCACTGATGCAGAAGTCACTTTTGGTCACCATAAAAAGGGACACAGAGGACCTCCTTGCTTCATTTGCTGATTGCCCTTCATTGAGAACACAACGACTGCCTACTGAACATATGCATGATGAATGAAGAAGAAATTGTTGTTGTGGCTGGTGCTGCTGCTGCTGCTTTGGGAGCTGTCTATGTGAGACACAGGAGGAGGAGGGCCAGGAGACAGAAAAGGTGGTGGATTCGCAACTGGTTGCTGCAGAGGGAACAACATGGTCACTAATATACTATCAACTGATGCCTGAACTGCAAGTCAATGACGTGTCTGGCTACTACAACTTCACTAGAATGCCCCCTGACATCTTTGCTGAACTCCTGGAAGCTGTTGGACCGCTCATCACTAAGCAAGACACCAACACGAGGAAGGCTTTATTGGAACCTGGTCTGAAGTTGGCTATCAGCCTATCACCCTGCGGTACATGGCAAGAGGAAACAGCTACAAGTCCCTAGCTTATGCTTTCCGTGTGGCACCCAACACCATCTGCAACTTCATCCCTGAGGTCTGCCTTGCCATCGTTCATGCCTTCGAAAGACAGCTGGCACTACCCACACAGCCTGAAAGATGGAAGGAGATAGCCAAGGCCTTTGAGACGAGATGGAACTTGCCCAACTGCATTGGAGCTCTGGATGGCAAGCACGTCGCAATCCGATGTCCCAAGCAAGCAGGCTCCTTGTTCTACAACTACAAGGGATTTCATTCCATTGTCCTGATGGCCCTCGTTGATGCCGACTACAAGTTCATCTATGTGCAGGCTGGCTGTCAAGGAAGTGCATCTGATGGCGGCGTCTTCAAGGACACAACACTTCGACAACTCCTGGATGACGGAGAACTAGGCCTACCACCTCCAGAACCTCTATCCTTTCCCATATTACATCGTGGGTGACGAGGCATTTCCCCTGAAGATATGGCTGCTGAAACCAGCGCCAAGAAGGAACCTTGACATTCCTTCCAGAGTCTACAACTACAGGATTTCAAGAGCCAGGAGAGTGGTGGAGAATGCCTTCGGTCTGCTGTCACACAGGTTCAGATGCTTCCTGACCACCATGCCCCAGCGACCTACAAGAGTGACATACATCACAATGGCTGCTTGTGTTCTACACAACATTCTGCCCGTGACAATGAAGTTATGGACAGAGAAGATCCACAGACACATGACGTCACTGAAGGAGTTTGGAGAGGAGACCGTCAATTGCATGACCTAGGAGAACCACTTCGACATGGAAATGCCTCCAGAGATGCTAAGGCTGCTCGAGACTACCTACGTGCCTATGTCAACAGTCCAGCAGGAAGTGTCCCTTGGCAGTTGGAGAAAATCTGAAGAAGATGCAGACTATCTATTCAAAACAACAAACCCCAGGCCCTTTTAAGGGCTACCAAATCCTCCCAATTGAGCTGGCCCTGTACACATCCTATGTTGACAAAACAAGCCCAAAAATCAATCAATCCATCTATCTATCTATCTATCTATCCAAGTCCAATCCCTGCAAAGTGACGAAAACTGCTTTTGTTTTCTGCAGTGTATATATGTAACGAGCATTGTGTTCCATCTATCGAGCTATCTATATGCCTATCTATCTATCTATCTATCTATCGAGCTATCTATCTGCCTATCTATCTATCTATCTGTCTATCTATCTATCTATCTGTCTGTCTATCTATCTATGCAGCTGTCATCACTGCAACATGACGACCACTTGCTTTTCTTTGCTACAGTGTATATGCGACGTGCACAATTTTTCTTGTATCTAGCTATCTATCTACCTATCTACCTATCTATCTGTCTATCTATCTATCTATCTATCTACCTATCTATCTGCCTTTCCCTTTTTTAACCATAAAAAACACTTGTCCTAGACAAGTTATATTACAAAGTGATGCACTTGTACTAGTGCAACCAACACAAGTTTTAAAACCAAAGCACTTGTACTAGTGCATTAATACATTTTAATTAAGAAATTTATGCACTTGTACTAGTGCAATAAAAATATGTTTATACCACAGAATTCAGCACTTGTACTAGTGGAGCACTTGGTAGGTTTTTGGGAAAGAAAGGGGGAACTAGCACCTTGCTTTTATGAAGGTGATGACTTTTAATGAAGGCCAGGACCGGACTTTTTTTTGGGGGATTGTCAACGTTTTTTTTGCTCTTTTTTGGCTCTTTTCGGTCAACACAAGCTCTTTTTTTTTGTCAACATAGGATGTGTACGTGGCCTGCCCTTTTGGGAGGATTTGGTGGCCCTTAAAAGGGCCGAGGGTTTTTTGTTGTCTTTGCTGCACATCTTCTACTTCTGTGGAGAAAGGACAGTCTCACTCCAACTGTGTGAAGGGGAAGGCTGGTGCTGCTGCTGATGGGCCATCGGTTGACCATAGCTGGGTCCAGGGTAGCCGTACTTCTCGGGGCTCTCAGTCAGCATCAGTGTCAAGGATCCTGGGCTGGGCTGCATCATGGTGCAGCCGGGAGTCTGGCTGGATCCTCCTTGCGTTGGCTGGTGATGGTGGAAGTGATGGCTGCTGGAAGCGTGGGGCTGCTGCTGGTGGTGCTGCTGGTGGTGCTGCTGGTGGTGCTGCTGGTGGTGCTGCTGGTGGTGCTGCTGGTGGTGCTGCTGGTGGTGCTGCTGGTGGTGCTGCTGGTGATGAGACGGCACATACGTCGCAGGAGGAGGAGGAGGAGGTGGCATCTGGTGGCGCTGAGGAGGATGAAGAGGCTGGAAGGTTTCCTCCTGAGGTCTTGTCTGGCGGCTGCGGATTTCCATCTCCCTCTGCTTGTCCCAGTAAATGGCAGCCTCTGCAACCGTTTTCACCATTCGCTGTCTCAGTTGAGGGCTGCAGCGACGTCCCACGTTGTAGAGGTCTTGGCACTTGATTCTCCAGGACTCCTCATCGTCGTCCAACTCCTGGTAGTCGGGGCACATCCTGCAGCCAGAGCCTCTGGAGGTCTTCTTGGAGGAGGACATAGCGTGCATGCTGCCAGCTATGACGTTCATGGCGGAGGCCATGCCTTCATCTGTTGTGGCCTTTCTCTTCCTTGACACGGCTCCAGGCTTTGGCACACCAGGGAAGACTTTGGACTGCTGGCTGTCAGGTCTGTCCTGTGATGGCTCTTCAGCTGGGAGGTCCTGCAGGTCATAAGAAGCTGGCAGGGAATCTTCAGGGTTGTAGCTGTCCCCGGAGTCTGAGGCTGGTCTGTTGCCGGACAGCTGGGAAATGGCGGACAGCTCCTTGCCTGGCTTGTGGACGATGGAGTCCTTCAGGAACCGACAGTTGGCTAGGATGTACTGGTCCCTCTCTGTTAGGCTCTCCTTCCTGCCGGCTCCTGAAGCTTCAGGCCTGATGAGTCTGGAGTAGTGCGTTCTGACTGTCTTCCTCCAGTTGAAGATATCCTGGGAAGTGAACTTGGGTCCCAGCTCCTTGGCTTTTTCCTGGTCCAGAACTAGCTTTTCGTTGCCCTTGTACACTCTGGAGCCCTTCATGTACAGGACAGGATGCTCTCTGTACCAATTGAGCAGGTCGTCTTCTTGCTCCGCTGTGATGCCCATGTAGTCTTTGATGTTCTTCTATGGGGCCTTCCCTTTGCCCTTCTTGCCCTTGGACTTGGCTTCAGCAGCTGCAGGGGCCTCATCATCAGACGAATGGTGGTCTTCCTCCTCGAAGGTGTCGTCCAAAATGACATCTTGAAGCTCAGGCTGGCTCTCTTGTGGCTTTGCAGTCTTCTTCGGAGTCTTCTTTGGAGTCTTCTTTGGAGTGGACTTGGCAGTAGGCTGTGGAAGACCCTTGGGAGCAGACTTGGGAGCAGGCTTGTCAGCAGACTTGGGAGCAGGCTTGGGAGCAGGCTTGTCAACAGGCTTGTCAACAGGCTTGTCAACAGGCTTGTCTCCTTCAGCTTCAGATGAGGAATCTTCTTCAGTGCTGTCATCTTGGTGGCCCTCGTAGATGGTCTCGCTGACAACAGTGGCTTTGCTTGAAGTTGTCTTCGTCTGGCTGACATCTTTGGCTGTAGTGGAGGTGTAGAGTCCAGGTAGAGAGATGTCTGCCATGGCTGTGGTGAAGAAGGATTCTAGTGCAGCATCTGAAGGGTCATGGAGAGGAGTTGCAGCTGGAGTTGTCACTGGAGTTGCAGCAGGAGTGCTGCCAGGAGTGTGCAGTGTAGACCTCTTGCTGAGTTTGGTTGGTGCCCTCATGACGGTCCCTCTTTTCTTCTTTGGTCCCATGTTGGCAAAAAGTAGCAGCAAAAGTACTAGCAATTGTAGTAACAAATGTAGCAGCAAATGTAGCAGTTGAGTGTCGTGGATTCTAGGTGTGTTCTGGTCGAAGGTCTGAGTGGGTATGGTGCTCTAAACTGGCCCCCTCTATATATATGCAGGGTGCGGACCGCCTCTTTTCCCTTGCTTCGCCCCCCCTTCTTCGGTGACGCTGCCCCAGCCGCAGCGCAGCAAGAAGTTGACACGCAGACAAAGGGTTGATGCTAAAAATAGAACAACGCATGCACTCAGGCCAGTGATGGAAATGGGGGGGAGCTCGGGGGAGCTGAGCTCCCTTGACCAAAAAACAGGGGGAGCTGTACCCTGCTACAGCTCCCCCAATGATCAGTGGTGAAATTACAATTATCATGTTACTTTTTCAGTCCTCATGCCATGGTATTTTTGCCAAAGTTATGCTCTCATGGAAGAATTCTTTCTCTTTCCATTTTGAAAATATAGAATGTCGAGCCGCTGCCACACGAGCCGAGAGCTCCCCCGACGAAAATTTTCCATTTCCATCACTGACTCAGGC
Source organism: Platynereis dumerilii (assembly GCA_026936325.1). Taxonomy (NCBI): domain Eukaryota; kingdom Metazoa; phylum Annelida; class Polychaeta; order Phyllodocida; family Nereididae; genus Platynereis; species Platynereis dumerilii. The sequence continues at coordinate 27,982,140 of JAPTHN010000004.1, forward strand.
GCCACCCTGTCTGCTGCGTTGGGGGTCCATAAGCCGCGGCGAGGACCCTCACACGTGCGGCGAACATGTGACTTCCCTCGACGTGTGTCTGAAACACGTGCCATGAGGCAAGAGCTTTCTGCTACGCTGCTGTTGCTGCAGCGAAGCTGTTCTTGGCGCGCTGAACCTTTAAAAACCTGCGGCGCGCAATGATTTCTTGATTCGCTTGTTCTTGCATCGCCACTTCTTCCCTCGCAAAGATTCAGCCGGCTGAAACTTTTTTTCCTGCATCGTCAAATTTCTAGGAATTGCGTAGCAAGACTTCTTAACACGGTGCATGCTGTTCATGTCGCGCCGTAAAGCCAAAATTGACGGCGTACATGCTCAAATCTTTGCCCTTTCCTGGAAAGGTAAGAAGCTCCGCGACAAGAAAGCCCTGTTACGTCGTCGTGAGAACTAGGCATTATTCGCACGTAGCGTTGTCTCATCAGAGTCCAAAAATCTTGACCTTATGGAGATCATTCTTCTCATCTTTACACATGTATGCAAAACCAAATTCCTTGTGTTTTGACTGAATCTAAAGTCAAATTTCAAATTCTGTGATATTTCCCTGCAGAAAGTTTTTTCTGCAAAGTTGGTGTTTTTCAAATAATGGTTTGTCACATCATATAACTTCTTATTAACCAAGTGACCTAATTAAGGATTTTTACCTTCAGCGAACGAAGTTCGAAGAAGGTATTGTAATCACTTGGGTAAACATAGGCTGCGCAGCAGCAAACCTTCAGCGAAAGACATCTTTAAATTCATAAAAGCGATGTTGACAAAATTGGTATAATGCAATCATGGCCAAATCTTGGCCTGAAATTGTCTATATACCCGCTGCCCCACCATCTGCCCGCCTGCCTGCCAGGGTATGTAAAACCATGGAAAGGCTGAACTAGACAAATTTACACATATTATGGTCCAGTTTCATGCATGTACAAGGAATAGGTTATGAGCTGTGGGTCGAAAAGCAAGAATGATATTAATTTATATTTTTCAAATTTTTTCTAAATATTTAAAAAGTGTTAAAACTACCTAGATAGATAGATAGATAGATAGATATGGTAAGTGCAACCCTCTAAGCCCAGTTCTGGGCGCTCACGAGGGTTGATTGATGAGATGAGAGAGAGCGGGAGTCCTCAACATGTTACACATTTACCCCATGTGAGGGATCTTTTACTTACCCAGCACAGACACTGATACAAGGGGCCGCCAATTTAACGTCTCATCCGAACGACATCCAGCTGGGATTTTGCTCATGAAGGTACACTGAAAATTTTGGGTTCCCCACCTGGGTTCGAACCCATGCAGGCAAAGACCTTCAGCGGAGCAGGCGGGAACCTTAACCACTACACCACCCAGCTGCTATTATTACCTATCAATGAGACCAGTGAAAGATCTTTATAGGCAATATGTGGATGAATTTTTATCCAGGTACATGCAAGAGAGGCTAAGTTTTGGGCCAGAAAGAAAAATGATAATTTGCAATAGGCCTATATTTTGTCAATATTTCAAAAAGTATAGAATGACCATGAATCACACCATCAAAAGGCACAACAGCATCATATAGGTAATGTGTGTATGAAATGTCATTCATGTACATGCAATACTGGGCAAGTTTTGGGCCAGAAATGAAAAAAAAATTGTTTTTATTATTTTTTCTCAATATTTCAAAAACTATAGAATACCCATCAATCAGACCACCAAAAGGCACAATTGGACCATATAGGCTATATGTGTACCAAATTTCATCCATGTACATACAATAGTGACCGAGTCTTGATCCGGAAACGAAAAAAATAATTTTTTATCTTTTCATTCAATATTTCAAAAAGTATGGATTATCCATCAATCAGACCATCAAAAGGCACAACTAGACCATATGGGCTATATGTGTACCAAATTTCATCTATGTACATGCAATAGGGCCCGAGTTCTGGCCCGGAAACTATCTATCCGCCCGCCGCCCGACCGCCCGCCCGCCCGCCCGGCGGACGGACAACATTTTACCAAAGTGATAACAATACCTTCTTCGAACTTCGTTCGCTGAAGGTAAAAATGCTGTCCGTCCGCCGGGCGGGCGGGCGGATAGATCGTTTCCGGGCCAGCACTCGGCCCCTATTGAGTGTACATGAATGAAATTTGGTACACTTATAGCCTGTATGGTCTAGTTGTGCCTTTTGATGGTCTGATTGATAGATATTCTATAGTTTTTGAAATAATTTAAAAAATATATAAATTATTTTTGTTCATTTCCGGGCCAAAACTCAGTCACTATTGCATGTGCAAGAATGAAATTTGGTACAGATGTAACCCATATGGTCTAGTTGTGCCTTTTGATGGTCTCATTGATAGATATTCTATACTTTTTGTAAAAATGAGCAAAAATAGAAAAATATGTATTTTTTGGTTTTCGGGCTAAGACTCGGTCACTATGCATGCAAATGGATAAGTTTTTGTACACGTATGGCCCATATGGTCTAGTTGTGCCCTTTGAAAGGTCTGATAGAAAATATTAAATACTTTTTGAAATATTGAAAAAAAAAAACAGAAAAAATCTATTTTTTGTTTCTGGCCCAAGACTCGGTCACTATTGCATGTACACGGATAAAGTTTGGTACACATATGATTTATGTGGCCTAGTTGTGTCTTTTCATGGTCTGCCTCTAACATATACTATACTTTTTGTAACATCAATAAAAAATATTAAAACTTTTTTTTTCATATTGGAGCCAAAACTTGCCCACTATTGCATATACAGCAATTACATTTCTTGCACATATCACCTATACAATGTAGCAGTGCTTCTTGATGTGTATTTAACACTTTTTGAATGATTGGAAAAACTTGAGAAAGAAAAAACAGCTTTCTATTTTTTGGTTTCCAAGCGCCAGCTCATAACCTATACTTTTACAAGCATAAAACCATTAGTCTAATAAGGCCTCTCCCTGCTTATACAAACCCTGGCAAGCACACGGGCAGATGACAGGGCAGCAGGCAAATAGAGATAATAGAAGGCCATGACTCGACCACTATTGCATACATATAATAGGGGAGACCGGGGTTAGTTGAATCGCGGGGTTAGTTGAAACTTGGCCTAAAATCAGCTTTATTTTAAATTTTTGGCCAAACTGGTACTTTTGGTAGATACCCTGTTTATTGGCACATGTTATCATACCTTTATTCATTCAAAATTTCAAAATGCTAATTCTGTAGGCAAGAAAGTTTGTTTTTTGGGTGCTCTAGTAACTTTTTTGCTCAGTCTTCGAGGGGGTTATTGTATAGCTATGATTCTAATCCAGGTGAACTAACCTTATTTCTAAATAAGTAAATCCATGTCTAATCCACACCCAGAAGCTTTTTGTTGTGTGACTTTGAAAAGACTGAAAAATAAGACAATATTGTCTTCCAGGTGCGATGGGGTTAGTTGAATCATGCATGGGGGAGTTGGCCGTAATATATAAGCGCTTTTGAGCAGTTTACTGGAAAAGGCGCTATATAAATTACTATTATTATTATTATTATTATTATTAATATGGATTTCAAGCTTTCAAATTGCCTTGCAAGTCATTGTTAGTTGGAGTTACTGCAGTTAAGAACTACTACAGTGCATGTTTGCATTCCTGAAAGGGAAATACGGAAAAAACAGCTTTTTTTGCCAAAAATAGACAAAAAATTTAGTAAATTACAGTATACAATTTCTTTTCAAATGAGTGTTGTACTGAAGCTGGTGGTCATCATAGGGATATCAGTTATGCAAACGAAACCCCTTTTATAAGAAGTTGTCTCCAAATTTTTATGGCTCTTCAACTAACCCCGGGGTCGGGGTTAGTTGAATCAAAATTTTTTCTGGAAGTTTGTGTCTGTGACACAAATTTCAACAATCATTTACAATATCTCTTTGCCTGATAATTGAGTTAAACACGCTCACTATCATGCACATGCTAAAATTTTGTGTGAATGTCTTGTACCGTTTGCTCTCCAGAGCAAAAATAAAAATGAGTGTGCCAACTAACCCCGGTCTCCCCTATATGCAATTTGGTAAACACTTGTAATCTTCTAAAGTTGTTTTTTCGCTGAAGGTTTGCTGCTGCGCAGCCTATGTTTTTGTTTACATTTTGCTGGCTCTGATATATAGAGCAAGCAACAAACGTTGCCATATAGCCAGTATGCGTATGCTGTCTTATAGTATACACAATACACATAAGAAATTTGGAATCAATCAGTTAAGTTTTCTGGGAGATTAGGCAGTTTTAGTAAATTTTAGTGCAGTTTTTTACTAGAACCACCAAATCTTTTGATTGCTAAATATTTAGAGCTTTAAATTTCACATCAAGATCTCTGATACATAAATACAGCATACTGGTTTTGTGATATTGTAATTACATTCAGTGGCGTCACTAAGGGGGGCTAGGGGGGCTGAGCCCCCCCAAATGGAGCATTCAGCCCCCCCCAAAACAGCTTCGGCAAAAAACAAAAAATGTCTTATATTATGATACTGGTAGTGATTGAATTTAATCCAAAGTCATTAAAAGACACAATTAATATTTTGTGCACCATGTGTCGCTATTTTTGCAGTTCATCTATTTAGTTGTGTGCATAGATCCGCCAATATCTCAATTCTTTGGATTCTGTGGCGGCCCGAGCTTCGACTCTCCAGGCCTCGGACGACGTTTTATAACTTCGGGGCTTTAGCCCCCCCAAACTTCAATTTCTAGTGACGCCACTGATTACATTGGTTTCTGGTCTAAAATTTAAGATTTTATGATTAACTAGGTCGAGACAAAAGCCACCGTGGTGCGGATATGTTTCAGTAAAAAGAGCGAAAAGGAACAAGAGGAAACTGTGGATACAATCCCGCAAAAGTCAGCTCAATGCAGACATATATCGTTACGAACAAGCCCGCGAAGACACGAAACAAGTGACCAGAAATGCAAAAGCAGCATATGAGGATAAGCTTGTTAAAGAAGTCGGCAGGAATCCGAAAAAATTCTTCAACTACACTAGACATTTTTTGAGATCGTCGTCTACTGTTAGCATGCTACTAAAAAATAACTGTGAAATTACTTTGGATCATGAAAAAGCACAAGTTCTCAATGAGCAATTTACATCCGTGATGATTAATGAACCAGAATTAAAAGGGAATATGCCAATTGACGACCCACTGACTACCAAGGAAATTTTCAATATTGACATTCGCGAAGAAGTTGTTCGCAAGAAACTGAGGAAACTAAAACCGAACAAAAGTGCAGGTTCTGATGGAATACACGTTAATGTTCTAAGAATGGTTGACAACTTTGCTTCACCTTTAGCCCTCCTCTTCAGAGACTCCTTGAAACATATGTGGTTACCTCAGGATTGGAAAAAAGCAAACGTAACACCATTGCACAAGGGGGGATCGCGCACGGCAGCTGAAAATTACAGACCAGTTTCGTTGACCAGCCAAGTAGTAAAACTGATGGAAAAAATTGTACTAGACGAACTATGGACTCACATTGATGGATCAAATATCTTATGTTGCGAACAGCATGGTTTCCAGAAACGAGCATCATGTATTACGAACCTTCTCGAGGGACTTCATGACTGGATTTTTGCGGACGGAGAAAGTGTGGATATAGTGTATTTAGACTTCTGCAAAGCATTTGATACTGTCGCTCATGAGAGACTTATGTATAAGTTGCACTATTACGGAATTAAGGGGAAAGTTCTGGGATGGCTCAGAGCATTCTTACAAGACAGAAGACAACGTGTTGTGTTAAGAAATGGAACATCTAACTGGTCTAAAGTTACAAGCGGAGTCCCCCAGGGTTCTATTTTAGGGCCACTTCTATTTTTGCTTTACGTGAATGACTTACCAAGATCTGTGTCTAACAAAGTGAAAATGTTTGCGGACGACACCAAAATCTACGGAAACTCCAAATATCCAAATTGCTCAACTATTCAAGGAGATTTAAACCGCTTGGGTGCCTGGTCTAAGGAATGGCTATTGAACTTCAATAGTGCGAAATGTACGGTACTTCGTTTAAAAAGTTGCCTGGATTACACATACAGCCTTAATGGAGCTCCTCTAAAACAAGTTCATCATCAAAAAGATTTGGGAGTTACTATCAGTGACACCTTAAAGCCAGAGGCACACATCCACAAAATAGTGAAAACTGCTAATAGAAAAATAGGAATGATCAGGAGGTGCTTCACTCGGCTCAACCAGGAAAAAGTTTCACTTCTCTACAAGAGCATTGTTCGTCCAGGAATGGAATACGCATCTGTAGTGTGGTCCCCATGGCTAAAAAAGGACATTGATTTATTGGAAAAGACTCAAAGAAGATGCCTCAAGCTGAGTACTCAAGAAATTAAATTACCGTCTCTACAGTATCGAAGAAAAATGACTGACATAATTGAAACACACAAACTAATTAGAGGAAATTATAAAACAGCTGCAAATCACTTTTTTCAAAAATCAAGATCTACTCAACTACGGGGACACAATTTTAAACTATTCAAGAAACAAGTATCAAATGACATTCAAAAGAACTTTTTCTCACAAAGAATAGTACCTTGGTGGAATGCCTTGCCCGCCAACATCGTCAACATTGCTGAGACAGACCATTTTAAAGACAAACTGAGATCCCTACCCCGGATGAAAGGGATAATTAACCAAGTATCAAGTATCAAGTAGGTCGCTTCGCATTGAGCAAACGGTACACAGTGTTAATCTTATGGTCCTCTAAGCTTGCAGTCACCCATAATCAACTGATAATGGGTCAATTCTAGTTAAATTACATTTGCATGGCTGGCTGACACCAGGTGGTGAATTTGCCACTTGCACCGGAATTTAAGAGTACTGAATCAATATTATCAATACTAAAGTTATTTTAACGATAGTTAAAGTTGAAGAAAGATGAAAAGAAGAATGTAGGCCTAATGATGACGCCTGCTTAGGCCTACATCCCTGTGTGTGTGCAAATATAAACATGAGATCAGTGGCGTAGCTAGTGGGGGGGCAGGGGGGGGGGGGGCAAGTTGCCCCCCCAGACAACTGTTTGGGGGAAAATGGGGAAATGGGGGGAAAATGGGGAAATGAGGGAAAAGTGGGATAAAATAGGGAAAATGGGGAAACAAAAGGGAAATGAACCGGGAATCCACTGCAATTTGATAAATGAATTCCCTGAATCCCTGTATTTTCCCAGATTTTTCCTTGCGTCATTGAATGTTTTCCCTGACCTTATTCGCACTTAGCAAGTCCAAAATCTTGACCTTGTCGAGATAACTTTTCTCATCTTTACACATGTAAAACCAAATTTACCTGAGTTTTGACTGAATCTAAAAACAAATTAAAAATTCTGTGTTTTTTCCCTACAGAAAAATTTTCACCATTTTCCCTTTCCTGTTGGTGAAGAGACAGAAATGGACAAAAGTAGAGGGGAAATGAAGTTTTTTAATATTTCTTGGAAATCCTGTTTCATGTTAGCAATAGGCCAGTATTATAATGTTGAAAGTGTTCTCAGCGTTCCGACGGTTCCTTATGTGTCATTTCAGAATCCGGTAAAGCTAAGAGAAATGTTGACAATTGCTTTTTGGGGAAATTGAGGGTCATTTGCCCCCCCAGAGAAAAACCCTAGCTACGCCACTGCATGAGATGGAGGCATTTATTATTGACCAATGCACATTTCTTAATACTTCCTTCCTCCTTTTCAAAACTAGTCTTTTGCTGCATTTATAAACAAAACAAAAAAATACCAAGCTAAAAAAATACAAAAATAGATGGCCTCATTATTGCCCCATAAGTGGCAATGAAAGGCCTGGTATCAACCAGTGCATCTTCTTGTGTTTTGCTAGCGAAATGAGTTCCAGTTAAATTTATTTTTAAGCACTCTTGAAAATGATCTTTGGGAGGATTTAAAAAACCAAATTAATACAAAAAGGTCTGTATGTATTATACATATCATGTATTCTTTATCTTGAAACATGTCATCATACATTTGCGAACAATGTAAACATTCTTCAAAACCTCACTACAATATTTTGTACAAGTTCTACATTTAAATAGCCAAACTAGAACTGACTGCATGCTTTGTGATTGTCACAGCTAATAAGTAACAAGACCAATTCTAATGCAAAATAGAAATCATTAAATCAATAATTATGCACAAATTAGCCGTTTTAAAAGTATGTTTTTGCATTAATTGCAATATCAATGGGGACCACGAAAAATGCATTATAATTATATAAGCTCTTGCGAGTCGTGAAGACTCCTTATTGAATTATGTTATATGTTAATGATGTGTCATTTATACATTTCAGTCCCCATAAATACTGACTTTACCGCACATGTAATTACTCCTGCATGTACCCATGGTGTTTTTTCATGTGATTGTCACGATTTCGCTTGTCACCATATTTTATTCCACAAACAGAACATCCATAGGGCTTTTCGCCGGTGTGTGTTCTTCTGTGTGTGATCAAGTGGCTTGGAGTTCTGAATTTTTTGTTACAAACAGAACATCCATATGGCTTCTCTCCGGTGTGTATTCTTGTGTGTGTTTCAAGAGCGTAATTGTCAAAAAATTTCATCTCACAAACAGAGCATTGGAAAGGTCTTTCTTCACTGTGGATGATGGAGTGTTTCTTCAAATGATGTCTCGCTTTGAAGCTTTTGCCACAAGTAGAACATGCGAACGGCCTTTCCTCTCTGTGCGACTTCATGTGCATTTGCAGATTGTGTTTCCCACTGAACTGTTTCCCACAAACTGAACAGACAAACGATTTCTCTGCACTGTGAATTGTCTCGTGTTTCTTCAAGTTCGACAATTCATTGCACTTTTTCCCACAAACTGCACATTGGTACAATTTCTCTCCAGTGTGTCTTCGCTCGTGGTGTGCCAGTTTCCGCTGTGTGGCAAAAGTTTTACCGCAAGTGGAACAAGCATGTGGTTTTTCAGCACTGTGACTTTGCATATGCAATTCAAGCGCTTGTTGTGTAACATGTGCTCTGCTACAGATTGAACATTTATACGGCTTGTCGCTGTGCGTTTGCATGTGAAGGTCAAGGGATCTTTTCGTTACGAAGTTTTTTCCACAAACAGAACAACTGTACGGCTTCTCTCCGGTGTGTGACATGATGTGTCTTTCTAAATTGACCTTTGCTATAAAGCTGTGACCACAAAGTGAACATTTGTGCGGCTTCTCTCCACTGTGAATTTTCTTGTGCCTATGTAGATTTCCTGGGTCCTTGAATTTTCTATCACAAACAGAACAGGCGTAAGGATGTTCACCACTGTGTACTCGTAAATGTCCTTTAAGACTTGCTTTCGAGTGAAATTCCTTTGAACATATTATGCAAGCATAAGGTGACTCCTCTCCGCAGTGTGTTATTAAATGCAGAGTGAGATCACTATCCGTTTTGAGTGTTGTTCCACAAACAGTACACATGTGTTCCCTGTCTTCGTTGTTTGTTTTGTGTTTCTCAAATCCATCAAGAGCGGATTCTCTGCCAACATCCTTTGCTGTTTCTTTCAAAGAATTGCTTTCTGATGACTCGGCCTCATCACTCTCTTCTGCTTCACTGCACTGAGCAGACTCCAAGTCTTCTTCAGTCGTTTGGTAATCCGTGGATTCTTGTTTGTTGTGTTTCTCAGTTACACTGAGTATGTTAAGTTCAGATTCTTGAGGGACATCCTTTGCACTGCTATTACTTTGGAAAATGCTTCTTATATTTCTTTCAAACCACATCTCATTGGACTGTACACTTGCACATGGAACACAGTCTTGCTGAATGTCTTTTTCACCCGTTTGGTAATCCATGGATTCTTGTTTTTTGTGTGTTTCAGGAACTTTGAACATGTTACGATTAGATTCTTGAGAAATTTCCTTTGCACCGACATTATTTTGGAAAATGCTCCCTACCTTTCTTCCAAACTCTGTCTCGCTGGGCTGCCTAGGAGCACTTGGAACACTGCCTTGCTCAATGTCTTTTTCACACGTTTGGTAATCGGCGGATTCTTGTTTGTATATTTTGCCTTTTTCAACTTCATCAAGAGAAGACAAATAGAGAGATAGATAAGGAAAAGGCAGCCCCCTGAGCCCAGTGGAAACATCACGGACATCTTTTTCACAATAATCGTCACTATTCTCTTCAGAACGGGATGAATTTGCCTTTTCTGTTTGTGTTTGAAACAACTCCACTATCTGTGTTTGAAACAACTCCACTTCCTTGGGCTGAGCAGTATGTTGAACATACTCTTGTTCAAAGCCATTTTCTGAAAGTTTTTCAGTATTTCGGTAATCCATTGGTACTTGTCTGCCATGGTGTTTTACCATGTGATTGTCACAACTTCGTTTGTCACTGTACCTTAATCCACAAACAGAACATCCGTATGGTCTCTCTCCAGTGTGCGTCCTCTTGTGTGAGTTCAAGTGGCTGTGCGTTCTGAATCTTTTATTGCAAACAGAACATTCATGGGGTTTTTCTCCGCTGTGTATTCTCATGTGTGTTTCCAGATTATAATTGTCACGGAATGCCATTCCACAAACGGAACAAACAAACGGCTTTTCTTGGCTGTGGATTCTCGTGTGTTTCTTTAAATAAAAACTCGTCTTGAAGCTTTTTCCACAGGTAGAACATCCATATGGAGTGTCTTCCCTGTGCGACTTGAGATGCATTTGCAGATTGTGTTGCCCATTGAACTGTCTCCCACAAACTGAACAGACAAACGATTTCTCTGCACTGTGAATTGTCTCGTGTTTCTTCAAGTTCGACAATTCATTGCACTTTTTCCCACAAACTGCACATTGGTACAATTTCTCTCCAGTGTGTCTTCGCTCGTGGTGTGCCAGTTTCCGCTGTGTGGCAAAAGTTTTACCGCAAGTGGAACAAGCATGTGGTTTTTCAGCACTGTGACTTTGCATATGCAATTCAAGCGCTTGTTGTGTAACATGTGCTCTGCTACAGATTGAACATTTATACGGCTTGTCGCTGTGCGTTTGCATGTGAAGGTCAAGGGATCTTTTCGTTACGAAGTTTTTTCCACAAACAGAACAACTGTACGGCTTCTCTCCGGTGTGTGACATGATGTGTCTTTCTAAATTGACCTTTGCTATAAAGCTGTGACCACAAAGTGAACATTTGTGCGGCTTCTCTCCACTGTGAATTTTCTTGTGCCTATGTAGATTTCCTGGGTCCTTGAATTTTCTATCACAAACAGAACAGGCGTAAGGATGTTCACCACTGTGTACTCGTAAATGTCCTTTAAGACTTGCTTTCGAGTGAAATTCCTTTGAACATATTATGCAAGCATAAGGAGACTCCTGTCTGCAGTGTGTCATTAAATGCAGAGTGAGATCTGCATCTGTTTTGAGAATTGTTCCACAAACAGAACACCCATGATGACTGTTTCGTTCACTGTCTTGGTCGTTTGTTTCTTGTTTCTCAAGTTCACAGAGTGAGGAATCAGATTCTTCTCTAACACCCTTTGCTGTGACAGTTTCTTTCAAAGAATTGTTTTCTACAAATGACTCAGCCTCATGACTCTCTTCAACTTCACTGCACTCCAGCTCAAGATCCTCTTCTTCCCTTTGGTAATCAACGGATTCTTGTTGGCATTTCTCAGTAACACTGAGCATGTTAAGATCACAGTCCTGTGAATCTTCTTTTGCTCTTACATTATCTTCAAAAATGTCTCCTGCCTTTCTTTCATACTCTATCTCGTTGGGCTGCATAGCAACACTTGGAACACTGTCTTGCTCAATGTCTTTTTCGCCGGCTTGGTGATCCGCAGGTTCTTGTTTGTTTATTTTACATTCCTCATCTGCATTGAGAGCGGACATATAGACAGGTGTGCCCACACGAGGAAATGTCAGTTCTCTCAGCCCAGTGGATTCTTGACTACCTTCATTTTCAATTTCATCATCACTGTTCTTTTCATAGATCGATAAAGGAGTCTTTTCTGTCTTTGTTTTAAATTCATTTTCATTATGCTGAGCAGCATGCACAATAGACTCTTGTGCCAAGCCCTTTTCTGAAGGCTTTTCATCTGTTTCGTAATCCATTGGTTCTTGTTTGAAGATTAAAGAATTATTTTAAAATGGGCCTAATCAGCTAATCCTAATTTCAAAACATTCAACAGATTGATTTTCCAAGCTCTATCCAGATGTTTTTCCATCAGCTCAGTAATCCATATATGGTCTTGTTTGGAGGTTAAATAATGATTATTGTAAAAATATCCAACATCTTTGAAGTGAATAAGTTATAAAGTATTATAATGATAATAATTATTATTCATTAAAATATCATCATCCATGTTGAAACGCTCAAGCTGCATTGGACAAAAATCTTCACGGACGTTGCCTGCCTTTGGCAGCAGGAAGAGCTCTGAAAAAATAAAGATAACAATATACATGTATGCAGTTTACGAGAGGCATTCAGCATGTTCAGAATGCTCTGACCAATTTTTCTGGTAGACCCTTCTATTAACAAGAACCCAGGGATTCAAAAAGGTGATGTAGTGTCCTAAGTTCATATCCCCTGAGAATTACTACTTCCCTGAGTGTCCAGAACCAGCTGTCGTTAATATATTGTGTGCTAAATTTCTGAATTTACAAATATTCCATTTTCAAGCCACAAAATGGCAATGTGGCGTAGGTGATATGGAAAAAAGAGTACATTTCATTGAAGAACTTGGAAAGAGCTTTAAAATAATGCATGGAAACGTGTATGATCTGCAAGATAGCTCAACCTGTTTTTGTGGAAGGAGCTGCACATTCATTTTGGTGACTATCCTATGATAATGAGATGAGAAGACTGGGAATCTTAGACATACTCTATCCACCAATAGAATCAGTAGTCTCAGTATGGAAGGCTGGATACAACAGTTACTGTCATCCATCATAATCAAAAGGGCTCTGACAAAACTGAGTTCCAACACAAAAATTTGTGCTAAATATGGCTATAAAAGTTCCTCCTAATATAATATGTTTACGAAAGAAAAAACTTTACTCTCTTTCTTTGGCATAGTTCTATAAATTAGTCTGTTATTGCTATCCAATCTTTTCTAATGTAAGGAGGATAGTCATGGCAACATATTGTAATCTTGAGCTACGATTTTGCAGAAATTAAAAAAAGGCCATTTGCACATATCTTGCTGTCCAGAATGCAAAGCATTGCCATAAATTCAAATATTTTTATCATTGCTTTCATATTCGTACAGTAACTTAGAGTTCTTCAGAAGTGTGGGGTCCCAGGATTTCAGCTCTCTTCGCAGCTTAGAGTGAAACTTAGACCTGTGGGGAGCTCGAAAGAGAAGGTTGATAGAAATTGCAAGCTACCATAGTCTATCAAAATGCGTCTCCTGTTGTAACGCCTTATTGAAATTAAAAATAAAGAGTAGAAACATAGTACTGAGATACCAACCTAAACTTCATGCAAGAATGAGACTGATTGGATAAGAACTCACTGAGTTGTGCCTCATGAACCAAAGACTGTAAACTTTTTTCTTGGTCACCCTGTAACTAAAATATTTGTTGAAGTTTACCAACTTATTCATTACCACTAATTTGCGGGAAAACAAAGTTCAAGAAAAATACCAGAAATCCAAATTTTTTTCCAGGTTTTTTTTTGGTTTTATGAAAATTTCATAAGATGGGCCCTCCAAATGAGTTTAGTAATTTAAAGAGGTAAGTAATGCAAAATTTCAGAGGTCTAACTCCAATATTGACGGAATCATGAAGCATTGAAAAACTAGAATTCTGTCCCAAAGGGACGAAATGGTGCCGCTTTTGCACTGATATACAAGCTCAAAAAATGGGTTTTTTAGGGGCCAGGACTCTGAGCCAGGACTCTGAGTCGGGACTGTGAATCATGACTCTGAGTTGTGACTCTGAGTTGTGACGCTGAGTCCTGACTCACAGTCCTGACTCACAGCCCTGACTCACAGTCCCAACTCACAGTCCTGACTCACAGTCCTGACTCAGAGTCAGGTCAAAGTTGAAATCCAGGACTCTGAGCTGCGACCTTAAGCCGGGTCTCTGAGCCTGGCCTCTGAGCCAGGCCTCTGAGCTGGGACCGTTGTTAAATAAGAACATAAAATTTATCATGTAATCTTGGGGAAAAGGGTGGGATAAAAGTTTACTCATTGGAAAGTTACAGGATCTGTCATAAAGAGTCGTCTGGATAAGGGGTGAATCCACACTTTTAAGGTCACTTGAGGTTATCTGGAGTATTTTTCAGAAACCCAATATCACTCAACTGGATTGAAAACAGCTGGCATATTGAAATACAGGCCCTTTTTAAAAAAGAGTTAGCATAAGCGACGAGGTGTATTTGTTGTGTTGGAGAGAAGGCAAAGTGAGGCAGAGCAAAGAGTTCATTCTACGATACGACAACATGCTACAAGTTCAAAACATAGACACTGGCAGATCTAACGATCTGCCGGCGCCAATAACATTTTTCACAGTTTTGCTAGTGTTGATTGAGAGAACCATCCATGAAATTGGTCTATTTCGTGGTACTCATTTTTATAAGAGCATTTAGACCCCCAAAAGGCACATTGTATGGTAGATTTTCAAAGGTATAACCATTTCTGAGTTCTGCTCCCAAAACGAAAAAAAAAAGTTTTAATTTTCAATATTTTTCAAAAACTGTTCGAGTTAATTGCTTAAATATGAACCAAACGGCATTATGCTATAAGATTCATTCATGTGCAAAATGGCATATATACAAGTGCAATAGTATAGGCTAAGTGGCCAATACACAATGTGTGATGCCGCCCCGCAGTGGATCCAAGCAAGATGTAAAGGAAGTCACGTCCAAATTAAAACATGCCTGCTATTCATTTCTATGCCAGATGCATGCTCTATAATCACGTTATCCACCATTCTTGACTCGAAAGATCTCCAAACAAAATGGCCAAGTCAGGGCCCAAAACACATTCTGAAAATGCTCAAATTTCAAATTTCCCGCCAAAACTTTCCATTATCTCACTGTGACTGCATAAATGGAGATGTGTAAACTCCTCCATTAAAAATAGCTGAATAATCACACGACAAATTTCAGATATTTTGCAATAGATTTTCTAAATTTGGAACCGGTTGGAAGTATTTAAATACCTTTTCTGTTGCCATGGAAACGAAAGCACAGGGCACCCAGTGCAGGCTAATATTTTAGACAATTCAACAGATTATAAAATAGGAAAATGATCATGAGAAAAAGTATTTCCCGACATGCTCACAGTCTTTCAAGGAATTCTTTACATTTTAAACCAATTAACTGAAGCAATTGCCGAAGACTTTATCCGTCAGCTTTCACTTGCACTTGAGATGGTCCAGCTCAAACAATCCACCGAAGCAGGCAAGGTGGATGGATGGGTGATTGGAGCTTTACTCCTGTATTTATGCACTTGGTAGGCCAATTAGGATTGGAGGAGGACACGGCAATGAGGAGAAGGACGATTAAAACAGCTGTCCAACATAAGCCCAGATGACCCGGCAAGAGCTGGATACAAACCCTGGACGCAGCGATTGGCAGCCCAGCAAGCTACCACTAGACAAAAACAGGCAAGAACCTTGTGATCTAAACCTCATTTCATTTGCCTTTATTGACAGAATTGGTATTCCATGACTTTTGGTAATAATTTAAACAAATCAGCTCAGATATAAAAGATACAAAACTCAGCATGAAAAATTAGCCCGTGCCAGGTTCCCCAAATCAAATTCCAGGTCTCAAGAACAACTCAGTTTGGAGGACCTTGCATGATTGCTACAGCACAGGCTGCACAGCAGCACTAGGGTTGCACTTGATCATAGTTCTTTGTAGCTGGATTGGGCCATTACCTGTTCCAGGCTGTTCGGTTATTATTCACTGCAGTCTCTGTGCTGCAGTGCAGAGTGTTAGTCTGAAACAATTTAACACACTTTTCCAAAAATTTCCAGACAGTGCTGCTTCATCTTGTGCTCACTTTCAAAGTTCCGTCAATATGTTTTCCAGGCAGGGCTGTTAATCAGTACTTTTCAAAGTACTTAAGTCCAGTACAGTACTATTCAAATGTTACCAGTACCCAGTACAGTACCCAGTACTTTTTAAATCAATGTACTTAATTCCAGAACCCAGCACTTTTGAAAGTACTTAAGTCCAGCACCCAGTACTCTTTGATCTCTCACACATTGAATCACAATTGTTGACAAAATCGCAATCTTTTTGAAAATATAGTGAAAAATAACACTATCATCTGATCATACACTTTATCAATATTCTGTACCAGCAATTATACTCATTCTGTATAAAAAAAATCTTGCAAAATGTGGTTGTGCGAAGACAAGAATTGGTGGCCCGAAGAATCCTTAATTTGCCATTGTTAAAAATTATAATTTATGAATTACTTAATTTTGAATTGGTTGCCCAGTCGGGCAACTGGACTTGTGAAGTTGGTGGCCCAAATTGCCAAATCTGGGCATGTTTTTACTTCTGATATTGTTTGATGCATAGGCCTATATAAAACAAAAATTCTATTCAAAATGAAGTATTTTTAAGAGAAACCTCACTTTTCCAGGTGTATTCAAACTTTTGGAGGGTAGTGTATATAGATTAAATAGATAGATAAATAAATAGATAGATAGATAGATAGATAGATAGATAGACAGATAGACAGATAGATAGACAGATTGATAGGAAGTAGGAACTTCATTAATAATTTTGCAAATAATGGGCAACTTGGATCTGCCCCACACTGATATTTTGAATGCTTGTCAAATTAAGGAAAGTTCTAGTCAGAATAAGATATTGAGATTTTAATCACTGGGTTTTTATTAGACACCCAGAAAATTAATGATGTTATTGGGTATTAATGAATAAAATATTTATTATAATTAATCAAATTATTTTTGAAAAATTTTATATTTAATTGACACAGATTAGGCCTATGTTTAAGCAAGCAATGGATGAAAATTGACATTCTATTTTAAAGAGAGTAATTCTCACACCTGTGTACAAGGTCAGGTACATGCAGTGGCCCAATTTCTTTGCTAAAGACAATAGGCCAATGCATTCACACATATATGCCTCCATGAACATGGAAAACCCCTCCAAGAGATGGCATTGAAATTGATTGAATAATTACTGAATTTATGCATGTATACAGCATACTTTCAAAATGATGCATCATGAAAAAAAAGTTATTTCTCAAATAATTATCATAACCATATTTATTCTTGAAAGGTTAAATAAACAAATTCAGTGGGTGAAACAGAATTAATACATTTTGGATAAATTATTTTTTGATAATTAAAGTAACATTAGGCCTACTTATATTAAAATGAAAATTATATAAATGTTGATCATATATTTACTGCAGAACTGAGATGCTAGTTCAGCAACATAGTTGGACTACTCAGATAGTGACTCTGTCATGTCTTGTCTAATTGCAATCACATTTCTAATTTGCTTTGACAAGTTTCAGTGTCAGTTCTTCTGTAGCATAAGTTGAAATTGATTAATTAATATATTTGTGCACTATCCAATTGCTATATTTCTGCATTATCCAATGAGACTGTATATCTCTTCTAAGAGCCAAAATAAATAATTTATTTATTTATTGTATAAATTGAATTATTGAAAAGTATTATTTTTATAAAGTAACATTTATTACAGACTACATGAAATTTATGATTTCATGAGGTACCATTTTTATTCATTGTCTTTCAAAATTTTGGCAGTTCACTCAACATGGCTTGTAAGCTGTCATGTTGGCTTTTTTTTTTTTTTAAAGTACTTAAAAAGTACTTGAAAAGTACTTAAAATTTCAAGTACTTTTAGCAAAGTACTGGGTACCAGTACAGTACTTTTGGGTTCAGTACTTCCAGTACCCAGTACATTCCAAGTACTCAAGAAATTGTACTTAAGTACAGAAGTACTTAAGTACTCAAGTACTTGTTAACAGCCCTGTTTCCAGGACAACATTCTCCAATGTGTAAGACCTTAAAATATAATAGCAGAGCCCCCACATTTCCATAAATGAGTAAAAACTGTCATATTTTCACTGTATTTGTCCACTGTCATAATGGTCCACTAGCAATAAGTGCCCGTGTAAATAGTTTTAAGAGGGGGAGTTGTATTCTTTCAGGCCCATGTACATGATTATCATCTGTTAGAATGAAGTACATTATAATAACCTGGTGCTCAAAGGAAGGTTGTAGAGATCTTGCAGGTGCTGCCCTATGGTGTATCATCATACTATTAATTCATGGACCCCTTACGCTACTCCAACAAAACTACTCATTGTCCAGTTATGAAAACTTGCAAGTACCTTTTCTCTATTCCCTAGAATGTCCTTAGCCACGTTTCATGTTCAAATTACAGTCACAGAAATTGAGATGATGTTTTCCCATAATCTAACCATAGGCCATTACAAAAGACCCTTTATTTCCCCCATCCCTCACATGCATGCTTTCACGGGTCTTATGCTAGTTATATATAATACTATGAAACGGCTAAAAAGTAATTACCATTAATTAGGACCTTTAGAGAAAACCAATTTGGATGAAAATGCGGCAGCGGCACCCTATGAGAATGAGGAAGAAATGTGGAAATTTAGAAGGCCAGGCATTGAGTAGAAACTTGGATAAATCCCGGAAACTGTTATTTCCATATTAGTAAGAAGATGGCTCCATGCTCCTATTTCTGCCCCCCTCCTTTTGGTACCCCTCTTTGCCTCCGTCATGCACCACAGTGGTCGAAATAGGCCATGTTATTTGGCGGGGTCTTTCAGTTGCAAGGCACAAAGGATAGAAGCCCTTGTCATCGGGAGTCTGTGGGCCGTCAGCGGGCCACCAGAACCCGAATAGCTTCAGATGCTCTAAAAATTAAGTTTAAAAGCATGTTTTTATTGTTTTATCTCCAAAAATTAGTTTCCATAACCCTATTGCAGGTGAATATAAATCACAAGAAGTTGTTGTAAGCTGATAAGGTATTACTATAGGGCTTCATGCTTATTCATCTGAACAGATTCACTATTTTCGGGGGTTTTTAGAGGACCCCCTCTGGGTCCTTCTGGCTTCTGAAAAATGTATTTGAGGGGGTCCCATAAGCATTTGGGGGGTCAAACCCCCTAGACCCCCCCCCCCCTCTTATTTCGACCACTGATGCACCAGTGTATCCTGGAGCTCTAACTGGGGAGGGGGGCACCAGCAAAACAAGAATCCGAGGATTCAAACCCTGGGTTCTGTTGGGAATTAGCAAAATTTTAAGCATAAGATCCATGGATACAAGATCAAAGTAGCACTGCACTGCGGAATGCAATCAGCTTTGACACCTGTCAGATTGACTTCAAGTGCTCTTTCTCAATTGCAATTTGGTAAACTGAGGGTGAAGAAAGGCTTTAGAACTTTTAGAATTGCAATTTGCATTGTTAGACTGCTTCTGAGAATAGATGCACTGCAAAAAGCAATTGCCAAATGCATTATTGGCCTTCCTTGAAATGCACGGAAGATCGTCGTGTGGACGATATTATAATTCAAGGTCAACTTGAAAACAGCCCCTCAAGACTCAAATGATCCATGACACCAACAAACTATTAAAAAACAAAAATTAGAAAAAATAGAAAAAAAAATTATTTTTTTTAATTAAAAAAAAAAAAAATCACAACAAACTATCCCGAATTCCACAACGCATTTTAGTTCAGTTCTATATGAACACGAAATGGCCCACTTGACCACTTGCATGTCTGTATTAAGGCCGGGAAAACTTTTTTCCAAAAATCTCTCAGACTGGTTTTTTAGATAAAATTACCCTGGGGGAACCCAGGGTAAAAAGACATTTTCGATGAATCGGGGGGGGGGGGGGCACAATAAAAAAAAATGAAGTAAACTGAATAAATCAGAACCGCAAGCGGTTTCAATGCTCGTCTGTTAATGTGAAATCTATGAATGTGTGCCAGATTATTACCAACAGACCAATACCTAATTTCATAACCCTAAGCGATATTTCAAGGTTACAATGGGCAGTTCAAGAATGAAGAAAGATGGCTGGCAAAACGGCCACAATCTCGGATTTATCGACATTTTCCTGATCCATGGCCACAGGCCAATACCTGTACATAATTTCATAACTGTAGGCGAAATAGTAAGATCAAAATGGTCAGTTCAAGGATGTCAGGCATTTGAAGTGGCCATTTTGGTGGCCATCGTGGATTTCTCAACATGTTCCAGATTCATGCCCACAGTCCAATACATGTACCAAATTTCATTACTCTAAGAGGAATATTGAGAGCACAATGGGCAGTTGAAGAAAATGACAAGAAAAGAAGAAAGATGGCTGCCAAAATGGCCACCATCTTGGATTTCTCGACATATTCCTAATCCATACCCACAGGCCAATAATACCTGAACCAAATTCCATAATTCTAAGGGGAAAACTAAGGTCACAGTGGGCAGTTCAAGAATGGTGGCCATTTTGTGGCGGCCATTTTGGCAGCCATCTTAGATTTCTCTACATGTCCCCGATCGATACCCACTCTACCTTACCTGTACCAAATTTCATAACTCTAAGCAGAAAACTAAGGTCACAGTGGGCAGTTCAAGAATGGCCGCCATCTTGGATTCCTCGACATGCCCCCCCATCCATACCCACAGTAGCATACCTGTACCAAATTTCATAACTCTAAGTTGAAAACTAAGGTCACAAATGGACACTTACACTAACTTTAACCGGGACAACGACGCCGACGACGAAGCGGATGCCGATTGAGTGACGACAATAGCTCTTTCGTTTTCAAAGAAAACAGACGAGCTAAAAATCATTTAAAAAGGCTGATAAAAACACAGTTTAGTAGTAATTAAAAACATACATTGTGATTAAAGGAGGAGAGAAGAGCTGCACTCAACTGCAGTGGATTACACACTGCTGTGCAGTTAGCATGGGGGGGCCCTCATATAGTTGCATAGGATTTTCAGGTCAACTGTGTGATACAGTTTCCAGTCTGACGGTTGCTCAAATGACATGGGAAACACTTTGAAATGCTGTCAGATACTCAGATTGTCAAGAAAGGCTTTTGATGATCCCATATTTTCAATAAATTCTATGAAATCTGAAAGGCTTTTTATCAGTGGTGTAGCCAGACATGTGCCACAGGTGGGGCAGTGGGTGGGGCAGGACTTCTTGAGGGGGGGCAAGACATTTATCGACATTTATCAACATTTTTCGGATAAAATTCACATGACTCCCACAATGGTCATTATCATCATCATTAAACAAGTTAAATTGACCATGAAGTGCAAGAAATTTAATTATATGTTGTATTTACATATCATTTTTTTAGACATTAGATATTCTGCCGCTAAATGTTAAGTGATTATTATATCTTGCATAAATTTGCTTGACTGAATGCCACTAAATATTGAATCTAGATGATTGGATCCATAGATGAAGAAAATACCATAGAAAAACATCAGAAAAGTGACACTTCCATCAAAACAAGAATTCTGGTATCAATGAAAATATTCTTTCAGTCTTGAACTAGAAACAGAAAAGTTATGATGCTCATCACATAGCAATCATCATCTTAGCAATGTCATCACACTAGAACAGAAAAATTGCATGATTTTTCATCAGACTAGGCCTATAAACTATTCATAAATATATTATAGGAATGTAATGAGTGTCATATGGAATAATGAAAAACTATCTCTATCCTTAATTAGAACAGAGCAGCGTAATAACAATAGCAGGCCTCCTAGCAGCCCTCCAGAAAAAAAAATTGGAGTTTGGCCAAAAAAATTAGGATCATTAATTGTGGTCATGTAGGAGCCTGTTTTAGTCACATTTTGCATAAAAACAAGACAAAGGGACAAGGTATTGTCTTCATTTTTGACGCCTTCATTGAAAGTACACAATTTTTTCCTTCAAGATAAGTCTCAAACCTTGTCGAAAGAATGTACAATGAGCCTTAAGATTTTTTTTTGTCAAATATCTGACATTTCTGACTCAAACTTGAACTTTGTCCTATGAAGAGACAAGATTTGCCACTTCAATAAATTTACCATTTCTCAATTTTAAAAAATTAGGACTGGCAAAAAAAGGAAAAGTAGGATGATTTCTAAAAAAGGTAGGAAAAGTAGTAGTTCTAGGAGGCCTGAAACAGAGACACTAAATTTCAATGTAGCAACATCAGTCTCTGATATGAGTTTAAAAGAAGCATGATCCTGTTTGAAAATATCTCTACAAACACATCCAAATCAAATGAATTTGACCTTTGTCATTCAATATGGATGACTATCTGGTTTGAGAGCCTCTCATCTGCCTTTGATTTTCACAAAGGTTTTTGTCCTCTTCATGACAGAGAAGCTTCGCTCACAAGAAGCACTGGACGCTGGGATTGTCATTGCAATTTTACAGAGCCTCACTGTATGGTTGAATAAATTTGACAAATTCGGGAGATTTCAGTTGGTGTTTCAAGGTACTAAATTTTTCGGCTCCACCAGTTGCTTGGCCCGCTAAATAATTAGGTCAGCGTTTGAAACACAATTTGGTAGAGGACATCCTAAGCAGAATAGTAAAACCAGGTCATGCACCGGACATTTCAGGCTAATTTTATTTCATTTTACTCCAAAGCCAGAGGGGGGGGCAAGAGGGGGGGCAAGAGCAGCCACAGGGGGGGCAATTGCCCCACCTTGCCCCCCCCTGGCTACGCCACTGCTTTTTATGATCCCATATTTTCAATAAATTCTATGATTATTAACACACCCAAATAGTACGATTTGGTCTAAAAAATCACTGACTTTTTGTTTCCATGTTAACAGAAAAGTGATTTAAACAGTTCATATAATATATGCATATGATATGGGTATGATATTCTTGAACGCAGTGGCTATACGCACCGCAGTGAAATACACTGCTCACAAGATATAAAGGAACAAGCTGCAGGTTTTGCTACATTGCATTGAAACTAAACATATCTGCTTTTTGTGCTGAAGATAGGATTGGTCATTCAGCATTCCCAAGGTAATGAAGCTGAATGGTAGGCCTAATGGTCAGCGCCGTAAAAAGACCTGCTGCAAAATACCGGGATTAAACCTTGCAACCTATTGTTAGCACTTTAGATGTTAGTAGGGTGTCCACTTCCTTTTATGCGGGATAACACTCGGTGACACCCGGCATGCTTGTCAATACAGAAGACAGAATTGAGGTTCCCATGTTGTAAATTTTGGGTAGGCATGTCAGGGAGTGAAATTGTCTCCTCTATATAAATGGCTCATGGAACATCAAGCATCTGAGGGTGCCCCTGACTGAAGAGTGGAAGGGCATACCTCAGGGTATATATTGTCCTCAGCATGCATCAGCCACGTCAGGAGCTTCTTAGGTCCAGGGAAGGTTAGTCTAAGTTAGACCCATCCACTTGACACATTTTGAGACAAGACATCCACTTTTTTAAAAACATTTTGTTTGACACATTTGTATCCTGAAATGGTTTTAATGTCTGATGTGTTGAGCCTCTGTCTTTCACTATAGTTTTGACAAACTATCTTAAATGTTAATTTTCTTTGAAATTTCATTCATGTGATGGTACTCGGACCGTTTAAACAGCTAGAGACCTATGGCACCTACAACAAAATAATAACACTTTCCTCCCTTAAATTATGTGAGCAGTGTATTAAGTGACATACTGTATTTGTTAAGACTGACAATTCTATTCAGCTACTTCAATTAGATCCAGTGAGTCATGACCATCAAAAAATTGGACAGAATTAACTTTCTTAACGCCGCCAGATAGATAGACAGTGAACCACCGGAGTACACAATTCGTTCCAATCGAATACACGTGTGCCCAATCACAACAATGCAGCTTGCTGCACAGGCAACGCCTATGGCCCTACTCATGTTAATAGGCCAAATTATGCCACTTCATTTCATGCTCGGTACGGACTTCACTTATCAGATGCAGTGCTTTATTAATTCAATACTATTGTTGTACTTACAGTGTTCCAATTTGACCACGAAGGACGCGGACGTGCAGGTTTCTGAGATCACAAATGGCCTCCTGTCAGCTGCCCAAGCACTTGATGAATTTCAGGAAGTGATTTTTCTGCCCTCTGGTGTTGATGGAAATGTCTGCTGACTCTACTCTGCTGAACATTCAGCAAAGCTGAGCACTGGGTCATTCCACAGTAGGCTAACTGAGTCTGAGTCTTTTGTGTCACTCAGGCCGATTACAGCAAAATCATAATAATAGGATTTTGTTTCTAATTATATGCCTTTCCCCTCTTTTAAAGAAGTTGTTTTCATTGTCAAGTGGAAAATTTGGAAATTATCAGCTACTGCTTGTATTGTGCACCCTTCACAATATCCAAAATAGGCCTATAGCCAAAAAGTGATGTCACAGAAAATTCTTCTGTCAATTATCATATGTTTTTAACATTGTCAAATCAATGTAAATATTTGTGGTGGTCTAATCTCAGGACAACTACTCCACATACTTGTATCCCAAGACCGACTGAAGGTCATACCATGGGTAGGTGCAGTACATCTCTTCGGGTCTCGGGAATATACTGGGGTCTCGGGAGCAGGGTTGGGTCAATTACTTTCATCAATTACAATTACAATTACCAACAAGAGCAGGTATACTGCCTCCATATCCCCCATGCCCTACACATCTACCAACTAGAACGGAGTGCATGAGATGCACAAACGTAGCCCTGCTACCAGTGCACGACATCGCATTAAAATACTGTGCAACCACTTGAAGGCTTGCTTGAAGACAGAATACACCCATCAGTATACACCCATCGATATACACTCATCAATAGAAACCCATCATCGGTAGATACAACTCGGTAGACACCCATCGGTCAGTAGACACCCAGCGGTCAGCGAACACCCAACGGTTGGCATACACTCATCAGTCAGTATACAGCCTTTGGAATGTATACATCCATTGGTAAGCATTATTATTTTTAACACATACACCCTTTGGTACATGTACATCATTCGGTCCGCGTACACCCTTTAGTATGTATACATCCTTTGGTACAGTATACACCCTTAGGGAATGTATACACATAGGTAAACATATACGTTGCCAACACTTGCACCCGTTGCCAACACTTGCACCCGTTGCCAACACTTGCACCCCGTGCCAACACTTGCACCCCGTGCCAACACTTGCACCCCGTGCCAACACTTGCACCTGTTGCCAACACTTGTACCCATTGGCTAACACTTGCAAACGGTGCCAACACTTGCACCCGTTGCCAACACTTGCACCTGTTGCCAACACTTGCACCCATTGCCAACACTTGCACCCCATGCCAACACCTGCACCTGTTGCCAACACCTGCACCCCCTGCCAACACTTGCACCCGTTGCCAACACTTGCACCCATTGCCAACACTTGCACCCGTTGCCAACACTTGCACCCCGTGCCAACACTTGCACCCGTGCCAACACTTGCACCCCGTGCCAACACTTGCACCCCGTGCCAACACTTGCACCCGTTGCCAACACTTGCACCCCCTGCCAACACTTGCACCCCCTGCCAACACTTGCACCCCGTGCCAACACTTGCACCCGGTGCCAACACTTGCACCCGTTGCCAACTTTTGCACCCGTTGCCAACATGCACCCCGTGCCCACACTTGCACCCCATGCCAACACTTGCACCCGGTGCCAACACTTGCACCCCGTGCCAACACTTGCACCCAGTGCCAACACTTGCATCCCATGCCAACACTTGCACCCCGTGCCAACACTTGCAACCCGTGCCAACACTTGCAACCCGTGCCAACACTTGCAACCCGTGCCAACACTTGCACCCCGTTCCAACACTTGCAACCCGTGCCAACACTTGCACCCCGTGCCAACACTTGCACCCGGTGCCAACACTTGCACCCGTTGCCAACACTTGCACCCGTTGCCAACACTTGTATCCCGTACCAACACTTGCACCTGGTGCCAACACTTGCACCCATTGCCAACACTTGCATCCCCTGCCAACACTTGCACCCGGTGCCAACACTTGCACCCCATGCCAACACTTGCACCCCATGCCAACACTTGCACCCGGTGCCAACACTTGCACCCGTTGCCAACACTTGCACCTGGTGCCAACACTTGCACCCGTTGCCAACACTTGCACCTGGTGCCAACACTTGCACCCCGTGCCAACACTTGCAACCCGTGCCAACACTTGCACCCCGTGCCAACACTTGCACCAGTTGCCAACACTTGCACCCGTTGCCAACTTTTGCACCCGGTGCAGACACTTGCACCCGGTGCCAACACTTGCACCCGGTGCCAACACTTGCATCCGTTGCCAACACTTGCAACCCGTTCCAACACTTGCACCCGGTGCCAACACTTGCACCCGGTGCCAACACTTGCACCCGTTGCCAACTTTTGCACCCGTTGCCAACACTTGCACCCAGGGCCAACACTTGCACCCGGTGCCAACACTTGCACCCGGAGCCAACACTTGCACCCGTTGCCAACACTTGCACCCCCTGCCAACACTTGCACCCCCTGCCAACACTTGCACCCCGTGCCAACACTTGCACCCGGTGCCAACACTTGCACCCGTTACCAACACTTGCACCCGTTGCCAACATGCACCCCGTGCCCACACTTGCACCCCATGCCAACACTTGCACCCGGTGCCAACACTTGCACCCGGTGCCAACACTTGCACCCCGTGCCAACACTTGCACCCAGTGCCAACACTTGCACCCCGTGCCAACACTTGCACCCATTGCCAACACTTGCAACCCGTGCCAACACTTGCAACCCGTGCCAACACTTGCAACCCGTGCCAACACTTGCACCCTGTGCCAACACTTGCACCCGTTGCCAACTTTTGCACCCGTTGCCAACACTTGCACCCGGTGCCAACACTTGCACCTGGTGCCAACACCTATCTGGGGAAGCCAGGATCAACAAGAGCTGTGCTACTCTCGTAGCAGAGCTAATACCCACAAGAATTCCAATTTTAGTTATGCCAAATATTTCCACCAGGTGCACAACTGTGCATATATGTAAGGATGTGGAGACACCTGGGGGTGGAGTTCGCTTTTAAAAATAAAATGGCTGCAGGCCAAAAGCACAGCAAAAAGTATTTGGAATGTGGAAATGGTTATGATATTTATTGATTTATGGTCAGATTTGACAAGTTTAGGGGGGTCTTTGAATGTTGGGAAAGGATGAGCATTGTGCATGGTGTGGTGTTTGAGATATTTGATGGACGCCATGACATGGAGACTAAAAGTAAATCCCCCATAGCATAGCATGGGGGATAATTACAGTGTGTCTCAAGAGTTAATTACAAATACAATTACAATTACAGTTAACTGAAAAACCCTCAATTAAATTACAATTACCAATTACAATGGTCAATTACAATTAAATTACAATTACAATGTTGACGTCAAGTATGACTATTCTGCACCGACCCAGGGTCCCGCATCGAACTTTAATCAGTACAAAAAGAATGTTATATAAATGCGATAAATATCAGTTTTAAAAAGAAACTGGAAAATAATACTTGGAGAGAAAAAGTGAGTTTAGAAATTGAAGTGACAAAGGTGTTTTTCTTTTGATTTGAAATGTTATGATTGATCATGTAATTCATTTGTAATTGGTGTGTAATTGATCAAAAATCCAGTCAATTACAATTACAATTACAATTACATTAGATTGAAAAGTCTCAATTACAAATACAATTACAAATACACTGTAATTGTAATTAATTACACAATTATGCAATTACAATTATAATTGAACCCAACCCTGCTCGGGAGTATACTGGGATGTACTGTACCTACCCATGGTATGACCTTTTTATCCCATGTCTAGGCACATTTTTCTGTTTAATTGAAATTAGTACCACTGCGAGATAAACAGTCATCCATCTGTCTTTCAAAATGCCTTGAACCAGCCTGTGACTTATACATGTTATATAGAGAAACTCCATTACTTATTACCGATTCTATGTAAAATTAAACTTTCAATAAAATATCAGAAATTTGTAAATTAAAGTACATGTATATTAGACACCTCCAAACAACAGAACTGCATGTCATCAGAATTAAGTGAGTTTGAAATTGATTTTATAACTCTTAAAAATTGAAATTGAACTTACTCTTAAAAATAATACTGTAAGAGAGCCCTTGTTTAATTTTACTGTAAGAGAGCCCTTGTTTAATTTTTAAATTAACTCTATCTATATATTTTTATTCAAATTGGTAACTCTATAGTTGCTTTAATTAAATTACACAAAGTTACTACACTCCAAGAAGTCTAATCCCAACAATGAAACAGGTAAACTCTGTGCACAGTGGTGGAGTGGTGGAGTGGTGGATTATTGATTTTTTTCTTCTGTGCTGTCATGCATGAACTCTGGCTTGTCTGGCTGAGCTGAAAGTGGGTGTGACACATTGCTGCACTGTGATTGGTCAATGAATCTTAAGTCAGTATACTCCCTGGCAAATACTGGTCAGCTGACCATATACTGGTTTTTCTCCCCGATACTGACTTTACCCTGCTGTATTGGCCTAGTAAAAACACAGTATCAGGGAGAAAATGTGCCTAGACATGGGATAATGTGGAAAACAAAATGATCTCGTCACCAGAAAACATGTCACTGGTGTTACTCATTAAATAAAGCATGGCTGTAAAAGGAATGCTCCCTTCTATCTTTGGTTTAATGTACCAGAGGGCTTCTTCTGATGGACAGGCATCCATGATAACTGCAATTTTTGGCATTTATATGTTTTTTCAGGCAGGGTGGCTCTACGGTGAGTTGAAATTAAGAGTATTCTTTTTCGGTGTCACTGGTGTTTCCCTCAAAAATGGTCTATAATTGTAGAATTTTCAAAAACTGCCTCAGTCATAGGATATGTCCTGTTTACAGGGATCAATCTTTGGCAACACCCGTTCAAATCATTGCATCACTGTGGGAGCAATTGATATTTCAGAGAAAATTGTCACTGGTGTTACCGTCACTGGTGTTACTCAAAAATGGTTAACACAGGTGTCCAATGGCAACATCAGTAATGAATGGTGGCAGAATATCCAATGAAATTCTTATTTCAATGGGAAATATTTCAACAATTATTAATTTGGTCACTGGTTTTATTTTGAGTCAATTGTGTTTTTTAACTTTTACTGTAACACCAGTGACAGTTTTGTCCCAGTTATTGTGGAATGACCTTGCTCTGGGTGAAGGGTCGGGGTCGGGGAAGAGGTGATTGAGACACATTTCTGTAACTTGTGAGTGTAAAAGAGTGCCTAGCTTAAAGACTGTAATAGAGAAATTAATTAATTCACACACAAATTTCTATTTATACGGATACTATTTTCAATAACACAATAGCTGCTTATAGAAAATGTCACAATCACAATGCGTCATCTTAAGGCTGATTCCATTTCAAATCTCCCAATGGGTCCCAGATGACCCTCTCAGATTGCCCTGAAAAAATTCACAGGTGCTCCTATAGCAAACTTAGGCAGAATCCTGAAGTACTAGGTCCTGTCTCAAGCAATTTGGAAACTGCAGCCTCTCAAAATTTTAATTAATTTTTTTAAATTTCGCCAAACGAGCCTCTCAGTGCAACTTCTAACATGAATAACTCCACTTCTATGCTATTTATAGTTCTGAAATTTAGTGTCTAGGGCTAACTTTTTGGGTAGATTTCATACATTTTATCAGACTGGGTGTATCTTGCATAGTTATCCACCTATGAGGCTCTGAAAATGGCCGAAAATTGTAGTCACGAAAAAACGTCCCTACCTTTGAGTGTCTGTAACTCAGGAAATACATGTGTAGTTGCTTTCATGTTTTTCTCTAATCACTTATGCCATGTTGGACCCAGTCCATCCAGTTTAGCTGTCATAGGAATGCCAACATAATATTCAGAAATATGCTCGAATTTCAAATTTTCCAAAAAAGCCTATTTTCATGACTTCTTTTGAACATGTGGGCATTGACAATCATTTTCAAACTTTTACAGGGTGCGGCAAAAAAAATTGCACCACTTGAACATCTCTTGCAGCTCAAACAGAAAATAGCAAAATTAAGTTTTGAGTGATGGGATATTTAGCCAAACATATTAGCAATTGCCTATCAGTTAAATTAGTGTAAAATTAAAGTTAGAACACTGGCTATTCTCAATAACTTACAGCCTGTGCAAAATCTTGCTTGCCCAAACCAAAAGAGGCTGCAATACTACTGCTGGCCTACTGATCATTTCTGAATGCCATGAATTTTAAATCATAAGGTGGCTTTAAGAAAGTAAATAACTCCAGTGAATATTTGGCATAATAAGAACAGTTTCTGTGGTCAGATGATCATTTTGCATTGTTTGCTACTGATAATAGAATGATTCATCATCATTTTCATATAAGGGAAAAAAAATTAACACTTGGGTGTTTTAATTGAGTTCTATTCTGGCCAAGACAAACCCACTGTACAAGCCAACAATATAAAGCAGTTTGGTGGCTGAACAATATCATTTCAGGCCTGCCTTGCTGAAGGTTTTTGATTGCATGGGTTCAAAACTTGGGAGATGAACACAAAATATTTCAAGTGGATCTTCATGAGCAAAATGTCCGATGGATGTAAATTAGATGAGATAATGAATTTTTGGTCTCCAGCATCAGTTTCTGTGCCGGGCAAGTAAAAAATCTTGACATGATGGGGTGAATATGTAATATTATGTATGTATAGGACCCCCACTCTCCCAGCTCATCAATCAAGCCTTGGAGTACCAGCAAATTGCCTTGGAGGGTTGCACTTACCAAATATGTATGTCTATGTATTGATCAACTGCAACGTGATATTTTAACAAGATTAGGTATAATATGTTCTGCCAAGAGAAGCCTAGAGAGGTCATTAGTATTCGAGTTTATCCTCCAGTCCAAAATCAGAGACCCCCATATTCATCAGGCCTCAACATTTCAATTTTTTTTACACTGGCGAAAGTAGAGAGAGTCGTCTGAAGGACCCCCAACATTTCAATAGCTTGACTGAATGCTGTAATTTGGCTATACTTGACAAAAACAACATGTGCCTAAAAAAAACTGACGTACACTGTCTTTAGACCTAGAACGTGAAAAGTAATTCATAAAAATGAAAAATGCTTTGACTATGTATATTTAGATATACGTGGCTTGGTTGCGTCCGAATTTAATACTAATCGAAGCATTGGTTAGGAAATTATAATTCATAGCTATGGCTGGTGCAAGTTTTTTTGCCGCACCCTGTACCATGCATTCTTATATATCTGAAGGTGAAGTGATGTAAATATGGAGGTGTGTTTGGCTTTTCTTTTAGCATTTTGATTTCTTTTTTGAAAAGTTAGTAGCACTTGGAGGACTCCCTTAAAATTCTGCCCGCCACACCTGCCCCAGTGGCCTGATGCATCTAAATATAAAATCTATATATATAGCATGACTGCCTTGGATTTCGGTTAGTATGTATATAAAGGTCATCATTTTAAAAGAAGCATATATGATATCTATTGAAAAAGAAAATAAATATTGGTATCAGCGAAAACCAGTAAAACTTGATAGTTGTGACCTTATCGGTTATCGCCCATTGTTTTCTAGTGGCGCAGCTTGACATTATGTGACATTTTGTCCTTCTTAAATGACTGTTTCTTCTTTTCTCTTGCACTCTCATCATCTTTTGTTTTTTTTTTATAAAACATAATATCGACTTATGTTGTTTCATTTCATTTTATAGACCTACTTCAAGTGCACCGAAAGTACTGAACAGGTGAAGGGCATATCTAGGCCTTATCAGCTGATCCAGTTATCACTGTCTGTAATCAAAATATCCGAGAATGCAAAAGTCACGTTTCATTTTCAAGATACCGGTGTATACTGGAATAATAAAATAGAACTTGACTTACAGGCCAAATGATTGATAGAGATTATATATTATCATTCAGTCTCAACGAGAGTGCATGAATAACATGTACACTGTTGATCAAAATTCTGGAATAATTTGGATTTTCAAGCCTTCAAGGTGCCTAGGACTTCAAAGTTCTAAAATTGGTGATTGAATATGTGGAATTGCAAAGATTTTTTCCGCATACATCAGATTTATGTATAAATGATATCAAAAACCATTTTTAGTGGCTGAGAATTATTTGATTTGTTTGGGTGACCCGGAAAAATGGATCATTTTTAGTAAAAAAAAATCAAAAGTTGCATCATGTCTCAACAACACAGACACAAAATTTCAACATATGTCAAAAATTCCAGCTTAATCTTGATGTGTTCAACAAAAAAAAATCACTATCATGTTGCATGCCGCATGCATTTCCTCAGCCTTCACTTGAATCGACATGGATTCCACCAACCTGGTATTACTTCTTTTTGACTGATATGGTCATTCTTCAGTTAAAGTCATTTGCACCTAGGTCAGATCAGTTGGTTGAACCTCCATCTATGGGGGTCAGTGCCCCCCTCTCAATGTGGGTCAGTGCCCCCCCTTCCCAAGGGTCCAGCACCTAAAAGTCAGGGCAGTGCCCCTCTCCTACAAGTGGGAGGCAGTGCCCCCTCCTGCAGATGGGGGTGAGTGCCCCCCTTCCAGAGGCAGAACCTACTCAAAGTCAGGATTTGTGCCCTCTCCTACAAGTGGGAGTCAGTACCCCGGCCCCTCCTGCAGATGGCGGATCAAAGCCCACTCCTGCCAATGGGGTTCAGCCTACTCAAAGTCAGGGTCAGTGCCCCTCTCCGGCAAGTCACCCTCCTACAGGTCGTTGTCAATGCCCTCTAATATATTTTATTGTCTTCTTCATTGCATATTTTCAAATGTGTGGGTCTACAAATGTACACAGGGCTATAATATATGACATTCCAAGTCCCGTTTGTAGAACGGTTATTACCCTAGTATTAATAAAGAGTAGACACTACAAATAAGATTTTGACATCAACACTTATACATTTTATATCTGCCCCTGCCTGGGATTGGACCCTGGCCTGTGGGATGGAAGGTGGGCGTTCTCTGCATTAGGCCATTGGGGCCGGTGTGGTTGGCAGAATTGTGAGGGAGTTTTTTTGAAAATGATCTGCCACGAAGTGAGCAATAACATCACAACCAAGCACATGACGTTTATAAAACATTGAACAATGTTAAAACCAACCATTATAAAAACAATATACATTCACTGAAAACGAACATTTTTCAAACGTTAAACCCTATATCAGTAGATGGTTCTGATTTTAGTGTTAATGGAACGTTCAACAAAATGTAATTTTAACTTGAATTGAATGAAAATAAAATGTTGAAAATTGATATCAATATCACTAAAAATATACACTTTTAAAAAGATATTTAGATGAACATTGAAAAGTGACTTTTTTAAAGAATGTTAAATGAACGTTAAAAAGGAAATAGACTTACTACAAGGAACTGCTGAGAATGATACAACATCTGCCCAAATCAACAGCCGCGTCGCATGCTATCTCCTGGTAGGCGCTCTGCCCATAGAAGCAACTCTTCATCAGAAAACCCTCACTCTGTTTGGCAATAAATTGAGTTCTATGCGGATATTTAGTACCCCATCCTTAGGTTGCGTGCATATTTTTAGTACCACCCTCCCCGGACTTCCCGACATGCAAAGTAATACATACATATATATTGTTATACATGTGCCCCTTTTACAGTCGCGCATACAGATTCGCGGACTAATCTGCATTTTTACAAAAAATTGTGGTAAAATTGAGTAAATAACGCATTTTATAACATTTTTGTTAGGTTAAAATTTCCTACCCCCCTGTCGACATGTTGTCAAAAATTAGTACCCTCCCTTGGAACACTTGTGAAAAGTTAGTACCCCCTCCGGCAAACCCCAGTCATAAATTCTGAACGGTCCCTAAATTAACATTTTTTATGAATCATATTTTGACATTATTTCAATGTTGATATTGAACCATGTAATAAAAATAAATGTGTTCTTGCTTTGTGTAGTGTTTGAAGTTGGTTTAGAATGTTGACTGTAAAAGCCTAAAAAATAAAAGGTTTTTATTACATTCATTTCTGGAAGCTCAGCGTAATATTCAGGTTCAGACACGTTCGGAAACGAAAATGACGTTTTTGAAAGGTTGTTTTAACATTAGAGTGCTTGATGGGAAGGGTCCAACCATTAGGCCCTATATGGGTTGCGGGTGGAGTTCTTTTTAAATATATGATTTCGTGCCCAGTTTTGGTTAAACAACACTGTTTATGCCCATTTCTTTCTTTAGTAACAAATATTTGTAAGACACTGTAACTCGAAAAGAATAAAATATGCCCAGCATTTTAATGAAATAAATAATTTCCCTCCAGGGAAAACTCCAAAGCCACAATTTCCATCCAGTAATATTTGCAATATATAATGTCAAGTGCAATTCAATTGTGTCCCTGTCAGTAGTGCAAGCTCAAGTACAGTACAGTTCTATCATGGATTCCTGATAAATAATCAATCATGAAAGAAGTTTAATAATTACTATAGCAATTAACCATCAGAGGTTACAAAAAGCATATCAACAGAAAAGAAAATTCAAACGAGACAGTAAGAGTGTTCTTATCGGTGTGTTCTAGAAGATGAAAATAATAACTGAGAGTATGAAAGTCACGTTTCGTTTTCTACCAAAAGGAAGTACTGGTTTGTTCCGGAATGTAAAATTCTCCTTATTGACATTGA
The DNA here is from genome assembly GCA_026936325.1 of Platynereis dumerilii. Lineage (NCBI taxonomy): Eukaryota > Metazoa > Annelida > Polychaeta > Phyllodocida > Nereididae > Platynereis > Platynereis dumerilii. The sequence continues at coordinate 28,016,820 of JAPTHN010000004.1, forward strand.
CCAATAGCTCAACGACAGCGCACGTCGTCCTCTTTGACTTGTTGCTGCAAATTCTGGTTCTGCGGAGAGTTGGATATAGCTGATCGTCCAAGGGTCGAGATGATTGCTTCACACTATGATTACAATTTTAGCTGAAAGGTTCATATCGAGATATTGAGTGGCCAGATTGGGTCATGCACTGAGATAAATTTGTTGATAAAAATAATTTGAACTTCCTATTAATGACCTACGAAGGGCGTTCAGAAAGTTTCGCTAAGAAGCAGCTAAATGAAATTTTCGCAGAACTATTGTCATATACACTGTATACATGTATGCCATCTGAGCTGACCTGAAATATCATACCTGCAGGAAATGTTTAAATCACTTTCCAGCTCCGAATCCAACAATGTGCACATACATGGCTATATTGTTGCATTATGGAAGCATAAATAATAATCATAGAAGTTCATGTGAAAATGGAATCGATAATGACCAAAAATGTTTCTTGAGGGCTTAACAGTATTTTTTTTAAATTTACTCGAGTGCGACCTTCTGGAAAAATTTGAAGATGAAATATGAATCTGAGTAGCAGGACTTTCTATTTTATTTTGATGCGGATCGAAGAGATTCCCATTCTCCAAACTGTAGAATATCCAAGTATGACATTTTTTTCGATTTTGGACTTTGTGAATGCCTGCCTCAAGAGCCATGAAGTTTTAATGTTTATTTTACTGAGAAACGCCAAAAATATCAGAGGAGGTCGTCATATTTTGCCTCATTGCTTCATCAGCCTTAATTGTAGAACAACATGGGTATCATATATATAATATATATATAGGGGGAACGGGGGCACATTGGGACGCTTTTAGCATCTACTAACTTTGCTCAATGTTGAAAGCACTGCAGAACTCAGAAGTTTGCATGAATATCACCCATACTAGTCAGCTTAAATGCAATGCATAATAAACTAGACTGCACCTACCCTTTTGCAGTCAGAGAGTCATAAACATTACTGTCCCAATGTGCCCCGGCGTGGCACCGCCGGGGCACATTGGGACATCAATTAAAAAATCATTTTAACACTCCATTTACAATAGATATCATATATATGTAGTGCGTAAGACAATATACAGTGCATTAACACCTTGTTGTGCCAATAGTTGATAACTTTAAACAGTTTTAAACATTTAACATAAACTGTCCTGGGTGCGGACATCTATGTAAGTAACACACAGTGCTTTGCGACAAATTTGTTCACAGAGCATGGTAATCCACTAGACCTCTATTCACTGTGGCCTAAACACCTGTTGTGTGCTGTCCCAGGTTATTCAGTTGCCTTGGACACTTAAATTCTGCCATATTAAGTGCGTCCCAATGTGCCCCGAATTCACTGTCCCAATGAGCCCCGATATGACTTTTACACCAAAATGCTAATTTCTCGGACACCAGTGAGTGTGTTTATCATGATAGCAATTCATAACTGTTTGTTACGATATATAAAATTCATACTAGCACTAAGAAAGCCTCATTGTTCATGGTTTGTCAACAGAATGGTTCGAATTGAACCCGTCCATATTTACTTTTGTAGTAGGAAAACAAACATTTGCTCGCCATACTTCTGCATTTGGCTGTAATTTGTCTATAAAACCATGGAAACATCAGGATGTGAAATTACAAGATATGACGGCACTACCATATCATATACCTTGCCAGGATCCAAGAAAACCCCACCGTCCCACAGTGCCCCCGTTCCCCCTATATGAAAGCTGATGAGTTTGTCTTTAATTCGACACATATATCTTGGTATTTGAGATAACTTTACGCAGGCCATTTTTTAAGTATAAAAGTGGTGGGGATTAGGCCCACCAGCCCCTGCAAAATCCCCACCACTGACAGAGATTTGCCCCACCAGTAAGTGCCCTTTGATTCTAAATTTCACTCTAAAAGTACTTAAATGTAGCAATTTGCGGTACAGTTGGAGGTAAGTCCATTAAATTTTAATCTATAATTAATTGAATCAACTAAACATGAGCATTAAACAATCTCTAGAAAGATTCAATTAAACATGAGCATTAAGCAATCTCAAGAAAGATCCCGGTAAATATGAGAATTGGACAATCTCCAAAAGATTCCAAGAAACATGATCATTGAACAATCTCTAGAAAGATTCTGTTAAACATGAGCAGTGAACAATCTCTAGAAAGATTCAATTAAACATGAGCATTGAACAATCTCTAAGAGGGTTCAATTTAACATGAGCATTGAACAATCTCTAGAAAGATTCAATTAAGCATGAGCATTGAATAATCTCTAGAAAGATTCAATTAAACATGAGCATTCAACAATCTCGAGAAAGATTCAATTAAACGTAGTGTTTCCAATGAGTCTCCCTCGACACCTCTAGAGAATGGTCATGGTCTAGTGCACGAGAATCGAGAATTTCTCGAGAAATCTAGGACACTGTCCTGCCATTGGCACAATGATAAAACTAGAGAGATTTAATCATGCAATGGATCAAATTTTTTGGCTTTATGATATCTTTTATAGTTTTAATGTTAATCTGTGTGTTTTGTTTCCTATAAATCGCAGCTTAACATCCAGATATTATACAATTTTAAAACATTTGTACAAGTTCAACTTCAGCATTTATCAGGTATATAATGGGGATTATCATCAACAGATATTTAAATTGAACAATGGGGCAAGTACACAATAACAATAATATCAAGCAAAACAAAACAACAATCCAGTGCTTTGTAACCGTTATAAACATAAACACATGAACACCATGTCAAACAATGATCAACATTTCAATTCTCGAGAATCGCTCAGCGAGACGAGAAAATGCTGAGTCATTTAAATCTCGAGACTTCTCGAGAATTCTCGCTCTCATTGGAAACTCTAATTAAAAATGAGCATTCAACAATCTCTAGAAAGATTAAATTAAACATGAGCACTTAAGAATCTCTAGAAAGATTCAATTAAACACGAGCATTGAACAATCTCCAGAAAGACTTCAATAACCAAGAGAATCGCACAAACTCCATGAAATCTAAAATAAACATGGGCATTGAAACATCTCCAAAATTATATCTATAAACACAAGCATTCAACAATCTCGAGAAAGATTCAATTAAACATGAGCATTAAGCAATCTCAAGTAAGATCCCAGTAAATATGAGAATTGGACAATCTCCAAAAGATTCCAAGAAACATGATCATTGAACAATCTCTAGAAAGATTCAATTAAACATGAGCATTGAACAATCTCTAGAAAGATTCAATTAAACATGAGCATTCAACAATCTCTGGAAACATTCCAAAGAATATGAGCAATGGCGTAACTGGGGGGTATCGAGCGGGGGGGGGGCGCCTAAGGTGGGCATGCGATTCTCTGGGGGGGGGGGCGCTCACTAATTGTATATTTTAGCCAGAGTTAGAAAGTTCATTTGGGGGGCACCTGGGGGGGCACAGGACCAATATGGGGGTGGGGGCCTGTGCTCCCCCATGCCCCCACAGGGACACCACTGAACCTGTTCAGTGAATAATCTACAGAAAGATTCTATTAAACATGAGCATTGAACAATCTCTGGAAAGATTTAATTAAACATGAGCATTGAACAATCTCTGGAAAGATTCCAAGGAACATGAGCAGTGAATAATCTTCAGAAAGATTCCATTAAACATGAGCATTGAACAATCTCCAGAAAGATTAAATTAAACATGAGCATTGAACAATCCCTGAAAAGATTCCATTAAACATGAGCATTGAACAATCTCTAGAAAGATTAAATTAAACATGAGCATTGAACAATCCCTGGAAAGACTCCAATAAACATGAGCATTGAACAATCTCTGGAAAGACTCAGCCCAGTTAGCTCAGTCAGTAGAGCGCTCGCCTCACAAGCGAGGGACCCGGGTTCAATCCCCCATCATCCCAAGTCATACCATGACAAAATGGCCCATAACCTTTGCTAATATGTGAATATTTAATTAGCTGACCCAGTTTTGGCTCAGCCAATCAGGGACAGCTACATCACAGTTTGAAATTGTTGCTTCTGTTTCACACAGTTACAAATGGAGAAATTGTGTATTGTTGAAAGGTGCTATTACAGTTCCGAAAATTCCATTGAATTATGTATTTTCACAGTTCTGAAATGAAACTGTGTGAAAGTTTGCTTGTTTTACACTGTTTTTCTTAGTTGCCAGTAATCCTCTAAGTGTCCATAATCAGACTAAATCTGCCTGCAAAATGCTTATGACCTAAATAAGCAGCCAATCACAGAAGAGGTTGGAAATAGCAGAAAGCCCTGTCCATTTTTAGCAGGGCTTGCGTGGGGAGGATGCAATCCCCAGGCTGGCCATCATGTCATTCCACGGCATTGTCGTTTGCATCAGCCATTAATTGGAGGTGCCGTGGGCCCAGCTGTAAATGAGTCTCTGACTTAGTCATTACCCACGGTAAATAACGTCTACCTTTACCTACAATCTCAGGAAAGATTCAATTTTAAAAACATGAGCATTGAACAATCTCTAGAAAGATTAAATTAAACATGAGCATTGAAAAATCTCTAGAAAGGTTAAATTAAACATGAGCATTGAACAATCCCTGGAAAGACTCCAATAAACATGAGCATTGAACAATCTCTGGAAAGATTCAGCCCAGTTAGCTCAGTCAGTAGAGCGCTCGCCTCACAAGCGAGGGACCCGGGTTCAATCCCCAGGCTGGCCATCATGTCATTCCACGGCATTGTCGTTCGCATCAGACATTAATTGGAGGTGTCGTGGGCCCAGCTGTAAATAAGTCTCTGACTTAGTCGTTACCCACGGTAAATAACGTCTACCTTTACCTACAATCTCAGGAAAGATTCAATTTTAAAAACATGAGCATTGAAAATCTCTAGAAAGATCCAATTAAACATGAGCATTGAACAATCTCTGGAAAGATTCCAAGAAACATGATCATTAAGCAATCTCAAGCAAGATTCAAATAAACATCGAGCTTTGGACAATGGACAATCTCCTGAAAGACTCCATTTAACATGAGCAAATTCATTGAGTATTGAAACATCTTCAGTTCAAAAGATTCCAAACATAAGCATCGAACAATATCACCTTGTAACAGGTAAGAACAATTCTAAAAAAATTAAATGCATTTCACAACCCGAGGAGAGACAGTTTCATGACCGCAGAAGGGTTGATATTAATAATAATCATATTGTTGTGTCAGGCACCAGTGAATGTATTGCTTTGCTTTTTACAGGCCTTATATATGTTGCAATGAAACGCTTACTATAAAGAGCTTTTTTTCCAAAGGCATTATTATGAAGTGGTTAATCTCTGAAATCTCAAAAAATGACATAAATTTTATGGTCACAGTTTCAAATTGTTGCTTTTGTTTTCGCAATTGCACAGGGAAAATTGTGTGTTGAAGGGTCGTTTCACAGTTAAGGCAATTCCATTGTATTACCAATTTTGACAGTTGTAAAATTAATCTGACTGCTTCTTTACAAGTTTAACACGGTTTTGTTTTTCTTTGTGGCACATTATCCCCTAATTGTCCACAATCGTGGGCGACAATAAGCTCAAAATCTCTTGGGTAAAAAAGCTCTATTTAATGTGAATACCATGCACTCATGTGTCTTCCAACCATTTTAAAACTTCCTAATTGTTTAGTGGTCAAAACATTTTACTTTTTAGAACATTCTACCCTTCCTCTGTGTGTCTGTCTCGCCTGTTGGACTATATATAAATCAACAATGACGTAGACCACGTGACTTTTTGAGATAAGTAGCCCCATATTCACATATAAGGACTATTTGTGGGACATTGTCACAAATCAGATCTGCACCATGGCAAGCACAGCCACAAGAAGGATTGATACGATAGCTGGGCAACTCGGAGGAGGAGGTAAGCTTCACTTTACTTTAATTTTGATGAAAAATGTTAAGATGACTGTGAAATTGTGAATGAAATCCGTTAATTTTAATGGTTGTTATTAACAATCAGGTATTTGCTAAGGAAGTGGACTAAAATTATTTTATATTAATCTTTTGATGAAAAAAAAAGTAATCTTTGAGAGGTTACAGAAATTAATTCAATGAATAATTACCAATAATATATATATATAGGTCTATATGATATTGCAAAGCTATTGGGCTACTTTTTAAAATGAATTGTAAGATTGATGAAAAATATTTTAAAAAGACTTGCATAAGCTTAATATGAGAAAGGAAAACTTACATGAAAAAAGATAAAGGAAACTTTGAGAAAGGAAGTATTGAAACTATCAAATTTACTACGAGGAGCAATATGTTTATATTATGTATTAAAGGAGAAACTTCTACAATAAGAAGCAATAAGCTTATATATTAAAAGAAAAGCTTCTCGAGAGGCAAATATAAAAAAGAAATTAATTAGTGAGATATTTTTGCAAAAGCTACTTATATATCAGGCAATTTGGAGGAGTTGAATAGTTAAATTTGTAATAATTTTAAATTAAGATACATTTTCAGGGAGTTAGCTTAATGCATGAAAATAGACTTATTGTCTGGATTCAAAATAAAAAATTTATCGTGATGAAGTTTCAACTTTATTTCACAAGAAATATTATATTTTGAGATACTTTTATATTGTTTAGTTTACTGAATAAGGTGACAGTCCAACATGTTTGACTTCAAGTAATGTGGGACTGCTGTCTAAAGTCCGTATATTTGACTATCAGGTATCACATATATATGATATGGGACAAAAATGAGGTTAAATTTACACGAAAAAGAAAATGTGTGACAACAGCTGGGTCAGCTGATTTTGCTATGATGAAGACTGGTCTGGGCCTGGGGAGGGGAGGGGGGTAGCCTACTCAAAATTTTTTCTGATGGAGATTCTAGGCTGGAAGTTCGGCAACCAGACCCGGTGCTAGGCTGTCGGTCGTCGTGAATATACCCTGACTCCAGGAAATGGTATTTGCCTGCAGGTTAGGGGGTCAAAATATAGTAAAAACTACATTTCAGCCGGAGTATTCTAGGCATTTTATGAACAGTTGGAGATAAAAAAAGTTGGGATTTTGGAAAAAAAGTTAATTATAAAAAGAGTCAGAATGTCATTTTCATTTCTCTTGCATTGGCTAAAAAAGGACTACGCCTATTTCTCAATAAATTTAATAACAGAACCTCATTTTGTTCAAACAGAGACTGGAATTTATAAAGGAAGCATGTTACTGTCTCATTACATTCTAACTGGAGGTTAATTGAAGGTTTCTTTTCTGAAATCGCTGGCCATTTTTAAATTTAAGAATCAAAGCTGAGGGGAATTGGCCCACCAGCCCAGGGCTGTAAAATCCCACACCACTGAGATTTGCCCACCATGCAGTAAGTGCCCTTTGATTCCAAATGTGGCTTCAAATTACTAAAATGTAGCGAATTGCAGTGAGTACCACTGGAACTCAGTCTGAATTGTGTATTTGTCGGAACAGATGAAATTTGAAATTTTTGGAGCCATGCACGTCAATTTCTGTGACAATAATAAAATGCCCTCTTTGGACAAAATTTGTCGCTGAAATTTGCAGGGCTTTGGAGTTGGGTGATAAGTGAACCAACTCAGACTCCCGACTTCTTTGGCTTTCTGAAAATCTGAAAAACGACTCAGACTCCGACTCCTTGAGTCTCCTGAATTACGACTCCGATTCCCGACTCCGCTTATCGGCATAATTGCTCCTAAATATTACATGGTTAACAGAGAAGAAAAAGTAATTCTAAAAAGTTTCCATAGGATTTTGTACATGAATACTTGCTTTGGAAGTTTATGTAAAATTTGGGATTCATTAAAAATTTTTGTAACTGTGTTTTTGTATATCAAATTAATTATTTTCAGGAGTCAGGAGTCACCAATTTAATTTTTTACTCCGACTCCACCTGAAAATCAATTTTCAACTCCGACTCCGACTCCACCCAAAAACCTCCGGCTCCCAACTCCGACTCCAAAGCCCTGGAAATTTGCTTAAAGTCTGAGTGCCCCCTTGATTTGGCCAAAATTTGCAATCCCACATATTAAGAATGAATGATACACATACTTTCATTCCTAAGTCATAGTCAAGCCAGAAAACATCATCCTATGCTGTTACATAAGATTAATCATACCAACTGGATGCGGAGTGGCACGCCGTATTTTGAATTTAGCTGTCAGCTGACTTCACCAGCAGCTGAGCAGCTAAGCTAAAAATAGCACAGTGATGTCACAATGGTTTCCCCAGGCAGCTCTCTGCTGCTGCCATGCTGCTGTTGTGTCGTAACCGACATTTTCAGCAGTGTTCAGTTGTTAAAACTTTTCAAGTTGGATTAGAAGAGATACCATTGACCTGAGGTCACTTCACTTGGCAGAAATAATATATTTGGTATGTAACCTTGCAGCAGATAGAGAGATTAAATGTGTTTGTCATAATTCATATCAAGGGGGCACACTGACTTTAAACACACCCTGCCAAGAAAACCCCTGCCCACACAGCCTGCGAAAGTCACTATTTGGGGTAAAAGTTGCATATTCATGAGCTACTGGCCAGTGGATGTCATTTCTAACAAATGACATTCCTGTGGTTGTAAAATGGTGAGGAAAATGGTGTTGTACTTTCTAAGGAGAGTTTATCTCATAATCTCTGTCTAATACTCAATGTAGACCATTTGTTATCCATTTAGTGCAACCTTGCTATTGAGAGGTAGATTTTCTAAAAGACATCCTAATAAAGATTTCTGGTATTTGAAATGGAAAGGTCACATAAATTATACCCTTAACGTTTTCTCATACCGTTAGCTGATTGGCTGAGAGAGTCAACTACAGTTTGTCTCACAACATGCCGCGAACTGGTGTTTGGCCAGATTGCTCCTCATCTATACATAGGTGACACAGCAGAAATACTCAGGGGTAGAGTAGGTTGGGGCAAGAAGCGTTAGGTGAGAGGCCCCCCCAGAGTTATATCTAAACTTAAATTTTTGGTGCTTTTTCTTATTGATAGGATTGAAGCTAGAGGCTTTTTAGGTGCTGTCACAAATTTTCAGGTCAAACAGCACCGAACCATAGTAGTAATTAAAGAAACAAAAAAAGGTGCATGGTTTTTGTAACTTTGATTAAATCTTTGAAAGTGGTTGTCAGAAATAACTTTGGAAATTTTTAAAAGTATAATGGATATCTGCATTGCCTCACTTTATGGCCATCACATAAATATGATTTGGATCATGTTTTTTGCATTTTAGCTCAAAATATAGAGGTCAAATTAAAATATGTGCTTTTGGGGCGAGAGGCTCCATAAGGTATGGGGCATGAGGCCCCCTTCACTGAGGCCTCGAAGCTGCTTCAGGAAACATTTAATAATGTGTACTTTAACTTAAATCTTGATAGAATAGCTAATTGAAATAGAAAAAAATTGGCTGAAATTGAAACAGGTAAAAAAAATAAATAAATAAATGTATGAACAGAAAAATTCTGAAATTCAGAAAAAGCGAACAGAATACCTTAAATTGTCTGAAATTGAAACAGGTAAAAATAAATAAATAAATAAATGTATGAACAGAAAAATTCTGAAATTCAGAAAAAGCGAACAGAATACTTTAAAAATGATAGAAGAACCCCTAGTAAATAACTTTCAAGCTGAATGCGCTCGCAAAAAAATTGCCATAGGATTATAATCCTTTATTAAAATTGGTAAAGATTTGTTTCACTAATTATAAGTAGAGTCAAGTGATCCCTTCCTGGCAGCATAAGCATTCAAATAATCAACCACAAAAAGTAGGTCAAATCGCACCTCGAAGTTTAGGGGGGCTACATGCCCCGCGCTACTCTAAAGCAAATTTGCAATTTTGTCACATTTTTGTTATGTTTTGCTGCTGTTTTTGTCAGATTTTTTATGACGCACACTCATTCCAGAAATGAGACAGACTGTAGGTCAAAATCTGAAATAGTGACTGAAGCTGGCCATGTGGACAGTGTAGCTGCATGGGACTATATACTCAAACAATGCACAGTGAAAAATGTTCTATTACAACGTGCGGATCAACCTCCCAAAATAAAGGATCCACGAAGAGGTTCAAAACAGTAAGAAAAGGTTCTTCGCAGAGTTGAATAGGTTCCAAGTCACTGGAGCTGAGCTGTCTCATCTTTGAAGCAGTGTGCACGTCTGTCGAGGTCTTCTATGAAATCCGTGTGGTTCCTTGTCTCTGGAGACTGCGACGAAGTCATTTAATACATGCAAGCTAAAATGAATAGAAATGCCAAGGTGTGTGAGCAAATTCCTTGTGGCTGATATTTTGGTTGATGAACCGTTGATCATCCAAAAAATTACCATGTCGGTATACTGACCATATTTTACTTGGCATGCAACATTCAAGCACACTGATAACCTAATGTAATGTTTCAGATATGTCAGACATGGTAACAAATTTGAGACGATACCGGCCAGTCTGCAATTCGCACTTGCCTTATTTCAGCATCTTACATGTGGAATATACCTTAAAAATAACACGCTAAGGGAACGTTCAGAATTTATGACTGGGGGGGGTTGGAGTTTTGGCCGAGGGGGTGCTAACTTCTCACACGTGTTTCAAGGGGGGGGCATTAATTTTTGACAACACTTCCAAGGGGGGGTAAGAAATTTTAACAGAGAAAAAATGTTAAAAAACACGCATAAACTCATTTTATTTGGACTTATTTACGTACAAATGTCCGCGAAATGACGCGAATCTGTACGCGCATTGTTGTATAACAGTATATAATATTATGTGTGTATTGCTTTGTATGTCGAGAGGGGGCGGGGTACTAAAAATACGCGTGAAACCTAAGGGTGGGGTACAAAAAATCCGCATGAAACTCAAGGGGGGGTATCAATTTTTGGCGGGAAGTTCCAGCAAAACTCCCACCCCCCCCCAGTCGTAAATTCTGAACCGTCCCTAAAGCTTCTATTTTCATCTTTTTTCATAGATCTACCTAAATTTTCAGCACATCTTATATTGCAATTAATTATGGTGTATGTATGTTGTACACAGAAATTGACAGAATATGGATGTAACTTCTCAGCATGACAATGCATATATCCCAAGTTTTACATAATACTAATAGTGTGACAAATTGTTTCCAGTGCTAAGTAGGTTACATAAGTTGCGCTCTTGCTTCACTCATGAGGGCAGTTTTACAGTATCTGCACTCAAAGTGTCTCATGGGGGGTCAAAATAAAGGTTTGTAAATGAGAATTTCCTTCATGCTATCATGAAATGAACATATTAAAGATTCATAAATCAACAAGAACACATGTGATTTGTTGGTTTATAACCAAATTGCCACTCCATAAAGTAGGCAAGGTTTGAATTTTTGAAAAAAATGTTTATCAGAAAAAATGTCCATGTGAATACTAATTTAACCATTTTAGCAATGGAAATCCAGCCATCTTGTTGCATGGAACCCCCAAAAGCCATACAAAACTTAAATTTTGATGAAATATGGCAGAACTTTATTTCCAACGATTTTTATGACGAAATTAAAGAAATTAAATATTCCTTACTCTCAAAGTTTATGTTTTAGAGTGTTTAGTAAGGTTTTAGTCTCATTAGACACGTGATTGCCAAGATAAATAATGCTTAGGCATCATACTAACTCAAAGTCAAGTTTTGTTGCTGTGGGATTTGAATTCATAGTGTTTCCTTTGAGTGAAAGACCATGTTCTAGAGAGAAAAATCTCCGAAAATGACCCAAAATTAAGGCTCAGAAAAAAAATCAGCTTGAATTGCTCCATAAACAAGATATTTACACATTATCTTGTTTAGTCATTCTGTTATTTGCGAAAAATTGCAGTTATAATGATATATTACATAAAATAAGTGCCTTTTACTCTCAAGTTTGATTTTCTCATAATAGTGCAATTTAATACTCTAAAAACATATATCTTTATTTTATATATTTATAAATACCCTTTTTTGGCATCCTGGTTAAATTATTTATTTTAGCCATGTTCTTTTCTTTAATGAATCCAGTGTTAAAAGACTTGAATCAGAGCGAAACTTATGATGTACTGGAGAGGACATTTTGTGACATAATGAATTTCAATTTCTGAGAAAATGTATGTGCATTGCCTGGATATCTTTTCAACTTGCATTTGTCACATTGATGTAGAGGCACACAGTCGAGAAAAGAAAACACAAATAGCTTGTTTTTTCCTTCCGAATCCTGAGTGTTTTTTCCTCGTACTGGATAGGACACATTTTTTTGACATCATATTCAAGCCTCAAATTCCGAAAACATGGTATAGATTCTGGAATGAATCTTTTTGATTTACCTTGAGACATGTCTCCAGCTACAAAATTGACACAAACGGTAGATACAGTCTTTGATACTGATTCATAACAGCATATGCAGTAATAAATGGTCCATCGAAGACAAACTTTTTGACACATGCCATTTTCTACATTGTGGGAGACAGCTCCTTTCGTATATAACTTATTCACATGAAACCTGTTGTATTTTATGCCCAAGACATAGGTCCAGACAGGCATCATTAACATGAATCACAACTGCCTCCATTTGCTTTTCTGTGTTGCCATAAAAATATCCGAAACTGCCCCAAAAAAGTGCAAAAATTGGTCATAAATCGCCTGCTGTATCAAAACTGTATCAAAACTAAGTATCATAGCAAGGTAAAATTTGGTACACATATACTTCAATGTAGTACTAGACTGGCACCAAGACAAATTTCTGTGTACATGTCATACTTTTCTCAGAGTAATTGCTTAAAGACGAAAAATCGGTTGAGTGCAAATACCGTAAAACTGCCCATGAGGAAACTTCCAGAAATGTGTCACAGAAAGAAAAAAAACAAACTGAAAATCAAATGACATTTGTAACCATGGCACATCACGGGTCATAACCAGGGTTAAAAAAGAAAAAGAAATTCATTCAAAAAAAGCTAAACTAAAAGTCATAACTTATAAAAAGAGCGGGAAGCAAGAGCAATTTTAATTCCCTGTCCCCTATCTAATATATTAATGTGCAACCTGGGATACATGACGTCACATGATTCACATCATGCATTTCCCTTTATTTCGGCCTTCATTTCCATGAATTTTGACATAGCCCTGCAGATGCATTATCATTTTCTCTATCTAATTTTTTCCATCACAGAAGTGCACCAAAAGTGACTGGTCGAAAGTTAAAAACCTACAGAGAATGTAGAATAAATCTGAATGAGATTGGTGAAAGAGAGTGACCTCCAGAGTGCTAACGAGATTGCATGAAATTGTTGGGGTAAGAGCAGCTGTGCTGCTAAAAACCCTCCCCGAGTGAAACAAGTGTGTATAAGTCGTTAGAAATGACTGGTGCCAAAATACTACACGGCGGATGAATGAATGCTTGATTTCAAAGAAATATGATGCTTATTTGGGTAAAATTACCTTCTTTATTATTAAATCAACTCAAATACACATTGTTTACCTCCACGCAACGCCATGTTGGCCGTCTTCATCACACCATCTCTTGCTTGAGATCTTGTAAAAGAGAGAACTTGTCGAAGTTTCATGGCAAGTGTTTCACAATGGCAGACGAGAACGACAAAAAGTCAGAATTTGATCGTTTTTTTTTCAAAATAACTTCGATAATTTAGTATATTCCATTTATATCTATGTAGCCCAAAATTCTGGGTATCAAAATTTTGACTTATACTCGAGCATATACGGTACATAAACTCAGCAACATTAAAAACGCACACTTTTAAAAAGGCTATAAATAGTACTTCCTCTGCAGATATCAAGATGAAAATTTGCACACTTTTAGAAGTTGCCATCAAGTATATTCACGTAAAATTTCAAATCTCTAAGTGCAGTACTTTTGTGTCAAATGAAATCGTCGTGGTCACTGTCGAAAATGGAAGTCACAAAACTTCAATTTCCTCTAATCATTAATTTCAGCAACTTAGCTGTTCTTTCTGCAAATTTTTTTGATAAGCCAGGAAAGTTTATAATTTTGCTTGCTTGATGAGTTAGGAAAAGGGGATATTTGACCCAACCACAATTAAAGCGGATGAATTTAATAAAAATTAAGTGTCAATGCTGACACGCCCCCTACTGGAGCCTTTTGTCAAAACCTTAAAAAATGATATTTTATTCAGATTTTTGAGACAATTGATATGGAATGATTGTCTGTGTGTGTGTTTCTACCCTGGGCATGCATAAAACCCCCATTATTTAACAGTTCTGGTTCACATGCTTCATTTGAAGATGCTAACTCATAAATTTTGAGTTTTTAATTCAGAATCTGCTCTGTCATTGACTTTTTTTCAAAAACTTCCGTGGGACCTCTCTTGGAAGTCTTGTGCCTGTTATGTGAAAATTTCATAAGATTAATCCCATCCAGTATGCCACAAAACCAATATTTCCAATTGTGCGTTTTGTGTAGAAGTGCAGTTTGTGACTTTCATTTTCGACAGTGACCACGACGATTTAATTTGACACAAAAGCACTGCACTTAGAGATTTGAAAATTTTCGTGAATATACCTGATGGCAACTGCTAGAAGTATGGAAACTTTCATCTTGATGCTTTTAGAGGAAGTACTATTTTTAGCTTTTTTGAAAGTGTGCGTTTTTAATGTTGCTGAGTTTATATATGCCATGTTTACAAACAAAATTAATATTTTGAATATCAAAATGAAATTTATAACTGGAAAATGTTTATTTTAAATGTTGCTGTGTCATACCAAGTTGCATATATATTGAGTGATTTCCAGTACATTAGACCTATTTGGCCAAAATATACACATGAATGACTTGCACTTTGAAAAATAAAACCATGTTGACAGGCTATTTGATATTGTTTTCTGATAACAAAGGGGACTCTATGTTAACTATTGTTCTGATTTTGTTCTTGTTATTAGGTACATAATAGGGTACATGGCCAATTGTGCAGTGTACTTAAAACGTAAGAAGCTCTTTCTTGCGTATTTCGTACGGTTGTTTTCACGTATGAAATACGTACGAAAATTCACTTACGAAATTTGCACGAAAATGTACGTACGTGCTGAGGATCGGCTCTTTTTTGTGAGTTTCACACGTAGAATTTACGTACGTAATTCGTACGTTGCACAATTGCTAGTGTAAGGAGTGCTAAGTGCACATTACCATCCTTATCTGAGGCTTAATTTTCTGACATAATTATACTTCCATGGGTATATTATACCCGCAACACACACTTTTTTTAAGTTCGGAATTTTAAACAGATTGGTAAATGACTTCACGGAATTACCCTTGTGCCCTCAGATGAATGTTTTCAATTCTTTGAACCATATATATACTGCCCACTTCACATGAAATTGATGGCTTTTAAAATCGGTCAACCCTATGATAGGTTGAACCGTTTTGACTCAGTGACCCCCTATTTGGACACTTCAAAGTGCACTGTTGAATGGTCACTGCTTGAAACAGTGTGTTTCCCAAGGTCACTGCGTCTGACTCTCTGCATTCAGGTCAGGGAAATAGACTCATGAAGAGGGCGGATGGTGATAGGGCTTTACGACCAGTATTTTCACTCATTACTCTTAATAGGACAGACAGAAACTACCATTCTCCTTCCACAGAGCTTGACTGCACTCAAACTCTGCTCACTGGGGTACCAAAAGTCTGGGGTGTCATGAATATGCATGACAGGAAGGTGTGGCTGGGCTGCACCAATCAGCACCCCTCAGTAACCCCATCTGCACCCCTCAGCATCCTAACCTCCTTTAGGTGTCCCATTTTCGTCGCCGCTGGCTAGCAGCCAACACCCCAGGTCAAAGCAGGGCTGTAAATCAGGGCTTGGCTAGGGAGCGCTGAGTCATGAGGATGGAAACTACGATAATGAGGCAAACCAGAGTGCCGAATATGGGGAGGGGGAAGGTGTGCTCTTTTGATCTAATAGATAAAACTTTAAAGTCTTAATTAGAAAATTTGCAAGTAGATTTATATATATATAAATATTAATTTTGTTGCATTATGCCCTTTCTTGTCCGACCACCCGTGCCGCCCTCATTTCCTCCGGCATCCTTGTCAGACCAATGGCACAGGATGAAACATCCATCTAACATGGGTTGCTGTGGAATACTTCCTCCTGTGCCAAGAGAGCACCTGGCTTCATTACTGGGGTCTTAGTCCGTCCTATTAAGGTTAATCAGTGCATAAATAGGGGGAACCAGGCACATTGGGACGCTTTTAACGTCTACTAATTTTGCTCAATGCTGAAAGCACTGAAGAACTCAGAAGTTTGCATGAATATCACCAATACTATTGAGCTTAAATGCAAGGCATAATAAACTAGACTGCACCTTCCCTTTTGCAGCCAGAGAGCAAAATGTGAGTCGTAAAAATGACTGTCCCAATGTGCCCCGGTGTGGTACATTGGGACATCACATTGGGACATCAATTAAAAAATCATTTTAACACTCCATGTGCAATATATATTACATAGAAGTAGTGTGTAAGACAATAAACAGTGCATTTTACCTTGTAGTGCCAACAGTTAATAACTTTAAACTGTTTTAAACATTTAACATAAACTGTCCTGGGTGCGGACATCTATGTAAGCAACACACAGTGCTTTGCGACAAATTTGTTCACAGAGCACGGTAATCCACTATGCCACTATTCACTGTGACCTGAATACCTGTTGTGTCATTCAGTTGACTTGGACATTTAAATTCTGCATCCCAATGTGCCCGGAATTCACTGTCCAAATGAGCCCCGATATGACTTTTACACCAAAATGCTAATTTCTCAGACAACAGTGTGTTTATCATGATAGCAATTCATTTATAACTGTTCGTTACAAAATATCAAATTCATACAAGCACTGAGAAAGCCTAATTTTTCATGGTTTGGTCTACAGAATGGTTTGAATTTAACCCGTCCATGTTTACTTTAGTGGTAGGAAAACAAACTTTTCCTCGCCATACTTCTGCATGTGGCTGTAATTTGTCATCAAAACGATAGAAACGTCAGGACGTGAAATTACAAGATATAATGGCACTACCGTACCATATACCTTGCCAGGAACCAAGAAAACCCTACCGTCCCATAGTGCCCCGCGTCCCAATGTACCCCGGTTCCTCCTACAGGATGCAAAGCCCATTCGCCAACCAACCCCAACACTCGTTGCACGTGATAGAGGTCATACTGATTCGCCTCACTATTTTCTACCAACGTTAGAAAATACTGTTTTTCTGGTCCAAACGTTTCACTAAAAAATATAAACAAAATAGCTTTTGACATGTTAAAAGTTCGCTTCAAGCATTTTGCATCGTATAAAGTAACAAATCAATGGTTTATCTGATGCTAATGCAACCGTGCAGAATTTAACATTATTTCTTTTGAAAAATGGGGTTATTGTAATAAAAAATGGAGTATTTATTTTTGGCCGGAGGAAGGTAATTTTCAACTGCATTTTGTGACATTATATTAATAACGTAAATACTATTATGTGTTTGTTTTCTTTTTCATGACAAAGGTCAGTTATGGGCACTTTCAAAATTGATGGCAATAAAACTGACGAATACTAGTCAAGTAGTAACCATGCCAAGTCGTAACCAAACCAACTCGAAACCATTTTTCATTCTTTCCAACCAAGTCGTAACCAAGAGATATTTTAATCAAGTGACCATGACCAAGTAGTGACCAAAAAATGAAAATTATTTACCAACTCGTAATCAGTACTCATCACCAACCCACAACCAGGGAAGACCAACTCGTAACCAGGGAAGACCAACTCGTAACCAGGGAAGACCAACATCCTAATGGCACCAATTATAGATACATCTCATGACATGCCCTTCTCTGGGCGAGAAAATGACCTGGATAAGGTTTTAGAAAAAATTATACATCATGAAAAAGCTTGTAAGAGCTGATGTTTTTATCAGAGAATCCAACCTTTTTTTAGGGAAAAGTAAACCAGAGAGAAAAAAAAGATATTTCGGTCAGATAAATCAAAAAGGACATGACTGTCTTTCCGTGCCAGTCATTAAAAAGAAAAAGCTGAGCTATTTTTCTTTCCTTTGAATACCCACATGTCCTGGCGTACTCATGGAGTCACGGTGTGCTCAGAAGTGTTCATCTTTCCATTCCGTTGCTGTGTTTGCCAAATATCAGTGCATGCCAATGAACAGTTCAAACATGAACATCAACTTAAACAGTTCAAAAATTTAAATTGCTTGATTATAAACACGAAAGGTCAGAAAGGATCACAAGGTGGGAGCACTCTGTTGAGTTCATGCCAACAGGCCAGCTGGTTATAATTCCTATATTCTTTGTTGTCCACTCATGGAAGAAGGAAAGCCAGACAGACATAACCGATAGACTGACACAATAAGCCACATGCAAATGTAAACATTAGTCCCATACTTCCATAGGACAAATGAAATAGTTTACTATTCACTGTAAATTTTGAATTTTGAGTTACCTTAATTGATTGAGTGAGATGGTTGCACAATTCCTTTGAGCCAAAATAGCTTGTTGTTTGCAAGTTATAACAACTTAAAGATTATTATAACTTAAAACGGCAAGCTATCATGGCTCAGACAAATTGTGCAACCATCTCACTCAATCATTTGAACTAACTCAAAATTTCAAATTTTACACTGTATAAACTTGGATAGCCAGGATAGATACAGTGCTGCCTGTAAGTAAGTGAAACGCATGATATTGTGCCATTGCATCAATGTTAAACATCCTTAACCAAAATGCTTCTGGAAGGACAAATTCTCTTCCGATGAGAGGAAAACATTTTGGGTCATAAAGGCCGATATGTGAGGCAAGTGGGATAAAAATAGCAGCCAATTTTCTTTGCTGTAGTTGGAGTTAGGTATGGGTCAAAGTCTTTGATAAATAAGTGAAACGCAGGCCCAATGTTTAAACATAGGGAAGGGTGGTTCATTTACTTATGAAAGACTTTGACCCATACCTAACTCCGACTACAGCGAAGAAAATGGGCTGCTATTTTTATCCCACTTACCTCACACATCGGCTTTTATGACCCACTTTGTTTCCCTTTCATCCGATGAGAATTCATGCCTCCACAAGCAGTTTAGCTGAGGATGTTTAGCATTGATGCAATGGCACAATGTCATGCGTTTCACTTACTTACAGGCGGCACTGTAGTGTTGTCTGGGGCAAGTTGATACCATGTGTGAAACTTAGTATTCTGTTTATTTATTTGAGGACATGCTCTCTTTTTCAACCGGAAAATAGATACATAGTGATGAGACTATACAAAATGGGTTACACACCGAATATTGGATTTGAAATAGGCCTAACGATAATAAAACCTTAATAAAGCAGAGTAATGAAGGAAAAAGTGTTCTCCTTTGAAATGTAAAAGGAAAAAACTGGGCAAGAAATTAGTTAATGATAAAAATGTTTATTTCTATCTCCTCTAGTGATCTATGGTTGACCCCTAATTTAATTACTGCACCACTTTTACAGTGTGATATTATAACTGATGTGAAAAATAAGCTAAAAGACAAACGTTCCGCAAGAGTGACATGATCAATGTGTGTGACTCGAATGACGGATGAGCGCATTTTAAAAGAGCCACAAAAAACACTAGAAAGAATTTAACCTTCATGCTCTATATAGTTCAGTTTGAACGACATATACAGTAGTGTAAAAACTTCAGTGCTGAACCAGACTACAGGGTTTTAAAACTAGGTGAACTGGAAAAAGCATTTAGTTTATGGTATAGTTTCACCACCTAATAAATAAAGACCTTCTCAATGGGGCCTTCTGCGTTGCAGCAACGCTGTGACAACGTTGAAATATTGGTAAATAACGTAGAATTGTGTGATATAGAAATTACATTGTCACAACATTATGGAGCAACGTCAAGAGATGTTTGCATGCTTTAAGTTAACTGTGGCAATGTTGTCACAACGAAAAAATCTGAATGTTGTGTTCCCATTGTGGCAAGACAATGAATTAACAGATTTTCTACCATACATTTCTATGTACTTCATAAAAGATGAGTCCTCCGTAGATTAGTAATGTCACGTTTATGTTGTGTGCGGCAGTGTGCCCCTTGGGTTATGAGATTTGTTGAGAATATAGTCTTGACAAATATAATAATTATCTCAACTCTTACGTGTCTTTCGAAGTCTGTTTCCATCCTTTTTAGGGCGCTCTCTGCTAAGAGAGCTCCCTGTTGACATTGAAATCCTGAAGAATCTTGTGGGTCGATTTATGGGCAAATTACAGCTCCATTTGACTTCAAAACTTCACACATTGCATCATATCAGCCAAGAATGGATTGATCAACTTTACAGGGACATGCATATAGTTTAAATACCGTTTTAGAGACCCAGGAAAACCATCCCAGAAAAACTGGAAAGAGGGAGTCCTGTGATGTCATCCAGGGGGTTTCCCACACCAGATCACTGAGAATTTGTCAAAACAACAAGAGGTCAGCAATTGGGACAAAACACCTCTGCATGCTTCATCAATGTGTTGCTACCTTTGTATGACATGTAGTAGCAACAGTTTAAAAACAAGATGACCAAGACTTCAGATCAGCAGTTAGATGATGTGCGGAATGGCCTTTAAACTTTACAGAGGCACAAACATGCTTTAACTACCATTCTGAAGGGCAACAATACCACAAGATTGGAGAGGCAATTAATAAAACATATAAGATGTGGGGTTACAGGTGAAATTTGGGAAATCCATGAGCAGACATAAACTATTAATAAAAGATGGTTATGGACAAATAATAGAATTAACATACTGTAGTAAGTTAGATGGAAAGATATATGTGGAAAGAAAGATAGATAGATAGATAGATAGATAGATAGAAACCTAGAAGCACAGCTAGAAACACAGCATGCCTGTCAGCTTGACATAGAGAAAGAAGGAAAACAATGAAACAGTGAAATGGATTTGATGGTTAGTCGTTTCTTTGGTTTTCAAGAACTTGCAGGGTCATGAGATATAGGAGCGCCCTTTAAAGTGCCTTGTGCACGTTATTTTTGGATATATACCACTACATTATGAGATAAACGGCTTCTACCTGCAGCTTCACTGCGCTGACTCAGGAAATATTGTATATACATAAATATTACATATATAGATTCAGACAAATACTGCAAGCCACGTTAGCCAGAAGTTTCACCTTTTACCAAGATTGCACTTTGCCTCATTACAATGGTCTCCATCTGACTTATCAGTGGAAAAATACAGCACATGAAGCCCTATCATCCACCCACTTCCTGGGTCTATATATAGCCTGGATATATTGGCCAAGCACTGACCCGAGTCAGAGTTAAGAGCGCAGAAAAATCACAAGCAGCGACCATCTAACAGCACCCTTTGAAGTGTCCAAATAGGAGGTCACTGAGTCAAAAAATGAATGTTGACCGATTTTGAAAAGCCATTAATTTTTTTGAAGTGGGGCATATATATTATGTGGTTCAAAGATCTAGTTGAAAGCAATCATGCGAGATAATAAACAACAACAAATATATTTTCGGTGCAGGAAGGTATAATTCACCTTGGAAGTAGACCACTATTTCCAAACATTATTTCCTACTAGAGGGGCCCAAAAAAGTTACAGATATCAATCAAATGAAATATCAGGAGATCATCTAGATCCATGGCCAATCTGAGACTGGGTCATCCTTCCCTCTCCAGAGGCCAGGGAAAAGATGTGATAGCATTATTCGTCTGTGACAATAGTAGCCGTAAAAAAATACGGATATGAAGTACGGGACCGTCAAGAAGGTTGTAAAACAGAGCGATTGATTTAAATGCAGGACGATTAATGCGGGTTGAAGCAATGCAGAGAGCACCACGAAATGGTTGTGCCAGTGACTATGACACTTTGACAATTTATACTGTCGTAGCATAGGCCTATAGCTTGTTGTGTTTTTCTTGTTGCTTGATAGCAATGATAGGTTGGTTAATGGGGGGGCACGTTTTTCTTTTCTATATATTAGTAAGTAGGATTTATAGACTCACTCTTTTGTTGTAGGATGTTGCTCTGGTCCAGGGTACGCCACTCCACAAGATGCCATGAAGGCCGAGAGAGAGAAGATCATCTACATGCCTTGCATCTACACGAACACAGCACAAACGAAACATCCCGACTACCTTGCCACTGTCGATGTGGATCCAGAGTCCCCATTTTATTCCCAGGTGAGATTTGTACAAAATACCCAAAGCACTGTCTGAGACACGTCGAAAAGTCAAATATATATGGCCACAGGTCCACGCTTTACATTCTTTGCTTGTTACTATTATATTTAAAGGTAACATAGTTATTGGGCTTGCTAACTTAATCTTGACAGAAACTAAGTCATTTTGGAATAAGCCAATTACATAAGTTCTTGCAAATGGTCACATTGGTGGGAAGTCTCTGGATGGCTCAGTTCAAAAGTGACCTATTTTTTGCCCAGAAGAAGCAAGCAGGCTCAGCCAGTAACGAAGAAGTAGCTTTCCATAAAAATGGGCATAATATAGTGATGTGTTATTTACTGAACTTGAGAAGAGTTCCCCCGTGGCCTAATTGGTCAGTGCGCTTGTCAACTGGCTTTGAGGGCGTGGGTTCAAATCTCACCCGGGAACTCACTTTAGTCCGAACCCATGGGACTTTAAATGGAGGCGGGTTGTATCCAGTGTTCTATGCTGGGGCAACTGAAAGACCCTGAGCATCCCTGAATTAATAGGGTATGTGCCAGACTCACAGTCTTCTCATCTCATCATCATACGGCGGTCAACTGAACTTGAGAATTACAGTTATATATATTGAATAACGTAGAACCAGAATGCTCTCTTATTCCCTGATTTTACGGTTGTCATTTTTCAGGTGATACATCGTCTTCCTATGCCCCATGTCAATGACGAACTCCACCATTCAGGATGGAACGCTTGTTCTAGCTGCCATGACGACCCTTCCAGAAACCGCAGTCACCTTATTCTTCCTGCCCTTGGAAGCAGTCGCATTTACGCCATCGATGTCAAGACCGATCCCAGGAGGCCAAGGGTTGATAAGGTGAAGAATCCTTTGAAGGGAGTGTCCGGTTCATGTAATTTAGCCAATTTACAGCCAATTTCATAATTGAAGACATCGAGCCTGAATGTGAAAGGTTTTTTATGGACATGTTATTCTATGGGGCCCGGTGATGTCCTTTGATGTCACTTTTCCCAAAAGAATACATGTCCTAGAAAAAGAAAACACAATCATGTTGATTGTCTGGAATTATGAGAACAGCTGTAAAAATTCCTCCTTCTTCCCCTCCTTCTTCCCCTCCCAGTGGCGGCTCCAGGGGGGGGGGGGCGAGGGGGGCTGAAGCCCCCCCAAAAATGTCTGAAGCCCCGCCAAAAATGTCTGAAGCCTCCCCATAGCCCCTCCAACTTTTGACCAAAAAATTATGTTCTCATACAACAAAATAAAGTCTCTTTAACTATGATATCATAAAGAAAGCCACTTAAACGTTCCTCGGGAACGAAGCTGTGGCGGATCCAGACTGGTTTTCTGCGGGGGCATTCACCGGGCCGCGTCGTGGCATATTTTCATCAAAATGCAACCTTTTGTGTGATATTAGTGGTCGAGGATGGGCCCGGGCCCCTTAGCCCCCCTTGTAGCTGCCACTGCAAACAAATGAAAAGTATAATTGTGTGTGGTACAGTGTTAATCTTAAAATAGAGTATCTGCTCTAAACTCGAGCCAACACTTCTTTCTTAAAAGGTAAAGCGGTGTCAAGATGGCATCCAATTGCAAGGTTGAGCCTGATCTTAGTTCTTACATCTTGAACCATACTCTTAGCATCTGACCTCTGGTATAGGTCCAAGAGCTACTTTCAAGTACTCATTCCTATACCGCCTAAAACAGCTAATTGCGCAAAAAAATGTAGGCCTAAAAGGCGGAGACATCACAAATTCTCTTTAGCTGGCTGTCATTCTTGGGCCTTAAAAAGAAGCGTTCATTGCTATCTGTAAACTGGTTTGTAACCTCAGACTTTGCATATATGAATCCCACTTGTCATGAGGCAATTTTCTTCACATTAAACTGTGTAATCCATTGGTATTGAAAGAACACGCAAACTTGCTGTAATTTCAACCAGCAGAAAGAGAGCCAGATTTGATCTTACAGCGGCAAATTGGCACAGAAAATAATAAATATAAATCGTAATTTTCCATCATTAATGACCAAACCAAACACTGTAGTTCTTCAAGCAAAGTTTAGCTGTGTCCAGTTAAATTGTGAAGCACATGAAAATGAATGGTGAAATCTATGAAAAGTGCAACGCATTGAAGCTCTATGAATGACTTACAACTTCAGCAATCTGATAGATCAGTCACTGGGGTCATCCTGGGCTTATGAAAATATAAGGCCATTACTGTGTGTTTGTCTTCAAATATAGGGAAATCTATTTTCAGATCTGAAATGGCTTTGAAATGTGCTTGTGTCAGAATCTGGATTCCATGAGAGAATTTACAGAATTCCATGTAAATTTTTATAAATGAGAAGCTCATGATTTTCAATAAATTGTTTTTTGGCTCCATGTGCTGCTATAACTATGATAACCAGTCCAACTTTCATAAAAGGGCTTATTTTGGGGGGGGGTAGCGGTACTGATTCTGTTGAAATATGCCAGCTTAAAAATGCGCATCGACAACAGGTTTGCTTAGTTTTTGGAAGATCCACCAAATAATGGAGAAAAATTGCATCTTTCCACTGAGCTCCTTTAATTTTGCACTCAGTGCATTAAAAATTAGCACTCTGTGTTTGCAGCGCTGCTTGAAGGCAAATTCACTTTACTTCTTCTCTATCATGGTCTCATCTGAATATTCATTTGCTTTCTTGATTATTCCAGACGGTTGAACCAGAGGAGATGTTTGCCAAGGTTGGCTACTCCACCCCCCACACCAGTCACTGCCTGGGCTCTGGGGACATCATGATCAGCTGTCTGGGGGACCCAGAGGGCAATGGCAAAGGTATACAACACACATGATCCAAATCTTATATCAATACTTTAGATTTTAAGAATTTGTAATAGATATCACCTAATGCCAAAGGCTTGGGCAGTTTTGTTTTCCCCTGTAATATTTCCCCATCTGTCATATTTTTCTTTTAATTTTCAAAATTGGCCTCTTATATCTTATTTTTCTTCAAAATTTAAGGTTTTTCAAAAATCAAATTACCGAAGTTTCTCTCTAATTCCCTATTGTCTTTACATCCTATATATTTCCTTAATCCTTCATATTTTGCCAACTTAGTCGTATTTTGCTTCTTATCTTCTCCGATTTTGTTACATTTTCCAACCAAAAGAACCGGTATTGGGAAGAAAACTGGTATTTGTGTCTCTGCCTCCAGTGGGCCATGGAAGAGGGGAGTCCCCACGGAATGTTCTGGTACCAAAAAATGTATTCTACAATTCTATGACTCTTTTGCATAAATACTTTTCCTGTATTCAAGGTGGCTTTATCCTCCTCACCAAAGACTTCAAACTGAAAGGCAAGTGGGAAGAATCACCCTCGGTGCCATTTGGTTACGACTTCTGGTATCAGCCGAGACACAACGTCATGATCAGCACGGAATGGGGGGCGCCTAAGGCGTTCAAGTCAGGATTTAGTCTCGATGAAATGTTAAACGGTAAGTCCTGAGTTTTTAATTTTGTTTTGATTACTACATTGCAAACTGAATGGGGTGACTTTGATCTGGTGCGGTTACTTCGAACATTCTGATTCACAAACTGTGAATCTGGGAATCAATCAGACATTAAAAAGATATTGAAGATTTTGGAAAGTACGACTGCATCGAGGATTACAAAATATCTTATTTATACATCGTTTGCGATAAGGCATCTATAGCTTTTTGAAAATTGCTTAAACATAGCTGTTCAGTCTTCAAAGTCAACCAGGTTATAAGTTAAAGGTGGCACACTCCAGCTTTTAGTGGAAGACATGGTTATAAGAAAAAAACATGTTGTTGATCAACTCACCCACAGCAATAGATTTTGTCAAATTGGTATAAGATCCTTTCACTTGTCAAACCACAGGTCTGTACGGCAGACATCTGAATGTGTGGGACTGGACCACACACAAACTGACACAACGTATTGACCTGGGCCCTGACGGATACACCCCTCTGGAAATCAGGTTCTTGCACGACCCAAATGCAACTGAAGGATTCGTGGGCTCCGCCATTCCATCCGCTGTCTTCAGGTTCTTCAGGACTCCTGTGAGTAATATGTTCATATGATAATATTCAAACATTGCTGCTGCAATGCTGCATAAATTATGCAATGTCATGATATCTGACTTTATTATCTGTTGCACTCTGAGCAATGGAGTCAAGAGTCGTATCATTTGTGAGGAGTCTTAGTTGAATTACAAATGAGGTGGAGTGAGGTGTCAGGAGTACATTATGCTTAGGACTTCTCTGAGAAAATTGCCACAATTCGTGTGACATTATAATCATGGCTAAAAACCTTATATTGTTTGCAATTGAGGGCTGTGGAAACACGAACCAAGAAGACGTAGGCCTGAGTATTAATTATAAGACGACGGTTGGATCAGGTGAGGCGGACTACCAGTTTACCTCAGGTATAAAAGAGTTGCAAATCCCTCTAATCACAAATACACTGCATCTGACGAAATTATGCAAGCAGGTTATTTCGATGTAGCACAGAAAACTTTTGGGACCAAGAGTGTATCCTTTTCACATAATCATTGGATTGGGCTGAGAAATATTTCATGTGACTTTCATCAAGTTTCGTTCAGGCAAAGTTAAGTTATGCCATATATTCAAATATTTTGGTGTTTGCCGAAATTATGCAAAAGCAACGCAGCAAGCAGAAGGACAGTAAAATGTTTAATTATCAAACAATTGTGCTCAAAACATTAGCATTACATCATTTGGCTACTATCGACATCAAAAAATTTTGCTTACTTGCTGTCACTGCCGAGTAATATGCATAAATTGTCTCCATTGGAATAACATTAATTTTGCATGTTTTAATCAAATTTATGCTGCCCAAAACCTCAAAATGGTTCCAATCATTTGAAACACGCTTCTGGCAGTCACCTTATTCTGCATTTTTAGCTTTGTGAAAAGGAAACTGAAGTAATACCTCTTATTTTGAAATGGCTAGCAATCAAAAATTATTTCCGTGACCTGCCATTGGAATTGCATTGTGTTTATGATGTGCAGTTTCTTAAGTAATAGTTTGTCAATTTTCCAATGCACAACTTATCTCTCAGTTTTACTGAACTGATTTGATATCAGATGGTAACTTTTAAAGCCATCTTTAAAAGCATCAGAACTTCTTTGAGATGTTGGAGAGCATATATTTGATAAAAATATGCAAAATTAATGTTATTCCAATGGAGACAATTTATAAGAAATGATAAAATAATATGTTTATTTCTATAGCGCCGTAATATATAAATAAATAGCTCTAGGCGCTTTACATATATGCACATGTCAAAATATTACAGATAAAATGGACATCTAAATATCAAATACTATTAATAAATAGTAAATATTAAATATATAATAGCATATATGCATATTGCTCGGCAGTGACAGCAAGTAAGCTAAATTTTTGGATGTGGATTGTAGCGATATGATGTAACGTTAATGTTTTGAGCACAATTGTTTGATAATTAAACATTTGTACTGTCCTTCTGTTTGCTGTGTTGCTTTTGCATAATTTCGTCAGACACCAAAATATTTGAACACATGGCATAACTCGACTTTGCCTGAACGAAACGTGATGAAAGTCACATGAAATATTTCTCAGCCCAATCTGATGATTATGTGAAAAGGATACACTACTTGGCCCAAGAGTTTTTGTGCTACGTCGAAATAACCTACTTGCATAATTTCGTCAGATGCAGTGTAGACTGTAGTTCTCTGAAGTTGACAGGGAGATGGTTACAACTTGGTCACAGTTTGAAGTTGTTGTTTATGTCAAATTCTCACATTTACGGCTTCTATTGCTTTTCAGGAGGGCACATGGGACGCAGAAAAGGTTATCCAAATTCCAGCTAAGAAGGTCGAAGGATGGGCTCTGCCTGATATGCCAGGTATAATAATAATCCCATGGATTTGAATGACATGACCACACCATTGACCAGTACCAAAAGTTTTAATTTCACGTTTTCAAAAGACCGAACAAAATATCTGATCGTAGAAACACATAAGGATTGTTATAAATGTACAATAAGAGATCCATAGAAACTTTTTAACCACATAATTGTCATTGTCGGTGATTCCCAATGGGCACATCTACGCTTCAGCAATGTTGTGAGAACCTCATCGCAACATCCCGATTTTGGAGAAAATTAAGTGAAAGTGTATGGTAGAAATGATGTTGTCACAACGCTGTGAAGCAATTTCAAAATATGACGTCAGCAATGCAACATTTGGCAATGTTGTCAAAATGTTATGACAAAATCTCAACATTGTGTTAACTCTGTGGCAAAATGATTCCTACCATGCATTTCTATGTGACAACAGACGAGCCCTCCACCAATTGACAATTTTGTGTTTATGTATGTTGTGCGCCCCATGGGCACACCGAATCACTTTTTTCACAAACTTAATCGCCTTATTCTCATAAACAGGTGTCATCACAGACATCCTCATTTCCCTGGACGACCGTTTTCTTTACTTCAGCAACTGGGTGCACGGAGACATCAGACAGTATGACATCACTGACACGAGAAATCCCAAACTAGTTTCACAGGTAATAACCATACTACACTCTTCTCAAATATGCTACATTTTTGCGGAAAAAACAATAGAGCTCTGTCGACTAACAGAAATAACTGATTTTTAAATCGATCGATTTTGGACAAATTTAAATTATCTGTTATTCATGACCTAAAATAATCAATTATACACTCTCAGCATTCAGCAATTCTCCCACAAATCCAGTCTACCTCATTCGGATTACAGTCTGTAAATTTGATATGTCAAAATAGTAGACTTTTGAATTGTGAAAATGTCACTTCATGGGTCATCATACTGGTGATTCTGTCTACAAGTTGACCGCTATTTGCTGCCACCTAGGGTGCAAAATTCGCGAGCTCCTGTGAGCGGTCAACAGAATTTGGATCAGTGGAAGACACCAGGACGGTGTGGAAGAAACCAGGACAGTTCCATCATTTAGTGATGGTCTAGATTATTTCCAAAAACTCTGCAAGTGTCTAATCTGACTTTGGTTGGCTTCAATTTTAAGCAGACAGCTTGTAAATACCAAAAGAAGTTGGAACTATTTTTATCATGGAGGATGTATACATTGTAGCTCACATATATTGCCAGTATAGAGGGGGCCACTTGTGGCATGGACAAGACATTTTGCCGAGTGTAACACGGCTTTTATGAAATTGTGAATTATATTGTTGTCCTAGTTAATAAATCTCCATGAAGTAACAGAATAAATACAATTGAGCATTTTTGATATCACAAAGCAAAAACATCGGCTTTGTATGGACACGTGAATAAGTGAGAATGCATTCTTTTTGGACCCTTTTCTGACCACAATTTAACATGCACTAAATGGCATAAGTAGATTGAATACCATCAAACTTCTGATGAGTAAAATCATCCCTTTCAGAGGCAAAGCGTATGCTAAAGTTTCAAAACTTTCTTTTTGTCTCATGATTTCCAAACATTTTCATTCAAGGCAGTGGACTGGATATTTGCCAGCACCATGCTTTGTAAAAGTAGTTTGGCGTAGTAATATGGACAGCTGTTGTTCGACCTGATCTGGTGATCTGTCCAAAACAGATCAAATTATTGTTGACCCAATTCGATTTTCCAGGGACTGTCAGCATTCTGCTGCCACTTGACAGTCCCGAACAGAGACAGCTGGTGATTAGTCATGATCATACCAATACTTTCAATGTTAATTTGCTTCAAGGAGACTAATCCTACTTGTTGGTGACAGGCAAACAGAAGGATTATGTATCTGATTCTTATCTAAAATCAGTTATGACAAATCAAATGGCGTTCTCTTGACCATGACTAATCAAAAGCCTCCATGCTTCCCAATGCCTTCCCATGCTGAATGTAGAGAAGATGACACTTCGCCCGCTATCATGAGTCATGAAGTGCCAATTTCACAGTGCAACAGTCCACTCTTTTTGCAATCAAATTTCCTGGCTGTAATATTTGATACGAAGTAATGTGGTAGAGGACACAAAAATAACTGATTAACGATATAATCAATTATTGTGAGGGAAAAAAAAGGTTTAATTGATTTTGGTAATGGCACTGATTTTTATATTTTAAAATAAACTGTATGTTTGTTTATTTATCTTAAGACAACCTGCTTGTTTGTTTGTTTATAATAATAAGGCAGCTGTTTTTTATGATGAAAAATATGTAATTTAGTGAAATTGGCAGTTTGCAACTGAAAGTTCATTAAATTTTTTCCTTCAGATTTTCTTGGGAGGAAGCTTGACGACAGATTCTGGAGTGCGGATAACGGCAGATCCAGATAATATGGTGAGTGGACTTTCTTTAGTAATCGCTAATTATCGGCTTATCGCCCATGCTGTAGTATGTGTAGGGCGAAAATGTTTTGGTCTTGATGGGGTAATGCACGTGGTTCTGGCCTT
The DNA here is from genome assembly GCA_026936325.1 of Platynereis dumerilii. Lineage (NCBI taxonomy): Eukaryota > Metazoa > Annelida > Polychaeta > Phyllodocida > Nereididae > Platynereis > Platynereis dumerilii. Next base: position 28,047,408 of record JAPTHN010000004.1, read on the forward strand.
TCCCAGAGCATTGCAGTTATTTTCACATGCATATCACATCAATGACTCTGTAGATGGTCCCAAAGGTCCGTTTTCCCATGCAGTTAAGTTCAATATTAATATGTAAATGGCACTACCATGAAATTCGCGCAGCACTTTAAAAGTTTTAGTAGGACTTACAGTGTTACAATAAGTCCTTTTATTTTTATTTCATATTCACTGTATGAAAGGCAGTTATGTAGGGGAAGCTTGGGAGAGTTGGGCCGCAGGGAGGGTTGGGCCACCCTGATTTTTGAGGAAACTATTAATGTTTTGAGAAAGCTGCAGCCACCAAAATTTTATAAAAATAAAACTGTTTCAATGGATGTAACATTTCTGGCTAATTTGCTTGTCACAATCTTTAGAGAGAAGAAAATTCAAATTTGGATGAAAAAAGGAAAAACTGAGCCATGTTACGAGTTTTTAATTGTCTGTCAGACAACAGGGACTGAGAAAATTTTCTATGGCATGCTTGGTAGGCTTGACTATTCTGTTGTTATTAACATATTTTGGAAATTTATCAGACAACCGGTTTTGTCATATTTGGGATTTAGAGAAAAATGGTGGAATGGGGGAGAGTTGGGACAGTGCCAATACTCTCCCCACATGTGTTGCATTTACCCAGATTTATTTTTATTAAGACAGAGGAACTTGTCCAGAGCAATTTTCAACAGAGACTGAATATTTTTAGGCCTTAATAATTATTCACGGTCTAATAAAATTAGTTATCAGGAAATCTAGATGGGGAGAGTTGGGCCATCAGGACGACGCTTAAGTCTGACAGCAAACTAGAGTTGCAAGAGGCCTCAATTCAGGATTAATGACTTCTGTGATAGCCACACTACAGGTTAAAAATATTATTGCCTCAAGTACAGCTTTACCAAACCTGATATATTAAAATGGCCCAAGTCTCCCCCCTGAATGGCCCAAGTCTCCCACTTGATGGGGAGAGTTGGGCCAAATTTTTTCCAATTTTCATAGGGCTGTAGCTCATATGTTCTTGGGCAAATATCAATGCAAACCTAAAGATATTTTTCTGAAATATTTCAAGATACAATACATGCATAAAGCATGTTTATATAATCATTACTGTTAGCAAGAGGAGCAAGAATGTAAAAAGTGGCCCAACTCTCCCAAGCTTCCCCTAACTGTTAAAAAAAAGAATAGAAAGACAGATACATAGAAAGACAGATATACATTTAGAATATTAGAAAGATAAAAAAACAATATAATAGACAGATAAATAGACAAATAAATAGATAAATAGATAGATATGTATACACACAAAGGATAAATAAATTGATAGATAAATAATATTGATAGATATACAGCTAAATGGTAGAAAGGTAGACAACACTGCAAGCTGTCAAAGTCTATGTTAGATTGTTGATATTACATAATGGTAATACAAAAACAATAACATGTTATGTTTGTAGATTAATTGCTCATTGTTACATAATCATAAGTTTACAAAGATTATGTTACTTTAATTTTGTTATGTTTTCTTGTAATCTGTTTTGAAATGAAATGAACCGTATATTAATAATTTGATTTAGCTTGTAAAAGGCTAATAATTTACTATTCCATAAAAAATATTGGTACAGGATAAATAACTGGAGAAAATTGAATTTTTAATACACTTTTGAAGATGCATATGTTATTTTCTGTTAAATACGAAACTAAATCATTGATAAGAAGCTGGACCTACTTGACCTAATTCCCAACTGTGGACTGTTGATGTTCAGACCATCACTGCACAGAATTTTGAGTCCTCTCTTGTGCTCAATTCGCTTCGCGAAACGGCCTACAGCCGTTTCGCTGCGCGAATATTATTATTAGCTTCGCTGAGAAGCTATATTGTGGTCCATATCACTCCAGCAAGTGCGTTAGTGGGTATGTGAGTTGCCTCCTGCAAAAACTACAGGATAGATTTAAATTTTCTGTTGCATGATGTGTTCATTTGCACTACACAATACCTGATGAAATTTTGGTGACTATTGGAGCTTTTTTGGGCCCACAGTTAAAGAAATCTAAAAAAGGCCTCTATCGTGCTGAGGGTATATATTTCAACATCCTCTCTGCAAAAACGGCCATTAAACGTCCTTAGAGGTGCCAAAGCACTAAATGAGCAACATTTCAACGTTTATTTGATGAAAATCGGACCAGAGTTGGCGAAATTCACATGAACTTGTAGGAAATTTATCCGAATCATGCTGCTGCAAGTTCTATGACCAGTCAATGGCATTTACAGTAGGCCTAAGTCATCATCAACTGCTTATGTGGGGCACCTTGCAGTGGTCGAAGGTTAATTTAAAATGTACAGCGAAGCTATTAGCTCTCTGAGCGCCAGTTCTAGTTCAATTCATTGTCATTGGGTCCAGAAGAGCTCGGAAGGGCGAGCAGACTCATTTTGCACAACCATTTTATTTTGTTGACATAAGCCAGCTACTAAGGCTGTGCTCTAGGGCTACAATATAAAAGCTTAAAAAGTTATCTGCCTGGACTTAATGTTTGTTCAACAGAACTTGAGTTAAACCGTACAAGCAATCTTATACCTTTGGTCTATGGAGCTCAGGTTTCTCGTGCATACAAAGACAATGTGTAAAGTAGGGGAGACCGGGGTAAGTTGTGCCATTTTTTTCGTCAGGCTGATTTTCCGAAAAACCAAAGCTTAATCATGCAATCTGAAAATCAGACATCAAAATATAATACGTTGGCCAGAATCAACCAAAGTTTCAGGGCAGTCAGACCATTGGGAAGGTCATGGCAGGCATTTGAAAAAAGTAGGTCAAGTGGCACAACTTGCCCCGGTGCCGGGGTAAGTTGTGCCGCATGACGGGGTGAGTTGTGCCGCCTAATTTATTCCAAAAAGATATTGTATTTCACCTGTTTCTTCAGATAAATCATTTGTATCATGTTTTTAACGTATGACTGACATGTTGCATGAAACTAATCAGACATTTATGAGCCATTTTATACACAAATTAAAAATGCTGAAAAAAAAACAGAATTATTTATTGTTTAGAGGGTGTTATGACTCTTTTAACATGTGTTCCTTTCAGTGTAAGTAATTTTCATAACATTTTTAGGCCTTGCGTAAAATTTAGACAAAAAAAGATGAATAAAATATTAATTCCTATGTCATACCATTGGCACAACTCACCCCAATCAAAACGGCACAACTTACCCCAAATTGATTTTCAGGATGAAAATTGTAGTCAAAAATTAACGAACAATGCGAAATGAAATCTAACAACAGAAATGTCTAGATATAGGGGAGACCGGGGTTAGTTGAATCGCCAATTTTTTGTCGCGTTCTACTGAGCTTATGGTAGTAGATACAGGTACAATATTTTAGCAAGTGGTAGCTACAGTATTCACCTCAACATTCCATGGAATAACTTTGTTTAAAATATTGACAAGTTCTCTCTATGAGCTTGAAAGTACCACGAGACCAAGTGTTTCAACTAACCCCGGGGCCGGGGTTAGTTGAAACACCGCATGGGGTTAGTTGAATCATTCAGAATAAACTAGCAAAAATCATATTTACTAAAACAATTTGTTCAATAAACATTAATAATACAACAACTGATTCCTAAATAGCAATTAGGTTTAACATTAGAATTATGTATTTCAGAATTTAATACAAATTGTATAACAAGCAGCAATATGAAACTTGAAAGAAAATTTTGAAATCTTTGGAAATAATGAGATGGTTGTGCAGATGAAACGTAATTCAGACAGTGATGTTAACTGAGAAGCAAGACGTTTGTAATGAGACAAGTCAATGGGGAAATGACTTTTTGGATGCTGTCTCTTTCCTGCATTGTATTAAGGTGTGAACGCTTCATTACAATGTCAGTAAATGGCTGGCTTGGCTGCTGGTAATAACTCGGTTATTGAAATGACCGGTGCAAAAGCCTCTCTTTTTCTGCTTTAAGACACTGATATTGTATAAATAAATAATATATTGTTGCCTGAAGAATATAACACTCTTGGGTTACTGTTCAACATTATCGTTCAGCAATTGAGGCTTCTTCAACGGGCTGTCTGGGTATTTCACCAGGCACTCATCCTCTCATCCTATTTCCTTTTTTCTGATGTACATTATTTCAGCAAAAAACACCAATAGGATCAAACTGTACAATGCAGTAATGACTATTTATTTACTTTGCTGTTAAAAACGAGACTATGCATAGCATTGCTTCAGCGATTCAACTAACCCCACAAAAAATGTTTCAACTAGCCCCAACCAACCATGTGATTTAGGTCACCTATTATAGCACTTTAATCAAAGGCTTACCAAAAAATGTCTTTACCTGTTGATTTGCAATACCAAAGGCTTGCAACTTGTCATAAAAAATGTTGCATTGAATAGTTCAAATAGCATACAGGTCAAAATGATTTCAACTCAAAATATTTACTTCAGGAGCACAAAAATAAACTTAACAGCCTAGTGAAGTACACAATTCGAAATATGGCTCAAGTAGGAAGTGATTTCATGCCTTGAAGAATAAATAATCTACCAGAAGTCAAATTTGGGTAAAAAAATTCAACCCCGGGAATAAGAGCGAATATTCAACTAACCCCGCGATTCAACTAGCCCCGGTCTCCCCTACCTCTTAACTCTATCCTACCAGAGGGACATCATCTTATTATAAGTACCAAATGACTGAGAAACCAGAATGTCAGTCCTCGGCACTTCAAGTTTTCAGCAACAAAATTAAATTTATTAGTGTAGCTTTTCATACCATTATATTTGGTAGTTTTTTTCTTGGTGCCTGATGATGTTGACCAAGTGGGTATATATGGGTGGCATTGCCTTCTTTGCGCAGTTCTTCATTTAACCCCAACAGTGGGCGGCACAACTTACCCCGCGGCACAACTTACCCCGGTCTCCCCTAGAATTTATGTAGGACTAGGATTCCAGAAAACATACTTCAAACAAATAGAAGTTGCTCAATCTCCACCGAAATGATTTCTGATGTCTTCAGTAGAACAGCAAACAGCAAAAATGTGGCAAAATAAGTCTCCAGCTCTCTCCTATAGATATATATATCATATGATCAAAAAACTAATTTCATGAGTTACTTAATTAAAAATGTCATATAGAAATGTATGGAAGAAATAACGCTGCCACAACGTAAGCACGGCATTGATGTATTTTCACAACGTTGTGAAACATTGCCACAATGTCGCAAGCTAATGTCATACATTGTGACAATGTAATTTCTACCAAACAATTGTACATAATTTTCAAAAACAATGTGAGTTTATCACAAGTTCACAACATTGCTGCAATGTACTGTATTTTGTGCCCATTTGCGATCTCTTGTTGAACCTTTTTTCATGTAATTTATACTTTATATACCAGTACTGGCCTTTCCATTATAGATCTTTGCGGATTAGGGACCGTTCAGAGTTTATGACTGGGGCGGGGGGGGGTGGGAGTTTTGGCCGAGGGGGTACTTACGTTTCACACGTGTTTCAAGGGGGGGTATTAATTTTTGACAACACTTCCCAGGGGGGGGGTAAGATATTTTAACAAAGAAAAAATGTTAAAAAACGTGCATTAACACATTTTATTTGGACTTTTTTACGCGCAAAAGTCCGTCAAATTACGCGAATCTGTATGCGACTATGCGTGGCCGAGTATAACAGTATATATATTTGTTATTGCTTTGTATGTCGAGGAGGAGGGGTACTAAAAATACGCATGAAACCTAAGGGTGGGGTACTAAAAATCTGCATGAAACTCAAGGGGGGGGATATCAATTTTTGACGGGAAGTTCCAGCAAAACTCCCACCCCCCCTGTCATAAATTCTGAACGGTCCCTTAGCGGTCCAAACAGTTTCAAAATTATCATTCTACTTAGTCGTGTGATGTCACTGGCTTAAACATACATGTTCTTAACGATTTGTTTGTGTCAGTTATGATTTAATCAGTTGATTCAATGCATATCACATCTTGCATCAAATGTGTCATTAAACAAACTTATTAAATGACTTAAGGTACTTATATAAAAAGAAGACTAGGAAACCAACAGAAAACTGTCAATGACGTGGCAAAGCCAAATAGCAAGTTGAATAGAAGAAAATTTATTTTTCCAGTGGACCGCTAATCTACGAAGAGCTCTAAAGAATCATGATTAATGGATGCAATCTCACTTTTTGCCAAGGAATGCATTGTAGCGCTTGCAGTCATTTAACATTTAAGCTTTTTTTTTCATGATAATAACTCAACAAAAAAAAAAGGAACACTTACTGTCATATCTCTCATATAAAAGAATTCATGACCCAGTTTGGTTGCAAAGTACACGTACCATATAAAAACTAGATTAGTCTGTTGAAACGTTAAAATATATAAGCAAAACCATTAATTGACATATTTTAAAACGGTTGATTATATCACTTAATGTTTTCGTAATGCTGCAGACAAAAAAAGAAAGAATAAATGTGCGGTTAAGTCACCTACAGCATATATACAGTGTATACGTAACAACTTGTTTTGTATGGCAAAATAAACATTTCAAAGAAATAACTAGATGAACCAGTTGCAACCAGATTCCTTGCAAGTTATCGTGTTAAGTGGGGAGTGAAAAGAGCACCAACTAGAATTCGTGTCGCAAGCGGAACGCAGACGAAGTTCTGGTGGGGTCTGTTTCTGATTCCTTTTTTGAGTTATAATCGACTGCTATTTGATCTATATGCATATTAACTTTGAAATGATTTTGTTTAACTTGTAGCCAGTGATATTATACGTTCCAGCTGGTGTTCATTTTAAGTAAAAAAAAAAGATTAAATGATTTGATTTTCAATAACCCAAACTTGTCATGCCACTTTGTTTGTTTCTCCTATTGTAATCCAATAAATAGCAGTTGGGATTGATAACTTGAAATTATAAATATTTATTGTGTTATTGTTATGAATTTAACTAAAAATTAAAAGTTCCCAAACATTAAAGAAAAGGGTTTTATTTGAAATTCCCTCTGTCTTAACTTGCTCATTTACATACAGTTCTGACTCATTTGCATGGCCAATTCTGGGAGACTGGGCCATCTATGCTATTATATAGCCAGTGTTTGTTGGCAGTTCTGTTTGAAAGTACAGTCACCAATGGAAATGTGATGAGTGGCTAGAGGAGGAATCCCCTGTATCTGCATTATTTAGCCTAACCAACATCCTGGGGACACTTTTAAAACATGTTATTTCCTGCTATTCATTGTATCTATACAGAAATGAAACTTTCACCTTCTTACTGTTATACTGCACACCCTGCGCTGGCTTGAATTATAAATCACATGGCCCGACATTGAATCCATGGATTCTTGTTTTATACTTTATCATTGTTGTGAAATCATGCTTATTATTTTTCTTGGTTGTAGTTCTACAAGAATAGACATTATTTGTTCTTGTAGTAATCAGTAACAATGAGCATAATTATTGCTAGTGTCAACTCAGTGGGTGAATTGCACTTCATTTATTTCACAGCTGGCAAGATTCACTAATTGGAAGTCAGCTACACAATTAATAACAATCAAGTTGATTACTCCAGAGTCAATTGCCATATCAGTTACAGGTCACAACTACTGTTGTCATTTCCACAGGTGTAATCACTCACTTTAAGGTGACTCAAGCATGGTGGTTAGATCATACAGATTTTTCTAAAATTTTGCACAGGTACTCTATGGGACCCATACATTTCAAAATTGAAAAACAAAAAAATTTCACCGACTCGTTTGGTTGCCATGGTAACGGCATGTTTTGCCTGATGACTGCTTAAAAGTCATAAATTGAGTTTTTGGTTATGTACCATAGAATAAAGCATTACATGTATTTCTCACACAAAAACGTCAGAAATGTCTTCCCAAGCATTTACACCAATACATTTGCCTATTGACATGAGAAGTTATTCAAGGAATATGAAGTCCTGAAGACAGACACTTCAATTATCTTCATTCAATATATGACAATTTTGGACTCCCAAGTTTGCTAACAAATTATTGAAACTACTCGTAACATTAGGCCATGTGCTTTTCGAAATTTAGCAGTGAGAAATGCAAAACCTCCTGCTACTGGTTGAACTAAGAATCATTTCAGCTAATCAGAGACAAGGTTCTCAGAGATGCTGTGAATGCTTTTGCAGTGCAGATAAGTTGCGGGCCAGTTGCGGTCGATCCTTTGACCGTGCTTGACCAGGAGTCCTTGCCAAATTTCCATAAGAAATTACCATAACAAGTACATTGAACGAAAATCTACTTCGAAATTTTTGTGGGCAAAGCACATTTGACTCTACCCATAAAATCAGCTTAGCCCATGACCTCCTTGGCTATGTGAAGATTTTGCGTATAATTTGCAGCTGATGACACACCTGACAAATGAGTAGAGAGACCCTATGGGTCAGGCCGAAGGCCTGACTCTCCGGCTAAAAAAGGAATCTATTGTCTTTACAACCTATGTGAAATCAGGTCGTTGTAGGAGCTGGAGACCAACAGAAAGCTTAGAAAGAAATAACGCCTTAGATAGAAATCACCAGACAATATCAGTTGACCAGACAACAGTTTTTTTCTTTGCACAAATTACAATGGAATCATGTTTCTTTGTCACCACTCCAAAACAAAGGAAATTATTATTATTAACCATTTTGTTTCATTTCAAAAGTCAAATCAGGAAATTTGATAAAATATGATGAGAAACTAAGAATCTTCAGTTCTTTGCAAAACCAGAAATAGTGCCTTGACCAATATGGCAACCATCACAGCCACCACCAACAGGAAGAGCCCCCTAACATTATCAAAATGTACAGATCATTTCATATGAGGAGTGTGGAAGTTAATCCCTATGAATTATTGAATTAAAAGGGGCCTTTGATGAAATTCACATGCCAAAGTGGTTGACATTTTCAAATTAAGCACACTGGATAATTAAAATGAAATGGGGTCAATCAAATTCCAAACTAAAATTATACCTGGAAATATTCGACCAGAGTCAACGAGCCTCTTTCTTGTGAAAAATTAATGAAATTTGTGTCACAAGGGATAACATGAATCCGCGGATTCAAAACAGACCTAGCCCAATGAAATTGAAGGTGCCATTGCTTTAACCACTGAGCAACTGATATTGGAAGATCGGAGAAATAGTTCATTGGAAGATTTTAAGACTATTAGTATAGAATCAATGCAGTTTGAACAGATTTCTTTAAAAAAAAGAAAATGTAGTTTGTGTAACTGATTGCCGCCACCCTCTTGGCTTTGGTCATAGGAGGGGATCAGCAGGGCAAACAATACCCTCTGACACAATCCTATGTAATACTGTACCCCATCCCTAACCAATGAAGAAATCTGTTCTCTTCAAAATGCTAAAATATCATTGGGGTCAGCTTTAACTAAAAGACAAATTTTTCCAATAATATCTTAAGATGCGAAATTACACATTGAAATTTTCAAAATAGGGTTCTATAACATGCCAAGCAAATTCTTTAATAGCCCTGTATTCAGTAGCCTGATTTGTTAGCTAATCTGCCTGATTTGTTCATATTTAACTTTCATACAAAAATCCTAATAAATGTAGGCATCACTGAGATAAGATTTAAGAGATAAAGTTATAATTGGGAGTTCCAAGATTTCTTGTCAATATGCTTAGGGCTATTCCATTTAAAACTGGGGGGGGGGGGAATTCCGCGAGTGCCCCCCCACGCATCTACATCGTATTATCGGTCACCCGTACATACATCATATGAAAAATAAACGGGCTGCTTCACAGTGGCGACAAGGTCCCCAAAGTGCAGAGGTTCAGAACTCAGAACTTTATTTTTCACCAATAAAATAGTCTTGGTATCTTTCATCAGCTGAAACCAATTGGTATATTTATTGGTGAGGGGCCTAAAAAAGACAAAAAAAATGTCGCTTAATTGATGGCCCCGAAATTCAGGTTCAGATACTCTGCAACTTACTGGAATTAGATCCTAATTGAAATATGGAGCCTTTATAAAATAAAATAAAATTGAATATCCTAGTTCAGTTATCACTGCAAGGTTTCCCTAGGAAGCGTCAATTCCAGTAAATAATGCAGAGTGACCTTTCGGCACATGGGTAGAAGTCTACTGTATGGAGTTTACAATACAACACAGACACGTGCCCCCATACAGAAGAAACAAACCACCATGTTATTGGACTTTGTCTTCATTCAGTCTCTACTCAAAGAATTATGGCATATATAAGATCTATAGCATCTCATGATTGTGCCAGGATAATTTGGCGCACTTAGTAGAAAAAACAAATTATGTCAATCAGAAAGTGTCAATATATAGATAAGCATTGCAATAAAGCTCTGCACAACTATTTACAGTTCTTGAAAAAATGACCATTACTCCATATCTCTACATTGTTCATGTGAGAATTCTTTAGGCTTTCCAAGAGAATAATGATGGTCGTCATTGGTCGACATGCATTTCCAACAGCTTTGACGGCACGTCGGGTTTCAGCGGTCTAGTGGCGCTGGAAAAAGAAAAGTCAATGACAAAGGCATTCACAAACAACAGGCCTATACATACATCTTATGTAGATAGAAAAATTAGAAATTTTTCATGAATTAGAAGCCAATGTTTTGTGTCACTTTTGCATATCGATTCATTTCAAATCACTGTTATAGTGAACACTTACAGCGATATATAAAATCTAGTCTGGAGGGGCATCATCCATTTAGGATACATTTAATGAGTCTTGACTTTCTAATCTTTTTCTTTAGAAAATAGTAAAAAATGTAAAAAAATGTTAATTTAAATATGCTTGTTAATGTGCAATAAATCACCAGTTGCACTCGGGTCGCCTTCATGATGATGCACACTGAGCTTAATTCTTTGTTTCATCTGCACCAGATCTCTGTGAGCACACATTTTTCGTCACGGAAAGTTGTCAGAACTCCTGAAAATATATGAAAAAAAGTTTTCAAAGGCTAATGAAAAGAATATTGGATAGCCAATTCAGCAGGGATGGCAGATTAAATTGCAGTTTTGAAAATCTTCATTTTAATGTTCACACTGAAATCATGATTTATTTAATTTAAATTGATCAGCAAGTATGTTACACATTATTTAAACAGTTTATTGTATAATAAAACTTAATGGGAGTGTGGCTCACAGCAATGAACCTCGTGAATGTCAGGTCATGGAAAAATACAACACGAGTCCAAAGTTTTGACCAACAAGCAAGCAAAACACGATGAACACATGGTAAATAAAACAATAATTTTTGTTGACAACTAGGTGACGTCACGGCCATGGTGTCATCTGATGATGTCATCTGATGACGTCACTTGCTTGTCAGTTCATGAAAGGAGTACCTGGTAAAAATGACTCGTCCGAGAAATTGCTGCTAAACAAAATTGATAATTGTTTAAAAATACATTTTAATGCAATCAATGTGAAATTTTTAAACTGCGCAGGGTGCCCACCGAACATCGTACAAAATATTATAGGGAATATAGGAATTTTTCACCGTAAAATATAGGAAAATATAGGAGGTTTTCACCTATTTTAATGAGACAATTCAGGAAATATTTGACAGCGAAACCATCGGCAAATCACAAGATTGCTTCCATCATAAGCCGCAAACTTCATGTCGCGGACAAAAACGCGTCTAAAAATTCATTTATCTGTGGGGAAAAGACTCTTAAGCTTTTTATCGCGGACAAAAACGTGCATATACGCGCGAAATATCTTGAAAACTTAAAAATATAGGAATTTATAGGAATTTTTCCAAAAATATAGGAAATTATAGGAGGCCTTAAAAAATATAGGAATTATAGGAAATATAGGAGGAGTGGGCACCCTGACTGCGTTACCAACTATATTCTCCAGCTGCACTGTGAAGCGCTTAAAGATATCTCCGACAGATTTTATTTGCCAGCTCTCTGAAGTCACTCATATGAAAAACTGGTCAATCCCCAGTTAGACAGGTATACATAATAAAAACGACTGAGTCGAATTTCATGCCGAGTTCAGCGAAGAAGCAATTGATATCCAACACGATGCTGTAAAAATTTGAAGTGTGTTTCTTGAAACCTGAGCGAGTTATTCCTCTTGTACTGCAATGGAAATGTTTTTACAAGTCTTGTTTTTTTCCTGTGCAAGTAAATTGCAGTTCGTGATCACAGTTTTAGTCATTGCTTTAATTAACTATTTCATAACAAGCTACTAACCTTTCTGCAGCGTTTGTGCTAATTCACATGACCATAAAGGAATTCATGACCTCAGAAATTGAAAGAATAAATACTACTCAAGGTGGCAAACACAGCATCAACAAAAACGTTGCCATTTCATTAACTGTTTTTGACGTACGACATCAAAAATTGTTGCACTTGTTAAAAAATGTCATTGAAACCAACAACTCAAGGACATGATCAACAAAAGAAAAAATACTCATGATTGGTCTAACTTCACAGCAGTCTTTTCTGAAGAGGGGGGTATGTGATGTCAGCAAAAGGAATCTACATTATATCACTAAACTGAATTTAAAAAAAGACTGCTGACATAAATGAGTTGCTGATATATTTTTGGTGGTAATTTTGGGCCAGGATAAATTATCATCAACTGAAATATGAAATCAAGCTATATTCGCTTGAAATAAAATGTTGTGTAGTTAGTCAAAAACCTGCCCTGTAGCTGTCCTAGAAGTCATGCAGTCTTTGCGAAGATCCAAAATGCCATGCCGGACATTCGGTCCTGCAAGTTGGTAACTCTGGCCGGACCGAAAGGTATTCTGCCGGACCGAATAAATGCGTGCGCAGCAGTGATACTTTCAATTTCAGTGTTTACAAAACACTACCCGTAAAATAGCTTCAAAGTCATCAATTATTTAATTCATATTTTAAAAACAATGCAGCCTAAGTGTATGTAGGCCTATCTCTGATGGTCCATTTTTGGTGACTTTTTCAAAGCCATGACCATGCTTATTAAGAATTGTTTAATCATTCTTCTTTAAAAAGCATGCATGTAGAACAGTGCACCCATGTGTATTGTTAGTTGACAAGGCCTGGTGGCTAAATTATGAGCAGAGGAACCATGAGGTTGGTTCCTTTGAAATCCTCGTTTTTTTCTGATGCATCTGGATGTTTAAATCTTTGGAATATCTCAAGAATTGAGGAATCTGCAGCCAAAACCCATTTTGAATCCAGATTTTACGCACTTTTCCCGCGACCGCTAGCCCGCAACTGCTGCTCCGCATTTTAGGTACGACGCAATGGCGGACGCTGTGAATGCGTGGACCTGTACATCGCTAAATAAAACGATTACTGCTTCATATTTCTTTTATTTGGCATTGCCATCCATCGGACATGCGGACCGAGGGTTCAGGGAAGTTTACCGGACCTTTCTATAAACTGTCGGACAGGACCGGCGGACCGGCAATCTTCGCAAAGACTGAAGTCATGTACCAGTATTTTTGTGATTTCTGATGAAGTACAGTTTCTTCAGGTGATTTTTACCCCGCAGGCTATACATAGCCTACGGGGTTCTGCAGTGCTCAACGAGACTGGTGCTGGGGATTTCGTCAAGCATAACTCACTTTGTGTTGCTCATATTTCATTCAAATTTTGCCTGTTATCTTATTTTGTCATGCAGATGGGAATGACAAGTTTCCAGGCAGTTCTAGCAATTAGATGTGCGTAATTGATTGTTACCAAGAATCTCATGTACACTGTCAAAAATGACTGGAATTATTTTCTCAAAACTATCTTTGACTTCTAAATATCTTGCATTATTTCTTCTACATTCTCCGAAATAGTGATGTCAGTGTCAAAAAAATCTTCAGACCTGGTATAAGCTGTCAGTTCAGAAAGACTAGAGAAATGTGGATCTCCACCTTAGGCAATGTGAACTGTCACAGTAAACAAGAACAAGTAAGTTTTTACAGCAAATCCTTGACAGTGCACGTGCTTATCTGTCATGTGTCATGATGTGGGAAAACAAACCAATAAATTGTCAATCTGAGGTGCCAGTGACATGCCACATGTGTTCTGAAAGGGGTGGAGAGTTGGGTAAAAAATGCCCTTCAATGGAATGTGCTTGGGCTGAGGCGTAAATGGAAAGTTGTACACCTTTGGTAATCTGCCTTTGGCTCTACTCAAATTACTGTACAGTTCAAGTGGTTATCAAATCCCTTTTAACAATTTTCAACTGTGAACTATCATATTATATAACAAGTGATTTTGAGCATTTTAGCATCCATGTATACATGTATATATGTATTAACAAATCCAGAACCATTTTAATCCATAAATCAAACCAATGAGCCAAATTTCAACTTCCCTGATTTTCCCCTGCAGGGAATTGATTTCACTATTTCCCTGTCTGCTGGGAACCCTTAAACACCACTCAACATGCTAAATCCCCTCTGGAAATTATAAATACCTGGCTATGCCACTGTACACAGGTAGGCCTATGAAATTCCCTCAACATTTCCACTATGGCTTATTATTATTTAATGGCATTTTGGAAGCTAATGGCATGTTGGAGGTAGGAAAAGCACTCCTCACAATGCAGGGTGTATTGGAGGGGGAGGAGGTCCTGACCAATCCGGGCAGATCCGCTGCCCTGGTCACATCGGTGCCATGTTAAAATTTCAGGGCAAAATAGCGACAGCCCCCCCCTGCGAAACGGGTTTCCCGTATGCCTATGGGGGCTCTCGAGTATGGCAGGTTTCCAGGCACGTGGCGTGCCCGGATATGTTCCTAATAGCCTTGTCATATACTTATGCATCCCTGCCTACTATATTTTGTCTCTGAGTGCTGAACATGACCTTTAGAAAACAAAAAAGGAGAACAAAAGAGAGAAAACAAAACCCCCAAAAAACTCACTAAAAGAAGTGAAGAAATGCTACATGTGTGAAATATCATGGTGAGCAACTTACAATCTTGCCCAAATGGGGTGTTAATTCAACCACAAACCACAAAATGACCTGTTATAGCCCCAGTCCCTTGGTTACTCTTTTGATGAGTCCCATCTGGATTTCTAAAATCCCCAAGTATGTGTTATATATGTTTACTACATTGTTTAGAGTTAGATTGTAAGTACATTCTACCATGAAGAAACTACAGCTGCTGTTGCTATTTATTTATGCATGCTGTCACACATCTTAGGCATATAAAAGATTGGACATCAATTTTACAGCATGATCTTTGGTGGTCATCAGATACTAGTAATTTAATTTATAAGAATGTGATCTAAGATAGTTACTACAATATATACCTATCCATCAATCTATCATATCATCAATCTATCAGATATCCATCTTTCAGGATGGATGGGTGACTGGGACTTTACATCCTGTATTTATGCACTCAGAACATTAATTGGGACAGGGTGATACAGTAATGAGGCAAAGGATGATTGAAACTGCTGTCTAACATAGATTAAGGTGACCAGGCCAGAGCTGGATTTGAACTTGGGACACAGTGATAGAATGACCTGAGTGGTACCAACTGAGCAACTGTCGTCCCATCATGACTATCTATCTATCTATCTATCTATCTATCTATCTATCTATCGATCTATCGATCTATCTATCTATCTAATAGTATCTATCTGTCTATCTATCTATAAATCTATCTATCTGTCTATCTATCTATAAATCTATCTAATGAGTTTCATTGTTTTCAATGATTCAATAAAGTATTATCGTATCGTATCGTAACTATCTGTCTATCTGGATAGATGATTTGGGCTTTATCAGGGGTGTATCTAGAAATGGCCTGAGGGGGGGCATTATATAGAATAGAATAGAATAGAACATACTTTTATTCGTCCATTCATAATGTTACAAACAGAAACTTTCAGTGGATTTGAGCACATTCACACACACATTCATACAATCACAGTAGGCAATAAGTTAACCTGGGCCTATGTTGGATCCTTCACCTCATTGCCTTGTCCTCCTCCTGTCCTTATTAGCCTACCAGTGCATAAATACAGGGCATAGAGCCCTACTCATCCATGCATCCATCTCCACACTGCTTTATCATGTGATATACACCCATGGCCCAGGGAAATAGAAGGTGGTGATATATCAATTTCCTTAAAACTTCTAAGGTATGATGCTAAATTGTGAACTTCGGTGAGACAGGTACTTCCACCACCCCCCCCCCCCCAATATTGGACCTGTGTCCGCAGGTGCTCCCCCCTTATCAACAGTGTCATCTGTGTTAAAACATGCAATAAGCATTCTTGAGTGCTCACTGCTCAGTACCCCCCCCCTCCAATTATATTCATTTTGTATTTTTTTATAAGACAAATAATATCATCTTGAACACATATCACATATCAGTCACAATGAGAAATTCTGAGTGGAATCTCCACAAAAATTTAATGTGCATGTGATATTTTAACAATCCTGTCCTGTTCAGATCATATTAAATGTTATTTGATTTGCCATTAATTTAGGAAACTAGAGCATGACTTAAAAGTTTTTAATAAACCCTGTTTGGGTGTGTCTTTCATTTGGGGTTGAAAATTTGTCTGAGTGTCAGCCATGTGGTGTCAATTACCAAAAGTGCAATGTGATGACATTTTTACAACACAGACCCCTGATAAGGCCTTACACAGTTTGTGTTGGTTTTGAGACTTATGCTAAGCACTGTTCTATTTAATTTGCACAAATGCATAATTCCTGTGTGACATTGCTAGCTTATGGGGGAAGTATTACTGCATGCTGACCAGTGACCACTCTGCTTAATATATGCTGTAAATTACTGCCATTCCAAATTTCCAATGCACTGACACAGTCAAACCATCTAACTCTATACACAGTAGGCCATTAAATACAATGTTATGAGAAACACTAATTGATCAGCTTATTACTGATCGGCGGTGGATCCACACACGGTAGTCTGGGGGGGGGAGGGTTAGCATTTACGGTTCGGCATCAGATTATTGAAGTAATCTCATTATAATGCAAATTTCACATGACACATCGATGAGGCATGTTAATGAAACTTGCTTTTTGGTTCACAACGTCAATATTGGGATATACTAAATAAAAATATCGCTGTATGTATTCACCCAACAATCCACACTTACAATAGGCCTAACAAGTGAATTTTCAATTTGAGATTCTCGCCTTCCAGTGCCTTGCACGGTATTTTTCTTTGCAAACAATACTGGAATTTATTACTTTTGTATGCATGTAACAGTATCCGAATGGCCTCAATGGCTTCACACAGAGCCAGCGGGGTTTACGTGCTTGCACGGTATTTTTAATTAAGTTTAAGATGTTCAGCTGCAAGGTCAATCAAGCGTCATTGAGTAATATCAAAGTACAAGAAGTCAGACACTTCTTTGTCTGGAAATCCTCAGTTTGTTACATTGTTGCTGTTAGAAAAGGTCATTGACATCAACAACTGACGAAGTCAACATTACTCGTCTGTGATTGGTCTGGCCCTGGGACAGCAGTGTTTTCTGAAAGGGGGGGGGGGGCATCATGACGACAGAGAAAGGACTTGGCTGTCAGTTTTGCTTAAAGAACTGTCAGAAACTATGTTGTGACTGTTGTCATAATTAGCACCTATTGGATTCAAGGCTTGTCCAAAATTTTGTGTAAATCTAGACAAAAGGTATGTTCATTTCTGACATTTCATTGTCAATCTTGATAAATTTTTGTGTGATTTGATCAATGAAATGTCAAAAATACACTTAGGCCTACCTTTTGTGTGAATTCATTGCATTGCAAGTTGCACCATTCGCATTTGACAGTTGCACTACATTTATTGACTTTTAACAAGATGGTACCTCAAAATCCTTACCTTGGTGAGGCTCCAGTGGTTCACAAAACACCTCAGCGGATAAATAAGGTTACAATGCCTGCAAATCATCCGATTTTCGCCAAATAAATTTCCACAAGTGCAGAATGACAGCCTCCTTCTCCACGTGCCATTGGCATCTGAGCACGTGTTGCGTGTTGCACTGTGAACCGCCCCGACGTCACAAATGTTCAACCTTTCTTATTGGCCGAGGCTCTCTCATTGCCTTGACAACGAAAGTAAACATTGCATTTGGTTGAAACTCGGAAATAAAACCAGACACATTAGAGGCCAAAGATGAGAACGGCGCTCTAAGTTATAATAATATAAGCTCATTGCCACAAAAATCAACTTTCGAAAGTGCTCCAATTTCTTCCACAACCTGTCCAAAACTTGACCACGCCCTAACCACGCCCACTTTTCATCATACCGATCCCTAGAGACGAAGTCTCGTAGAGAACTTCGTCTAATAAGAGCTTGTTTTAAAGGAGAACATCAATCAAAACTGGAAAATTCCATTATCGCAGTGATGGTATACATTGTACTTCTCACTTGTTTTATAAATTATATATATTTTTTTAACCTCAGTCAGTATATTTTAAAAATGGTAACTGGGAGACCAATTGTTCTCCAAGAGGTCAGATTTGTCTCCCAGTCGTTGCTAAATGGGGTCACGGGTAGACCAATTTTTTTAGAGAGCATTTTTTTCTTGTCTGCAATTTGAAGTGCTTGGCTGCATAAAAAAGAGATTCACTTCCTTTCCACAAGAAGATGCCAAAAACATCCTTCACCATGTTAAAATTCCTGTTTATAAATGATGAAATTTCGATTGAAATTATCCAACGAGTAAATTATCAGCTGAATCATCAAAACCCCTTTTTGCAAAACGTATCAGAGGCCAAAACATGTCTACTTGCTCAATGCCAAGCATTGTCAGAGCACTGATAGCAGGTTTGATAAAATGCAATCAGTAGCGTAGCTACAGGGGGGGCAGGGGCGGCGGTCGCCCCCCCCCCCTGGCTCCATCCTGACCAGGAAAGAAATGATAACATTGTCATCAAACGTTACATTTTGCCGATGGCGCGCCTCTGCCGCAACAGCTATAATAGATCTCCCGACAAAAATGTTCCATTTCAATCGCTGACTTGAATATTTTGCCCCCCCTGGAAAATTTCCTAGCTACGCCACTGAATGCAATGTAATGCACTTTGAAGAGTTAATGGTTCCATTTCGGCCATTGCAACACCTTGCAGCATTTTTTTTTGCTTGGTAAACAACTGGTTCCTGCCAGAATAACCATCTCTGATTGGCCAATAAACAGGAAGTATGGCATTTTACCGTGTTACCGAGGTTGGTCATGATTCTGAATAGGCCCAAAGAATCAGAAAAAATATTATAAAAATTTTGATACTAGCCACTACCATGACCAATTTCGGTAACAGAAAGTACTATTATCGCCCACTTTATTTTCTTAGTGTAATGTCTATGGTAATGTTAATAACACAATCCAATGTGTCCATCCTAGAAAAAAGATTGGCCTAAGGTCCAAAACTTTCTTTGCTAAGCAATACAAACACCTTATACAACTAGATTTTATTAAAACAAGATCAAGTAGTTAAGTGGGCTGTTATCAATGATTTGATAAAATCGCTGATATGGAAAGTGGAGGTCATGAGTGGTTCAGATGCTGTAAAACAAATCAAACTGGAGAGACTTTTTTTAACAGTCAGTAGGCCTAATTCTATAATTAATCATAAAACGTGATTTCTTTGACTGCAAAAATATAAACAAAAAACTCTCTAAAAACAAAGAGCGAAAAAAAAACAACAGTACAGGTCATATTTACAAACATACTAGAATTTATAAATCCGTCCTCATTTCAAGCACTCCTCAACTTTGAAAATTGGACAAATGAAGACTACATGAGGGTCGTGAAAATGTCTAACGTCTTTCAGGGACACAATTGATTTTGACTGTTTTTGTAAAGAAATTAAAACGACAATTTTTGACAATTATTAAACATTTATCACGTCACCTTTCTGGTCATGATATGATACACAGTTTTTATTACTGTACGTGTTAGCCATGGGACCCATTTATCATTGGATGACTATATCCTTGCTTCCACAAGCAGTTTGGGTGAGAATATTAACATTGATCCATTGGCAAAACATCACCTGTTTCACTTACTTACAGGCATCAGATTTTGTCCTTTTCCTTTCGTCTTAGCGCAAACCTCAAGAAATATTTCCATTAATTAAACTATTAATTTTGTCATTGATTTCAGCCTCCGCAAGAGCCTCTCTTTCACAAGGGCTTCAGAGTAGAAGGAGGACCCCAGATGCTTCAGCTCAGTTTGGACGGCAAACGACTTTATGTGACAAACTCTTTATTTTCCGTTTGGGATAAACAATTCTACCCGAAAATGGTTGAGTAAGTATAATTGGATGTACATAAAATGTTTTAATGACGTACCGTCATGTACGTAAACTCATCATTAAGATTAAACAAAAGAAGATTTCAGCGCAGCATTGGACAATTTGATCCTTGTGAGCTCGAAAATAGTAATCAGTAGTATTATGATGTCAGCCAAAATGGTGAAGTGACATGTGGCGAAATCTCTAGTCAATCTCTTATTACCAAATTTAGTCTATCAGAAGGCCGCTCACATCTTTTAACACTGTTTTGAGCAGGACCTCTGTTTGTTGTGAGGTATTTCAGAAAATATACTATGAAAAAGAATCCAACAAATTAAAAATTTCTTGTCAATTTTTTACAGGAAAGGCTGCTTCATGCTGCAAGTGGACATCGACACAGTGAACGGAGGCATGACCCTCAACAAAAGCTTCGGCATCAATTTTGGCAATGAACCTCTCGGGCCAGCTTTGGCCCATGAAATGAGATACCCTGGAGGAGACTGCACATCTGATATCTGGATTTAGATGAAAATGAGAATGACAAAAAAAAGACAATGACAAAAAACAAAATGGCCGCATAATCATTGTAACAAGCTTGTAATAACAATGAGGAAAACTGTGTCAATTTGTTACAAAATTATTTTGATGACTATTGTTATAGATATATATAAATTGCCGTAGTTTAGGTTGATTATTATAACTTTTTATTGTTGCATGTTACTTTATATAAGTCTTCATTTCTTGTTGTAGAGTGTATACCATGTATACAAGACGTTAAGCAATAGGTAAGATTTATAATAGAATTTTTGATTGTCGCACTGTCTGATATTTACAATAAAGGCTTTATATTCCTGTCAATGTTGCTTTATATATCATAAATATACCAACAGTTCCAACAAAGCTAATCCTCACCTCCCTAAAATTATTTGAGTATCTGAGAAATTTCTTCTCAGCTTTTTATAAAAGTCGGATACAGCCTATCCTTTAGTTATGCAAAAAGACAGGACCGGTTCACCGAGAAAAAGGTACTTTGATTTGACAAAACTGATTTGAACAAGATATCTAATTTTCTTAACAATTTCTAGCTTTCTGTTGGCAAGATAAAAATCAAAAGTATTATAATTATGGGAACTTTCCTGATGCAATACACATAAAAACATTTTTGTACAATTAAAAATGACATCAGCAGTTTCACAAAACCTGTCACAGGTTTTCATACTTGGTAATCCACCAGCAGAGGGGGAGAATAATACTATATCATCTGCATACATGATATTATTAATTTGTACATTCCCATAGGACAGACCAAATTTAGAGACTTCAGTTTAATACTTCAGTCATTCATATACATGTTAAACAGATGTGATAAAACACCCCCTTCTTAACCCCATTATAAATCTTAAAAGTATTGGAGCTAGCAGAGCCCCATCTGACATACATACATTGATTACCATACAAGTAATCCTGAAATCTAACAAAAAGAGCAGGGACACGCCTTTCAAGTAAATTTTTCATTAAGTGAGTGTTGGTCGTATGAATTTTCATAAAAACCCAAAAATTAGAAAAAAAATCCCAATTTTTTAACATTTCTGCGTGAAAAGCCAAAATGGTAATGGTTAAGTTATCTAAATTTAAAGCTTTTTGTAGTTAGACACCCTATGAAGTAATATTCACAGCCATTACATTGTTATTGCACATTTTTCCATTGAAATTTATGATTTAAAATTCCAAAAATTGTTAAAATGTATATTTACTCCCCATTTTCATTTCTGTGTCATACCGGATTTTGACATTTTTCGTCAAAATAAACCTTAGTTTTTTACATCATCATCATACTAATTTTGAGAATATAAAAAAAAGTATTCACTGCAGAGATCCATATTAGCAAAATTAAATAAATATTAAGGATTGTCAGATAATCATATATCAGTCAATATTTGGCCCTGATAAATCAAAATTTCCACAATAATGTCTAAATTTTACATTTTACCTCTCCTCATCAAATTTTATTAATTGGAAATATATATACATATATGGTCTTTCAAGGTATCATTCATATTCAAAAACAAGCATTTGTTTGTTAATATTTTAAAATGTTGACACTAATTCCCAATGATAACTTTATGGTACACATATCTCTGCATTGTGTGTTACATAGTCTTATGTCAGTAACAGTGGGTGGTTAAGTGGCTGGCTAAATGTGCAAAACACATCAAAAGCAGTCACCAAATGATGGAGGCATTTAATGAAGAAAAATGCTTTCATTATATCATTTTTCAAAATCTCCTTTTATTAGTTAAAATCTACTTTATTCTACAAAATCATCCATTTTATTTCTCCATTCATTACTATAATGATTATCAGGAGTTTTTTAAAAGTATATTTTTATCAAAATAAATGTACTATGTATATCAGTTATGAAAATCATGGCAAAATGGAAATGGCTTTTTAAACATATTATTGTTGTTGGACAAATACATGGTATGATTAACTTATTATCTGAATCATACCGGCTAAAAGAAAATGTTGATAGAGAAAAAGTTCAAATGATAAATAGATTCAGATAAAAATTGGTTCCCATGGATATTACAGCCAAACACTTTGATATAGAATTAAATTGGACTGTGGCACTGCGAAAATGGCACTTAGTGACTCATGATAGCCGATGAAGTGTCATCTTCTCTACTTTCAACATGGGAAACATAGAGGCTGTTTGATTATTCATGATCAAGAGAAAGCCATTTGACTTCTCATAACGGATTTTAGAGTGAAAATCAGATGCATAATCCTTTCGTTTGGCTGTCACCAACAGTCTCCTTCAATCAAATTAACATTGAAAGTATTGGGTTTGATCATGACAAATCATCAGCATGATGACACACGAAGTGCCATTTTCACCATGCAACAGTCTAATTCTATATCAAAGTGTTTGGCTGTAATGGTTGAAATAATATTATAAGTTGTCAATCTGAAAACTGAAATTGCTAATGGGAAGGCCTAGATCACCCATTAGGCTGAGTAGGCTATAGCCTAGGGCCTCCCACCTCAGGGAGGCCTCACATTTGGTGAAAAAAAATTGGAATATGCCTTAATTTGTACAAAGTTAAAAATTGGGGAAAATTAGCATTAACGATTATTTAAATAAATTCTGTTGTATATATTTCTATGACTATATCATAAATATTTGCGTAACTATTGGATGAAAATGTGCTATGATATCTCGGAAGCGATATATATACAACTTCCCATTCTTTCTGCAATTTTCAGGATCTTTTGGCTAGTTTCGCCCATGTTTGAAAATAATTGTACATGCTCAAATGTTTGTTGATCATCATAGATATAGAGGTGCTGGGTTGTTTCATGAAATGGGACTAGGGAAATGTATTATCAAATCTAGCAGAACAGGGTCAGCTGCAGTAGAGGCAAAGACTGATTTCTTTATGTTTTGATAATATGCATTATAATTTTGTATGGAAGACTTTCAATCAAGCAAAAAGCGATCCATTCATTGGCTTTTATGGCAATTTCCAAATACAAATTTGCTTGGGAGACATTGCTGAGCTCACAAACAGAAAGTGGGAAATTTTGAATCACATGGAAAATTCTGCGGTGATTGGCGGTCTCAAGTCAGGACCTGCAAGGGGCCTCACATTGAGGTTCAGCCTAGGGCCTCATGCTACCTTAATCCGGCCCTGCTAATGGGGAGGCTTTAGTTTTCATTACCTCAATGGTCTTTACCCATGGTTTAACTGTTCTACCATGTTTCAACTGTTCTTAAAAATTTATTTTTGGGGGGGGGGCAGTCCTGCAGCCCCCCCCACCCTGAATAGCCGAGGGTATGCTGCAGCGCAGCCTATGTTTTTCAGAACCAAATTGATCAGGTAGGGTCCACAAGTAAACATCGATTTTACAAATTATAATTCTCTTAATGATCTTTGTCATTACATTAGACAATGCGATTGGTCTATAATTAATAATTATCTTTGAATGTTAATGATTTACACTAATATTTGACAATTGATATTGAGTACTACTGACACAGACTTCATTAGTGTATGGGGTATAAACCCATGAATGAACATAGCAAAACAGAATATAACCTGGAAGACGCATATTTTGAAATGCTCACTCACAAGGCCATAGGCGTATTTTGCGGGGGGGGGGGGGTCAGGATGGGGGGTGCAATCCTATTCAGAATCATGACCAATCTCGGTAACATGGGGAAATGCATACTTCCTGTTTATTGACCAATCAGAGATGGTTATTCCGGCAGGAACCCAGTGGTGTCCCTAGGGGGGGCACGGGGGGCACGTGACCCCCATATTGAACCTGTGTCCCCCCAGGTGCCCCCCCATATGAACTTTCCAACTCTGGCTAAAATACACAATTAGTATGGTGGGTGCCCCCCAGAGAATCGCGTGCCCCCCCCCCCCCCCCCCCCCCAGGTGCCCCCCCCGCTTGAGACCCCCCAGTTACGCCACTGCAGGAACCAGTTAGTTTACCAAACAAATAAAATGCTGCAAGGTAATGGCCGAAAAGGAACCATCAACTTTCCATAGTGTATTGCAATTTGTAAACGACATAGATCTGTACATGTATTCTTTGACTCTATCCTGAATACCAGACTGGACTTTAAAAATGATGCCATGCCGTTAGACGATCCCTTCCAGTTTGGTTTCACACCATCACGTGGAACAACAGACTGTACTACTAGATACCATTGTTTGCCATCAAATTAAGCTTACCTAGATCAGCAGAGCAGAGCTCAGTATCCATCCAACCTTTTCTTGTGCAATTGCTGCGTCAATGACGCAGCATGGTCTGGAGGCCTTAATATCGGACGCAGCCTTCTAAGTGGTACCAATGTTTCAGAAATTTAATTTCCTACATTTTGAGCTAAGTTTCGGCTCTGTACGACCATTCTTTCTATGTTAAAAGTGCGTCCGAAGCACTCGAGGTTGATGTCCGAAGTTTTGTTTACATGTTATATTTACTGTCATCTCTCCATAAATCGGCCTCATAAAAATATTTCAAGAATCCTGTGTGTTTTCTAAAGATAAAAGGCAGATGCTAGTATTTTTCTTAGATTTTTCAAAGCCACAAATCAACCCAAAACCAGGTCCTGAAGATTCTGTTATTTCACCCAAGCAAAGATGGCGTTGGCCCAGACCTGTGTTTCCAGACCTAAAGCTTACCTTGACCACAAGATGCATTGTTTTGTGAAGTTGTAACAAAAAGATTAACTCTCCTGAGTCTCCTCCGATGTGAAAGACATAATTAACAGTTTTATATCTCTAAAAGCAATTGAATAGATTTTTGAGTGTTTTGTTGTTGTCTGTTAGTTGTTTCAATGAGTTTCTTTGTAGAAAATCATAAACAATTATTCAAATCACCAATGGCGTCACTAGAAATGAAAGTTTGGGGGCAGCTAAAGCCCCAAAGTTTAGAAGCGTAGAAGGATCACACCCCGAGCAGCCACCAAGAATCCAAAGAATTTAGATATCTGCGGATATATGTAGGGGAGACCAGGGCTAGTTGTCACAGGGGCAAGTTGTCACAATGCTTATTACTCAGCTATGGATGGTAGCAGCTGCGTGACAATAACATCAATTTTGATATTTTTTAACATGGGGAATATTTTTGTGATGATATCACAAAAATGTGAACTCTGTCATGCGCTATGTAAAGATGTCTGAAAATGACAGTTTAAACTCAATTTTTTCACCATTTTCAAATTTTTCAACGTCTTCCAATTAGGGTTTGTTCCCGAGACTCCCGGGAACGGGAAATTCCCGGGAAATGGGCAAAAAACTGAAACCGGGAGAACCGGGAAATACAAACCGGGACTGGATACAGCGCTTTTGAAGAAATGGAAAAAAATTAATTCCTTATTTATTAAAATAATTTGATTATCATTGATGTAGAGTATTTTATATGGGCATAGAACTTTATTTTCTATGACCAATCACTACTGTAGCTGTTGGAGACAAAATTTTGGGTTGGCCGTGTAATTTTCAACATGAAAAGTCATTAAATTGTCATAAGGATTTCTAAATATGCCCACAACATCTGGTGGCATGCTTTTTTCCGCAACTTTTTTTATTTCAAGAAAAATTGATTCCTTAAATATTTCTTTAAAAAAAATTAGATTATCACTGACGTAGAGTGATGAAAAAAATATAACTTATTGCATCAGGCAACAGTGGAGCATTTAATTCATATTGACATAGAACTTTGTTGTCCATGAACAATCACTGCATTTGCGGACAAAGTTTTGGACTGGTCTTGTAATTTTCAACATAATAAAGTCATTAAATTGTCATAATATCTGATGCCATGCTCTTTTTCTGCGAAAAAATCTTATTTCAAGAAATTTTCTAGTTTGCTCTATTTTAAAAATATTATATTTTGTCGTGCCTAAGCAAAATTTTCTGTTTAATGGCCAGAAATTTATATTTAATTACAAGTCCTTCTTTCAAGAATAATCGTTTGGCATTATTGCTCTATAAAGCATTTCAATTTGCATCATATTAATTTTCTAAAAGGTCCTAAAGTATTAGATGACACTTTGTAAAATATCTGAATATGTTTTATGGGAAAATTTATATACAATGTACGTACAAGACAACAGTTTGTAACGAATCAAAATATATTTCTACTGGAGTGATGAATCACACACATAGGCATGTGTGAATACCTATTAACACTCTATTTTTGCAATTGGCCATCCAGAATTTCCTTTGTTCATGAATTGTTAATTTTTGATGAAAAAAAGAAAGATTAATTTGGCAAGACGTCCCATGGATTTCAAGATTTGATTATGACCAAAACCAAAACTGGGATTCCCGGGACTCCCGGTTCTGGGCACTTCATTTCCCGGTTTCCCGGTTTCTGGGAAAACCGGGAAATTAGCAAACCCTACTTCCAATGTGAGACAATTTTTGGGGAGATTAAGGCATTGATTCAAGATGGCATTAACCCGTAGTCTCCGTTAACAATGTGTCTGTGATTTCTAAGTGGAACCAGAAAATATTCTCTTTTAATTACGGAGATATCGGATTGAATTCATGATCGAGACGAGGATAGGCCGGGGCTAGTTGTCACAGGGGCAAGTTGTCACATTGTTTATAACTTGGCTATAGGTGGCAGCAGTTGTGTCGTTATTAAATAAATTTCAAGATCTGTTTGTTTGTAAAGCTTTTTGTATGATGTGGTTGCAAGAAAGTATAATCTGTCATGTGATATGTGGACTTCTTAAAAATGACTTTTTCAACAGAAATTTTACAATGATTTCATTGTCCTCCAATTTGAGAAGCAATTTTCTGGTAGAAATACGCCCTGATTTATGATGGCATTCATCCAAAGTCTTTGCATTTTTGGTTTTCAAAAGGAATCTGATGTATTGCAAGCTTGGATTACAGAAAATCTGTCAAGAGATGCTAGATTGGCCATTTGAGTGTGACAACTTGCCCCGGGCTTGGGGCAAGTTGTCACATTTTCACAAAAATGACTTTGAGTTACAAAATGACCTACAAGGAAACACATGGTTGATAAATCAGGACGAAAGCTGAATAAAAACCTTCTCAAGACTGACAAAAATGTTACAGGGTTGGAAGTTTCCAGACAACCTTAACCTGGAGGCCTCTCAGACACAGTTTAACTTGAATTAAAAAAAATTGTGACAACTAGCCTCGGTCTCCCCTACACATAATTAATAGATAAACTGCAAAAATAAAGACACAAAGCGTGTAAAGACTGTGTGCAATGTCACTTCATTGGTTCTGGTTATTCAATCACTATTCACTAAGTACCGTATCATACAAGGAATACCAGGTATTTCTGTTTTTTGGCGCAAGATTTTTTTGGGGGGCTGAATGCTCCAATGGGGGCGGGGCCCGGGCCCCCCTAGCACCCGCCTAGTGATGCCACTGTAAATCACGCCGGAAGAAAGCTGTTAAAGGATTTGAAAACTTCAGAATTTTATAGTACTTGTTGGCAGGGTGAATGTGAGCCCTGCAATAGGAGGATGAGAGAGCCAGCCTCTAACACATCTTGACTTCAAAGAGGCCCGAGTGTTTTTTTCCCTGGAGAGTGAGATTGATATAATTGCAAGGTCACCGGTCAGAAAAACTGAAGCAATCATCGAAAGATTGAGTTTCACTCATAATTCCCAAATTCCCAAAGAGTGAAATAAATCGAAATAGATGCTCAAGCTGCTGGCCTGTGAGCTCCTGCAGTAGTAGGCCTATACTATAAGCATGCACAACTCACAAGATATATGTTTTTTTTCTTTCACAACGACGATTGTCTCAATTAAATATTAGCAGGCCTAATTACGTTTCACTTGGGATGACATAGACTAATTAATTACCTATTTATTGATAACTATTAAACTTGTGACGGTTTCAGTCGGTCCACTGAACACTGAAGAACAGCTGATCGTTGTTTGTAAACAGTGCCCAAGCCTCTGCCCAAGCCTGCATGGGGCGCTGCTCAGTGGCGCTGCAGTTGTCAGGCAGTGCTGCTTGGCAATCAATCGTGCCTGGTCTAAAAATAGCCTGGAATAGCACTGCTTGGTGTTCAAGTATCTAGGAAATCTCCGGCGTACCCAGTGGTCCCGTGGTGTAATGGTTAGCACTCTGGACTTTGAATCCAGCGATCCGAGTTCAAATCTCGGCGGGACCTTCTTTTCAATTTCTGCTAATTAATTATTATAATTAAAAATAATAATAGGCCATAAAGAAAACAACGCCGATTCTTCGGACAGACATAAATGGACGAAAATGAGGCATGCAAGTGAAACACTTAGTATACCGGTAATAACTATAAAAGTTTACCCTGACCTTTGGAATTCCATAACTTAGTGACGATTTCATAGTGCTCGAAAGTCCAAGTTATTGACCTGGGCTGGCAGAGCATCTCTCATGGACTTCCAGGGACGGACGCAGGGGGGGGGATGGGGGGGGATGCATCCCCCCCCACCAGACCAAAATTTTATTATTTTTACATGTTAATTTTATCATCGCGCGGTCGCGTTATGTCGCGAACTATGCGTTCCGCGACGCGATAGCCCGATAGACCCCCCCACCGGAATTTTCTGGATCCCCCCCTGTGGACTTCCTCAGCAGTTCTCAGCTGTCTGGAAAATGCTCAGGAGGAAGATAGTCCATGAGCTGGGTTGCCCAAAATTCAAAGTCGTAGCATCGGCAACCGAACCAAGGTTTGAGCGTACCAAATTAAAGCTAGGAATGTCTAGTTTCAGAATCTAAATGTTGCTAAGTCCAAAAGTGGTTTGCTAACTCACCAGTACAGTATATATGAGGCAATGTATAAAAACGTCAAAAATAATCAAAATAGGCATTAAAAATGGAAAGTGGTGGTGTATGAATTCTACTTTGCCTATAATAACTTATTATATGCCATATGAAAGCTGAGATTATTATCTGTCATATGGTATGCATTGCATCTTTGTATCTTGAATGGTTGAGGAGTAATACCATTGCAAACAACATCATTCTTATAAGCGGAAAATGGGTGAACGGAACATGCTTCTTTTTAATTGAAATGCCATTGCCTTCCTAACTGTAACACACAGGTCATGTTTATCAGATAATGTGAATAGTAGACATCTTACTCTTTCATTTAAATGTACAACCAAGCTTCTAGCTTAAATATTAGTGAAGATATGGAAGGTAGAAAATGCATGTTTCAGCTCGCGAAATTCACAAATTTAGCATATTTGAGGTAGTCTATCAGGTGGTTTTGTGAAAAATTTGCCATGACACCACCTTTCTTCCAGATATATCCATTAAAACATCTTGATCAGGGTTTTTGGGGATACTGAATCCTTTTTCAATGCCTTCAAATCATTTAAAGGTCAGGATTATGTGAAATCATGCTCAATTTAACTTCTAGAACTTAATATATGTGCCACTTTCTTCATTTAAATCGGTTTGCGTGTTTCTGTCAAGGACATCTTACTTCAAGTGATACCTAGGTTGTCTGAATAATTAATTTGGTGTTCACAACATCATTAAGGATCCAAAAGAGTTTTGACTAGAGACTGCATGCAGTTGAAGATGTCAAAAATCTTGGCCCGATTTCAGTTTTTGGTAAAAAGAATCGGGCAGAGGCAAAGTTGTACCCAATTCATGTCACTGAATAGCACATATATATATATATATATATATACTGGGCTCATTTTAGTGGCCTCTACAGACATCTAAAGGGTCTATTTGTGGCCTCTGAGACGTCTGTAGGGGCTCATTTTATGGGATATCTGAATCGTCTATAAGTGTTCTGTTTAAGACTTCCATCTTGATCCTAAATAACAATTTTCTGGGGCCCAGAGATGTCTGCATATTATAATTTTCAGTGATTTGTCTGAGTTTGGTGTGTATTCACTATTTAGAGATATAAAGGTTCTTATATGGCACACAGTCCTCCTCATATTTATGTGGAATCTTAAGTTCTTTTCTATGCTGTTGAACTGTGATTTCAGAGATGACTCTATTCCAGCATTGCAATATATGTAAATTAACTACAAGCTGTGATGTCATTTTAATACTGGATTAGATTCCCTGGCTTCTAGCCAATGTGAATCCGTCTGAACTGAGTGTCACAGTTTCAACTCAGTGTCAGAGTGAAAATTGGGTCGGAAAAACTAATGCAAGTTTGACATCATAGCCTCTCAGCCAATGGGCTGCCAGAGGAAATGTACATGACAACCATGTGTTAAAAAATTGTCAAAGCCTTTTGTTTATAGCAAGTTCCATCTAAGTATAAAATTGTAAAAAATGTGCATGTTTGTAGACTAATCGAACAACTATGTGGTTATTATAACAGTTGTATACTGTGAATGCTCACAAAGCTGCCATCAGGATTAGGACTGGTTATTGCCTGTGATAGATCAAACATTGATATATTGAAGGAAGCATTAAATTCGTTATCCCAATGAACTGTGATGCATAGTTTACTTTCATTGGCTATCAGGCTGTGATGATTTGGTTGCAGGGGCTACTCCTGATAGAATGCTTACTCTGACATTGTGTAAAAATAAAAATTTATTGTCACAGAAGTTTACCAAAAGTTGATGGAAGCAAGATAATATTCTATTCAGACTGCATGCCAAGTTTTAATGACATAGGTGAAACAGCACGACCAGGGGAGCTGTCATATTTTTTCCTGAAACTCCTCTCGCAATACAAGCTGCAAGCAGCTGTAAAAACTATGATGCTCGGTTCAGGTGGATCCCATTGGCTAGAAGCTGGGTAATCTGACACAGTTTAAAATGACATCATAGCTTGTAGTTAATTTACATATATTGCAGTGCTAGAATAGAGTCATCTCTGACATCATAGTTCAACAGCAAAGAAAAGAACACATAAATATGACAAGGACTGTAACAGTGTAACATTGACTCTCAGTTATACCAAGAATTTTGACTGTTCAAGACATCTGTAAAAGCTTTAGAAAAGA